>JAOTON010000842.1:292500-1550000 GCA_034440635.1 Lepas anatifera | reverse complement strand
GGATTTTATTTCGTGACCTAAGGCCAGGTCACGAGGTGACCCTCCCATTGAAAATCATGGGAAAAAGCTGTCCTATGATCTAAAAGCCACAAAAACGATTGCAAATGCTCGGCTTGCTCAGAAAAGCGTTCTTAGACACCATTTTACGGATCCCAGGGGTCATATTCTCCATTTGACATCTCCAAGGTCATCCAATCACCAGGGTCAAAAGCAGTATTTTGGCAATAACTTTTGACCTAATTAAGCTAGAGCTTTGAACCAAACACCATCGTGTATGTCTCATCACTAGCTTTCATTTGATATACGGCAAGGTCACTTTCGACCTTTAATGACCTCAGGTCATATAAGGTCACGAGGTGACCTCTGAGGTAAAAAACTGGCGGGAGGTCATTACGTTCCACATAGCGGAGAAAGGGCTGGCATTTTCCTATCCAATGCAGTTTACCAGATCTCAATAGCTCTAATGGCATAAGAGTTATGCCCAGTTTTCTTAAGCATTGCATATTTGAGTGAAAATAGCCTATCGTGACCTAACTTGACCTCTGGAGGTCAAATTATTGACCTGAGCACTTAAACATGTGAAGTAATTTCTTACTGAATTTACGCAAGCTTTCTAATGAACTTTGCAGATTTGCGCTAACCCCCAATTTTCGGATTAGAGGGGGCCATCGATGGCCCCGGTGGGCGAAGGTGGCGCCGGACCCCGGTGAGGCGCGGGTTAATAGGAACACCTGTCTTAAAATGTGCAACACTTCAATGGTCGTCCATACAGGATATGAATCTGTATTTTTTATAATTAAATTACCTTTTATGATAGATGCATTTTTAAGGACAGATCTAGGATAGGATTCAGGAGAGGAATTTGACATTTTTTCAATCAATTTTGCAACACTTCATCCGATACTGAAACAGCGCTGCGCTTTATCTAATAAGCAAGTCTTGCGCCAAGAAAATTATCCAAGCTTCAGCTCTAGACGGGTAATCACCCAATCACTCACACATAAGCGAACTATTTCGGATGTTAGAAAGAAGTAGCTTGCCTTCAGCCTCATCCTATCCACCTTACAATCTTGTAACTTAACGTGTATATATATATATATATATATATATATATATATATATATATATATATATATATATATATATATATATATATATATATATAAATCACAAGTTCTATCACAATCTGGAAGTATAATGAAATAAATGAATAGAAGTATAGTGAAAAACACCAAATTTTGTGCTCCACTGAAATCGCTAACTCGAAACGGTGAATATATGTGTAATAAGAAAATTGATTACAATATTAATCATTTCCTAAATCTTCTCACGACTAGTTGCAATTTAGTTCGTAGAATATCTGCTGCTTGTTAGCACCTGCACCATATATTACAAAAACCCATGTAGATATGTGATCACGTTGAGAGGACATAAAGAGAGAGCTACCGGTATGTCTACCCAGGAACCAAGCCAGCACTAACAAGTCACGCTCTGTTATCACAGATATGCAGATTGAAATGCCCCCGGCCGGTTAACGGCTGACTGAGAGCTGGGTCAGCGTTGTTTGGCTGCCGCTGGGCCGCCTGCTGCTGAATATGCGGATGCATTTCTGACGCAGTGTCCTGTCCGACTCCGTATTCACGCCGCCTGGCGGCAGCCGCCACCCTGACCTGTCGGCTGGGCTGATGTACGGCCGTGTCAGTCCCCGCCGGACCAGACCGTACACGGCACTCAAGGACCCGCCGCCGCCGTCGCCCGAGATCTATGGACGGCTCCCGACAGGCAACACACACAATAGACTCCAACAGAGCCGACCGGTGGAGCTTCCTGCGTCGTCGGATTTCCTGTCCTGTGTTCAAGCTCTACTTCTCGGCGATAGCCGTTGGCTGGGACAGCTTCCAGACGTTGTCTTTTCAGCTTTGCTCTCCTCCTGGACTGTCTCACCAACATGCAAGTGGGAAAGCCTCTTCCTAGCCCAGGAGGGAGATCAATCCCACAAGAAATTGCCACATTGTTTGCCTGAATGTCTTGCTCACTCCTAAAAGCGAGCAAAGAGTAAAAACGAACATCCCCAACGGTTTCTATCCACTTGATATTATGATATGACTCTGCATTAGAGGTGCCCCGGAAGGCTAGGTACTGAATTGAAAGGACAGGATTCAATTGTAATGCAGCTTAACAAAGCTCCCTCTCAAGCATAAACCAAAATAAAACGTAAACTTAAATGGAACGGTCTGTTGACTGGAAGCAGCTCACTTTTCGGTACGAATATAAATCGGGCGAAAACATGGACCATCTGAGCGGTCAAACAGAAGATCGAATTCCCAGCAAGACCCGTAGGCTGCCATAAGAATACCGACCATTGCACACCCAGTCTCCACTTTGGGCCACCCCAGCGACGGGAGATGAAAGCTGAGAGAAAGCAGATAAGCTAGCATTTTATTTTCCACTTTTAACATTGCTCAAATTCCTTACACCACCTATTTTGGACAATTTTATTTTAGAAAGGATGGAAGAGTTTGCTCCTTTGTGCAACATATAACCGTGCAGGAATACCATTTATGTCAAGGGAAATGACCTTAGGCCCTAGATGAGAGAAGTGAAGAGTAAAAGGCGACAGGTGTGAGAAGATCCATAAAAAGCTAAAACCAACCACAAAAAAAACTAAAAATACCTAGAATACCACAACAGATCCCTGCGGAACACCACGAAAATAAAAAAGCATAAAACAGCTTGAATGAACCTAAAAAGGGTGCAAAAGCACAGATAAGATGTGAAATAAACTAAAACGCTGCTCAAAAACCAAACTCGGTCGGAAAACTAACATTCTGTGCGTAAACTAAAACTGTATATGGGAACTAAAATTCAAAGTATACACTAAAACCGCAATGGAAGACGCAAAGCCTCAAGAACAGTGCGGACCTGACTGCCTTACACCTGATGATGGTATATGAGCGAAACGTCGTGTTTTACCTTTCCCAGACTTTCAGTTCAGTTTTATTTAGGTCCGCACTATTCTTGAGGCTTTGCGTCTTCCATTGTGAGTTTAGTGTACACTTGGAGTTTTAGTTCCCATGTACAGTTTTAGTTTACGCACAGAATTTTAGTTTTTCGACCGAGTTTGGTTTTTTGAGCAGCGTTTTAGTTTATTCCACATCTCATCTGTGCTTTTGCACCCTTTTTAGCTTCATTCAAGCTGTTTTATGCTCGTTTTTACTTTCGTGGTGTTCCGCAGGGATCTGTTTGTGGGATTCCAGGTTTTTTTAGTTTTTTGTGGCTGGTTTTAGTTTTTTAGGGATCTTCTCACACCTGTCGCCTTTTACTCTTCACTTCTCTCATCTAGGGCCTTAGGTCATTTCTCTTGGCATATCCAGCATGGTGCCCTATCTGCAACCAGCCCTCCCAGAACTCAACATTTTCTCCAGCATGGAATAACATTTCTCCGATATGAGTGATGTAAGGAATTGGAAATTACGTATAAAATTGCGGCAGCTAGGCATATTCCGTGGCAATGCAAGTGAAAAATGATAATAGGTGCATGACAATAAAATACATTTTAAGGGTAAACAAACTAAATTGGTAAATGAGGACTTTGTAAAAATACTGACTGTGCGAACTGATGCATAGCTCCACTTAAGTCCAGGGAAATACACAGAGGTTTGGATTCTGTCGGTTTTTGCGTCTCCAATTAATCACGGCAGGAGATCACAACAGGTCGGCGGTCACGGCTGAGGCGCCACGCGCCGCGGATCAGGGAGCGGGCGTCCCGTCTTCACGATGAGAGGAAGCGCCTCGGTCGGCGGCGCGGTCAGCCGTGACCGACGCCCGAGTTATCGGAGTGGCACGTGACTGGGCGCTGCTGATCAGCCTTACCAGCTGGACGGCAGCCGACCCCAGCTATTTCCGGCACAACCTGCACCGATCGTACTGCAGATGGACGCATATCTCCAATTCTCCGTCCCCAAATTAATTAAGGCTGTGGGAAAGATGACCCAAAAGAGGAGGACTTGTATTAAGGGGCAACACCGACAGTATCAGATGTGAAGGGGCTTTTTTGTTCCGGGTCCCCTCGTGGCTTGCAAACAAAAACAGATTGGCCTTGGTCTAATTCAATGTCCTTGACGCACAGTGAGTGTTAATGAGTGGAATATTTGCAAAAATAGCGAACGTCCATTAGCGTCCAAGACAACGCTATGTAATTACCCGCAGAGCCATTTGAATGTGTGCAGTGATGATCGTGAATCCCTGAAATTTCCTCAGTGACACCCAAATATATTTTGCAAGGATTAGCGATGTGGGTACCGCGCCAGAAGCAGGATTCCCCAATCGGATCAGGGGCGGCGCCACGGCTTTGACTCAGGGGGCAAAGTTCCTCAGCTCAACATACCATATCATGGAAGGAACCAATGCTGGAACCAGTGTCGGACTGCTGGAATAACTTCTGCTCATGCCGCTATATCCTTCATTTTCTCCGATCTTTACTGAACCAGAGTGTATAATTTCCAGTGTGTTTTGACGTGCTTGAGTTTCCGTAAACTTTGAATTTCCAGTCTCGTAAAGCATAAACAAAACTGAAATCATAAGGGTTTTCATTTTCCGCCCATTTGTTTCCGCCCCAGAAGTCGCACAGCTGCGCGCGTGTGGTTGAAAAACAAACAGATTTTGGGGAAATGTATCAAACATGTATTTACGTTGAATATTTTGTACGTCTAACTCATGAATTATGCCAATATGCTTGTACATCCCATGGAGGCATGATCAAAATAATTGAGTCAATTAGTCTCTGCGACATCTTCGTGAACACAATAAATCAACAAAGCCTATAGCATAAAAACAGAGTCGATAGTTCGACAATTTGATAACAAGTGGACAGTGCAAGAATTTCATTTCGATATAGGTGTGAGCCAGTTGATATATGAAACCATAAATTTTTTTCTTCTGTGTTTTTCTTCGTAAAATAAGTTCAGAAGCGAGGCGTGTCTCTTTTTCTGGGACATGACAGAGAGGTGTGCAGAGAACCTGTAATGGAGGACAATCAATTCAATATTGGCATAAACATTACGGCTCCCTATTTCCCCTTACACCGCTATTCCCTTCTATTTGTCTTATGTCTGTCTTTTAAGAATACAATTAAATGGATGCAACAGTTCGGACTGGTGGAGTTGCCCTATCAGTGGCTTGCTGTACTGCTGGAGCAAGGAGCCATTAGAGTAGCTGGGCGCCTTATGAAACTGCCCGCTAGTGGTAATCACGTAACTGAAGGCCAAATTACGCTTCATTTCCTTTCATTTATTTAGTCAACTGTCCACAGGATATATTCGGTCAAATGCGATAAAAAACGAATAAATGACAACACAGTTAAGTAGATTCAACACATTATGCTATCCCACAACTTAAGGCTCCACAATGATGAAACATGCGAAATGACACTTTGGCGATACAAGTTAAGACGGTAGGCACCCGGATGCATTGAAAGCCTCCGTTTATGGCAAATCTTATTATGCCTTCATGCTATTATCAGGTCAAATGGTAAATATGGCCTGCCCTCAAGTCAGGCGAAAGCCATGTGGCGATTTAAGTTCAACATTTGAACTTAAAATATAATATGTATAGGAATATGATATTTTATTTATTTAAATAACAATAATAATAGCAGTAATACTAGTAATATAATAATAATAGTAATATAAATGTATAGAAATAAATGTTCTACCTTGAACATTTATTTCCAGTGGTCATACGAACAAGATGAGGTCCAGATGGAGCTTTATCTCAACTCAGTGCGAAGCTAATGACAAACGAAGACAGCATGCTCCAGGTAATTGGGAAAGGGCCAAACCCAAAATCTACGACTCGATCCCTAAAAGTCATAAGAAAACGGGATCGTTTTCAACTTACCCCTCGGGACTGGAGTTCTCACGGTAGATGATACCCGGACCGGCCAGTAATGCTACTCGGCACAGGATCTCTCGCGGTAGGTGAGAGGAACCCACCTCTCTCATAAAGTCCTCGAATACAGAAACACAAAATATGTTTTACACGGTCGCCTAGCTTGTTGGACCTTTCTCTCTTAAACGGTTGACGAACAAGTGCAATGCATTGAACATTTTGGATCTTTTCAAAACATTCCCTCGATATGGTCCTGTAATGGCAGCAGACAGCATCACCTTCGTTTCGGGCTGATTAGAAATTATATCATACTTTTGTAGTAAGCAGCTGAGCAAGGGTCACTAAACCATGGCTTTCTTATTTAGGTCGATATTTTCTTTGCATCAGTTAGGCAAGTGCTTATTTGCCAGCTTTGGGTGTAGTACCGTGGTCCGTCTGAGGATTATCCATAGGCGGATCCAGGATTTCCAGCGGGGGCACGTGGTCGCGGGGCACCATTTGGACCAGGGGGAGACAGTTTTGGGCGGCAAAACCAATTAGGTGGGCGCTAAATCCTATCGCGGGGCGCTGATGCTTGCATCCTGGAGGAGGGAATGGAGAACGACATTCCAAGGGGGCGCCGTGACCATTTCAGGAGGCGCTGAGGGTGAATTGGGGGGCAAGTGCCCTCTCTTGCCACCCCTCCCTGGATCTGCTTTCAAGTCTTTCTTACTTCTCTACCATCATGATGATTCAAGATGCAAAGCAACAAACTGGTGACCGCAGCGAGTGTCTCCACGCCGCCGGGTCGTCAGCGTTTGGCTTACAGCCATCTTTGCAGCATGGTGCTTTTAAGAGGATTATTCAGTACGACCACCTGGTGCGGTATTCCGTAATGAAGAACTGTTGGCTGGAATCCTCTGCTGAAACAGGAGGGTACCGTAGATATCCACGCTACTGTCAGATTTTTACAGGGCCTATTCAGTGTCCACTAATGCGGGCTATTCACACGACGCATCTGTTCAAATATATGAGCACCAGGCAATTACCTGCCACAACCAGCCAGCTTTTCAAACCATAATAGCCGGCCACCGTTACTCTCAGAAACACGGTACCGGTCCGCGGACGGGGCGAAAGCGGGCCGAGAACCACTGCCTGACCTCAGAGGTCACCGCCATCGTCTCAGGGGTCACGGCACAGACCCCTGAGGTCGGGTCACCGGCACTCTTTCACCGTTACTATAGCGTGAGTACCACTGCAATAATGTGTCCGTTCCGTGGCCGGCTGTCAGTCAGAAGCTTCCCCGGCGGCAGGCGCGAGTCCAGCACCGCAGAGTCGGGGTGGTGCTCGCAAACTAACCAACTACTGTCTCTGCGCCGATCGGTTTGATTTGCCACGGTAGATTAACAGTTGTTTAAGAATGGTGCAGGATATTATCCTGTTTTGCACCAACCCGGCGGTGAGGCCTGGGGCCGTTTTTGACGTGCCGGATATGATGACGACCACTCGGCGGCGGCGGTCCCATGCAGGCTGTGGGAGTGGCCGAAACGGGCCCCGGACAACGGGGCTCAGCTGCCGACAACGGGCACCGGACAACGGGGCTCAGCTGCCGACAACGGGCACCGGACAACGGGGCTCAGCTGCTGACAACGGGCGCCGGACAGCAAGGGTCTGCTGCCGAGACAGCCGCCGCACAGCGAGGGTCAGCTGCCGAGACAGCCGCCGTACAGCGAGGGTCAGCTGCTGAGACGGCCGCCGTACAGCGAGGGTCTGCTGCCGAGACAGCCGCCGCACAGCGAGGGTCAGCTGCCGAGACAGCCGCCGCACAGCGAGGGTCAGCTGCAGTGCCTGTAAATAACCCGCTCTTCCACACCATCCGCTCTCCCCAAGCCTGGACGGCTTGATGGCTCGTTTAATTTGGATGCGGATTAAAAGGAACTCGGCAAGTCTCACTGTCAGTCGGCTGATCACCTTTTACTGTCCGTTTACGATCATCGGGGACGTTTACAGCGCGGGTCCGACATGCCACCTCTGTGAGCTCCATGTTCTGCTTGTAAACGCGATGAGAGCCCCAGACATATCTAGTCTGTTTACCACGCTTTTTAAAGGTGCGGCCTGATTCCCGTCGGCGCTCACGATGCGCTCCCCGGGTCAGACGTGTGGGATCCGCCCGTGAGGAAAGACTGTGACGCCGCAACGTCGGTCTCGACGCCCGGCATACATATACGACGCCGCGTCGTGGGTCCCCGAATGACGCATTACTCACGAGCAGCGCCAAATTAGGACAGCTAGCATTCTGGGCCGGCGCGACGCCTCGCAACTCTCATCACCGTGCTTTGTGTCTTGTGAAAATGGGAGCATGTGTTTCCCATGTGTTCGTGCACCGTGCAGTTCACACTGCAAACGTTCAACATGTTTGGCAATGGCGCATATGCGGGCCCAGGTGATTATGACACAAGATAGTGTATTCAAAACATCGAGAGTAATTGATTTACTAGTGTAGTAACCAGACACATATATATAACAAGTCCAGAGAATGTGCCAATGGCCAGCCTAAATTGCCCACGCATCGGCATATTTTAGGCACGGGGAAATTAACCTTTCTAAATTAGGCCAGACGAGATGTGTTTGGACTGCACAGATGGGGTGGAGCTAATTCGTTTGATAGCACATGGCGTAACAGCCGGCCTGTAAATGCTGGTGATGTAAAACCTGTACATTAGCTTTGCTGTCCAACATCAGATCGACAGCATCAGTTGGGAGATCAGGGCCTACAAATGGCTGCCTCCCACAATATCCGTCTTGGCACCAATATCATGTGAGGCGAAGATACTGATGGATACACGCTTTGACTACATCATCTACGTCATTTACATCATTTGCGACGTTGCGTCACAGCTCTGGTTTCTGACATGACGTGCTTAGCAGCAACCGAACAATCACCACGCTGTGGAACAATTACCCGGTAAAACAGCTAATGTCGCCTCGCTTCGAACTACCATCGACATCGCTTTCACCACGTCCGCTATAGAGATTTCAACAGATCAGAACTTGCGACAGGCGGACACATTCATCAGAACCACCTGACAAGGACGCCTTTGTTGACATTGCTATCGTCCGCTCATCGGAAGAATGAGGGAGAGAGAGAGAGGGGCCTGTTTAGTTTGGCGTGGGTACTCGTGAGAATTTGGGCTGATGTCTGTATCCGGTACCGGCACGCACGTCACTTCATCACCTGATGTTCCGCCTGAACACGCAGCCCGCCGCCGCTGGTGGGATGGCCCCAACTCAATGAGGGCTTATCTCGTCATTGAGTTTGGTTACGCGCTGAATCGCGCTTGACAAACGTTTTGCGTAACAATTGGCGATGACCGCAATTCGGCAATTTTCGGCGCGTTGCCGGCGCACGCGTGCGGAACAGGACGTGCCGACTTCCACAGAATCCAGAGCGGAAGTGCAGCCCATGTTCCGGTGAAAGTCGGCCTCTGCCACTGTCTAAATGTTAACACAAATATAGAGAGGCAGACGGTCCCCATCAGCCCTGGCCCGTCCATGAACTCCAAAACACTATAGACAGGTAAACTGAATCTGAGAACAAGAACAGAAAATGAAACCAGAAAAACAAAGAACAGCAGGAGAGTAATTTGTAATCCTTGTTATCCCCGGATGCTTGAGGGAGGTCGCGAGGTCTTACACGACAGCTCGATTAGAAACAATCAGTGCTCTGAGGCAAGATTAACCCGTTCACTCTCCGATGACTCACGAAAAATGGTCAATCATCTGGATCAATCGTCTGAAGCACTTTCACTGATCGCGACCAATCATTCCCGCCAGCGACCGACGGAGCCAGCAGTGAAGTGTCGCGGGTTCAGAGCACCCAAATGAATCAAAGATTTAATAGACTGATGCAGATGTGTTTAACGTTGCATAAAGTTACTTCAGCCACGCATACTACTATTAGCCGCGTACCATTTCAGATGTCGGGAGAGTAATGTTTTACCATGGTTGAATTCATTTCGAGTTAGTTTTTTCTCTCCTTCATCCCCATTTCCTGTGACCTTAAAATGTCTGCCAGCGTAAGTCACCTTCACGTATCTTCTTAGCATAAGCAGCAGGTCTCCGTTTCCACTCTTTGTTTTCCGCTCGGCTCGTGCCTTTTTCACGCTCGATTTGGGCGTCGTGGCCGGTTTCAGTTACAAGGCTGATTTGCACATGACTTGTTTTCCTGTCAGGGCCGCACCACGACCGGAACTCAGCTGGGCCGACCCTGAAAGCGCCACAACTGCGAAATAGGCACGTTCCATGTATCCGGTAAAATGGCACCCACAGATGGAGCATCGGATCGCAGTATTCACGCTTTGAGCTGACTGCCAAGTGGTGGAAAACGGGGTGCGCGGGGCAACACAATACATTTGTCGAGCCTTTATCCATGGTTTGCCGAAAGTATATGGTTGCAGATTTGGTAGCTCATGCAAAATTTACTGAAATTTCAGTCATTTGTACTCCACATGAGCTATTTTACACAAGCACAATGAAAGGCATTAACCTTTCGGTTGGTAAGTGGTCTTCAGCGTCAGTGCTGGTGCATTTCGCTCCCGCCTTTTGCCAAATGGTATTCACACAAGCATACTTGCCCTCGGTTGCTACCACCAGTCACGTTCTGTATGACAATGCGCAGCACGGCGCGGTCGGCTCCATTGTCAGCTGGGCGCGGGTGACACGCCCGTCACTGTCACTCCAGCCGGCAGCCCTCGCGTCACGACCGACGTCACGTGACGTTACGTTACTGACACGGGACCGCCGGAGGTATTGGAAACGCAGATCAAGTCCGTGATAGTAAAATAGCCAAGGGCTATAGATCGGTCACCCAGAGTGGGCCCAGAATGTTTTGGCTAAGAGAGTGGGTTAGACATGCACTTGCAAAGACGTGTTGTCTGTCGATCCACTATGAAATGTTTTCCAGTTTCTTTTAAAAAACTTTCTTTTAAAAATTAATCTTTTTTTAAAAAAATTATCAATCCAAAATACTGTGTTCGGCTCACAAAGGTAAGAACGTTGAACATATTGGTTTACATTCCTTCTATCATCGCATTTCTTCCCTTGAAATATATATTTTTGAGTGTATTTTCTATGATCAGTGCAGCTATCATTTCCAAGTACCACGAGCCAAGAGAGCACTTTGGCCACGGCGTTGATGGTGTTTTAACCCTCGTCCCGGTGGGGGTGTTTGGACCCCCCTCGGGTTTTTTTCGGCGGCACGAAAAAACAGCGGCGCGAAGCGCCGCCGTACTTGGCACAACTTATCCTTGATCAATTCTGCAACTTACCCCAAAATTTTAAGGTTGTGTCATCTCAGGAAGGGTCACCAGTGCAGGTCAAGTGACCTCACCTCCAAAAATGTTTTAAGTGGCATAAGTAAGAAATGTTTGAATCTATCGGATTGAAACTTATACCACGTAATTGGCCTACTGAGTGCTACAAAATTTATTCTGGGATTTTTATATCGATAACCTAAGGTCAAGCACGGACCATGACCTCTCCATTGGAAATACACGAGAAAACAGAAATTGGGCTGTATTTGTGTAGATACAGCTGAGAATACCTTCACATTTTCCAAATCGTAGCATCCTGGGCCCCTTTCCAGGTTCATGTTGAAATTTTTGAAACCTGTAACCTCTGAGAGGTCATCTGGGGCTACTCAAGCAATTTTCTGACTTAGGTCAATAACTTTGCATTCAATGGTGATAGAGCTTTTATTTTGATACCATTGCGTTTGGATTGCCATTGCCAGTCGATGTATATGCATATTGACTGTGCTAGGTTAAAAAGTGACCTTGATCTGACATGCAAGTCAGGTCATTTTTGTGTTTTGGCCTAGTATGGTCATATTATACATTATTCGCTTTGCCGTGACGAGAGGAAGAGAATGGTGCCTAGAAAATTATTCTTATTCAACACTTCCAGACCCTAGAGCCCAAAAACTGTACTCTAACATGTCACCTTCTTTGACCTGCCATGACTTCAATATTGACCTGAGCCAAAAAGTGACCGATGTAGTTTATTCATGAATTTTGATGGGCTATTGAAACGTTGCACGTTTTTTTCGCTATCCCTCATAGGAGCCGAGTTCGAGGGGGAGGGCGTGTTTGAAATCCCTCCCACCAGGGCGAAGGTGGCTATGAGGCCAACGGGGGCGGGTGTTAACGCAGCAGCTCACCAGGTCGCTACACCTACTTCCCAGAAAACGCCGACCGTCAAAACCGACGCGGCCTCCCACTACTGATACACCAACAGCTACTCCTCCCCTTCCCAACAGCAGTTATCGGGCTGGCCGCGCCCAGCTCTAGGAGTCGGGGCAGAAAACTGGCGTCTCCACCCCGGCCATGACACGCCGGGGAGATCGCACATCGTTTTACCGCCGCCGCGCCCCTCGGCACTTCCCGGGGAATTCAGCTCACGTGTCATGCCAGCTTCACTCAATGTCGGGCAGTGCCTTATACTTAAATCAATGCTGTGCTCTCTTGTGCATGTGCATACAGTGCAGTATATGTCCGTGCTAAGTTGGATGGCAGGACGGTTCTAGGCTTGATCCAAGCAATCTGTTTAACAAAAATATGTTCAAATATCATACATACACAGTGGCGGATCCAAGGGGGACAAAAAGGCATTTGCCCCCCCCAAGCGATCGACCTCCTTTTCTCCCCGACTGTTTTTTAGTTCATAAGCAAGATTTTGGTACTTCAACTCTCAACTTCAAACAGAACCAGTCAAGTTCAGTGTACATATTGGGGCAATGGGATGGATAGCAAAAAAGTATCTCGTTCCCACATTTCTCACCCTGTGACGTTTCTTTTTTTGCTTTTGCTTATCGCCTCTAATACCCAAAATTTCCCGACAAATCATATTATAGCGCAATTTTCCACTGCGTGACGCTTTTTTGCTTTTTGACTTTGGTTTGCCTCTCCCAAACCGACCGGCTAGATCCGCTCCTGTACGTATGTTCATACATGAAATGCCTGAAATCTACTTTCTAGACCGTTTTTACAAAAAAATTCCCCGAATTTTAAGTCTTTAGAACGTTCAAACTAGAGGCCCCACTCTCCATCCCGAAAGAAGCCATATGGCTCTACAGGAGAGTTGAGTAAGTCCACTGACTAGATTCTGACTTTTGTTCTAGCATAGCATAGCATAGCATAGCATAGCATAGCATGGCATCTACACTCCCGAGGCTGTGCCTAATGGTTGGGAAACGTATGCAGTGTAGCCCCGTTCAATGAATTAACACAATTATCGATGGGGCCTTGTTGAAAGGTAATTTCGATTCTGGGCCCATTAGATTCCCTCTAGATATGGTTCTGCTCTATATTTTCTGTTTTCTTTTCTGTTTTCAAGAATGTCCTCTATTTTGGCAAGTGATAAGAAATCCTAATCACGTTTCAATCACCATCAGAAACAGGTGGTAAACGCCACCTTGAAAACGTACCTTTGACTTTTTCTCTCTTAACGTCTTTTACTCAAGGCTTTATAATTTCTCTTTTACACCTTTGCACCTTTGCCTTTGCGTTCAACAACACCTTTGCGCTTGTATAATCCATCAAATCTGTGTTACTTATGTTCTGGGAGAGCCTTTTTACTTTGAATCTTCTTCTTTTGAAACAGAGTATCGACGCTTGCACCAATCCTACGCTAAGAAATTCACTATTTTTTGTTTTGTGTTTCTCAGTAAATATCGTCATCATCTCTCTTGTAGTGGTGTGAAGGTATGCACCATAAGTGTCGCCACCGGCAAAAAAGTGGGGGGGCGCAGCCAAACTTCAACCTGATGCTGACAAAAACTTTCAACATCAGGACCAAAAACTGTTCGAATTTGGCTCCTCGTTGCCTTCCGCAGCGGCTGGATATAAGAATGTCCGGCTTTCTCTCATTTTGACTGAGATCAGGAAATTTTTGGCCAAAAAATGGGGGGGCCAGGCCCCACCTGGCCCCCCTTTTCCGGCGCGTTTGGTATGCACCTTCCGTATGCACCTTACCTACCTTCCGAGTATCTACTGTATTTTTGGAAGCCAAAGACCGCAAACGAAGACACTAAAATTTCTTTGAAATTGTTGGTTTAATCTGCTAGGAACTGAGTTTTAAGACCAGGTTTTATTTATATATCGGTAGCAGGCTTCTATTCATGTGCAAATCCATGGATCTATAAAATTTCGATGCCTGACTTTGAATATGCAATTAAGTTATGCATAGCTTCCTTTTAAAGGGGCTTCGGACCATCAGAGTTACAGGACCAACGTCGGACATAAAAGCCGAACTGTGATATTCTACCCTTTGTAGAACAAAGACAAAGAACATTACTATAGCCTGGCTATATCTTGGTTAAAGCCTGACTATAGCCTTTCCACAGCCTCTTGCTCAATGCCAGTTTCCCATGGGTAAATCGGCATCACGGACAAGAAGAACCCCCCACTGCCAGAACAGCCCGGCACGTTCATTTTTGTGTTGAGTCAAAACGGCACAACCTGGTCGTAAGTTCCTGCGGAGGAACGTTTCGCAAGGGTCTCGATTGAAAGGAGCGATTGGTGCAATAGGCGAGCACATAGGTCCTGCTCCAGTGCCTCCGCTAACCTCCTCCAAGCTCCTCCAGAAGAGGCAGAGTTCTCTTCTAAGCTCTAGTATCTAATAGAAAGCTAGAGCAAAGCATTCTACCCTTATGGGTGGAGGCTGGAGGAGGCTGGAGGAGGCGCCAGAACAGACCAGTAGAAAAGCGATGTTAACCCACCTACCAGAAGGTTTGGCAACTATTCTACTCGAGGCTGAACCATTAAGAGTCAAAAGTGGTACTGTTCCTTATTTAGCAACACCATTGCAGAAGGCATTCCCTCAGCGTTCTCCTGAGCACCCTTTGTAGTCCGTTTTTTTCTTTAAATGCTTTACCATCTCTAACCAGTCTATTACCGCTTGTTATCTCTTGCGCACCGAGACAAGCCACGCAATATAAATATTGGACAGTGGAATTTGAGATGAAGGCAGTCAAACAGGAGATTAGGCAGGGCAGTGTCTCCAACGTCCTAATTACTAATATCGACTGAACGGGCAATTCTTGGGGGGATCATTTTTGGTACGCCAGCTTAAATGCTTTTGGTATTTGTTGACATAAAATCTACCCAATGACCATCAACTGTCGGTGAAACCATGTGTCTTTTTTGCCATAGAGAATTCACAAATGAGAAGTCAATAAGCAATGTCGCATTCTTCGGGGTGGGTCGTTGCTGCAAGAGAGGGGCTTTCCAGGTGGGGGTTGCATGACAGGTGTATCGATTGTGACGTCACTGCGGGCCGGTTTGTCACGTGGACGGGTGGTCAGCACTACTGCTGAATCGATGCAGGGGTCGTCCTCGACTGCAGCCGACTTGTGCCGCGGCCAGGGATCCACAACAATCGTGTCAACACAGCACCGCACAGCCGAATCAGGAAACAAATATATCAATCCTGTGTATTATCTGACGGTGAAATCATACGTATGTGAATCTGAAATTCCTATAAAAATTGGTATTGAAGTGTTCAGCTATTTTGGCAATCACCCAGTTAGTTTTCAAAATGTTTACATCTTAAATCGCCACCAAAAATGTTAGTTCATATGCATATTATGAAGCTTACCTTTGAATCCTTCTCCTTCTCTCTTTCCTTCTTTCCACCGAAAATATTGTGAAAGGCCTTCTTCATGACTTAAACGTGTCCACGGCTCAAGTTCAACTGGCCTTGAGGTGACGGGAAAGTTCAAGAGGTTGGCACTCAAAGTTCCTGGGACAGCTGGATAAGGAAGCCGACGGAGGACGCTCGTCACTTCACGTCGAAGTCGGGGACGTCTCACCCCGTCACTGGCGGGACTAACCACGCTGACGGGGTGGACAGGTCCCTCTCCTGCGCGCGGCACGCCCACGTCCTAGGACGCGCTCCCGCCGTTTACGTCACACCGTCGCAGGACCGACTGAGGTACGCAACACTCGCGCCGCGCCAGAGCCCTCACCTGCGATACACTGGCGGGCCCAGGTTCCAGCGCGCGCTGTAGTTCGTCCGCCGGCCGCCAGGGCCGCCGCCAGCGGCGGGCGGCATACCTGCCATCTGCTTCCATCATACCGCCATCGCTTCCATCGCCACTGCCACTTCTGCAGCGGGCCGCCGAAAAACTTGTTGTTTTGGACGGGGCTGAAGTTCCAGCATGCAGGTGCTGTCTTATCTGTCCGGCGGACTTGTTTGTTGTGGAAGAGAGCGAGGCTGAGGTCAGGATTGTACTTTCTCTGCAGCCGGTGCAGTTGATCGCACTCGGAATGGCTGCGAGCCGAGACCGAAGCCAATTTTTCGCATACCGCATGGCATTTCACATGAATCCGGTTACTGCTTTCGAAAATGATGTGTGTCTCACTTCTCCCACACCAAACCAAAAAGTTTCGGCGCTTGATATTACATTTTTCTGAGTGCCGTCTAGGAGGTAAGTCTAATTCGACATTGCTCAACAAATATTTAGTTTTTCATCCAGCTTGAACTGTCTGCGAGAATTTGTTAATGGTGTCGGTGCCGTCATTTTGGGAAGGAATGGAAAGGGAGCAGCTGTGCAGTCAGGTAGGTATTCGTCAAATGAGCATAACACGAGGGTAACGAGTCTAGTGGCCAGTTATATGTATATATGTGCATAGAAAAGTGATTGAAAAGTGATCATTTTGTTCTCTGCAAACACGATAAACACAAAAAATTTATGATCGGTATTCTTTTATATTTATACACCCTCATGTCTTCTTAATCCAGGAGCGTGGAACTATGGTCAAAGTTGGGGGGCGGGAATTTTCAAGTCATTTCTTTCCAGTCAACGCCATAGGGTTAATGGTTAGAATCGAAAGTTGGGGGGCTGCCCCCTGCCCCCCGGTTCCTACGTCCCTGTCTTAATCCATTTTTTTAACCGGCAAAATAACAAATTGAGGAATAACCACACATTTCCGTATCTTTGTCTCATGCTTCGAGATGGTTTTTCACATAACACAGTACAAAAGGTTACACAAAGTTCGAATTTCTAGCAATGAGACTGCAAATACAGTTAGTAAAGACCAAAGCCAACCGCTGACTCTCAACAATATGCGGGTGCAGTTCTTTCCCAGTTCTTCATGAACTAACACCGCGTGAGACCTGTCACTACTCCGCAGAATGGCCTGATGGAGGGGATGGGGCGTGATCCTCTGGCAATCCTGCCCGCACGACAGTTTGGAGGCGACCTCATGAGATCAGCAAGTACCTGCAGTAACCATCCTCAGCTTCTGCGTTGTATGGCCATTGGTTTTCGTCAGTCGGTAGATTCACAATCTCAAAACGGGACGAGTAAAAGTTGTACAGCTTGTCCCAAATGTATGCAAGTAAAATCCAACACTTATATTGGAGAAATACATTATTATGATCAGATCCCAGTATACAAAGCCAAAAAGGCTTAGTTTTGGGCGCAGCTAATGAACATACTAATCTCTCTGACTTCTGCGATCTAGTTCGACCTTCATCTCTGGATTTTTGGGTTTTGGAAGCATATATACAGCTTCGTCTTTGAAGATCTTACGGCTGAATCCAGGGGGTTGCTTGTTATCTTTTTATTTTTCTTGGCATGGATTCGAATTATGTGAGGGGAGGGGCATAGGCACAGGAACTTTTTCCAAGTTGAGGAGGGGGAGGTAAAAGTTGTCACCGCTGGTGGAGTCAAATATGATTCGGCCTGTCACTTGCATTGTTATTGTCTCAAAGTTCGGGGGGCACTGCCCCCAGTCCAAAAGTTGGGGGCAGTCGCCCCTGCCCCCCCCTCGTTTCCTGCGCCTATGGGGAGGGGGTGGGTTAAATGGGGAATATTGTTATAAAAAAATCAAATACTGGTTAAAAATTAAGCACAGACCCTTCTCTGTACGACCAATATATCCGTGCTGGCAATTTATCGAACAGATTGGCGTGGTTTTTGGCATTCATAGGCCTTAGTCTTGGACGCTATTGCTTGGGAAGTCCAACCCGTGCTTGTGGTGGACTCCCAGCCCAGGGGCGATACAGCAGCTCCACCATTGAGGGAGCCCCAGCCTAAGCGCAGCAAAGAAAAAAAACTGTGGCCTCCAAAAACTTATGTCAGAGCTGAAGCTCGATTTCATTCCACCTATCTGTTAAATTTGATGTCGATCAAAAGCCTATTGAAAAGACAGGATGCAGCAAATCGTCTCCAAAACTTTAAAAAAGGATCGTCACAATGCAGTTGTTCAGTGTTTTCAGATCACCTCAGAGGATGAGGCCACAATAAAAGAAAAGGCTTTGTATCGATGGTCGGTCAGCCTTTCCGCCATTAGAAAATATAATGTCTTGGGAACTCTTGGCATGCATATGCTTTTATTAGGCATTTTTACACAATTGTATGAAACCGAACAACAGCTCCTAATCCTTTGAATTAGAGCACCTAATCGTTGGGTTATTTGTCTCGATCTGGCTGGGTAAACAACGACATTGGTGAAAGCCTTCTTTTAGCCGGAAAAGGGAATTCCGAACAGCGATACGAACTATCGTCGACTTTATTATGTGCTTCAGCGAAAATATGGAATTTCTTCGTTTTAAAGCTAACGTTCAACAATGGAAACAACCAAGGCAATCACGTGTTTGGAAGCACATGACTATGTTTTGGTGTTGCTTGAAAGGAAGATAAGCTGTGCCGCGGGATGTCAGCGCGGAGGTGGTGTTACTGGATCCGACTGCAAGGCCATCTCAGCTCACTGATATTATTCATTGATAAATCGATCGCAGAGAGTGTGGATTAAATTGCACTTTTATTCAAGCTTTACATTTTATCCATATTTTATATCACATCGCACCGAAAAAGGTAGAACTGGCCTTGATTACCGTTTAAAAAAGTCTGACAACAACTATACCTGACACCAAGGTTACAGGTGTTGTATATCGCTCTAAGTTTGTCATGAGTGGACAGCTGCAGATGCATCAGGCCAGCTTCTATGTCGCAATGTCGTCATCAAGTGCAGGGTCCGACCATTCAACATCGGCTCCAGTCACCCGAACTCTGTGAGGCCCTCTGGTGATAGAACGGTAATTGGACCCTGCTGGAGAAGCCCCAGGGCTCGGCGCCGTCTTCCTCCCCCAGTGCCTCTCATTTCCACTCCAGGTGAAGTGAGTGCTCTGCCCTGGCCGTGTAGTTCAACTTAACGAGAGGGCGTACCACCTAGCTGGGGATGTGCCCACTCGAAACCAGATT
Source organism: Lepas anatifera (assembly GCA_034440635.1). Taxonomy (NCBI): domain Eukaryota; kingdom Metazoa; phylum Arthropoda; class Thecostraca; family Lepadidae; genus Lepas; species Lepas anatifera. Next base: position 1,530,865 of record JAOTON010000842.1, on the reverse strand, counting down.
TACATTGGCACTGCGAAACCGGATTTACATTGGCACTGTGAAACCGGATTTACATTGGCACTGTGAAACCGGATGTACATTGGCACTGCAAAACCGGATTGGCATTAACACTGTGAAAACAGATTGACATTGGTACTGTGAAACCAGATTGACATTGGTACTGTGAAACCAGATTGACATTGGTACTGTGAAACCAGATTGATATTGGTACTGTGAAAACAGATTGACATTGGTACTGTGAAACCAGATTGACATTGGTACTGTGAAACCAGATTGATATTGGTACTGTGAAACCAGATTGACATTGGTACTGTGAAACCAGATTGACATTGATACTGTGAAACCAGATTGACATTGGTACTGTGAAACCAGATTGATATTGGTACTGTGAAACCAGATTGACATTGGTACTGTGAAACCAGATTGACATTGATACTGTGAAACCAGATTGACATTGGTACTGTGAAACCAGATTGATATTGGTACTGTGAAACCAGATTGACATTGGTACTGTGAAACCAGATTGACATTGATACTGTGAAACCAGATTGACATTGGTACTGTGAAACCAGATTGACATTGGTACTGTGAAACCAGATTGACATTGATACTGTGAAACCAGATTGACATTGGTACTGTGAAACCAGATTGATATTGGTACTGTGAAACCAGATTGACATTGGTACTGTGAAACCAGATTGACATTGATACTGTGAAACCAGATTGACATTGGTACTGTGAAACCAGATTGATATTGGTACTGTGAAACCAGATTGACATTGGTACTGTGAAACCAGATTGACATTGATACTGTGAAACCAGATTGACATTGGTACTGTGAAACCAGATTGACATTGGTACTGTGAAACCAGATTGACATTGGTACTGTGAAACCGGATTGACATTGATGATTCCAGATGAACAACAAAGAGAGACGGAGGTGGGTGGTCTAAGTAACTAGCTTGTGGGTGCGCTGGCAACTTTGCACAACGTTGAGTGCTGGAGGAGGAAGCTGCAGGGCTCAGTATCTGTGGGACCCGCCAGTCAATAAAGCTTCCGGATGCGACGTAAGACGTCACCATCGTAAATGGTTCAACAGGAATTATTTATGAGATATAAATCAATGGTGCCCTAATTCTTCCATCCGTTTTGAAAAGTCTCAGCTGGGGGATCAGGAGATGTTTGGGACCCAGGTATCCTTAACGCTTACAAGTAAGCGTTGTTTGCGCAAGTTTGCGGAGTCTGGAGGAGCACAAGACATGTTCTCGATTTTAAGAGTGGAGATTTGAATTCCCATCAGTCTTTCATAACATCGCAGACTTCATAATACACGCCAGAACATGGGATCCAGTGCGTATCTGTTGTTTTCTGTGACGGATTCAAGCTGAAACTTCACGGTTTTTTTCTAGAAAGGTCCGCCACCCAAATCCCAATGCAAAAAGGTAGCCATGCGTCCCCACCGTGATTCCAACGACAACAGCACCCTCACGTACCCTCGCCCCGGTAGTAGGTGTTTGAACACCCCCTCGGGTTTTTCCGGCGGCACCAAAAAACGGCAGCGCGAAGTGGGCCTTCCGAGCGCTGCAAAATATACTCCGGGATTTTTCATATTGATGACCTTGGGTCAAGTATGGATCATGACCTCTACATTGGAAATGCATGAGAAAACTGGAATTGGGCGCAAAATGGTTCTATTTGTGTACACACAGCTTGTAATATCTTCATATTCTCCAAATCGTAGTATTTTAAGCCCCTTTCCATGTTTATTTTGCAGTTTTGGACCTGTGCCTCTGAGAGGTCATCTAGGCTACTTAAGCAGGTTATCAGACTTGGATCAATAACTTTGAAGGAAATTATGATAAAGCTTTTATTTCCATACCATTACGTTTGGATTACTATTGCGAGTCAATTGATATGCTTATTGAGTATGCTAGGGCAGATGGTGACCTTGACCTGACCTTAGGCCAAGTCATTTTTGTGTTTTGCCCTAGCATGGTCATGTCATACATAATTAGATTCGCCGTAACGAGAGGAAGAAGTGAATCATGGGCGTAGCCAAGGAGGGGGCGGCAGGGACAGCCGCACCACCCCCCCTGAGGGTCCGAAGGGCCGGCTGAGGATACGGGCCGCGCGAAGCGCGGCTCACCCGCACTATGCTCTGTGGCCAAGTTTGAAGTTTCATACCAGACAGGGCCCTCTTAAGCCCTCTACAGCACTCTTCTGTAACAAGCAGGGCCTTTTTTACCCTTCAGGGCCCTTTTGGCGCTGCCGCAGGGGCCTTTTCAGGGTGCTGCCCCCCCCCTGTGCGAAATCCTGGCTACACCCCTGAAGTGAATGGTACCTAAAACTTGAATTTAACTCAACTCTGTCAGACACTAGAGCCCAGTAACTCTTCTTTAACATGTCACCTTCTGTGACTTGTCACAAACTCAACATTGACCTGAGCCCAAAAATGATCAATGATTGATCAATGACCCCCTGATTGATCCTCTGGCGCCCCCTGAAAGGTCGATGGCGCCCCCTGAAATGAATGCCATTTCCCACCCCCTTCCCAGGATGCGAGTATCGGCACCCCAGTGATAGGATTTTGCACTGATCTGTTAAGTTTTGCCCCCATTGTGCCCCCCTTTCGACTGAATAGTGCCCTCCCCATCGGAAATTCTGGATCCACCTATGTATGCCTTCCAGGCCATTTTTAACATGTTAACTGGGGGCCATTTGCCCCCCCCCCAGTCGGCTGAAATGCCCCCCCAGTGCCCGGAAATTGGCCCCCAGTGAAATAGACAGATGACCTAAAATTGAACAAACGCAACCTCACCTGACAAAAATAAGATAGAATAGCACCCGATAATGACAATTTTGTTCCATTGCTCATCCCGAATTGGCAATCCACAAAAACTGTGTTAAAAATTTCCACCAGTGGCTGTCTACTTCATCGTGCAAAAACGAAACAAAGCGCGTAGTTACCGGAAATCCCGGCAAAGCAGCCTCAGCACCAACTAATCACAACGCTGGAGATAGCCTATAACCAATCAAACATCGTGTTCTATCCAACCAGAAGCCCAGCCAGGACTGGGGGATTGCAAGATGCTCTCATTTCACACGCGGTCAGTTGTCAGCGCTCACAGTTCGTCCGTGGATTAGGCGGGACCCTTGTATAAATATTGTCCCTTGTATAAATATGGCTTCTCTTGGCCTTTTCCGGGCCTGAATAAGATTTTCTGACACCAATAAAGAATCAGAGGAGCAGAAAAACTGTTATGCCAGTGGGAGGAGAACTTTGTGAAAAAATAAGATAAAAAAATGACAGCCACCGAAAACCGGACGCGAAGGATGCGATACTATAGGCGCCCTTTGGGTGGAAAGTCGATGACGAAGTGCGCTTTGGGGCTCTACCCTTCCCCTCCGACTTACCAAAATCCTATGAACACCACTGTTGAAAGAGCAAAAAACTCACAGTTGGAAAAAGTAGGAAAAATATTAAATGTTAACGGGGAGTGGTACGGCTAAGATAATTGAAGACGCTAACAAATTTTCTGGGTATGTGGATAAAATCATTTGCTAGCCACGTGGGATTGAAGGGGCACTCCTGGCCTCCTATTAACCCGCGCCTCACCGGGGTCTGGTGCCACCTTCGCCCCACAGAGAGCATCGATGAGCCCCTTTCCAATTCCGAAAATATAGGGGTTAGCGCAAATCTGCAAAGTGCATTACGAAGCTCATGTGACTTCAGTATGATTTTACTTCACATTTTTAGGCGCTCAGGAGAAAGGTTTGACCTCCAGAGGTCAAGTTGGGTCACGATAGGCTATTTCTACTAAAATATGCAATGCTTAAGAAACCTGGCCTGGGCCTGACTCTCACGCCATTAGAGCTATTGAAATTTACTATATTACGCTTTATAGGAAAGTGCCAGGGCTTTCTTTGCTCTGTGGAGCATAATGGCCTCCCGCCAAAGGTTTTATCTCCAGAGGGTACCTCTTGACCAAACATGACCTGAGGTGACGAAAGGTCAGAAAATGACCTTGCCGTATATCAAACGGAAGCCATCGATGAAACATACACGATGACATTTAATTCAGCGCTCTAGCTTGATGAGGTTATAAGTTATTGTCAGAATACTGTTGTTTACCCCTGGTGACCTGTGATGCCCTGAGATAGGTCAAAGGGAAATATTACCCCTGGAATCCGTGAAAGGGTAGCCAAGAATGCTTTTCTGAGAAATCTGAGAACTTGCAACCATTTTTGCGACTTTTAGATCATAAGACAGCTTTTCCCATGCTTTTTTGTATGGGAGAGGTCCCCTTGTGACCTGAGCGCAGGTCTCCAAATATAAAAAAATCCGGATATACAATTTGTAGAACCTGGAAGAGTCATCAAATGTAAATAGTTTCAAATCGGTCAGATTAGAAATGTAGCTGATGTAGAGCTCAAAAGTTGAAGTGAGGTTACCTTGGCTGACCTTGTCTGGTGACCTGACCTATTGTGTCCCGAGGTAAAAAATTTTAGCGAGGGTGGGAAAACGATGGGCTGAGAAGTAGACCCCTCAACCACAGTGCTGCACCTCGTCGTATTTCTGTTATTCTGAAAAAACCCTAGGGGGCCATCATTGTTCCCCGGTGGGACGAAGGTTAAATGGGCAGTGCACTAAAAAATATTACGTCAAGTCAAGATCAAACTGTCAAAAATTAGTTTTAAACAGTGATACAAGTTGTACTTTGTGAGTTTATCATTACTGCAAGGGGTCGTTTTAGTCTCACATCTGACTTTTGTGATATTTATTTGGCTGTTTTAGTGAAAATAAAATTTTGTCCCTTTTTGGCCCTGCTTCTAACCCGGTTTGGCCCTTTTCTGCTGAAAAACTTGCCAGCTCTAGGCAGCATTTTGAATCTCTAGCGGATGGAAAAACACAAAAATTGGGCAAAATTTGTTAACACTAGCGCTTATAAGTCTTATTAACCCCCCCAATGGGGTGTTGATCCCCTGAAGAAACATAATGGCCAGCACAAGAAATGCCCATCCTCCCACTGACATATCCTTAAAAATGCCCTGATGCCTTCTCATGGACAGACAATATCTTGAAAATGCGTTCACCTGATTAAACAGAGCTTATCTGTCACAAAGTGTAATCGAAACATGGTCGGCGGCTTCCATTGCTCAACACCTTCAGTCATGACACGTGCTGTGACGCCATTTACCCCACCATTCGGCTTACCCTAACACGTTTGTTCGAATGGTGAACTATCAGCCTCTGCAGTAAGTCGGGGGAGTACAGCCAGCCGGCAGGTATGCCCGCTGCGGTCACGTTTGGCCAGTCACGTGGGACCTCCGGCCCCTGCCCAGTCCTGCGGCGGAATGGCACTCCCATCCCGCAGTCAACCACTGAGACCTGCGACCCACTTATCAGCCTGCACAACCTGTGTGTACCCACACAGCCACCTAAGGAACCTAGGGAAGGGTGCGGTACTTTACTCATTATTCAGGTTTGTAAACCGTTCACGATATTCACAAATTTGAGAACTCGGCCGAATGTTGGGCCTTCGCGGAAGTTGGATGTGCTCGGCTGTATTGCAGAGTTGTGGGTGGCCGCCTGTCAGCCGGACGCCTGCAGTAGCCACGCGCCGCCAGCCTGCCGCTGGTGACCCCTTGGCATACTCCGGATAATGAGCGAACCGGCCAGACATTTACACTATGGTGCTAATTCCGTTTGCTAATGAATTCCGCCCATTAAATAGCTAAGCGTCCGACGTATCCCACGGTCTTTTGATCCTAACGTTTCTCACATGCAGTTAATGGTTTCTGTGTGGTAAAGGCATGACGATGGTTCCATGGCATCAGTAGCCTGAGCATGATATATAATTTTCCCAAGCATATTTCAAACATATCCTCAGTTGCAACTGGAGAATGGTAAAATGGCAATAATATTACGCTCATGCACTTCTCGTACCTACCTTAATTTCCGTTTGAGCGGCTTGTCCCATGCTTTCCAGTCGAGCTTTGTTGTCCCACACTCCTGCCTGGGGCCTTCATCTGCCAACAAAATGGCCTATCCTCCAAGCCTCGTCACCAAAACCAGTACCCATTGAATCGTCTTCTGTCACTGATATCTCTCGACACAAGCGACACCCCGGCACCCACGCACGCCACTCCGCTACTAGTTACACTTCGTTCCCACACTCCGCCACCCGTTCCAGCGGGTAAACCAGCAGGTAAAACACCACTCCCCACCCCCGCCTAATCATATGACCTCGCCACAGAGTACGGAGAAGGTGAAAAGGTAGCCCTGTTTCTTCGAAGGCCATCGAAAGCTAATGTTACTTACATCGGTGAAGAAACACTCAAATCACTTATGTGACTATGAGAATCGGTATATAATTTTCCCTGTATGACTGGGATATTCGGTTTGGCGCCTCCTTGATACACATACTGCACACGGCGTTACCCCACTCTCTGCAGGTTGCAGGAGATCCGGGCCGACTGAGAGCGGGGCGTGTGACGACGGACCCGGACCAGAACAATCACACACCCCGGCTTCCTACCCGATCTACTGCACCAGCCGAGTCACGTTTGCGTAGGTGGTGTGGGTAGGGGACTGTTCACATATGACGTCAGCCACTGAAGGGGGAGGGGGTCTGGAATTCTCTGACTTCTTCTGACGAAGAGGGGGAGGGCCTGGCCTTCTCTGACATTTTCTGACGAGGGGGGGGTGGCAATCATGGGCTGTCGTGGATTTTTTTAATTGAACGAGAACTGCCCAGGGCCAGGTCAGTTGACGAGCGAGTTCTTCAAAGTTTCGTTACCAAACATAATAGAATTATAGTATGGTACCAATTCTGGCTCAATATACCAAGAACGTATGCTAGCCATATACTTCCATACAGTGTTAAACCACAAACGGCTGCAGCCAGATGCTGTGTTTTTCCTCAAACAAAATAAGAAGGAGCCGTAAGATAAGGTTCTGGTTTTTATGTGTTGTTTATTTTCATGGTAGCATTCATGGTAAAATGCTATTCTTTTTTCACGTATTTTTTGTAGTGAAATGGGTACCGTTTAAGTTTTTTCTGTTCTTACATGCGTTAAAAGTGAGCGTTGATGCTTTGAGCTGTAAAGAAGGTAGTTATCATTAGTGCATGCCCAAACTGTCTCTCACCAGTCTGCAAAGTTGAAATATGAGAGGTAGCTACAAGATCTTGCCGGGGAGGGTTCTAGCTTGGAGAAGTTTATCTACATTAGGAGCAAAAGAAGCTGGAGATGGGGACAGACATTGAAACAAAAGGCGAAACTCAAACATGAAATGAGGCTAATTCTATGATAACAAAAGGTAGGTAATTCTGCTGTGGCTTTTTCAACATGTGCTATGAGAGGGGAAAATTATGCCCGAACTTAGAAATCTCAGCATCAACAAAATGTATATCCCATTTCCAGTAGGATTATAGTTACCTTTACCCAGGGTAGACGAGAGCTTTACCATTCTATCAACCCTTGCACAGGGAAGGCAGTGCTTGAGCACCCCTTCGGCTAAAAATAACTTCCTTTAGTGTCATGTGTAGCTTTGGACTTGTGGCCTCTGAAAGTTCATCGGGAACTGCTAAAGCAGGCTTTTGGACTTGGATCAAAAACTTTGCAGGAAATTGTGATACAGATTTCAGTTTGATATTCAGTCCTTTCGGATCATCATTGCGAGTCGATTGGTATGCATATTGACTATGTTGAGTCAAATATTTTACAATGTACTGTTTTTTTAATTTGGCGCAGTATGGTCAGGTCCCACACGAATCGATTCACTGTTATGAAAATAATCGAGTAAATGTATAAGAACGGCTCAAGTCTTTCCAGTCATACATGAAATAAAGAAAACAACTTATTTTCGAAGTCTGGCGCCGGCAATCTGTGGTGATTACGCAACTTTTATCAACTTTTATGCATTCGAAACTTTTACGCGTTTTACCTTCAGCGGCAGCCTATCGCGCAAAGCGCACGCTTACGTCACCTTTCCCCTTAGCGATTTCGACCTCAGTTGGATGGCCCTCAGACATAAAGAGGGCCACCGCACCAGCCTCCTCTCCTTGGCTCACCTCTGTAAAGGACTCAGCCGACAAGAAAGGGCCCTGCCAACGAAAGAGAGCCCTGCAGAGAGCAGTCGGTACTACTAGTTCAGAGGCTCTTCTAGTTTAAGGCAGTGACGGCGAAACGTTCGAATTTAGGGGGTGGGGGGCATAATGAGCTTTTCAACCCATTTCTTTCCAGTCAACACCATAGGGTTAGCATTACAATTTCTGCCTTAAGGGGGTCCACCATGCCCCCCCCAGTTCCACCGCCAGTGGTTGAAGAGGGTCATAAAAATCAGATTAGGCCTTGTAGGATCAAAAGGTCCCTGCTGGCCACAATGGTCTTCTCACTAAACGAGGATTCAGCTGGTCAGGCAGGTCCCTGACGGCTGTAGACAGGGCCCTGACAGTCTGCGAGTCGTGCTGGACCTATGTTGCCCAAATGGTCCGCCTGTCCATAGTAGCATTGTCTGATAAAGAGGGCCCAGCTGACTAGAACATGCCCTTCTGTCGACAGGGTGCCCGGGCACCCAGTGGTTCAGAGGACATTTTTTAATAGACAGTTCTGTTTGGTACAAAGGGCTCTGCTTGTAACAAAATAGAGTGCTAGAGAGGGCTTAAAGGGAGATACGCAAACATTTTTTATCGAATAGATCAAAAGGTCATACAAAGTTGTTTGAGAAGTCCTTTTCTCATTTTTGCGAATTCGGCCTGCAAATGCCTTAAAATCGCTCTCAAAGTCAACATTTCTAGACGACTTATCGAGAATTCTCACTATACGTTAAATGACGTAGCCTCGGCTATGACCATCAATTTGTCTAAGAACTAGGTCATACCTGTCCAAACAGTGGTGTAGAACCTCGAATTATCACAGAAAAAAATACTTCAGAAAAAAAAATTCTAAAACTCTTTTGAAACAAAAATAAAGGACATTAAAGAAATCACAATTGACCAATCAGAAGCTTAATAATTCTCATACCGGGGTCACGTGACCCATAGGCGTAGGAACCGGGGGGCCAGGGGGCCACTGCCCCCCCCCACTTTTCTGTGATGGCCTTCCCCCCCCCCGCAACGGAGATAAGAATATCAACTATAATATCAAGCAAGAAACACAAACCTGCCCAATAGCTTGCCCCGGAAACCCCTTAAACTTACATGTGCCCCTAAACTAAGGAGAGGTCCTATGAGTCGATTTTAAGGTCCCTTGAGCTGTTCAGGGGCCCCTGAACTGGCCTCTGATGCCATACGAGCTAATCTTGGCCCCTTGAGCTGAACTGAGCGCCAATAAGATGGTTTGGGCAGCATGGACTGTTCTAGGATCCCTAAGCTGAGCTAGGAGCCGTGAGTTTGAACGGGCCCCTTGATTTGGCCAGACCCTATATCCGCTGACCTGGGGGGCCCCTGAGCTTAGCTGGGACCGTAAAGTTAATATTGTCCCCTGAGCTAATCTGGGTCCCTTGTGCTGCACGGGAGGCCTTAAACTTATCTGGGCCCCTGCACAGTAATAGGGCCCCTGACCTGGACTTGGCGTTATAAGCTTTAATTGGAACCCTGAACTGCTCTGAAACCCTATATATACCGACAAGAGGCCCTTAAGGGCCCGGATCAGCTCAGGAGCCCCTAATCTGGTCATCAGACTTAATATGGGCCCCTGTGTTGAACTGAGGCCCCTGAGATGGTCTATGACCACCCCCTATAAGGCTTTACAGCTACTGACCTGGCGGACGTGAGCTTGAATGGGCCCCTTGAGATGTTTTGAGACTATATTAGCCACCCTGGGCCCCACCTAAGCTGAGCTTGAGCCTTAAGCTAATCTGGGTACCCATGTGCTTAACTGGGGCCTCTGATCTGGTATGGGAGCCCCTGAACTCTTCTAGGGTCCCTGGGCTACGCTGGGGCCGTGAGCTTGAATGGAGCCCCCTGAGCTGGTATGAGACGAGACCCTATATCTGCCGATCTGGGGGCCCCTGATATGAACTGGCCCCCAAAGCTAGTCTAGGCCTCAAGCTATTCTGGGCACCCCTGCGCTTAACTGGGCGGCCCCTGAACTGGTCTGGGGTCCCTGGGCTGAGCTGTGGGCCATGAGCTTGAATGGTCTCTTGAGCTGTTCTGAGACCCTACATAAACCACCCTTGGCCCCCTAAGCTGAGCTGGGGCCCTAAACTAATCTGGGTACCCTCTGTGCTTAACTGGGGCCTCTGAGCTGGTATGGGGGCCCCTGAACACTTCTAGGGTCCCTGGGCTAAGCTGGGGGCCGTGAGCTTGAATGGAGCCCCTAAGCTGGTATGAGACGAGGCCCTATATGAGCCGATCTGGGGGCCCCTGAGCTGAGCTGGACCTCTAAAGCTAATCCGGGCCCCCTGTGCTGAACAAGGACCCTGAGCTGGTCTGGGGCCCCTGAACTGTTCTAGCGTCACTGAGCTTAGCTGGGATCCGTGAGCTTGAACAAGCCCCATAAGCGGTTTTCAGACCCTACGTAAGCCGACCTGGGGACCTCTGAGCTGAACCGGGCCCCTAAGCTAATCTGGCACTTTGTGCGAATCTGGGGGCTCCCCTGTGTTGAGCTTCTAGGGGCCCTGTGTTTATGTGGGGTCCCATGATAAGCTGGTCCCGCGGTCAATGCACTGGTCTGGGCCCCCTGAGCTGACTGATCTGGGTTCCTGAGCCATGGTCTGGCGTCGGTTCCTGAGCCATGGTCTGGACCTTGGGGCCCTCCAAGATAATTTGGCGGCCCCTGGGCGGCATAGGCAGAGGAACCGGGGGTAAGCTCCGAGAACCGGAAATGAGCCCCGAGAACTGGACCCAGTCAAACTCCATCTCATATCAATCTCAACACAAAGCATGAATCGGACACGCACCCCGCACCAAATGTCGAAAAACAGTCGTCCCTGAGCCATCGAAAGGCGTGACGAGCCCGGCCGTCTTCTTCTACGAAGTGAAAAAAACAATACGAAACTATTCAATGAAAGGAAACAGCGGAAAATAACGGAAGAAGTCAGGCATGGAAATACCTGGTGCATGCCGGTGTGTTTTAGGTTGTGTCAATGTATGGAAAATTGAAAATTAAGATTTTGGCCCATGATTTCCAGTTCTATTATAGTCTAATCAGAAATAATCAAAGCCAAAAATGGTCTAGGTCTTTTAACCTATCCCATTTTCGACAGAAAAATACATATCTAGGCTTTTTGGAGGCATTCAAACCATTTTCACCAAGAGCATTGTTCTTTATATTTGCAGATGTTTCGGATTTTTATCGCATTTAAAGAAGTATTTAGAAAAGCACAGGCAGTGCCCTGATATCAAACGACCACATTTCTCTATGCCTAGATAGCTTTGAATCACCTATTTCATGACACAAACGAGACGAGCTATTTAGGTAATTACGGACTCTTTCTTTGCAGCAGTAGGAATTTATTTAGGGAAAGGATGGTCACGATGAGTCTAGCTGTCTCTCGAGGCCTAAAATATAGTTTCAGATTGATTGCAAGTTCCATCTATTTGATCGTCAACTTTGTGATGCCGAGGAGGTCCTGCTTGCTGTTGATCCTGAGCATAAGTTTGGTGTGCTGGGCCCATCGCCTGACAAAACCATTTCGGTTCCAGCACCACATACAGATCTGGCAGCTGTCATTTGCTTTACAGACGTGGCAGCTACAGCCATGACCTGCGTGTGGCAGACGAAGTGCTCTACCTCCATGGGCTTCCCCATGAACCCTGGGAACTTGGATTTGATCAAGCTGCAGGTGATGACAGGCTCGGTGACCCCGTCCCAGTCAATTATATTTTTTAGAGTGGTCATCTGTGTGTTGACGTAGGGCAGGGTCCGCAGCCTGAGCGAGGTGTTCCCCACCTCCTGCTCCCCTCTGATGGAGATGATGTTGTGGAAGGTGGTCCTCCTCTCCTCCTCCTCACTGCAGAACATGTCATGTTCATCAGGATCTCCTCGGAGTGAACGAAACCATTCAGAGGAGCACACGGTCAGCATGACAGTCAATTGCACCATCTAGGGCTGGATCCTGAGGCATGAAAGCTAGGATAGGGCGTTTCTGGGACCGTCCACCAAGTTGTTGATAACCTTCATCTAGAGCCAGTAGGGAAATCGGAACTCGGTAGGAGATCGTCGCTATCATTATCGAGTCTTACTTTCCCTACTGGCTACAGGTGTAGACCAGCAACGACTGACTGGACAGCCCTCGGAAAGTCATGTTCGAGCTCTCCTGCCTCCGTACCCAGCCCAAGGTGGTGCAGTTGAATGTCATGCCTGCCGTGTGCTCCTCTGCAATGTCCGTTCACACCGAGGCGATCCTGGTGACATTGCTCTGCAGTGAGGAGGAGGAAGTTCGTCTTTGTCAAGATTATCTCCATCAGAGGAGAGCAGGAGAAGGAGAACATCTCCCTCAGGCTGCGGATCATGTCCTGCCTCAACACACAGGGGTCTGCCCTCAACAATATAATCGACCGGGAGGCCACCACCGAGTTTATCATGGCCTGCAGCTTGACCAAGTGCAAGTCGCTAGAGTTCATGGGGAAGCATATGAAGGTAGAGTACTTCCCCTGCCGCCCACACATAGGCCATAGAGTGAGCTGTAAAGGAAGTGACAGCTGGAGCCAGTTTAGTCTGTAATGCTGAGAGGAGGGATGGATTCATCTGCCAAAAGGTGTAGCACATCGAACTGGTGCTCAGGATCAAAGCTGGACCTCCTCGGCATAATAACAATAATTCTTGGGGCTTATCGGCGCACCAACTACCAGGGTTATATGGCGTTGCTAACTCTTTGCCTGTTGGAAGGGTTTCTCGGGAGCCAGATTGATCTTTAATTAGGGAATCCGCCGAGCCTTGAACCCGGGTTGACCGCGTGAAAACCAACGTAATTGTTGGGGCTTATCGACGCACCAACTGCCAGGGTTATATGGCGTCGCCAACTCTTTCCCTGATGGAGGGGTTTCTTGGGAGTAAAACTGCTCCAAGCACAAGGAATCTGCCGGTCCTTAAACCCGGGTCGGCTGCTTGGAAAGCAAGGTTGCTAACCACTATAACACCATGCCCACACCTCCTCGGCATCACAAAGCTGGCCATCAAGTACATTGCACTTGCAGTCATACTGGAACTCTGCATCTTAGGCATCGAAATATAGGTAGGCAGATTTATTGTGATCAGTCTTTACCTGCTAAATACATCCCACGCCGTGATCTTCTGCAAGTCTATTGAACATATATTCTTCCCCATTTTGACAATTGCGACGCGGTTTACGATGGGCACCTAACCACACACGATATCCACAGACTCGAAATCCTACAAAATAGAGCGGCTAGGCTAATCACAGGTACTCCATATCGCTCATCAGCCTCCAAATTAAGACTAGAATTGGGTTTAAGCGACCTTTCGTCTCGCAGAGAGAGACATAGACTCATTCTATATTGTTCACTACATCTGCCAAACTCTACCCTTCCGGAATATTCGAAAAACATGCTGACCAACATTAGACGTCGCGACACAGCCATGAACCTCCGTAATTCTTGTCAACAAACTCTTCCTCGCAACAGGAACGGGCGTTTCCAGAGGTCTTTCATTCCGGCAGCAAACTAGGTCCTGGAATCGACTTCCTGCTGAAGTGAGAGCTATTACCTCCATAAAAGTATTTAAACAAGAATTATCTAAAAGGCAGTTAGTTAAACCCCCACCAATTGTCTACTTCATCGGCTGCAAAAATGGTAACATTCTACACACCAAATTAAGAATCGGAAGTTCGGCACTAAATGCTCTTCAATTTGATATTCAAAAATTCGTCTCTCCAAGCTGCAGGTGTGGAGAAGGAGCAGGGACTTCCCTTCACTTTTTCAATGCATGTAGTCTATACAATCAGGAGCGAGACATCGTGAGGCGCGACCTGTCCAGAGTACTTCATAACTGCGCCTTGCTACCTCACAAAGACAAATTTGATATACTTATTCATGGGAAAGGCCTGACAACGAAGGAAAGCGAAGTAGTGGCAAAACTAGTTCAAAAATATATAATCAAAACGCAAAGATTCTCCTTTTAATACCCTCAGCTGTGGTGCGGAGGTGGTGCGTTAGCGCGGCCAGGCCGGGGTCGCTCAACCTAGTCGACCTGCTGGTTGTGTCGGGTCTGTTTCAACTGTATGGTACTGTGGTTAAGTATGTTGTGTGTGTTTTGTGTTGATATATTGACCTGCTTTTTGTTCCACCAACAAGAGGTGCCTCGATTCATGCTCGTTGGAGCATTTGCACCAATTGTGGTTCGTTTGTACTGTTTTTCAGTTATAAAGCAAATAAATGTATTTTGACTTGACTTTTTGACCTAAATCCATATCTAATGGTGTAAAGAAGGGATCCGTAATAACCTAAATAAATGTTCCCATCTTTTGTCATTAAATAAGTGAATACAAGTTGATTAAGCATAGCGAAGTGAGGCTGTTTGGTATCAAAGCATTGTTTGTAGTTTTCTTAGCTGCTTTTAATTTTGTAAATATGATGAAAAGGGCCCAAGCATCTGTAGGGGAGACTGGGGTCAATTGTACCAAATTTCAAATTTCTGGTTCTGGAGAAATATTGTTTTGAGTTAGAGCACTTATAATTATGTTTTCATCAACTTTGAAGATTTTGCAATGTGACAGATGTAAAAAGATTTCAAAATAAAAACATTTAGGGATCAAAATTTCACTTCTAAAAATTTACTTCAGCTGTTACAATTGACCCCACGTGAGGGGCAATTGTAACAGCACCGGGGGACAATTGTACCATGTTAAAGCCGTATGAATTTCGGCGATTTATTTGTACCATAAAAAACATCCTAATGCGAACACTTCTGCATCTTTGGCCGCTACACTCAGGCGTCGGCATGTACTTAGTCTGAACCACAGCTTTCACAGATGTAGGTATCCCTGATATCTCTCAACGGCAGTGAATGGCAGTGCAAATGTAAAAAAATGTGTTTATAATTTGACTGAAGTCTCGTCAATTTTCAAACAGGGCACATATAGCCTTAGCAGCTGACGTGACCTTAAACCCCAATTATCATCGTTAATTTTTCAATATAATAGATATTGTATAGGGCAGCCCACATTGCCACTTTTCCGAAACATATACCAGTCTAGGAACAAAAATATAATTGGAAAGTAATGTGATTATCATAAACAGTAGCGCACGCAGGGGGCAGGGGGCCCCTACTCCACCCTCCCCCTCCCCACCGTAGGATCCAGGGGGGCAAATGGAGCAATTTCTCCCCCAAATCGCCCGATTTTTGTTGTTTTTCTCCAAAATCCATATTTTCTAGATTTCAGGTCACTTTACCTCCCCCAACGGTCGGCCTGGATGCAGGCCTGCCCCCTCCCCCAACGTGTTAAGTGCCTCCTCCCAAAAACAGTTGACACTATAGGTCTGCGAAGCAAAAGGTTCACCACTCCCCCAGGATATGAAGACAGGCCCCTTTGAGTGAACAAGTGCGCCTCCTTCCTCGGCTTGAAGTCCCCTTGTCAGCCCCCCAAACGAACATCCTGGGTGCGCGCCTGATCATAAAATCACTAACCTAGCTACTGCATTTGTGCAGTAGAACCAAGTTTAATACGTCGTAAGGCCATAGGGGTCAATTGTAACATTTTTACATTTGACCCCAAGAGAAATGTTACAGTTGTCCCCACTGCAACGCGCAATTTTTTAAGCCAAGTTGCCGCTCAACGAGCTGGCCTAGGCGACAGCTTCTGTGCTCATTTCGTAGTTAATTAAACACTCTTTATGCATTGAAACTGTTTCCGCTGTACCTTATCATAGCCATCAATAAGCTAATCTACTTTGAATATTTCAAAAGTTACAAAACACCCTCAAAAACACATAATTGTGAACAGCGTCTGACTTACTCGCCGCACCGAGTTGAAACTTCGTTAACAAAGGCAGCAGCTGATAGCGCATTTCCGGTTGTGCCAATAGATCTATCCATTGATTAGTTTAGACAATATGGCCATTGTTACAATTGCCCCGTGTTACATTTGACCCCAGTCTCCCTAAATATAAAAAACGAGCTAATGGTAAAAATGATTTAAATATTCCAAAAGAGCTTAAAATGTGTTTCTTCTTTGAAAAAAGGGTATAAAAGACAATAAATAATTTTTGGCTTTTTACTATAATTTATTAGATCATAATAGGTACAACTCGAAATCATAAGACAAAATTTAATTTCTCAATTTTTCATATATTGACAACCTACTGTGCATGCGTGCCTTATTGACACCAAACGAGCTATCTAAAATTGTCCATAATTATGGGCCCCCGTGGGCTGGGGCTCCCCTTGAGGTGGGCCCCCTCTAAGGTTAGCCCCCCACTTTTCAAACCGTTCCTACGCCCCTGACGTGACCTATCTGACGCAAAAGTTTCGTAATCCTGAGAATTTTGCAGAAAACCACTGAAAATCCGAGGCACGACACGACTGAAGACTTGAGTAATTATTTATGTTCCATTTCTAGGACAAACAGATTTATTTTGGAGTTTTTTTTAGAGGCTATGTAAAATTAATACAAATACAAACACAGGAGAACAAACATTTTATTACAAAAATAATCACTTATAAACTTAAAATAGGTTTTGAAAACTAAAAGATGAAGAGCAGGTTCCAGCCTTTCACTGGTACTGAAAGGGAATGTGGCACCTTGGTCGAATCCTGGAATTTAGTGAAATTAGGCGTACTTTTAGCCAAAAATAATGAAACCACTCATGATTTCTCTGAAAAATGTACAATAAACTCAATATTTTGTTTTTAAAAATACTACTCTAGAAAAAGAAATAAATATCAGCCTGTGGATGATGTCACGATCTGGCAACCACTACCATACTTGAAACGCTTCAAGGGCTTCGATTGGCTGATGCTCATCGTGACTTCAGCATATGTCGTCACACCAACAGCTCACAACAATGGCCGCCCGGCGACGAGCTGATGGGGGCTGGCGTCAGGTAGGTTTTAGTTTTTTTCTACGGAAATATCGAGTTCCAAGACAAATGAAATATGGAGTACCGGGTTTTCCGACTTGCTTTACAACCTGGCTATCTCAGTGAAAATCACGTTGTGAAGGTGCCACATTCCCCTTTAAAGACCTTAGGCCGGCCGCTTGGGTACATTTCAGGTAGGTTTTTAGCTTTTCTCTGCGGGGATGAGGTGGCTTAGTGGATAGCACCCTTGTCTTCTAAGCCACCGGTCCCGGGTTCAATTCCCGGCGGAGCCTCTGAATAAGTCGATCTGATCCCCAGAATCCTTTCCAACAGGGTGAGAGTTGGCGACGCCGTATGACCCTGGCAGTTGGTGCGTCGTTAAACCTCAACGATTATTGTAGCTTTTCTCTGCGGAAATTTTTAGTTACAATACATGTGATATAATGAGTACCGGGTTTTATTTCAATAATAGTTGAGTGGCCTCCAAAAATTTTGCCGAAGATACAAAAACAATTGTCAGATTCGTAATCAAAATTTTTTAAATAGCAGGAAACCAAAATACAATTTCTTTCGCGTATCTCCCGGTGGCGGTGTTTGAACACCCATCGGGTTTTTCCCATGGCACGGAAAAACGGCGGCGCTTTGCGCTACCGTATCTGGCACACCTTATCCTTGATCGATTCCGCAGCTTTTGCCAAAATCTTAAGGTTCGGCCATCTCATGTCACCAGTGCACGTCAAGTGACCTTACCTTAAAAAATGTCTAAGGTGGCATAAGTAAAAAATGGGTGAATCTATTGGATTGAAACTCATTGGCGGACGCAAGGGGGCCATTCCGGTTATGGCCTCCAAAGCACTGGAGGGGGGCCAAATTATATTTTGGCCCCCCGAACGCCGGATAAATTTTTGAAAAAAGGTGTTTACACTACGTCTGTGGAGCAAAAAAATATTTCTCCCTCCAGGAGAGCAGGCAGGTACTTAGATAGCTTATACTAGGTCTGTCGAGCACCCAAATTGCACGTCCCACCCCCCCTCCAGGAGGAGAGGCATACATGGGTTTCGCCCCACCCCAAACTCGGGTCTGCGTCAGCCCCTGCCCCCAAACTCTGGTCTGCGTCCACCCCTGCCCCCCAAACTCAGGTCTGCGTCCGCCCCTGGCTGGAGATCTCTTTTGATCCAGGGGATCCTGGGTGGAGTCAACGCTAGCACGGGCCACGGCAATACAAGCCCTATAAAAGCCTATGGGAGACCCAAAATCCAGGCGGGTCCTGCCCCCGCACCCTCCCCCGGTTTTTCACCAATGTTTCATGTCGCTCTGCTCTGCCACGCCACAGACTCTATGCGAGTGTCACAGGTGCCATAGGCGGATCCAGGATTTCCGATCGGGGGGGGGGCACCTTGGGGGCGCCATCCGGCCCGGGGGCGCCAATTTTGAACGGCAAACCTATCAGATGGGCGCAAAATCCTATCGGGCGCCGATTTTTGCATCCTGGGCGGGGGGGGTGGAAAGCGACATTTCAGGGGGGCGCCATCCAACTTTCAGGGGGCACCTTGACCATTTCCGCTATATGACCTCGCAGGTTGGCGCGCCCCTAAAACCCAATAATCAATCGTGACCATTTCAGGGGGCGCCGAGAGGGTCAGTTGGGGGCACGTACCCCCTTGCCCCCTCTGGATCCGCCTATGACAGGTGCCGTATTTCTCCCGCCACTCTGCCTGAAGCAGACGCCGCAGGCGGGAAACACCGCCTGGCGAACCTGAGCTCTGATTGGACGTCTCAATTTGAATGTCCTTTGTTTGTGTTGCGAATTGGCGCAGTGTTTCGTCAGTGCTGAGGACCGTGGGAGTCCGGGGCCCCGTCATGGTGATTGCTGTGAAATTGTTGGTGGTGAATAAGAATATGGGTGTTTCGTGTTGATTAGTGGTGATTTCTTTGGAACGTCAGCTCAGAAAGTGTCGGAATCGTCTGAAAAGCCAAGGAAGCGTGTGTATCTCCAGCTACGTTGCTTTACAGGTGAGCCCAAGTTAGAATAGGACGTTGAACCCTCGTTCCTGGTTATTTTCTGCTTCCCACCTAAATACCTACCCTTTTACATACATTGAATGCAGGTTGATTGTTACGGAACATTTTGTTGCGCAGTTGGTCAGAGGAGGCCCACAAGGAGGCATTGGCGGACGCAGGGCGGAGGGGGGGCATGACCGGTAGGTCATGGCCCCAAAGCGCTGGCTGGAAGGGGGGCCAAGCTATCTTTTGGCCACCCAAAAGCCGGATAAATAGTTGAAAAAAGGTGTCAACGCTAGGTCTGTCGAGCAATTAAATCTTCGCTCCCACCTCCCCCCAGGAGAGCGATGATGTACTTGGAGAGGTAGCTTACCTATACGGTATTGGAAGTGGTCAAGATACCTTTACTTAGAGGGGCGCCATTTTGAACGGCAAACCTATCAGATGGGCGCAAACAGGGGCGCAGCCAGGGGGGCACAGGGGCACGTGCCCCCTCCCCCATCGGTGCCGGGGTGCCCTTTTGATTGCCAGGTGGTGTACCCTCTTTGGGCCGTGCCGCTCGAAATTTAGTGTCCAACGCCGTTGAGTCTAGATGGAACTAGACTGTATTGAGCGATTTAAACTATTGTTTGACAATTAAGTGCCTTTTTGGTCAATTAGGGCATTCTGTCGCCTTTCCAAGCACCCGGGAAGAGTAAAGGTACGTAATCCGTTTCCAGATAATGCCTCATCGTCGCCAATAATCGTACGGATAGAGCTCATCTGGTGCCCCCTGAAGGTGATCATGTGCCTTCTGAGCTAATCTGATGCCCTCGTAGTCAATCTGGTGCCCCCCTCCCCTGGATAAATAATTGTGCCTTCTGAACCTATATAATGATCCCTAAGTTAGTCTGATGCCTCCGAGCTTTACTGGTGTCCTTTTAGCTGTTTTAGTGCCCCTTGAGCTGATCCGGGCCCCTGAATTTATTTAATACCTCCCGGAGTTTATCTACTGTGCAGAGGGGCACGTGCCTCCATCGGTGCCGGGTGCCCTTTTGATGGCCAGGTGGTGTATCTCCTTTGGGCCGTGCCGCTCGAAATTTAGTGCCCTGCGCCGTTGAACCTAGATGGAACTAGACTGCATTTAGCGATTTCAACTATTGTTTGACAATTAAGTGCCTTTTTGGTCAGCTAGGGCATTCTGTTGCCTTTCCAACCACCCGGGAAGAGTATAGGCCCTTAATCCGTTTCCAGATAATGCCTCGTCGCCAATAATCGTACGGGCGGAGCTCATCTGGTGCCCCCTGGAGCTGATCATGTGCCCTCTGAGCTGATCTGGTGCCTTCGTAGTCAATCTGGTGCCCCCCTGAGAAAATAAGTGTGCCTTCTGAGCCTATATAATACTCTCTGAGTTAGTTTGATGCCTCCGAGCTTGCCTGGTGTCCTTTTAGCTGTTTTAGTGCCCCTTGAGCTGATCCGGGCCCCTGAGCTTATTTAATGCCTCCCATAGTTGATCTACTGTACAGGGGTGCAGCCAGGGGGCACAGGGGGCACGTGCCCCATCACTGCCGGGGTGCCCTTTTGATTGCCAGGTGGTGTACCCAATTTGGGCCGTGCCGTTCGAAATTTAGTGCCCTACGCCGTTGAACCTAGATGTAACTGGACCGCATATAGCAATTGAAACTATTGTTGGACAACTTAATACCTTCTTCGGTCAGCTAGGGCATTCTGTCGCCTTTCCAAACACCCGGGAAGAGTATGGGCACCTAGTATGTGTCCACCTAATGCCTCATCGTCGCCAATAATCGTACGGGTGAAGCTAATCTCGTGCTCCTTGAGCTCATCTCGTGGCCTCTCTGCTGGTATTTGCACCTTGAGCTGATTACTTGCCCTCTAAGCTGATCTGGTGCCCCTGAGTCAATCGAGTGCCCCATTGAGCAAATAATTGTGCCTCCCGAACCTATATAATGCCCTCTGAGTTAGTTTAATGCCTCCGAGCTTGTTTGGTGCCCTAATAGCTGATTTAGTGCCCCTTGAGCTGATTTGGGCCCCCGAGCTGATCTCATGCCTCCCCAAGTTGATTCTGTTTCCTAAGTCAATATGGCGCCTCTTCAGCTGATTAGGTGCCCCTTCAGCTGATTATTGATGTCTTCTTAGATGGCCTGGTGCCCCCCTGAGCTGGTTTGGTGGGCCCTGAACCCAATTTATGTCCCCTGAGCTGTTATGTTGCTCCCTGAGCTGATTTAGGCTCCTGCCATAGTCTAGGGGTTGGGAGCTGATCTGGCCCCCGAGCGGATCGATATGGTGCCACCTGAGCTGCACTAATGCCCATTAGTCGATCTGGTGCCTCCTGAGCCCATCTGATGCCCTCTGAGCTAGTCTGGTGCCCCCTGAGCTAATCTGGTGCCCTTTAAGCTGACCTGGGCCTCCTGGGTTGATTACGTGATTTCCTGAGCAGCTCCCAGGCCCTGAGCTGAGTTGGGCCCACAGGGGTTGGTGAGGGCCCCTGAGATGGTATGGGGCTCCTGAGCTGATTAAGTGCCTCCTGACTTGATCTGGTATTCCCGAGCTGATGTGGGCCCCGAGCTGGTCGGGGGCCACTGATCTGATTGTTTGTCCCCGAGGCTGATCTGGTGCCCTATGGGCCGATCTGGTGTCCCCTGAGCAACTCTGGGGCTTTTGAACTGCTTGGACCCCGAGCTGGTGAGGGATTCCTGAGCTGAATTAGTGCCCCTGACTTGATCTTGCCCCCTGACCTGACTTGAGGCCCCTGAACGGATCTGGGGCCCCAAGAGCTGATCTGAGGCCCAAGAGCGGATCTAGGTTCTGAGGGTACCCTGAGCTGGTCCGGGCGCTGAGCTTGTGAGAGCCCCTTAAGTTGGCTTGAGGCCCCCTGAAGTGATCTGGCGCCTTAAACTGTTCTGGGGCTTCTTGAACTGGTTTAAGGCCCTATGAGCCTATCTGTGGCCCATTGAGCTAGTCTGATGACCTCATCGCTAGGGCCAATGAGCTAGTCTAGTCCCTGGGTGAAGCATGAACTGCTCTGTGGCCCTGATCTAGATCAGGGGCCCCTTAGATGGTCTTGAATAGACAGATGATAAGAACACAAGGCCAACTCCCATCAGCTCAGCCGGGGGCGGGGTCACTGAGCTAGTGTAGTCCCTGGAGGCACAACTGGGGGGATGGGGGAAGCTGCTCTGGAGGCCTTTGATCCACACTTGGGGGCCCCAGAGCTGGTCTTGAATAGATGGGGAATAAGAACGCAATGGAAACTCCCCTTGTAAAACGGAGCTAACGAGGAATGAGGAATCTCTAAAACGGTTTGTGATACCTAGGCACCCCTGGTTATCTAAATTGCTTATTATACTGGTGGATTCTGGGAAGGGATGATAAAAAGGCATGTGCCCCTGAGCTCAGAGCACAGTCCCCTAAACCAGGATTTCTACTAATTAATCTAAATGAAGAAGTAGTTTTCACAATTGTCAGCCCTGTCACACCATCCCCATCTAAACCACCGGACAGTTCACCTTTTATTTACTCTTAACTGGGACCGAGCCTTGAGAATATGGAGCTTAATAAACGCGTTCAAAAGGTATCTCCCAAATTTTTCCGGCAGCAAAATGTGTTTTT
This sequence comes from Lepas anatifera, assembly GCA_034440635.1. Classification (NCBI taxonomy): domain Eukaryota; kingdom Metazoa; phylum Arthropoda; class Thecostraca; family Lepadidae; genus Lepas; species Lepas anatifera. Next base: position 1,508,270 of record JAOTON010000842.1, on the reverse strand, counting down.
CCAAAGACACTATGCTCCTCCTCGTCCCACGGCGATTGTGGGAGGTAAGGAACTTTATCCGCGTTCAGCCAGGGCTCACTCCTCACGACAAAACCAGTGGGCATAACAAATGGATTTTCGACTCCAATATGCCTTAACCTGCACATCGTAACAGATATCACATGCTCCGCCTGATTTCTCTAATGTTAAGTACTTGCTTGTGTTGGCTGATTTGTCCTTAACCCGCGCCCCACCGGGGGTCCGGCGCCACCTTCACCCCACCGGGGGCCATCGATGGCCCCCTCTAACTCTGAAAATATGTGAGTTAGCGCAAATCTGCCAAGTGCATTAGAAAGCTCGCGTGAATTCAGTCAGAAATTACTTAGCATGTTTTAGCGCTCAGGTCAATGGTTTGACCTCCAGAGGTCAAAAAAGGTCAAGATAGGCTATTTTCACTCAAATATGCAATGATTAAGAAAACTGGACATAACTCCTATGCCATTAGAGCTATTGAGGTCTGGCTAAGTACATTTGATAGGAAACTGCTAGACCTTTTGTCCGCTATGTGAAACGTAAAGACCTCCCGCCAGTGGTTTGACCTCCAGAGGTCACCTCGTGACCTAATATGACCTGAGGTCACGAAAGGTCAAAAAGTGACCTTGCCGTATATCAAATGAAAGCTAGTGACAAGACAAACACGATGGTGTTTTTCAGCGCTCTGGCTTAAATATGTCAAAAGTTATTGTCAAAATACTGTTTTTGACCCCTGGTGACCTTGGATGACCTTGGAAAACTCAAAGGGCAAATATGACCCCTGGGATCAGTGAAAGGGTGTCCAAAAACGCTGTTTTGAGCAGTCGGAGTACTTGCAATCATTTTTGTGGCTTTTAATCATGAGACAGCTTTCCCCATGCTTTTCCAATGGGAGAGGTCGCCTCGTGACCTGACTTCAGGTTATGAAATCGAAAAATCCCGGATATACACGCTGTAGACCCTGGAAGGGTCATGAAGTGTAGCAAGTTTCAAATCGATCGACTAAGAAATGTAGCTCTTATAGAGCTCCAAAGTTGAAGTGAGGTGACCTTGGTTGACCTCGCCTGGTGACCTGACCTTGGGTGACCCAGGATAAAAAATTTCAGGGATGGTGGGAAAATGATGAGGTGAGAGATAGAGCCCTCAACCGCGGTGCTGCGTTTCGTCGTTTTTTCTGCTATCTCGAAAAAACCTTAGGGCCATCGATGGCCCCCGGTGGGGCGAGGGTTAAATTTATCCAAAACAATCGTGTTTTGGCTACTTCCATGACATTTTGGTGATATTTTTTCTTTTTTTTCGGTTTTAATCGAGTTTTCCTTCTCCGCCAATGATTTATTTGCATTTTAATTGATGCCAAAGCCAAAGATGCCAATAAAAAGATATAAACCAAGATATAGTAAGTTGTTTTAGGCTACGTTAAAAAGTGCCCTTTTTCCTCAGGGTGCCGCTCAAAGTCGGTGTGCCCCCCATACGAAAGCTCTGGCTGCGCCCCTGGGCGAAAAATCCTATCGTGCGCCGATTTTCGCATCCTGGGGGGGGTGGGAAGTGACATTTCAGGGGGCGCCATCGACCTTTTAGGGGGCGCCGTGACCATTTCAGGGGGCGGCGAGGGTCGATCGATGGGGACACGTGCCCCCCCTTGCCCGACTGCATCCACCTATGGGTTGAAAAGCTCATAGTGTCCCCCTTAAATTTGGACGTTCTACCGTCGCTGAGCGTGGTAGAAAACTGTCGGAGTATATATATTTTCCCCGTTCCGAATGTTATTTCCATGCAAATACTACTTTTCCAAGGTGCTATTACCTTTCCAACTTTTTCCCAAGCGTCGGGGAAAATTCAGTGTACTAGAAAAGTCTCCGCTGGTGGCATTGCTAAAATTACATCGAACTGTATCCTTAACACGCGCATTGGCGGGGGTCTGAGCCACCTTCGGATTGACGAGGGGCGGGTACCCGCCCCCCTAAGATCTCGAGAACCACGGTAGGTAGCGAAAAACAGTTATCGGCGTTGGGTAGCCCATCCGCTTCTCCATCGAAAATATTTGAACCATTTTTTTGTCAGGTCACATTTAAGGTCACGAGAGGTCAAAACATGCCGTCATAGGGATAACATGTAAATTAAGTTTTTCGGCCATTACATATGAACAAGTAAAGATAGAGCAAAACGACTTGAACTCTTTGAATCCTCGCAGCAAGCCGAATCGAATGATATATGATTTGACCTTGCTAGGTCAAATGAAAAATTTGACCTGGCCTGAGGTCAGGTCAGGGTCAAATTATATAAAATGGATATCATTAGAACCACAAAGCCAAGGCGAGTCTAATGCAGCTAAAATAAACGCTCTATCACCATCCGTTACTGAGTTATTCAGTAAAAACCATATTTCCCATGTATTAGCAATGGAGAGGTCATGCCTCGTACCTGACCCTAGGTCATTGATATCAAAAATACCGGAACATATTTTAGAGAACTCGGTAAGCCTATTATGTGATATGAGTTTGAATTGGATAAGTTCACCCTGCACCTACTTATGCTATCTTAAACTTTTGAGGTCGGGTCACTTGACCTGTTCTGGTGACCTGACCTGAGATGACCTATCCTTAAAATTTTCACAGTAGTTGCAAAAATGATGAGGGAAAAGGTATACCATGTACGGCGGCGCTGCGCGCCGCCGTTTTTCTGCTGTCTCCGAAAAAAACCCGGGGGGCGGGTACGCGCGTGACAATTATACGTTTACGTTCTTACTTGTCCCATTTGAGTATCTCTGGAATACGAGGTTCAATCATCAGCTGGCATGGAATTGTTTTGATGCCACGTGACCGTACCTCCCTCCCCCAGTCTGCCCGCGCCGGACTCCCCGCATCCCGCAGACCGACGGCGGTGAGCCATCACAAACCACCAAATATGGGCATGTAGCGGAGAGGCTGTTTCCGATTGGTCGGCCGGCGCGCCATACCGGGCGCGTAGAGCACGACGGATTGTGCGTGCGCATGGGCCTAGGAGTCCGCTCTCCAAAGGTATCTTGCGCTCTCCCACATAGCCAAGCTTCTATCAGACTTCGGCCACTTTGGCGCATCAAAAGAATGGTGCGTCAGCTGATGAATGGTCCTTCACTTAGAAGATGCTCACTAAAAGGCATGCGGAAGCTAAATAAATTGTCTTTCATATAAAACAAAGTTTATGCCGTATTGTTGCCGGACGAATTTATCTAAAAATATGATTTTTATCCATTATTTCGAAACCGTCAAAAAATAAATCAATTAAGTAATGCCAATGCACTGGAAAATTCGACCTTGTTTTTTGTTTAGAATGCAATGGGGACACACACCACCCACTCCATCCTAAATATTTTCTTTTCCAGATTTCACAGAGTTTAAAAATATCGCGAGAGGGAACCATTCGGTGACAACTCCGCCCTTCTTTGATTTTGTGCGGGCGACATAGGCGGATCCAGGGCGCACGTGCCCCCATCAACCCTTGGTACCCCCTGAAATGCTCACGGCGCCCCCTAAAAGCTCGTTAGCAACCCCTAAAATGTCGCTTCCCGCCCCCCCACCCCGATGCAAACACCGGATGGCGTCCCCTCCCCCCCCGATTGGCCATACTCGATCCGCCTATGGCTGGTGGGTCATTTTTGATCGGATAAGCGGATCCGGGGAGAGGAGGGTGGGGGTGGCAAAATATCACATGTATGTATAGGTGGTGGAGGTGGTGACCAGGGGCTTGGGCGTGCATAGGTGAAGTGGCGATGTTTTTTAATATTTTTGCTGTCTCCGGAAAACGCTGCCTGCGGTACACTGTACCCGCACATTTTCGTGGGTTCACGCCGACAATGGAGAAAATGCAAAGAAAAACTTTACTGAGGCCCTCAAATTTTGGCGATTTCCTCCTGGTTCGCGAGTTGTGGTGTTGGGGGAGGGGTCCCTCCCCTCTTCGATGCCTGGACCCCCAAATCATGGGCAGATCCAGGAAGCAGAAATTAACTTCTAACCATCGGCCTAGAAGTACTGTCTCCAAAGTCTAGTGCGATTCTCCTCGCTCTCCAATGAGAGGTTCCACCAGAAACGAGCCGCTATCCCCCACCTGGTAGACCCCTCTACCAGTGGAGAGAATCCCGCTTGCTCATTGGTACGTGGGTACACAACGAACGATTTTCAACTCACCATTGTTAGCCGAGGTCGGAAGTTAGAAAACTAGACAAATAAGCATCGGGACTGAGTGTGATGGTTTCGGGAAATCTTCAAACTCTTGCGGGCGAAACAAGTTAGTGGAAACACAACTTTTATTTAGACTTCTTGTTCCCTATCTCAATTACTCAAATTAGACATCAAGTGGGAAATTGTTGAATGAAAAATCGGGGGAGACAGGCCTCCTGCTCCTCCCTCCGATGTGTATGCAAACGGGTTATTGTTTAAAGAGAATTAGGGAGAATATCTAGACATCGACATACTTGCACGGAAACCCCTCATTTTGTTTCTCATATCTTGGCCCGTAAATCTGCATAAATCTTGGTGAGGTGCATCTCGTTGGTATTACATATGCAACCATATTTTTAAGAATATGCCTTCCACTCTGGTCATCGTCGGTCCGAGAAACGCCCCCCCCAGTAAAAATTCAGTGACGACGCCCCTGGGTGCGGAACAAACGCAATCAGATCAACTCACCCTCCTCACCAGATTTAACACATTTGAGCTTAACGCAGATTGCCCGTGAGCCGTTACTTTGTCTGTGGTAGTGTAGTTAGGAGAAACGGTCAGTCCACGATTTATCGGAAGTTTAATTTGAAAACCACCAAATCGTCGATAGCTTTAAAATTAATATAAGTATTAGTAAAAACACATTTAAATACCAGTCAGCATCCCAATGGCTATAAGCGAATTATACACACACTGAAAGAGCCCAGACACGCTGGAAAATAGAATTTAACTATGATTAGAATGCTTCTTTAGACTATTTTAAAACGTATCTATACGACAATCAGTACAGTAACACAAGCGTCATACATGTTTATTGAACACGCAACCCCTGCATCATTTAAATAATTCATGCAAATCTGCATTATTTACATGTCACCGATACTACTAAGATCTCACCACAAATTACTTGCAGGATATTACACTGAACAACTGAGGTACACGCTTCGTTTGAATCCACCCGAGTTGGATGCCTTGCTCGTGAAAGATCGAGTAGACTAAGCTTCACATAGATATCACATTCCTGGAATTTTAGTAGGCAACGACTGCAATGGACATTCCGCGCCCATGTCTAAACCATTTAAAACAATAGGTGTTGGTTCAGGCATGAGAAAAATCGGCAGCAGTTCATGCTTTGGTAAAATATCCTACAATACTTTCCAGACTGCAATGTAAATCGTGCATTACGTCACTGGTAAGACACAAAAAAACAGCAGACACCAAACATAAAAAAACGTGACTTGATCTGAATTATAATTTCACTGACAGGTTATCACACGACATGACCACCAGAGATAAAGTGACATTAAACTTCACACGCGCATTGACGGGGAGGGGCGGTACCCCCTCGGGTATTTTAAGGTAACATAAAACGGCGGCGCGTAGCGCCGCCGTACTTGGCATGCCTTTTCTCTGATGATTTTCAAAACCTTCGTCAACATTTCAAGATTAGGTCATCTCAGGTCGGGTCACCAGTACAGGTCAAGCGACCACATCAAAAAAGGTTTAAAATAGCATAAGTCAGAACAGGATAAACTTATCCGATTGAAACTCATTCAGATAGCGAGCCCGCCGAGTGCTCTAAAATATGCTCCGGCATTTTTTACATCGATGACCTAAGGTCAGGTACGAGCCATGACCTCTCCATTAGATCAACATGGGGAAATGGTTTTAACTAATAACTTAGTAATGGATGGTGATAGAGTATTTATTTTAAAAGCATTAAACCTGTCTTTGCGGTTCTGATGATATGCATTTTGACTTAAATTGACTTTGACCTGACCTCAGATCAGGTCAAATCCTTGATTTGACCTAATATGAACTAGCAAGGTCACATTATAAATCATTCGATTCGGCTGGCCGCGAGGATTACAATAGGATAAATTGTTTTGCTCTAATATTTTCCATAGAATTGGATGGGCTACCCAACGCCGTTTACCGTTTTTGCTATCTTGCGTGATTCTCGAGATCTTGGGGAGGGGGTACCCGCCCACCGTCAAAGCGAAGGTGGCTCAGACCCCCGTCAAAGCAAAGATGGCTCACACCCCCGTCAATGTGCGTGCTAATATTGATCTAGAATACAACGGCAGAATTTCACATCCGGAATCCTCACAGAAGTCTCCTAGTGCGAGCACCCGACAAAACTCGTGCTCTCTTAGCTTTTAGAAAAGCTTGAACACTCGGCACAAAATCTGGATGCAATACCAATAGGGTAATTAATCAAGTTCACTTCGCGCTTCTCAATGGCTTCATGTTTTCCACCGTCCAAAGCCATCGTTCCACTCTCAACTGCAATGTATAGCACAAATAGCAAAATAGTATAGCTGTCTTGTCTTGGGGTGTGAGAACCAAAATTAAGAAAGCACTTTGAATCATTATGAAAATATTTCTTACTATTTCCACCACTTTGCTTCACGCCCATCAGGTGTCCATGACAAAAGTTGACTTCGATGACGTCTGCTCGAGACATGGCTTGCACACGGCTTGCTGCCATTGTGTCATCACCTTTTGAGAGCCGGAAAACCTGGGAACACAATACAAAAGCATGGGATGATGCACATTAGCACGCAACAGAATAAGATAAATAAAAAATGGGCAGCCACATAGGCGGATCCAGGGGAAGGGGCATATGCCCCCACCGACCCTTTGGCGCCACCTGAAATAGTCACAGCGCCCTCCTGAAAGGTCGAGGGAGCCCCCTTGAAATGTCGCTTCTCCCCAGGATGCTAAAATCGGCGCCCACCGACAGGATTTGGCGCCCACCTGATAGGTTTTGCCGGTCAAAACTGGCGCCCCTGGCCTGGATGGCGCCCCCCGAAGGTGCCCCCCCATCGGAAATCCTGAACTGCCTATGGGCAGACACAATATTTTCGTTTAGAGGGGGCACTTCAGCCGCAGGGCAACATTTTAGCATGTGACTGCCATTTCACATGCTGTGGCTAATCATTCATGACACACTGATTTGTAGAATGATAGCTTAACTAACTAGAATAGAATAGCTTAACCCCAAGGGCTCTAATCATGAGGGTTTGGATACCACAGACCGCACCATGACTTATACACAATTTGAAGGTCATCATATCTTAAAGCATACATCACAAGAAGGAAAGTTATTTGGTACAGAGGACTGATCATACCTGCAATCCAAATTTCTTCTGTCCTTGGGATGAGCTATTCTAGGCACTTCTGATGATCTGCCTCTGGTGTTGGTGAGGTGGTTGCTGGGAGGTGGGACTTGGCGTCCAGCATGGGTGTACAACGCTATTCCGCCTCTGGTGTTGGTGAGGTTGCTGCTGGGAGGTGGGACTTGGCGTCCAGCATGGGCGTACCACGCTGATCCGCCTCTGGCATTGGTGTGGCGAGTACTGGGAGGTGGGACTAGGCATCCAGCTGGGTCGTACCATATCATTCCACCTCTGATGTTGATGATGTGACTGCTGGAGAGTGAAGCTGAGCTCTGGGAAAGAAATTAAAGAATTTCTAAGATTGCTTTGAATAGTTTTGTGAAACATTACATTTTTATTCACTTCTGACTCAGTTACACTTAATAATAATTATTGGGGCTTATCGACGCACCAACTGCCAGGGTCATATGGCGTCGCCAACTCTTTCCCTGTTGGAAGGGTTTCTCGGGAGCCAGCTTGCTCCTTGTTCAGGGAAGCCGCCGGGCCTTGAACCCGGGTCGGCTGCGTGGGAGCCAGCAGTGCTGACCACTCCACTACCGCGCCCCCTCAGTTACACTTCAAACTTTCGATACCCATCCCCTGTGATGGTAACAAGGAGCCCAGATTTGACAGGTTTTGGTCCCATCAGGTTGAAGTTTGACTGGTCCCCTCACTTTTTATGGTGGCAACGCTTAGGGCTGAAACAGTGCCGAAAATCGAAAACATCACAAAGCGTCATTATTATTGACAGAAAAATAAAGTTAAGAAAAGTAAGACAGATAAAAAGTACCACTGAATCCTGTTTCGGTGTGATATATTATGGAAATTCAAGTGTTTTTAATACTGGCATCAATGATAATTCATTTAACAATACTCCTTGGAATTTGAATTCTGTGATTCTGTAACGGCTGCTCACACGCGCGGCAGCTGCAGATATTTCAAGTGGTTTTACCGTTTGCTCCTACCACTACTGGAAAATCGCAGAATAACACAATAATAAATAATAGAACAACACAGATGAGGGCACGATGCATCCACATTATAGAAATCATTATAGAAATTATAAAAATCATCCAAGGCAATAGAGAGAGTAAACGCATCCATGGTATCACAGCGCACGGCATTTGCGACGCTGGGACGCGGCGAATTAACATGCAGAAGCTTCCCGCGCTCAGAAGTAAACAAAGAGCAAAATAATGACCTTAAAAAGTTTGAGAAGAACTATTTAAAAAATATCCATATTAATACATGTTAGTTGAGATACGCTATTATTAAACTTCAAATTTCCAAAAAAGTAGTTTTAAGGTGGGTGAGGATATAAATCTTTGCTGGATTTTGATAGTTTTAGTTCTCATTATCCCTTTAATTTCCGAAAAAATCTATATTAATACAGTGTTTTCCCTTAAAAGTATTATTTTGACTGTTCAAAATTGTATTTTAAGTCCTAAAATTGCATAGAGGAGGATATTCAAATGGAATTTAACCTTCTGTTCTGAAGTGGCGCAACCTAGTGTCTCTACTAACCGTGGCTTCTATCTTTCGTGCATCTAAAGAGCGGTACGTCAGCTAATCAGGGGCGCAGCCAGGGAGGGGGCACAGGGGTACGTGCTCCCAACGATGTTTCACAATTTAGCGCCTTTTTTAGTCAGCTAGGGCATTCGCGTTTCCAAGCGCACGGGATGAGTATGGGCATCTAAACCATGTCCAGCTAATGCCTCATCGTCACCAGAATCGTACAGACAGAGCTAATCCAGGGGGAAACAAAAAGTTGGTTTGCGCCGAGAAACCACGGCGTAAAAGTTGGGAGCTTTGGTCATATGCGTAAGTTTTCCATCCCAGAATACATAGCGGAAATATGCGTACAGAGCAGAGCGGCAACATCGCCTTAAAAACGTTCAGGGCGAACCAGTCGAAATCCTCTACGTTTCCCCAAGACTTTTGGGTATAAAGTAAGCAAAAATCCGTAACGTAAGATGGGACTACTTTGAAATCGTGGGCAACTTCCAACAGTATTAAGGATTGATGAAAATGTTATTTGATTCGGGAATAGTTCCGTGGAAAGTGTGACAAAATTTTCAAGGAAAATGAAAGATATAAGCATTGTGTATTTATTTGATATTTACGAAAATGCGTAAACATTCCACATGTTTCTTATGCTGCGTAAATTTTCTAGTCTGGCGCACGGCGGAAAATCGATAATTATCTGAAAGCCCGCCGCGTAAGAATTCGTGCCTTACCCAAGTATTATTTTCCCTGAGCTAATCTGGTGCCCCTTTGGCGGACGCTGGGGGGGGCGTTCCAGCCATGGCCCCCAAAGCGCGGGAAGGGGGTGCAAACTATCTTTTGACCTCCCCCAAAGGCCGGATGGATTTTGGAAAAAGGTGTTCACTGTCGAGCAAAAATGATTTTCGCTCCCACCTCCCCTCAAGGGGAGCGACCATGTACTTGGAGAGGTAGCTTATACTAGGTATGTCGAGCACCCAAATTGCACCCCCCCAGAACAGGCAGACATGGGTTTTCCCCAAAAACTTGGGTCTACGTCCGCCCCTGTGCCCCTTGAGCTCATCTGGTGCCCCTGAGCTAATCACGTGCTCTCTGAGCTGATATGGTGCCCTCTTAGTCAATCTGGTGCCCACTGAGCAAATCATTGTGCTTCCTGAACCTATCGAATGCTCTCTGAGTTTGAGCTATTCTGATGCCTCCGAGCTTGTCTGGTACCCATTAGCCATTCTAGTGCCCCCTGAGATGATCCGCGCCCCCCGGAGGTGATCTCATGCCTCCCGGAGTTGATCTGCTCTCTCCTGTGTCAATATGGTGACCCTTGAGCTTAACAGGTCCCCCTGAGCTGTTCATTGCTGTCTCTTTAGAAGATCGGGTGCTCCCTATGCTAGTCTGGTGCGCTCTGAGCCAATTTTGTGTCCTCTGAGCTGATATGTTGCTCCCTGAGCTTAACTCATGGGCACCGAAAGCGGAGGGACGGGGGGACGCGTCTCCCCTGTTGGCCAACCAGGGGAACGTCCCCCAAATTTTTGGTCGATCACCATTGATGCTTTCACTGTCAGGTACCGAATATGCTTAAAATCATCTCGGTGGGCCACTGAACTAGTCTAATCCCTGGGGCCACAACTCGAGGAGGGGCAGGCAGCTTCTCTAGAGGGCTCCGATTCTAACTAGGGGCCCCTGAGCGGGTTTTCAATAGATGGGGGAATCAGCAGTGGTGGCGCTTCCATAGAGACACATTAGGCATTGCCTAGCCACCTTTAAATGACGAAGTAGGTATATGTATTGTATGTGAAATAAGTATAATTTGACTCGATGTAAAGTTACAGAGAATATTCCTTTTTTCGGATCACTGGGTCAAAGAGCCGATGACTTGCATTTCTGACAATCAGTGTCCTGAAATTAACAATTTTAAATGGAAAACGTATCTTTTTCAGATTTATTTAGGGCTCACCAGGGACTTGTTTTGGCCTCGCTTGGCAGAGGAATCCCGGGCATGAAAACCGGTATAATACACATTAGCCTGGTCCGGATTTAGGTTTTTTTCTTCAGAAAGTAACGGATCGTTGTTCATCAGATGCATTTTTTGGTGCTGATTACGATGCGCTCATCAGATATTCAATTTTCAAAAAACTTTTGGTGGCCCACTCGAGTTTAAGGTTTTGCATTTTGCCCAATTTTCCACTTGTTGGCTCACCATCAACCCATATTACCAACGAGGTGCAAAAAATTGCACTGGGTTGGTAGTTTGGTCCATTGGTGTTCCATTTGCTTTGTTTTTCTTGTTATAACTTGCACACATAACGGTTATTTTTTATTATCTCCGCTTTTAGTTGAATTTGCACTGGGTCTCCATAGATGGCGCTAGCGGCGTGACATTGTAAGTGAATACTGATTTCTTCGGGGACCGGGAATGTGAACAGCAACGTGAAAGGTGAGAAGCAATTGCGAATTAGATTGTATAAACGCACTTAATGAGCTGTTTTCAAGCAGCAATGAAGTTGTTAACACTGTTTCTCAGGTATTTTAAGCATGCCATGTCCAAATATGCTGCTGCTGCTGAAGTCCCGACCATAACCCTTCACCAATAGACGCAGGAACCGTGGGGGCTGTTGTGGTGGCTGTTGCACCCAACTTTCAGAGTGTGGCAGCAGCTCTAACCCCGCCCCCCAGTTTGAGCCGATTCTGGAACTTCTCTATTAACCCATTAACGCCCGCACCTAGTTCCAGCTTTCAAATTGGCGAAACAAATGTTTTCCTATGCTTAGAATATGCCCAATAAGATGTTCCTAAAGTTTTAAATCGATACCACTTTTAGATTCTGAGATATGACACCGGACAAAAATGACCCGCTGGGCGTTTGGGACATCGGCTGGCACTGCGCAGCCGGCTCCCGGGCGGCGCTGTCACCGCACTCAGCGGCTCAATGCGCATCGCTTTTACTGCAGTTCTGTGAAGTGTTTTTATTTCCTCTTGCATATAGGCCATAGTAAAATGTTTAGACAGTTCTATGCTCTTAAGGTTTAATTAAAGACAACACTAACAGCATATTTGCAAATAGTATACAAACGTGGTTAACCTAGACTGATGATTTGCGGGGGATAGACTAAAATTGTGAACATCATAGTATTTTAAGAATATTTGTGAATATCAAATGTTTTGGGAAACTGTTTCTTTTGTCTCTACCCCCTTCCTTCTCCGCCTCCCAGACTTTGTGACTAATGCTCACTGAGCTTTCAACGAGAAATCGTAATATTCAGCATACAGATGAAAAGTTTTGAGAACTCAATCCGTTAGCTCCCCCACGCGGTGCACATTAGCTTGATTAATCTCCAAATCTCCAAACGGGTCCATTTCCATCTTTCCAACTTTTCTTTGGAACAAGTAGCGCGCTTCATAGTTGCATAAATGTGAACCTCCACATTTCCAGGCACGCCACTGGTCATTGTAACGCTGGTCAGCTCATCATCTTTCTCATCCTCATGACTAATATATTTTGTGATGGTATGATTATATGCTCTTGATCCGCTCCGCTATCTTGCGCACTTAAAACAACTTATTTTGCTTCTTTTCCTGCAAAACATTTGATCTGTGGCATTGCTAACAACTATGCTTTCGATATGTTTATGTCTCCATGGCTCGAGATTTCTTCTCGATCCAGGAGGGGTTCTGGATGGTTTAACGCTGGCACTGTATCCAAGCCCTAGACAAAGTCTGTGGGAGATAAAAAACAGGCAGGTCTTGACCCCTCCTCGTAACCCCCGGGATGTTCACTCATGGTAGTTTCACTTGACTAGAACCAAGCAAAAATAATGCTAGTTGCGTTTTAGACAGAAGTTATAGAACTTCCCAAGCTTTCACCCGTTTTATACTACTCCAGACGTTTGACACTGCACCATCTCGTCAAAACAAACCAGCGCGACGGCCGCGATAATTTCCAACTCATTTTTGTCAGCTGGTCATTGGCTTTCAATCATTAGTGGACACAAGGGGCTAGGAAGGCTCAAGCCCCCCCCTACCGAAATGTCAGTGTGCCTATAGTACCTAAATGCATTACTGAGGGCTGTTCCGAGGCCATGGCGGGGGAGGCTCGAGACCCCTAACCCCCCTCCCCCACCACCCAATGAAGTCCTCAATCCGCTACTGTTCTCTATTCTCTCTATCCACTACACACAATCCATCAAGGGGAAAAGTCAAGGCTCTGCTAGCTTTTAGTCAGTGCTAAAATTTCGATAAGTTTTCAAAACCCCTGAAAATTGTATTTAATAACGCCTTTGCAAAATACTGGAACCATCTTGCATGTTTCCGTTAAAATTATGTGATAATCATTACCAAAATAAGACAGACCCCGAAAACGGTAGGAAGCATTTCATGAACTTCAAAGTTTCCAAACGTATCGACATTGCACTAAAAATCTTCAGATTTGATAAAAAATATATAAACTGGCAACCCTGCATTCGCAGGACCCACAATGCCTCCCTTCCCTCTAGGTAACATTGTGCACCTAACGCACCAGACGGGAGGACAGGACACATCCTTTTCCTCATTTTGAGTGGCCCGCAGATGTCCGCAACGCCCAGCGGGTCATTTTTGTCCGCTTCATATTTGACGATGTCTCATGGCAAAGCCGTTCAAGAAAATCTTACTCCTTCTTCATCATCTGACTTCTAGTGGTCTTGGCTTAATGTCAATCATGGAAACCCTTTTCAGCTTTCCATATGTTATTGCGAGAAACAAAATTTGCAGACACAGTCTGGCCTTGGCAGCGGCCGCGAGCGGACGTGCCCCCGGCAGTCGGCTGACCTGACATGGGTCAGTGAGCGTCAGTGTTGGCGGGGCGCGCAGCTGCGCAGAAATAATTCCCAGTGTCAACAGAAAGCGAGCTGGGGCACTGAGGATTTAAGTATAGTTAATAGTCCGTAACAATGTCGACGGCTGCGGACACTGACTCGGTGTTTAGTGATGCGGAGAGCGGACCTGTCGACGACACCCGCAGACGAAAGAGGGGCAGGGAGCAATCCATCACCGAGCTCATCTCAGCCTACGAAAAGAAACACAGGAAAGAAAAATCCCCCAAGGGAAAGTCGCCAAAACATAAGTCGCCGGGAGGAGCCACCAACATTTCAGTGGAACTGCTTGCCTATATCAAGGACATCATTGAAGCCACCATCGAGTCTTCTATCAACAAAATTTGCAGAGCTATCTCACGCTGACCAAAACCTCGCCAAAATAAGTTCCACCAAAATCGTCCCATAAAAACCTAGAATTTTCAAATATATTTTTCCAGCTTGTCCACGCTCTGAAACACACATCCATATCATAAACATGAAGATCACTTCACTGGTACCGATTCTGCAGCCTGTCAAAGTCAGAGGACAAAAATGACCCGCTGGGCGTTAATGAGGTAACATTTAAGTGATATGCCTAATCACCCCCGGACATACCAACGCGGAAGCCCCTTCCTCCAACTTACACCTTTCCGCCAACTAAAATAGTCTCTCACCTATGCCTTCACCGACTGAATTCTTCCGTATTTGCGCCAAAAAGAATCTGCAGCAACCCTACTTTGGCTGAAGTGCGAGGGTATCAGTTTTGAGGCTAATAACCTGTAGCCCAGTCTCCTCTGACATATTTGGAGGTCGTTGTGGCCCAGAGGAGAATTATTTGTCTTACGTGTACGGATAGGATTGATAATTTTTAACGTTGTGGTCCAGCGGAAAAAAATCGACCGGTTTGGCATTGTGCGAACATTTTTTTTTTTACAAACATGGCATTGGTCACCAGGTTTTAGGGACTGAAGGCAATATGTTGTATGAAATCACAAAATAAGTTTCCAACGTTTACGCACCTTGCACTAGCTGCATTGGATAATAATTACAATCATATGATAATCGATAATCATCGGCATAATCTAAGTGCTTACGTGATCTTTTCCTTTCAGTTCTCTGATCGAAATTGAAAATGGAGGAAGGGTTATATCTGCAAGAAATAAAGGAGTCTTGCCGTGAGTTTGGTATATCAAAGGGCGCCTTCTTATGACAAGAATTGAACTCATGGAGGAGCGGAGCAAAGATGAGTGTCATATTCCTATGGAAGAATGCAAGAACAGGGTAACGGCTAGGGTTATGGATGTGTGTGCCAGCGTATCACTCCATACACGTGCAAATCAGGTCATACTGAAGGAACTAAGAGAGCTTTGGAAAGAAAGAGTACAAAAAGAAGTATGCAAACAAGTTTGGCAAGCGAGCTACTATAACAACTACTGCGATGGATTCTCTGTTTGATACCAGCAGCCGAGAACTTGAGCCTGGACTAGCAGAAGACAGTGTTTCTGGCCGACCTGCCAAGTGCCAGACGTCTTCAGACAGACAGCCTCGATCAGGAAACCACAGCGTGATGGCAGAGGAGAGCTCAGCGAGCGGGTCGAGCAGTCATGAGAGGAGCAGCCGTCACCTCCCCGAGTCAACGGGCGACGGCCGAGACAGCAAACACGCCTGTGGAAACTGGTGTTTCATTAACGCTATCATCTGCTAAGCTATAATGAGTCGGTAATCACGATCAAAGGGGTATTATCTGTGTATGAGCAATGCTATTTTCAAAACCCAGTCTGCTCATCAATTCTAACAAAACACTTACAAGCTATATGTATATATATTTTCAAAATACTGTCCAAGTCGTTTACAGTCAATAGCTCATAAACCATAAGACATGGTACGCATTGCTTGTCATTCTCCTATCCTTCCTTACGGTTCCATAACTCATAAAACATAAAAATGGTAGGCGTTACTTGTCGTTCTTCTACGGCCTATTCTTCCTTATGGTTTGTGAGTTATGGACTGTGAACGACTTGGCCAGTGTTTAAGAAACTATATAAATATATAGCTTGTGGGTGTTCTGATAGGATTTATGAGCAGACTGATTTCTGAAAATAGCATTGTTCATACACAGATAACGTCCCTTTGATCAGGATTACCAAGTCGTTATAGCTTAGCAGATGATAGCGCTACCTGAAACGCCAGTTTCCACAGGCGTGTTTGCTCTCTCGGCCGTCGCCTGTTGACTCGGGGAGGTGACTGCTGCTCCTCTTATGACTGCTCGACCCGCTTGCTGAGCTTTCCTCTGCCATCGCTTTGTGGTTTCCTGATCGAGGCTGCCTGTCTGAATACGTCTGGCACTTGGCTGGTCGGCCAGATACACTGTCTTCTACTAGTACAGGCTCACGTTCTCGGCTGCTATCAATCAGCGAATGCATCGCAGCAGTTGATGTAGCAGCTCGCTTGCCAAACCTGTTTACATGCTTCTTTTTGTCTCTCTTTCTAAAGCCCTCTTAGTTCCTTCAGCACGGCCTGTTTTGCACGTGTAGGCAGTGATACGCTTGCACATACATCCATAATTTCAGCCGTTACCCTGTTATTGATACTTTCATAAGAATATGGCACTCATCTTTGCTACGCTCCTCCATGAGTCCAATTCTTGTCATAACAAGGTGCCCTATGACAAACCAAACTTATGGCCAGGCTCTTTTTGTTTTTTTACAAATATTACCGTCCGTCCATGTTGAATTTTGTTCAGAGGAAACATAAAACTGCAAGGAGAACATAACGTAGATCTTGGATTATGCCGGTATGTGAATTATTCAATGCAACTAATGCAAGATGTCTAGTCGTTGAAAGTCGTTGGAACTTTTAGGATTTCATACAACATATTTTCTTCGGACCTTAAAACCTGGTGACCAATGTCATGTTTGTAATAAGGGTTTCCATAATGCCAAACCGGTCGATTTTTTCTGCTGGACCACAACGTTAAAAATTATTAATCCTATCCGTATACGTAAAACATATAATTCTTCTCTGGGCCACAACGACCTCTAAATATATCAGAGGAGACTGGGCTAGAGGTCACTAGCCTCAAAACTTATGCCCTCGCACTTCAGTCAAAATAGAGTTGCTTCAGATTCTTTTTGGCGCAAATACGGAAGAATTCAGTCGGTGAAGGCATAGGTGGAGAGACTATTTTAGTTGGAGGAAAGGTGTAAGTTGGAGGAAGGGGCTTCCGCGTTGGTATGTCCGGGGGTGATTAGGCATATCACGTAAATGTTGATAGAGAAGCTCCAGAATCGGCTCAAACTGGGGGGGCGGGGTTAGAGCTGCTGCCACACTCTGAAAGTTGGGTGCAACAGCCACCACCACAGCCCCCACGGTTCCTGCGTCTATTGGTGAAGGGTTATGGTCGGGACTTCAGCAGCAGCAGCATATTTGGACATGGCATGCTTAAAATACCTGAGAAACAGTGTTAACAACTTCATTGCTGCTTGAAAACAGCTCATTAAGTGCGTTTATACAATCTAATTCGCAATTGCTTCTCACCTTTCACGTTGCTGTTCACATTCCCGGTCCCCGAAGAAATCAGTATTCACTTACGATGTCACGCCGCTAGCGCCATCTATGGAGAGCCAGTGCAAACTCAACTAAAAGCGGAGATAATAAGCAAAAAATAACCGTTATGTGTGCAAGTTATAACAACAAAAACAAAGCAAATGGAACACCAATGAACCAAACTACCAACCCAGTGCAATTTTTTGTACCTCGTTGGTATTATGGGTTGATGGTGAGCCAAAAAGTGGAAAATTGGGCAAAATGCAAAACCTTCATCTCGAGTGGGCCACCATAAGTTTTGTCGAAAATTGCATTTCTGATGAGCGCATCGTAATCAGCACCAAAAAATGCATTTAATGAGCAACGATCCGTTACTTTCTGAAGAAAAAAACCTAAATCCGGACCAGGCTCATACACATCTAAATTATGGCAGTGAATACCCAAACTATATTAGTATAATCCCCAACCGCCATTGATGTAATATCTTGCCTGATTACGTCCTCTCGCCGATCTCAATCGTGGCGATATAACTCGGTAGGTATGTTGGGTTGGACAACATGATAACGCCGCACAAAAGAAAACAATCCCGGTCTGCCACAAACTAAAATATAAAACCCGCAGAAAAAACACCAACGGTGACATGGGAAAAGTGAGGCAACAAAGGTTTTGTGGAGGTATAACAAACTTTGCATGTCCCAGAAGTTTCTGGCCCTTTTAAATACAAAAGATGGCGCATATGTTTTGCCTAAGATGGCTTAGGATTGGCTACTACCAGATTTTCAGGCGAAGGAAAGACTCCACCTGGGTATTTGTTAAGTGAGGCCGATTGGATCGAGGCGCATTCGTTTTCGTCCACTTTTAATTTTCGACAATTATTCGCGTTAGAATAGGATACAAGTCGCATATGAAAGGAT
This sequence comes from Lepas anatifera, assembly GCA_034440635.1. Lineage (NCBI taxonomy): Eukaryota > Metazoa > Arthropoda > Thecostraca > Lepadidae > Lepas > Lepas anatifera. Next base: position 1,490,112 of record JAOTON010000842.1, on the reverse strand, counting down.
CAAAATGAAACGTAGATTCCTATCAAGACCACATATAATGTGAAAGTAATTTTATAATTTCAAGAGAGGCTGCCAAAGTCAACCCTGATTTTTGGACTATTTTTTAACACGCGTATTGACGGGGGTCTGAGCCAGCCCCCGTTCAAGTTGCCTAGCATTTTGCGGCGGTAACGTCATCGCCGCGATGCCGCAGGCGTTTTGCGGCTTGAAGCATTGGCAAACTGGGTATATTTGACATGGTCAGTAAAGCTTGCAAATGACTGAAAGACGTCAAAAATGGCTAAGTCGACAAGTTTGATCATATTTCTAGCCAGTACAGAGTTTCTGCAGCCCTAAGACCGGCCTGCAGGGACTTCAGGGGCCTTTCTCGCAGTGATGTTCTGTTGCTCTTAAGAGTCATTATCAGTGTAATAGCATTGTAATTTCATCCTTCACGTCATCGTTGCTTAGATGAAAATACGAAGTACGGGTCTTTCCAATGGAGGTTTCTTAGCGAGACGAACAAATTGTTTGAGGTACCGCGCGGTCGCGGCCCCAGGACTTATTTTGGGGAGGCTAGAAAACTCAAACCTCCCCCACTGCCAGTGGCGGATACAAGGGGACTAGGGCTCGAGCCTCCCCCCACCCCAATATGTTATTGCCTAGTAAATGCATAGGCCGATGCTGATGTGAGGCAATGGCGAGGAGGCTCGAACCCACTTGCCCATACCCCAAAAAGTCCTGTACCCGCCACTGTCCCCCGCCATAGCCTCCGAACAGCATTTGCTTATACAGATATTAATAGACATCTCGGAGGGGTCCCCTCGAAATTTAGGAGGCTCGTGAGCCCAATAAACCCCTTATATCCGCAACTGATACCATAGTCGGATCCAGGGGACAAAGCCCGGGCGGGTTTCCCCCGATGGGCCCTCGAGGTCACACCTGAAATGGTCACAGTGCCTCCTGAAAGGTCGATGGCGCCACCTGAAATGTCACTTCCTACCCCCCCTCCACAGGATGCGGAAAGCAGCGCCCGCCGACAGGATTGGCGCCCACCTGATGGGTTTTGCCAGTCAGAAATGGCGCCCCCTGGTCCGAATGAAGCCCCCTGGTCTGGATGACACCCCTTCCCGGGAAGAATGCCCCCGCCCCCCGACTGGTAACCCTGGATCCGCCTATGACTAATAGTGCCCTATATATAAAAACAGCCCAATTACAATAAATTCGGGTAAAATTTAATCACATTTACGGGCAGAGGTGCAGAAAGTATGCTGGCTGTCACAAACTCAATGCGACGTATGCCTCCTCTGTCACATAAAGCTGGAAATCATAATTGTATACTTGAATACTATTTCCAATATGCTGAATGTCATCTACCTGTCTCTTACTTCTTGCAACAGACAAGGTTCAAGCACCAAGCCATTACCGCATGAAAGTAGTAAACTGTGTTTTCATTTTTAGATCATGTTTATGTTTTTGGAAGGAAAATTTCCAATTATGGATCAGTGTTTCCAGTATTGGGATTATAACATTATTGGCAACTCTGACTGCAGTTTCCCCCAATGACATGCATTTCCCTTTTTGAAGAAGTTTCCATTTTTGTTTAGGTACATTTCCCCATGATTAAATGTGGCAATTATCATGAAAATAATTATTATTGGGAAATAATCTATGAATGGGAGCGCACACCTACACACAATTGGGAACCCTGATCACAGATCCCTCCCCCCCCACCCAGCATGCAAAGTATAACATTTTCGACGAGATCTCGTCGGTGCGAGTGGCCTTGGAGACAGGAGCGAGTGGTGCGAATTTTATCAACTTGGTGCGAATTTGCGAGACTGATGCCAGGAAGGTGACACTGAAAACCAAACAAACAATGGCCAAATAGTTATAAAGACACGGAAGGGGGCCTCATAAAAAGTCCTCAACCAACTAACTAATAAGAGAGGTAGCATTGCGTCGTATGGGTAGGAATTAGTGCGTTTTTCTCCCTAGTATATGGCAGATTGGTGCAATTTTTTGTGGCTGGCTGTGCGAGAATTTTAGATGGCTGGTACGACTCGTCTGGCCTGCTGCCATACTTTGCAGACTGGCCCCCACTGAACTTCTATCTTACATCAACAAAAGGGACAAAAATGTCAATATCAACATAGGATTTGGATCTACCTAAAATGTGTTGGTAAAGTGGACCTTAGGTAACATTTTTATAGACAGATCAAATGCTTAAAATTTGCCTGCAACACCCGATTATCACCTGCCTGGTCGTTCCTTCTTGCAGTAAAAACTCTGAGGCAACTACCCTGCATAGATGTAAAATTATGTTTATTGACCTAATAGGTACAGAGGTATTGGACGTCTCATACCAAAGAAAGATCCAGTGTAGTCAAAATCCTGCTTTAACTCCATGCAGTTTCAGGTCCTGTGTGTTGCTTACTACCACTGGTAGTAAGCAACACACCCCCAACCAGCGTTTTTCGAAGTCTCTTTCTTTCTGAGATTTTCTGTGATTTTCTGAGATGAGAAAGGGGTCTACTAGGCTCCCTCCAGTGCACGTTAGTGCTGGGAGGGAGCCTAGTAGCTCCGGTGTGTGTTTTAACACTTTGTGGAGGACTGCATTGGCACACATTTGCTATCTGTACAATATTGACATTATAATTTGATCATGAAATCTCACCTGAATTACTGTTGTTGCCAGTCTGTTGCAGGCGCCAACTCTCCCAACTTCCTCTAGATCCAAATCTACATAAGCAATCTTGATCTAGGGCACAAATAAGGTAAGGCACAAGCAAGCGGTATTATGGTAGTAGGCAGATCACATCTCGCGATTCAAAGGATAACATTAGAAGGTCCACTGATCAAAGGGTCTAATGTTAATAGGCTTTACACTCTGGAAGTTAGACCTTTTGAATAAGAAGTCCAACGTTCAAAAGGTTCAAAAAGGCGTGCTCAGATGCATGAGAGTGGGGTGCATGATGCCGCAGAGGTGTGCTAAGACACATGATAATAGGAGGAAATGAGGGTTAGGTTAGGTTAGGTTAGGTTAGGTTAGGTTAGGTTAGGTTTAGGTTTAGGTTAGGTTAGGTTAGGTTAGGTTAGGTTAGGTTAGGTTAGGTTAGGTTAGGTTAGGTTAGGTTAGGTTAGGTTAGGTTAGGTTAGGTTAGGTTAGGTTAGGTTAGGTTAGGTTAGGTTAGGTTAGGTTAGGTTAGGTCAGGTCAGGTCAGGTCAGGTCAGGTCAGGTCAGGTCAGGTCAGGTCAGGTCAGGTCAGGTCAGGTCAGGTCAGGTCAGGTCAGGTCAGGTCAGGTCAGGTCAGGTCAGGTCAGGTCAGGTCAGGTTAGGTTAGGTTAGGTTAGGTTAGGTTAGGTTAGGTTAGGTTAGGTTAGGTTAGGTTAGGTTAGGTTAGGTTAGGTTACGTTACGTTACGTTACGTTACGTTACGTTACGTTACGTTGGGTTGGGTTGGGTTGGGTTGGGTTGGGTTGGGTTGGGTTGGGTTGGGTTGGGTTGGGTTAGTTTAGTTTAGGTCAGGCCAGGCCAGGTCAGGTCAGGTGTGCATGCCCTTGGTCCCTATTTCCTAATCTGCCGATATCACCCCTTTTTCCAGATTCTGAGTGCGCCTCTGGTCTGGGTACCACTTTGGGAAATGTTTTAGAAATATCCCCACATTCTGCAAGAAAATCCCAAGAGGTGAAACAGATAGAAGGACGGAGGGTTAGAGGAGTAGCTTAAAGTGGTACTCAGACCAGAGGCGCACTCAGATTCTGGAAAGAGGGGTGATATCCCCAGACTAGGAAATAGGGACCAAGGGCATACACTCCTGACCTGACACCTGACCTGACCTGACCTGACCTGACCTAACCTAACCTAACCTAACCTAACCTAACCTAACCTAACCTAAACCTAAACCTAAACCTAACCTAAACCTTACCTAAACCTAACCTAAACCTAACCTAAACCTAACCTAAACCTAACCTAACCCTCATTTCCTCCTATTATCATGTGCCTTAGCACGCCTCTGTGGCATCATGCACCCCACTCTCATGATGCATCTGAGCACGCCTCTTTGAAACTTTTGAACGCTGGACTTCTTATTCAAAACGTCTAACTTTCAAAGGGTAGAACCTATGAACATTAGACCTTTTGAACTTTGGATATTCTGCTGTGATCCTTTTGAACCGTGAGATGTGATCTGCCTACTACCATAATACCCAAGCAAGCTAAGGAATGAAAAACCAAGTTTGATATGTGAAAGTGCATCAGTCTCAAAGTAGCCTACATTCATCTTAGATTAGCCATGGGCAGCACTATTTATTCCAGCTAGTCTTAGCCTGCAGTTATCTCAGATATACCTAATGAATATGCCCTCAAAGAAGTAGGGGAGAGTGGGGAGAACTGGGACATTAAACAAGCGGTAAGTTTAAAAATTATATTAATCTAATTAAGCGTTTCTGGTAGATTGTAAAAGCATCACATGGTGGAAGAAACATTTGGTTATGGATGTATATGTCTTTTTAGGGCGTAAACAGAGTAGAATTGTGAAAAATTAAGTTTTTGTAGAAGTCTATGGTTAGTGAGAACTGGGACAGCTGCAGGAGAACTGGGACAATGGGTGTTCAGAAGTGGGACACAAAGAGGAGAGGTGGGACTACTGAAGAATCATGTCTAAATCTTATAAAGTGTAGCATCTATATGACACCTTTTGAAAATAAACTGTAGAAGCTATAATTGATTGTCTGCGCGATATATTTGAAAAATGTAGGTATTCTTTATTATACACACATTTGAAAAAAATACTTTTTTGTTGTTGCGGTGATGTATCGCACGGGACGTTGTTATATGGATCTGTTAATTCTCCAGGTTTGCATGTAGGATAGGGCAGCTACATAGTATATAGGTGTTGGCTAGGAGCAGATCCAGCAATTTCCCAAGGGAAGGCGAACCCGTACAGGGGCCCGGCCTCCTCGAAAGAAGCCCGAAATAGCTGTGGGGGCCCGATTGTGCAAATTATAACCTTTTTTAATAAAAAACGTACATATGAAGGTGCATCGGCGAGCAAGAAAAACGTCAACCTCCGTTTTGGGGGTAAATAATTCCAAGAACTGTAGTAGCCCCAAAATTATGAACTGGCCCTAAAATCGCTGATGTCCACTCATCATTGAACTGGATCTCCACAAATCCATGGGCTGGGCAAATTTCGACTAGGATCATTGATCAGTACCATCTTAGCCCGCATACAATATTCTTGGCCTGCGTGAATTAAGATTTTAGGATACTATACCTACTACTCCCAACCCGGGCCCAAAGTTACAGCTACAAAGGGGCCGAGACCAAAGGGAACCCACAAGCAAGGCAGGGGCCGACAGTAGCCACAGAAGACCCAGGTAGACCACGGGGAGGCATGAATGCTGGAAATATTTATTTATTTATTTATTTGACATACACAGCATCTCCACTTTGCATGTGGCTATTCTGACGCCGGTCGTAATGAAGATGAGGGACATAAATGACAACTTAAGCAAAAACACACTGTAGGATAAGGATAAGGATAGGATGGGTGATGGGGAAGGACAAGGATTACCCCCGGGGAGGGTCGCCACAGGCGCCGCGCTCAACCCATGGGGTGAGGTAGTGGGACTTGATGAAGGGATCCGGTGAAAAAAACATGGAAAACAACAAACAAGGCGTGACGATGACGGTGATGATGAATCATTCTTGTTCTTTTTCGGCTGGTCTCTTTTCGTTCTTGGCTTTTGTCGTCGTGATTCTTCGTTTTCGTTTCTCAGGTCTTATTTCTTAAAGGTGTTCATCGTTCGGTTTGCGTTTAAGATGAATGGGATTAATAAGTTCTTCTAGTATGTGGGAAGTATTTCATCATTTGCTTAGAAGTCCAGCACATACGGTGTGAATGAATTACTACTGAATGGCTGTGCAATTATTACATGTCAAATTATTCAGCAATATTATTCAGGACGCCGTTAGATAATTCAGAGCCGGAAGATATCTCGGATGGAGGAGCTTTTTCAAAGACGTCACGTTTGTTTCAAAGGCAAAAAATATGCCGGCTTAAGCTCAGTTTGCTTGTGAAACTCTAATCGAAAATACCTACTTCACTAGCTCTTCAATCGATCTTCTGCAAGACACGGTGAAATTATTCACTGTTTATGAAGTATTGCATACTTGAATCCAGGATATGGTGAATCAATCAATAGCCCAGCACCTAGAAGAAGAGATTGCACCACAAGAAAACCGCAAATAATACTTTTTCCATAAATTCATTAACATTAACGAGGAGCTGTGGAAAACGTGGCCGAAGTCGTCAGCTGCAGTCAGCTGACTGAGACTGCCTTTGATATAGGAGACTGCCTTTGGCCACAGTATGTCTGAGGCCACCGTGGGGGCCCCGTCGCGGACACATAGGTCCCAGTGAACCACAGGCGCTCCGGAAGCATTTCAGGAGGCCCAGATAGCCACAGGAGGTCTGGGTGAACCGCAGGGAGTCAGGCTGTGGTCACAAAGGGCCCGGTTGGATTACAGGGGGATTTCTCTGCAACGGCTGTGAATAGTGATCCGGCTTCGGTAGCAGTGGGCCCAGGATAACTCTGAGGGACCCGGTCGCAGACTCAGAGCTTCCAAGTGGACTGCAAGGGGCCTGGATGCATGTTAGGGTACCCGGATAGCCACATGAGGTCTAGGTCAACCGCAGGGAGCCCGGCTGTGGTCACAAATGACCCGGGGTGATTACAGGGGAATTCTCTGCAAAGGCTGAGAATAAGGGCCCGGCTTCGGTAGCAGTAGGTGCGGGATAATTCTGAGGGGTCCGGTCGCAGACTCAGAGGTTCCAAGTAGACTACAAGGGGCCTGGAGGCATGTTAGGGTGCTCGGTCGGATAGCCACATGAGGCCCGGGTTAACCGCAGGGGCCCGGTTAGCCACAGGGAGTCCGGGTGAAATACAGGGGAATGCTCTGCAACGGGTTATAATATGGTCTCGGCTTCGATAGTGGGCCTGGAATAATTCTGAGGGGCCTGGTCGCAGACTCAGATGCTTTGAGTGGATTACAAAGGGCCCGACTACACTAAATTTGGGTGGCATTTGGAAGACAATTTGCGGGCAAGGGTAGAGCCGCCCCTCCTGCGGGGGGCGGTTGAAGTTGGGGGAATTTCTTTCCAGTGCTTAAGGTCGGTCCAAGGGGGGGCGATCGTCCCATCGCCCCCCCACTTGGATTCGCCCCTGTGGCTTGCATGGATGAAATGCTGTTTTTATAGATAATTCCGCCATATTGAACTTATGGTCTTTATTCTGATCTCGATTTATAAACCACGAAAGAAGAAAAACAAGCTGACGACCAGAATCAATCTATAAGAATCCGACACAACCATATTTCCATCAAAGTACAAATATATAGGTACAATCAGTCAAAGTACAGTACAAGGAGAAGTGGGACAGCAAGGGGAGAAGTGGGACAACTTGTCCCAGTTCTCCCGACCCCGCCATTTTTTCAGAATTGCGATGTCAGTAAAATTAAAACCCCTTTCGTTATTCGAGGCTGGTACAGATCGATGGAGAATACGACAGCAGCTTTAGTGGGCCAAAATAGCCAATTTTTCGGTAACATATTTAGCAGAAAATCCACTCAAGAAAACGTAAAAAATTAACTTTTCAAGGAACACTCACCTCCCGCTTCCAGCACCCGCCGGAAAAGGAAGCTGTCTCCCTAGTGATGTGCAACGGCACGTATAGTGCGGGAATCAACGAAAAATTATAATTTTGGCTTACTCCTAGATTAAAAAATAGGCGTGTCCCACTTCTCCTGCGTCCCATGTCTCCCCACTCTCCCCTAGCTTCCCACCTGTTTAAAATTTTTTTGGCAGGCTCTACATCACATAAACATTTCGAACCTGTCTTGTCGCTGTTGCGTAGTTTAGGTAGAATTGCTGCCCATCTATGTTTATTTCTTTCACTCATTTAGTACTTTTCTTAGTAGCTTTTAGGCGTACTTAATACTAAATTCAAAGAAATAGGGACCCCTAAATGGAAGAGACTGGAACTTTACATATTATTTAACCTGACAAAATGGACAGAGAAGTACTTGATAACGTATCTGCGTTATCTTTATTGCCTTAGACAGGGTTGGCAAAACACCGGTAAAAACTAGGTTTATACCAGCCAGTGGCATAAACTGGTAAATACCGGTATTTACCACGAAAAAGTGGCAAAAACTGGCAAAAAGTGGCAAAAACCTTTCAACTGACAATGATAGACCAGAAATACGTTTAAAGACCATAGAGCAGTTGTAAATGTGAAGCAAGCAATTTGTTAGTTTTTTGTCATTTTGTTCAGTTTTTTGTCATTTTGTTCAGTTTTTTTGTCATTTTGTTTAGACTTTTTGTCATTTTGTTCAGTGTTTTTTTGTCATTTTGTTCTTTTTGTTAGGCGTTTTTTGGATTATCTGGTCGCTCACTTTGTTTTGTATTGTTTCTTCTTCTTCTTTTTTTTCTGCGGTGTGTTTTGTTTTTTGTGTTATTTCTGCTGACCATCATTGTGATTATTTGTCGGGATCTCATAACATACTCACCGACATCACCTTTACGTTACTGTATGACTATTGCTGCCTTTCTCATGTTTCTTATCTGCTATTCTTCTCCTTTGCTTCTCTTCACCTGTCTATATGGAAAATGAAATAAAAATTGATTGATTGATTGTTTGATTGAATGATGGCATTGGCATGGACTCCGGTCATGACTGGTGTGTAAGCAGGTATTTTATCTTATAGGCATCATGGTTCAGAATGCTATGAATAACCAGCTTACACCCAAATCCCTGGAAAATGTCAAAAGTGATAAATTGTAATTCGTATGTGCCAGACGTACGTCAATGAGAACTTGGTAAAGTGATATTAGAAAATCAGCCTGGTTTCAAACGTTGCCAAATCCTACATCTCTTCTTCACTGATGGGCACTTGGGTTCCAATGTCTGAATATGCGTCTGCTTTGGGCCTTTGATATATTTTTTTCCAGTATTATGAATGTAAACTGATTATTCCTCTCATTTTTAAAGGGAATGTGGCACTTTCATGACGTTGTTTTAGCTGAGATGGCCAAGTTGTAAAGTAAGTGGGAAAACCCGGTACTCGATGTATCATTTGTCATGGAACTTGAGATTTCCGTAGAAAAAAGCTGAAGCCTACCTGAAATGTACCCCTCATGTACCCTTAGCAGCAGAGGCGACAGTTGTCATGGCTGTTGGTGTGACGACATATGCTGGCGTCACGGTGAGTATCAGCCAATCGAAACCCTTGAAGCGTATTTAATATGGTGGTGGTTGCCAGATCATGACATCATCGACAGGCAGATATTTATTTCTTTTTAGAGGAGCATTTTAAAAATCAAAATATTGAGCTTATTGTAAATTTTTCAGAGAAATCATGGACGCCTCCGTGATTTTCAGCAAAAAGTTTCCCTAATTTCACTAAATTCCATGATTCGACCAAGGTGCCACATTCCCTTTAACACGCGCATTGACGGGGGGCGGGTACCCGACCCCTCGGGTTTTTCGGATATAGCAGTAAAACGGCGGCGCGTAGCGCCGCCGTACTCAGTTACCTTTTCCCTCATCATTTCTACAACATCTGTGAAAATTTTAACACGCGCATTGACGGGGTCTGAGCCACCTTCGCATTGACGGGGGAGGCGGGTACCCGCCCCCTAAGATCTCGAGAACCACGGTAGGTAGCGAAAAACGGTAAACGATGTTGGGCTGTCCATCTACTTCTCCATCGAAAACATTTGAACCATTTTTTTGTCAGGTCACATTCAAGGTCACGAGAGGTCAAAACATGCCGTTATAGGGATAACATGTAAATTAAGTTTTTCGGCCACTACATCTGAACAAGTAAAGATAGAGCAAAACGACTTAAACTGTGTGAATCCACTCAGCAAGCCGAATCGAATGATATATGACTTGACCTTGCTAGGTCAAATCAAGGATTTGACCTGACCTGAGGTCAGGTCAGGCTCAAATTATATAAAATGCATATCATTAGAACCGCAAAGCCCAGGCGAGTCTAATGCAGCTAAAATAAATGCTCTATCACCATCCGTTACTGAGTTATTCCTAAAAACCATTTTCCCATGTATTTCCAACGGAGAGGTCATGCCTCGTACCTGACCTTAGGTCATCGATATCAAAAATATCGGAACATATTTTAGAGAACTCGGTGGGGCCATTATGTGATATAAGTTTCAATCGGTTAAGTTCATCCTGCTCCGACTTTGCTGTCTTAAACTTTTTTTGAGGTCGGGTCACTTTACCTGTACTGGTGACCTGACCTGAGATGACCTAACCTTAAAATTTTCACAGAAGGTGTAAAAATAATGAGGGAAAAGGTATACCGAGTACAGCGGCGCTACGTGCCGCCGTTTTTCTGCTATCTCCGAAAAACCCGAGGGGGGTGGGTACCCGCCCCCGTCAATGCGCGTGTTAAGGTTAGGTCATTTCAGGTCAGGTCACCAGTACAGGTCAAGTGACCTGACCTCAAAAAAAGTTTGATAGCATAAGTCGGATCAGGGTGAACTTTTCCGATGGAAACTCATATCACATATTGGGCCCACCACGTTCTCTAAAATATGTTCTGGTATTTTTGATATCGATGACCTAAGGTCAGGTACGAGGCATTGTAAATACATGGGAAAAATGGTTTTTACTGTATAGCTCAGTAACGGATTGTGATAGTGTTTATTTTAGCTGCATTAGACTCGCCTCGGCTTTGCGGTTCTACTGATATGTATTTTATATAAATTGACCCTAACCTGACTTCAGGTCAGGTCAAATCCTTGATTTGTCCAAGTAAGCTCACATTATACATCATTTGATTCGGCTTACTACGAGGATTCATATAGTTCAAGCCGTTTGTTCTATCTTTACTTGTTCAGATGCAATGGCCAAAATACTTAATTTACATGTTATCCCTATGACTGCATGTTTTGACCTCTCGTGACCTTAAATATGAGCTGACAAAAAATGGTTCAATTATCTTCGATGGAGAAGTGGATGGGCTACCCAACACCGTTTACTGACTTTCGTTACCTACCGTGGTTCTCGAGATCTTAGGGGGCGGGTACCCGCCCCCGTCAAAGCGAAGGTGGTTCAGACCCCCGTCAATGCGCGTGTTAAATAAGCAGTTCGTCGATTTTGCTGACTGAGCAAACAGAACAGTGGCATTTCTTAATAGTGCACTTTGAACCCTCCTCAAGTAGTAGATGTTCAGAAACCGATTTAATTTAATGACATTTGATATTCTAGCAAAGCGTTGGACTTTCTCTGCTGTAAAATTCATTTATAAAGAAGTCAAGGTTCTTTAATTGCTTGCTTAACGCGGCATGTCGATTGCTTTCGAGATCTTATGCTGTTGATTATGCGAATCTGGGGAGATAATTAGGAATGTTTCAATATCATTGACAATTCTCTGGTCAGGATTCCTCGCTAACTGTACTGGACTGGGAAAAATTGGTTGACCCTCTACCACCAACCAAGTATTTTTATGTACCTATCATATTTTATATCCTGACATGGGGATCCAAAATCCAAATACAGGCAACAGACGCCATATGGGCCCATGAAATTATTTCCTAACTATTCGCTGGGTTAAGCTACAGCAATGTGAGTAATTTCACTATATTTTTCTCGCCCTGGTGGGGAGAGGGTGTTTGAACACCTCTCGGGTTTTTCCAACGGTGCCGGAAAACAGCGGCGCATGGCCGCCGCCGTACCTGGCATCACTTATTTTTGACCAAATACGCAACTTCCCTGAAAATGATTCTTTGGGGTCATTTCAGGCCAGGTCACCAGGCCAGGTCAAATGACCTTACCTCATAAAATGTTAAAAAATTGAATAAGTCAGGATCTATCGATCTGACTTATCACATAATAGACCCAACGGGGGCTAGAAAATTTATTCTGATATTTTTTTATATCGCAGATCTAAGGTAGTATACGTGCCATGCATATCCATTGGAAATGCATGTAGAAAAAGCAAGTTGGTAAAAAAATCGCTCTATTTCTGAACTACGGCTTCAAAGGACTTATTGTATTAAAATGGTAGTATCACTCGCTTTGCTGTAATGAGAGGAATTGAATGACGCTTGAATATCGGCTCCAAGTTAACCCAGTCAGGCGCTTGATTAAAAAAGTATTCTCAAAACTTTTACTTGACTCATCATGACCTCAGTATTAACCTGAGCAAAAAAAGTTACTGGCTTAGTATCCTCATAATTTTTCGTGGGCTATTCAGCGCTTTCGCGTTTTTTTTGTGCTTCTTCGAGGAGCCGAGTTCAAGGGGGAGTTCAACCCGCGCATTGACGGGGGCAGGTACCAGTGGCGGATCTAGCCGGTCCATAAAAAACGTCACGCCGTGAAAGCTGCGCTAGAATATCACTTTCCGGTAGAATTTTGGGTATTTGAGGTGAAAAGCAAAAAGAAAAAACGTCACGGGAAGAAAAATATGGGCTCGGGATACTTTTTCCAGTCGAAGGTCCAATATTTACACTGAACTTAACCGGTTCTGTTTGAAGTTGAGAGTTGAAGCACCAAAATCTTGCTTATAAACTAAAAATGAGTCGGGGGAAAAAGGAGGTCGATCACTTGGGGGGGCAAAAACATAGATTTGCCCCGAACTTTTCCGTTTGGGGGCAAATGCCTTTTTGCCCCCCTTGGATCCGCCACTGGCAGGTACCCTCCGCCATGGGTTTTTCGGAGATAAAATAAAAACAGCAACGCGCAGCGCCGCCATTCCTGGTATACCTTGTATCTGATCATTTTACAACTTTATTCAAAATTTTACGGTTAGCTCATCTCAGCTCAAGTCACCAGTGCAGGTCAGATGACCTCACCTCAAAAAAGTTTAAGATAGCATAAGTCAGAACTAAGAACAATGTAAACTTATCCGATTGAAACTCAAATCACATAATAGCCCCACCATGTTCTTAAAAATATATTCCGGTATTTTCGATATTGATGACCTAAGGTCAGGTACGAGCCATGACCTCTCCATTGGAAATGCACGGGGAAATGGTTTAAACTGAATAACTTAGCAATAAACGGTGACAGAGCTTTTATTATCACGGCGTTAGGTTTGCCTCATCCTTGCAGTTATAATGATATGCATTTAACCTAATTTGACCTTGACCTGACCTCAGGTCAGGTCAAATTCGAGGTTTGACCTGATTTGATCTAGCAAGGTGATATTACAAATCATTCGATTCGGCTTGCTGCGAGGACTCTACTGGCCTACATTTTTTTGCTCTAACTTTACCAGGTCAGATGTAATGACTGAAAATTTTTATTTAAATGTTACCGCTATGGTGGTATGTTTTGACCTCAAGTGACCTAGACTGTGACCTGAAAAAGGTTTATTTTTTCTGTAGATACTTGGATGTACTATGCAACGCCGTTTACTTTTTCGCTATCTAGCGTGGTTCTCGAGATTTTAGGGGGCGGAGGGTATCCCATGTCAATGCGAAAGTCGCTCAGATTTCCGTCAATGCGCGTGTTGAACATCCAGTGTGCCAGAAACTGGTTTTGCGCCACGATGCCAAGTGCAAAATTCATATTGGAAAATACAGCCGGCGAGTGGAATATTCAAGTAATATTTTAAGAGTCAATAAAACCCTATTACATCCCTTACTTATTTACATATTTACAGTATAGGAATGAATTTTCCACGAAAATTTTTCTTAATTCCATACTTTTGATGAGTTCATAAACACCAGGGCTATTGAATTCGGCTGGAAAGACACCACTTGAAAAGTGATTTGGAAAATACATAAGTAAAAAATAACACGTAATTTAGTGGAAAATCCAACTTGTTCAGTTTCGGCTCCCCAACTAGCGCCCTGGGATTTGGAACTGGATGAAGGTGGATCTGAGGCACAATGGGGGCGGGTATGAATAATTCTTGTGCGTAATTGAAGCTCCTAATTGCGAAGGGAACGCTCAGAAATCAAATCACAAGATTCAATGGAAATACGTATGTACCTTCTTCACCGTCTTCCTACAAATTGTCGTGTTGCAGCTATTGTTTTACTTCCTTCATACGAGCGCCAGGTGATCAGAAATTTATTTGCGCGAACGGGAGACACCTAATTAAAAGGACCCCATTCAAGTGGCACCATGCGTGGCTAGTATTTTTCCACTCCCTACATATCTAAAAAAACTTCCGTTCGAGCTGAGTGTGATCGGGAGCAAGTAGCTGTAAAAAGTAAAACGAAGCTTTTTGTAATAGATTCTTCTCAGGAAAAAAATTGTCTATGCAATTTGAAAATGAGGTTTGATGATATCATGAGCGTCGCCACCTAAAAGCGTAGGATTTAAATATTCTCCTCCATTGCTGCTGGGTCTCACTACTCTCAAGTTTCATTGAGGCGATTATCGATACATATGCTGGGCCCATTCAAGCATTAACATGCTAATTGATGTTGTATCATACTTGGTTTGGTATGTTTCAATGGTTGGTGCTGATTATTTTGCTTTGTGTGGCAAGTAGCGTTCAAACAGCGGGAGCACAAATGCATTATCGATACATTATACATATTATGCAATTAGTTTAAAGTCAATTGCTGTATCGTAATGGGACTGAAAAGTAACTCTAAATAAGTTTTTAACCATTCTTTGACCTAAGCCATGGAATTTCAAAATATATTTAAATAATATTTATTAGTTCTTGCTGGGTCTTACCAGCGAAAAGTCGAGAAAGACAGCTAAGCGATGAGGAACTCCTATGATGCTGAACAGCGCCGCTGCAACGTTCAAAAGGGAGTATAAGGGTAACATCGATTTAAAGACCTTTTTTAGGCATAAGGGCTATCCTTAAACACCCATACCAATACTCCCTATAATTGGGCAAGTGTGCCTGTTGGGAGCAGCCCTAATAAAATAAAATAAAAAATAAATAAAATACATTAATTTTTTAATTATCAATAATAATTCCCATCTTCTTTTTATTCTTAAAAAATGTGGCAAAAAGTGGCAAAAACTAGGTTATGACAGCCGGTTTTAACCATGGTAAATACCGGTAAAAACCACCCAAAGGCAAAAACCTGCCAACCCTGGCCTTAGATATGCCCACAATCGTATATTTCTCGAAAAATTGACTGTCACATTTCGGGCATCTAGGCGGCAACTACGATCGGCACCATTGGACTGCATGTTAAAATCTGGCAACTGTGACAGCGGTTTCCGGGTTTTCTGCAGCGGGGTCCCTCGTTTTAGTAGAAACTGAACACAGTACCAATATTGTATCACTGATGGTATGCTGTGCAATTGAAGAACAGAGTTGCTAAATTAAAATAATCGCTACTCGCTTCATTCTGTATTTCGAAAGGGTTGCGGACCAAAGTACGTAAGGAAGAAGTTCGTATGCCTAAAGTACGTACGCAAAAGTACGTATGGCTAAAAGTACGTATAGATAAAGTACGTACGTGTATAATAATCGTAATGGAAAAAGTTCGTATGGAAAAAGTTCGTACGGTTTAAAGTACGTAAGGGTAAAATGTTCGTAATGGAAAAAGTTCGTATGGAAAAAGTTCGTACGGGTTAAAGTACGTAGGGGTAAAATGTTCGTAACGGAAAAAGTTCGTATGGAAAAAGTTCGTACGGGTTAAAGTACGTAGGGGTAAAATGTTCGTAACGTAAAAAGTTCGTATAGAAAAAGTTCGTACGGGTTAAAGTACGTAGGGGTAAAATGTTCGTAATGTAAAAAGTTCGTACGGGTTAAAGTACGTAGGGGTAAAATGTTCGTAATGGCGGTGCCGGGTTAAGGTAATCAATCACCTGCCCGCATCTCGCCGGGCTTTCAAATAGCTTGAGCGCAGTGGCGGATATCTATGACCATTGGCCAGGGGCGTCGCCACCGGGGGTCCTGGCGGACCGGGCCCTCCCGCTCTCGGAAAGTGGCGGGGAGGGGCCAGCCCCCGCTTTTGGATGGAAATACTATTGAAAATGTCACGTTTCAGTGAACATAGGGCTTCATCACGAGCCCCAGCCCCCCTAGCGCCAGGCCTCCCACCCGAAAATCTGTGGCGACGCACCTGTCTATGAACATATTTGAGGGGGCCTAGAAGGCTTGAGCCCCCCACAATTACCTGCCTTGAACATATTCCAGCCTATGCATTTATTATGTGGTCCAGGGCCTATCGGGGGGAGTTTGAGCCCCTTAGCCCTTTGGATCCGCCGCTGCTTACGCGCCGATTTCCACGGAAACCAGCGCGGGCGTAATAAAAGTCCGGGCGTCGCACGGATTTGAGGGCTGGGGCTGGTGATGAAACTCCATGACGACTTAGCTTTGGCATCTTTAGTGACATTTCTAGACAAAGGTAGAGGGTGGGGCAGGCGTGGCCCCCTTTTGCAAGAGTGCTTACTAAGCACTGTTTAGTCACCACCGGTCTAGTGACGAACACTGTGCCACGGTCTTGGAAATTGTCTGTTATTCAGCCGATCCAGAAATCAACAGGTGCGCTTTCCGATCCATCTAGCTACCGTCCTATTTCTCTTATACCATTTTTCGCGAAAATTATTGAACGATTGGTACCTACATACTCAACTCTACTCGTACTTTCCCGCCAATCATCTATTCGTAGAAAATTAGCGCGGATTTCGGGGGGGTAAACCCAGGTCTGCCTCTCCTCCTGGGGAGGGGGGTGGGACGTGCGATTTGGGTGCTCGACAGACCTAGTAGAAGCTACCTCTCCAAGTAAATTATCGCTCTCCTGGGGGGGAGAGGAGCGAAGATTTTTTGCTCGACAGACCTAGTTTAAACGCCTTTTTTCAAAAATGTATCCAGCCTTTGGGGGCCGAAAGAGTTTGCCCCCTACAGCGCTTTAGGGGGCCATGGCCGGAATGCCCCCCTCCCCTGCGTCCGCCAATGTGGTTGAGCAAAAGTGACAACTTATTCAAATTTAGATGCGTACTTTTGAAATACAAACTTTGTACCCTACGTAAATACATTTGCTTACGTACTTTTGGCATATAAGTTTTATACCCTACGTACTTTTGGCATAGGTGTTTTATACCCTACGTAAATTTTCTTACGAACTTTTGCGTACGTACTTTTGGCATACGAGTTTTATACCCTACGTACATTTGCTTACGAACTTTTGCGTACGTACTTTTGCGTACGTACTTTTGGCATACGAGTTTTATACCCTACGTACATTTGCTTACGAACTTTTGCGTACGTACTTTTGGCATACGAGTTTTATACCCTACGTACATTTGCTTACGAACTTTTGCGTACGTATTTTTGCGTACGTACTTTTGGCATACGAGTTTTATACCCTACGTACATTTGCTTACGAACTTTTGCGTACGTACTTTTGCGTACGTACTTTTGGCATACAAGTTTTATACCCTACGTACATTTGCTTACGAACTTTTGCTTACGAAGTTTATCTATACGTACTTTAGCCATACGAACTTTGGTCCGTAAATCATTTCGAAAATAGGTGGTTTGATTTTGAACCATACAGTCACGATCGCAATTTTGTCACAGTTGTGCACCTCGATTTTCGTAAATGTGTCACAAACTCCAGCAGCCGAGTTGGCAAGTTTCTGCACCTCTGTTTACGGGTTTCAATGGGGTGAGTCAGAGGCGCAGCCAGGACATTTTTACGGGGGAGGGGACAGGAGTGGTCCGGCAATTATGACAAGGGAGGGGGAACAGTTGGTACTTGGCGAATGTAGGAGACAAGGGGGCACTTGGTCCTCCAATAGCCCATGGGGAGCACATCGCACGTCCATGCTGCTTTCGACGCCCATGACTGCAACTGTTAGAGCGATCGGCACGTGTTGCATTTAGGCCTTGAGCAGCGGCTATAATGGGGCTGTGAGGCGCAATCTTTCCTACTATCGCTACTGTTTCCGTATTTGCCCAAACTCACTCCCATCACCCCGTATGTCGTTTCATTGTTTTTTATTCTCGCTCGGTCCTGTCATGTTTCTCTTTTACAGTGTTGCGGATCAGTAAAAACCGTAGTAGGATTGCCAGACTAGTATAATTTTTATTATAACATACCAAAGCTACTAGATTTGTCAACATATTTCACTTTGCAGACATTAAAGTGCAAAAAGTGTATTCCATGGCTCTTTTCTTAAATATCTAAACATAATTTATCCAAAAAGCTTAAATTTTGACCCTCAAAATAAGGAGATGTTTCCTTTTTAGTGGATACCAAGAAAACAACCAAAATATTACTAGTAGAAAACTTGAACCAACCTGGGATTCTAGGGCCTTGGTCTGAGCCACCTTCGCTTTGACAGGAGGTGGGAGGGCGGGTACCCGCCCCCGTCAATGCGCGTGTTAATGTTGGTGACATTGATGAATAAATTAGGATATGTATTATTTTACTGAACAAAACTTGGAAAGAAAGACACATTTTCTTCAAGAACAATAAATAAGCAGTTTCTAGGTATTTTTACTATGTGGTTTGTGAGCTTCTTTGAAATTTTCAAGCGCTCGGAATTGCATCGTGATTTTGTTAAAAATCTCCACTTTAAGTGAGGCCGATTCCACTTTTGAATTTATTTCGTAAAATACCGATTTATTTTTCTATTTGTTAGTTTTTTGAAGTTGAAACATGCTTTAGCAACATTTCTAGCGTTCGATTGCTCACAACCGTGCGTTTATTATTGAGAAATGGGATTCCAAAGACATCCAAGTACCGAATAAGCCTCGGTGAAAAGGCCTCAGCTGGATCTCGTCCATTCAAAACAATGACGTCACTTTGTCGTATTTGGGGAGCCGAAATGATCTCAGGTGCAAGGCCCTCGGGTGTCATGAATGCGTGCGCAAGTGCAGGCGGTGAGTTTTTTTACTTACTTCGGTAACCTTGGCGAGCCCTGTTTTGAGGCGGGAATATCACCAAGGCGGAGAATACAGAATTTTGAGGTCAGTGTCGTTATTGGAAAGAAGACTGGAAATTGAGTGAGTGTATGGAAGGATTTTGAATTTGCTGTTTGGAAGCGTTATTGTGGATGAGGCTTCCTTTCTTATCCGTGGTACTGCAGCTTACTTTTCGGGAAATTCACGATTATCGAACCATTTCTCCCATCTTAAATATCTACAGGAGATAGGTGGGTACCTACCTACTCAGTACAGTACTGGGTGAGGCCATGATACCCTGCAAAAGTTTTCCAAAGCTCGAAGTAAGGCTCAGACTGTACCTTTTGCGGCTCATGATTTTTAAGGCTGGGTATGCTTGCTCAGTTCTTAAGGACCCCCAAGATGAAACCACGGAGTCAAAAGGTAAAGCGTGGGCCATGCAGAAATATAACCATATAGGACATTAAGGTCACAGAGGCAAAAAATGCCCATGCCTCATAGGAAACAAAATAAGTGGCCATACATCAAAAAAAAAAGACAAAACACGAAAGAATCAGAAGCCGAATAATGAAAATTACCCAGGCAAAAAGTGACCACCATAGGCAGGGCAAATATACAAAAATACATAGAAGCCAAACCAAGGCAGCAAAACTAAAATAAACGCCATCACCATCTGTTACTGAGTTATTCAGTAAAAACAATATTTCCCATGTATTACCAATGGAGAGGTCATGCTTCGTCCCTGACCTTAGGTCATCGATATCAAAAATACCGAACATATTTAAAACTCGGTAGCCCATTATGTGATATGAGTTTCAATAGATAAGTTCACCCTGCTCGACTTATGCTATCTAAACTTCTTTGAGGTCGGGTCACTGACCTGTACTGGTGACCTGACTGAGATGACCTATCCTTAAAATTTTCACAGAAGTGCAAAAATATGGAAAAGGTATACAATACGCCGCCGCGCCGCTGTTTCTGCTGTCTCCAAAACCGGGGCGGGTACCCGCCCCCGTCAATCACGTGTTAATCTGAACCGATTGTGCATACAAATATATGCTGGTGGTTTTCACACTTTGAAACAAAATAATCCTGGCAGCGGTTGAGTGCTTAAACCCCACGTCTTGCATTAAATAATGATAGCCTGTGTGGTGCTTGGATGGTTGAAAGTTGGAGAATATCAAAAGAAGTGGGAGAGGGATTTATCTAGTTGGTTATTTACCATGGCATCAGGGCCAAGTAATGTATTCTATATATGAAATATTAGAAATTATGTAGCTTCTTAGTTCTATGTTAATGGGTTAGAGATTCAGGGTTATGAGATCCTATTTGTATATGAGGTATCTACCTACAATTGCGGAGCGTCAAAATGTTTTCATTCCACTAGAAGGTAGCATAATGATCCTTCTTCTTCCTTTCTACAGCAGATATTTTCATCTACTGTCAGTCAAAACAAAAAAAGCTGGTGGTAGTTGTTGCTTATATTTTGAAGGCATGTAAATACAATCCTAAATCAAAGTATTATCCTGAAAAAGTATTGGTTTGATAAGAAGCAATAAACAGGTCCAGGAAAAAGGCTGTGATGGGACTTGTAAGCCTGGAAGTAGTAGACAACAAAAATGAGGCATGTTAAGAAAGCGGGGGATTTGGCCTCTTTTTGGGATTTCGGCCTCACTCTCCATCTTGCGTGAAAGCAATTTCAGGACCCTACTGACAATCCACGCTCGCGGCTCTTACCGTCAGCGAATGTGAGATTAGGCACTTCGCGATTTCGCTGAATCTGTCTAACCAAGTAGCAAATCTAAGTGTGCTTTTTCATAGGCGCAGGAACGGGGGCCAGGGGCCCCGGCTCCTACGCCTCTGGTTTGGGGGCTAGGAACTGTTCTGGGCCCCGAGCTGATCGTTCTGGTGCCCCCCCCGAGCAGATATGTTGCCTCTAAACTGAACTAATACCCCCACCCCCTGACTCTATCTAGTGTCTCCTGAGCCATCATTATGCCTTCTGATCCCATCTAATGCCCTCTGAGCCATTCTGGTGTCCATGAGCTGGGCCTATCGAGGCTAGTGAGGGCCCCTGGCTAGTATGGGTCTCCTGAGCTGATTAAGTGCCTCCTGACTTGGTCTCGTACCCTCGAACTGATCCTGGCCCCGACCTGGTCAGGGACCACTGCGCTGATCCCTTGCCCCCTAAGCTGACCTGGTGCCCTAAAGGCCGATCTGGGGTCCCCTGAGCAGCTCTGGGGCTCCTGAACTGATTGAACCCAAAGTTGGTGATGGATCTCCGAGCTGTTAAAGAGCTCCTGAGCTGATTTAGTGCCCTTGACTTGATCTGGCCACCTTACCTAACTTAGGGCCCCTGAAATGATTTGGGAACCAAGAGCTGGTCTGGGGCCCAAGAGCGGATTTAGGTCCTGGGGGTACCCTGACCTGGTATGGGCCCTGGGGGTAACTAAAGCTGGTCTGGGCTCTGAGCTTGTGAGCGCCTCTTAAGTTGGCCTGAGGCCCCTGAGGTGATCTGGCGCCTTAAATTGGTGTGGGGCTCCATGAGCTGGTTCAAAGCCCTATGAGTCTATCTGAGGCCCATTGAGCTATTCTGATGACCCCCATCTCTGGGAGCCACCTGAGCTAGTCTAGTCCCTGGGCGAAGCATGAGCTGCTCTAGGAGGGGGAGGCTCTGATCCACATCGGGGGTCACCTTACCTAGTCTTGAATAGATAGAGAATAAGAACACGAGGCCAACTCCCATCCTCTGGGGGGGTACTAAACTAGTCTAATCCCTGGGGATAGGACACACGTGGGGGGAGGGGGGACAGCTAGTAACGCTTGTGAAAAACTAATTTAAAGTAATTGTTTTGTAATAACAAATGTCTGTTTTAATGTATTTGTATATGAATTGATTTTACTTAGGAAATGAAAACTAGAAATGAATCAGTTTGCTCTACAAATGGAGCATGAAATGATTACTCAAATCTTCAATCGTTCCGTACCTCGGATCCTCAGTAGTTTTCTACAAAATTCCCAGGATAAAGAAACTTTTGCGTCAGATAGGTCACGTGACCCAGGTATGAGTATCCCTGGGTTTCTGATTGGTCAATTATGATTTCTTAAAAAAACTATATTTCTTCTTGAAAAGAGTTTTGGAG
Organism: Lepas anatifera; assembly: GCA_034440635.1. Lineage (NCBI taxonomy): Eukaryota > Metazoa > Arthropoda > Thecostraca > Lepadidae > Lepas > Lepas anatifera. The sequence goes on along the minus strand of JAOTON010000842.1, from coordinate 1,468,119 downwards.
AGGTGTTCTTTTCAAGTATTTTTTCCTGTGATAGTTCGAGGTGCTACACCACTGTTTAGGACAGATATGACCTAGTTCTCAGAAAAATTGATGGTCATAGCCGAGGCTACGTCATTTGATCGATAGTGAGAATTCTCGAGAATTCGTCTAGAAATGTTGACTTTGAGAGCAATTGTGAGGAATTTGGAGGCCGAATTCGCAAAAATGAGAATTGCATTTCTGAAACAATGTTTTCTAACCTTTTGATCTTGCCAATACATTTTGTTCACGCATCTCCCTTTAAAGTGATCTACCTCGCCTCTCGCCCGCGGCCCTCATGCAAGGGCTCGGCCGGTGCCGGGCCCTTCGGCTTGGGGAGACTGGAGTAGCCTATGGCTCGCAGATTGCGGTGCCACTGTCCCGTAAGGGTGCCGGCAAATGGAAACTTACGCTCTGTACGTAGTGTGAGCGCGTTGTATGAATGAGGCTAGCTACTAACACAAAATGTTCCCGAGAAAGCGAATGCAAAAATATTGAAAAACCCCCTCCCCTTCTAGAAATAAAAACTCGTCGGGCTGGGGCTCCTGATTCTCGTTGGCATCTGCTGATTACTGAACTCGATTATTTTTTAATGTTCTAAAATCGGGAAATTTTTCGATGAAGGTTCAGGTACTGGACAAACCCACTTTTGTCCATTCCGTCCACTGCCTTTGTGAAACATTTGTTCGAGGCCATGGGACATACCTATCATGTAGCCTTTCCTATCAGTGGCGCAGCCAAGGGAATGCGTCATTGGATCATAGCCAGACTGGGCTTCTGTCGACTTTTTCATGCATAAATAAAAGTATGGGTCCCTGGCTGCTAACTCGAGTAGTCAATCCTTGTCAGCTTTGCGAATTTCTGACAACTCCACTGAATAGACTACACTTTGATTTCAAAGACAAGAAGTTGCCAAGTCTTTCACCGTCGACCAGTTGTGAAAGTTTGCTTTCAAACTAGCAGGTATGTATGTACCTGCGATTCCTCCCACGTCACCTGATATGAAATATTCTAGATACGCCTACGCCATGGTGACGAGGGCGTGACATATTTACAGAAGCTAGTGATTAGGTGACGGATGCAAGGTGGGGGGGGCTAGGGGTTCAAGCCCCCTGCCCCTCCCCGAAATGTCAGAGTGCCTATAGTTAATGCGCCCTAAAACGCGTAGACGGAGGCTGTTCCGAGGCAATGATGGGGGAGGCTTGAACCCCTCCCCGAAATGTTGTTCCGGATCCGCCACTGCATTGACTGTCGGAAAGTTGACCTCTGTGTTTCCAGGCATCCACAGACAGTTGCTACCGCTCTATGACGGATATTATCCTCGACTACGCTAGTTGTTCATCCTACTGCAAGGACGGTATGATCCAAATCATTTGTAGAAAAATAAGAATAACAGAGCCATTACACCTTTTGAAGCATGAATTGAGGCATATGTGATCACACAGCAAGCGATGAACACAAATAACGTGTTTTTGGAGCAATCGGATGTCTCCTTAACGCCTTTATGTAAAATTGTTAAGAAAAATTGACAAAGTGATCTAAAAGATGGGTCATGCGCCTGTACACAGCTTCAATAAAAACCAAAACAAAAAACCATTCAAGTTTCTTATGCTCCAGGGACAAATAATTTCATCATGTCTTTGGTTCTTGCACAAAAACTTACCCTCACCCCCACCCCATCGGGGGTCCGGCGCCACCTTTGCCCCACCGGGGGCCATCTATGGCTCCCCGTCTAATTCCGAAAATATGGGGGTTAGCGCAAAGCTGCCAAGTGTATTAGAAAGCTTGCGTGATTTCAGTAAGAAATTACTTTACATGTTTAAGTGCTCAGGCTAATTGTTTGACCTCCAGAGGTCAAGTTAGGTCACGATAGGCTATTTTCACTCAAATATGCAATGCTTAAGAAAACTGGGCATAACTCTTATGCCATTAGAGCTATTGAGATCTGGTAAACTACATTGGATAGGAAAATGTCAGATCTTTCTTCGCTATGTGGAACGTAATGACCTCCCGCCAGTGGTTTGACCTCCAGAGGTCACCTCGTGACCTCATATGACCTGAAGTCATCAAAGGTCAGAAAGTGACGTTGCCGTAGGGGAGAGTGGGGTAAGATACCCCAGCGTGTAAGATGCCCCATCCCCTCTTTTGGCAATCCGGGCCACCACTGGTAAATAATATTGTTCTTGGTCGAAAGCAGAGGCTTTGATTGTTTCTTGCACAAGAATTCAGTTCACTCCTGTGAGTTGCGTGAAGCTGGTTGGTAAGTCTTTGTTTCGATGCTTTTCTATGAAAAAATTGCCCACATAGGTTGCAGATATCTCGAAGAATATTGGATGCGTGCTTTGTTTGACTTCCCATAATGAATGATGGTATATTGAACTCACTAACTGAACATTTCCCTTGAGTGTGTTGATTGTATGATGTTTGCCCTTTAGGTTTTATCTAGTTTGGGTACTGATGGGAAAGATGCCCCCTCAACGAATGAGGAAATATGCCCCATGGGCAACTTTCCCGGTGGACAGAGGGCGTCTTTCCCCAGAGCAATATAACGTCATTTGTTAGAATAAACAACTATGTGTTAAACTTGGGGCTAGTCCAAACCTTACCCACGGGCAGCGCCACGGAATCGTTACTGTGGGCTACGGACCCTGGACTGGTGATGGCGAGGGGGAGACGTAAACTTTAAATTGACTGTCTTTGAAAAAGCCAATGACCATAAAAAATCTCATTGACAAATTTACGTAGGTCAAGGTAGGTAGGTAATAGGGAGACAATAAAAACCTAGGTCGATTCCCAAAACTGGTCGGGAGACGTCCTCACAGGTTGGCGAGTTAGGGAATCTGTCCTCCCGTTCCTGCCCTATGCTTTCGACGCGCATGACCGTACGTGTTAAATAAGAGCACACTTCAATCTGTCGCTTTGTGGCTAACCTTTCCAATTGAATGCCTCGCACCTGAACCCAGCCACTAACGATAGGGAATCCCATAACAGCCAAATTTTGTGGTTGGTGCTTTCATTCGATAATGCGAATCCCAGCTCAATCATTAAAACATTGAGACAATTATTTGGAAGTTCACCGGACCTGGCCTGATGCCCCCAACCGGAGATGACCTCATGGCGGGTTCAGATCAAACTGGTGTGGTGGAGGCGCAAAGCAATTAAATTAAAATGGAAAAAACCGTAAAACATATTCTAAAACAAAATTGGCCAAAATCGGTCAATTTTGGCCAAGTAGGAAGGGACTATGGCTGAACTGTTTACCCTGGATTCGCCTATGAATGAACCAGACCTGATATATTCCACATGGTTAATCCTGCAAATCTCCGTGCCTGATCTCTTATGTTGTCCCTACATTTGCCATCCCGGTAGCTCAGTTGGTACAGCGTTGGGCTCCGGCCCGCTGCTCAGGAACGTGCAGTGGCAGTGTATGTCCAGGCTTGGGATCGGTTCTCCTGAGACGCTTCGGCGCTCAATAGTTTACCCGACGTAGGTCGGCTGGCAACTGACTGGTGAGAGGGTGACCTGAGCGGGGCGGCCGTCCCTGTGATTTGTGGGGCGTTTAACTTTAACTTTGACTTTGAAATTAAATCTTCATTACGGGAGTTGCTCGCTCCGATGTTAGGGCTAGGGTCTCCGCGACAAGTCCATTGATGACCTTAGTGAGACTCCGACTCCAAAAGCCGAACTTGCAACAACATGCATCTAAAAAAGGCTCTGGAAGACAGAGTAGTTAAAGGGGTTGCGAAAGCAAATGTATCTAAAAAGACGTGGACGAGGCAGGCAAAAGCTGTATAAGGAAAGAAAGACAATGGGCATGACGGTACCAGATAGCTCATCTGCGGAGCGAGTTTTGTTCTCTCGTGCAAAGAATGGATCGAGTGCACTGCCTGGGAAGGCTGGGCCTGTGTGCCTTGACGAGAAGGCTAAGGCGGCTCTGCGCCATAAATGATAGACTGGGAGCCTGTGATGGTTAGTGGGAGGAAGCTTCGAGTCACCACAAGCCATTTTTACTATCTGAAGTGAATGTTTTTGTACTTAACGACTTATGGCCCATATTTCTTTCAAAATGGGGAATTGAAACAAAGGGAACACAGAAAAGACAAGGGAGGGGATTTAAGGGAGGTTCTCAGAAACCTCGTACCAGTTTACCTACTTCGTTTCGTACTTCGTTGTTTGTGTGTGTGTATGTGATTTTATATTACTTTTATGGTATGCTTTTATCCTTGGTTTTTATCGTTAGTTTTACGTAACTTTGTTTTATCATTTGACGTGCAAACGTGAAAAACCACCTACACGTTTTATCAAGGTGTGTAGACGCTTCTAAATGCATTCTGACCTCTGAATAATACTTAAATGATTGCCAATGAAGCTAAGAACTACGAAAAAGCTACTCCATGAAAGATAGACCAAAATGGGGCAAGATGCCCTGGGGTGGGGCATCTTACCAAGCCCCAGGGGTGTCTTACCCACGCGATGGGGTAAGACGCCCCTTTGAAAGCCTCTAGTAAAATAATAATAGTTAGAAAATATGATAATTATCAACAATTTCATCGACTCTATAAGAAAGATAAATGATCATGCTACGACTTGGCATCTAAAGCAGCGCTGTTGGTTCCGCGGTTATTCTATAATCCTGATTTCCCTAAACCCTGGCAGAGACGGCGGATTCCATTTTCGAGAAGTGGTGCAAGATTTTTCTGGAGGGGGCGCCTTCCTCCCCAGGGGGCGCCATCATCTCTTGGGGGGCGCCTTTGCTATCCAATGGCGTTCTGCAGAAACTCTTTGGACTCGGCGTGCGAGGCCACTTGGGGTGGTTTATTTCCAATATTCCGAAAAATAGGTATTTTAGATTTCGCGTAAACTCAGTCGTATCGGATTGGCATCAGCAACAGAGTAGCATAGCCCAGGATTCTGCGATATTCATAGCCTTGTTTGCAGTTATGACCAATGATATTGCAGACACTTCCCGCAAACATACGTCACGTGTTTTTCGTTGATGACTTCACAATATGTGTGACAGTCCCTACTACAGCAGCTGCGCAGAGGCGGCTGCAGCTTGGCCTTGACATATTGCAGCAATGGATCACACGCAATGGACTGAAATTTTCAAGTTCAAAGACATAGTGCATGCACTTTTATAATAGACATTGAGACTGAATACCCGATTTTGTAAATTCGCGGAAATCCGAGCGACGTTGTAGCAGAAACCAGATTTATCAGGCTCACACTCGATAAGCTTTCATATGTGCCACACTTGAAGGATTTCCGCAAAAAAAATGTTTCGATACGCTGAAAATACTGAAGGTGTTGACGAAGATGAGATACCGTGCAGATAGAGAAATGTTTCTCATGCTATACACGTTATACGCTTATGGCCTATATATACGTTATGCGCACGCTATACGCTCATTGTTATACGCTACGTTATAAGCTTCTTATGCTGTATAGATCACTTATTCGTCCGAAGATCGAGTACGGCTGTGTCAGAGCCGCATGACGAAATCCATGGAGCGAAGCGGATTGAGATTACTCAAGAGGCTCTATTCTGGCCGTTTGGCGGTTCTGACAGTTGATACCAGGGCTCTGCAATTGTGTAGGGTGATTGCCCTTTTACGCTAGACGCCCAAACTAAGGCCCCAAATTTAAATTCAAAATAGTTTTTGAGAAATTTTGGAACAAATGTTTTCAATTTTGCATTTTTATCATTTTTATTTCTTAAGCGACGAACTTGAAATTTGCCTCCTTTTGAATAAGCAACAAGGCCACCTAAGAAAAAAGTTCGAACTGGTCCGACAATATTTATTACGCCGAAACGCAGTATTTCTAGTACAAGCAAAGAAGATATTGAAATTTGACAGCCGACTTGTAAGCTCGAAATGTCAGAAGGCACGCTTCAGTTAGTTTAAAGACAGTCACGTGGAGGCAGCTACGTCAATTTTCTTGTGCTTAGGTATAGTTTCCAGTGGAAAACGTAAAATTCTGACCTTGTTTTTGCCATTTTGCCGGAGGACTACATTTTTGCTCATTTCATTTAAATCTTAATCTCTCGCGATCTAATACGCCGATTTGACTTTTCATTTCAAATAATGAAAGAACATTGCTTCCGCCTGATAATATTCGGAGATGGATATCGTGATAATAAAATTCATTGTCTTGTATGTATAAATATAATTTTAGTAGAAAACCTTTTGTTTGCAGCTTTTCGGTTCAGAGCACATGTCATTCACAAGCTCAGAATTGACATGGCTGAATAGGAAAATTAATTGCAGTCATTCAATTCATTTACACTACCCACTTACCTCCAACGGCTTTCGAGTAATTCGTCCGAAAGGGTATTTCAAGGAGCTAAATTTCTCGGAGCATGTTTGTTTCTCACCATGGTTTCAAGTCCTCAAAATGAATGGAAGTGGATACAATTTGGCATAAAGCTAGCTTAGGGTGCTGGGTCGCCGATACAAGTGATTCTAGGCGAATCTAATGTTTGGTTCGTCTTCTAGAAGCAGCTTTATACCATGCCTTTTCTGTACGAACACAACACCCGGCGCCACGATCACGGCATCGTTTTGATTGCGTAATACCGGCCAGTGACCTCCTGACGGGTCACAGGTGTAGGGTTAGTGGGAGTCGGTACAGTGTGGCGCAGTGGTCTAGTGGTTAGAGGTCCTGTCTCGTGATGAGGGGTGCGCGGGTCGAATCCGGGGTTGACTGCGGGATATTTACTATTTATTTCAAAGAAAAGAATGATGGCACTGACCTACAGGCTTATGAAGAGATACATTGAGAATGAAATATGGTTGATTTCAGCACATTGTCATGCGGCTCTCCTGCGCCGGTGGGGGGTTATCCCAGGTCGCAGACCGGCGTTGCGTATGAGACCACTCCTTAGTCCGCGAAAAAGATTATCGATATGTCCGTCATCTCGCTATCAGAATAGTAACAGGAGCGTTCCAAGCTTCACCCATAATAAGCATGCTAGTGGAAATTAGTGAAATACCGCTACAAATGCGCAGTAAGATACTCGCTTTGCATTAAGCCATTAAAAGGAATGTGGCACCTTTAGAACGTGATTTTAACTGAGATAGCCAAGTTGTAAAGCAAATCGGAAAACCAGGTGCTCTATATATCATTTGTCTTGGAACTCTATTTTTCCGTAGAAAAAACTAAAACCTACCCGAAATGTACCCCTCATGTACCCCTAGCAGCAGCAGGCCACAGCTGTTATGGCCGTTGGTGTGATGACATATGCTAACGTCACGATGAGCATCCGCCAATCGAAGCCCTTGAAGCTTTTCGAGTATGGTAGTGGTTGCCAGATCATGACATCATCCACAGGCAGATATATATTTCTTTTCCCTAGTGGAGGATTTTAAAAAATCAAAATATTGAGCTTACTGTACATTTTTCAGAGAAATCATGAGTGGTTTCATTATTTTCGGCTAAAAGTACGCCTAATTACACAAAATTCCAGGATTTTACCAAGGTGCCACGTTCCCTTTAAAATAAGTCACCAACCCGCCCCACATACCAAACATTTTTTTGGCGACGCCTACCTCAGTCAGATAGACTGGCTCGCGTTTTGCAACCCGTCACCAGGGAGTGAGAGTCTGTGCCTGGCTGGCACAGGCTGGTATCGACAGCAATCTCGTCGAACCACATGAAGCAGCTGTTATTGAACCATAGCTCATCTCGACAGTTAACACGAACACAACCTACGCCAACAAAGCAAAAATTTGCCTCCTGAACCGACGCGCCAGTATCTTATGAACTTGCTTGCGGAGCCGTTCTAAAACCATGTCTGTTTCTATATAGACGGTTGCAAAAGAAAGTGACAATGGCACAGGGCGTGCATTTTTGGTGACGATGTTGAGAAGTTTTCTAGTTTGCCTTACGAAGGATCCATTTTTACTTCAGAGCTGTACTCATTTTTTTTTGCTGTTTGGACCAGGTGTCTAAGCTGATGGTGAGGAAGTTTGCGATTTTTACCGATTCGCTGTCTTATCTGCAGACATTGAAGCCATTTTATTTCTATAATGCGTCGTCACCTTGGCAGGCCATACTGAAGATGACTGGATCTTCTGTGTGCACTGATTAGTCCAGTAGGAAGACACAGGCAGTTTAGATGGCTACCATCTCAGCCTGAAAACTCGAGCAGAGCGAGCCTGCTGGTCGCCTGAGCTCATGCTGAGCTCTGTCTGGTGACTCGATGAAGACCCAGCTCCCCGCTCGTGACCCCTCCGTGCACTGACCCGTCGGTCCACACCCATGTGGCACATTGAGTCAGGGAAGCGAGGTGGGGCAGAGCTACTCGCTTCTTCCGGACAGGTGGCGCTCCTGATGTCAGTGGGTCCACGTCTAGTTGAAATGTGACTCACTCTCCTGATACCCACAGTGGAAGACGTCGAGGAAGGAAAGACTCGATGGGGAGGGAGATGCCTGCTTGATCCCACATGTCTTTGCCCACCTGCCGCCACCCGGTCACCGAGGAGAGTCGAGAGGGCGCTGTCGCCTCCGCACGTCTTCACAGAGGGTCTTCAGGCGGCAGGGTATGGAATTTCACCAGCAGTCGGGTCGCGAGTACCCTCCTTCTGGCCGCTACGCGGGGAGTCTTAACTCGGCTGGGAGTGGAGTGGGTGCATCCTGTGATGATACGCGCCGACGCTCTCATTTTGCGTTCCAGCAGCTCGACATGAAATGGCGGTGTGGCGTGGAGCCACGCTGCGGCCGCTTACTCCATCGCTCCTCTCACGTAGCCAGTAGCGACGGTTCGGAGGTGCTGTTCGTGCAGCCTCCAGTTGCAGCCGGACAGTTGACGTAGGTGGGAGATGCGGGGTGGACCTTCTCCCACAGTCTCTTACAGTGTGGACCGAAATGGAGGAGCCGATCGATGGTGACGCCAAGTAGCTGTAGGGTGTCTCCAGCAGTGACAGACTTCCCGTCGACCTTAAAATTGAAGGGATCGGCGTCTCTGGCCCACTGGGACATCACCAGTACTTGGATCTTGGCTCCTGATACCACCATTTTGTGCTGTCGGGTCCACTTCATGAGGGTGCCAGCAGCAGCTTTATTGCGCCCGGTCCTTGGCGACTTGGATGTTGTTGCCCGTGCAGAGAGCCGCCGTATCATCGGCGTACATGTAGGGGAGCATCCGGGAACCGCGCAGAGTGCGTCTACCAGCCGAGCCGCCCATACAAAATAAAACTGGCGATAAGACACTTCCTTACGGCAGGCCAGTTCGGAAAATGCGCTCACTGGAAAGCACACCATTTAGTTCCACCTGGACTCTTCGGTCCCGGAGTCACTGCCAAATCCAGGCCACCGTGCAATTTGACAGCCCCATCTACAGCAGACGAACGCGTAGCAGGTGGTGGTCCACTACGTCGTACGCGTGCGCGAAATCAAACGCGACGAGGACGTATTTCTGTGCGGTCTGTCCATCGGGAGGGCGGCTGTGTCTCGATTTGGGCATGCACAGTGCACGCTCACCTCTTCTCTTAAATGAGTCCTGAACTTGACCTGAAGGCGATGGTTGATGGTATAAGTGGATGGTCAGTGACAAAATATACTCGTTTTATCAATCTGAATGGTCTTTTCACTTCGATCTGAACACTGCACATGATCATTAAACGCGCAAATTACAGCCAATAAACGAAAAAAGTTATCAAGTTATCAAGAGAGTACTTGGACACGTTGAAACTGTTTTCTTTTTATTCTAGTAGGGCCCATTTATGTCACAAATCACACATGCCTATGGCATGATCTATTTCAGCATTCAATCACATGGCTACCGAAATTCTCTTAACACCTCCGAAATTTCACGCACAAGAGCAATTCTCCCATGCTGATGAATTGAAGAATATAGATAAAGGTCGATGGAAAATGCCCACATACTTCATTCTGTGTTTATCTTAACGTTTCAACTTCCCTTACATCTCCTTGAGTCTGCCATCTGGTTCAAACATTATTTTTAGGAGCAATTAATAATGTGGGTTAAAGTCTGGTTTGTGTCTCCTGCAACTTAAAGCTTTTCCGCTGAGGTAATTTTCTTGGACAGCGCACAGGCCAGGTTCACACTCGCTGCGATTATTTTCAATGTCCTCTCACCATTATCTTACGAATCTTGGCCACGTGGAAAGGCACAATGATGCTTATCATATTTGATATTAAAATAAACTTAACCCCTCTTCACTAATAGAAAATCCTCAGATATATACCTTTATGTTCAGCTGTTGCATCTTCCCAAGTGTCTTGAATTTCTCCATGACCTAGTGGGAGTTACAGATTTTTCAAGAGGTGCCGAAAAAGTGTGGACTGAACTGTTTACCAATTCATTGTTTCAAATATCACGCCAAATAGGCATCTTGGTTGGCTGGTACAAACTGTTATGGCTGGGAGAGGGTGGGATAGGACGTTGTTAAAAATACGATCCACCAAAATGACGGCAACCGAAAACCGAATACCATAGGCGCCCTTTGGGTGAAAAGTTGATGGTAAAGTGCCCACTTTGAGGCTCCGCGTTTCCCCCACCTTACTAAAATTCTAGATCCGCCCATACGCGGATCCAGGGGGCAAAGGGGAGGGGCAGATGCAGCCCCCGATCGATCCTCGGCGCCCCCTGAAATGGTCACGGCGCCCCCTGAAAGGTCGATGGCACTCGCCTGAAGTGGCGCTTCCCACTCTCCCCCAGGATGCGAAAATCGGTGCTCACCGATAGGATTTTACGCCCACCTGGTAGGTTTTTCCGGTCAAAAGTGGCGCCCCCTGCTCCGGATGGCGCCCCCCGGGAAGGTGCTCCCCTCCGATTGGCAATCCTGGATCTGCCTATGGATCCGTCACTGTTCAAGAGCAAACAATTCACAGAAAAAGCAGGAAGATATCAAATGTTAGTGGGGAGTGGTGCGGCCAAGATAATTGATGATGCTAACAAATTGTTTAGTTATGTGGATAAAATAATTGGGTCGCCACACGGGATTGGAAGGGGACTCCTGCCTTCTTATGAGATGGGCAGTGTGCTAAAAATATATCGTCAAGTCAATATCAAATTATCAACATTTAGTTTTATACAGTGCACTGTTCACTGCAGTGATACAAGAGTGCTCTGTCCTTTTTCTGTGGGTTTATGACACCCGGTAGGGTTCGATTTAGCCTCAAATATGGCTTTTGTGGTATTTATTTGGCCATTTGGCCGCCCCGGTTGCTCGGTTGGTAGAGCGTCGGGCTCCGGCCCGCTGCTGAGAAGCATGCAGTGGCAGTGCATGTCCAGGCTTGAGATCGGTTCCCCTGAGACGCTCCGGCGCTCAATCGTTTGCCCGACGTAGGTCGGCTGGCAACTGACTGATGAGAGGGTGACCTGAGCGAGGCGGCCATCCCTGTGCTTTGTGGGAGGTTAAACTTTGGCTTCTAAATCAACCCTTCATTGTGGGCGTTACTCGTTTGGGTGGTGGGGTCGGGGTCTCCGTGACAAGTCCCTTGAGGACTTTAATGAGACTCAGACTCCAACAGCCGTACTGGGAAGAACTTGACGAAATTTATAAAAAAACAAGATTTTTTAGTGCAAATACAATTTGAACCTTTTGGCCTTTTCGCAAACCCGGTTTGGCCTTTTTCCGTTGCAAAAAAAACCCGCAGTCCTGGGCAGCATCTGTAATCTTTAGAATATGGAATAACAAAAATTAGGAGACATTTTTTTAACACTAGCACGTCTAAATTTTATTAACGCCCCCTCCAAATGGGGGTTTGATCCCCCGAAGACATTATAATGGCCAGCACAAGAAAATCTCCACCGCCCCCCTCCACTGAGTTTTCCTTAAAAAATGTTCTGCTGTCCTTTCCAGGGGGCGCCTTTCCTATCCATGGGTGCTTATTCTTTCCAGAGGGGGCGCCTTTGCTCGGGGGGCGCCTTTTGCTATCCAGGGATGCCTGTGCTAACCAGGGGCGCATATGCTATCCCGGGGTGCCGTTGCTCTTCTTTAGGGGCGTCTCTGCCGTCCAGGGGTGCCTATGCTATCCAGAGGGTGTGTTCTGTCCATGGGGTGCTTTTGGTATCAAAGGGCGTATTTGCTGTTTTGGGGGCGCCTATCCTATCCAGAGGGCGCCCCTGCTGTCCAGGGAGCGCGATTGCTATTAAAGGGAGCTTATGATATCCAGAGGGGTGCCTTTGCTCTATGGGGGAGGGGGCGCCTCTTAGTGTACAGGAGTGGCTGTGCTAACCAGAGGGCGCCTATGCTATTCAGGGGCGTCGTTACTCCTCAATTGGGGGTGCCTTTTTCTGTCCAGGGGCGCCTCTGCTGTCTAGAGGTCGCCTTTGCTATCCAGAGGGGCGCTTTTACTCAAGGGGTGGGCACCTTTTGCTGTCCAGGGTGCAGCTTTGATGTCAGGGGGCGCCATTCATATTTGAAAGTGTATTTTATTTTACACAGAGGGTACTACCCCTTCAGACAGGCGATGTGTCTGATTTTCTCTTGACCGGCCGGGGGCGCCGGCAAAATCCGTGGGTGCCACCCAAATCAGTGAGGGCCTCCCCGTGCGAGGTCAAAACCAGGTGTGCAAAAATATACAATTGTACACCATCATTTTTTCAAGGTGTGCAACTGCACACCCTGTCCTGCGGAATCCGCCGTCCCTGCCGCCGTTGTTCTCGGGAGGGGGGGTTTCTCTCTTATCTCTCCAGGGGGCGCCTTTCTTATCAAAGGGCGCCTATGTTGTCCAGGGGGCGCCTTTTCTCTGCGGGGGGCGCCTTTTGCTGTCAAGGGGTGCCTGTGCTAACCAGGGGCGCATGTGATATCTAGGGGCGCCGTTTCTCTTCTTCGGAGGCGCCTCAGCTGTCCAGGAGGCGCCTACGCTTTTCAAGGGTGCCTATGCTATCCAGAGGGGCGCTTTTACTCAGGGGGGCGTCTTTTGCTTTCCAGGGCGCAGTTTTGATGTCAAGGTGCGTCATTCATGTATGAAAATGTCTTTTTCACAGAGGATCCTACCTCTTCAGGTAGGCGGTAATTAGGCTTGATTTTCTCTGACCGGCCGGGGGCGCCGGCTGAGGCCTGGGGGGCGCCGGCTGAGGCCTGGGGGGGGGGCGCCTCCTGGACAAAGCCAAAACAAGTGGTGCAAAAAGATACTTTTGCACCACTTGAAAAAATCGAGTGGTGCAACTGCACCACTTGCACCCTGGAATCCGCCGTCCCTGAACCCTGGGCATCTTACTCCACTCTCCCCTATATCAAATGAAAGCTAGTGATGAGACATACACGATGGTGTTTGTTTCAACGCTCTAGCTTAATTAGATCAAAATTATTGCCAAAATACTGTTTTTGGCCCCTGGTGACCTTGGATGACCTTTGAGAGGTCAAATGGAAAATATGACCCCTGGGATCCGTAAAGGGTGTCCGAGAACGCTGTTCTGAGCAAGCCGAGCATTTGCAATCGTTTTTGTGGCTTTTAGATCATAAGACAGCATTTTCCCATGCTTTTTCAATGGGAGAGGTCACCACGTGACCTGACCTTAGGTCACGAAATCGAAAAATCTCGGATATACATCTTGTAGACCCTGGCGGGGCCATGAACTGTCGGGAGTTTCAAATCGATCGACTGAGAAACAGCTCTTATAGAGCTCAAAAGTTGAAGTGAGGTGACCTTGGTTGACCTTGCCTGGTGACCTGACCTTGGATGACCGGGGGTAAAAAATTTCAGGGACGGAATGATGGGGTGAGAGATAGAGCCCTCAACCGCGGTCCTGCGTTTCGTCGTTTTTTTGCTATCCCGAAAAATCCGTAGGGGGGCATCGATGGCCCGGTGGGGCGAGGGTTAAGTGCATGTATGGAATATTACCTTTGCATATTATAAACATGACTAAACATAAACGGCCACAGGACAAACTTACACTCCTCCGCGACGATGCCTTGAAGGTTACGGAAGATACTGAAAATTTGTAACATGAACGCTTGTTTCAAACGCATTTGACTGAAAATTTGTAACATGAACACTTGTTTCAAACGCATTTGGCTCCCTTATAATACACCGTTCCAGGATGTGCTATACATGATACTCACTGAGAGGTTGTAAATAAACTATACAAAATTCGCCATCGAATGAGCGAAAACGGTGACTTAAATAGCGTGATTTCGATTTTCGATAATCGATTGTTGCACATAGGGAACACATTACCGACGAGAGCAACATCGATATTTGTAATCGATGTAAGTTATTGAAGTTCCCATCGCTGCGAATTTCGCGAAAGACCGGCAAGGTACTTAACAGTAAATGTCACTCTCTTGACGCGACCGATATAGCCACGCACTTCGGAGCTAGCGCCACCTTTACGTAAGGTAAAGACATCTACCGGTATCACTAATCCCCGGATCAAAATACTTGCAATGCTCTAATGTTCGAGACGGAAACTACCAGAACTGTTGTAGCACATTCTCCAACCTCCTCCAAGCTCTCTGTTAGAGAAAAATGTTATGCTCTAGCTTCTGGCGGGAAATTCCGCTAAGTAGCGTCATTTACGGCTTTGAGAGGAGCTTGGAGGATTTGTATTTGTACATCGTTGAACACTTCCATATTCGGCGTGGCTATTACGGTTCAGTGTCAGGGAAACATTGGAAAGATATGCACTTCACTCTGCTCATATACATGCATCATGACAGGAGGCAAAACAAGGTTAAAAGATTAGTTGAAACATGTTAAAAACACTCGAACGGACTAGCCAACCTATGATAAGGTACCCGTGAAGCAAAACTGGGCAGCAGGGGGCGGCGACAGCGGAGGCAATACGACAAGAGACAACTATATGCCATGTCACTCAGTGCGTCCTCGCAGATGGCTTCTAACGTGCTTTTTAAATAAGTTTAGAGGTAGGCTCTTCAAGTGTGTTGGTAGATTATCGTACAGAAGGGATGGGGAGGGCGCTGGAACTGGCGTTATGTGAACGTGCAGGAAACTATCACTGACGCTTTCAAATGGTACCGGTCCTTTTATTTCGTCGTTGTTTCGACAATCTGTCAGAATATTTTAGTATATCTTCCTACAATTTGTCTTGTCATGTGTCTTCACCGGATGCATCCATATCAGCATAGGCTTGTTTGCGCTTGCATTTTTGTCGTTGTTGCCAGGTCTCAAGAATTCGTATTCAGCTGCAGCTCACGGTGTCTCCGATATAAACACGAATTTCATTCAACATTTGTTCTATTCTGCCTTCATTTTCGATTGACGATCTCAATTCAGCCCCACTTTCGAAAATATCAGTCAGCATATTCAATTGTTTGTTGAGTAGAATCAGCAACAGGTATGTCACTCACTTATGGTTGAAGTAAAAAGGGATTAAACATCATGGTGAGTATTTACAAAGACATTCAAGCGATTAAAGATCAAAACGGATGAATGATAGTAAAAATGAAATAAGGTAAGATAATCAAGTGGTAAAAGTGAGAAAAATTATAATGAGCACTTTCCACTTCATATCACGGAAACAATTAAATCTACAGCAGCTTAATCCTTCAAAATGGATGGATTTACATATGCTTCCTGACACTCGATTTCAAACTTGCCTTTGTTGAAGTAAAAGGGTCGGCTTTGGGAAATCGGCTAACGTGGCATAACATAATATAAGATAAGAGACCTCAAGAAGCTTCAATCGAGGCATATCACTTAAGCCACCAAAATGAGTGTCTGACTCCATAGGCGGATTCAGGGGGCATGGGGACTGGTTCCCCTTCCGATCAACCCTCGGTGCCCTCTGAAGTGGTCACGGCGTCCCCCTGAAAGGTCAATGGCCCCCCGAAATGTCACTTTCCACCCCCCTCCCCCAGGATGCGAAAATCGGCGCCCATCGATAGGATTCTGCGCTCACCTGATAGGTTTTTCCGGTCAAAAGTGAGGCTTTTTCGGTCAAAAGTGGCGCCCCCTGCTCCGGATTGCGCCCCTCCCCCGAAGGTGACCCCCCACCGATTGGCAGTCCTGGATCCGCCTATGTCTGACTCACTATATTGTTTTTATTGTTTCTTCCAAGTCCCTGCGATCTTCCACAGAAAACATTGAATGCTTAGGCTCGGTGCCTGTACGGAGTGGTATGTTGCGGTAAATGGTGTTTGACTGGGACATACTAAGTTCTTTCAAAAGTTATTTAAGACACCAGTCGTATTTCGGGTATATTTTCGTAGCTTTCGAAGGTCGTTCGACTATCTTCGTCAGCGAAAGATTGCTCAGCCAGCGCCTAATTTAATACTACATAAGTTTGAGAAAACATCGCATCACACTCGTGCTAAAACTTCAAATTCTACTAGTTATTTTTTTGCCCAAGAATAATGAATATACAATTTCAACAATTTAGTAAACGCGCGCATTGACGGGGGTCTGAGCCACCTTGGCTTTGACGGGGGGCGGCGGCTACCCGCCCCCCCTAAGATCTCGAGAACCACGGTAGGTAGCGAAAAACGGTAAACGGCAATGGGTAGCCCATCCACTTTTCCATCGAAAATATTTGTACCATTTTTTTGTCAGGTCACATTTAAGGTCACGAGAGGTCAAAACATGCCGTCATAGGGATAACATGTAAGTTAAGTTTTTTCGGCCATTACTTCTGAACAAGCAAAGATAGAGCAAAACGACTTGAACTGTATGAATCCTCGCAGCAAGCCGAATCGAATGATATATAATTTGACCTTGCTAGGTCAAATCAAGGATTTGACCTGACCTGAGCTCAGGTCAGGGTCAAATTATATAAAATGCATATCATTAGAACTGCAAAGCCAAGGCGAGTCTAATACAGCTAAAATAAACGCTCTATCACTATCCGTTACTGAGTTATTCAGTAAAAACAATTTTCCCATGTATTTCCAATGGAGAGGTCATGCCTCGTACATGACCTTAGGTCATCGATATCAAAAATACCGGAACACATTTTGGAGAACTCGGTAGGCCCATTATGTGATATGAGTTTCAATCGGATAAGTTCACCCTGCCCCGATTTATGCCATCTTAAACTTTTTTGAGGTCAGGTCACTTGACCTGTACTGGTGACCTGCCCTGAGATGACCTAACTTTAAAATTTTCACAGAAGTTGTAAAAATGATGAGGGAAAAGGTATGCCAAGTACGGCGGCGCTACGCGCCGCTGTTTTTCTGCTATCTCCGAAAAACCCGAGGGGAGGGTACCCGCCTCCTCCCGTCAATGCGCGTGTTAAGTGAGTTAAGAGTCACACAGGCAAATACAGTACACACACAGGAAGGTTATAGTCTAGATCATTATACGCCTACGTTAGGTCTGGATCAAGCTAAATTCTAGATCATCATACACCTACGTAAAGTCTGAATCAAGCTAAATTCTAGAGCATCATGCACTTACGTCAAAGAGATGAGGTGGCTTAGTGGATAGCACCCTTGTCTTCTAAGCCACCGGTCCCGGGTTCAAGTCCCGGCGGAGCCTCTGAATAAGTCGATCTGATCCCCAAAATCCCTTCCAACGGGGTGAGAGTTGGCGACGCCGTATGACCTTGGCAGTTGGTATGTCGTTAAAGGGACATTGTCGCAAAAATTTTTATTGTGGTTTCTTAATATTTGAAAAATCCTGATTCTAGTACTATCAATCATTTCTTTATCTTCAGCTAAATTTTTGGAGGCCACTCAACAATTATTCAAATTTGCTAACAATATCAATAATAGGCTGTAACCTGCTCTTCACCTCTATTCTATCAATCAAAGTTTTAAGTTCTATAAATAATTTTTTGGGAGTAAAAAATGTTTTTATGCTGTATTCGTATTCAATTTATTTTTATTAACCCTTAAAAATACAAATATTAGATTAGTTTGTCCAAAACATTCAGCTTGAGAAAACTAATCAGGAAAGTTTTAAAATCGGGCAGGTGTCGCACAGCGGGGATGGTATAGTGGCCTCCATTCCCGACTCACACGGGTAATACGGGTTCGAATCTAGGTCGTAGAAGTTTTTAATGTAAAAACAATTTTTCTGATTTTCTTCTTCTTTGTTCATGCGTACTAATGGATGAAGCATAGTCGGATCCATGATTGCCGATCGGGGGAGGGGGTAACTTCCGGGGAGGGCACCATCCGGACCAGTGGGGGGCGCCACCTTTGACCGGCAAAACCTATCAGATGGACGCTAAATCCTATCAGTGTGCCCCGATTTTCGCATCCTGGGGGAGGGGATGGGACGCGACATTTTAGGGTTCACCGAGAGTTGATCAGAGAGGGGAGGGGGGGCACGTGCCCCCTTTGCCCTCCTAGATCCTCCTATGGGATGAAGTAAATATTCTAAGGACAATTTCTTCTGGTTATCCCTCCGTCCGGGTAGTTGAGGGAAAGGGAATATTAGCCCCAAATATTTTTCTAATCTGACCGGCGTGCCAAACTGGAACCGGCTTGTCTCCAGCTCCCTGCAATGGTTCTCAATCCGTCGGATTTCCCTCTATTGGAGACCAGTTCCCCTGTTTTCTGACCAGCGGGACACGCTGTTCGCCGTTCGAAAATGTCTTTTGTGTCCTTTGCTGAAGGCCATTCTTGAAGGCTGACCGGTTTTCGTGCAAACCAAGAACCAGAAACCGGCCCAATAAAAAGCAGGGGTGGCTCTTCGAGATTATATGTGTTAATCTCGAGATTAATGTGTCTCGAGATTAATTAATAGTTTAACCTCGCCCCACCGGGGGCCATCGATGGCCCCCCTAAGGTTTTTCCGGGATAGCAGAAAGACGATGAGGCGCAACACCGTGGTTGAGGGCTCTACCTCTCACTGCATCATTTTCCCACCATCCCTGAAATTTTTTACCCCGGGTCACCCAAGGTCAGGTTACCAGACGAGTTCAACCAAGGTCACCTCACTTCAGCTTTAGAGCTCTGTAAGAGCTACATTTCGGAGTCGATCGATTTGAAACTTCCTACACTTTAATGCCCCTCCAGGGTCTACAAGGTGTATATCCGGGATTTTTCGATTTCGTGCCCTGAGGTCAGGTCACGAGGTGACCTCTCCCATTGAAAAAGCATGGGAAAAGCTGTCTTATGATCTAAAAGTCACAAAAACGATTGAAAATGCTCAGCTTGATCAGAAAAGCGTTTTTGGACACCCTTTCACGGATTCCAGGGGCCATATTTGCCCTTGACATCCCCAAGGCAACCTGTATACCGCCCCCTGCGCACAGCTGACAAATGGGATGTTTTTCTAGCTCTCTTCATTCCAATATTAAACTATTTTGCACCCATAAAGAGCACAAAAATCCGTAACCCTACTGCACCTCCCGTATCTGATGCCACACGTGATCTGATGCGTCAGTTTAGGACATTACGTCGTACAAATCGTGGGGACCAGGAATACAGAGATCTCAAGCGGACTGTGAAGTCATCCATACGACGTGATACCGTCTTAGATATTGAGCGACAGATTAATAACAGCGGCCCCCAATCAATGTATTGTATTCTTCAACCCTATATAGGTAAGAAAAGAGGGATTCCCATTAATCCTAACGTAAATGCAGACGCACTAAATGAATATTTCGTCAGTGTGGGCCCTCGAGTTGCACAAGAAGTCGCTCAAACCTCTCAAAATATCGATTACCTACCAACTAGACTTCCTAGAGTCGGTTCGTGCTCCTTCAAAGTTACCGCCATAGACTTTACAGTGTTAAAACGTACCATTCAATCCATGAAAAACACATCTGCCTGCGGTCTGGATGGATTATGCATCAATGTGTTTAAACTTTGCCTTAATGAAATCGGAATCCCACTCTTGAACATAATCAACTCTTGCCTGGAGAGAAATGATTTCCCAAATGCGTGGAAACACTCAATCGTTCACCCAATTCATAAATCCGGACCGGCATGTGACCCCGCCAACTTTAGACCTATATCATTGGTCCCAGTTATCTCAAAAATAGTTGAGCGAATTGTGCAGCGACAGCTCTACTCATATCTGTCCAGGAACCATCTAATATCTCCCGCACAGCATGGTTTCAGACCCTACCACTCTACCGAAACTGCGCTACTTAGTGTTTCTGATCAAATTTTTTCATGCCATGGATCAAGGAGAAATCTCTCTCATTTGCTTGCTCGATTTAAGTAAGGCGTTCGATGTCATTGACCACTCAAAGTTGTTAACTAAATTAGAGCTATACGGAGTTGATACTGATTGGTTCCGCTCCTATCTAAGCGGACACTCCCAGAGCGTGTCAGTTTTAGACCACAGCAGCGGGCGCAAAACCCTCTCAAAAAGACTTCCAAACAAAGTCGGTGTGTTTCAAGGATCTTCATTAGGCCCACTCCTGTTCAATGTCTTTGTCAATGACCTGAGCTATTTTGCAACCGATGCCCGTATCACCCAATATGCGGACGATACCCAGGTTGTTGTTACCGGCCGAAGGGATGAAGTAAGTGAACTTATAGCCCGAATGGAGCGCACACTTTTATCCTTGGACGCCTGGTTCTGTGCCAACTCTATGAAGGTTAATGCAGCAAAAACTAAGTTTATGGTCATTGGCAGCCGCCAAAGCCTCAAAGACCTACCGCCCTTGCAGATCCAATTTCGTGATCAAGCTATAAGCCCTGTACCTTCGGTCCGCAATCTGGGTGTCATATTCGACACTCATCTCTCTTGGGACGCGCATGTAACCTTCCTCACTCAAAAGTGTTTTGGCCTATTAATAGCATTGATACATATTAGGCACCATCTCCCCAAACACATCACCTTTGAAATTGTCCACAGCTTGGTTCTCTCACATGTCCGATACTGCATTTCAGTGTACGGAAACTGTTCTGACAAAAACCATCGAAAAATCCAAAAAATAATAAACTTCAGTGCCAAAGTTGTTTCCGGTCGCCGTAAATTTGATCATATATCTGACGTTTTGAGAGGTCCTGGTTGGTACAATTCTAGACAAATAGCAGAATACCACACTCTCACACTCACCCACAACATTATCACAAGAAAGCAACCAACAGCACTGTCCACACTCCTCCAGCACAACTCAAACATCCATTCAAGGCAAACTAGACAAGTACAACAGATGCATCTACCAAGGATTCGCACAGAAG
Organism: Lepas anatifera; assembly: GCA_034440635.1. Lineage (NCBI taxonomy): Eukaryota > Metazoa > Arthropoda > Thecostraca > Lepadidae > Lepas > Lepas anatifera. Next base: position 1,447,078 of record JAOTON010000842.1, on the reverse strand, counting down.
CTGGTCGGCGGCAGTTTGCATACCGAGCCCCCACTCTATATAACACACTCCCACCGAATATGCTAGAAATGCGGAAGGATGCCTTCAAAAAACACTTGATGTGCTGGTTAAAGAGTACCACGTCGGAAAGTGAACAGTAGATATTGTGTTGTCAGCGGTGTTAGTTGTTGTCGATCAACTTTAGCAAAATCAAACCTGGTATTTTCTTAGTGTTCTTAATGTGTTTTCTGTACAACTCAGTGTTCAACAAATGTGTTCCGGGCTAAGAATAGCCACATATATTTTGTGGAGCGGCTCGATGAAGTGCAATAAATAAATAAATAAATAAATAAACAAGGTCATCCAAGGTCACCAGGGGTCAAAAACAGTATTTTGACAATAACTTTGACCTGTATAAGCTAGAGCGCTGAAACAAACACCATCGTGTTTGTCTCGTCATTGGCTTTCATTTGATATACGGCAAGGTCACTTTCTGACCTTTCGTGACCTCAGGTCATACTAGGTCACAGGGTGACCTCTGGAGGTCAAACTACTGGCGGGAGGTCTTTACGTTTCCATAGCAGAAAAAGTACTGGCAATTTCCTATCAAATGTACTTTCCCACACCTCAATAGCTCTAAGGGCATAAGAGTTATGCCCAGTTTGCTAAGCATTGCATATTTGGAGTGAAAATAGCCGATCTTGACCTAATTTGACCTCTGGAGGTCAAACCATTGACCTGAACACTAAAACATGTGAAGTAATTTCTTACTGAATTCACGCGAGCTTTCTAGTGCACTTTGCAGATTTGCGCTAGCGCCCATATTTTCGGAGTTAGAGGGGGGCTATCGATGGCCCCCGGTGGGGCGAAGGTGGCGCCGGACCCCCGGTGGGGCGCGGGTTAACACGCGCATTGACGGGAGGCGGGTACCCGCCCCCCGTCTGGTTTTTCGGACAGAACATAAAAACGGCGGCGCTACGCGCCGCCGCACTTGTATCCATGCGCGTATATTAACAGTAAAAACGCAGTACATAGTAAAACATACACTCCTAACACTAGGCAAAGAAAACTAGGCAGGGGCGCCGCCACGGAATTTAAGCCATCACACATTTGTTAGGTAGGTACTTAACACACTCGGGTTAAAAATAAACTCGGGTTAAAAAACTTGACATACCCTCTCTCATCATTTTTACAACTTTTGTCAAAATTTTAAGGTTAGGTCATCTCAGGTCAGGTCACCAGTACAGGTCAAGTGACCTGACCTCAAAGTTTAAGACAACATAAGTCGGAACAAAGTGAACTCATCCGATTGAAGTGACCTGACAAAATGGATAAAATATTTCGATGGAGAAGCGTATGGGCTACCCAAAGCCGTTTACCATTTTTCACTACCTACCGTGGTTCTGGAGGTTTTAGGGGGTACTCGCGCGCCCCTGTCAAAGCGAAGGTGGCTCAGAGCCCCGTCAATGCGCGTGTTAATCTGGTAAAACAACGAGATAAAACGTTAATCCGTACGAGATAAAACGTGTTCGAGATTAAATGTGGCGGTCTCCCAGGGCGGACCACCCTGAAAGACCACCTGGGCCTTTCACGGCAGGAGAGTGTGGAGGTGGAGCGCCTGCGCATTGGCCACTCCCTTCTCCTGTGCAGCTACCGAAAGAGGATCGGCCTGAACCCGGAGGCCACGTTACAGGAATGCGACGATGGAGAGTACGAGATCCTCCACCACCTTCTGACCCGGTGCCCTGCGTGCGTTGACCTGCGCTGGGACATATTTTGACGGGACGACCCGCCCATCCGGGAAGCGCTGGCGGACCCACGACGGCTGGCGATGTTCCTGCGGCGGTTGGGGCGCCTGCAGGGCGCCCCCCTCCCATATGGCCGGAACACTCAATCAATCAATCAGATTAAATGTGTCCGTCGACATCTAAATCTTTGATATAATTGTAATTCTTTGGTCTCCGGAGAATATAAAAACACGTAGTCTAGAGAACCGGAGAATAGCTGAATGTGATACGGAAGAATAACTCTTGATATGCGTCAGAACTGGGGAACCAGAGAGCAGCCACCACGATCCTTGGATGAACTAACAAAAGTGTGGAACGCACCACGAACCCAAACCTGATCACTTTTTGTTTCAGGGGGAGCGTTTGTTGTGTGTTGCAGGTTGGAGATGGATTGGCCACCTCACTCCTCTGTCCGTGGTGGTAGCTCTTTCTAATTTTTTTCGTATATATATATATACAAGATTTAAGAATACATTGTTTTTTACTTCAAGTTGAGTTAGTTTCTGATCAGGGCACATCAAGAAAATATACCTCAAAATTATAGCCTTATTAAATAAAAAGGATTCTATAATTAATCTTAACATTGGTAGTCACAGAGTCTAAACCTAAGAAGACGCATCCAGCTTTAAGACAAGCAAGCTGTTAGCCTCATGAGTGACATTTGTTTATGAAAATGATAAGCGTTTATTTTTAATACTTCGGAGTTCGGAAACGGTCCTTTCTCATAATAGAACAAACAATTCCAGAAGCACTTCATATAACATCATATCATTATATAAAATAGTATATCAACCGTTATTTTTATTAGATTATCTACGTTGATAAGATATTTCATGACCAGCCTCCTCGAATCATAGTTCCAAAATGGGGCTAATACACTGATAAATATTCAGGTACATCCCTTCACCAAAATTCTCATAATATAATAGGTGAACACATACATTTTTAGTCAGAGTGCTAGGATAACCTCGAATCGAGTTCCAATATTTGAATATTCCAGTACTGGAATTGCATTATTCCAGCATTCGATTTCCAAATCAGATCTAAATTTCAAGCCTTTGGTCACACTATGACCAAGTTTTCGCTTATTGTATTATGAGGATTCTGACGAGGGGCTGTGCCCGAATATGTGATCACAGTGTGATCACAGGCTCCATTTTGCGTCAAGAATTCGAGAGGCAAAGCCATGAAACATCTTACCAATTTATAATCATGCTCCTCGGCTACGCAATGCAAAATTCATCTACTTTTAAAAACCAACAGATATCAGTTGATCAATGAGGCTTATATTCAATCTCACAAAAACATGAGAAAATATAACCTACCAGGAAATTACAAGCGAGTGATAACCCTCGGCAGGTGAGAAACGCGTGCAACAATCAGGTCTGCGAGTCCCCAACGAGCAGTCTTCCGAGTGCAACGTGGACTAGAGGATATAACTCAGTACGTCAGTGACGGATCCAGGCCAATGTTTTTGTGGGGGGGAGGGGAGAACAGGGTCCAAAATCGTGAATACACATTTTTTTAAAGGTCGGTGAAAATCGCAGAGTTTGGGAGGAAAGTAAATTTTCCCTGAACCCACCAGTGAGTATGCAGCTCCTAGCTTCCAGTCCTTGAAGTGCACTCTAAGAAGGCTGGGAGCGAACCAAATACTGAGTGTACATCAAAAGCATAACAGATTTTGCATCTGTCCACAATAAGTGCTACACGGTTTGATAAAATGTTCACCGCAATAGTCTGAGCACAGAGGTGTCACTTATTATTTTCGCCGACTTTCGCACGTACGACCACCAACAAAATCTGACCACTTGATTTTTTACCATAAAGACCCTTTGCATTACTAGTTTTCTTACCTTTAGGCTAAAAAATACTTTTAATGGCATGTTTTACTGAGGTCCTCAGAGGATTTGCCTTAATATACCGCGATAAACACAACTTACGCACATACATGGGCGTATACTGCGGGCACACAGGCAGACGACCGAGGTGCACTCAGGCAGGTTCGTGTTCAATGCAAAAAAACTGCTGGCTGTGGTACTCTGCCAACTCTGGGATTCCATTGCTCGTCCTCTGAAGCTTGTCTTCCAGCACCAGGCGTAATTTGCGATAGTCACTGTCGAGGGGCAGCACCTGATTATTTCTGTTTTGCGTTTAGCTTGCTGGGGTAGGCTCTTCTTAAATTAGAAGATATTTTCACAGCAGGAACAAATGGGACCAAATAAATGGTACCAATAAAATATCACAAGCCCACAATGAAAGCAAACAAGATATCACTGAATCTTGTTTTAAACATATGCAATATATATATATATATATATATATATATATATATAAAAAAATATATATTCAAGAACAAAGACATCCCCAAAGACGATCTATAGTCTAGATCATGGGTTTGTGGAGGAGTCAGGTGGAACCATGCAAATTCATGTTTTTTTTATAAATTACAATACATTATTTCAACACTGGCCCACAATAGGAAACAAGTATTCCAAATTTCAGGTCTATGGGAGAATCGGTCTGATTGGGTTCATCCCATTCAAACTAACAAACAAAATGATCATACACAAGCTGGTCCATTGGGACGATAGCTTGATGATACATAGCAGCTACAAAAGACAGGTTTTCTAGTAAACAAATTTTCTCTTTGAAGCGACCCGCCTAATCTTTCATATATTCTTCCAGGAAAACACAAAAAATTGCATCACCCAAGACTGCCCCCTGTCATTCCTACATGACTATCCATACTCTTTGTTCACAATTATATTGTTGTATTGGGTACACTCCTAGTGTTTCAAATCATAATACATCTTATCCTAGTTTTCCTTCAGTTCATTTTTAATATCAATATAAAAAGCATGCAGATGGGCATTTTCAGAGGGCAGATGGATGAATTCATCTGCAGATGGGCATGAATGCAGATGGGCATTTTCCGAGGGCAGATGGATGAATTCATGCTACAGTCACTTTCATGTCTGGAAACAAACAGTAGCACTTGAAATATGAGTAAATGGATCTGATAAGTAGATAGGAGTACACTGACTACTATGTACTGTATGGTACCAAAATAAATGGAAAATCTGTAATTCAATCTGTAAAATTAATCAAAAACATTTTCATACTTAAAAGAAGGTAAGCTAAGCAGCAAATGCACTAGCATGCACACATTGTGCAGAGCCAGCATTTGTAACAGGTAGAAATTTGTAATTCAAATTACAAGCTTGATATAGACTTTTACTAGAGTGCACAAATATTGTAAATATAAAGTTAGACCAAAAAGAGAGGGAATATGGGCAATTCAAAAATAATATGCTTAAATAATCATTGGAGAATTGCCATCACCAAATAATTTTCACCTATTTTGGTACACAAGTTCACCTGTGGAACAATAAAATGAGGACTTTTGGCATTGACACTGCTCATAAGCCTTGTTCCGTCTGCCAGCACAGCCTTGTCCGCGAGCCCTCGAGCCTCTCCTCTAGAAAAGAAATACCACAACTGTCTCTAGTATGTGCTATGGCTAATCGGACAAAAATGAACCAGAATACTTATCTACCAATCACAAAAAAGTATGCTACCACTGTTGTGCTGTTACTGTTTTTCCAGCAGCACCACAGCAGGTAGCCAGCCTGTAAATCTAAGATTGGTTCTAAGATTGGTTCTCAGGGAGAGGCTATAGCCATGTGACATAGACTCAATCCAGTGTGCAAAGTATGGCATTTTCAACGAGATCTCGTCAGGGTGAGTGCCCTAGGAGACAAGAGTGAGTGGTGTGAAGTTCATCAACCTGGTGTGAATTTCCCAGACTGGTGCAAGGAAGGTGACACTGAAAACCAAACAAATAATGGCTGAATGGTTATAAAGACACAGGAGGGACCTTATAACAAGTATTTAACTAACTAATACAAGAGGTAGCATTGCATTGTGTGGGTAGGAAAGGGTGCATTTTTCTCTATGGTATATAGCAGTTTGGTGTGAATTTTTGGTGTCTGGCAGTGCAATGATTTTAGGTGGCTGGTGTGACTCGTCTAGCCTGCTGCCATACTTTGCAGACTGGGACTCAATGCTGCTCGCTGATTGGTGTTGACAGACGAAACGAGACCACAGCTATAACAGTGGGCCAAAATGAATAGTTGTCAATTAAGCATACAATCTGCTTTTTGGCAACTTCATGAACCTAATTAATGCAGAACAGAAACATTAAATGCATTGCCCATACTTGATAGGATTAGTGTTTGACTAACTCACTACACTCACTACACAAAACCTCAATAAGCATTGGTGGCCAGCAAAGATGGATGGCAAAAATTCAAATTGTTTCATTAATTTTTCACGCATAGATTTTTTACCTCTAAGAAAATCTCAATTGACCACATCAAAGGCTCAAAATATTCTACGTGCAGATTACCGACGATATGTTGATTCACGAGACCGGAGAGGCGACAATCTCCTCGTCCGAAAAAAACACCCAAAGCTTTCTTCATGCCTCAAAGGAGGCTCTTCTGGATCGCGCTGCCCGTATCTTTTTATTGTATCATTTTAGCTGCAATGCAATCATGCAATAACGAACAATTATTAATTATAATCTTTAGGGTATTCGGGTCTGACCGCAGCGCTAATTAGTGTTATAGAATTTGTATTCATATCTTCGCGTTTGCCGCGGTTTTTGAAATGGTGAATATCGATAGTTCAACGGTAGCCATGATGACATCACATTGATGTAAGATAAGCCCACGTGACCAGATCCTATAAGGACTGGGCTTCTGATTGGTTGATGGTATTTCTTTAAAGTCCTATATTTCTCTTCCAAAAGCGTTTTGGAAATATATTTTTATAGAATAATTTTTGATGTTATAGGTTTTAGGTACTGAACTGCTTTAAAAGAAATGTTTGACATTTTTTCATATATAAATTGATAGCTATAGCCGGATCTACGTCACTTTATCGTTACCATAAGGACTCGGTAAAGTCGTCTATAAATGTTGACTTTGAGGCCGATTTTCAGGCATTTTGAGCCTGAATTTGCAAAAATGAGAATATGACTTCTGAAACAACTTTTTGTAACCTTTTGATCTAGCCAATAAAAATTTTTGCGACAATGTCCCTTTAAACCCCCCAAGACCGACGAGTTAGGTGTTGCAGAAAACGACGCGAAAACTTAGTAGAATACGCTCCAAACCAATGTTATTTCATGACAAGTAATTAGTAATTATAATAGTTCAGTGTCAGGTGTACTTGACGAACTTGCAACCTTGAGATACTTTTTAGATACCTTGAGATAGATTTGTTTTTATTTGTAACAAATAAAAAGTATCTCAAGGTTGCAAGTTCGTCAAGTACACCTGACACTGAACTATTATAATTACTAATTACTTGTTATGAAATAACATTGGTTTGGAGCGTATTCTACTAAGTTTTCGCGTCGTTTTCGGCAACACCTAAATCGTCGGTCTTTGACGTAAGTGCATGATGCTCTAGAATTTAGCTTGATTCAGACTTTACGTAGGTGTATGATGATCTAGAATTTAGCTTGATCCAGACCTCACGTAGGTGTATAATGATCTAGACTATAACCTTCCTGTGTGTGAACTGTATTTGCCTGTGTGACTCTTAATTCACTTAACTAAATTGTTGAAATTGTATATTCATTATTCTTGTGCAACAAATAACTAGTAGAATTTGAAGTCTTAGCACGAGTGTGATGCGATGCTTTCTCAAACTTACGTAGTATTAAATTAGGCGCTGGCTGAACAATCTTTCGCTGACGAAAATAGTCGAATGACCTTCGAAAGCTAGGAAAATATAACCGAAATACGACTGGTGTCTTTAATAACTTTTGCAAGAATTTACGGAGTGGTGTTCTAGATTTCATCCGATTGCGAAAACGATGGTATCTATAGACTTCTACTGCCCCGGGGATGGCATTGTGGACCGCAGACGGTGGATTAGAAATACATTCCCCAAACCAAACTCCCTAATAAGTGCGTTGCCCCCCGCCCTCAAAGGCAATGTGATCTCTAGTCAGTAGCGTAGCCAGGATTCGGCCAAGGGGGTCCGACAACCGTCGGGGGCCCCAGCCGGGGGCCTCGTAGTAACCGGGGCCCATCTCCTATATTTTGCGTTTATTTTTTAACGTTATAACGCTTACACAAAGGAAATTTTGCTGTTCATTTTTAAGTGGTTGTTCTTATTTTGTTTGTAGTTGGGTTCTTCTCGATCCGACCAAGGTTTGGTAAATTTAGGTCACCAAATATCAAGGCTGGCCCATACCTATATGGCAGCGTGGCTACAATAACAGCTTTATGGCACATTTCGGGAAATTAAATGTTGTTGCGTGCATGATGTTCAACCTGACTCTACCCAATTCACCCTCGTAATCAGACTGAGCAGCCTTAGAAGCTTTGCTCATGAAGTTTTTCGATTTTTTTGGAGCCTTGGATCTCAAGTGATATCTCTGGATTGCATTGTAAAATCTAAAAGAAATGGAAAGGGAAAAAGGACGCTCAATAAGAGGGATATAAGAGTGTGCCCAAAATGTTATATAATACATATTCCGTGGACGGTCCTGCTGATGAAACCGCTCACTTACCCTTCCCTAGCCATACGAGTTGGAGATCCGGGGGGGGTTGGGGAGGTCAGTACTCTCTTGGACGGGTTTTTTTTTTTTTTTTTTTTTTTTTTTTTTTTTTTTTTTCCCTTTTAATTGGGCGCGGAAACAACTCCTTGGGACCTCCCGAAAGCAACACTTTCCCCGCAAATCAGTACTTGCGTCCCCCAAAACCAGCATTTGGGGATACCCTGAGATGGCCTACTGGGGCCCCTGGAACTTACTCTCGTGAGATCCTGAGGCTAACTCTGAGCAGGGTGGGGGGAGGAATGCTCGCTGAGACTAGCTCACGGGAACACCTAAGGGCAGCCCCAGGGAACCCCTGAGACTAACTCCTGGGGACCTCCTAGACTCATCCTCGGGAGACTAATTGTCGGGTCTCTGAGACTAGCTCTCCGGTCCTCCTTACAGTAGAAGTGAAAGAACCCCTTAAAATTACTCGGGCTCCCGAGATCAGTTCTTGGGGGACCTGAGACTAGCCTTGGGGCCCCTAAGACCAGCACTTGGCGGCACTCACGAGGCTAATTTTCGGCCATTCTCCGATTAAATCTCACGGGGGTCTCTGAGACTGATTTGCGGCGCCTCTTGACCAAAACATAAGGGCCCCTGAGAGTCTCTCGGGGGTCCTGAGATTGGTTATTGGCAGCACCTCTAAGACTAACTATTGGGCCCCAGATTTGCTCTCAGGGGAGGGGGCTAAGACTGATTCGTGGGGCCATCCAGATTAGCTTTCGGGGATCCTCTGAGGCTGTCTCTGAGGCTGTCTCTGAGGTGGAGGAGCTGGAAATGACTTTCGGCAGCCATCTGAGACTAACTCTGGGGCGCCCCCTGAGACTAACACTCGGAGGGTGGGATGGAAGCATCCCTGAGACTGAGTCTTTGGCGCTCCTAAGACTGACTCTCGGACGCCCCAGATTAGCCCTCAGGAGCCTAAAGCTAACTCGAAGCACATGACAAAAACCTCTGGGGCATCTCCGGGAATTACTGTCAGAGCCCCAAGATTAGCTCTCGGACGTCCCTGCGACTGACTCCTGGGAGCCCTCTGAGACTAACTTTTGGGCGCTCTCTGAGAATGACTCTCGGTGCCCCTTATACCGAACCTCGGGGGCACAGTCTGAAGCTAAATCTCGAGGGCTCCCAAGATTACCTCTTGGGGGCCCCCTGAGACCAGCACTCTGCGGATCAAATGAGACAAACTCTCGGATCCCCAGATTAACTCTCAGAGCCACCTGAAAGTAGATATTGACTCCTGAGAGAGAGACGCCCGTGAGACTGTGGGGGCCCCCTGAGACCGACACTCGGTGTCCCCTTGACCGACTCATGGAGTTCTCTGAGACTGACTCTTAGGGGGCCCCTGAAAAGACTTGCGGGGCCTTGAGACCGACCCTCGGGGTGGGGGACCTTGAGACCGACCCTCAGGATGGGGCCCTGAGGCCGACTAGGGAACCTCTGAGAACGGTACCGATGCTCGAGGGGCCCTGAGCTTAAGCCTGGGGCCCCTGAGACCAAACTTGGGGTCCCCTGAGGCCAATGCTCGTGTTTTTCATAATTCTCTTGATATCAATAGTCGGGGGCACCCCGATTTCGATGGATAGCATGGATAATGAAGTGACTGGGCCACTCGGTCCCCAGAGAGGATGATGGAAGGGGGATGCTATTTAACTTGTACCGATCTTACTCAACTAGATACTTCCCAAAAATGTTGTTAAATTTAGGTGTGAGAGTGAATGCTCGTATGCATCGGTTTAAGACATGTGGTGGAGGGAGTCCTGAAGCGTCCCCCTCCCCCCGCTTATTTTCGCGAGGTGGTCGGAGAACCGTTCACCGCCGGAAAACGCTGCATACATGTAGCTACATTTTACAAAATTCATGAGCGCGTCGATTAGTGTAAGAATTTTGAAAATCGGTCAATACCTTTTTTAACTTATAGGCTTCCAATGTCCAACGTCCGTCCAATGACCGGCATTTTGAGACCATCGCTATCGCGCGGTCGCACCAGTTCTTCTGCGCTGTAGACCGAGTGGTAACGCAATAATGTCATATAATCTGGTAACCTATATGTCAAGGCTGCCTCACATGAAAGTCACGGTCACAGGTCAAGCTCATTGACCCCAATATTCCTGTCAGAGGACATAAGGACAATATTCAGCATGACGTAGGTATCCTATGCTATGACTCGTGCTTAAGGCTACTTCATGTCAATTCAAGGTCACAGGTCACAGGTCAAGGTCAAAGGCTTTTTGCAAGTTCGAGCCCTGATGTCCCACCCAAAGGCTGCTATAATGCGAGTACATTTTTGGCAATATGCCATATTGTTGCGTCAAAGGTTAGTGCCCTTGAATGCCCTTGACCTCAAACTTTCAGATAGCATTGCGTGGATCTTCCTCCGATGAGCTTAGTCCAGTCTTGGTGTATTCCCGGTTTTCCGTATAATCACGGCATTTCCCAATAGGTCTCCAGCACTGACCAGTTATGACCTTTACGACTTCGTTTGACCTTGAAGTTACCTAGGTCAATGAAACTTTATTTTAATGTAGATCACCATCGCCCTCACGCACTGCCAAACGGGCGTTTTTCTAACCCTCTTGGTTTTTAATCTGCGCCCCGGTGGGCCACCGAGCCACCTTCGCCCTGGTGGGGGTGTTTGAACACCCCCTTCGAACTCGGCCCCTATGCAGGATAGCGAAAAAATGCGAATGCTGGTGGATAGATAAAACAAATGCATGAAGAAAATGTATTAGTGATTTTTTGCTCTGGTCAATGTTAAGGTCATGACAGGTCAAAGAAGGTGGCATTTTGAGTAGGGTTTTATGGCTCTAGCATCTTACAGAGTTGAGCTAGAATCATTTTTTAGGCACCATTTGCTTTCTCTCGTCACGGTGAATCAAATGATGTATGATATGACCATACTAGGTCAAATTACAAAAAAATATCTGACCTCAGGTCAGGGCAAGGTCACTTTTGAAGCTAGCATAGTTAATATGCACATCAATCAACTTGCAATAGCAATCCAAACGCAATGATGCCAAAAAGGCTGTATCATCATTTCATGCAAAGTTATTGAGCTAAGTCTGACAACTGCTTAAGTAGCCCCAGATGACCTCTCAGAGGTCACAAGTGAAAATTTCAACATGAAATTGGAAAGGGGCCCAGGATACTACGATTTAGAGAATATGAAGGTATTCTCAGCTGTATACAAATACAGCCCAATTTCCTTATTTCCCATGTATTTCCAACGGAGAGGTGGTCATGGACCGTACTTGACCTTAGGTCATCGATATGAAAAATCCCGGAATATATGTTGCAGCACTCGGTGGGCCCATTATGTGGTATAAGTTTCAATCCGATATTTTCGCCCATTTCTTATGCCACCTTTAAATATTTTTGGAGGTGAGGTCACTTGGCCTGAGATGAGATGATCCAAACTTAAAATATTGGGGAAAGTTGCAGAATTAATCAAGAGTAAGGTGTGACAAGTATGGCCATTTCGTGCGGAAACACTGTGAATGGGCCTTTACACAAGCTATGATCAAGGTTGGGGATTTCACTGATTATTAAAAGGGCAATATTGATGACGTTACATGTTGCTAGAAAAGAGAAGCTACTTCTGTTTACGCGTATAAAAGTGGGGCAAAATGTTCTTTCCTGAGTTTTAGACCTCTTTTGTTCTTAAATTATTACTATTATATTTTTGACAAAGTTGTCCACTCCCTTAGAGGGCTGTTGATGTACTTTCCAGGAAAATCCGACTGATTGAAATAAAGTTCCAGGCCGAGCCACACTCGAGCAGTGCATGGTTGCTTCAGATGTAGATGTAGATGTAGATGAATATTGAGGTCTCCATAAGATATGGCTTTTCAGCCCTCAATTACAAGGACACAGCACACATAGGGAGCACACACTTTCGTAAACCACACAATACTTTACAGAACATGACCGTTGTAGATAACAATTTTAAAAGAAATGCGCTAGTTCATTTTAGCCTATCCTCTTTCCCAAATGCCCACCATACATATACTTAGCTCTCTCTCATCCCACTGTTCCATGCTTCTACCCCTCTGAAGCGCAAACTATGCTTGGCTTGCTCCGTTCGCACCCTTGGGAGTTCTAGCGTATCACGGTCAGTTCCGCGTGTGCTCCGGCTAGAGATTTCGGAGCGACGCGAAACTGACCGTGACAGTGCACTTCCAGAGTCGTCGGAGAGCAGTCTACTAATAACTTTTATGTCCCGTTTCTTTAGCAAATCGGGAAACGTCGGCCAGCCCAAGGATTGCAGGGCTGGGGTCACGTGCTCACGCCTGCTCAGTCCCTTTACGATGCGTGCGCCAAAATTTAAAACTTTCTGGACGCGATGTTTTTGAGTGGCATTGCATCCTCCCCACACAGTCAAACAATACTGTATATGTGGGAACACAAGGGCCTGAACAAGAAGTTTTCTGGTCTCTGGTGGGATTTTGCGGCTTAAGCGATATAATCCAATGAGGATGCCGTAACAGCGACGAGTTACTTGCGATACTTGTTTTTCCCAGGTCAGGGCTGAGTCGACGTAGACACCGAGGATCTTAGCATATGGTGTGGGTTTGATGAGGGTGTCACCGAACTGAATAGTGAGGTTCGGGTCACACCTGTTCCGGTTCGACTTTACAACATGCATGCTTCCTGCCCTTCGTCGGAGGTTCTGCAAGATGCTTAAGCGCTAAATTTTCTTGTATAAGCAACGAGGACATTCTCGGTGACTGCACGGAATTGTATTGCCTGGCTTCGGTGTGCCAATATCGTTGTGTCAAATGTATACAGTGAACGGGAGAAGGGCGCTGTTTAGCAAGGTGATCTGTTTCGCACTTGACTTTAAAGGGAATGTGGCACCTTTATAGCGTGATTGTAACTGAGATAGCCAAGTTGTAAAGCATGCCGAAAACCCGTTACTCAATACATCATTTGTCTTGGATCTCGAAATTTTCGTGGAGAAAACCTAAAAATTTACCTGAAATGTACCCCAAATCTTTCCCAGCCAGGCGGCTACAGTTGTCAGCTGTTCGTGTGACGATCGCGCTGACGTCACGGTGAGAAGTCAGCCAATTGAAACCCTTGAAGCCTTTTTAATATGATGGCAGTTGCCAGATCATGACGTCATTCACAGCCAGAAGTGTATTTTTCACCCTAGAGGAGCATTTAAAAATCAAAATATTGGGCTCATTATACATTTTTCAGAAAACTCACGTTTTCACGTTTCAGAGAATGGACCTTTTCATGATTTTGGGCAAAAATACCCTAATTACACTAAATTCCTGGATTCCACCAAAGTGCCACATTCCCATAAACACGCGCATTGACAGGGGCGGGTACCCGCCCCCCGGGTTTTTCGGAGATAGCAGAAATACGGGGGTGCTTAGCGCCGCCGTACTTGGCATACCTTTTCCCTCATCATTTTTACAACTTCTGTGAAAATTTTAAGGTTAGGTCATCTCAGGGCAGGTCACCAGTACAGGTCGTGACCTGACCTAAAAAAAGTTTAAGATAACATAAGTCGGAACAGGGTGAACTTATCCGATTGAAAGTCATATCACATAATGGGCCCACCGAGTTCTCTAAAATATCTTCCGGTATTTTCGATATCGATGACCTAAGGTCAGGTACGAGCCATGACCTCACCATTGGAAATACATGGGAAAATAGTTTTTTAGTGAATAACTCAGTAACGGATGGTGATAGAGCGTTTATTTTGGCTGCATTAGAGTTGCCTTGTCTTTGCGGTTCTAATGATATGCATGTTGTATAATTTGACCTTGACCTGACCTCATGTCAGGTCAAATCCTTGATTGATCTAGCAAGGTCAAATTGTATATCATTTGATTCGGCTTACTGCGAGGATTCATATAGTTCAAGTCGTTTTGCTCTATCTTTGCTTGTTCAGATGTAATGGCCGAAAATCTTAATTTACATGTTATCCCTATGACAGCATGTTTTGACCTCTCGTGACCTTAAATGTGACCCAACAAAAAAATGGTTCAAATATTTTCGATGGAAAAGTAGGTGGGCTACCCAAAGCCGTTTACTGTTTTTCGCTACCTACCGTTGTTCTCGAGATCTTGGGGGGCGGGTACCCGCCCCCGCCGTAAAAGCGAAGGTGGCTCAGACCCCCGTCAATGCGCGTGTTATGCCAACAGAGCTCGAGTGGAACTAACAGCTTGGATACGACGACTAAAAAGCAGAACCCGCCTTGGACGTGGCATATTTCTGATTAATGCACGAAACGATTGAGCCATCTTCAGAGCCCGAGATGCACCGATATGGTTTGATTTTCAGTCCATTTATTTAAGGAAGAAAAAAAAACAAGAAGTACGAACAAAACAGAGATTCCACGATTCACAAGGTAATGTCATTTTGAAGACAGCATATCCTTCTAATGATACACACATTACCCGCAGCGGCTACCTTTCTCATCCAAATCTCACACAATTGCTCATTGTCCACAAAACATTGACTTTCTTTCTTCGAAAAAAATGTTATCAAACTTGGACAAACACATATCAACACTGAAAGGCCCACATCATGCTCAATAACAAATTAGTGTCACTCTGTCGTGGTTTTATTTTGTGATCGCTATTTTAATGTCTTCACTAGAACATCCTGTAGTCACCATCAACATTCTAACACCTCTTCATTCTTGGAAGGCTCAGAGAGAAAGCCCAAAGTAATTTCTAGTATGGCACATACGCAATAAGTTTTACCACACACGCAGACACGGATGATCACAAGCTCGTTCATGGCACTCCGATATCAAACAAACTCAGGAAACACTTTAATAGGACATCGGCAAATGTGACTTCATTCAAATACTAGAACCAAACAGGACATACGGAGAAACAAAGTATTTGCGGTCCTTCATAGCTCAGGCTGACACAATTGTTCCAGGAAACCTCAATGGTGTACAGCCGCACTCAAGCACTTGTTCCACCCAGATAAAACGCGGCCACCTTTCTGCATTTTGCCTACTACTATTTTGAACACCTGTAAAGATGTATCTCCATTCAGTGAAAACATGCACTGGTCCGACTGCGCTGGTGCTCTAACTCTGGAGCAGAACTTTCTCCAGGTACTGCTAAGTTCTAGACCCGTCACTTTTTACACACTACTCGCGTTGACAGCAACTGCTTAGAAAGGAAGAGAGAGCGAAATGTCGAAATTCTGAGACCTTTCCGCAGGATTGCCATAGTCTTGCGAGGGTGGCAGGTAGGCGCCGTTGGCGACGATGTCGAAGATGTTGTCGCTGCCGCTCTCGTCGGGCTGGGGCTCGGGTAGTTTGCGGGTAGTGGTGCGGTAGGTGGTGGTGGTGGGCCGCGGGGTGGTGGTCGTCGTCCGGGGGCGGTAGGTGGGACGCGGACCGTACGTGGGCTGCGGCCGGGGAGCGTACGTGGGCTGAGGCCGGGGAGCGTATGTCGGACGTGGCCGGGGTGCGTAGGTGGGACGTGGCCGGGGAGTGTACGTGGGACGGGGCCGAGGGGCGTAGGTGGGGCGGCGAGTGGTGGGCCGAGTGGTAGGCGGCCTGGTGGGTGCGGGCTCAGTGGGCCTCTGAGGCCGGATCCGCGACGGCTGGGGGTCGGAGCCCTCCTGCAAGTAGTCCAGACACCTGTTCTGACCGAGATAGCACGGCTCCAGCGGCCCATAGGACGATATATCAAACGGAGAGGTACCGAAGAAGATGGCGCAGGTGGCGGCGATGGAGCAGGGCGCCTTGATGGTCAGGTTTGTTACCTGGTAGTTGGGCCAGGGGTCGTCCAGGAAGCAGCACGTCTCGAACCCCTCGTAGCAGCCGATGTCGCGGCCTGTGGACGCAGTGGAGTACCGTCCCGGACACGTCCCCGCCGTGTAGCAGCCGCAGGGCGGGTTCGGGTTGGCGATACCGTTGGCGATGTCTCGCTTCAGCTTCTCCTGCTGCCGTTTGAACTCGTCGATGTCCTTTTGGACACCGATGTTGAGGTTCTCCTGCTGCCTTAGTGCCCTCTGCACCACCTCCTGCTGGGGCTGCACCGCCTCCGGCAGGTACTGCACCTGTCGCTCCAGGTCGAACCCCTCCGGGATGTTGTCGGCCGAACAGCAGCGCACATGGTCAAACTTCTTACAGGGCGGAACCTGGCCGAAGATCAGGACATCGTCGAAGAAGCGTCCGTAGTAGTTGGGACACGCGCTCTGTGCCTGGCAAGGGCACCACGCGGAGTAGAAGTCTGGGTCGGCGGCCGCGATGGTGGCGCCGAGGATCAGCAGCGCCCAGGTGGCGGGCAGAGCCATTCTGAAACAGAGGGCAGCACTGGTCAGATGCATGCACCTTAACCCTCGCCCCCACCGGGGGGCTATCGATGGCCCCCTAAGGTTTTTCCGGGATAGCAGAAAAACGAAGAGGTGCAGCACCGCGGTTGAGGGCTCTACCTCTCACTGCATCATTTTCCCACCATCCCTGAAATTTTTTTACCCCGGGTCACCCAAGGTCAGGTCACCAGACGAGGTCAACCAAGGTCACCTCACTTCAACTTTAGAGCTCTGTAAGAGCTACATTTCGAATTTGATCAATTTGAAACTTCCTACACTTAATAGCCCCTCCAGGGTCTACAAGGTGTATATCCGGGATTTTTCGATTTCGTGCCCTGAGGTCAGGTCACGAGGTGACCTCTCCCATTGAAAAAGTATGGGGAAAAGCTGTCTTATGATGTAAAAGTCACAAAAGCGATTGAAAATGCTCAGATTGATCAGAAAAGCGTTCTTGGACACCCTTTCACGGATTCCAGGGGCCATATGTGCCCTTTGACCTCTCCAAGGTCATCCAAGGTCACCAGGGGTCAAAAACAGTATTTTGACAATAAATTTTGACCTAATTAAGCTAGAGCGCTGAAACAAACACTATCGTGTTTGTCTTGTCACTGGCTTTCATTTGATATACGGCAAGGTCACTTTGTGACCTTTCGTGACCTCAGGTCATTATAGGTCACGAGGTGACCTCTGGGGGGTCAAACCACTGGCGGGAGGTCTTTATGTTTCACATAGTGGAAAAAGGACTGACAATTTCCTATCAAATGTACTTTACCAGACCTCAATAGCTCTAATGGCATAAGAGTTATGCCCAGTTTGCTTAAGCATTGCATATTTGAGTGAAAATAGCCGATTTTGACCTAATTTGACCTGTGGAGGTGAAACCATTGACCTGAGCACTAAAACATGTCTAGTAATTTCTTACTGAATTCACGCGAGCTTTCTATTGCACTTTACAGATTTGCGCTAACGCCTATATTTTCGGAGTTAGAGGGCGGGCCATCGATGGCCCCCCCGGTGGGGCGAAGGTGGCGCTGGACCCCCGGTGGGGCGCGGGTTAAAGCAGACTGGTCGCTTAACGGCGGGTAAACTGGTGTGATGGTAGACATTAAAAACCAAGGAAAGTTGTTTACATGGTGATACAACTTTCGGAATTTTCCGCCACAATATGGCTGTACTAAAGTCGGCTGGTCGTGAAGCCCCAGTTTCTTTGGCACAGCTCCCCGACACGTCAGCGATATATGTTCATGTTCCGAGTCCAATGAATAATTCAGTCCTTGCTTATGCGTCCTCCTGCTGAACTTGAAAGTTAATTGAGCTCTTTTTAGGACTTGTTTCTGCTGAAAAAGTGGAGTCGTGCTTTTGAATAGATGCTGCTCGTGTTTTATTAATAGGGTTGAGACAAGTAATGTCTGGGTAAAGTTGGACTAAATTATATAAAAGGAGATACTCAATGATGATTATGATAACAGTTAACACTGTCCCTAAACATTTCTGTCCGCTAATGACGCGTTCTGTTCCCATCACAATCTTCTATGGAACGCAATCGTGCGACCGGCTTCAAGGCAAAGCTTGCATCACAAAAGCGTTTTGCAGCTGAGCTGGGCCTCCGGGCGTGGGAGGCGACACTCGACTGACTCAGCTGGGCCTCCGGGCGTGGGAGGCGACACTCGACTGACTCAGCTGGGCCTCCGGGCGTGGGAGGCGACACTCGACTGACTCGGGAGTATTCATCGTGTCATGCTTGGCACTGTTTCAGAGATGATCTGCAGCTTCTGGCACTGAGGTCATCGTGATCGGCCGGAGCTGTTTGCTTGGGGCCGTGCAGCGGGAGCCCAGACATCAAGGATGACTTTTTTATGCCGGAAGACAATATTTGTCGCTTGAGCGAGGGCCTCAGATTTCGACTCCCATTATGTCACGAACAGGTTTTTAAAGCTTTGCCGGATCAACTGCGCTGCCGAAGAAAATGGCTAGTATTTTTAGATGGGTTGTAGAGACAAATTGATTGGTATGTTTTTGGAGAAGTCCACAAACCCTTTTGCTTTTGTAAGTATAGGGTCTGAATAGGTGCAATGGTAAACTTTAAATATGGAAAATGACAATAAGGATAAAACATTAATAAACGCCAAAATATCTAATGATCTCTATTAATTAGCTGTAAATTTTCCGGTCTATTTTTGTTCAGGTCAGGCTCCTACTCCTTACTGCCTTGTTTTTTTATTATTATTGTTTGAACGGTGGTCCAACGGTGGCTTGTATCCTTTATCCCTTACTGGACAGTTGCATGTTAAAGATCTTGGGCAGCTCTGGGTCTTTCTACATTATGCACTTTTCCGTTTCTTTGGTGCACGCTCCATTTTCTCATGTTCTCACATCTCAATTTTTTCTGAATGGAGGTTCCTCCTAACGATCAGCGCCCGAAATCCAAACTAAATCTAGGGCACCGTTCCAAGGCTGGAGATCTCTTCTCGACTCAGGAGGGTCATGGATGGGGCAACGCTGGCACGGCAACACAAGTCCCTATTCAAAGCCTATTGGAGACCTAAATTCCAGGTCCTGAACCCCAACCCCCTCCGATCTCCACCCATGCACCGTTCCTTTACGGAGTTCGCTCAGCCATATTATCTATGTTGTTAACTGTTTATTTTCCTTTGCTGTCGAAACATATTTTGGATGATTGATACCTGAGGTTTTCTGGCGTGTTTGCGCTTTCCTGATTGCATGTTATGTCCGGACAAGGGCGGATCTAGGATTTCCTCAAGGGAAGAGGGAGTGGATGTTCTCCGGGCATGCCTCTTGGGGTTCCGGAATTTTTTAATGAGCGTGGACTTATCCCAATCTGAAAAAAGTTGTTAGATTTAGGGGCGGATCCGGACTTTCTCAGGGATGGAGGGGCGATGTTAGTCCGGGGCTCGCAATTTTTCGTTTATTGAACGTGTAATATTTGCAAACTGAATCATTTGCACGACGCCCACTTCTAACGCGCATAGAAAGTTTAATATTTTCCGGGGCCCTGAGACTATTTCATGGGGTCCCCGAGACCTACTCTTGGCTCCCCCGAGACAAACTTTTCGGAGCCCCGAGACCAACTGTTGCGACCCCTGACACCAACTCTTACGGGCCCCGAGACCAATACTTAGGAAGCATCTTGAGACTAAGTCTGGGGGCTCCGAGACGAGAACTTCAGGACCCTCATTCTAACTCCTGAGGACCCCTGAGATCAGCTCTTGGGGCCTTCTAGACTCCTAGGCATATTTGGGTGGCGTTTGGGTTACCCCGGAACACCCATCAGGCATCACTGGGCCCCTCGCCCTGCGAGAGTCGAGTGCATCAGCACCCCAAGGGGGAGGTGGTCGCCCCTATGTCTGAATTGCGCATACAGTCTCTCTGATTTCATGCTCCATATATTTGTGTATGATGCACTTGAATACAAAAGTAAGAATTGTGTGGGTGAAACATTTAATATCAATGCTTGAAGTTAATAAAACTCCCAACGCGTCCCTGTAAGAATGACATGCCCCGCAATAATTGTTTATACAAATGTGAACGAGCTGATTAATTCGGCAAACAGGTCAGGAGCCGTGGTTTGGAATGAACGCTGAGCTTCTGGGTTTTATTCTAATTTCTAAATTGCCTGGAAACCACGAGGCTTAAAAGCCGCCGGTAATAGAATGTGTATCGATTTGTAGAAACCTTGCCGAAGTTGCGATGCTTCAATATTCATATCATACCTGACGAAACTTGAAAGTCCAAACTGACGGAGGATGTTGTTTGGAATTCATTCTTTCAATATGTTCTAGCCGCATGGCTAGACCGCATCACAGGATATCTGTTTGAAATGTACGGATGCCATTGGCCGCCGCAGACCTGACTGCCTCACTGTTTCCAAGAGAGACAAGCTTCTTGCCTATGGTTCTGGTCTTTGCTTTATCATCTGCTCTTGAGACACGGCTAGTACTTAAGGTTGTTACTCATGGTCTGTCGAATTAGCGGGATTTCGCCGCTTATTATGGTCACTAAATTTGCCGACCAGACCCACAAACGTATAGTTTGAAAACGCTGACACACACAGTGCGGTTTGTGTATCCCTTTCTATAAGCCGCCCGGCTGGCGGAGATGTAGCGCAATGACCATCAGCCGGTAACCAGCCGTTATCTGACCCAGTTTCGTTACCCCGTGCCGGCGCCGGCGGCGACCACCGCGGCCAGTGGCGCCAATACCTCCTCTGCACGAGAGAGGAACGAATCACCCCCTGATAGTGCAGAGTATATCTGGGCCAGAGAATTCGCCGTGCGGCAATCCAGTTCACTCCAAGGTCATCTTATATACAAGGTTTCTCCTGACAGTCGTCATTCTGTCACGAGACGGTAGCTATTTTGCCCGTCGACGCTGTTCATAGCGGCTCAGGTGTACCTCTCACACGCCAGCCGCTAATCCTTTGCCGCCTGCGGCGGCTGCTGCCGACCGCCCCCCGCCCCCCAGTACGGGTCACGCCTCACCGCCAGACCGCTGTATGAAGCTCAGCCGGGCGGGGTGACGAAATGGCGACGCCCTACCATTTCGCAAACGGTGAGCTATCGTCGCCATCGGCGTGGTGTCTGACCCGGTCTGCCCAGCTCCGACTCGTCCCACCCGGCCCAGCCACCGCCCGCCGCCGCCGGTGACTTCTGCCTCTCGGAAGCCGGGGGTGGCCGGTCGCACGTGACGCCGCCCTGTCGTCGTGGGTGGCTATCTGGGGCTAATCGCTGGCCGCGGCGGGTCTCCGCTGCGTGTACCGGGGCTGGCTGCCCTCGGGGCTACTTTCCCATTAGCGCTGCTCTGGTGGACCAGAGGTCGTGAATGGTACGCTATGTTGGCGCTCTGGTGGCGTGGCATGTCAGGCAGCTGTCCTCCCCTCTTTAGTTCTTGGGGTCAGCGATTAAATATAATTCAAGGTCGTTGAGAATTAGGTCTCGCACGAGATGTGGCTTGAAAGCTCGGGACGCCTCGTCTGCTTATCGACACCGCGCGAGAGGATTACAAAACAGACAAGGCCGAGCACGGAACGCCGCGCGCGCGTACCGGACCGAGAATGTGATCAGCTCGGCCGAGGAGGCAGGGTCCTTATCTAGGGACTGTCCAGCGTACTCCTAGATAATGATCCCGAGGCCGATATGGGGCAGTACAGCGGGGAATTACGAAAACTATCCAAAATACTCCTGAAACCCCAGCAAAGCAGGTCAATCTTGTTGTGGCAGTCCCACTAGTAAATGTAACACAAAGGCCATATGAAGATAGTAATGTTTCAGAAATACTGGTAAAGAACGCTCGGTTTGGTAAATTAACACTAAAGATTGTTTACCGGTTGGATCTATTAACACTTGATTAATCCTTGCCCCGGTGGGGGAGGGGGTTTGAACACCCCTCGGGCTTTTCCGGTGGGATAAAAAACGGCGGCGCTCAGCGCCGCCGTGCTTGGCACACCTTATCCTTGATCAATTCTGCAACTTATACAACTTTAAGGTCGGGTCATCTCAGGTAAAGGCACCAGTGCAGGTCAAGTGAATTCACCTCCAAAAAAGATTATAATAGCATAATGTAAGATAACAGGGTTAATGTATTCAATTGAAACTCAAATCACATAATTGGCCCACCAAATGCCACAAATATATTCCGGGATTTTTATATCGATGACCTAGGGTCAGATACGGATCATGACCTCTCCATTGGAAATGCATGGAAAACGGAAATTGGGCGAAATTATTAACATGTCACCTTCTTTGACCTGTCATGACCTCAATATTGACCTGAGCCAAAAATTACCTGATGCAGTTTCTTCATGAATTCTTATGAGATAGCCACCAGCCTTCGAGTTTTTTTCGCTTTCCCGCTTAGGAGCGTAGTTCGAAGGGGGTGTTTGAAGCCACCCCCCACCTGGGCGAAGGTGGCTCGGAAGCCCACCGGGGCGGGTGTTAACACTAGCTTTTAAACACAAAATTTTGGAATTTTGTAAAGAATAAACACATCTGGGTTGAATCGTTGCGATAAATCAAAAGCCTAAGAGATGGAGTTCTGGTGCGCTCTGCAAGGTTCAGGAACTGCATGCATCTTCTTTTGGGTTCTCTACACACTCAACTTGAGAGCTTCTTTATATGGGAAAAATCAGCAAGTAGCTCACGTATGTGCAAATTTGGGATGTTGCTGGCCGTCAGAGGGGGCCGTGTTGAACATGGACGGGACCTGGTTGTCCGCGGACGGGTGTGCACGAGCAGGGTCCTCAGCGGCACTGCGGCTGCACTTGCGCAACCTCAGCAGAGCGGACGTGCACTCCAGCGTGTCGGGACACACCCGGACCCGCGCGGCCTCGACCCCATGGATAGATGTGATAGATGGGTGGTATCTGGGGTGCTGCAGGCTGGAAGAAGAAAATCAGACCTAAGATTTCAATGTAGATAGATTTCGGAGTGCTGCAACTTGGGAGCATGATTTTAAGTAGATAAGTTGTTGATTTAAGACCAATATACGTTTGCTATGGCACATATAGCACGTAAACTGACAGACACACCCATGGTTCTGAGAAAAGAACCTACATACACATAGCCGCGAAACGAATAGGCTGCGTATTGAAAGGGTGGTTCGGGAGAAGACAAGGAGAAACAACGATTATTTAGAGAAGCAAGGTCATTAACAGATTGAGGTAGGAAGGGAAGAGGACCCCAGGAGCAGCGAGGTCAGGCCTGGTGCCAGCCCCTGGAGACCAAAAAGCAGGAGGTCCAGACCAAAGTGTACAGTAGTATTCAAAGTATCATCTCTCCTAGAATCCTGGATGCACAATCTAGCAAATTCCCAGCGATTTTATTTTCTACCACGGCCCTTTCTCAAAATATTCACGAAGACAATTGGTGGTTAGAGAAATTTCTGATCACGGTGTGAGCCGCGACCCGCGGACGAACGAAGTGCATGAGCACAACATGCAGCCACTTCCGCCGGTAGGCGCTGAGCTCGACCGCGCGCCTGGATGGGCCTCAGACGCGACTCAGCCTGGAGTCGACTGTTGACGGCTGCTAACGGAGCTAAATCTCTGAAAACAGGCACGGTTTCAGCAGACAGCTTCATGGGGCTGCTACCGCACAATTTTGCCATTTTACAGACTCCTCGGCAGTCGCTGATGAAATGTCAATACGTAATGTCTTTCATGTCAGTCTGTCAATCACGGATGGAATTGTGCCCTTAAGCCTGCCTGCTTGTATTGAAATTCCTCACTTAATATCATAGTGTGTTGACTGCATCATTGGAGTGATTCACTCTTACTCTGTTAAGTTTGGATTCAGTAGTTCGAGTTGTGGCACAAGCAAGCTAATGATGCATGTTTTTGAAGCCCTGCCTGGTAGTGCGGGAGAATCCGCTCCGCGCCACAAAAGGCGGCGGGCCTCGGATGTGTGAATCTGACAAGCCCTTGGTGAGGTGTGATGTCGGTGCCAATACAGTTGAACGGCCGGGCCGTTATTGATTGGAAGCAGCACTGTTCCACAGTTGGCTGACTCCGGGGTGTTCGCCAAAACTGCTGCAGCTCGAGGCGGAACTGCTGCAGCTCGAGGCTGTGGAACCTGCTAGGTATTTCACCACTGGCTCCAACAAGCAGAACGGCACGGCTACCAGCTTTGGAGCCATCAAAACAAGTGCGTTTCTCCCGTTTAATTCTATGGGATGTGACGTGCTGGAATCATCAGAGAGCAGTGCCTTCGCAGCTGTCGCTGCCGAGGCTCAGACGCTGGTGGCCAGGAGCTGGCCCAGAGGCCTGCAGCGTCTACCAGCGCGCAGCAGTGCAGGCTGCCGGGGTGTCGGTGTCAGTGCGGCCTGCCGGGGTGTCCATGGTCTGCCGGGGTGTCGGTGTCAGTGTGGCCTGCCGGGGTGTCGGTGTCAGTGTGGCCTGCCGGGGTGTCAATGTGGCCTGCCGGGGTTTCGGTGTCAGTGTGGCTTGCCGGGGTGTCGGTGTCAGTGTGGCCTGCCGGGGTGTCAATGTGGTCTGCCGGGGTGTCGGTGTCAGTGTGGTCTGCCGGGGTGTCGGTGTCAGTGTGGCCTGCCGGGGTGTCAATGTGGTCTGCCGGGGTGTCGGTGTCAGTGTGGGCTGTCGGGGTGTCGGTGTCAGTGTGGCCTGCCGGGGTGTCAATGTGGTCTGCCGGGGTGTCGGTGTCAGTGTGGTCTGCCGGTGTGTCGGTGTCAGTGTGGCCTGCCGGGGTGTCGGTGTCAGTGTGGCTTGCCGGGGTGTCGGTGTCAGTGTGGCCTGCCGGGGTGTCGGTGTCAGTGTGGCCTGCCGGGGTGTCAATGTGGTCTGCCGGGGTGTCGGTGTCAGTGTGGCCTGCCGGGGTGTCGGTGTCAGTGTGGCCTGCCGGGGTGTCAATGTGGTCTGCCGGGGTGTCGGTGTCAGTGTGGCTTGCCGGGGTGTCGGTGTCAGTGTGGCCTGCCGGGGTGTCGGTGCCAGTGTGGCCTGCCGGGGTGTCAGTGTGGTCTGCCGGGTGTCGGTGTCAGTGTGGCCTGCCGGGGTGTCAATGTGGCCTGCCGGGGTGGCAGTGTGGCCTGCCGGGGTGTCGGTGCCAGTGTGGCCTGCCGGGGTGTCGGTGTGGTCTGCCGGGGTGTCGGTGTCAGTGTGGCTTGCCGGGGTGTCGGTGTCAGTGTGGCCTGCCGGGGTGTCAGTGTGGTCTGCCGGGGTGTCGGTGTCAGTGTGGCCTGCCGGGGTGTCAATGTGGCCTGCCGGGGGTGTCAGTGTGGGCTGTCGGGGTGTCGGTGTCAGTGTGGCCTGCCGGGGTGTCAATGTGGCCTGCCGGGGTGTCAGTGTGGGCTGTCGGGGTGTCGGTGTCAGTGTGGTCTGCCGGGGTGTCAGTGTGGTCTGCCGGGGTGTCGGTGTCAGTGTGGCCTGCCGGGGTGTCGGTGTCAGTGTGGCTTGCCAGGGTGTCGGTGTGGTCTGCCGGGGTGTCGGTGTCATTGTGGCCTGCCGGGGTGTCAATGTGGTCTGCCGGGGTGTCGGTGTCAGTGTGGCTTGCCGGGGTGTCGGTGTCAGTGTGGCCTGCCGGGGTGTCGGTGTCAGTGTGGCCTGCCGGGGTGTCGGTGTCAGTGTGGCCTGCCGGGGTGTCAATGTGGTCTGCCGGGGTGTCGGTGTCAGTGTGGCTTGCCGGGGTGTCGGTGTCAGTGTGGCCTGCCGGGGTGTCGGTGTCAGTGTGGCCTGCCGGGGTGTCAATGTGGTCTGCCGGGGTGTCGGTGTCAGTGTGGCTTGCCGGGGTGTCGGTGTCAGTGTGGCTTGCCGGGGTGTCGGTGTCAGTGTGGCCTGCCGGGGTGTCAATGTGGTCTGCCGGGGTGTCGGTGTCAGTGTGGCTTGCCGGGGTGTCGGTGTCAGTGTGGCCTGCCGGGGTGTCAATGTGGTCTGCCGGGGTGTCGGTGTCAGTGTGGCTTGCCAGGGTGTCGGTGTGGTCTGCCGGGGTGTCGGTGTCATTGTGGCCTGCCGGGGTGTCAATGTGGTCTGCCGGGGTGTCGGTGTCAGTGTGGTCTGCCGGGGTGTCAGTGTGGTCTGCCGGGGTGTCGGTGTCAGTGTGGCCTGCCGGGGTGTCGGTGCCAGTGTGGCTTGCCAGGGTGTCGGTGTGGTCTGCCGGGGTGTCGGTGTCAGTGTGGGCTGCCGGGGTGTCAATGTGGTCTGCCGGGGTGTCGGTGTCAGTGTGGCTTGCCGGGGTGTCGGTGTCAGTGTGGCCTGCCGGGGTGTCGGTGTCAGTGTGGCCTGCCGGGGTGTCGGTGTCAGTGTGGCCTGCCGGGGTGTCAATGTGGTCTGCCGGGGTGTCGGTGTCAGTGTGGCTTGCCGGGGTGTCGGTGTCAGTGTGGCCTGCCGGGGTGTCGGTGTCAGTGTGGCCTGCCGGGGTGTCAATGTGGTCTGCCGGGGTGTCGGTGTCAGTGTGGCTTGCCGGGGTGTCGGTGTCAGTGTGGCCTGCCGGGGTGTCGGTGTCAGTGTGGCCTGCCGGGGTGTCGGTGGCAGTGTGGCCTGCCGGGGTGTCGGTGTCAGTGTGGGTTGTCGGGTGTCAATGGAAGTGGGGACTGTCGGGGCGTCAGTGTGGTGTCAGTGTGGTGTTCCGCTGGCGGCGGCAGGCTGGGCCGGGCCGCCCGCCGGAGACAGGGACGTGACGTCGCTACCGATCACCATCGCCGCACCGACAGGTGTGCAGGCACAAGGCTGGGCTGCAGCACCTGCTAAATCACACTACCGCTCACCTGCTGCAGCCGCACGGCGGCAGAAAACGGCGCAGCCCCCACCTCCCGACTGAACATCTCGCAGGCTTGACTACACAGAGAAAGCATGAAGCTAGTTAAGGTGATAATCAGCTTCAATATTCGCGTCGATTTGACGGTGTGACGGAATTTCTTTACCGTCAGGTAGTGACTGACTGCGGCCTGTTCCCTGTCCGCGTGCTGTTTTGCATTTGACAGTAGCATCGCAGCAGAAGATAAGAAACTAAGCTCGCCCGCAGCAGTTTCCTGATCTGATCAACGCCCAGCATGGATCAGTAAGCTGGCTTGCTATGACTCGTAACTCCTAAACAAGCGCTGCAGTTTGGTACAGTCCTGGAAGCTATGTCTGGCGTCGCAAACGTCACGGAGTCATTCGCTTGACAAGCAGCGCACCCAACAACGTCA
This sequence comes from Lepas anatifera, assembly GCA_034440635.1. Classification (NCBI taxonomy): domain Eukaryota; kingdom Metazoa; phylum Arthropoda; class Thecostraca; family Lepadidae; genus Lepas; species Lepas anatifera. Next base: position 1,419,745 of record JAOTON010000842.1, on the reverse strand, counting down.
ACACCCGCGGACATATCAGGGATTTATTACCAGATGAAAATGAATACCGATGGAGGTGAGACATCACAGGCAGCCGCCCCTCTTGCTCTCCCGTGCTGTGGGGGCTTCTTACGAGGCATCGGACAGAAGAGGGACCTACGCGGCGCCAGATCTTACGCGTCCTCCGTGGGGCGCGTCCGCATAGGTGGAACAACTCAGATACAATCCGACGTATATCCCAGGCTTCTGTGACAACTGGTGGCAAAGCCAGTCCGACGTATATCCCAGGCTTCTGTGACAACTGGTGGCAAAGCCAGTCCGACATATATCCCAGGTTTCTGTGACAAATGGTGGCAAAGCCAGTTGCGCACCACGATTATAATCGAGCTGTGCAAATTATAAACCAACTCAGGAGTACTGTATTTCATTTAGTTTATTACTGTTCTCAGCTCAGAGCTACTGTTAGAAAATGATCGTCATATATGTATTGAATATAGCCTGGAAAACATAAATTAATATTGAAGCTGCACTGGCCTAGGGATTTGCGGCTGCAATGATAATTATCAATTCAATTCCTAAGCATATCTGAAGAATATGACCAAATCAACAAAAATTTGATTCCAAATCTATATCCGGATCCAGTCCTGCTGTGCGATCCAATCTGAACCTCGGATCGGATATTCATTCCGGTACTCAATCCGTGGCACATGTGACATGCGTTGGGATTTAATATAGGTTAATGAATGGCATGGTCTATAATTTAAGCCCCAAATCCTGCTTAGAAATATCGTTTTCGTACGACGAACTCAGCAATGCCTCTATTCTAGTACCTATGACACGTATGTGAGAATTGATTGTCAGGTTCATTTCGGCTTTGGAGCGCCAAATATCAGTCTGGTAACAATTTTCTTGTTTCCCTGCAATTTAGGTTGTTCTCTGGCCTGAACATTAGTTCCCTAGACCTGCAATACCTATCACCATGGTGTATCCTTATGAGCATGTACCGTGCAGGGTTGAACGAATAATGCAAATCTAGAAAACTTGCTTCAGCCAGTCAGAAACGGAAATTGACGTTTTATCAAACAACGTGAAAACCTGCGATGTGTCATCTGGTTTGTGATACGGAGCGTTGCGGCGGACTTTCGGACTTGGTGGAAATACTCTATGGGACCCGCTATTTTCTGCACTTCCTTATTCAAGTGGATGGATTAGCCGGTGTCAGTAAGTGGCTGATTGGGCTTTAATATGTTCTTATCGTGCAATTCGGGTATCCTTCACTGGCTGGGGTACTCCGAAAATTCACTGGGCAGGCGCCGTCATTGCCCCCATGGGGCGACATAGATGCTAGTGTTTGCCAACTCATCGACTGAAATAGGTCGACATTTGATTGCTTCCATTACGATATAGGATGCCCATCGTTATTTACGTTGATTTATAAGTAAAAATCATATACACTTTCGACTTCTAACTAAGCCAGCGCCATTAATGAAGTATATATGGCTTTGGACTTGGTTAGTAAAATAAATTACTTCTTACGGTGATGTTTGGTAATCTGCAGGCTGGGTGTGAGTTTTTCTGATGACTGATAGTCACACCACTGTGCGTCCATTAGCCTACGCTGACGAACGGCTGAGAAACAACGCCAGGAGTGTTTAATTACCAGCGGCGTCGTAATACAGGTGTAGGCTTAACGGCAGTCGGCGAGCATCACGTGAGGAACATTAAGCGATTGTTTTGTGACTGGTTAGCACGCCAAGTTGCCCGAGAGGGCTGGAATTTCGCAACGGTTTGGCAACACTGTGTTGCGCTTGTATGACAAAACAGGTATAAACGGGAAAGCTTACAAATGATATTCAGCTGTTAAATGTGGTGAAAGTTAAGGTGCTAATATCAAATAGCACTAAACGAAATAATTTTGATACGTTGAGTCAAAAGGCATGCATTGACATTGGACACAATGGCGAACTAGCTAATGGATAATCTTTGTAAATGGGATAATACGTGCCAATTATGCCAATTATTATAATACTCATTCAACGGGTAGATAAGAAATGGCAAAAAACTTAGCAAGTGTAAGACAACCAAGGGATATGGAACATATCCTTACATGTACTCAAACAGGGTGTATGTTCTAAATAAGATCATTATTCTCAAAGAAGCCTTCTACAATTCGCGAACCTTCTCAATCTGACTTTGTGTTCGGTAACTTTTTAACTTTGTGAGTAATTGCCTGGTACTCCGGTACTAACTTTGTCCACCTTCCTTCTGCTAGCACGCTTCAGGATCAAGGGAATTTGTTTCTGTCATTTCCTGAGCACAGTGTGACTGGTCGAGGGAAGTTCACACCTTGTAGACTTATGAAGCTCCCGCTAAACGTTTCCGACTTCGATGAAGTTTGCCCCGTCTCTTATTAACTGTGTTGTGTGGTATGAGGCAATGCTGTATTCCGGCTCAGATCAGTTCTTTTGTAAGCGGCGTTCTATTGGATTCAGGAATGAGCCTTGACACCACTTTTTCCCGAATATGTGTTCCATACATTCTAAAACACGAGATAGACGATACATCTGGAATGTGTGAAACGTTTCAACACACCTGGACAGTGGCGGATCCAAGACTTCACTTAGAGGGGGAGCTAGGGGGCTCGAACCTCGCCTGCCATTGCCTCGGAACAGTCTCCGACCATGCATCAGCTGTAGGCACTGGGATGTTTGGGAGGGGTGGGGCTTGAGCCCCATAGCCCCTCCCCGTCTATCCGCGGCTGTGCCTGAATCACATTCTAGCCGTTAGTAGTAATTTCAAATTGATATGTATAGAAACAGTTGGTTTGCTGAGGTAATTGTTTGTGCCCATCATTACCTTCCGAGTTACTAAATTGTGTATAATTTTGGGGCCGACCCAATTGTGGGTCACTTAACACGCGCATTGACGGGGGACGGGTACCCGCCCCTTGGGTTTTTCGGAGATAGCAGTAAAACGGCGGCGTGTAGCGCCGCCGTACTTGGTACACCTTTTCCTTCATCATTTTTACAACTTCTGTGAAAATTTTAAGGTTAGGTCATCTCAGGTCAGGTCACCAGTACAGGTCAAGTGACCTGACCTAAAAAAAAGTTTAAGATAGCATAAGTTGGAACAGGGTGGACTTATCCGATTGAAACTCATATCACATAATGGTCCCACCGAGTTCTCTAAAATATGTTCCGGTATTTTTGATATCCATGACCTAAGGTCAGGTACGAGGCATGACCTCTCCATTGGAAATACATGGGAAAAATGGTTTTTACTGTATAACTCAGTACCGGATAGTGATAGAGCGTTTATTTTAGCTGCATTAGACTCGCCTTGGCTTTGCGGTTCTAATGATATGCATTTTGTATAATTTGACCGTGACCTGACCCTAGGTCAGGTCAAATCCTTGATTTGACCTAGCAAAGTCAAATTATATATCATTCGATTCGGTTTGCTGCAAGGACTCATGTAGTTCAAGTCGTTTTGCTCTATATTTACTTGTTCAGATGTAATGGCCGAAAAACTTAATTTACATGTTATCCCTATTACGGCATGTTTTGACCTCTCGTGACCTTAAATGTGACCTGACGAAAAAATGTTTCAAATATTTTCGATGGAGATGTGGATGGGCTACCCAACACCGTTTATCGTTCTTCGCTACCTACCGTGGTTCTCGAGATCTTAGGGGGGGCGGGTACCCGCCCCCCCTCGTCAAAGCGGGGGTGGCTCAGACTCCCGTCAATGCGCGTGTTAAATAAAGACTAGAATGTGAATGACTAACGGCAAACATAAATGTAAGGAGGATTGCCCCGCGAGAGAGGTTTCGTCTCGTTAAGGCGTGCAGAAGTAATGCAAGCTTAAAAATTAATGATATTGTTGTACATGCTTCAAATGCTTAAGAAAGAGTCTCGTGGAAAATTACTTTGAAATAAATTCCCCAATCAGTTGGCTGAGCGTGTCAATAATGAGACCAGCAGTGCGGGAATCACCGCGCACCGTCAGCCCTGCTGTTCGTTCCCATTGGCTGGAGGCGACTTCTGTGGCGACTCCAGTCACTGCGGGGAGGGACCGCCCCACAGGCTAGTCAAGCCGTCGCACGGTATATGCGTGACGCATATTTGGTTCTGCTAAGCTGCTCCGTTCACACTGCTGGCTTAGAAGCGTCCACTTCGAACCAAAGTATGGGCAATCATTGAATGCCAGATTTGAATTGCATGGGTTGGTGCGGGTTCAATGCCCACGGCGGGTATCGCCTTCCGGGTCCCATCTAACCCCGTGGAGAGGTTCTTGAAACCCACATGCCAAACTGTATCTGATTGGGCAAGTGCGAATGTTGAAAGTGGCCCAAGAAGAGCGATTTCCATAATATTCATGGCCAACTAATACCACGTGTCACCACGTGTAACAGAATATTCTACTACTTTTCTAAAAGACAGGGTTGGCGTTTGGTATTTGACATTTCTGTTTGTACCGTCCGACTGTAAAGGCGCAGATCCAGTGGGGGGGGCAAAAGGTATTTGTCCCCTAAGCCCCCGATGAAAACATCCTTTCATGATTTTGGGTCCGTTGCCCTGGCTCGCGCCCTTACATCATCTGCCTAGATCCGACACTGCGAACGGATACCCAGGCTAGTCCTAGACTAGTCTAGAGTAGACACTTGTGGCGGCATGCCCAAGCTCTGTCTCTTTGCGTAATAACCATGGTAAGCTCATTTGCATTAAAGGGAGTGTGACACCTTTATAACGTGATTTTAACTGAGATAGGCAAGTTGTAAAGCATGCCGGAAACCTGGTACTAATTTATCATTTGTCTTGGAACTCAAAATTTCCATAGAGAAAAGTTAAAAACCTATCTGAAATGTACTAAAAATGTACCCCAGGGAGCCGGTCGCAGCTGTCAGCTGTTGGCATGACGACATGCTGACGTCACCGTGAGTAGTCAGTCTATTGAAACTCATTGAATATGGTAGTGGTTGCCGGATCATGACGTCATGCACAGGAAGAGGCGTATTTCTTACTCTGAAGGATCATTTTAAATATCAAGATATTGAGCTTCTTGTACATTTTTCAGGAAAATCATGGACATTTTCATGATTTTTGGCTAAAAATGCCCCTAATAACATTAAATTCCGGGATTCAACGAAGGTGCCACATTCCCTTGAAACATATGTACATCGCGAGGCTGAAGGTGTGGCATATGATGGCCTCAGGAAAGGCTGCTATGTGAACTGACTTTTATTGTTTGGTTTAGACACAGTAATACTTTTTAGCCGTCCAGTGTGTACAATTTTCTTGACATTTTCTATTACGGAAGAAATAAAAGAAAAATAAAAAATAACAGTTTAACTTCCTTAAGTGCCCACATAACTGAATATCGAATGAGGCGTAGCCAATAAATCGAGTGTATCGTTTGAAGTCGTTTAAAAAGTCAGCCGTCTCACAAGTGCCTTTTGCAATTTCTCAGAAGCCAGCCTGGTGCTGGCTGGGGCACACTCTCCACCCCTGCACTGGGACAGCTGTTGATTACAGCGGGCCGCTGCTTCAGCAGGTCACTCTCGGGCTTTCAGACGACGCATTGTTGTGAGCTGCTCATCTAACGATTAGGTGGTTCATGCTTACTTTCGCCAAACTAACCGTGAAGAAATTCTAAATGGATACAGACAGCTGATGACTCCCAATCTGTGAATTTAAGATCCGCACATTCCCTTTTAATGAGTCTTAAAAAGTGATCTATTTTGTAATGTTTCCTCATGTCGGGACCAGAAGTGGTGGATTTCAAAAGTTCGTTTCACGATCTTCTACAATTATTTTGAAAGCCTGAAAAATGTAGTTGCTCACATGTATATACTACCTACAACTTAAAAATTTCATGCACGCATGAATTTTCAAAACGTCATGTAGCCAAGCCGCTGAAAAGCCCTGAAACACCAGTAATTCTAAACAAGAGCGTATTTCTGTGCCCTCCTGAACTTTATATAACGTTCCTTGTATGTTGCCGAACTGTGTGCGACAAACGACTGCAAATGCTGAAGTATGCCTGTCAATTATCGTGGCACAAGACTGAACAAGCGCCTTTCGTTTCGTTTTGGAAATAATTTCTAAATGCAAATGACTGCAGTGGTGACTCCGTCGCGGCACCCCTTAATTGCATCTGTAAACACATTTTAACGATAACCACGCTTTTCTGAACCATTCGGCTTGTTTCTAATCTTCTTTCCGATGAGCTCCGGTTTGAACAGGAGCGAGTGTGCAGCCTCTCGGGAGGCGGTTCACTGTCGCACCAGCACACAGTTGTCCTAGCAAAAATACTGTCGCATCAGTACTCCAGGCACGACTGCGAGCACCCTCAAGCCCAGCTCCATCGGCTGACGGGCGCAGAAAACACTGCCGCTGTCGTCCAGACACGTCCACACGATTTCTGTGTCAACACAGCTCTCGGCGGTCGGGACCCACCTGCAGAGTCGGGCGGTGAACGGCGGCGACGGACGGGCAGCAGCGATCCGTTCGTAGTGACCTCTCGCACTGTCTCAACCGCCACTGACACGGGGGGTCAGAGCAGGCGGCGTTTTAAAAGTGTGGCTGGTGACGTCACTGGTCGGCGGCACCACTGGGGGCCTCCTTGCCTAGGGGATGTTGGGCAGGGGCACCGGCTCCTCCCACAGGCCTGCGGTGGTGCATGGATTAGCGGGCATAGCCCCCACAGCAGAGTCCCAGTGGCCAGTTGTGTGAAATCGCGATAGAGTGTTGTAGTGACCTGAATTACTTTGATATTTAGGACTTCTAATTTGATTATAACTTGATGACATTACCCCCGGTAGAAGCCACGCAGTACAAGTTTATCGCAATATTCTATGATGTTGTGGTACACAAGGATCAAAATTTTGGAATACAAGGCTAGCACAGATTAAGAAGGGCAATTTGTATTTTTTCACAATAAATGGATATTTTAATCCAGGGCCGGTATGTGTCAGAGCTGGACAGGCAATAGTGAAAACTAAAACACTGAAAAAGAGCAGAAACAAAAAAAAACTGGAATGATGACCCATAGATACTCAAAGTTGCTCTCATCGACTTCTATTGTTTTGGAGTATATATATTCTCAAGAGACATACTGACAACGTTTCCGTCTTTGCAGCTCCCTGGCTTCAGCATCGACAACGACTTGAGCCTCTGGGGTCGAAAGAAAGCTCTAACACCGGAGGTGGGTCTTGAAAGCCTGACCCATAATTTTTTACAATTTGTCTTGAATGTGAATTTTTATTGGCCCAAGGCTTTTTGAGGTCTCATCATGATATCCAGCCGTCATATAATACCAGCCTCTTGGCCTAGAAGCTTATGTCAGAGCTCAATGTCAATGAAATGTTTTCCCGGGCCTCGTAACGGACCCTGCAGATGCACCTTGCTATTGTTTGCTTTAACTAGGGACGGATGTATTGGTGGTGAGGGGTGTGGTCTCTCTCGCACACCTTCTGTAGACAAGCTGATCGTAATCGAACGTTTGGGGCGACCCGAGAAAAATCGTGAAAGCACAATGCTTCTGAAGAAAGCCGGTCAGAAGTATATATGTTGATACAGTTTGGCTGCTTTGAGGGTGTCCTGATCGGAATCCACCCCCTCCCGGGATCCACCCCCACCCCTGTACACGGCGGATTCCACCCTCCCGGGATCCACCCCCACCACTGTACACGCCCCGGATTCCACCCTCCCGGGATCCACCCCTACCCCGGTACACCCCCGGATTCCACCCTTCCTGGAATCCACCCCCACCCCCTGTACACCCCCGGATTCCACCCTCCCGAGATCTACCCCTACCCCTGTACACGCCCGGATTCCACCCTCCCGGGATCCACCCCCACCACTGTAAACGCCACGGATTCCACCCTCCCGGGATCCACCCCCAGCCCTGTAAACTCCCCGGATTCCACCCCCTCCCGGGATCCCCCCACCCCTGTACACGCCCCGGATTCCACCCTCCCGGGATCCACCTCCACCCCTGTACACGCCCGGATTCCACCCTCCCGGGATCCACCCCCACCACTGTAAACGCCACGGATTCCACCCTCCCGGGATCCACCCCCAGCCCTGTAAACTCCCCGGATTCCACCCCTCCCGGGATCCCCCCACCCCTGTACACGCCCCGGATTCCACCCTCCCGGGATCCACCTCCACCCCTGTACACGCCCCGGATTCCACCCTCCCGGGATCCACCCCTACCCCGGTACACCCCCGGATTCCACCCTTCCTGGAATCCACCCCCACCCCTGTACACCCCCGGATTCCACCCTCCCGAGATCTACCCCTACCCCTGTACACGCCCGGATTCCACCCTCCCGGGATCCACCCCCACCACTGTAAACGCCACGGATTCCACCCTCCCGGGATCCACCCCCAGCCCTGTAAACTCCCCGGATTCCACTCTTTCCGGAATCCACCCCCACCACTGTAAACACCCGGATTCCACCCTCCCGGGATCCACCCCCACACCTGTACACGGCCGGATTCCACCCTCCCGGGATCCACCCCCACCGCTGTACACCCCCGGATTCCACCCTCCCGGGATCCACCCCTACCCCTGTACACCCCCTGGATTCCACCCTTCCCGAATCCACCCCCACCCCTGTACACCCCCCGGATTCCACCCTCACGGAATCCACCCCCACCACTGTACACGCCCGGATTCCAACCCTCCCGGAATCCACCCCTACCCTGTACACGCCCCAGATTCCACCCTTCCCGGATTCCAACCCTACCCCTGTACACGCCCCGGATTCCACCCTTCCCGGAATCCACCCCTACCCCTGTACACGCCCCGGATTCCACCCTCCCCGGATCCACCCCACCCCTGTAAACTCCTCGGATTCCACCCCTTCCGGAATCCACCCCACCCCTGTACATCCTCCGGATTCCATCCTCCCTGGATCCACCCCCTCGCCCCTGTACACCCCCATGATTCCACCCTCCCAGGATCCACCCCCCACCCCTGTACACGCCCCGGATTCCACCCCTTCCGGAATCCACCCCCACCCCTGTAAACACCCGGATTCCACCCTCCCTGGATCCACCCCCTCGCCCCTGTACACCCCCATGATTCCACCCTCCCAGGATCCACCCCCCACCCCTGTACACGCCCCGGATTCCACCCCTTCCGGAATCCACCCCCACCCCTGTAAACGCCCGGATTCCACCCCTCCCGGAATCCACCCCCACCCCTGTAAACGCCCGGATTCCACCCCTCCCGGAATCCACCCCTACCCCTGTACACGCCCCGGATTCCACCCCTTCCGGAATCCACCCCACCCCCTGTAAACGCCCGGATTCCACCCTCCCGGGATCCACCCCCTGTACACGCACCGGATTCCACCCCTTCCGGAATCCACCCCCCACCCCTGTAAACGCCCGGATTCCACCCTCCCGGGATCCACCCCTGTACACGCCCGGATTCCACCCCTCCCGGGATCCACCCCCACCCCTGTACACCCCCGGATTCCATCCTCCCGGCATCCACCCCCCACCCCTGTACACGCCCGGATTCCACCCCCTCCCGGAATCCACCCCTACCCATGTACACGCCCCGGATTCCACCCTTCCCGGATTCCACCCCTACCCCTGTACACGCCCGGATTCCACCCTCCCGGGATCCACCCCCCTGTACACGCACGGATTCCACCCCTCCCGGGATCCACCCCCACCCCTGTACACCCCCGGGATTCCACCCTTCCTGGAATCCACCCCCACCCCCTGTACACCCCCGGATTCCACCCTCCCGAGATCTACCCCTACCCCTGTACACGCCCGGATTCCACCCTCCCGGGATCCACCCCCACCACTGTAAACGCCACGGATTCCACCCTCCCGGGATCCACCCCCAGCCCTGTAAACTCCCCGGATTCCACCCCCTCCCGGGATCCCCCCACCCCTGTACACGCCCCGGATTCCACCCTCCCGGGATCCACCTCCACCCCTGTACACGCCCCGGATTCCACCCTCCCGGGATCCACCCCTACCCCGGTACACCCCCGGATTCCACCCTTCCTGGAATCCACCCCACCCCTGTACACCCCCGGATTCCACCCTCCCGAGATCTACCCCTACCCCTGTACACGCCCGGATTCCACCCTCCCGGAATCCACCCCTCCCCCTGTACACGCCCCGGATTCCATCCCTCCCGGGATCCACCCCTGCCCCTGTACACGCCCCGGATTCCACACCTCCCGATATCCACCAGTACCCCTGTACACGCCCCGGATTCCACCCCTCCCGGGATCCACCAGTACCCCTGTACACGCCCCGGATGCTACCCTTCCGGAATCCACCCCCACCCCTGTACACGCCCCGGATTCCACCCTCCCGGGATCCACCCCCACCCCTGTACACGCCCCGGATTCCACCCCTTCCGGAATCCACCCCCACCCCCTGTAAACGCCCCGGATTCCACACCTCCCGATATCCACCAGTACCCCTGTACACGCCCCGGATTCCACCCCTCCCGGGATCCACCAGTACCCCTGTACACGCCCCGGATGCTACCCTTCCGGAATCCACCCCCACCCCTTTACACGCCCCGGATTCCACCCTCCCGGGATCCACCCCCACCCCTGTACACGCCCCGGATTCCACCTCTTCCGGAATCCACCCCCACCCCTGTAAACACCCGGATTCCACCCTCCCTGGATCCACCCCCTCGCCCCTGTACACCACCATGATTCCACCCTCCCAGGATCCACCCCCACCCCTGTACACGCCCCGGATTCCACCCCCTTCCGGAATCCACCCCCCACCCCTGTAAACGCCCGGATTCCACCCCTCCCGGAATCCACCCCCACCCCTGTAAACGCCCGGATTCCACCCCTCCCGGAATCCACCCCTACCCCTGTACACGCACCGGATTCCACCCCTTCCGGAATCCACCCCACCCCCTGTAAACGCCCGGATTCCACCCTCCCGGGATCCACCCCTGTACACGCCCGGATTCCACCCCTCCCGGGATCCACCCCCCACCCCTGTACACCCCCGGATTCCATCCTCCCGGCATCCACCCCCCACCCCCTGTACACGCCCGGATTCCACCCCCTCCCGGAATCCACCCCTACCCATGTACACGCCCCGGATTCCACCCTTCCCGGATTCCACCCCTACCCCTGTACACGCCCGGATTCCACCCTCCCGGGATCCACCCCCACCACTGTAAACGCCACGGATTCCACCCTCCCGGGATTCACCCCCAGCCCTGTAAACTCCCCGGATTCCACACCCCCCGGGATCCCCCCACCCCTGTACACGCCCCGGATTCCACCCTCCCGGGATCCACCTCCACCCCTGTACACGCCCCGGATTCCACCCTCCCGGGATCCACCCCTACCTCGGTACACCCCCGGATTCCACCCTTCCTGGAATCCACCCCCACCCCCTGTACACCCCCGGATTCCACCCTCCCGAGATCTACCCCTACCCCTGTACACGCCCGGATTCCACCCTCCCGGAATCCACCCCTCCCCTGTACACGCCCCGGATTCCATCCCTCCCGGGATCCACCCCTGCCCCTGTACACGCCCCGGATTCCACACCTCCCGATATCCACCAGTACCCCTGTACACGCCCCGGATTCCACCCCTCCCGGGATCCACCAGTACCCCTGTACACGCCCCGGATGCTACCCTTCCGGAATCCACCCCCACCCCTGTACACGCCCGGATTCCACCCTCCCGGAATCCACCCCCACCCCTGTACACGCCCCGGATTCCACCCTCCCGGGATCCACCCCTACCCCTGTACACCCCCGGATTCCACCCTCCCGAGATCCACCCCTACCCCTGTGCACGCCCCTGATTTCACCCTCCCGGGATCCACCCCCTGTACACGCCCCGGATTCCACCCCTCCCGGAATCCACCCCCACCCCTGTAAACGCCCCGGATTCCACCCCTTCCGGAATCCACCCCTACCCTTGTACACGCCCCGGATTCCACCCTTCCCGGATTCCACCCCTACCCCTGCACACGCCCCGGATTCCACCCTCCCGAGATCCATCCCCACCCCTGTACACGCCTGGATTCCACCCTACCCGGATCCCACCCCTACCCCTGTACACGCCCCGGATTCCACCCTTCCCGGATTCCACCCCTACCCCTGTACACGCCCGGATTCCACCCTCCCGGGATCCACCCCCACTGTACACGCCCGGATTCCACCCCTCCCGGGATCCACCCCCACCCCTGTACATCCTCCGGATTCCATCCTCCCGGCATCCACCCCCCACCCCTGTACACGCCCGGATTCCACCCTCTTCCGGAATCCACCCCTACCCCTGTACACGCCCCGGATTCCACCCCTCCCTGGATCTACCAGTACCCCTGTACACGCCCTGGATTCCACCCCTCCCGGAATCCACCCCTACCCCTGTACACGCCCCGGATTCCACCCCTCCCGGGATCCACCCCTACCCCTGTAGACGCCCCGGATTCCACCTCTCCCGGGGTCCACCAGTACCCCTGTACACGCCCCGGATTCCACCCTTTCCCGGATCCACCCCCACCCCTGTACACGCCCCGGATTCCACCCTCCCGGAATCCACCCCACCCCTGTACACGCCCCGGATTCCACCCTCCCGAATCCACCCCTACCCCTGTACACGCCCCGGATTCCACCCCCCGACCCCCCACCACCCGATTCCACCTCCCGTCACCCCCCTGTACACGCCCCGGATTCCACCCTCCCGGAATCCACCCCACCCCCTTCTACCGCCCTCACCCACACCCCTGTACACGCCCGGATTCCACCCTCCCGGAATCCACCCTACCCTGTATACGCCCGGATTCCACCTCCCGGAATCCATCCCCACCTGTACACCCGGATTCCACCCTCCCGGGATCCACCCCCACCCCTGTACACGCCCGGATTCCACCCTTCCCGGAATCCACCCCCACCCCCTGTACACCCCCGGATTCCACCCTCCCGGAATCCACCCCTACCCCTGTACACGCCCGGATTCCACCCCCGAACCCCTACCCCTGTACACCCCCAGGTTCCACCCTTCCCGGAATCCACCCCCACCCTTGTACACGCCCGGATTCCACCCTCCCGGAATCCACCCTTAGCCCTGTACACGTCGGGCGCGGTCGTTGTGCGTCAAAGGTGCCTCATTCGGGCAAGTAAACATCCGGGAAATACCACAACTATATTGATGCACAACAGAGTAGCGTAAGATAATTTGTCAATGGCTGTTTAAGGTGAATCGGCTGGGAGTGTTGTTTTCCGTGCTGTCCTTGTAAGGGTATTTCCTTTGCGGTAAAGTCCATCCCCTGCATTGTTTTTCTCTATTTGTAAGCCACAAAACCTGGTTTTGGCTATTGGGTCGTCTCTGAAAATAATGGTGCCCCCTGCCAAGTCCAAGAGTAATTGCTTTCTGATCAGAATTTTGTAATATTCCACTCCTAGAATTACCTAAAATTGGCGTTAGAATGGAGCCCCCTTACACCTTCAAAAGGTGCCTCTAATATGAGGAATATTGGTGCCGCCCTGAGGCGTTGGTACCCCGTGACATTCCAGGTCCTTCAATGTCTTTGTGATAAGCCAAGCGTGTGCTTAAACGGTCTGAGTCTAATAATTGACACTTTTTCTCACAATACTTTGCAAATACTTGTCTGCAGCTTCAGGAATGTGCAGAGGTCAGAAAATATCCCAGCTTGGCAACATTGTTAGATGATTTTTTAGCATTTTTAGGAAGTAAATGCTGAGTATCTTCTCTCTAGCGAGTTTGTGTTTATGGAGACTGAATGATATAGCGGCTTGCACTCCCTTAAGCCCAAATCACCTGCTCCGGTCGGTGTGTATTTCTTTTAAAATCTCCACTGAGGTCCAATAATTAGCAGCAGTTCTGCTTTTGACCTTTCTATGTGATTCTGTCGATCAGCATAAGCTAACCCACCGTTTTGAGGGATGGTGTTTTCGAAGAACGCCAACAAAACTAGGAATTACTGAGGCAGTTTTGGTTGACCATCGTGCATTTAGATGTAAGAGGTACCGCTAATGCTTTACCTTGGTCCCTCTCACGGTTGTCAGTCGTCTTATGTGTCCTCAGCCCAAACCACTTTTTTCTTTCAGAGGAACTTTTTGGAGAGCAAAACGACTGAACGTCTGCATGCTTCGGAGACAAAAGATACTTGTTCTGGCCTCCGTTGATGTTGTTTATTACTGCGCCATCTTCCCGCACTCGAGGGTGGCGGGTCGTCCAGAGCCAATGGCATCTCAGATGAAGTTCTCCCCAGGCACCCAATTTGTACGGCCCAGTCCTGTGATTGCCCGCTGACAAACTCAGCAGACGCGGCCGGGGGACGCGCGCTCACACGCAGTTGCGCTGCCTCGTCTCGACGGGCCTGCAGACTGCTTGTCGCTCGGCCGATATCACTCACTGGTCAACAACATTTACCTTTTGTCGTGGATCCAATACAAAATAGTCCGTTTCTGAGGTAATTTGTGGCGCTAAACACGAATCTGGCAGCAGAAATGCCGTATCAGGTCAGAATTTTGAGATCCAATATGTCTGTGTCGTCTTTTTGCAAGCCTACTTGGCATCAGTGACATTGACAGTGCGAAACCCAAGAGGTCTAGGAAAATGAACGTTCTGGTGTTTGTGGAGGCTAAGGTATTCTACCTTAAAGCCGATTTCCATAGACCTAGGTCAATATATTCAAGGTAAAACGAGGCCATACAGGTTAAATTCTGTCTGTGCAAGGTAGCCATTGGAAAATGTCGTGATTATGCAATGAGAAGCCGGATATGGAGAGAAATTGACCTAAAGTAACGGAGGAAATGTCTGAGGCAATGTTCTCTGAAAATTTTAGGCCAAGGTCGTACAGGGCCATTGACCTTTGACGTCAAAATATTACATTTTGCCTATAACGTATACTGCAACTAGCACTATGGCAACCGTCGGGCGTGAAATAATGTTTGACCTTGACCCATGACCCTTGTCTTGAACCTGTGACCTTGAGCTCAAGATTGAGTGACCTAGCCTATGACATCATAACATGGTATACGTCATATTAGGCGGCGTCATCCGATCAAAGGCACTAGGGTTAATGACCTTGAAATGGTGGTATGACTTTGACCTGTGACTTTTTACTTAGACTCGACCTTCAAGGGAGGTGACTCTGACATAAAATCTTCATCATATGATGTTGCGACGTCACCTCTCGGTCTACACTACCAGCGAGCTTGTGCGACCGAGCGCAAACCTTGTTCAATGTACAATGTTCATGCACTTGAAGGTGAGGTAGTCTTCCGTTGCAATAAATTCACATATATAGTGATAAGCTGCATTGTCTGGGTGCAGTTAATCCGGGTTCTCGACGTCCTTGATCTAGATTTTTCCACAAAAGGCTAGGCCCATGACTGTGTGTGGAAAGTGTAGGGGCTATACACCAGGTATGCTCTGGGGAAGAAACCAGGTCTGATGGCAAAAACGGTTACTAAATTTGAAATCAGCGGTATCGAAATAGGCAGAAACAGGTGTTCACTTGCTGGATACATTTTGGCTGTTGACCAGTGTATTTTAGGGCTATTTTGGTATCAGTAATGTTGTCACAAACACATTTTTGTGCTTTGCAGTGCCCCCCAGTGCACTGGGAGGACTCTAGGGAGTTCATCAAAGTATGGGTTGATCCAGGATTTCCGACGGGGAAGTACCCTAGCCGGTTGGGAGGGGGACGTTATTTTTCTTCGGAGGGGGCACCATTTGACCCCTGAGGAGATGCCAACAACTATAAACCTGGCAACGACTGGAAGTGTGGGCGCTAGATGACCACACTGGTTGGCCTGCCCTTGAACTCAAATAACAAATAAACCGCCTGAAGGTTTCGATTGGACCCCCTCGGAATTTTTGGGAAATGACTCCCAACCGGTCGTACTGAGAAACACGCCACCCATTGGCGGATACAGGATTGCCTATCGGGAGGGCACATGGTGGGGGGGGGGGGGGTGGTTTGCCATCCGGACCAGAGGGTATCTTTAGGAGGGTACTTTTGGACGGTAGAGCCTGTCAGGTGGGTGCCAAATCCCATCGCGGGGGCACCAGTACTCGCAGGGGAGGAGGTAGGGGGTGGGAAGCGGCATTTCAGGGGAAGGGGGTGGTGTCTTAACGATTTTAGGGGCTTCAAGGGTCTATTGGGGGAAGTACCCCCTCTCCGAGCCCCCCGGATCCACCTATGGTGTCGCATAGTATACCTGTCAGGCGATAGATTTTGCGACTTGCATTCGACAATTTATATCAGGTCAAGTCAACGAGTGAGGACTCCATTTCTAAATCCATGTAACGCAATTGTATTATTCTACAATGGGGCAGACAAAACCAGAGTGTAACTCGGCTCCCAGAGGACCTAGATCAAGTTCCTAAGAAGTCATTCGAAAGCTCTAAGGAAGAAAATCATGAATATACTAACTTTTTTAGTTAGGATCAATAACGATGTCACTAGAGATCACCGAATGTCACGCTTTTATAATTCGTTTGTATATTCAAATTGGAGCGAGAAAGGTGCAGCAAAAATTTGATTTCAAAGAGAAGAGCATGATCTAAAGATTCACATGATATGCCACAGAATCTTTGAAATTAATATGTGCTTCTGGGGTCAAGGACTTGATGTGACCTGCATAGGTCTTGCTGCATATCATTTAAGTCCTTGGATTGACGCCAATGCATTTATTCTCCTATTTTTATTCTAGCTTTGACGGCTCCATGGTTGTAAGAAGTTCCGAAATTGGCCTAAATTGGAGTATTTTGTCCACCTGCGGCCTCACAGCTCAACAAATATGGTTCAAACATTTTTCCTCAGTGGAAACGATAGGGCGCCTTCAGCGCCATTCCATTTTTTCGTACCACTGTTGGTTCCTGAGTTCGTTGGGTCTGAGGTCCGACTTGACCCCCTCCCCCTCCCAAGCTGTTGTGGGTGCAAAAACCCCAGGCAGTGTCAGACTAAGGGCTACGGGCATCATGGGTGGGGAGGGGGAGATGACGTTCCAGGGGAGCGCGGCGCTGAGGCGGTCCCAGGGTGTACCGGGGCGGCTTCAGGGTGTACTGGGGCGGTTCCAGGGTGTACCAGGGGGGCTCGAGGGTATACTTGGGTGGTTCCAGGGCAGTGTCCCAAAACCTGGGGTGCTGGGTGCAGAACGACACCCAGTCGAGCAGAATTTTTCACTCACTTTTATATTTTTTTGCTAAATTTTCCACTCACTTCCAACAATACTTACTACTATTGAATTTTACTCAACAATACTTACTACAAAGGCCAGCTCCATTGCCTCCCCTACCAACGCCCACTGGAAAAAGAGAGCAGCAGAATCGACTAGAAGATCGTCAAATTAACTCGGCTCTTTTGCGCTTCTTTCGCTCTTCTGTCAGAAAATCTGGCATTTATATTTTTCTAGCCAACTATACCTGGCATCCCTATCTCCACCGATTTCAGTGGAACAACAGAATCGAAATTCTGGCGCGGGCAAGACACTCAGTGCCCCCTGCCCCTCCGGAGAAAGTTCCAATGGGTGAACACCGCCACTAAATTCCACCACTCACAAAATTGGTGAGTGGAAAATTAGACACCCTAGCCTTGTGTTGCCAAAAAATTAGCTGACCGCTTTGAAAGATACGTTTTTGGAAAGCAGTTTATCTGTGCACATGATTTCTAGGCTTACGTCCTTGAAAAGTTGTTTTTGTATTTCTGGTACCGAGAATAGTGAAAAACTATTTTTGGTCATCTTGTTAAAAGCAATTATCTTGAAATTTGTATGCTAAGCAGCATATTTGTTTGACATTTTATCGTAGAAAATTGACAATTTATTCCGAAGAAAATAATTTTTATCCATATCAGCCCTTCATTGCTGCGTCCACGCCGTGTGACACCCAAATCCACTCACGACACCCTACGACACCCTAGGCATAAATACACTGATACTTTAGGTGAACTGAAAGTGTACGGTACTTGAATACATTCAAACTCTACATTTTTATTAAATGATTTTTTTGGGCAACAAGAATGCATCCAGTTACCCTTCAAACATCGGCACTTTTTTGTATGGCTGGTCTACGGCGTGGACTTAACGAAACGCCGTCTTTTACATCTAGTAAATAAAAGCGGCATCTTTAGGCTTTTTGAAAGGCAGGTTTCATATTCTTTATTGACAAAAGATCGTTAGCCTTCCTCTCTGTGTGCTTTTATTTGCATAATTTTCTAGTATGTAAGGATTTAGAAAATTAATCTAGAGCAATTTTTGAAATGCAAATTATGTAGCTCATGCGACCGGCAAGCGCAATGCGATCAGAAATTTAAAGTAGTAGTTGCTCTGACGCTGTCGCAACCCGCCGCGCCTGGCTGATTGTAGACGAAAGGAAGAAACAACAACAGCAGAAAGAATAAGCCTGTAGACTTCGATCAGATTGATAGGAAGCAGCATATTCATATCGAGAAGAGTATATACGTGAAGAGGAGCAGGGAAATTGACAGGTAAAGAAAAGAACCTTTTAGCAAGAGTCTGGAAGAGTTTATTGCCATGATAGAAAGTTTGTAGTTTCGTCTGGGTTAGTTAAGTGTAAGCCAAGGCTCTACCGGGCCCTAGCATAGGTGTATGCGAGGTGCAGTGATTGAGGTCAGGAGGCCAAAATTCCGATAACTATAGGTATAGGTATAGGAGGGGCGTTGTCCCGGACGGAAAAACTATACAGTGTATGCTTAGATAATTAATTTTGGCACTAGGTATTGCATGAAAAAATCCCTTTTCATTTTTTATTACCTGCCATTTTTTTCAACATCCCTTGCCATCATTTTTCAACTCTGCAGAGTTGGCCTAAGGGGGCCCCGATATTTCGTCTCAGGGGCCCTTTAGAGCTGGTCGTGTGGGAGAGGAGAGGAGGGGCACAAGAGTTGGTCTAGGAAAGCCCCCCAAGAGTTGATCTTCATCCCACAAATGTTAGTCTTGGTGGCTCCCAGAGTTCTTTCCCCCAAAGGTTGGTCTCAAAGGCCCCCAAAAAAGTTTTTTATTTGTGGCAATTCACCAATTCCTTAAAAAATAATTGGGGACTGCCTCAGGGGGTTTCAGTTAGTAAAGATTTACCTGCTTAACCCAAATTTTTCACATGGTAATGGTCAAACAATTCTGCATGGGGACAATTTAAAAAATTTTTACTTTGAAAAAATTAAAGGAAATATCCATCCCTCAGTTCAAACAAGGGCTTTCAGAGTTTACCACCTGAGTAGCCAAATTGGAAAATTTTTGCTCCGCCATACATTTTGAGAGGAATTTTCCACTCACTCGCCAAACATTCCGAGCTGAATTTTCCGCTCGGCACCATAGCGCAAAACCTATTTTGGGTCACTGTTCCAGGGTGTACCGGGGCGGTTCCAGGGTGTACTGGGGCGGTTCCAGGGTGTACTTGGGTGGTTCCAGGGTGTACTGGGGCGGTTTCAGGGTGTACTGGGGTGGTTCCAGGGTGTACTTGGGTGGTTCCAGGGTGTACCGCGGCGGTTCCAAGGTGTACTTGGGTGGTTCCAGGGTGTACTTGGGCGGTTCCAGGGTGTACTGGGCGGTTGCATGATGTACTGGGGCGGTTCCAGGGTGTACTGGGGCGGTTCCAGGGTGTACTTGGGTGGTTCCAGGGTGTACTGGGGCGGTTCCAGGGTGAACCCGGGCGGTTTCAGGGTGTACTGGGGCGGTTCCAGGGTGTACTTGGGTGGTTCCAGGGTGTACTTGGGTGGTTCCAGGGTGTACTGGGGCGGTTCCAGGGTGTACTTGGGTGGTTCCAGGGTGAACCGGGGCGGTTCCAGGGTGCACTGGGGCGGTTCCAGGGTGTACCGGGGCGGTTCCAGGGTGTACCGGGGCGCTGGGTGGGTCGATGGGACAGGTGCTTGCCCTCCCCATTACACTCCGGATATGCCTATACGTTAAAGTAATGGCTATTAGCCATGCATTGGATGTTGGATGTTAGACTGCTCGATGACAAGGTATTTCCCGTCGACGAAGTAGATTAAAATATTGCTAGAAGGGTCACAAGAGTCACGGCACACTTAAATAAGCATGAGCGGGGTGGGCGTATGCTAACGATTCGAACATCCTGCAACAGCCTGCATCTACAATGCCGTTCGCACATAGAAAATACCGTTCGCGCATAAAAAAGGTTAAAAAAATCACTGCCTACCGACCTCTCCTCCCCAGTGGTCGCGTAGTTTGAATTTAAGTCGGAAAATTGCTATAATACTTAGACCTCACTGCACGTGCTGCGTGGACATATTTTTTGTTGCTTGAACGCGCCCCGGTGGGTGTCCGAGCCACATTCGCCCTGGTGGGGGGGTGTTTGAACACCCCCCTTGAACTATGCCCCTATGCAGGATAGCGAAAAAACGCGAACGCTTGTGGATTGCTCATGAAAATTCATGAAGAAACTATATTTGTCACTTTTTGGCTCAGGTCAATGTTGAGGTCCTGACATGTCAGAGTAGGTAGCGTTTTGAGTAGAGTTTTTGGGCCCTAGAATCTAACAGAGATGAGTTTGAATCATTTTTAGGCACCATTCGCTTTTTCTCGTCACGGTGAATCGAAAGATGTATAATATGACCATACTAGGTCAAAACACAAAAAGGATCTGACCTTAGGTCAGGTCAAGGTCACTTTAACCTAGCATAGTCTTTATGCCTATCAATCGACTTGCAGTAGCAGTCCAAACGCAATGATATCAAAATAAAAACGGCATCATCATGGCATGCAAAGTTATTGAACTAAGTCTGAAAACTGCTTAAGTAGCCTCAGAATACCTCTCAGAGGTCACAGGTCAAAAGTTGCAACTTGAACCTTGAAAGGGGCCCAGGATACTACGATTTGGAGAATGTGAAAGTATTCTCAGCTGTATCTACACAATTGCAGCCCAATTTCTGTTTTTCCATCTATTTCCAATGGAGAGGTCATGGTCCGTTCTTGACCTTAGGTCATCAATGTAAAAATCCCGGAATAGATATAGCACTCGGTGGGTCAATTATGTGGTATAAGTTTCAACCCGATAGATTAACCCATCTCTTACTTATGCCACCTTAAACATTTTTGTAGGTGACGTCATTTACTGGTGACCTGACCTGAGATGACACAACCCAAAAATTTTGGGGCAAGTTGCGGAATTGGTCAAGGAAAAATCGTGCCAAGTACGGCGGCACTTCGCGCCACCGTTTTTTCGTACCGCCGGAAATACCCGAGGGGTGTTCAAACACCCCCTCCTCCACCGGGGCGAGGGTTAAGGAAACATCTGGAAAATGGGATTTCCGTACTTGCGATTATAAATGAGTAGAACTTGTTTCAATAACTAGTTTCAAACGTGACCCTTGTATGGCGCGGCCAGGCAGCATAAATAGGGAGAATGATAGCAAGGGAATTAATGGGACGCCCGCCAGTGTGGAGGCTCTTTCACTTCTTGCGAAGGAGAATAAAATAATACAAAATATTAGGTTTATGAGCCATTTTAAGCAGAAATAAGGCCGAATTCATCCTTGCCAATAAGACATAGCCCCCAAACAACACCAGGCTAAAATTGCACCGATGTGTCACATTCTTTTTAATGCGAACGTGAAGGTCTGTTTACATCAGCTCAAGGAACGTGGCATGTTTTACACAAAGTGTGCGTAACTACCTCTTTTGAGCGGTTGTCTTGTCATGTTTGATGCACAATGTGGTGCCTGCTTAGATCTTATCAGTGTTGGATCGATGTCAGCGTATGTTTCTCGCTGTCGTGTGACATGAAAAACGACTAGCTGAATTATGCAGTTGGATAGACATGAGCAAAAACACTACTTAGGTGGTCGAAGACAGTGACCCAGAAGCTTGGTGGTTAGGAATTTATGGGCAGTAATCAGCCTCCTTACCGGGCTGCAGGGGTGTAAGTACACATCCCTGGTATGCTGCTACCGAGAGCATCCCAAGTTGACCCTTTCCATGGAAGTGAGAGGTATGTAGAATTAGTAGATTGCGGTAGTGGAGAAAATATTGCACAGATATGATTAGGGGGTGACAGAAATTACTTTTCTTAAAAACTTGTGGTCTCCGCATTTAAAAATGTGCTCTGGAATGTGGGGAATCTAATGAACATAAATTTATGTGGATCTAAGGCCGGCTGACCCCCTGTACATGGGGTCCGAAGAACAATGCATTTTTTCCATGTTTTGGCTACCGCGTATGGTTCGTTGTGGTGCTGTGCTCATTGAATTTGGTTCTGCGTTGTGAATGAACTGTCGCACGCTCGTAATTTATTTAAAAAAAGACTCAAGGCATAGTTTGTAGGTTAATTTCCTTTGCATCCAATTATTTTGCTTCCGCTTCCAGGATACTCATACATGAAATTATGTTGTATGAACAATTCGTGGTTGGCTCAAAATAATACTTCTTACCTACTAGGAACACAATGAAACCTTCCTAATAAAATGTTTGCTTCACATTCACATTTCTCGCTTTTGTTTCAGCTTACATTTTGGATGTTTTAGAATAAGCAGGGTTTATGGTCGGCGGTAATGCTACGGAAATACTTTATTCCCCAGAAAGTTTTATCACTGGAGAAAATCACGGTTGGTTCTATCCCTGATTGAGCTGATATAATGTTCACCTACCCTGTTTATTCTTTTTTTAATTCACATCTGATAAAGGGCCCTAGCGGGACTTATAGCCGCAAAAATACACAAACAATTGATAATGGGAAATCAGGACGGGATTTGACAAGATGTCAGCAGTTGAATATTGCAAACTGTGTTGCAATTGAATTTAATAGCACCCACTTATATTAGGCTCTATTTCTTATTAGGCTTATAGGCAATCATTAATCAGGCTCTGATGCACTTGACACATCAGCTGATCTGGTACGTCTTCCGCAAGCTTCTCAGCCAGCATTTTTCCACACCCACGCTGTGGCTGACACTGCCGCTCACTACAGAGTCCGTCTCCACACCCACGTTGTGGCTGACACTGCCGCTCACTACAGAGTCCGTCTTCTCCCAAAGATCCTGATTTCTGACCCCGCCATACTAACAGCTACTAACAGCTCTTGTTTTCGTGTATACGAGCAGTTCTTGTTTTCGCGTATACTAGCAGTTCTTGTTTTCCTGTATACGACCAGTTCTTGTTTTCGTGTATACGAGCAGTTTTTGTTTTCATGTATACTAGCAGCTCTTGTTTTCGTGTATACTAGCAGTTCTTGTTTTCGTGTATACGAGCAGTTCTTGTTTTCGTGTATACGAGTATTTCTTGTTTTACGAGCACGAGCATGTTGTATTTTTCCATCCGACGCATTTCATTACTTAAAACTACCCAGTGGTAGGGGCTGCTCTACTGCGCACAATTTGTATTCGCCTGGATGTGAGTTAATTAACTAATACTTTGAGAAGGTGCATAACCTTGGAAGTCAAGCGTCGGCATTTCTTATACGCGTGTAGAGGACATAAAACAGCATAAAATGTGAAAAACGTGGCCGAGGAAAATTACAGGCTGAAGCTACCACCTTCCGACTTCTAGCTTCTCCTTCTAACTCTGGGCGTAAGAGAGTCAAAGTGGGTTCAGTGTGAAGTTGATGGTAAGCTATGAAATTATTTCCACATCGGATTGAAACTTTCAGATCCAAACGAACCACTCTTGTAAGTCTTCAGTCTCTCGAGCCTCGTGCAATGACTCCTGGTGAATATTTACTGCTCCCAGGTTCCCAATACTACTGCACTGCGTGCCCTTTGAGTCTTGGATTGATGTGTAGCGGCTTCAATGGTGCAGTTACTCTACATTTCCAATATATTTTCCAGAGTGTTTCCGAGGCTAAGCTGATGGGATCTCCTAAATAATGTTGTAAGACCTGAACAGCTCCCAAAGTATCCGTTAAAGCTCCAGAACACGTTGAAGCAGGTTTAAAGCCTGGGGGCAGAAACTCTTTGAATGTCAGCAGCTACGTATCATCCCGTATGCTCAGTTGATGTATTAAGTAGGCTTGTGGCCGGTGTAAGTGTTCTCCAGGCAGCTAGCATAACTGATGCTGAGATCTATGAGAATACATAATTCAATGCCATTTAAAGTCGTTTACCTTCGCCTATGACTTTTCAGAAACTTCCAAGGCTGGATATCGCTCTGGGTAAGCTTTGCGTCAGTACGCGGACAAGAAGCGGGTAAATGCCTATCGTCAATTCCTCTGAAGAATTCCAGTTTGTTTGCAGATAAGATTTCAGCAAATTGCTGAACAAGTTACCCACGTCGACGGGGATGTATCAAGTTGCGGCCAAGTGATTTTATATTTCAATATAGGTTATATAAAAACAATTCCGGCTACAGGGCGGCTGGTTTAAGGCCCTCTACCTTCCTCCCTCCCTACTCCCCTTCTCTCTCTCTCCCTCTCTCTTAAACAAATAAGTGCAAACCTGAAGATATTCTGACTAGAGTATTACGCTCCCGTTCCTTGAGAGGTAAACACATTTTCTGTCGCTCTCTAGCCCCTCCCCCTTTCACTTGGCGTTATGCTGAGATGTTTTAAACGCTTCACATCTGAGTAATACAACATATATGATGCGATTTTGTTTGCTTTATTTATTTTTTATTATATTTGACATTTGTTATATGGCTTTTTCATTTAGTTTTATTTAGTCCACTTTCAACATGCAAAATTGCTCATTAATAGGTAGTATTAGTATATATTTATATATGAATATTGCTTATGATTATTTTGGGAAAGAAAGCTGAAATTGTATACTGTTCCGCAGGGCAGTGGTCGACATGAGTGCAGTTTTTTTTTTTTTTTTTTTTTTTTTTTTTTTTTTTTTTTGGTTGGGGTCCTTAATTTAATTAAAGAAATTGGGAAGGGAACCCCCAACCCCCCCCCCCCAACCACAAAAAAACACCCCAAGGGTAAATTATTTATTAAAAAATTTAATCTCCCAAAAAACAAAGGGACGGCCCCCCCCCTCAAGTCCCCCCCTCACCAGTCAGTTGCCAGCCGACCTGTTCGTCGGGGAAACTTTTGAGCGCCGGAGCGTAACACGGTAATTCAAACGGCAAGGCACAAGCACAGGCAAGGGTTCCGGCGATGCCAGAGACCACATTTTGGGGACGATATATAATATAGGGCTACGATGGGAAAAAGCTGGAACTTGTTTCTGACCACAATTTGCGTTCTATAAAAAAGACATGTTATCAGAAAGAAGTTACTGCTTTTCGCCCTGTAGCCCCATCTTACCCTTTCACATGAATAAATCGTCTGTGGCAGTGCCGGCATCCGTGCCTGTTCTGTGACGCCCCGTGTCGTTAGATTACCGTGTAAATTGCAGTAATTATTTTTAGATAGCTGATAGATTTGTAGACAGTCGTGTTTATATTCCAGCTTCATTTGAACATCATCAAAAAAGGCTTGGAAGGGTACGAACTCTGCGCCTCTGCCACAGTATCGTTGCAGGAATGTACGGGGCACCACTATACTCCGTTGACGGACAGCCGCGGCCGGCGTCTTCATTTCGTGCCTATGTTCATAGATCCGAACTCCGCGCCGGTCGCATGTGGCCTATCAGCCCGACCGGACGCATTCAAATGAACTGGCTAGAGGCGATGAGTGGTCCCTGACCGACTAAGAAATTTTCACTTTCAATCTTAGCATTGAGTGCCAAATAGTTGGTTGAAAAGTAGCTTCTGTCGCCTGCTGCCTTTGGACTTTTCACCAGTATTGTTACTTGAAAAACCGTAGGTGTCGGAAAAGGCAGCAGGGGCCTGGCCTCCTGCTTTGCATCCACAAATTTCCAGATTTCATCCAAAATGGGGAAGAAATAAGGACATTGCGTAACCAACCCGTGCAGAATCAATAATCAGTCAAATCGAATGCGTTTCTCTGTAGAGGAAGGGGAAAGTTTCTTTTCAGCAGCAGGTCGAAGGTTTGCTGGCTGCAGTGGCGGACACAAGGGGCTAGGGGCATCAAGGCCCCGCCCCAAATGTCAGAGTGCCTGTAGTAAAACAGCCGGAGGCTATTCCACCTGACCTTAACTTACCTGACCTCAGGTCATCGATGTCAAAAATACCGGAACATATTTTAGAGAACTCGTTGGGCCATTATGTGATATGAGTTTCAATCGTATAAGTTCACCTTGTTCTTACTTATGCTATGTTAATTCTTTTTTGAGGTCATGTCATTTAACCTGTACTGGTGACCTGACCTGTGATGACCTAACCTTAAGATTTTTATAAGTTGTATGACGAGTACGGCGGCGCTACACGCCGCCGTTTTTATACTGTCCCCAAAAAGCCTGAGGGGGCGGTTACCCGCCCCCGTCAATGCCGTGTTTGCCGTGGGAGCTCACGCTGTGGTGTGCGTACGTCAAAAGATGAGAATACCGAAAGCCGTCGTCCATTGGACAGGGAGTGGCGGCCCGCCTTCGCCGGTTTTAGCCGAGCGTAGCCAAGATACATTTGCTCAAATGTACCTTCTAGAAGTATTCCTTCACGCTTGAGTGATGTTCCACAAGCGTGAAAGGGTTTTTCTACCGCTGGATCTGTTGTAAATATTCCAAATTTTGTGTACCTCGATTGAAAATAAGAGCAAACACAATTCAATCCTGTTCCAAATGTAGCTAAAAAGTTTTCCGTTTTTTTAATATGGTTGTCATGTTGGACTTAAACGCCATTTTTTCCAGAAGTAATATGACATCAACTCAGGGGCGCAACTGTATGTTTTCGAATGGGGGGGGCACCCGGCTCGGAAGGAAAGAAAGTACATGATTGGGGGGCCCGTATTTTTTTAATGAAAATGTGACCAAAAAAAACCTCTTTTCGTCTGTTTGTTGTCGAAAACTGACTGCAAAGGTTAAATAACTATTTTTAGCGCGCTATTCGTCACTGTTCATGATTTGCACTATTTAGCCCAAAAAGTAGTCAGAAGACCCAATCTTTTGAACGAGCTGCCAAACTATGTAAGGATATTGGACAAGTAGGTGCCTACTTACCGTCTTCGTCGTCCACGCGGGATGCTCTCCTCCGGAGGTACAACGGGATCAGACGCGGACGACGCAGGAGGGATGGCTGCTGGAGGGTCTTTTAGCACACGGGATCCGGCTGGTGGCCTGGCCGAGGAAGGCAATGATCAGGAAAAGAAGGATTGGAATTACAACCTTACTTTACCGTTTTGCTGGAAACTATATGCATTGCACTTTTCCGAGTTAGTTTTAGATTGGGGTTTTAATTTTTTGCGGTCGATAGATGAAGGTAGCTTGCATAGTACCAAAAATAGTAGTGATATGAACTACTTTAAGTGACCGCGTACGTTGCTAGAGATTAAATGCAAATATGATCGGGGCCATTTTATAAAAGTTTGCAAAATTAGCAAGACGATTCTAGATTCATAGGTTACCTGCAAAAATGAAGAAAGTTTGGGTAGTTTTGCCAGAGCAGCCTCTCGGTCTTGAATGTTCTTTGTTTTACGCTTTTGTGCACCCGACTTATGTTTATGCTGTCAAACCATTTAACATTCACACCTGGAACGAAATCGCATTATCACGAATAATTTGATATAAATGGAAGGTAGAGATCAAAGTGTGAAATTCCTTTATCAGCAGGGAAATCGAACCTACTGATATTTATGTTACATGATCAAGACACCTTTTCTGATCCATTCACCTTGCCAGTTCAATGACATTTTACATCACTGGGTACCGGTCAAGGGGTACTATGAATAGGTCGAACTGCCTATTTCCCTTTACAATCCTCATATAGGATCAGTACAAAAGGAATGGGGGGCCTAACATTTCTCACGCCCCATCCATCTCTCCCCCGAATGTTCCAGGAGGCATGGAACCGGCCGCAGGTTGCCCGGGAAAACCACAGGGGGCCCGCAAGCATGGCAGGGGGCCGGTTTCGGCAACAGGGAGCACGGATACATCACCTGGGGCACGAAACTGGGTGACACGAAATAAGGAACTCCTGCAAATACGCGATTAACACAACAGCTTCAGTTTCTGCACGATATCCTAAGACCACAAGGGGCCCGGACAGACCATAGAGGGCCTGAGCACACCAAAGGGACCGGGCCGACCACAGGAACCCAGAAAACTATAGGAGCCCGGTAAGCCCACAAGGGGCCCGAGCAGACCACACACAGCGAGCAATTTGGCTGGGCTCTGCCCGATATATGCTGGGCTTTGACTGGGCAGAGCCCGAGGACATGGGCTCAGCCCAGGTCCTGCTCCGCTCCGCCTTGGCAAAGCCCATGGTCAAGCAAGACCGGGCTCTACCGCCCGAGCAAGTTGTCATCCCCGACCTAATGTCGGGCTCAGCCCGTGTCTATGTGGCTCAGCTATGAGTCTTATGGCTCGGGCAGAGCCCGGCCCAGTCCGCTCTGGGCCCGGTCGGAATTGCTGGCTGGGCAGCGGGCCCGGGCAGACCACACAAGGCCTGGACAGATGAAAGGACCCGGGCAGACTACAGGGACCCGAGCAGAACACAGGGGCCGGGCTAACCACAGAGGGGCCCCAGTCTGTAAAGTATGGCAGCAGACCCGACGAGTCCGCACCAGCCTTGTAGATTTTTCGCACCACCAGCAGCCTAAAATTCACACCAAGCACTGGTGAGAAATTTCACTGACCCGGAAATTTCGATGTTTTTACCAGTTTCTCCCTTCTCAGAACTCTGTGGGTGTTTGATTTGAGCTCCCTCGCACCAGACGGCCAAAGTGGGCATTTGTTTGCTCCAAAGTTCGCACCACCTGAAAGGTGTCCCGCACCACGAGGTATCGTCGAAAGTGCCATACTTTGCAGACTGGGAGGGGCCCGGGCAAACCACAGAGGGCCCGCGCAGACAAAAGGGGCCCCGGACGGACAAAAGGGGGTCTGCAGAGACCACACGGAGGCCCGGACAGACCAAAAGGGTTCCGGGAAAACCACAGGAGGCCCGGGCAGACCACAAGGAGCTCGATCAGACCAAAATGGGCACTAGCAGACAAGGGGTCCGTGCAGACCAAATGAGGCTGGGCAGACCACAGGGGCCCGGGCAGACCACAGGGGCCGGGGCAGACCATAGGGGCCGGGGAGACCACAAGGGGACTGAGCGGGGCACAAGGGGCCCGGACAGGCCACAGGGGACTGGGCAGACCACAGGGGCCCGGACAGGCCACAGGGGGCCCGGTCAGACCAATAGGGGCCCGGGATACCACAGGGGCTCGCATGGCGAGCATGGCAGAGGCTGGTTGCAGTTACACGAACCGCATCCATGGCAGGCCCGTCTGCATCCACAGGGCAATAACTTCTGGGAGTAGGGACCCGGCTGCGGCCACCAGGGGGGGGTCGAATGGGGCAGACACCCCTTAAGCCCAAGAGCCTCTGAGGACGAAATGCCGCCCCCAAACCGTCCCCTCCCCCAGGATGCAACGATTGGTCGCCCTTTGGGTGAAAAGTGCGCCCTTCGGGTGGCTAAGTGCCACCTGCCCCTGAGGCTTTGCCCATCCCCTCCCCTTACCCAAATTCTAGATACGTCACTGGCGGCCATAGGGGGCACAAGATTCTCCAAGTCTTGGTATTTAGCCATCAGGGGAGCCGGACAGGGATCATCACTCATTAGGGATTTAGCCCGACAACAGCTAATAGCAAACAATCACTTCACTTGCCATTCAACACCGCGCATCGGAGCACGATTTGGATTGACACGAAAAGCCCAGACGAAAAATCCAAATCAGAGCCTGACGAAACTTTTCCAGAGTAGACACAAGCCGATTGAATCATAAGCATGCCAATTTTACTGTTAAAAGCAAACTTTGTGCAAAGCATTCGCCTCGGCGAATACGAAAGAGAGTCAGGAGCATGCCTTAGGTTTCTTCGCGCTGCGCTGACAAGCCCGGGAAATTAATAGGCTACCATTCGCCGGCGGACGCACATTATTTGACCCAGGTTTAACAAGATATGATACACTTTTTGACAGACAAATTTAAGAGTCTTAAATTTGTCTGTATTTAAAACTCCACTAGAACTAACAAAACAATGGAGAACTTCATGCACATTTCTGACAAAAATACCTAGAAATATATCAATGGAGAAAAGTAGTGCCGACGCAGGGATGCCAAGATAAAAAATGCCCATTTATTAAACCAGTACTTATCGGAAGGGGCCCGGCTGCGCACGGTGGGGGGTAGTGATCTACGGGGGTCGTAAGCAAAGCAAGGAGCCTGGCTAGAGCCAGAGGAGGCCTGGGTAGCTCAGAGGGAGCCTGAAATTATAGCACGGGTTCCCGGATACAGCGAAGTGGGAGGAATGGAGTCAGGGGCGGATTCAGGGCGATGGTGGGGGAGGGGGCAACGGAGCCCCAAATCGTGAAAAACATATGGTTTTTGTTTGAAGAAAATCCGTACAAATCGACAAAATCGGGGGCTTGGGGATTGCCCCGTTTGCACCCCCTGGATCCGCTAGTGTTGTGGTTCCTTGCAGACCACAGGGACACGGACAAACCATAGGAGCCCGGGCAAATTGCAGGGGGCTGGGCAGACCGCAGGGGGCCGGGTAGACCACAGGGGGCCCGGGCTGACCACAGAGGGCCCGGGCAGACTAAAAGGAGCCCAGACCGCTCTCAAGGGGCCGGGCAGACCACAGGGGTCCGGGCGGACCACACAGGACCCAGGCACACCACAAAAAGCCCAGACCACCTACAAAGGGCCCGGGCAGACCACAGGGGCCCGGGCAGACTAAAAGGGACCAAGGCAGAACACAAGGAGCCCGGTTGCAGTCACAGAGTGCCCGGCTGAACCAAAAAGGTCCCGAGACTGCCAGAAATAGGGGCCCGGATGCAGTCAAAATGGGCCTGAGAATATCGTTAGGGGCCCGTTTGCCACAGGAAGCCCAGATAGACCACGGGGCCCCGCACTCATGGCAAGGGCCCGTCCGTGGCATTAGAGGACCCGCGCCTCCTGGACCACAGGGACCCCGGTTGCGGTCACAGGTCCCGGCTGCAGTCACAGGGGACCGGGTCGATCACAGGCGCCCGGTTGCGGAGACAGGGGCTGGGGCAGATCACAGAGGGCCCGGTTGCAGTCACAGGGGGCCCGGGTGAATAACAGGAGGCCGAGTGGATTCCAGGGGCCCGGTTGGACCACAGGGAATCCGTTTGCAGTCAAAGGGGACCCGGGTGGATCATAGGTGGCCCGAGTGGATCATAGGTGGCCCGGGTGGATCATAACTGGCCTGGTTGTAATCACAGGGGGCCCGGGTGGATCACAGGGGTCCGGTTGCAGTCACAGTGGCCCGGGTGGATGACAGGGGGCCCGGCCACAGTCACAGGGGCCTGGGTGGATGACAGGGGGCCCGGTTGCAGTCACAGGGGCCCCGGGTGGATCACAGATGGCCCGGTTGCAGTCACAGGGGGCCCGGTTGCCGTCACAGGGGGCCCGGGTTGATCATAGGGGGCCCGGTTGTAGTTACAGGGGGCCCGGGTGGATCACAGAGGGCCCGGTTGTAGTCACAGGGGGCCGGGTGGATCGCAAAGGGCCCGGTTGCAGTCACAAGGGCCCCGGTGGATTACAGATGGCCCGGTCCCAGTCACAGGGGGCCCGGTTGCAGTCACGGGGGCCGGATAGATCACAGGGGACCCGGCTGCAGTCACAAGGGGCCCGGGTGGATTACAGGGGGCCCGGTTGGATGACAGGAGGCCCGAGATTGCCGGAATTAGGGACCCGGCTGCAGTCAAAGTGGGCCTGAAAATATCGTTAGGGGCCCGGTTGCGGACACCGAGGTTAAGGGTGGCCCACAGGGGATCCGCAAGCATGCCAGGGAGCCTGGCCTCAGCCAAAGCTAGCCCAAGTATACCACTGGGGCCCGGAACCGTGGCAGGGGCCGGCCGGGCTGTGTCCGCAGGGGCCCGCAACTTGGGATTGGGGGGCTCGTCGGGTCAATGGAGGGGCTTCTCCGAGCATTGGGGGGCTCGAGCCCTCCCCAAATATATGGAAACTTGCGCCCCTGCATCAACTTTAATATTTTTTCGGGATTTAGTTTCTGGTAATGTATAAAAAGTTATTTATCGGATGTTTCGAATCTATTTGGCGATTCTTTATCAACGGATGTTATGACACTGTGCATCGATTAAACATTCATCAAAATAGAAACACACAATGGCCACTACTTGATATTCCCAATAGGGCTACCTCCAATTTTGTTACCTGTTCAAACCATATTTATGTATATGTAATATAACCATGATATATATGTAAACATATATATATATATATATATATATATATATATATATATATATATATATATATATATATATATATCGTATAGTTAGGCAGTACATTTTCTTTTATACATTGTTTGTTGAAAGCCAGAGCGTATTTGCATTTAATTATTTTCTTTTTGTTTGTTCCAGGTGCAGTGTCCCAAAACCTGGGGTGCTGGGTGCAGAACGACACCCAGTCAAGCAGAATTTTCACTCACTTTTATATATTTTTGCTGAATTTTCCTCTCACTTCCAACAATACTTACTACTATTTAATTTTACTCAACAATACTTACTACAACAAAGGCCAGTTCCATTGCCTCCTCTACCAACGTCCACTGGAAAAAGAGAGCAGCAGAATCGACTAAAAGATCGCCAAATTAACTCGGCTCTTATGCGCTTCTTTGGCTTTTCTGCAAGAAAATCTGGCGATTTCTATTTTTCTAGCCAATTATACCTGGCATCCTTATATCCACCGATTTCAGTGGAACAGCTGAATCGAAATTCTGGCGCGGGCAAGACGCTCAGTGCCCCCCTGCCCCGCCGGAGAAAGTTCCGATGGGTAAACACCGCCACTAAATTCCACCACTCACAAAATTGGTGAGTGGAAAATTAGACACCCTAGCCTTGTGCTGCAAAAATGAGCTGACCGCTTTGAAAGATACATTTCTGGAAAGCAGTTTATCTGTGCACATGACTTCTAGGCTTACGTCCTTGAAAAGCTGTTTTTGTATTTCTGGTACCGAGAAGAGTGAAAAACCATTTTTGGTCATCTTGTTGTTAAAAGCAATTATCTTGAAATTTGTATGCTAAGCAGCATATTTTTTGACATTGTATGGTAGAAAATTGACCATTTATTCACGACAGTAAGTTCTGGAATACCTTGAAATAGGGGAAGCTATACCAGTCACCAGCTTCTCAACGGAGCCACTTCATGTCAGAATCTTTCAGATTCAGGCGCTCGAATACCATCCATTTTTCAGGAATGAGAAATTGGGAGAGGCTTGGTATCGAGCCGAGCTCTTCATAGTCTCTGTCGGAAACTTTAGCCTACCTAACTGAAAGGTGGATGGTTTTGCTGTTTGGGCCAGGTACTGTATCACTGTCTTTTTACCTTCAGCATTGTGATTCTTATTTGCGAAGCAGATTATAACTTTCTGGTCACAAATAACAGTTGCGTTTGCACATTGACTTCAGCGCCTCTACACAGTACCGGAGTATTATCTCGAATTGCGCAAGCTGGTTTACGTGTGGCTGTCAGGAGAGGTTGTCTCCAACAACCGTCTGTTTAGAAGACCCGGAGCTCACCAGCGAGCCATATTATGGAATATATGACATTTATGGCATGAAGTGCGTGCTACTACTGTGTCAGATTCCGTTCATCATTCCAGAAGATACTTAAAGGCAGAATATTATAATTTTTGGAGTTTAACAACGCATCAACTGCTCAGGTCATATGGCATCAGAGGAGAGAGGGAAAGAATTAGCTCGGACTAGAGCAGGGCGCCAGATTCTGCCTCTGGGTGGGCTCGAACCCACGACACCCAGCATATAATGAATGTCATTGGCCAAGCCGAGCGCAAGCGCTAACCGACTGAGCCACTCAGACTCCGAAATAGTTAGCGGCTTTCCTTATAAGTGGTTCTAAACCATGCATTTGGGTTCCTCCGTCGCGGATAGTCAGCTTTAGAGCCTTCTATGAGCCTCAAAGCTATCCATAAAATGCAATGCAGTGCTTTCATTAAGTTAATATAGAAATCGCCCTGAATGTGCAGAAGTCAATTTGTCATCAGCTGTGGTATCTGTGCCAGAAAGTTATATTCTGTCGCGCTGGTGAGAACCACCATCGTGGAGGTAAGGAGCCAGTCGCACAACAAATGGCCAAAACAGCAAACGATTCACTTTTGACTAGGGCAGGCTTAAGTTTCCGACAGAGGCTATGAAGAGCTCTGTAAATGGTCGGTACTAAGCCTCAGCCAGCTTGTTACTCCTGACAGCTGGTTGGTATTCGATTGCCTGAATCTGAAATATTCTCGCCAGAAATTGTTCCGTTGAGAAGCTGGTATAGCTTCCCCTGTTTCAAGGTATTCCAGAACTTACTGTCGTAAACAGTCCCACAGAACGTGGTGTGAAGCTGGTGGAAGATTTCGTGAGCCACCTAAAGGATAAAAATATGAAAAAGGATCTTATTTTATCAGTACCAGAGCTCTTAACACGCGCATTGACGGGGGCGGGTACCCGCCCCCCTCGGGTTTTCCGGAGATAGCAGAAAAATGGCGGCGCGTAACGCCACCGTACTTGGCATACCTTTTCCCTCATCATTTTTATAACTTCTGTGAAAATTTTAAGGTTAGGTCATCCAAGGTCAGGTCACCAGTACAGGTCAAGTGACCCGACCTAAAAAAAGTTTAAGAT
Source organism: Lepas anatifera (assembly GCA_034440635.1). Classification (NCBI taxonomy): domain Eukaryota; kingdom Metazoa; phylum Arthropoda; class Thecostraca; family Lepadidae; genus Lepas; species Lepas anatifera. The sequence goes on along the minus strand of JAOTON010000842.1, from coordinate 1,385,134 downwards.
AGCATAAGTTGGAGCAGGGTGAACTTATCTGATTGTAACTCATATCACATAATGGCCCCACCGAGTTTTCTAAAATATGTTCCGGTATTTTTTATATCGATGACCTAAGGTCAGGTACGAGGCATGACCTCTCCATTGGAAATACATGGGAAAAATGGTTTTTTACGGAATAACTCAGTAACGGATGGTGATAGAGCATTTATTTTAGCTGCATTAGACTTGCCTGGGCTTTGCGGTTCTAATGATATGCATTTTATATAATTTGACCCTGACCTGACCTCAGGTCAGGTCAAATCCTTGATTTGACGTAGCAAGGTCAAATTATATATCATTCGATTCGGCTTGCTGAGAGGATTCATACAGTTCAAGTCGTTTTGCTCTATCTTTACTTGTTCAGATGTAATGGCCGAAAAACTGAATTTATATGTTATCCCTGTGACGGCTGTTTTTGACATCTCGTGACCTTAAATGTGACCTGACAAAAAAATGGCTCAAATGTTTTCGATGGAGAAATGGATGGGCAACCCAACGCCGTTTACCGTTTTTCGCTACCTACCGTGGTTCTCGAGATCTTAGGGGGGCGGGTACCCGCCACCCCCCGTCAATGCGAAGGTGGCTCAGACCCCCATCAATGCGCGTGTTAAATAGTTCGCAGGAGAATATGGAGAAGCACCTGCCTCACGACGTTCTCCAGCTATAGTTACTAGAGAAAGGTTCGCCTCCGGAAGGCATTCATGTTCTGTCGGGATTTAGAGTACAAGGGTGCTAAATCATGTAATGTCAGGTCTTTTGTGGAATAACATGTATTTGTATTACGCTACAAATACATCTGACAAGTAAATGCCTGCATGTTAAATCCTATCTACCGCTCTTATACTCACGCACATGCCAGGCTGTCTTTACTGGTAGGTTATGCACCCCTTATATCCCAATTTAACAAGGGGAGACTGCAACGCCGGGCGGATAATCGCGCCCGAAACATGAAATCTTTAACCGTTTGGAGGCGATATTTCCCGCTGTCGTAGACGCTTGGAATGTGGCTCATTGAAATTATAATTGAATATATAATGGCAAAAAGTGGGTTCGAGTCTGGAAAGAAAAAAGTTTGTTTGAACGACCTTAAGCTAACAGTGTTCAACATCAAAAAACACATCAGATAGGCTGATGGCATTTTTCGAGAAAATCGAGAAACCTTTTCGAGAAAAATCGGAACCAACCACCCTACTGCCCAGGGCCCAGCAGCTGGTTCGCTCACTACACCACCCAATCGCGGTTGGAGCGGAGCTGCAACATTGCCTCCAATATGTCTGCTCTTAGTCTGGACCTGAGATCAGTAAGCAGTAGCTTCATCGCGGAGAACAACCTCTCCACGGACACCTGAGTAATTGGTAGCGCGGCCATTACCAGGCTAGCCGGCTGGATGATGGCTGGATATCTATCTAAGATGTCGCATACGGTCGCCCTCTTTAGGCAACCCAGGTTTTTGAAGTCGGCCAGTGCCGCATCGAGTGACGGGGATGCTGTTTTCTGCGCCTTTTGCCCTGGGTTCTCGACAGACCTAGTATAAACTACTTCTCCGAGTACATGATAGCTCTCCTGGGGGGGAGGTGGGAGTTAAGATTTTATTGCTCGACAGACCTAGTGTAAACACCTTTTGCAAACGAATTCTTCGGCCTTTGGGGGCCAAAGGATAGTCAGCCCCCCTTCCAAGGCTTTGGGGGGGCGTGACCGGAATGGCATCCCCCTGCGTCTGTCAACAGGGGCGGATGCAGGCCGACGGTATGGGGTAAATCGTGAAAAACATATGATTTTTTTAGAAAATCGCCAAAAATTGGGCAGTTTTGGGGGCAAATGCCTTTTCCCCCTCATGGATCCGCCAGTGTTCGCCAATGCTTTCATTTGCTGCCAATTTCTGCCCATGCTAAATGGCCGGGGCGCATTACCTGCCCGAGAGTGAGACGGTCTACGGAACACCCTAGTTGCAATATTTCATTAATCTCGACATACATAACATATTGAGAAAATGTAATATTTCAGGTGAATAAAGGTGTTTCCATGCGACATCTCACGAGGTAAAATGTGACCATTTAACGTTTGATTTTTGGTAATTGTAGAGCTCTTTGGGAGCCGGAGCCGGACCCTTTCTGACGGCTCCGGCTCCGGCTCCGATCAAAAGTGTTTCGGCGGCTCCGGCTCCGGCTCCAGGCAGAATGGTCGGCTCCGACCGGCTCCGGCTCCGGCTCCGGCTCCGCATCCCTGCCTATGACGGCATGTTTTGACCTCTCGTGACCTTAAATGTGACCTGAAGAAAATGGTTGAAATATTTTCGATGGAGAAGTGGATGGGCTACCCAACGCCATTTACTGTTTTTCGCTAACTACCGTGGTTTTCGAGATCTTCGGGGGGCGGGTACCCGCCCCCCTCGTCAAAGCAAAGGTGGCTCAGACCCCCTTCAATGCGCGTGTTAATATCATGCTCACATAAAAAGCTGAAGTGTGTTCCATGGTGGTTTAGCTTTGCTCAACATGAAATGTATTTTAGTCGTTTAGGTACATACATTGTAATATTGATATCGTGAATATTTCGCTGTTAGGTTTTTCAATACGTACTCTAGACATACTCACTATTTTAATTTTCAGCCTGTGTTGCTTAATGTAAGCTTTACCTTGCCAACTTAAAATACTGTACATCATATTGATCTGCTCAGACGAAGCTTGTTATACTGTTGCTCGTGTAAATAATATTCAAATATGTGTTGCAATCTCTCCGAGCCCACTTAGGTTGTTCCTCAACAGAATTTCCAATGTGTTTCTTGATAATGCTTTAAAAGATAAAGTGAAACCGGTCGAAAAATGCGATCCATATTACTTACCTGACATGATATTACCTCCTCCAATCCTATTAATTCCCTTATCTATGAATTTTTGCGAATTGGTCTACGATTTAAACAGAGAAGAAAGAAACATCGTCATCTCAATTATCCGAACTAATAAGAAGATGTTAAAAGCAACATCGGCCATCGAATTTAACCAGCGCTGTTTATACGAAAATATTCTGCCGAAATATACTAATATATATATATATATATTAATATATATATATATATATATATATATATAGGTAATCTTATATTTCGAGTTATTAAATAAAATATCATTATAGTTAGTATTCATATTTTAGGTCTCTTGACATTCAAAAAATTGTATATATATATATATGTTGACATGTTCTTGACATAGGGATAACTGTAAATTGAGGTTTTCGGCCATTACATCTGGACAAGTAAAGATAGAGCAAAACGACTTGAACTATATGAATCCCCGCAGCAAGCCGAATCGCATGATATATAATTTGACTTTGCTAGGTCAAATCAAGGATTATATATATATATATATATATATATATATATATATATATATATATATATATATATATATATACACATACATACAGACGTTTCGGTGGCAAAGCACCTTCGTCAGTATGAACTGTAAAATCACATCAAAAAGACATTAACACGACACACACATGAGGCACCATAAAATGAATAAACAAGACAGCATAGCAAGAATGAATCGGGCAAACATTTCTATCGTGTTTTAAATTTGTCTCACGTCTAGCACGAAAACCCGTCAGTGGGGAACTTCTAGTTCGGGCAGAATGTCTCTTCCATAACCATCAGACAATTGTTGATCAATTGACAATTGTTGTTCCATATATCATATATAATGTCAATAACATATCAACAATTGTCTGATGGTTATGGAGGAGACATTCCGCCCGAACTACAAGAATTTAACACGAGGAAGAAACTGGCAAGCAATTTCAATCGTTTAAAATTTATTCAAGACTGTTTAGCCGAACAAGTGCTTCCGAAATCGGCACCAAACATACTGCGAAGCGACTTTCATCCGTTCTCCGAATCTGCCCGAGTATACTTAAAAGAAGCGTGCACTAATCTTAACCCTCGCCCCACCGGGGGGGCCATCGATGGCCCCGCCCCTAAGGTTTTTCCAGGATAGCAGAAAAACGACGAGGCGCAGCACCGCGGTTGAGGGCTCTACCTCTCACTGCATCATTTTCCCATCATCCCTGAAATTTTTTACCCCGGGTCACCCAAGGTCAGGTCACCAGACGAGGTCAACCAAGGTCACCTCACTTCACCTTTAGAGCTCTGTAAGAGCTACATTTCAAAGTCGATCGATTTGAAACTTCCTACACTTCATGACCCCTCCAGGGTCTACAAGGTGTATATCCGGGATTTTGCGATTTCGTGCCCTGAGGTCAGGTCACGAGGCGGCCTCTCCCATTGGAAAAGCATGGGAAAAGCTATTTCATGATATAAAAGCCACAAAAATGATTGCAAATACTCAGACTGCTCAGAACAACGTTTTTGGGCACCCTTTCACGGATCCCAGGGGTCATATTTGCCCTTTGACTTTTCCAAGGTCATCCAAGGTCACCAGAGATCAAAAACAGTATTTTGACAATAACTTTTGACCTAATTGAGCTAGAGCGGTGAAACAAACACCATCGTGTTTGTCTTGTCACTGGCTTTCATTTGATATACGGCAAGGTCACTTTTTGACCTTTCGTGACCTCAGGTCATATTAGGTCACGAGGTGACCTCTGGCGGTCAAACCACTGGCGGGAGGTCTTTACGTTCCACATAGCGGAAAAAGTACTGGCAATTTGCTATCAAATGTACTTTACCAGGCCTCAATAGCTCTAATGACATAAGAGTTATGCCCAGTTTGCTTAATCATTGCATATTTGAGTGAAAATAGCCGATCTTGACCTAATTTGACCTCTGGAGGTCAAACCATTGACCTGAGCACTAAAACATGTGAAGTAATTTCTTACTGAATTCACGCGAGCTTTCTATTGCACTTTGCAGATTTGCGCTAACGCCCATATTTTCGGAGTTAGAGGGGGCCATCGATGGCCCCTTCCGGTGGGGCGAAGGTGGCGCCGGACCCCCGGTGGGGCGCGGGTTAAGAACAATATCTACGAGTTAAAAGATAAACGAAATGGAACACGATTGACTCCACATCACGACAGAAAACTGAAAGAAATAAACGAAACGCAAAGAAACCGCCTCCGTAAAAAAACTTGAAAAACTATGTCAAGATAGTCCCTGGAGTAAGGCTGGCAACGACTCACTAATAAAGAACCTGGCATCAAGAGTACTGTCGGATGACGGAAAACAAGCACTCTCTCTTGGCCTTAAATTCGATTCAGGAAAATATAAATACACATTCGCTGAACATATTGATTGAAATTATAAGTGGAATGAAAATGACACCGAGAAGGGGTTCGTACAAGGAATATTGGCCTGCTTCAAAGCATTAGCAAATAATGAAAAGTCATACCTGCCTAGAAGATACGATACAGCATTACTAAACCTAGCCAAAAACGGTTATATTACAGTGACTCAAGCAGACAAGGGAGGGGACATAATAATAATGGACACTACGGAGTTAAAGAAAAATGAAAGCTCTCTTAGATGCTTTAGAGACGTACATCAAGAAAAGAAAAGGATACGTGGACAAGGAAAACGAAAAATTCAACAAAGAAGCACGAAAGTTATTGAAGAAATCAGAAAATGGGAAGAAACTCCTCCATCTACAGGAAGAAGCACCAAAGGCACCACAGATGAAAGGCTTACCAAAAGTGCACCAGCCTAACGTACCGATGCGACCGATTATTTCAGGTATTAACAGTGCCCCACACAAAATCGCGAAAATCCTAGCAAAGCCACTCAGTAGATCATTAGGTTTAATTAGCGGTACACATATCAAAAATACTTCAGAACTAATGGAGAGATTCAAGGGTGTCGATATGAAACGAAAGAAGCTAGCAAGTCTCGATGTTAAATCATTATTTACCAATGTCCCGATTGAAGGTGCGTTGAATGTCAAAACATGTAGCTGGCTTGCTTAATGTAGATGATCTTCCGCTCCCCAGAACCCATTTCGTAAAATTGGTATCATTATGCATGAACTTTGGTGGCTTTACTTTTGATGGTGAGGAATTCCAACAACATAGCGGGTTGGCAATGGGCTCTCCATTTGGTCCCGTCGCAGCATGCCTTTATATGGAAAAGTTAGAAGATCATTTTAAGGGAATTATGGGGACCAACACATTCTGGGCAAGGTATGTAGATGATGTAATTATTGTAGCTCCAAATGACATGTGCATAGAAGAAAGGTTAGTACAACTCAATAGTGTAAATCCGAAAATCCAGTTCACTGCAGAAAACGAGGTCCAAAATTCTCTACCTTTCTTAGACACTCTTATTGAAAGGCAAGCTGATGACTTAAAATTTAAGGTTTATAGAAAACCAACCAACAAAGAAGACTACGTTCACTTCTATTCCGGCCATAGTGAAAAACTAAAAGTGGCATTGTACTGGGTTTCTTCCTGAGGGCTATAAGAATATGTAGTGCAGAATACTTCGAAGATGAGATGAAACATGTAATTGAAAGATTTTAGGCTCTAAAAATATCCACTGGGATGCCTTCTTGGCCTTAAAGAAAAACTTATCGCATTTGGAACAATAGAACAAAAACCAAAACCACAGCGAACAAGACAAAATTGAGTAGATGTATCTCTGTACCAAACTCAAAATACGCCAACATAATCTCTAATCATTTGACAAATGCGGGCATAAAAATACCTATAGTCTCAGGGAAGAAGACAGGAGAAAACAAAACAAAAAGGATTCCAAACTAAGGAAAATTTACATTATACCATGCGGAGGTTGTTCAAAATCATATATCGGTGAGACAGGTAGGGGCCTAAAAGTTAGGTTAAAAGAGCACAGGAAAGATGTAATACATCGTAGGACCTCAAATTCTCTAGTAGTACACATAGATGATTGTAACCATTTACCACGATGGGATGATACTAAAATTCTGGCCAAACCAAAAGATAAAACGCAAAGAAGAAATTTAGAATCAGCATTTATTTCAGTTTACCCCTCTTTAAACACGCGATCTGGATTTGTAAATTGGTCGAAATCTGCGGCATGTTTAGCAATATTAGAAGTTTCCCACTGACATGTTTTCGTGCTAGACGTGAGAGAAATTTAAAACACAGAGATTAACTATTACTACTTTAGTAGTAACTTTAGTAGTAACTATTACTAAGATTAGTAGTAATAGTTGATCTCTATGTTAAAACACGATAGAAATGTTTGCCCGATTCATTCTTGCTAAACTGTCTTGTTTATTCGTATTATGGTGTCTCATGTGTGTGTCGATTTAATGTCTTTTTGATGTGATTTACAGTTCATATTGACGAAGGTACTTTGCCACCGAAACGTCTGTAAAAAGATAAATATAAATTAAATTTATAAAAAAGAAGTCTCAAGTCTTCCAAATATATATATATATATATATATATATATATATATATATATATATATATCTATATATATATATATATATATATATAATCCTTGATTTGACCTAGCAAAGTCAAATTATATATCATTCGATTCGGCTTGCTGCGGGGATTCGTATAGTTCAAGTCGTTTTGATCTATCTTTACTTGTCCAGATGTAATGACCGAAAACCTTAATTTACAGTTATCCCTATGACGGCATGTTTTGACCTCTCGTGACCTTAACCACGGGGGCCATGATGGCCCCCGGGTTTTCCGGGATAGCAGAAAAACGACAGGCGCAGCACCGCGGTTGAGGGCTCTACCTCTCACTGCATCATTTCCCATCATCCCGAAATTTACCCCGGGTCACCCAAGGTCAGGTCACCAGACGAGGTCAACCAAGGTCACCTCACTTCACCTTAGAGCTCTGTAAGAGCTACATTTCAAAGTCGATCGATTTGAAACTCCACACTTCATGACCCCCCAGGTCTACAAGGTGTATATCCGGGATTTTCGATTTCGTGCCCTGAGGTCAGGTCACGAGGCGACCTCTCCCATTGACAAAGCATGGGGAAAATCTATTTCATGATATAAAAGCCACAAAAATGATTGCAAATACTCAGACTGTTCAGAACAACGTTTTGGACACCCTTTCACGGATCCCAGGGGTCATATTTGCCCTGACTTTTCCAAGGTCATCCAAGGTCACCAGAGGTCAAAAACAGTATTTGGACAATAACTTTGACCTAATTGAGCTAGAGCGGTGAAACAAACACCATCGTGTTTGTCTTGTCACGGCTTTCATTTGATATACGGCAGGTCACTTTTGACCTTTCGTGACCTCAGGTCATATTAGGTCACGAGGTGACCTCTGGCGGTCAAACCACTGGCGGGAGGTCTTTACGTTCCACATAGCGGAAAAGTACTGGCAATTTGCTATCAAATGTACTTACCGGGCCTCAATAGCTCTAATACATAAGAGTTATGCCCAGTTTGCTTAATCATTGCATATTTGAGTGAAAATAGCCGATCTTGACCTAATTGACCTCTGGAGGTCAAACCATTGACCTGAGCACAAAACATGCGAAGTAATTTCACGAATTCACGCGAGCTTTCTATTGCACTTTGCAGATTTGCGCTAACGCCCATATTTTCGGAGTTAGAGGGGGCATCGATGGCCCCCTGGGGCAAGGTGGCGCCGACCCCGGTGGGGCGCGGGTTAAATGTGACCTGACAAAACAATGGTTTAAGTATTTGTATGGAGAAGTAGATGGGCTACCCAACACCGTTTATCGTTCTTCGCTACCTACCGTATTTTTCGAGATCTTAGCCCCCCGTCAAAGCGAAGGTGGCTCAGACCCCCTCAATGCGCGTATTCAGGTTGTCTTCGAGCTAGGAGCCACTTTCATCCCATGGTTGTCTAGTGCCCTACCGATTCTCTCGCTGACTCCTTCAACGTAAGGTATTGACACATAATTATATGTTTGATGCGGCAGCACCCCTGCGGTTCCCGTCCTGTTTCCTGATCTTGTCCACTTTGACTCGGCTGCTCTTGCCCCCGGTCTTGCTCCTGTCGGTTGTTTCGTGTTGCCGCTCCTGTTGTTGAACCGGCTGCTCTTGCCCCCGGTCTTGCTCCTGTCGGTTGTTTCGTGCTGCCGCTCCTGTTGTTGAACCGGCTGCTTTAGGTTCCTGCTGCGATTGTTGGTGTTCCCTTTCTGGCTCTGCTCCTGCTGTTCAATGACCTGCTGTCAGATCAGAGCCATGACATATTTTAGAATCAGATGGAGAAATAGACTTTAGGTTTATATCATTTTAAAGAATGCTGAAAGAGCCCTTATTTTTGCGTCCTCGTGTTTGGTCTGTGTATTGGTATATTCGAGGAACAATGTTTGAATGATGTGTTCTGTGTGACGCTCTCTTGTGTGCTTTGTTATGTATATGTACCCAGGTGGTATGAAAGAAGAGATATTATTATTATTGCTATTATTATTATAATTATTATTATTATTATTATAACATTTACGGTAGATGTTAGGACGGGCTATCTAGTGCCGCCTTCCGCTATTGGCTTCCTGTCATGGTTGCTGATATATTAGAGGCGAGATCGTCGTTTAATGCCCTCCCGGAGGGTTGGTTCCCTCGTACCAGCGAGGTTGGCGCGGACCCCATCCCTCGTATCGGCGCATTTTAACCCGGCACCGCTTGTGATCTTTTCGTACACATCACCGCCTGGGGCAGGGGTCCGATCAGACCCCCTACGATATCGAGAACCAAAAGAGATACAGTCAAGAATGAATCAGCGCTGGAGGCGCCATATCGTTGTCTACTTTGGAGTCGTGTTTAAACTTTATCCGTTGACTTGTGACGTCACAGTGGGTAAACATGTATCAAATTAAGACTTAAAATTAAGACTATAGGGACTTTTGAAAAGTCCCTTATAACTCGGGAAACATTAGACCTAGAATAAAAAGGACACCAATGTGTCGACTTGATCCAAGGATTTAAATTATATGCAGCATGACCTTGTAAGGTCAAATCATGACCTTGATCCGAGGTCAATATCAAATAATGACCGTGACTGTAGTTCAAGGTCAAATGATGATCTTTCAAAGTCGTGTCACATATCATTCGAATTATTGGGTTTTGCTGATTACTATGATACACATTATGACTTTTAATTTATCTTGTTTCGTTCAAAAGTTATAGACAAAGAGTTCTGAAGACCGTGACCGTTGATTACCTCTGGTGACATTGATATTGACCTGACCTTATAATGGATGACAGCGTGCTGATTGTTTCAAGAGCTTTCCAATGATATTTGGAAGCCTGATCTGGCTCTTCTAGAAGCTGAGCTACACCCTGGTTTTGTCAGCCTAACTTTAGAAGAACAGAATCGCCTTACATCGGTTTAAAAATGACGTCATAACTCGTTCACATGACCTCATGTCAATGTTCGGTCATAAGTCGTCAAAGTCATCGCCCTATAGGTGTGTAAAGCGACACGTGTCTCATTTAAATCGGCTCGGAATCATTCGCGAAAAACAAGGAGAGTCGGATCGGACCCCCAGGCGGTGCTTGGTTAAGAACAATAAAATGACTTGCAATTCCAGTGGAAAGAATACTTTTCCATAAGCTTTTTCCACTTTGTATCTCCCGAAATGCTTTACGAAGGGAAATCAAGCGTTTCTCCAGTTGGTGCCAGGGTGGAGGAGTCCCGTACATGTTTATAAACAGCGCAGCACCTGCTCTTGAAACAAATGAGAAATGCGGCACACAAGTCTTTATATAATGCTTGAAACACTGCCAAATTGCTTTGCACATCGAAATCACTGCAGATCAATCACATACAAAATCAGACCTGACGCGTAGCACGTCGGCAAATCCTCTGATGGCTTCACAGCAGACATGAAGCTCTTTGCTCTCTAAAATGATAAACTTGATGATAATGATAAAACGACAAAAATGGGATCGCATATCTGCTTTTTCATTTCCTTATTTACATGCTCAACACGACCCTAGGACGCGCTTTATCGGTCTTTGTCCAAAAGCACACCTGCTGATATGAATAAAACTAAGCCGCGTGATCCATCGTATGAATGGAGCGGCGTGAATGAGGTGCCGGAAGCTGGTCAACTAAACCGGGGCCATGCTGCAGAGGAGTGCTAATCCTCGGAGCATCTTTCGCGAGCACTACAGCCGTTACAACACAGTCCAGTGTGCATGACCTACACCAAAACCTGAACTGCACACGAGTGTAGCTGGTCCTTGGTCCTGAGACTGTATTAGCCTGCTGGACATTGCAGAAGTCCGTGAGCGCGAAAGGGGCGAAGCATGTGCACCGCATCCAAGCGGTAGATATGCATAAAGTAAAGTGATAACACTTAAACCAACACAGCAGGCAGATGAACGCGTTTCGACAAAAATTGTCTTCTTCAGCATCTATGGTAGGAGGGATGCTGAAGAAGACAATTTTTGTCGAAACGCGTTCATCTGCCTGCTGTGTTGGTTTAAGTGTTAATATCTGTCAACCACTGTTATATAAAGTGATAACGTTGATAATGGCGGTGAGATGACACGGATTTCCACGGCGTACCTAGGTGTACTGCCTAGTATTATGTTTGCGGAATGTTAAGTTTCCTTTCACGAGGCCATAGGTGGAGAGCCCGGGGGATTGGCGGGTCAGGACCCCCCCTGAATTTTGGATTCCCCATAGGCTTTGTATAGGGCTTGTATTGCCGTGCCAGCGTTAAAACATCCAGGACCCCCTCCCCTGGGTCCAAAACAGATATCCAGCCCTGCATGTGATTATGTTTCTTAACATTCGTGGGATCAGTTTTTGTCCTGTTTAATTCTTCTTCAATGATGGTATAAATCACGTGCATGTGGCGGCAAAGTGCCAGCTCAGTTTTTCTGCGCACCAGTCGCATCGCGTAAGCCGCAGCATGACTGTCATCTCCTTACTTATACGCCCACTAACTACACATAATGTTTGCTCACCTCTGTCCCTTTTCTACCGTGGTCAAGAGGCCAGTGTGGAGCCTTGATACGCGCGTCTAGCATTCATCACGGAGAAGGATCGTGCCTCCGTCCTTGAGTTGATGGCGGAGATGTGTCATACTCCGCCACCGGACGATCGCCTCCACGCGCGCTGCAGTCGGCCTACAGGCCTGTGGCCTGTGGCCAGATCAGATATCTGGCCGACTATCCGCGACAGCCGCGCCAGTCAGAGAGGGAGGAGACAACTGGCGGCAACGACTCCAACCCGCCGCAAAACTACCCGGATGCTGACCATACCTGGATGCCGTCTATGTACCGTCCACACCCACGGACGGGGATACCAGTGTAACCGTCCGCACCCGGTGCTGAGCGCCCCGCCCAATGGTGATGGGCTTACCCAGGAGGGACTGAGTCCCCGCCTGTATCCGGGGACCTCAGTACACTGAGAAAATTTTTACTCCCTAAAGGAGTAAAGTGGTCGTAGGTCTATTTGTCCCCCACCACAACACTTACCCTACCCACCGATTACTCTAACGTTATTCCTTAGTTTCACCTGAGTTACCTCTCAGTTATGCTTAAATGACACACTAATTACCCCTTATGGACACCAAAAATACACTGGACTAACCCTTAAGATACTGTCTCACTGTAATTTTTTTACTCCCTGCAGGAGTAAACTCCTTCTTTACACCTATTTTACCCCCTGTTTACGCTCACCTTAACTTAAAAAATCCCAAAGTTACGCCAGTTCCACCTGTCAGTTATCCCCAAATGACACCATCAATACCCCATCGTTACACCTAATATACTAACGCTGGCGGATCTAGGGGAATTCCCCCTTCCCTCAAACCCCTGATTTTCCAAAAACATTTTTCACGATTTTCGGCTCCTTACCCCCTCCCCCAAACGTCGGCCTAGCTCCACCCCTGGATACGCATGACTTAGCCCTATGATGTCCTCCTTATTACTGCTTAAAATGCGGCACTTCCTCCTGAAATCCAATAAAGAGAAATACAACGAAATTTCTTTATTCCACACCAACCAAGCATTGCCGGAGCCTACCGCTGCGAAGGAGCTCGTCCAACGACTACCAAAAACGAAATGAGGACGGATATCACCATTCTGTATGAGTGGGCATAATACGAAACAAAACCTTACAAGCACACTGATCCATTGGCGGACGCAGGGGGGCACTCCGGCCATGCCCCCCAAGTGCTGGAAGGGAGCCAAAATATCTTTGACCCCCCTCAAACGCCGGAGAAATTTTTGAAAAAGGTGTTTACACTAGGTCTGTAGAGCAAAAAAATATTCGTTCGCTCCTCCCCCCCCAGGAGAGCGACCATGTATTTGGAGAGGTAGCTTATACTAGGTCTGTCGAGCACTGAAAAAGGTGTTTACAGTAGGTCTGTAGAGCAAAAGAATCTTCGCTCCCACCCCCACCCCCCCCCGGAGGAGAGGCAGACATGGGTTTGGCCCCCTAAAACTCGGGCCTCGTCCGCCCCTGCACTGATGATGTACATACACTGATCTATTGTCCTAAGATTTCTGCTTCGTTGTATCTTCTCCTATCATGCAAATATTGATATGAGAATGCCAAAACAGATCATTGATACAGAGGACATACCAACGTCGCCGCGCCTTCTTCTTAATTCACACTGTCTTGCCCATTCAGGAGAGGTATTTGGCTTGTTTCAGCATCCAAAAGAGAACACGATTGTTTGAAAATATCTTGAATAGAATCTAAATAATAACACTCAGTAATTACAATAAAAAATGGCAAAGTTCACGCAACCGATGATTACTCTGCACCCTGCGTAAATAAACTGCACAAAGATGGCGGCCGAACGCGCAATTCAACAGGGTACCGTTGGTGTAAGAACGTGGTAGCGGTGGTGTCATATCGGAGTAATATGTGCAGCAACAATAGCGTATGGACTGGATTATCCAAGAGTCTTTCTGGCGTAAAATGGTAGTAACTATGCATTTTGATCTGTGTGAGTATCCAGAGAGTATCAGTGTGGACAAGTACTCCCATTGAATGCCCTTCAGCTCCGCTTACACCGCAATTATTCCACCGAGGTATTGTTTATTATTGATAAGCCGGGAGTAGCAGTGTGATATGGATCGAGTTGAAGTGTATGTTGAGAGTGAAAACTTTTTTCAGTGTATCTGCAGCGAACCATGCCAGCCGTGGGCACGATGGCCTTAATGCGGGCAATTCAGATTGTTCGGGCTCGAAATGAGCCCATTGTTGAGTTTTCTTTGGATCTCTGTGATAAATATGTCAATTTAGTAGTAGAGTGTCGCAGCCATCTTTAGGGATGTCGCAGTGCTTCAATACTGGCTCCCGTCAAAGCCCATTGAAAAGGATACTCGCTTTCGCGCCGGTCCCACACGGTCACGGCCCGCGCCTCCCTGGGTGTCTGACTAAAGTTAGACTCAGTGCCGGTCCCACGCGGTCTCGGCCTGCCCCTCCCTCGGTGTCTGACTTAAGTTAGACTCAGTGCCGGTCCCACACGGTCACGGCCCGCCCCTCCCTCGGTGTCTGACTAAAGTTAGACTCAGGGCCGGTCCCACACGGTCTCGGCCCGCCCCTCCCTCGGTGTCTGACTAAAGTTAGACTCAGGGCCGGTTCCACACGGTCACGGCCTGCCCCTCCCTCGGTGTCTGACTAAAGTTAGACTCAGGGCCGGTCCCACACGGTCACGGCCCGCCCCTCCCTCGGCGTTTGACTAAAGTTAGACTCAGGGCCGGTCCCACACGGGCACGGCCCGCCCCTCCCTCGGCGTCTGACTAAAGTTAGACTCAGGGCCGGTCCCACACGGGCACGGCCCGCCCCTCCCTCGGTGTCTGACTTAAGTTAGACTCAGGGCCGGTCCCACACGGTCTCGGCCCGCCCCTCCCTCGGTGTCTGACTAAAGTTAGACTCAGTGCCGGTCCCACACGGTCACGGCCCGCGCCTCCCTCGGTGTCTGACTAAAGTTAGACTCAGGGCCGGTCCCACGCGGTCTCGGCCTGCCCCTCCCTCGGTGTCTGACTAAAGTTAGACTCAGTGCCGGTCCCACACGGTCACGGCCCGCCCCTCCCTCGGTGTCTGACTAAAGTTAGACTCAGGCCCGGTCCCACACGGTCTCGGCCCGCCCCTCCCTCGGTGTCTGACTAAAGTTAGACTCAGGGCCGGTCCCACACGGTCTCGGCCCGCCCCTCCCTCGGTGTCTGACTAAAGTTAGACTCAGGGCCGGTCCCACACGGTCGCGGCCCGCCCCTCCCTCGGCGTCTGACTAAAGTTAGACTCAGGGCCGGTCCCACACGGTCTCGGCCCGCCCCTCCCTCGGCGTCTGACTAAAGTTAGACTCAGGACCGGTCCCACACGGTCACGGCCCGCCCCTCCCTCGGTGTCTGACTTAAGTTAGACTCAGGGCCGGTCCCACACGGTCTCGGCCCGCCCCTCCCTCGGTGTCTGACTTAAGTTAGACTCAGGGCCGGTCCCACACGGTCTCGGCCCGCCCCTCCCTCGGTGTCTGACTTAAGTTAGACTCAGGGCCGGTCCCACACGGTCTCGGCCCGCCCCTCCCTCGGTGTCTGACTAAAGTTAGACTCAGTGCCGGTCCCACACGGTCACGGCCCGCCCCTCCCTCGGTGTCTGACTAAAGTTAGACTCAGTGCCGGTCCCACACGGTCACGGCCCGCGCCTCCCTCGGTGTCTGACTAAAGTTAGACTCAGGGCCGGTCCCACACGGTCACGGCCCGCGCCTCCCTCGGTGTCTGACTAAAATTAGACTCAGGGCCGGTCCCACACGGTCGCGGCCCGCGCCTCCCTCGGTGTCTGACTAAAGTTAGACTCAGGACCGGTCCCACACGGTCACGGCCCGCGCCTCCCTCGGTGTCAGACTAAAGATCATCTCAGGACCGGTCCCACACGGTCACGGCCCGCGCCTCCCTCGGTGTCTGACTTAAGTTAGACTCAGGGCCGGTCCCACACGGTCTCGGCCCGCCCCTCCCTCGATGTCTGACTAAAGTTAGACTCAGGGCCGGTCCCACACGGTCTCGGCCCGCCCCTCCCTCGGTGTCTGACTAAAGTTAGACTCAGGGCCGGTCCCACACGGTCACGGCCCGCCCCTCCCTCGGTGTCTGACTAAAGTTAGACTCAGGACCGGTCCCACACGGTCACGGCCCGCGCCTCCCTCGGTGTCTGACTAAAATTAGACTCAGGGCCGGTCCCACACGGTCGCGGCCCGCGCCTCCCTCGGTGTCAGACTAAAGATCGTCTCAGGACCGGTCCCACACGGTCACAGCCCGCGCCTCCCTCGGTGTCTGACTAAATGTAGACGCAAGAGGCCCTCGCCGTTCTCACCTGAGCGGTCCGACAAGGTTCTCGTAAACTCCGTTTGGTCCCATCTACCGTTACTGAGGCGTAAGTTACCACGCGCCCCGCTGGTCCCTGGCATGACGCGCCCGCTGGGTCCCTGGCATTACGCGCCCCGCCTGGGAGGGGGCGTTTTTCGCCCCCCTCCGTATCTCATTCCCCACGAAAGCTAAAGGAAAATTACTCGTGGCGTTTGAAAGCTCTTGACAAGACGAAGAGATTTTATACGAATTGTTTTTATGTCAGGTCAATATTGAGGTCAGAATAGGTCAAAGAAGGTTCCATAGGCTTACAATAGAGCAGTGTAAGTTTGTCTCTCTAGATATTCCCTCAGGGGAGCTAGAGCAAATATTTATGCATCATTGGATTCCTCTCATCGTGGCAAATGGAATGATGTATAATATGACCTTGCTAGGTCAAATATTAAAAATGATCTGACCTCGAGCTAGTTCAGGATCACAGAGTGACCTGGTATGGTCATGCTGCATATAAATCGACTCCCCGTGATAATATAAGCACAATGGAAGCAAAATGGGAGCTTCATCTCAATTCAGTGAAAAGTTATTGACAAAACAATCACTCTATGCTCCCGTGATCTGACATGACCTTTGAGAGGTCAGATGCTCAAAAACTCAACTTTATGTTCAAGGTCGTGGTAGGAATGGACGGTTTGAAGATTTGCAGCTTTATCTGTCCAGTATTTACTGAAAAAGAGCCCATTCTGTTTTCCACCATAGACTTATGACGGGGTAACCAAAAAAGTGGCTCCACCTTAGGTCAACAATATCGAAATTCCGAGATAGCAGATTTGTAGACTCTAATGACCTAATCATATTGTGGAAGTTTCAAACTGATCGGTTCGCTGATGTTTCTGGGCGCCGCCTCAAACTCACGATTTTGGGTTTTGAGGTCGGGTGACTTGACCTTGAATAACTCCTTGACCTGACATGACCTTAACTAAAAAATTTGGTCGGATGTGGAAAACTGATAAGGGATAAGATATTGTAAGTTTCAATGTTCTGCGTCTCTTCGTTTTTGAGCTATCTGGGGAAAACCAGGAGGGGGTGAATTTCGCCCCCCGCGGGGTGCGTGTTAAAGGCAGGCCAAAAAAGCGGAGCATTTGACCTCAACACTGTTCATTATCTTTCTTGAAGTCCAGTGTTCCCTCAAAAATGGTTCCCAAGCTTGAGCTTTAATCGTATCTAGCCTTTCAGTTCTGCTCATTAGCAACGAAAATACAACTACAAGAGCTGTTCTAGCACTGAACTATTTCACCCTCGCCCCACCATTCTTTCAGAATAACAGAAAAACGACGAGGCGCAGCAGCGCAGTTGAGGGGTCTATCTCTCACCTTATCATTTTCCCACCATCCCTGAAATTGTTTACTCCGGGCCACACTAGGTCAGGGGGTCACCAGGTGAGGTCAGACAAGGTTGCCTCACTTATAATAAAGCAAAACCATTAAGCTAATCTGAGGTAAGCTTGTTTTCTGTTCCTGCAATTCCTCCCACATCTACAAACGTAAACGATACACTCTGACGTTTACATTTTATTGGCTGTGGAATTACGGGCTATTGTGGGCAGAGGCGGCCTCTCTAGCTCGCGACACTAGCATCAGGCTTCGTGCTATATACACCTGTAGATAGTCGTATTGGTCAAATGTTGAAACCAGATGTCATCTTGCCTGTTTGATAAAAAACATTTTCATGGTATGTCTGAATTATGAGAAGATAACTTTATCATTCCTGAGAATCTGAAAGAACCACTTGACCTGTGAATGAGTCCAGAAATGGCAGCCATAGACGACCGACGTTTATAGACGGTGGAACGAGCTCCCGAAAACGGCCGAATCGAAGTTATGGCCATGGGCTGGAATTGGTACATTATTTGTGCCGGTTTGGTGGGACCTGACACCAGCAGCGATCTTCCAAATTCGGCAAGGCTTGGTTCACCAGTAGTATTCTGTAGGACGATAGGTGGGAGTATTCTCCGCTAGCTAATGTGTTTGAAATTCCCTTGCAATGCCGTGCCATGATTCTCCTTTTGGGGTTGGGAAATAATGGCTAGGGTTCTTTTGTTATTCATTGGCGCGTCCCATTGCTTCTAAAACACCATTCACCTAACTTGGAATCAATCAGCAGTAGTCTCAAGTCTCCACTGTCGAATTTGAGATTCTGAAAAGACCAAATACTCGTTTGAAAGCCGGCACTATGAACGTGACTGGCATGGGCGTTCGCGGCTGCAAAGGAACTTGGGAGAGCAGCTCGAATGAAAACCACCAGGCGAAGACCATCCCAGAAGTTCGGCACTGCCTGGTTCAGTGACGCGTCTAGGATTTCGGTAAGGGGAGGAGAGCGAAACCTCAGGGGGTGGCCTGTACTCTACCTGCAGCGTGCCCTTTGTGCATTAGGAGGGGCACGCTGCATGCCTCCCGATGCCTTCTGTGCGTTTTTAAGGGATGGGTGTTTGAGAAGTCTTACCGAGGAGAAGCGGAGCAAATTTTGGAAAAAGGGCGCCACCATCTGACGATGGCGCCAAATAGTCGAGCGGAAACATGCAACTGGCAGAGGACTGGCAGCAAACAATGAGAGACGCCAGAAAACGGAACGTCACTGCCAGTGCCACCTCTAAAGTCAATATTCAGTCGCCGGCACCGCTCAGTTCTCGACTTTTTCAGGGCACCTGAGGTGACATGGCCGCCTGGTGTCCACAGGGGGTGACTCCACGAACCTTAGGGGGCAACCACCCCCATCTGCCTCCCCCTCCTCCTCCATCTGCCCCCCCTTCACCCGGCCACGGGTCGGTCCCAAAGTCAGAGCCCTCAATCAGAGCGCCGGGGTGAGCTAACTCGTTTGCTCAATCGCTCATTTGGATGCTGGCTCACAAGTGCAAGCCGCGCCGGAGCCTCTATTGGGGATAATTGAGCTGATATTACCGAAGTTGTGACATTTGGTCTCAGGCCGATGAAATGTTGAGCCATTCTCCGGAGCTGTCGCCTGCTCCCTGTTATCTCATAGGGACGGGGCAAATGCGTGTTGTGTCCGTGTCTCAAATGTCGCGGGTATATCTCAAATGTTGCGAGTATATTTCATATGTCGTGGATGCAGAAGCATGGTTGTTTTCCGTCGGATAATCTCCCTGAAATATCAAAAGGATGCAAATTCTCACGTGGCGGAAATTGTATGACCTGGTTTATGTTGCAATGTAAACTAGCGAAAGGCCAAAGTTAGTGAAAAGCCTAACATATTTCGAATAGCAGTTGCAAGGAAATGATTGTATGCCCCTTGGCATTCACGTAATAATTTGCCTCGTACTAAGGATTGTGTTTCACGGTCAGCATGGCAGCTTTCAGAGGTGATGTATTTTATCACACGCGACACATCTGGGTAATCCGGCGTGTTATCTGTTATGCTGCACTCTGTGGAATTCATCATGGGTATATTGCGCGCATGAAACATATGCAAGATGTATGACCATCATCGCATATTGCGCTGAGTTAACAATGGTTACCTTCAACTGAGAATGCAAGCATTGGTCTGCACAAGGACGCATTCAGTCATATGACTATTTAACATATGTCTCGTCTTAATCCGGATGTTTGCTGTGCGAAACGGAAGGCAAACTCCGTTTCCAACTTGCTTTGCTCTAGTGCTGAAGGAAGAGGAATGAGCAAAACGAGCTAGGTTTCCTCGGAAATGTACCCGCCTCTGCACCTGGTGTGACAAAAGCCATAAAGGGGAGGCAAGAAATAATTGTAAAGTAGAGAAAACACACGCAGCTGATTATCAGTGAGGGCAAGGGAGCCACCAGACATGTGGGACATTATATGGCAAAAATGAGCGTCGACGACCACCGCTGGCTGTGTTTTCGTTCCATTGGTGACCACCAGTGGGCTAGTACCAACAGAACCAGCGCCAGTGACTGCCAACCCGGCACCTGCAGCC
Source organism: Lepas anatifera (assembly GCA_034440635.1). Taxonomy (NCBI): domain Eukaryota; kingdom Metazoa; phylum Arthropoda; class Thecostraca; family Lepadidae; genus Lepas; species Lepas anatifera. The sequence goes on along the minus strand of JAOTON010000842.1, from coordinate 1,364,938 downwards.
ATCTGTCACCTTATCGACTCCACAGCATCCCGAACCCAGGCTGACTTGGTGACACGATTCCAGGTGACAGGGCTCTGCAGCGGCAGAAATAGGAGAGCCAGCAGCTGGCGGGAGGGCGGTGGCGCTGCTGTGGAGAGCAGCTCTGCACGGGACGGCACGCCGGTGCTGACGGCACGCCCGCTCCACATCGCTGCTCTTTCGTCACGGGCCTGCCCCGCCGCCGCGGGCGCCGGGGAGGGGGCACTCCCCAGCCCACAGCCTCCCAAATTGGTCATGGCGACTGGCACCGACCCACGCGGCCGCCGGCAGCGGCACTTTGATGGGCCTGATAACGGGTCAAAGGTGTGTTTGATATGGGAGACCTAGTTAGACGCGGAATACCGTAGAGTATTGAATCTAAGTTGATCTACTTTCGGATGGTCTGGTGACGGCTGATGCGAGGTGCAGCATTAGCTGCGACAGCTCCTCCATCTCCCAGCTGTGTGGTGTGGTGCGGGAACACTTTGGTGGAACTGATCCAGTGTCCGGACACGTGAGGGGTCGCGGGGTGCAACAGCCGGCTACTGGCAGACTCGACCTGTCCAGCAGCCAGCTACATGTAAATCCACTTAACCAGTCAACTCATCACGCGGCATGGGCCGAGCGCCACCACAAAGCACCTGCCCCTCATCCACCACCCAGGTAGCTGGCAGGCCAAGCAGCTTTATGCCGCCTTTGGAGCTGAGGTCGGGAAATACGTGACGTCGGTTTCCGGAAGTGCCGGTGATGACGTCGAACACTGATCATGACGTCAGACTCGGATCTATCGGAAGAGCGCCAGGCAGCTCCAGATGGTATGTGATGCAATTCATTAGAGTGACGTCAGGTCTAGCCAAGGATCGTGATAAAACGTGGTGGGACGAGGCGCCCGAGAGAAAAAGAAAGGCTACATTTGGGCGAGAAAAAATCTGAGTTAGTGAATTGTGTGAGGTAAAAAAGGCAGTGAAATCTATAATTTCTATCATTTTGTTTTACTTAAGAAATATCCGTATGGTGTCAAAAACTTCATAAATCTGAAAAGACAGAGATGATATTGCAGCGTCTAACTCTTAGAATATTTTCTGAATTCATAACTACTCATTAGAGCATTGATTTGCTTTCAACTTTCTTCTGTTGGACCGAGTCATGGTTCGTTGCCAGCTCCCGGATCCTAGGAATCACGTGGCAGTGTACTTTTAAGTGGGTTGCTCTCGACCGGCCAGTGGAGAAAATGATTTCCCGTCCCCCATTGAGGAAATTATGCTTTCCCTGTGATAGTCACAAGTGTCAGCTAGGGAAATCGATCCGAGTTGTGGCGCTTGAAAGTATGTGGGATCAGTTTCATTCATTGACCACTTGTTGTCAAGAGAGCGTCATATCTGAGGTGGTGGGTATAAACTTAAAAATAAAATATTTTTACTTAGCTAGGACGGATTTGAAAGTTGGTTACTGGACGCACCCCTGCCTCGGCGTCAAGGGCCGTGTTTCTACACTTTGGAACTTGGACAGAAGCCTGGAAGTGCTCTCCACAATGTTTTGTGGGAAATGTGTAACTAGCATTTGCCATTCAAGCCCTTATGGCCCCCAGATAGTCCAATGAAAGTACAGAAATCGCTATAGCCGTATGGTATTAAGCAGCGTTTTGTAAATTCCGACCAGGAATGGTGACCTCTCAGTCTGTGTTACAGTCGGGAGCACGCTCCACAGCTTTCATGCAGCTGTTTGAGTTGCGACTCGTCGGCGGTGACGAGATCTTTGGCACGTCCTCCGGATCCGGTTTTCACCGTAGACAGGTCAATGTCGATTCACTGGCGCGATGATTCAGGCGCCGGTGTACTAGCTGCCATAGGCGACCATGCTCCTCACCCTGTCCGATATTGGCAGAGATTGTAGCACTCCCATTAATATATAACGCTGGTTGTCAGCCGCAGGTAGGCCACTTTTTCCGAAGGCGCTCAGCTCAAACAAATGCGTCACGCACCTGGAACTTTTTGCGATGCATTGGTGCATGTTTGAGAGTGAGAATATGCTAGGTCTAGTTCCGCTGGTGCTTTACTGTGTTCGTGCGCAGCGCGGTGTTGTCGTATTGACTTGACTTGGAGAGAGTTTATTGTAGCGTTGGGGCGGGTTGGAGCGCCACCAAAGTGGTCGAACTCCCCTAAAAGTTATCCGCTGTAGGGCGCATTGATTATAATGTGTGATAAATTTCCACTCTTTGCTTCCAGAATTAATATGTTATACATCCTAAAGCCATGTTTAGTGAAAAGCAAGCGACCAAAATGAACATCAAAAGCGTGTTGGTTACGGTAGAAGTGAATCCAGTTTTGCAAGCTGAGGTGGGCAGAAGAGGACGGGAGAGCAGCGGTGGACCGCGCCCCGGTGCGGCGGCCTTGACCAGCCGTCCAGGTGCCGGCCGCGCCGGCGTCATTAGGGTGGTGTAGGCCGGGGCCCGTCAGCTGCCTGCTGGAGGTGTCAACACGGCCCGCCAGCCCCGCACACACCGACGGCACGGCGGCGCAGCGGTGGATGAATTGTTGGAATGTCTCCACACATGTTCAAAGTAGCCCCGCCTTTTATGATATTGTCGTTTCTAAGTGTTGAATTGCTTAGGTTGGTTTAAAACCGAGCCTTCCCTAAAGGAGGCGAGTTTGACAGCCCGTCTGGTCAGTGAGTTGGGATGGAAAGGGTGACGGTGTCGGCGGAGTGCGGGCGTGGGAGGGTGAAGGTGGCAGCGCTGCAGAAGCTTGCCCTCGGCTGCGGCACATGCCAGTCATTGTTGCCTTGGTCCGGCTAGGTGTTCACGATGCCCGCATAACGTGTGTGTGTTATTTCGTTTGATGTACTTGTCCAATCCGACGAACAGTGTATATTTGACTTTGGTGAGGGGAGGGTTCAAGGGGGCAACATATGTGTCATAATTCGTTAAACATACTTAAAGGTACAATTACTTCGATTGATAGAACATTTATTGCTGCTCAAAGCCTCGTCAGAATATGCAATCCGACCGGTTTCGGGAGCATCCCTCCCCCGTTTTCACGGCATATCGCACTATCATAGAGTACACAATCCCCCTATACTCTGACGAGGTTTTGCGTAGCAATAAATGTTCTATTAATCGTACCCAAAGCTATGAACAGTAACAATATACGATTACCTTTCTAGGTTTGAAAACTTTGTTGACTAACAAAACTTTTAATTTAATAGCTAGACTTTTGCTGTCATATTAAGCTAAGCTAAATGTGATTCGGGACTACATTTTAATAACGGGATACATCTAACATTTGAAAACGCTGCAGGTAAAACTATTGCATGTTTTTACTAGCAAGATGCAGCTGGAATTCCTCTAAATTTTCCTATAATTTAGGAAGTTTGCTCTATGTCATTCCATTCTAAATTTAACCCCGCGCCACCCCCACCGGGGCCACAGGCCCCCCAACCAAAAAGGGCGTTAGCGCAAATCGCAAAGCAAAGAAAGCTCGTAATCAGAAAAATACTCGCATGTTTGTGCCAGGCAATGGTTGAACCCAGAGGCAAATTAGGTCAAGATCGGCTATTTCACTCAAATAGCAAGATGACAAACTGGGCATAACTCTTATGTCATAGACTATTGAGGCCTGGAAAGTACATTTGATACAAATGCCAGTACTTTTCCGCTATGTGGAACGAAAGACCCCGCCAGTGGTTTGACCTCCAGAGGTCACCTCGGACCTAATATGACCTGAGGTCACGAAAGGTCAGAAAGTGACCTTGCCGTATATCAAATGAAAGCCAGTGACAAGACAAACACGATGGTGTTTGTTTCACCGCTCTAGCTTAATTAGGTCAAAGTTATTGCCAAAATACTGTTTTGACCTCTGGTGACCTGGATGACCTTGAAAAGTCAAAGGCAAATATGACCCCTGGGATCCGTGAAAGGGTGTCCAAAACGTTGTTCTGAGCAGTCTTGAGTATTTGCAATCATTTTTGTGGCTTTATATCATGAAACAACTTTTCCCTATGCTTTTCCAATGGGAGAGGTCGCCTCGTGACCTGACCTCAGGCACGAAATCGAAAAACCCGGATATACACCTTGTAGACCCTGGAGGGGTTATGAAGTGTAGGAAGTTTCAAATCGATCGACTTTGAAATGTAGCTCTTACAGAGCTCTAAAGTGAAGTGAGGTGACCTTGGTTGACCTCGTCTGGTGACCTGACCTTGGGGACCCGGGTAAAAAATTTCAGGGATGATGGGAAAATGATGCAGTGAGAGGTAGAGCCCTCAACTGCGGTGCTGCGCCTCGTCGTTTTTCTGCTATCCCGGAAAAACCTTAGGGGCCATCGATGGCCCCCCGGTGGGGCGAGGGTTAAGTGCAGTCAAAGTCTCTGATTTGAACGAGATTCGGGAAACAGGCAGCACCAATAGAAGCGTCATGGATCACCAAATTTTAGTCGTCTGTGACCTCTGGAGTCAGAGAAAGAGGCCATCTTAGGCTGCACAGTTTTTTCCAGTATTGCCAACTCAACACGCGCATTGACGGGGGCGGGTACCCGCCCCCCTCGGGTTTTTCGGAAATAGTAGAAAACGGCGGCGCGTAGCGCCGCCGTACCTGGTATACCTCTTCCCTCATCATTTTCACAACTTCTGTAAAAATTTTAAGGTTAGGTCATCACAGGTCAGGTCACCAGTACAGGTCAAGTGACCCGACCTCAAAAAAAGTTTAAGATAACATAAGTCGGAGCAGGGTGAACTTATCCGATTGAAACTCATATCACATAATGGCCCCACCGAGTTCTCTAAAATATGTTCCGGTATTTTTGATATCGATGACCTAAGGTCAGATACGAGGCAGGACCTCTCCATTGGAAATACATGGGGAAAATGGTTTTTACGGAATAACTCAGTAAGGGATGGTGATAGAGCAGTTATTTTTGCTGCATTAGACTCGCCTGGGGTTTTCAGTTCAAATGATATGCATTTTATATAATTTGACCCTGACCTGACCTCAGGTCAGGTCAAATCCTTGATTTGACCTAGCAAGGTCAAATTATATATCATTCGATTTGGCTTGCTGAGAGGATTCATATAGTTCAAGTCGTTTTGCTCTATTTTTACTTGTTCAGATGTAATGGCCGAAAGACTGAATTTACACATCATCCCTATGACGGGCATGTTTTGACCTCTCGTGACCTTAAATGTGACCTGACAAAAAAATGGTACAAATGTTTTCGATGGGGAAGTGGATGGGCAGCCCAACGCCGTTTACCGTTTTTCGCTACCTACCGTGGTTCTCGAGATCTTAGGGGGCGGGTACCCGCCCCCCGTCAATGCGAAGGTGGCTCAGACCCCCGTCAATGCGCGTGTTAAAGCGTACATACATGATTCGAGTTATAATCAAGACAGAACAACGCAGTTGGTGCCAAAATATAGTGTATTGCCTACTCTATTAGTTACAAATTACTTTTTCCGTTATCTTTATATGAATTTTGACCTCTAAAGGCCAAATTAAAAAAGTCATTTGACAATGTTTGCCTGAAGCTATTTTTCTGAATAGCAATGTAAACATTTTGACGCCAGGAAAAATCACGGTGGGCACTATATAGCTTCATGGTCAAATATGACATCTTTTGTTTCCATTCATAGTTGAAGGAACATGCCTTGAGGGTATAAACGGACATTTGCTTGCTGTATATCTTGTAGTCGTTTGTTTCGGATGCAATTTGGTGTTTGGCATGTTGGATGGGTAGTTTTCTATACCACATATATTCTAATATTTCTTCTGTCCTCTAATATTCGGGGGCGGCGGTGTATCCAGACTGTCATTTCGGAGGGAGGAGGAGGGGCTTGGGGGGCTAAACCCTGCCCCAACTTTACCGCGAATAACCCTTGCTGTGATTATTATGGAAACAAAAAATGGGTGTCGGGCTTGAGCCCTTGCCCCCCCCCCCCATTGCGTCCACCACGATGGGGTATGACGACCTCAAAGGTCAAAGGTTATTTCTATATTTTCATGCGCCTAGCCATATTCAGAAATTGTGTTTGCTGGCTGTCGCTGACCCACGAAGTGCAGCCAATTTTTGACAGGTATGGCAGATCGAGGAACTACGAGGAAGTGAGGTCTTACCATTACTGGTCAAAGGTCAGGAATTAGCTTTAAGGATAGAATCAAATACTATTTCGCCGAATGCCTTCTAGCAGGGCAATTTAGTTGGCGTGCCGGTGAAGATGTTTCGAGTATGTTTGTTGATTGTTTATCCTACCCTTACGCTCCACTGTTAAATGTTAACGTCTATGCGTACCTATAAGATGCATTCGAAAATTAGAAATATTGTTCCCTATCGAAACATCCCAAAGGTAGACGAAACATTTGACGGTGGTGTCTTATGTATTTCTAATTTTCATTTATTCACAAAGTTGATCACTGCACGTGTCATGCTGTTATCGTGGAATAATCATAGGATACTTGACATCTCTGCAAAATTATATAAAAAGTAATAAAAATGAATGAAAATCACTTTATTTCCTCATTCATTGAGTTAGAATTTAAAATTAGAATATTATGACCTTATTGACCTAATTGAACGTATTGAAAACACTAAGTAGGCGGAGAACTGTTGCTGCATTGTTATTATGAGCTTTAAAGTGGTGTTGAAAATAACCATTATCTGCCAAATTACTTTTTTATTTTAGACCTAAATTAACACTGAAATGATAGATACAATAGTAATCGGAGCTTTCGACTTCAAGTCATCCTCAGCAATGATACATTTTTTAGCACAAAAATTCAAAAAGAATATCACACGCTTAGGATCAACCACTTCTTCCTGCAAAATTATGTGGAACAGTTAACAGTACAAAAAAGACACGCATTCACACACAGTACACATATCAATCTTAGACATCTCTTTTTCTATTTTTCTTCCTGAAACAGTTATGTTTATATGCATTTATACATATATCACGCATCACAAGATCAACTAGATTTTTTAAATTATTATTATTATCTTTATTAAGGTTGGAACCAACACGACATTTGGGAGACACAAAAGGTCCGATTTTCGTCGCACGCCCGGTTAACCTAAAATTTGATCCAAATAGGGTAATTCACATCACAGGTCTTATGATAGTGGATATAGCACCAAGCCACCAGGCGACACACCAAATTTCGTTCGACGGTACAAAGGGCTTTCCCGCCACATATAATGGACACCCAAATCTCACATTTAGTGCAGGTGCCTAATAAACAACGAGCGGGGTCACACATTTGCCCCGAAGGCCCACAACAAGCATGTCAGTGTTTGTTCCCAGCTGGACAGGGAGGATGCATCAGAGCAGATCGTATCAGTTTTTGTTTTAGGGGCGTCCCAGAAGTTCAGGATATGCGGATGGGTAATTTTGAGGCTCTGATGATTCCTTGTATCCGCTTAGACAGTGTATCATTAACGAACGGCAGGCGCATGTAAATGACATCAGTACGACTTTTTTGTTCTTGCAGGGGCTCTTGTGCGACTTAAGAGTTTTAGAATCATTTGATGCAGAATTCCTTGTACATTATCGTATGGTGCTGGTGATGAGCTTTTGAGGGTAACCATTGAGCGAGAAAAGTCTAGCTATTTTTTCTATGCTACGTTCTTTAGGTACTGTGTCGGATGAGCAGCGGATGGCTCTAGTTATCTGTGAATGTAGAATGGATCTTTTGGTTGACATAGGGTGGGCAGAATCAAAAGGAAAGATTATTGGTGCTGTCATAGGTTTAATGTAGAGTTCTGTAGAATAAAAACTATGTTTTACTGTGATAAGGGTATCCAAAAAAGCTATAGTGCCTGGGTCTTGTGCGTGTTCCATGGTGAATTTTATGGCAGGGATTGTAGGAGTTCCATTCATTGAAAAAGCTTTGTAATGAGTAAAACCCCAGGGGTCCATACTCCCCATATGTCATCAATGTAGCGGACATAGAAGATTGTATTCAGTGGCTGTCCCGCCATGAAGGTAGTTTCTAGCTTATGCATGAAAGCAACAGCCACAGGGGGCGCTATTCTGTTACCCATTGCTAGTCCTGTTGTTTGTTGGTAATATTTCTCCCCAAATCGTACAAAACTATTCTGAAGTACGTGACTTATTAGTGTGCGAAGATTAGTGATTGATATGCCGAAAAGGTTGATTTGGTCTGCATTGCTTTCAATTAAGGACATCGTTGCGTCTATGCCTTCTTGAATGGGAATACCATGGAGGTTAACCACATCAAAGGAGAAAACAACACTTTTCGGGGGGAGATGATGCGGAAACCTAGTTCTAAGTCTGTTTAGAAAGTCGTCTGTGTTTTCTAGATGTGCTGGAACAAATTTGAGGATTTGAGAAAGGATACATTGTAGCAGCCACGATAACTTTTCTAGGGGGTTACCACAGGCAGAGACTATAGGACAGAGTGGGTTCGAAGGCTTATGTGTTTTTGGAAGCCCATAAAACTCCGCCGTCCGGCAATGTTGGGGTAGAAGGCGGCGAAGGTATTCCTCTGGAAGACAGTCGTTAAGGGTTTTCTTCATGAGTCTTTTTGTTTCGTTTTTAGTGGTGGGATTCTTTTGTATATGCTTATAACTTCCAACTATATCCTCGGCTTGTTTGATGTAGTTTTCTTTGTTCATGATAACCAAGCTCTTGCACTTATCCGACCTTTTTATGATATTAGTGTTATCATTACAGAGGGCCTTTAGATCTTTGCGTTGTGCCGTAGATATGTTATGTTTTATTGGTGTGGTTGTTATGGCGGTAAGCTTTCATTATTTTAGTTTTAGTCTCCTCCAGGTGAAGCGCCGTATGCTTCGATGGTTTGGGTGGCTGGGAGGCATCAGAGTCAGGGAAGAAAGCTTTGGGCAACGGTTGCTTATCACATGGTCGAGACGTGCCCGTATCAGATTGAAGTTGGCTGTTGGTATTTGTCTGGTTTGTTTCTGTCTGTTTTCTTTGATTGAAAGAAATCTTTCCATTTATATCCGTAGAAAGCTCTCTCAATCCCGACCTCGACGTCACTTAGAAGAGATGTTGAGATATTTCTAGTCATAGCGAAGTTGGGACCCTTTTCCAGTATTTGTGCCAGTGATGGGCTAATATCCGTTTCCGACAAGTTTACCAAACGGGTGGAAGATTGGGCTGGAAGTTCGGGCTGTGTTCTTAACACGCGCATTGACGGGGGCGGGTACCCGCCCCTCCTCGGGTTTGTCGGAGAAAGCAGAAAAACGGCGGCGCGTAGCGCCGCCGTACTTGTCATACCTTTTCCCTCATCATTTTTACAACTTTTGTGAAAATTTTAAGATTAGGTCATTTCAGGTCAGGTCACCAGTACAGGTCAAGTGACCTGACCTAAAAAAACTTTTAAGATAGGATAAGTCGGAGCAGGGGTGAACTTATCAGATTGAACCTCATATCACATAATGGGCCAACCGAGTTCTCTAAAATATGTTCCGGTATTTTTTTATATCTATGACCTAAGGTCAGGTACGAGGCATGACCTCTCCATTGGAAATACATGGGAAAAACTGTTTTACTTTATAACTCAGTAACGGATGGTGATAGAGCGTTTATTTTAGCTGCATTAGACTCGCCTTGGCTTTGCGGTTCTAATGATATGAATTTTATATAATTTGACCTTGACCTGACCTCAGGTCAGGTCAAATCCTTGATTTGACCTAGCAAGGTCAAATTATATATCATTCGATTTGGCTTGCTGCAAGGACTCAAACAATTCAAGTCGTTTTGCTCTATTTTTTTATAAAATTTTATATTTATTTTTTTTTTTTTATTATTTTTTTTTTTTTTTTTTTTTATTTTTTTTTTTTAATTTTTTTTTATTTTTTTTTTTTTAATTTTATTTTTTTTTTTTTTTTTTTTTTTTATTTTTTTTTTTATTTTTTTTTTTTTTTTTTTTTTTAATATTTTTTTTTTTTTTTTTTTTTTTTTTTTTTTTTTTTTTTTTTTTTTTTTTTTTTTTTTTTTTTTTTTTTTTTTTTTTTTTTTTTTTTTTTTTTTTTTTTTTTTTTTTTTTTTTTTTTTTTTTTTTTTTTTTTTTTTTTTTTTTTTTTTTTTTTTTTTTTTTTTTTTTTTTTTTTTTTTTTTTTTTTTTTTTTTTTTTTTTTTTTTTTTTTTTTTTTTTTTTTTTTTTTTTTTTTTTTTTTTTTTTTTTTTTTTTTTTTTTTTTTTTTTTTTTTTTTTTTTTTTTTGTTTTTTTTTTTTTTTTTTTTTTTTTTTTTTTTTTTTTTTTTTGGGTTTTTTTTTTTTTTTTTTTTTTTTTTTTTTTCGCGCCCTCAAAATTTTTTTTTCTTTACTTGTTCAGATGTAATGGCCGAAAAACGTAATTTACATGTTATCCCTTTGACGGCATGTTTTGACCTCTTGTGACCTTAGATGGGACCTGACAATACTTCAAATATTTTCGATGGAGAAGTGGATGGGCTACCCAACATCGTTTACCGTTTTTCGCTACCTACCGTGGTTCTCGAGATCTTAGGGGGCGGGTACCCGCCCTCCCCCTCGTCAAAGCGAAGGTGGCTCAGACCCCCGTCAATGCGCGTGTTGACAGAGCCGGCTGTTCTTCACTTTTTGATGAGGTAATGCCCTGGTTAAGTGTAAGCTCTAGAATAGGCTCAGGTAAGCGGAAAATCTATTCCTGGACCAGAATCGATTGGTTTCTAGACTCGCTGGTTTTCTTTCTAAATATCGTCTTCAAAGAGGTCGTCAGACAAGAACACGATTTTTTTGTGCTGACGTTTTTGAGTAATTCTATCACTCCAAGAAGATTGTGGAAGCCGAAACTTGTTGAGTTTCATCATACAACTAAAAGAATGGTAACGTCATTTTTCCTGCTCAATAACTTCACGATATTCTTATTTTAAGTTCTAACTCCCACTACACAAATGGTAAGCATTAACGACTCCCTTCTCGGACGCACGTACCCCACGAACCCTGGTTTCCATAGGTTTCCAATGCCGCTGGTGCTACCGCGCGATTGTGGATTTTTCAAAGTAGAAGTCTGACTTTGGAGCCTTTATGTAAAAAATTAGGGGCCGATTTGTAAATTTTCACCCATTAACGCGCTCAAGAATTCTCTCAAATGTAGCCAAGCAGTGTTTTTTTAGGAGGGGGGGTGCGTGCAATTCTCCCACACCTCGGAAAAATAGATTTGGGCTTCCAGGCTCCCCCTCCAAAGCCTGAGTTAAGGAAGTGTTCAGAACGCTATCCTTCAGCTCTCTGTATCGCCACCGATGCTTCAGCTCTTATTTCGCCATTGGCTGTACATGTAGTTCCACGCCCTCTTCGGTGTCCACAGAACAGGGTGTCCATCGACCGTAGCGGCGTGCGTCGTGGCTACGGTTTTTTCGGGATTGCCCCAGCACAAAAACTAATTAATCGAGTTTGCGGCAGTTTTTTTATACAATTAGGCTGTGCCCAACCTCAGGATATAGTGGACCAGTAAAGGCATTAAGTGGACAGTGGAACAGAAACGGGTAGTTGCCCGTGGTTACGAAAATGAATATAACCATGATAGTACCGCCCAGGACTTTGGGCTATTCCAGATAATAATTATAGCTATTTTAGGTATCACTTGAAACATTAGCACATTAGCGATGAGTTTGGCACGAGATGTACGGTACTTTGGGCTATGTTAATAGTATGTAGCTCGGCATTCCGACAATTCGTTGTGTTACTGGTCTTTGTTCTGAGTTTTCCATTTCAGCGCGACTTTTTCTTTGCAGCCTTTAGTTCCCAATGCCTTGATAGCCTTGAGAGGTCATGTTGCTTGAGCCGCCGCCCCAGTGGGGGAGGGGTTAAACCAGAGGCGTATCCAGGACTGCCGAGCGGAGGCACGTGGTCCGGGGTGCCATCCAGACCAGGTGGCGCCACTTTTGCACGGTACAACCTATCAGGTGGGCACCAAATCCTACCGTGGACGCGTCAATACTCGCATCCTGGGAGGAGGGAAGCGACATTTCAGGGAACGACATTGGCCTTTCAGAGGGGCTCTGTGACCATTTCAACGGGCGCCAGGGGTCGATAGGGGCCTTGTCCCTCTGGATTTTCCTAAGGCTCAAGCACTCCTCTTTCTCCGCTCCTTTGCGAGATGGAAAAAGCGTGAACGGCAGTGAATAGTCCATAAAAATGATTACGAAGCAATAATAGTCACACGATTACCTAGGGTCATGTACGGATCATAACCTCTCCATTGGAAATGCATGGGGAAAACGAGATGTGAGAAAAATGGCTCTATTTGTGTAGATACAACTTAGAATATCTTCATATTTGCCAAATAGGGGCCTTTCCAGGTTCTGGTCGCAACTTTAGACCCATGACCTCGGAAAGGTCACTTGTGGCTACTTAAAGGGAATGTGGCACCTTGGTCGAATCCGGGAATTTAGTGTAATTAGGGGTATTTTTAGCCGAAAATCATGAAACTGTCCATGATTTCTCTGAAACATTTACAATGAGCTCAATATTTTGATTTCTGAAATACTCCTCTAAGGCGAAAAATAAACCTCTGCCTGTGGATGACGTCATGATCTGGCAAATACTGCCATATTCAATAGGCTTCAAGGGCTTCAATTGGCTGATTACTCACCGTGACGTCAGCGCTGTCGTCACACCAACAGTTGACAGCTGTGGCCGCCTGTCTGGGGTAGATTTGGGGTACATTTCAGGTAGGTTTTAGCTTTTCTCTACGGAAATTTTGAGTTTCAGGACAAATTATACATTGAGTACCGGTTTTTCCGGTATGCTTTATAAAGTTATCACATTCCCTTTTTCAGGCAGGTTTTCAGACAGTTCAATCACTTTGCGGGAAAGGATGGTAGGGCTTTTATTTTGATACCATTAGGTTTGGATCTATTATTGCAAGTCCACTGATGTGCAGATAGACCATGCTAAAACAGATGGTGACCTTGACCTCAGGCCATTCTTATGTTTGGAGACCTAGTATAGCCATATTATACATCATTCGATTTGCCGTAACGAGAGAAAGCGAATGGTACCTTGAAAATAATTCCAGCTCAACTCTGTCAGACGCTAGAGCCCATAAACGCTTCTCTAACATGTCACCGCCTCTGACCTGTCATGACCTCAATATCGACTTTGCTAATAAGTGACAGCTGCACTTTCGTCACTAATCGTTATGAGCTATCCACCAGCGTTTGCGTTTTTTCGCGATCCAGCATAGGCGCCGAGTTTGAGGGCGGTTTCTGAACACTCCCCACCCCCCTACCAGGGCGAAGGTGTGTCGGTGGCCCAACGGGGCGGATGTTAAAATGCTGCACACTCGAATAGCCAGGATTCTAATCTCATTTTCAAACCATGGCCGCAGGTCTTTTGGTCATGTTTTTACTAGGTGACATGTATGTTTCGAGGGACTACAATTTTTACTAATATTGTTTCCGTTTTTCCCTATATTAGAGATTCCATAGAAGAGTATTGTGGGAATGGCCTAGGACCCTGAAAAATATTGTTAAAGAGAAGTCAGTACATCGCTAAAAGATAAGGCAAAAATGCCAAAGTCCGGAAACTAAAACGCCTAAACCCTAAAAAGCCCCAAAGAGGCTAAGACAAGGTAACGATAAAAAGCGTGGGATGAGTTAAACGCTACGTTTCGCTCCCTGGCCGTCGTCCGGCAAAGAGTGCCCGCCAACGAGGCAGGTACTTTACTTTTCTTTTTCTTTACTTTCGTCTTACATTCTTGGTGACTTAGACAATTTTATCCCTGCCAACTATTTAGTGACGCCAGAACATGTCTGAGGCTAAATTCAAAGGTTGTGGGTCAAAGTTAAACTCTTATTTCCAGCCCAACTGGTTGCTAGAGCGCTAATTATAGTGAATGGATCTGTACATTGTGCAACAAAGATAATATATTGTGACGTCATTGGTCAGTGACCCTGAATGAACTTAACCCACAATTGCAAAGCACATCCGATGGGACCATCTGTTCGTGATCGTAGTACAATTTCAGCGTATATGTGGCTTGTTCCGCACAAATACTGCATTTCTTAGTAGGTCCTCCAAATTATCCAGATTTGAAAGTTGTGAGCTCGCTTATAAAGTTGTAGGTGTTGATATAGGTGAATTACATTTGGAACAGTGCAGCTCACTGCAGCCAGCGCAGGATCCCGAATGGGCGTATTCTTAACCTTCCTATATTTTGGATCTGGGGGGAGGGCTACTTAGGGCCCGCATTCCCTCCAGTGCGCCTTAGTACCGCACCCTTCCACTTTAAACATTAATGTAAGATGAAGTGCATCATATAGGTAAAATATATATTTTTAAATTAAGGATATCTTTTAGTGAAAGATTACACAACGTATTGTAGACAAGCACTTGCTGTGATGAATTACCCGGTCTTTTTACGTTGATATAACAACGTGCCCACATCCCATCGTTAGTTCTCATCTCATCAAGTTCACACGTGAACGTAACTCAATCTAAAGCAGCGTTGAGCCATCAGGGAAGTCCATCAGCCAATAGTAAACCACTTAGGTCTGGCCAGTACGTGGGCTGAATGAGACCCTTTCACATTCACCGGCGTGGCTGGGCCGTTGAAGTGTTCTTCACGCTGGGTCGGCGCGGCTGGCGGCAGCGTCAGCACCGCTCCCTCCAACACTCGAGCCTCGAGTCCACGTGCACGCGCTCAGCCGCGGTCTGACTTCCCTGCTGCAGCCGGCAGCACACCCGAGCCTCGAGTCCACGTGACACGCGCTCAGCCGCGGTCTGACTTCTCTGCTGCAGCCGGCAGCACACCCGAGCCTCGAGTCCACGTGTCACGCGCTCAGCCGCGGTCTGACTTCCCTGCTGCAGCCGGCAGCACACCCGAGCCTCGAGTCCACGTGACACGCGCTCAGCCGCGGTCTGACTTCCCTGCTGCAGCCGGCAGCACACCCGAGCCTCGAGTCCACGTGTCACGCGCTCAGCCGCGGTCTGACTTCCCTGCTGCAGCCGGCAGCACAGTCGAGCCTCGAGTCCACGTGACACGCGCTCAGCCGCGGTCTGACTTCCCTGCTTCAGCTGGCAGCACGCTGAATGTGATTATTTGATGGCTGTGGGTGAGCTGGCAGTCCCGTAACGGCGATCCGCTCTGTTTTACGGCGTCACCAGCGCCGGCGTGGTCAGCTGTTTCTCAGAAGCCTGCTGGCCCCTCCCTGAACGCTCACATGCCGGTTGCAACCGACCCAACGGCATTGTCCGCGATTAAGTGGGGTGTGTGCCAACACGATATTGGAGCGATAAGAATAGAGTTGCCTCAGGGGCAAACAGGCTTGTCTTTAGTGTTGTTCTATTTCTCACTTGATATAACATATACGATTTAGTCATGCAGTGTAATGTAGTTGAT
Source organism: Lepas anatifera (assembly GCA_034440635.1). Lineage (NCBI taxonomy): Eukaryota > Metazoa > Arthropoda > Thecostraca > Lepadidae > Lepas > Lepas anatifera. The sequence continues at coordinate 1,349,586 of JAOTON010000842.1, read as the reverse complement.
ATTTAAATGTGGTATTACTCTAGAGAAGTGCCTTCATGAATAAACAAATCGCGGTATGTTCCTGAATATGATAATGTACCAGAAATTGTATACCAGTGATTGGCAGGTATTCATATTTGAACCAACACAGCAGATGAACGCGTTTCAACCGGAATCTTTGTAAACATCTAAGGAATGAGGGATTAAGAACACTCACCAATATAATTTTGCACAACAAAATCCAAACCATGAAACTGCAGCATGTATTGGTGACGTGTTCTTAATCCCTCATCCATTAGATGCTGACGAATACTGCGGTCGAAACGCGTACATCTGCTGTATTGGTTCAAATGTGAATACCAGTAATTCTAAAATGTGTTGTCTTGAATATGTGGTTCTCTTTTAGATCGTAAATTTGTTGCGGAAAAAACGAGCTAAAAAATACATATATATGATGTTGGGTTCGACTGAGCCGTAGCGTAAAACGACCACAAAAACGATATTCTGCCTAACAAGAATGAGTGCCAGGGCTGTGTCAGGTCACGTGATCCGGTCACGAGGGAAGGGCAGCATCAGTATGCGTCAGGTGTTGGCCGCGGTCCAGGGCGGCGATGGCGTCGGTAACAGGCACCGGATCACCTGCCGCTGGCCGCGTCGGAACGTCTGCATTAGACCATCACAAAACCTGCAACAGCTGCCAGGCAGCGCCTGGTCGTCTCTTCCTTTCTCCTTCGTGCTTGTCTTGTTCTCGCTTACTCTCTTTTGATTCGCATCCCCCTTCTCTCTCTCTCTCACACTCTCTCTCTCTCACTCTCACCCTCAGTCTCTCTTTCAATCTCTCTCTCTCTCTCTCTCTCTCTCTCTCTCTCTCATCATGATTTCTCCTCCTCCGTATTGAAGACCCTTCGTCTTCTAGAGCCTCCCTCTTTTGCCCCATCATTCTTCCTCTTGATTTATCTCCCCTTTTAGCCTCTGCCTGCTCTGGATTTGACCTATCCCTGTTGACCGGTCTGCGGTGGCGGGTACCTGTGGGCGCGGCGGGTGGCAGCGGGGCTGGTTTTGGGAAGGCGCCGGCGGGCCCGTGCGGAGATGACCGCTGCGGTACGCTCAGTGTGCGCCGCCCACCACCGAGCGCTACCATTACGGCCAGCCAGGGCCAGAGAGCGATTACAACAACGGGTCTTTATCGCCGGCCGGGCCGGGCCGGGCCACGCCGTGCGCGAGTCTCGCCCGGCCGACTCCGCCGCCTCAACCGTACCACTTTTACTTTTGCGCGCGCGCCGGTGGCGATGACCGGCCTTCTCTCAAGGTCGCCGCGAATCTTTGTGAATCGCAGCTGCAGATTCTACCCCTGGATGGATGGTGCACAGAATATCGCTGCTGGCTCTGGGCAACAGTCTGTGACCTCCTTAGGACACCGAGGCCGGCAGGCAACGTCAAATATCGCCGAGGGTGCAAACGTGCATAAGGACAGATATTGCTTTGGAAGGTGGAATTGACATCAAGCTTAGTTGTCCCAAACTCGGTTGGAAGTTATCTCTAAACGTTTCTGCGCCGAAGCTTTGATTTTTTCATTTAGTGGTGATGTTCGCGGCTGTCGTTGGAATCCACTGTCAGCCGATAAACAATTTACAGAACGGGCGTCAGGCAGTGTGGCAGTCATCAGTTGGCCCATTTTCTTGCAGCCGAGCTCCACAGTCGCATTTTGTAGACCATTGGCAACGATCTGATTCAGCGGGATACAATCACTGTGAGCAACATTGAATTTGCGACGAGCGAGATTGGCTTACGTTGCTTGGAGCGCTTTCAATGGGCGACTTGAATAAAACGTAAATTTCAAGGGAGTCAACTCAGAAAAAATTGCAACGATCCGCAAAAGTTTTATGATTCAGGGAAAGTGACCATTAAAAGGTCAGTGCTTCGAAAAGTATGTCAATTAGCATGCATCACAAATTGAGCGCACGCTGCCGTTATGAAGATTAGAAGAATATGTGGAAATCTTTGGAGATGCAAGTGGAACACTCTGCATTACTTTGGTACAACTGGTGAGTGTCACAATTTCAATAGAGCTGGAGTGCCGGGTACCCGTACTTTTTGTCGAACCAGCCGCACACCTCAACCGCGAGTGGAACGTGTCTGCCCTGGACTTGAACACACAGTAGACTTCCCCAGGAAACATTGAACTTTGGAATTGGTGGGTGGACAACCTTTATCCCGTGATTTGGTTCATTTCTATTGGGTGTGCAAGTTTTTATCGAACATTTTCAGTATCTGGGAGTCGCGCAAAATTGGTCAAAATTACATGTTCTAGTAAAAAAGATCAGTTTCTCACCATGTTGAGAAAAAGTAGGCATACAGCAGCCCTTTCGAATTATCTCAATGAGCGAAATCGATTGGTGCTAACTGCATTGCTCTCCAACAACCAGTTTGCGGTATAATTGTAGTATTTAGTATTCAATAATTGCACAGGTTTCGGCCATATCAACTCTGACACCAAGTAGCACCCCCGTAACTACAAAACTCCCCGACACACATTGTAATGATCCGTTACAACCGACATACGGGGTGCAGTGCCTAGAAAATATTGTGCAGACCTGATGTGTCACAAAATATGTAGCCGAGAGAGGTTTGAAGCTTATATTTTGCTGACATGGTTGTTGGTACTGGGCTTGAGCACCAGCTCCAGCAGCTTTTGCAAGTAGTGGAGAGGCATCGCCAGTCTGTTCTCAAAATTGTGAAAGCCCGTCTCAAGATCATCTCAGGGCATCCAGAGTTCAAAAAGGAAAATTGTTGGTTTTCTTCCGCTTGGTTCACATGCATGTCCTAAGCAGAGATATATAAACATGAGATGTAAGATTACTTTATTGGTGGTACGTTTCCTCAGCCTGTTTTTATGTCGGACGTCACGGATCATCGTGATGTGTGTCTGAGTGGTGTCAGAATTGATCTAGCCGATACACGTGCAATTATTAAATATTTTTGCATTTATAAATTTTGTCCAGGTTGTTGCCAGACTGGTTTCTGGAGTCAGAGTCTCACTAAAGTCATCACTGGACTTGTCACGGAGACCCCGACCCCACCACCCGAACGAGCAACCCCCACAATGAAGGCTCAATAAATGAAGCCAAAGTTTTAACGTCCCACAAAGCACAGGGACGGCCGCCCCGCTCAGGTCACCCTCTCACCAGCCAATTGCTAGCCGACCTACTTCGGGTAAATATTGAGCGCCGGAGTACTTCAGGGGAACTGATTCCAAGCCTGTACACGACAGACAGAGAGAGAGAGAGAGAGAGAGAGAGAGAGAGAGAGAGAGAGAGGGGGAGGGAGGGAGAGAGAGAGAGAGAGAGAGAGAGAGAGAGAGAGAGAGAGAGAGAGAGAGAGAGAGAGAGAGAGAGAGAGAGAGAGAGAGAGAGAGAGAGAGAGACAGAGACAGAGACAGAGACAGAGACAGAGACAGAGACAGAGACAGAGACAGAGACAGAGACAGAGACAGAGACAGAGACAGAGACAGAGACAGAGACAGAGACAGAGACAGAGACAGAGACAGAGAGAGAGACAGAGACAGAGAGAGAGAGAGAGAGAGAGAGAGAGAGAGAGAGAGAGAGAGAGAGAGAGAGAGAGAGAGAGAGAGAGAGAGAGAGAGAGAGAGAGAGAGAGAGAGAGAGAGAGAGAGAGAGAGAGAGAGAGAGAGAGAGAGAGGAGAGAGAGGAGGGAGAGAGAGAGAGAGAGAGAGAGAGGGAGGGAGGGAGGGAGGGAGGGAGGGAGGGAGGGAGGAGAGAGAGGGAGGGAGAGAGAGAGGGAGAGGGAGAGAGAGAATGTTCGCCGATTCTCCTCCTCCCATCCTATTATCTCTGGAGTGCCCTTTGCTGAGTGCGCTCACTCCATGCAATGGCGAAGAGACTCCACCTTCCATTTCGTAGTGACGCCCGTGACCACTTCTCAGATAAAAGGGAAGCTTGCCTTAGGGCTCTGTCGTGGTGTGCATAAGAATTGCGTGAAAGGTAGCAAGTATCCATTGATGGGCAATCGTTTCTTCTATGCTGCTTATTCATCGTTGACGGGTTCGTTAACCAGGTGCATGATTCACATCATCCCATTTCTGTGATTTTATGTATCATGAATATTTATAGATGCTATATATTCTAGACGTGAACGTGGAATGGCCAGAGGATGCCTTGTCGTGAATCTGGCAGAAGCCCCTGTATAGCCAGACTAATTTATGACATCCATTGACCCAATCCTTGTGCAAGGTTCTCAACATATTATGAACTTGACTCGAAGGCGCTGCTCGCAGATCAGTGAGAGTTGCTTTCTACAGTGAGAACATTGTTGGACATGACTTTTACACCACCTGTTCTGGCCGCAGCGCATTGCATCATACCTTATACCCCATTTTGCTTGTTCAAAGCGATGTCTCGCGAGCCGCTCGACAGCCATATTGCCAATATAGAACCCGTTAAGAACTGAGCCAATAAACATTGGGAGCTATTAAAGCGTCCGCTGAGGTTCTACCTTGCCCCAGCATGTTTCTCTCTCTCTCTCTATCTATCTCTCCTCTTTCCCTCTCGCGCTCGCGCTCTTTCTCTCAGGCACGTGCGGAATCTTATCCATTTCTCCCTCCCCTCTCTCCTTCCTATTTTCCTCTCTCCCCTCTCCCTCTCGCGCTCGCGCTCTTTCTCTCTCTCAGGCACGTCCGGAATCTTATCCATTTCTCCCTCCCCTCTCTCCTTCCTATTTTCCTGCCTCTCCTCGCTCTCCTGCACCCAGAGGAGCTCTGTAATACCGGGCACATGACTTCCGGCGGTATCTGAGGTTGCCAAACACGGCTGACCCCGACCTAGGTGCGGCCGAACGATGATGCCACAGGTCCTACATTCTCTCGGCGGTCGCCGCCCGCCAGCTCATCAGGCAATACCTTTTTCTCCAGTGAAACCGAATTAGGGGCGGCGTAGGTTTGGACGTTGCCGAATTTTAAGAAAACTTATGGAAACGAAGATGAGTGCGTGTAAATATTTCATGATTTATTTTTTATACAGTCTTCTCATAAAAACGTGCGCTTTTTACTCGTTGCAAAATGTTTGGGTGTTGCTGGCCATCGGATTTTAACACTGGAAACCGAAGGCCCGATTGAAAAATTGGACGAGTTGATGGTGAATTTTGTGTGGCAGAGATCTAAAAAATATATTTATGTTCAAAGGCTTTCCAAAGTTCGTTGTTTAAATCGGTATTGAGGTCTTTCCACTCACATTGACCCCAGAACACTGAAAAAAAAATTTTACTCCCTAAAGGAGTAAAGGGGTCGTAGGTCTATTTGTCCCCCACCACAACACTTACCCTACCCACCGATTACTCTAACCTTACCCCTTAGTTTCACCTAAGTTACCTCTCAAGTATGCTTAAATGACACACTCATTACCCCTTATGGACACCAAAAATACACTGGACTAACCCTTATGATACCCCCTCACTGAAAAAGTTTTTACTCCCTCCAGGAGTAACCTCCTTCTTTACACCTAGTTTACCACCTGTTTACGCTCACCTTAGCTTAAAAACCCCAAAGTTACGCCAGCTCCACCGGTCAGTTATCCCCAAATGACACCATCAATACCCCACCGTTACACCTAATATACACAAGCTGCCGGATCTGGGGGGAGAATTGCCTTCTCCCCTCAAACCCCCTGGTTTCCTAAAAAAAACTTCACGATTTTCGGCCCCTTACCCCCCTCCCCCAGACGTCGGCCTAGCTCCACCCTTGGATACGCATGATTTAGCCCCATGATGTCCTCCTACTTACTGCTTAAAATGCGGCACTTCCTCCTGAAATCCAAAAAAGAGAAATACAACGACATTTCTTTATTCCATCAACCAGGCATCTCCGGAGCCTGCGCAGGAGCTCGTCCAATGATGAACAAAAACGAAATGAGGACAAAAACCTTCTAAGACAATACCCCAACCCTCTTCACGTCATCTCCCTTTATGCAAAAAACATCCCCTTCATGACATCTCCCATTATGACACCCCCTTCATAAAAAATAACATCCATCTAAATCATCCTCATCTCTCCGATTTTATTGCAACTGTTGTCATGGGGTTATCGACAGCCTAAGCCACGGCTGAGTCATTTGAAGGTCTCTAGGTTCAGCCGTTCAGGAGTTACAGCCTCCGGCAAAATATACTACGCCCGTACAATTTTTTTCGGCAACCATTTTCTCCTGTCGAAATATACATAACCCGTTAAAACTGTATATAGATGTATAGACATGTTGAAAATGAACCAATGAACACATGGTCGTGGTTTTTTAATTTTTCATTGATATGAGAAAGGGGTAGTTTTGAATGGATTTCAAACTGTGTTCTTCGGTGTTAATTTCAAATATGATACCACCACATGAAAGAGCATATCAGAAACCATGAAAATCAACAATAAAAAACTGGAATTTTTTTACGGGCATGGCAAACCAAGCTCAACACGGGGCTGGTATACATGACGACGGGCCGCAGATGATGCGTGATTAAATCGGGACTCGGTGGCAGAACTCCTTCAACGTCACATAATTTGCATTACGTACAGTGTACATTCCCAGCGGGTGGTTGCTCAGAAGTTGGCAGGGTTTAATGCACTCCATTTTGTCCTTTATTTCAACCCTGAATGCCTCTAATGTTTCGTCTTTTTCAAGAACGGTGCAGGAGAAGCAGATGAAGGCAAACTGAGGTCCATTTTTTTCAGCCAAGATACAGTGGATTTTCATGAAGGTCAGGTTACCTGCAAAATCCGGTAAATCCACTGCAAGTACGTCGCCAATGCAATAAATCGTACCATTGAAGCGGACCTGGCGGAATGTTCCACATGGTGCCGATCCCAGCCACAGCTCTTTGCACTTCTCCTCATTGTGTACTTCACATGGGAGGAGTGATGTCTTGTCTAGCCCTTGCATATGGAAGCTACTATTGTTCATGGTAATGCACATCTTCAACTGATGCTTCGACGCCATTGATAAACACACATTTCTTCGATTTTTAGAAGAGCTCTTCATTTCTTGGTGCTTCGATTCCCATCTTATGGTGGAGTATCTTCTTGGAGGACCAAGCAAGCGTATTTGCGATGGGTAGGGAACTAAATAATGAAACTTTGGTTTCATTGCAAATGAAGGGAATTGGGAATGAAACTCTGCAAGCCACGGCGAATTTTGACCACTCCCTCTCCATATCTAATTTCCTGGAAAAGCTCAATACAACTTACGGACGACATTACAAAGCTCTTAACGAGACGAAGACAATTTATTCGGACAATTTCTTAGGTCAGGTTAATAAAGAGGTCAACCGAGGTCAAAGAAGGTTCCATAGGATTACCCCTAAGAAGGTTCCATAGACAGTGCAGATTTACCCCTATGAATTCCTACCGGGCTGAGCTAGAACAAAATTGTATGCATTTTTATACCTTGGATTTGTCTCGTCATGACGCATCGAATGATATATGATCTGACAATGCTAGGTCAAATTTGGAAATTGACCTGACCTCGAGCGCCAGGTCAGGTTTACATATTGACCTGACAAGGTCATGTCGTACATCAATCGACTGGTTGGGACAAACCTAGCACAATAAAAGAAAATGGAAGCTCCGGCTATCAGTTTGGGAATTCCAGCATCTGACCTAGAGGTAATCTTAGGTCACATACCAAGCCTGTGATTTTTGGCCAAATACGTCATACTATTGTGCATGCCCTGTCACCAACAGTCGATAGATGTACGACATGAACATGCCAGGTTAACTGGCTCGAGGTCAGCTCAATTTCCAAATTTGACTTCGCATAGTCAGATCATAGATAATTCGATTCGTCATGATGAAACAAATCCAATGTATAAAATTGCATAAAATCTTGTTCTCGCTCAGCCCGGTAAGAATCTATAGGGGTAAATATGCACTGAAAACAACACTGAAGAACACATTTTGAAATCCATTCAAAACTACTTTTCATATCGATGAAAAATTAAAAACCATGTCCAATGTGTTCATCGGTTCATTTTCAACATATCGATATACAATTTTATGGAGTTATGTATATTTTGACAGCAGAAAATAGCTGCCGAAAAAATATTGCATGGGCGAAGTGTAAATTTGCCGGAGGCTGTAACTCCTGAACGGTTGGACCTTAAAAATCACACAGCCGTATTTTATGCTGTCGATAACCTCATGACCACAGTTTCAAGAAAACCGGAGAAATGAGGGTGCACATCCATCCGGTGTGCTGAAATGTCGTGGGATACCCCAAAGAGCAACGGCAAGCAGGAGAACAGTCGATTTCACGTTCACCGCACACCCCACTACATGCTCTTCCACCATCAAGAATATTCAAAACCTTACTATTACCCCAGCCCCTTCATAACATCTCCCTTTATGACATCCCCTTAATGCAAAAATCCCTTCATGACATCCGTTTTATGAAATCCCCTTCATGAAATCCGTTTTATGAAATCCCCTTCATGACATCCCCTCTCTGTTATCCACTCTACCCCCCTCTCTCTCTCTCTCTTCTCTACCTCTCTCTCTGCTATCCACTCTATCCAAGCAGCTGGGCTATGACGGCCTTGGCGTTGGGGGTAGGGTTCGTATCCCCCTGCACCATCATCACTTCCGTCGACATCAGCCAGGCAAATGACTTGATAGACCACTTTTGCCTTTGGTTGAATACATACAGAGCCACCGCCAGCAGGAGAACAGCCTCCTTTAAGCTGTCCACGCACCCCACCACATGCCCTTCTACTAGCACCGCGGTGTCCTGGACGTGGGGATCTTGGGTGACTGTGTCTGGTTCTTTCAAAATGGCGTCTTCTTCACCGATGAGGCGCAGAAGCGTCGGTACGGCATCATCTGCAAACACAACAGCACCATGTTCTGGAACAGGGCATTTGAAATGTTTTTTATTGTAAAAAATTAGGTTCGTAGGAACCCAGCGATGCACCTTGCCACGGACACCTTGCCAGGGGCAAAAAGACTGATAGTTTTTCAGACTCATCTGTTCAACTTCAGTAACTGCAAGTTAGAAGACAGACCTGGCTAAGAACAGTCTACAGCCACCCCTCCCCTCCTCTCTCACTGATAAGAAGGTGAAGCCCTTCTTTAGATCGCTCTTCATGTCCAATTGTCCACCCTACCCTGCTCCATCACCGATGTGAAGAGAGCCCAGCGGATAGTAAACCAGGCAGCAACAGCATCAGCCGATCCGGAATAGAGAGACAGTGACAGCTTTAATGTAATCGCTAAAAGACAGGGCAACAACATATCACGCAAAAGGTCTGGAAACTGGGTTTCAAAGTCAATTGAGCTTCTGGCTGTCTTGCTAGACGCCCCTAATGCTTTGAAATAGAGATTCTAGCATCACAGTACCTGTGTTTACACTACTTAGTTATTCAATCATAGCGGATAATTAAAATATCATGCAGGTTAGAAATTTTTCGTTTTTCAACGAATTTTCCAGTTTTCGGCACTTGACCTAATAGTTTGCACTAGTTTCCCATCATGCTATAGCAAAAAGAAAACTAGTTTCGGGATCACTGGATGAAAAGGAACAAAATGACGATCGGGGGAGGTTTCCATCTCGTACTTGGTGCATTCGGGGGCAGTCTACCAAGTATATATCTTCGAAATTCATCACATCTACGATTCAAGGGCGGATCCAGGAGGGATAAATTTTGCCAATTTATACACGTATATTTTGTATCCTGTCTTAGCACCTTACATGGCATAATGGTTCAGTGGCATCACCAAGGCAGCGAATGAGGCAAGAAACCTTATTATCATTTACACGCGCATTGACGGAGGGGGTGGGTACCCGCCCCCTCGGGTTTTTCGGAGATAGCATAAAAACGGCGGCACGTAGCGCCCCGTACTTGGCATACCTTTTCCCTCATCATTTTTACAACTTCTGGGAAAATTTTAAGGTTAGGTCATCTCAGGTCAGGTCACCAGTACAGGTCAAGTGACCTGACCTCAAAAAAGTTTAAGATCGCATAAGTCGGAGCAGGGTGAACTTATCCGATTGAAACTCATCACATAATGGGCCCACCGAATTCTCTAAAATATGTTCCGGTATTTTTGATATCGGTGACCTAAGGTCAGGTACGAGGCATGACCTCTCCATTGGAAATACATGGAAAAAATGGTTTTTACTGTATAACTCAGTAACGGATAGTGATAGAGCGTTTATTTTAGCTTCATTAGACTTGCCTTGGATTTGCGGTTCTAATGATATGCATTTTGTATAATTTGACCCTGACCTGTCCGCAGGTCAGGTCAAATCCTTGATTTGACCAAGCAAGGTCAAGTTATATATCATTTGGTTCAGCTTGCTGCAAGGATTCATACAGTTGAAATCGTTTTGCTCTATCTTTATTTGTTCAGATGTAATGGCCGAAAAACTTAATTTACATGTTACCCCTATTACGGCATGTATGTGACCTCTCGTGACCTTAAATGTGACCTGAAAAAATGGTACTAATATTTTCGATGGAGAAGTGGATGGGCAACCCAACGCCGTTTACCGTTTTTCGCTACCTACCGTGGTTCTCGAGATCTTAGGGGGCGGGCACCCACCCCCTCGTCAAAGCGAAGGTGGCTCAGACCCTGTCAATGCGCGTGTTAAACTTACTGCAATGGCGGATTCAGAAAGTCCAAACATGGGAACAAAGCAGTTCAAAAGCAGTTCAGGAATTTTTTTCTGAGATGGGAGTCTTACGCCCCCAAAACGTTATTTCTGCAGCTACCCCTGCAAGTAAATCAGAATATGAAGAATCACCCAAATACGAATATAACCGACTACACCAGGGTTGGCACTGCCCACTACCCACTGCCCGGGTTTTTGGGTTTTTTAGTGGGTTTTTTAATGGATAAAACCCACCCGGGTTTTTTGCATAAATCATTTTCTAGATGCCCCGGAGTAAAAATGTCGTCTTTTTTTATATTCACATCACTTTTAAAGCTACTAAGCCTTGGTATGTGTAGAATATGTCAAAGATTGGCAGAATTGGTACCATATGCCACCTCATACAACCCGCTGGAAAAGTGCATTTGGAAATTCTTGCCGTCTTAGCAGGAAAATCATTCCTAAGAATCCACATGTCGGAATTTCAAATTGTGCAACACAAATTTCTATCTTGTTTTTGCCATATGTAAAAGTCGCTGGATAACACCAATACTGTCTCTGAATATGACGTACGTTTTGGTCTGCACCATGCAGTTTTTCCAGAATTCAGCCTATATATATCTTAATTTATAAACATCTCTGTAAGGTCAAAATATGCCAAAGTAACAGTGCAGTCTCAGATTGTGACTCTGACTGACTTTGACTTTAGTCACACAAAAGTTTCTTTGTCCAGCTCATGGAATGGAAAAAATGGCTTATGGTGGTGGAGTCACATCGTGCTGTATTCCAGGCGCGCAGCCAAGGTGGGGCGACCGCCTCTCCCCTTTGCTGAGCTTAAGCACTGTAAAGAGATTCCTGCACGGCCTCCTGTCGTTTTCTGATTTATGCTCCCCAAGTTGATTATAAGAACACTGACACCATCACAATGTTTGTCTCGGAGACTCTCAATAGCAAGTCTCAGGGACCCAAGCGTTGGTCTGGTAGGGCCCACCAAAATTTTGAATTGAGGGCCACAGATTCGGCTATCGGGACACCAGAGTTTATCTCTGGGCCTCCAGACTTGGTATCTGGAGCAGCCCCAAAAGTTTTCTCCGGGGTTTTCAGAGTTGGTCTGGAGGACCCTCAAGAGTTTGTCACGGGGGGGGATGGGCCAGAGCTGGTCTCTGAGGGCTCCCAAAGTTGGTCTCGTGGGGCCCAATATCCTGACTTGGGGGATCCGAAAAGTTTTCTCGGAGAGCCCAGGGTTGCTCTCGGATTGCCTTTAAGAATTCGTCTCGGGGGCCTCAGAGTTGGTCTCCAAGGCCTTCGAGGGTTTATCTCGTCGGCCAATAGAGTTGGTCTTGAACCTGGCTGAAAGTTGGTTTCGGAGGTCCCTAGATTCGTTCCTTGGGGTCCCCAGAGTTGGTTTCGGAGGACCCCAAGAATTGTTCTTGGGGCTCCCAGTGTTAGTCTCGAGTACCTTCAAGAGTCTTCAAGAGTTTGTCTTGGTTCACGAGGCCCTCAGAGCTGGTCTCGGTGATCCCTAGACTCGTTCTTGGGCGACTCAATAGTTTTTTTTCTGGCGGGAGGGGAGGTTGTGTCTCAAGGCACCGGTCAATTTTTCTCAAACTTCCCAAAGAATTCGTGTTGGGGGCACGATGGTCCCCGAGTCACAAAATAATAAAAAGGTTACCACGCTTTATTTAGCTAGATAGACAAAGAAACAATGTAGGTAAAAACAGCCAATAAAAGTCACGTGAACCACACCGATTCACTCCACCATCTCATCAGCCACCGCTGACGTTCTTTTTATTTTCATTAGCGATCTTTGCGCTCGGGCCCCGTGCTGTGCCCCGGAGCCTATATCAACGCCCCTTCCCCTGAGCAAATAATGTATACGCCCCTGCTGTGCTCTGAGAATTGTGATCTGGCCTTTATTGATGTACCCGACTAAGATTTTCAGCGCTAGCATTTGTCCATGAGGAATATGAGCTACTGATTTATAAAAAAACGAATTCCTGTGGGGCGCAGTGGTGTGGTGCTTGTCGCACTTGCTTTCTACGGGGTCGTCCGGGCTTACGTCTGGTGGATTTCTTGAGTACGGAGAATCCGGCTCCTAAGAGAAAACAGTAACAAGAGTCGACGACGCCGCATGACCATAGCAGTGGATGAGTTTATAAGCCCCAAAAATTGTTATTCTGGTCAAAAGTCGGTTCATTTTTCTTATCTATGGGTGCCCATAAAACTAGGAAGGGTTCTGCACGCTGCCATCAATCGGGTACTTCAGAACAGCTTGGGGAATAGGAGCTTCTTCTCACCTCCACCACCTAAGGCAAAGACTGGTAGGCAACGATGATATTGAAAGCGATGATATTGAAAGCATCACAGTCTGAATGCGTGCTCAAACAATGACATTAATCTAGAAACGGTGCGGTGAGAATGCTACAAAACAAAATTAAAAAACCCGGAAAAAACCCTCAAAAAAACTCGCAAAAAAACCCAGACCCGTGGGCTTTTACAAAAAACCCGGGTTTTTTCCAACCCTGGACTACACAGCTTGCAATTCCAATGAATTTAGTAATACAACTAGTAGAAGATATATTTGTGGCTCACAGCTTGGAAACATACCCTTAAAAACTGTCCCTGGAGTCGAAATTCATGTCCTACGTTTAGAATTTGAACTCAAAATATGATAATTCAATTCGAACCCCGAATTCAACGAAGCATACCGTCAGAGCAGTGGGTCCTCTGTACAACCTTCCTGAGCAGGCGGTCGAAGTTGTCAGTGTATCTTGCTTTGATGTCTTCTCCCGCGAGGAGGCACATCTCGGTCCATACCTGAAAGTTACAAAACGTATATTCAGTCCAAAGTATGCCATTTCATAGTCGCACCAGGAGGGGTTTGGCACTAGCGTCAACGGGAGGCGATGACTGTGCGAGACCGTATTTCCCCTTTTTGTATACAATCGACTTTTGATGCATCCGATCGGTGCTACCAATAGCATGCTCATGATGCCAGGCACGCTGTATTTTCCGTATCATGAACACAGCAATGCCCTGAACTGAAGGGCAAAAGAAGCAATGCGGGTCCAGCACCGCCCACTCAGATGTTAATACCTGCGAATAACTTCATCAAATTGCGGTCGATTCTGATAACTGATACACAGGTAAAAATGGCAGTGCAAGAAGCAGAAACACGTATCTGTGCTACTTACCCCGTGTGCCGTACTCAGGTAGGGAAACTGCTCCTTCAGCTTTCGCATGCCCTTCTTTCCTTTTCCATTGTTTCCAATGATGGCTTGACGCCGGACATGTAGCGTTGCCTTCAGCTGCTCCAGGCGCGTGTCGCCCTCGGTACGGTTGTGCTTCAAATCATTCAGAAGCTGTTCTGTCTTTAGCACTGACTCCGAGCTCACCGGAGGGTTGTAGTTCGGCAGGCCACGTACTTGGATGCGACCACTATCTGGGCATGGCTTTGTCGTGCGTCGTCTGGCCCTCTCCATAGGGCTTCCCACGCGCTTGCGTGTGTTTTTGAACTTGTTCTTGATTTTACCGGCGAGGTAGTCCTGAAAAATCAAATTGCAGATGAAGTCTAAAATATGGACAAACAGAGCGTACCGTTAGCTGTAACGAATGGCTTACGACAAACAGACGACCAAGTTCAACGAGCTAGTGAACGGCACTCTAATTAGCTGTACGGGATTTCTGGCTAACTCGGAAAAACATTAGGGAGGGGGTAAAAAGGCCTTACCAGGGCGCATGTCATGTTCTTATTCTACAGCATCAAAATTTTTAAAATTTCTCCCGAACAAGCAAAAATTGGAATTCCTCCCGTCTACGTGGTAACATAACGTGCATTTCCAGCCCGTGTGCATAACACTGGTAGGGAGCTGCATGGACAACGCATAAACCGACTTATCGGGCGTTCAGTTTTTGTCATCTTGGCAGGTCAAGACCCATACCTCGCTAGAAATGTCCCAATGGACCTATTTCCGCCTTTGGTGAAAAATATTCGGTAGGACAAGCCACCCTACTAATCATGACTATTTTTCACCTGCCGAGCTGGATGCTTCATACTTACCATAGCATTTCCTTCGTCCACCTCCAGCGATACTACCGCCTCCGGATAGTCGCGGATCAAGTCCGCAGCCAGCTCCCGATATCCATCCCCTCTGCGGTCCATGTACCTGGTGATGAAAAAATCGATCAATATTACATTCATAATACCACAGTCGAGATGTTGAAAAAAATCGATCAATATTACATTCATAATGCCACAGTCGAGATGCTGGTCGGTCGGAAAAAAGGAGGCTCCGTGTTCTTTCACCTTCTAAACCACTTTTTTGTCACTCTTCCTCATGTGTGTGTAATGAAAACGTACCTTATCGTGCATGTTATTCAGCCTGTAAATTTGACGGCTGCTAGAAGTCTGCCGGCGCAAAAGAAGGCTGAGAAAAAAGTGAAGAAGAGAAAATTCTTCAAGGAGACAAATCTAAAACAGGTGCGGCAAACTCGACACTTGAATCAAAACTGACCGCAGCCCCTTTATTTCCTCTGGAAGAAAAAACGTGACGTTTTTAGCTAGACTCCTCCGGCGAAAGAGTTTCTCGTGATATTTCTATCAGGAGCCTTTGCTGAAGCTGGCTCCAAAAAAACATTGTTATTGTGGTATCTGTGCATTTACTGTGCACACTGAGTGAGATTAATAAATTTATCGCATAATAGCAGAAAGATCCAATACCACAATATTCTATGAAAATAAAAATATGTTAATTAATTCATGCCCTCAAGATTTAGTTATTTGTATGAGACAGGATCTGCAAACTACGAATATATCCACTTAGACGACCAAATCGGAGACTAAAAAAATTGGGCTGAAGACGAACGCCTGAGCCTTAGATCACCCAAGCAGATCAAGGTTACAATTCAGGCACTCCAGCACAGGAAATCATCACGATAACGGTCCCGAAGACAGCCACCTCCGGTCCCGAGAGGGGACCAGGTGGGACCTGGACGGCGGGGTCTGCGCAACGGCGCGGGCCTCCGCCACTAATCGGCTGTCCCCCAAACCGGAATCGCCATGGAGGCGGCCATCACGACCGGCGGCGGTCGGGTTCTCTTGTGTCAGGGCGGGGTAGCCCGGCGTATCTCGTTCTAGTCCTCCTCAAAGCCGGAGATATTGAAATAAACCCAGGACCGACAAGATGCGGCGGCTGCCAGGCCGTCGTAGAAACTAGCTCAATAAGATGCGAACAATGTGAACAGTGGTTTCACATGCGATGTACTGAGCTCAGTCCAGCAGATTTGAACCGTCTGACTCGAAGAGGTGGGTCCTGGCTGTGTGTGGGGTGTACAAGGAGAAACACTGGCGGCCCGCAGCGTGTAACTCCCCACCGGCCCCCACAGGGACAAGTATCCCCAGGAATCGGTACAATTTGCGAAATCGCCATGCAGGCATAGCTGCTCCTCCTTCACCGGGAGCGTCTGCAGCGACCCGAGCCCCCCTAGTGCGCTCTCCAGATGACGTGGTGAGGCCACAGAGGCCCCAGGGAGTGCCTACTACAACGAGCCCACCATTATCAAGTGGATTGCCTTCCAACAGCTCAGGCCGACAATCGAATGCGTCAGCTCCTGGACCTTGCCGACCATCGAGACAAACTAGAATGGAAAGGGGCAGCCTTAGACTGCTTCAGTGGAATGCCGATGGTGTACTACCCAAGAAAGTAGAGCTTGAACATTACCTACATCTTCACAAGCCAGATGTGGTGTGCATACAGGAAACCAAGTTAAGACAGGGGATTAACTTCACGATCCAAGGCTACAATGTCGTGCGCAAAGATCGCACTAGAGGACGCCGAGCTAACTCCGAGGCTGGCGGGGGCGTGGCGACTTTGATACGTGAGGGCATATCATTTAAGTGCTTAGAGCGCCCCTTCGTTGCGCCTGCTGACAAGACCACGGAATCAGTAGCAGTGGAGCTCCTGTCTGGCTCTCATTTAACCATTGTAAACGCTTATGTCCCCCCTATACGAACAGGAGCAACTGGAGATGATCGTATACAACATTTTGACCCAGACTATTGGCCACACACTGAAAAAACCTTTATCCTTGCTGACATCAACGGTCATAGCCCACTCTGGGACCACCAGTTGGGGGAAGATGAGATTGGACGAAGTGTTGATGACTGGTGTGTCACTCACAACTTCCTGGCTGCCAACTCCGGAGAGCCCACGCGCCAGAGCAGGGCGCCTCCCTACACTCGTTCAACCCCAGACGTCACGCTTCATCATGCACGCTGGGAGAACCGGGTTGAATGGAGTACATTTGCAGACCTCTCCTCTGACCACCAGCCAATATTCATCACGGTGCAAACAGAAAGGGTAGATATCAAAAGCCGCCCCAGGCCCCGCTACAGCTACGCCAAGGCGGACTGGAGGCGCTACGCCGCGATTGTCGACGAGGGACTTGCTGCTCTACCCCCTGGAACGTTAATAACACCAACGTAAAGGAGGCGGCACACCATTTCAGCCGGATCGTGACAAACGCAGCAAACACCGCGATTCCACGGGGCAGTCGCAGGACTCCCAAACCCTGGTGGACTGCTGAGGTAGATGCAGCGGTAAACCGAAGAAATCACCTCCGTACGATTTCAAGAGCCGACCCAAGCCAGGGGTCAGCCTGGGTTCACGCCACTCGTGAGGTCAAGGCCCTCATAAAACGCGCTCGCCAGGAACACTGGAAGAGTTTCACTGGGAGGCTGAATATGCGCACAGAACCTGAAAAAGTTTGGCGCACGATCCGCTCTATCGACGGAAAGGAAAAAGGCGGCCGCCAAGATGAAGCGCTTCAAGTGAGGGGGAAAACCATCGACACTGACAGTAAGAAGGCTGATGCGTTCATTAAGGAATATGCCAGAGTCAGTCACCTCCCGCCGCGAATTAAGAGGGATCGCCGATACAAACACTCTGTCACCCGCCACCTCCAAAAACCATGTGACGGATGCAAAGGTGAGCGCACGGCTGCCTGCTGTGCTTTCAAAAGGAGCAAACTGGATGCCGCCCTCAAACGGCTCCCAGGCAAACGTGCTCCCGGGTTAGACGGTATCTCTAACGAGATGCTGGTACGCCTGTCTGACTCAAGCCGCAATAGGCTACTGGACCTAATCAACCTGTCCTGGTTGCAGGGCGAGCTACCATCGTGCTGGAGGAAGGCAGTTATCATTCCAATACATAAGAAGGGAAAGCCGAAGGGTGAGATTGGCTCTTACCGCCCAATCAGCCTGTTAAGCTGCGTTTCGAAGCTCTTGGAACGGCTGGTACAGGCGCGACTCATCCACCTCCTGGAGTCACGTGAGCTCCTCTCCCCGAACCAGGCTGGATTCAGAAAGCATCGCTCCACAGAGGACCAGGTGCTGCGGGTTACCCAGGCAGTAGCGGACAGTTTCCAACGCCGAGAAAGAACAGTCATGGTACTCGTCGACTTTTCGCGGGCCTTCGACAGGACCTGGAAGACAGGCATCATCTATAAGCTCGCTGCCATGGGCCTACCGCGCTGCTACACTGCCTGGTTCCGCGCCTTTCTTTCTGATCGCCAGGCGTGCGTCAAATACAACGGCAAGTGTGGCCGTTTCCGCTGTCTAAGGGAGGGAACGCCGCAGGGTGCGGTCACCTCGCCAACACTCTTCCTATCATACATCAACGATCTGCCCACCCACATGCCCGGAGACGTCCAAACCTCTCTCTTCGCGGACGACCTGGCGATTTGGGCGTCTGACAAGTCGATCGTTAAAGCAGAAGAGAGGGTACAGCGAGCACTCGACAACCTCCTCGACTGGGCGGAGGAATGGAAGATGACGGTCAGCAGGGGAGAAGACGGTGGGCACTATCTTCACCCTGGACCCAGCGGAGGCCCGTAGAGAGTGTGCCTTAACCCTCGGCACCTCCCAACTCCGACATGAGACTGCACCAACATTTCTGGGGATCAAGTATGATAGAACCCTGTCTTTCCACCAGCACACAGAAAACCTGAAAGCCAAAATGAAGAGGAGGAATGCTACTCTGCGAGCTCTCAGCGGCAAAAGCTGGGGTGCAGGGGCGTCTGACCTTCGCACTACCTATTTGGCTTTCGTCAGGTCATGTGCCGATTACGCAGCCGGAGGCTGGATGGCAGGGGTAGCAGCATCCAACTTGGAGCAGCTGGAGGTGGCACAGCGGCAGGCCTGTCGCACTATCACGGGTTGTCTACGGTCCACCCCTGTTTCAGCCCTAGAACGAGAAGCCAATGTAATGCCCTTTCACATCCGGCGGCATGAACTGGCAGCTGTTGCCGTACAGCGCCACATCAGGGGCCTTTCCGGAGACCCCCTCCAGCCGATTCTGCTCTCAGAACGCCCACGACAGCGACTCCGTCAGGATCGAGGTTGGGCCGACACCGGCCTGGCAACGTCCGTTGACGCAGGTCTGGCTGACCTCCCTGTGGATCCATTACAGGTGATTCCACCGGCCGCACCATGGGAACCTCTCCCTCAAGGCATCGACATCCGTCCCACCCTGCTCACGGCCACCAGCAGGACAGACCCAGCAGAGACCCGCCTAGCGGCTGCACAGGCAACTCTCGACCGACTGCCTCCCGCGGACGTGACAATCTACACCGACGGCTCCGCTACGGGTGGCACTGAGTTTGGGGGAGGTGGAGCAGTAGTGATGCAAGGAGGTCGCCAAATGAAACACCTTAAAGTACCTGCCGGTAGGTTCACCTCAAGCTACAGAGCAGAACTGGCGGCATTGGATGCCGCCCTTGAGTTTCTCCATACTGTTGTTGAAGACTGGAGACCTGCCGAGGTGAGAGTGTGCACCGACTCCCAGTCAGCTCTCTCCAAATTAGCTGAGGGCCCCGTTGCCCAGGCAGACACTCTCTCAAGCTCTGTGTGGCGGCACCTGAAAACACTAGCGCGCAGGGGACCACACATCACCCTGCAGTGGGTGCCTGGACATGCCGGGCTACCGGGGAACGAACTGGCCGATGAGGTAGCACGGGACGCGGCGAACCTGGACCAAAGTCAGGCTCAGATAGATTTCCAATCGGCCAAAGGCTGCCTCCGTCGATACGTCCACAAAAAATGGACGGAACACATAGCACCTACTCGTTATGCGCAAGAGTGCGGTACCAAACGCCCTACTCTAGGAGACCGCCAGGGTCTCTCACGAAGGGAAAGTGTTGAGGTGGCGCGGTTAAGCACCGGTCATTCTCTTATTCTTCGCCACTACCGAAAGCGGATTGGACTAGACCCTGAGGCTACCTGCCCAGAGTGCAATGAGGAGGAGGAAACTCTACGACACTTGCTGACCCTGTGTCCTGCGCGCGCCATTCTACGTCGGGATATATTCGGCCGGGACGACCCAACCATTCAGGAGGCCCTGGCCGACCGGCCCCGGCTTGTGATCTTCCTCCGGCGATTAGGGCGCCTATAACGAGGCGCCCTCCATATGAATACCTCTATTCGACGGCCGGAAAAATCATCATCATCATCATCAGATGTTGAAAAAATCGATCAATATTACATTCATAATGCCACAGTCGAGATGTTGAAAAAATCGATCAATATTACATTCATAATGCCACAGTCGAGATGTTGAAAAAATCGATCAATATTACATTCATAATGCCACAGTCGAGATGTTGAAAAAATCGATCAATATTACATTCATAATGCCACAGTCGAGATGTTGAAAAAAAAGTGAATAAAAAATCGATCAATATTACATTCATAATGCCACAGTCGAGATGTTGAAAAAATCGATCAATATTACATTCATAATGCCACAGTCGAGATGTTGAAAAAATCAATCAATATTACATTCATAATGCCACAGTCGAGATGTTGAAAAAATCGATCAATATTACATTCATAATGCCACAGTCGAGATGTTGAAAAAATCGATCAATATTACATTCATAATGCCACAGTCGAGATGTTGAAAAAATCGATCAATATTACATTCATAATGCCACAGTCGAGATGTTGAAAAAATCGATCAATATTACATTCATAATGCCACAGTTGAGATGTATTTCAGGGATGGACGGGCGCCGGAAGTCGCACCGCTCCGATTTTTTTGTGCTGCCCCGGACCGGCGCCGATAATGATTTGAAAACACCGGGGCGGCCCAGCGGCGGCCATATTGGCGTGCTCTTTCAGGCTGTCCTGTGCACTCATGTTAGAATAATTAGACATACTGCATTACATCGTCATTTGGGTTAAGAGTGCATTTGAGGCATGGGGTGTGCCTTGAGAATAAGAACTTCAAGCCCGGAAAACGGTTAATGTTTCATCTCGTCCCCTTCCAGGCCAAAGTATTACCTCCCCTCCCCAGTGTACCCCCCGATCCATATTCGTTCCAGTGTAGGTGGTATTCAAACACCCCCTTTAAACTCGGTTAGGTGTAGGCACTTTCCGAACAGTGGGCGGGGGGAGTGTGGGAAGGCGCGTTTCCTGGCAGTTTCTTTCCAGTTAACGGTATAGGGCTAATGTTTAAGAATCGTGAATATTGGGGGTCAATGACCCCCTGTTGCTACGCCTATGGTCGTATAACAACAATGCTCATTAGAAACACATGCGCCATATATATATATATATATATATATATATATATATATATATATATATATATATATACATATCTATGTATGTTGAACATATATATTGAATATATTGATATGCAGACTGTTCACATATGACGTCAGTCAACCTTGGAGGCGTCTGAACCACCCATTTGTCACAGGGATGTTTTTAAGCTTCACACGTATGGTAGCAAAACCAATGCATGTTGAAATTACTTACAGACTTTGGTGGCGGGCCTGGTATGTGTCCAGGATGGCCTGTTGTATGTCGGCCCAGTCAGCCCACGTCAGTTTGGCGTGTTTTTCAAGCCGATCTCGTGTGGCCCGCGACAGCAGGCCCGGATCAAGTACGGGGATCTGCAAAAGATGGATGAAAGATACATGAAACTACATTCAGCTTCCACTATTACGTCTCACGTTTTACATAACTCGTGCGAAATCACAATGCCAAGGGCCAGAGTTCTTCGCTTGATTTTTTTTGGTGAATCAACTCAACTCAAGCTGCGCGCTAAAAGCTGTCGATTCAACTCTGATTCAACTCACCGAACAAATATTGTGCGTCGACTCAACTCTGACTCAAACTTCAATCCGGCTGACCCACCTCTGATTCAACTCAAGATTTAAACCGACTCAATTTTTTACGCAACTTTGATCAGGGGCGGACGCAAGCCAATGGTTTGGGGCGGGGGGGGGCGGCAAAGGGGCCTAAAATCGGGTAAAACATGGGTTTTTAAGAAAATCGGTAAAACACGGGGATTTGGGGGAGGCAATTGAACACCGACTTTGATTCACGAGTCGCATGACTCTATCAAGGGCAGACTTGAGCCTGAAGGAGACAACTGCAGCTACTTGCCGTGGAGAAGACGTTCGACGGTCACGTTCTTCCGATAGCTGTGCTGTTGGAGAATGGTCGTCCGATGTCCAGTCGTCTGGTTCTCTGGTTCTGATTCTGGTCGGTTCGTCTGGTTCTCGCTGGTGACGTTCCACTATCCATGGCCGGTGCCTGAACACATATGAGCCACCACCTTATTTACCATAATATCACAGGGAAATTAACACCTCAAGAAGACAGTGATGGTGTTATATCAGGCCCATGCCTTCAGAAACAAGTTACTGCCTAGATGTGAGGGGTAAGCAGATTGGGTCCGTCGTGCTATCCAAAAAAATGAAGAAGCGAGACACAAAGGCGGTGTTGAAATAAACAACTTCCAAATTACTATATGACAGGTTCTAAACATATTTGATATGTTTAGATCCCGTCCAAACTGCGCTCAACAGAGTTTGACTAATGGTTTGATACAATAATGTCTCGGTAGGGACATCATGGATAAGTGTTTTTTTAATGAAGTATGAATGAACCAAACTACAAAATACGCATTGATTTAGACCCCATTGAAATTGAAAACAGGGCAAGATCTCAAAGCAGGTATGAACCAGGATCCAGGAATTACAGGTTAGGATCGGCGTTTGGAGCGGCATCCATGGCCCCGAGTGATACGGTATCGGCTCTACTTAGATGGTCCACAGGGTAGGATGTCTCAGAGGGTTCAGATTTGGAAGGTCGAGATCCGGAAGGTTCAGGGGCGAGGCTCGCGAGGCTCTCCAGCTGTAGCCTTCCCGTGTCCGGCTTGTCGTTCAGGTCATCCACGGTAATGTGGGCTTCAAACTTTTCATGGTACAGTTTAAGGGCACATTCACCACGAACCTTGAACGCCTGCTTTGCTTCTCTGAGAAGATCACTTTTCGATGCAACTCTTACAAGTCTGTTCACTTGCAGTCCATGACCGAAACTCACTACGTACTCGAACATGTTGACTTGTCTGCAAAGAAGACATGGGTAAGCAAACCACACTAGCAACCGACTTTGCTATATGGATAAATGGATAAGCTACTGTTGCCCTTCTATCCCATATTCCAAAAAGGCTATAAAATTGAGAAGATAAGAGCAAAATAAGTTTTGAATACCAACATTAACTCTTCCATACGGACCGGTTGAGCTGGCTGATTTTTTATTGGCTATTTTGTATACCAACTCGGGGATGCCACATCTAATCTATGCTGAAGAGTGGGACTCTGGCTCGTTAGGGAGCTCTAAAAACTCGCTGTTCAGGTAAACAGAGTTTGAAAGTAATGAAAATAGTATCCTTGCTTTTTATGAAACCAGACAAGACATACCTTTCACCAAACATTGGCGGATCAAGGGGAAGGGGGAGCAAAGGAAGCGTGTTCTCTAAAACCCCAAACAGTATCCATTGGGTCCCCAAGGTGGCACCATTTTGGTCGATTTTCTTTAAAAATAAACTTGTTTTCACGATTTTTCTCAGGATGCCCCATCCCACACATTGCACCTAGATCCGCCAATGTCATTAGCTAAAGTAAGAAGGTAACATTTTGTACGACAATGGCTAAACAGCAATCATACTCAGCAATGCTACTTTTTAAAACGCCTAAATTGAAGCAAATAAAGCTTCACAGCCTAAGAACATACACTTGGACACTTAATCTGGAACTAGGGAATCACCTGATGTCGAGCGAGGAATATGTAGTCCTGCAGTGCCAGAAAAAACGACGGGCCGCAGATGATGCGTGATTAAATCGGGACTCGGTGGCAGAACTCTTTCAACGTCACATAATTTGCATTACGTACAGTGTACATTCCCAGCGGGTGGTTGCTCAGAAGTTGGCAGGGTTTAATGCACTCCATTTTGTCCTTTATTTCAACCCTGAATGCCTCTAATGTTTCGTCTTTTTCAAGAATGGTGCAGGAGAAGCAGATGAAGGCAAACTGAGGTCCATTTTTTCAGCCAAGATACAGTGGATTTTCATGAAGGTCAGGTTACCTGCAAAATCCGGTAAATCCACTGCAAGTACGTCGCCAATGCAATAAATTGTACCATTGAAGCGGACCTGGCGGAATGTTCCACATGGTGCCGATCCCAGCCACAGCTCTTTGCACTCTTCCTCATTGTGTACTTCACATGGGAGGAGTGATGTCTTGTCTAGCCCTTGGATATGGAAGCTACTATTGTTCATGGTAATGCACATGTTCAACTGATGCTTCGACGCCATTGATAAACACACATTTCTTCGATTTTTAGAAGAGCTCTTCATTTCTTGGTGCTTCGATTCCCATCTTATGGTGGAGTATCTTCTTGGAGGACCAAGCAAGCGTATTTGCGATGGGTAGGGAACTAGATAATGAAACTTGGGTTTCATTGCAAATGAAGGGAATTGGGAATGAAACTCTGCAAGCCACTTCTCTATCCTCTCTTCCAGCAGAACGACGGTCGTCTCACAGAATACGTCACACATAATCAGTTGCACCAAGCAAATCAACCCCGTAATTAGCTTGAGCTTGCTGGAGCCAGCTTGAAATAATGAGTCAGAGTCATTGATTGCATATTTCAGCATCAGTGGGAGTAGCCTCAGAAGAACAGAGGCCTCGCTGTGAGTTTCCCTGAACCTGACACGAGTGCCTTGAACAGTTGGCGGTTGAGGCTTGTTGGCATCAACCCTATGGTAGCGAAACTCTTCCACCATTGTCTTCAGCACGTCCTTGTCCACAAGCCTATGAACAAGCAGTGAGGAAAAGACACAGTTCAAAGCGTAAAGAACCACCCCTCGAATAAGTCATGACTGCAATCCACAGCCATTTGTCTTGAAGATTGAAAGGTCTTCAGCTGATCCAGTGGGCAAATTCGACGAATACCAAAAATCCGACAACTAGCTTCATCAAAGTTTTCTTGCGTTAGAATTGCAATTTCAGCATCATACTCTTCTTTTGTCCTTGGAGCAAAGCAGCTGTCCTTGAAGTCAGTTTGGATCTGTTCTGTCGTTGCATGGCAAAACCTGCATATCCTAGCCGTGTTATGAAAACAATAGTATCCTACCACCTCATGAAGGGCCAGATTGTCGCCAACAAGAAGTTCTACGGAACCTTTCATAGTTTCGAGACCAGCTGAGCCCATGTATGTGATGCCATTGTTTTCGAGGTCTTTCAAGGTCTTGTACAAGTGGTTCAAGGATGGCATTCCATGAAAACTTCTTGACATACGCTTTCTTGACCAATGCTGCTAGGTGAATGTTCTCTAGCCTTGATCGATTTGGCAGGTTGGCCACCGCAAAATAGACACCAACGATGCTGTATTTTGAAGTTTTGTTCCCTACTGGGCAGCTAACTGTGAACTCGTCACAATAAAGGATAATTTTAATCTTGTCATCGCTGCCTGTATGAGCTGAGTCATCACATACGTCCTGATACTGCATGGAAGGATCATTACCAGTATTTTTCTTCGTAAGCACAGCCCTTTTG
Source organism: Lepas anatifera (assembly GCA_034440635.1). Taxonomy (NCBI): domain Eukaryota; kingdom Metazoa; phylum Arthropoda; class Thecostraca; family Lepadidae; genus Lepas; species Lepas anatifera. Next base: position 1,324,056 of record JAOTON010000842.1, on the reverse strand, counting down.
AAATCATCATTTGTGAGGAGCGCCTCAAGCTGCTTGGTGACAGGAACAAATTGAAAAGTACACTTCTTCCCATCCTTAGAACCTAAAACTCTTGTCTCGGGGGAACCATGGACAGCTCTTTCTTGGCAAAAGAATCCTGCTTCCATTTATTGTCTAAGCTGTAAAGGGCAGACACCGCGGGAATATTTCTTACATCCATTTCACGTCCTTCATTAGCTTGCTCTTTTACCTCGGATGCTACATCGACGGAAAATTTTTAAACTCAACTATTTCATTACAAATGTTTTGAGGAACATTCCTGGCTCGCAATCCAAGGACAAACTTCCCGACATGACTTGTTGACTTACAACACGCCTCCGCTCTCTCTGTGTTTTCCACTGGGCTGGTGTCAGGGGATGCTGGACGACCTGCTACTACAGGAGAACCCGGGGAGTCATGCCCTTCATGGTCCGGGAGAACTTGATCATACTCTGCATGTTCTGTTGTGGTATTTTCACAAACCTTGGATACATGTGTATGCCAGTACATGTGCCTCTGCCACGTTCTTGAATCACTAAAAACTTGGTGACATTCCGCACATGGAAATGTGATGTATGGATCTGTCCTCTCATGCCGCCGAAGATGTTTAACAAACATTCTCATGACAGGCGAAGCAAATTTACATCGGTGGCAGGTAAATAGAGCCATAGTGCCTGGAAAAAAATTGAATCGTCAGCGGGCGTTTTCAGATCGCATTTCTTTGATTATGTAAACTTCAAACTTCATATAATGGGGAACCACTTCGGAATACGCACAATCTCATACCGGAACTGCCTCCCGGCATGGGTGGTGGATTCTGCCACAGTTCCATCTTAGAATACAGTGTTAGCAGCTACGTGCCAAGATGTGTTTATTCTGTGCAAATGAACCAGCCTGCAGAACATTGCATGTTTCGATCAGATCTCATTGGGGCAGCCTTGAGGCAGAGCTTGGTTTGGGACAACCTTTGCTTATCTTTGAGGCAGGTAAGGAAATTTTGGAGCAGCCTAACAGTTGTTCCTTTATCCCCCCTCTGTAAAATCGAGATCATCCAACATCTTATTCACCTGCGGGCCAGCACCACTCAGGATAATGGCTGGCTGCACATTCTTCAGCTTGGAGGTAGCACCACTTACCTTGATGATCAGGACTTTAAAAGGCACAACAGGTACCTGTCTGGCCCATTCCGATTGAGCTCAGGGCAATGTAGGCATTTAAGTTTTAAAGCTTGGTCCTGAATTATTAAGGCTGCATTCCTAAAGGATTTTTCCCGCTAAACAGTACAGTCCAGTGTGCAAAGTATGGCATTTTCGACGAGATCTCGTCGGTGCGAGTGCTCTTGGATACAGGAGTGAGTAGTGCGAATTTTATCAACCGGGTGCGAATTTGCGAGACTGGTGCGAGGAAGGTGACACTTAAACCAAAGAAATAATGGCTGAATGGTTATTAAGACACAGGAGTTGGCCTCATAAAAAGTCCTTAACTAAGTAACTAATAATAGAGGTAGCATTGCACTGTGTGAGTAGGAATGGGTACATTTTTCTCCCTGGTTTGTGGCAGATTGGTGCGAATTTTTGGAGGCTGGTGGTGCGAGAATTTTAGATGGATGGTGCGACTCGTCTGGCCTGCTGCCATACTTTGCAGACCGGAGTACAGTCAGTGCACCAAATGAAATGTCAAACCAACCAAAAACTCCATCATCACAACCTTAATTATATAAAAGCAGATCTTCACAAACTTCCAAATGCAACAGCACTTACCTGATCTCTTACATTTGATAAGCAGCACCTTTTCTGCTGGGTGACTGCTGGTTCATACCATGGCACAACACACCACTGTCCGAAGGCTTACTTCTGTAGTAAGATGCAACGTAAAAGCCAATGCTAAATAGGATGCTTGTTGCGCGGGCATTCATTTCACCACTCAAAATTTTACAAATCCAGGACCCAGGGTCCTATCACTCCAAGCATTAGACACTGACTCTTAGTTACAATACTGACCCACATGCACCTGAAAAAAACTTAAAAGACAAACTTGAAAACCTGCCTTTAAAGTCCTTGAACAGACCAATTCTGAACTCATTAACCATGACCTATTTTGACTCTCCTCTCGAGCCTTAGCTCCTTCATTCTCCTCCAAGGTTAGTAGATACACTATGTTGTGCCACTTGGTACAAATTATTAAATCATTTATGAATTTTGTGCAACATTTATGAAAAAAATGCATCAAGGGCTGGGAGAGGAAATGCATCAGTTGTATAAAATTACCTGGCTTAAATGAACAGGGAGGGGGAATCACCACCATGATCGTGGTTAGAGGTGGGACTTTTTGGAAAAAGCTGATCCTGGTCCCAGCCAAAATTTCTTGGTCCCAGCCTAGTCTCAGTGAGGAAGGACCTGGTCCCGGCCTGGTCCTGGCAGCCTTTTACCACTTTATTGGCTTTCAATTTGAATTGTACTAATTTCTTGTGGATTAAGAGCCCAGCATATTAAGCAGATTCATATTATCAGTAGGTAAAGAATCAACATAAAGTATGAATCATAGCTTCAGGAAATCCTTACCTTTCATGAAAAGTTTCCAAAATTTTCTGAGAATGCTCTCCGAGGTGAGGGAACATTTGCATGTTAAACCCTTAACAGATCAGTGGGGAAAACTGTGGTCAGCATTCCCAAGAATGGCTACCTTCCCAACAAAGGGAACAATGACCTATATTTGGAAACACATTTTCCATTATAGATTCAAACTGGAATTTCATACAGCTTGAAACGAATAAAGGTGTATATCAACCGAATTATTTCAATATGTCAGTTTCCCGGACTAAATACGAATGTCGGCCATAGGCGGATCCAGGGGGCAAAGGGAGTACGTTCCTCCCCCTGATCGACCCTCGGCGCCCCCTGAAATGGTCACGGCGCCCTCCTGAATGTCGCTTCCCAGTTCCCATCCCCCTCCCCCACATGCGAAAATCGGCTCTTTATCGATCCCGTATTAAATTTTGGCTTGAAAACCAGTCCTGCAACATACAAATTAATGTTTTACATATCTAATTCTCCAAAAACAATCGAGATCCTACCTTCTTCTTCTTTCCAACACCACCACCACAATCACCACATCAATATGAATTTGCAAATCTGGAGGCCAAGCAAGGGTCTGTGAGCAGTCAAAGTTAGTAGCAAAAAGTAATCATTTGATTCGTGCTAAAACGGCTGTGTATAATTCTAAACAAATCAAAGATCACAATTTTTTATGCTAGTAGCAATATTTGCTTGTAAAGGCGCAATGGCAGATGGTTCCTCCATCTGCCATTGCGCCGATCGATGAGGTAGCAAAGCTGGCCGTCTGTGCGAAACTCATGACTGATTTCCCCAGCTCCAGCACACCCCCCGCATCAGTTTCTGAGGCACCAACTGGCCTTCCGGTCGGACCACTTCCCACAGTAGTCCGGCAGACAACCCTTCTACCTGCCGTTACGAAGGCCGGATACGGAGCCAAGCCGAGCAAAACCAAACTCACCGCTGCGCGGTCCGATGTAGTGATAGAAGTAGCTGACTCTGTGAAATCTAGGGCCGATAATACCAGTACCAGCCCCAGCACATCTCCAGAATCAGTCACTGATACTCGAACTGGCAACCGCTACTATGAGAAAGCAACTTGGCCAGTCCCCACTGCTAACCAGCAGACAGCTCTACCCGCCAGGAAACTGGCTTGGCACATGCCAGAACCAACCTCTCCTGCCATTGAACCGGCCTCTTCCCTTCATGCGAACCTGTCGAACTACAGTTCTGACTCTAGTTCTGAAATCGAGGGCTTTTCCCAAGACGGCCAAACACCTATGCTGCGGCGTAGCTCCCGCCTCTCTCAAGTTTGAACATGAGTATCCTACAGTGGAATGTCGGAGGTCTTTTGTCTCACTGTGGCGAGTTCAAACAAATTTTACTTAAAGAAGCCCCCTTTTGGCAGCGATTCAGGAAACCCATTTACGGGACACAGACCCTACAACTTTGATGTCCAGGGCTACTCTTCTTATCGAAACAACATCAACGCAGAACACAGACAAGGTGGCGTTTGTTTACACGTATCAAACAGCTTACTTCATTCACCCCTAAAACTCAACACCCCTCTTAACGCCGTTGGAATAAAAGTTCGCCTGTGTTCGAGAGAAATCGCTGCACTCTCTATTTATTGCCCACCAAACTCACCACTAGTAACTCAGACAAATCTAGACGACCTTATCCGACAAGTCCCGAGACCATGCCTAATACTAGGCGATTTCAATGCGCACCACCCCATATGGGGCAGTCGTAAAACATCACCTCGCGGTCATGCCGTGGAGGAACTTTTAGATAAACATGACCTTGCCTTCCTTAACGATGGCTCATCAACATTTTTCAGTCACAGCCACCTTTCATACTCTGCCATTGACCTCTCTTTGGCTTCCCCGTGCATTGCGCCGCTTCTTCATTGGACAGTGCACAATGAGCCATACTTCTCCGACCACTTCCCTATAAAGATATGGCTATCTGAATCCCCTTCCCTACTTCCTCTAAATAGCTCAAACAAATGGAACTTAAACAAGGCTAACTGGGCATTGTACAATCACACCATAGCACAGTATTTATAAAAAAACATCACTCTGAAATAACCATTCAGAATTTTCTTGAGGCCGTTGCGGAAGCGGCATCTACCTCTATTAGGCAGTATGAAAATAAACCGACAAATACTTTAAATAAAAGAAACGCAGTTTGGTGGAATGCCCGCTGTGAGGAGGCCAAAGCCAAACGAAAAAGAGCGTTCAGGGCCCTCCAAAAATGCCTCTGCAAGCCACATGAAATATTATACCGAGAAGCGACTGAAGCTTTTGAGGAAGTTATAAAACAAGAAAAAGAATGTTCATCGAAGAATTTGGAACATCCTGTAACCGATTCACACCCATGTCTATGGTTTGGCACAAAGTGCGATGTTTCAAATCTCGTGACTCTCGTCCAAAGTGCTTTCCACAGCTCAGTGAAAACAATGTCCTCATCTCTGAGCCATCCGACGTTACAAATAGTTTCGCGCGATATTTTTCTTCCATATCTGCGTCCAACATTTACCCTCCAAAAACGAATGAGTGTCTTGAGCTGAAAGCACAAAAGCTAGATTTCAGATCTGCAGTCTCGGAAACCTATAACGAGCCCTTTACTTTACAAGAACTCAAACTCGCCTTGGCCAGATCTAATAAAAAATCATGTGGACCCGATAATATGCCATATGATTTCTTTAGAAACCTCTCCGAGAGGAACTTGTGCGCCTTTCTAGCAGCACTGAATAATCTGTGGGAAAACCACCATCTTTTTCCCGACAAGTGGCGGGATAGCACCATTATCCCCATCTTAAAGCCTAAAAAGGACCCCTTGAACCCTAGCTCTTACCGGCCGATAAGCTTAACAAGTAACGCCTGCAAAATAATGGAACGAATGATTAATAGGCGACTGCTATATTACCTAGAAACAAACAAACTGCTCTGCCCATTTCAATCCGCCTTTAGAGCATCCCGAAACACAGCCCCCAACATCATGAGACTGATATCTTCTGCGCACAAGGGTTTTGAAAACAGAGAACCTACACTCGCTGTGTTCCTGGACTTAATTTCGGCCTTCAACAAAGTCCATCGTAGCACCGTCCTGCTTAAGCTGCATGACTTAGGAATCCGTGGACACATGGCTGAATTCATTAAGAGTTTCCTAAGACCTAGACCCTTTAGAATAAAATGCCTCTCGACGATGTCAGATATACACAAACTTGAACACGGTCTCCCACAAGGAAGTGTTCTCTCGCCTGTCTTGTTCTTGATAGCCATAAATGACATCGGTAAACACCTATATTTGACAATACCCCCCGTTCACTTCTCCTTGTATGCTGATGATCTAGCCATTTGGTGCACACGACCCACTATACATCAGGCATGCTCCACAATGCAGAAAGCACTGAACGAAACATCAGAGTGGTGTAAAGCTTGGGGTTTCTTTTTCTCAGCACCAAAATCAGCAGCTATGATCTTTAAACGAGGGCCTATACCGATCAACCCCTATCTGCAAATGAATAAACAACCCGTCCCTGTCGTTACTTCAAAAAAGTTCTTAGGAGTCACACTCGATACCCGATTGACTTTCCGTGCTCACATAGAAGACGTTCGCAACCGTTGTCTGCAGAGAATGAACGTTTTGAAGTGCATCTGCGGTAGAAATTGGGGAGCCGATCGAAGGACCCTCTCAACACTATATTTTGGTCTTATTAGGTCAGTTCTCGACTATAACTGCTTTGTTTTTTCTCTGGCATGTCAAACATCATGCCAAAGATTGGAATCGATTCAATCTTCATGTCTCCGAATTATCTCAGGAGCTCTCCGAACCACCCCTGTCGTCGCTCTGCAGGCCGATACCAATATATCATCCCTTACGGACCGCCGCATGCTTCTCTTACTACGATTGTACCCAGACCCCGTTCAAGTTGTTTGGCAGCATTACGTCATCATGGCTGGAGAGGCACTACAGTTACTATGCACGGCATTGGAGAAATCGCACTTTTTCGAAGCTCTAAATAACCTGTTTTAGAACTGTATCAACAAAACTTATATGGCTGAACAGAAAGCTAAAAGATTTTTATTTGTGAAACCATCAGACGTTTTGCAAAAACTCCAGTGAAGAATATTATTTTTACAAATTTTCCAGAGCGTGTCAAAATAAGGACATGTTCAGCACTAACAGCTGTTTGCAGTAAGACTAATCTCGATTTTGATTGGCTGTTGATTTCTGACCTTTGATTGGCTGTTGGTGGTACTTGCAGCAGAAGACAATAAACACCGGTGATCTCTTGAGCGAAGGTAAATTTATTTCTCTCGGCTATTAGGAAGGCCTGAGTTGATCAAATAAATGCATGCCCTTTCAACAAATTCTTTGAAGTGTTATAATTTTTTCATTAGATTTACGTAAAATACGCTGCTCGCCGTTGAGATCAAGGTTACTGTCAAATGGGTGAAACAAGTTGATTTCTATTTATACTAGATTGGTGCCAAATACGCCCAAACTTGGTATGTTTCAGCTCATCCTTCCAAAAACTTAGTAGAATCTCCTATAACTTAGTAGAAAAGGGCGGTGACGTCATCATGGGAGGACTATATTTAGTAGGAAACTTGGTTGTACCCGTAGTTAAAGAACCCTGGATTGTACCTACAAGCTGCTAGTACGCCACAGCACCCATTAGCCGCTTGCTTTGCTTTCCCGGCAAACCGCAATCATACTCGTTTCAGGCGACCGCTACCAAGCCTAGGGAGGTGTTTGGATAATGCTGCAAAAACATTAAAGTTTATGATGCTAGCTCCCAAAATAAGCCCACCCCCATTCCCATTTTGGGTTCACCACTCTTTCTCCGTGCACAGCTTATTGACTAGCACGAAGATGAATACAACCCAAGCGGAAATAATATCTACTTTCGGGGAATATAAAAACGACCATAAAAGCTATACATTTTTCTATACAGATGGCTCCGGTCACGGTAGACAAGTTGGTGCCGCTGTATACAGCAAAGATTTTACTTTCAAAGTACGCCTTCCAGATTGGTCTACCGTATTTTCTGCAGAAATTTATGCAATTAAAGCTGCACTCTTGCACGTCAAACGGAAACGCGTTCCCAAAGCTGTGATATGCTCCGATTCTAAAGCAGCCTTACAAGCGATAATGAGGTTAGAAGAAATAAGGCACCCCGATGTTTATGAAATCGTGACAACGTTGACTAATTTATCGCCGCAACAGCATGCCATACTTCTCTGGATCCCTGGACACTCCTCAATTTATGGGAATATCCAAGCAGATTAGCTAGCGAACGAAGCATCCGAGCTGCCGAGCCAAGGCATGAGCCCCATTGCGCTCGCTGATACTCTATGTCTCTTAAATATATGTTTCAAAGAATACTTACAGACCAAGTGGCAAAGCCAACATGACAAACACTTATTCCAAATCAAACCAAGGTTAGGAATTTGGTACACAAGCTCGAGGGAAAACCGGGAGCGCGAAGTCTTACTCGCCCGCCTGAGACTGGGACACACCCGCTTGACTCACGGTCACATTTTTTAAAACTCCGCGCCACCAGAATGTCCAACGTGTAGAACCAAATTAACCGTGGAACACATTCTACTCTCCTGTAGCGTGTATCAATTAGAACGGCAGGATATTCTGACATGCCTGCGGAAACGTGGACTAGAGCCGACTCTCCCCAATTTACTCGGCGAAGATAATCCGGAAATGGTGAGTTTGACACTAATCTTCCTTGAAAATGCCCAATTAACAAACAAAATATAATCGGGGTTTTTTTCCTGGAGCATGACAGCCCAAAAAACCTGTCTCCTTCCTCGCAACCTCCTACTAAACCCCGCGTCTGGCAAGTCTTCATTCACATGAAGCTTTCTCTATCTCAGAAAAATCGCCGTCTCGAAATCTTTCTGGGCTTACGCATGTGAAAGGTTTTCCCCGCCTTCCGCATATAAGCAGTGCTTACATACTGTAGGGAAAAAATGTGGCCACTGGAACTATTTAGGATCAGCCAGTGTTACCCTTTGCGAGCGGTTTTTCCTGGCCCCCCGCTCTTAACTGTGTTAGGCCGAGCGTCTTCCATCGCGGGGTCTTCTTTTCTTTAAATCGATCCGAACTATTTTATTATTATAAATCTTCCATTGGCCTTAATCCTCTTCCTCTCCCCTGTCTAGACCTTCCAGTCGTTCACTTAAATTCACTCATGAATAACCTAGCTCCAAAATGTTTTCTCCCGCCGCGAGGTGGAAGACGGCCGGCCTTGTCTCGCCGTCAATGTCCGCGGGGCGTCTGTTGCTCGGTGTTCGGTGTCCGGTGGGTCTTGGTTCCGGTCCTTATGACGGGAGAAGTGCTAGCTGGAGTTGGATTAGGGCCTGCTTCTGGAGGACCCCCTGAAAACCCCGGGTGTAGAACGCCGTGACATCTTCACAGGGCGCCCTTCACTCGGGCGTTTTTCCTTGGGTGCTCTACATGTCTGGCCTTTTTCCTATCACAACTAGATCATCCCCCTGTCCTTAGGTCCGAAACCTTTTCCCCCGGCGGGGAGTACCGAGGTGCAGTCGGCACGTGTACATTGACTTTCATCGCTTGGCGAGTCTTTGAAGCCACTCAAAAAAAGCAAAAAATAATACAGCACCTGCTTACGGTGTATGAAAGACAAACAAAAACATTTTCACGTTTAAAAAAACGGACATAATATTTTATGAATTATCACGAGGTTTTGTACACCTTTTTTACCCTAATGCTACTAAAGCTTGAGCTTCTACTCGGTTGAATTTTTTCTAAGACAGCAATGGCGCACAGTCCTTCTTTATCCGTATTATTCTTGTTGTTTTTGTTGTTGTTGGACGGCGACGATGATAACGACACGTGGTGCGGTTGCTGAATGTGGCTGAAGTGAAGAATTTGAAGCTTTTCACGTTTTACCCGCAACACAACACGCAGACATTATAGAAAATATTGTTGATCAGTAGTTTTTGAGAGAGAAGGCAATTGAAACAGTGGGGTTGGTAGGGGCTGCCATTTCCAATCACCAGTTCCTGAATTTTCTTTTCAATCAAGCTATTGCTGCTAATGCCTTCCAGTACTTATAAGCAAAAATGTTTTTTTTAATTCAAAGGGATTTTTGCCCTGGTACCCACCATTTGTGGGTTGTGTTTTGGTTGTCACTGAGTTGCTTGATAGTCAAGTAAAGGAATAGGAATTGCATTTTCAGATGTGGTTTCCAAAGAATGAAATTTAGTGGGGGCTGATTTCTATGCTCTGTGCATGTGCTTTACTCTTTCATCTAGTTAAATTGATAGGTACTTTTTTCTTGTCTGATAAATTTGGAAAATTTATCAAGGAGGCAATGAGGTGAATAATATGTGCTTGAAAGTCACAGCTATGTTTTGTCTAATATCTTAGTGTTAAATAAAATGTGGACTTACAATATCATGAAATTTGCTTGATCCTGCTTGGCTCTGGTCCCAGCACAGTCCCGATTTCTAGCCTTTGGTCCCGGCTTTAGCTGGGACCCGACTTGGTCCTGGAGCCGGGACCGAATAGTCCCACCTCCAATCGTGGTAGTTTTTTAGATGTGGCCCATACTTGGGTCATGAGGTGACTGACATCAGGTGAGTGTTTCCTTTGATGGGAAGCCCTTACTGGTAATGGGAAGCCGCTTCCTTCATTCACGTTCTAAATTATTGCATCTTTCTTACTCAAGGGAAATGCTTCTTGGATGGTCCATCAGCATCTAGTTCAACATTACACTTCAAATAAATTAGCTTTAACAGTCTTGATTGAGGATTGGCTTGCCCTCTCACACAGTATTAGCTATTTTTGTGTTAGGCATTTCTTTTAATTAATTTTCATGTTCTTAAGAGGTTTTGGATCTAAAAGGGTTGGAGTAACACAAAAATTTGATTAATGCTGTCACAGTTGATAATTTTTGGATTTGGGCACCCCCAAAGGTTTTCAAAAATCCGCACAGCTGTGCTTGCCCAAGAAAATTCACAATTTGGGCGGTCAATGACTGGTACAGGCCACCAGAGTTGGTTGTGTCAGCTCAATCGCTTATTGCATTGAAGACAAGGCTGGACAAACACTGGTCTGATAAGAAGTACAAGAAAGAAAAGGTAAGTAACCTTTTTGACATTTAAAATGATTAGGTAGCTAATTTCCTGAAAAATCAACATACCTCTGTCCTCGGTCATCCAACATTCTAACCAAGTTGTTCCCAGTAAATACAGAGGTTAGGTGTGGAAGTTAAAGGCCCCACAAAAGCCTCTTTTCTTTTTGCAGTGCTTCAACTTCAACTTCAAAAGTGGGATGTGAAATTTGAGACTTAGAGGCTAGTGTAAACCTACCTGGGGTACCTACCTAGTTTTCTAGTTAGCTAGAATTTTTTTAAATCAGGGGCATTTTGGCACGTTATTCTGCTTTTTCTGCTTTTCCAGCTAGGGGCTTCTGCTTCTGAGGCGACAGCCACATTGCACACTGCACGCTTCCTCATTGCACATCCCATTCCCACCTCTCTGAGCACGCCTCTTTACAATACATCCGTTCATAGCAGTCTGAGCACAACTCTGTACAATACATCCCTTCCCAGCACTCTGAGCACGCCTCTATACAACACATTCCCTTGCCAGCAGTGCCCTTGGCACGCCTTTGCTAACTTCATCCCTCCCTGCAAGTCTGACTTCGCCTCTGTACACTATATCCCTGACAAGCACTTTGAGCGCGCCTCTGTACAATACATCCCCTTCCTAGCACTCTGAGCACGCCTCTGTATAAAAACATCCCCTTCCCAACACTGAACACGTCTCTGTACAAACATCCCCCTCCTCTCCACAGCAGTCTGAGCACGTCTCTGTAAAATACATCCCTTCCCAGGATCCTCCTAGGCACGCTTTTGCTCCTGGAATAGGGATTTATTGCAATATTGGGTTGTTGGAAACAAAAGTTGGGGTATTTCCTGCTTTTTCTAGACCTTGGGATATGTTGGGAAAATGACCAGAGAGCGGGGACGTCTACCAGATGATTACCGAATTTCTATTGAAAATCGGGGGCGTTTTGGCATGTTATTCTGCTTTTCTGCTTGGTTTATCTCAGGTGATAATCAACCTATTGGCTCAGCTTCCACACAGGACACTCAAGGTGGATCCAGGTTCTGATCTGGCTTGAGCTGAGCCAGATTCCATGGCGCTTACACTTGGATTGGGATTGAGGCTCGTTCCGATTCTGGCCTCTATCCTGATCCAAGCTCAAGTGCCATGGAAATTGGCTTGAGTCAAGCTGGATTGGTGGTCCGGTCTGGCTTGGAGTATTGTGTATGAAAGTCAGGCTAGTGAAAGCTGGGTACTTATTGCATACAAACTGTGCACCTTTGGTCCTCAGCCTCTTCCAGTCAGCCTGCAGAATGTGGCAGGAAATTTGTCAAGATGTTCTCGGCAGCTCAAATCCTGTCCCACTTGGAACAGACATTCTTTCCAGGTGGAGCAGAAATTATCTCTTTCAGCCATTTTTACCTCTTGTTGTATCTTATGAAACCTTTCTTGGGCAGCCTCTGGACAGACCTAATTATTTTTGGAAGCTTTTACCAGTCTCATTCTTAGGGGCAGATCAAGATGGGTATGCAATGGGACATAGACTCACACTTGGGGTGGTTCCGATCAGGGTAGACACAATGTAGCATGAAGGTTAGAAAACAGGTAAGAATGAATGGGTGAATAGGGGCCGTGGTCCTCCCAATATGCCAGATTCTTAACCATTATCCTTATGGCACTGGGTGGAAAAAAACAGCTTCGAAATGCATGTTGGCCCCCTTCCAATATTTGAGACGATCCTACACCTATGTAAGAATGGGTATGCAATCAGAAATACAATGCCAAAAATATGTTTAGTTACTGGGAACGCCCTTCCCCCACCCCGCCAGTATCCAAATATATTCTCCCTATAGCTTTTAGGGTACCTACCTATTGTTAATGTTGATGCCTAATTTTTGTAGAAATAATTTCAACTTGTACACTGATCTATTGTCTTAAGATTTCTGCTTCCTTTTGTCTTCTTCTATCATGCAAATATTGATATGAGAATGCCAAAGCAGAGCATTGATGCATAGGACATACCAACATAGCCACGCCTTCCTCTTAATTCACACTGACTTTCCCACTCAGGAGAGGTATTTGGCTTGTTTCGACATCCAAAAGAGAACATGATTGTTTGAAAATATTTTCAATAGAATCTAAATAATATCACTCAGTAATGACAATAAAAAATGGCAAAGTTCACGCCACCGAGGATTACCCAGCACCCTGCGTATATAAAATGCACAAAGATGGCGGCCCAGCGCGCAATTCAACAGGGTAACGTTGGTGTAAGAACGTGGTAGCGGTGGTGTCATATCGGAGTAATATGTGCAGCAACAATAGCGTATGGACTGGATTATCCAAGGGTCTTTCTGGCGTAAAATGGTAGTAACCTATGCATTTTGATCTGTGTGAGTATCCAGAGATTATCAGTGTGGACAAGTACTCCCATTGAATGCCCTTCAGCTCCGCTTACACCGCAATTATTCCACCGAGGTATTGTTTATTATTAATAAGCCGGGAGTAGCAGTGTGATATGGATCGAGTTGAAGTGTATGTTGAGAGTGAAAACTTCTTTCAGTGAATGTTATTTCAACTCTCTATCTTTGTGATTTTGCGAAAAGCATGGGCCTCGCCCCTGAACAACCCGTTAATAAATGAGATGACAGAAAAATATGCATCTGCCATTTCGCATGCAAGGCCGAGGAATAGGGTGATCCAGGGGTAAAGGGGACAGGTGTCCCCCCCAATTGACTCCCCGGTGTCCTCTGAAATGGACCCGGCGCCCCCTGAAAGGTTGATGATGCCCCTGTGATGTCGCTTCCCACCTCTCCCCCCCTCCCCAGGATACGAATATCGACGCCCACTGATAGGATTTGGCGCCTTCTTGATAGGTTTAACCGGCCATACGTGGCGCACCCTGGTCCGAATGGCGCCCGCCAGGAAGGTGCCCCTCCCCCTATTAGTTATTCTGGATCTGCCTATGGGCCCATGTCTGTCTTTAGATTATCTTGAAATTGTACCAAATTCAGTTTGACTGCTGACACCTGTCACCAGAAAGCCACCACCATACAGTAAAATCACCAACATACAGTAAAATAATGCATTGAAGTTTTATGGAAATAATTTCTTTACGTTTTATCAAGTCCAAGCTTCAGATAATGCAAAGTTGGTGTCCATGAAAGCCCTAAATGTGTCAAAATTGACATCCTTGAACCTAAATGTGGAGCGAATACTAGCTTTTCCGCATTGGTACCAATATATGCTCATGATACCCTGTACCCAGGTCACAATTATTTAGGCCATGGCAGAACACATGGCGGCACGGCCACCGCGGCGCCGCAACGCCCGAGGTTACAGCGACCTAACCCCCACAACAATACAATCAATGCGGGGGGCGCTCATCAGGAAACGGAAGCGTCCCTAGTGAAATTCAGACAGCAGTGCGACAAGGGTGGACACACCTACACCGACACAGTAATCAAACCATCAGTGACAAAGTACCATCAGTGACAAAGTACCATCAGTGACAAAGTAATCAAAGATCAAGTACCTTAGTGAAAACTTAACACAAGAAAATATCTACTTGAAGAACTTCAACTTACTTTTCCATTAAGTTATTGATTAACCTTAGTGTAAAGCAACTGTTCGCTTTTCGACTTGCAGCAGAACAAAATGTGTACTATGTAGTGAAAAAAATCAAAGAGCTTGATAGTAAAATGTCAGAAAATATCAAGAGATCTAGTAAAAGACACTCAAGTGAGTTTCACACAAAGCTATTAACTAACCTTAGTGTGAAGTGGCTACTCGCGTTTCGGCTTGGGTCCCAATGTGCTTAACAGCGACTAAGTAATCAAATAGCTTGCTTTGGATCATAACAGATAGGTGAATAGTTACTTTGTAGCTGAGAAAAATGTAAAAAACCTATTAGGAGAACGTGTATAGTTCTTGGGACTAGGCATTCATTCATGCTAGACTTAACGGAAAAGCAAAAGCGGCTAATCACTTAGCCTGCACCATTTTTGGTTAGGTTTCTAAGGTAAGCTAAAAGTAATTGAGAACATGCAGGTGGAGTAATCTTAATTAAAAATGATACAAATATACCAAAAAAAAACCTACATTGGGAGATGTAGATAATTAACACGCGCATTGACGGGGGTCTGAGTCACCTTCGCATTGACGGGGGGTGGGGGCGGGTACCCGCCCCTTAAGATCTCGAAAACCACGGTAGGTAGCGAAAAACGGTAAACGGCGTTGGGTTGCCCTTCCACTTCTCCATCGAAAACATTTTAACCATTTTTTTGTCAGGTCACATTTAAGGTCACGAGAGGTCAAAACATGCCGTCATAGGGATGATATGTAAATTCAGTTTTTCGGCCGTTACATCTGAACAAGTAAAGATAGAGCAAAATGACTTGAACAATATGATTCCTCTCAGCAAGCCGAATCGAATGATATATAATTTGAGCTTGCTAGGTCAAATCAAGGATTTGACCTGACCTGAGGTCAGTCAGGGTCCAATTATATAAAAAGAATATCATTAGAACCGCAAAGCCCAGGCGAGTCTAATGCAGCTAAAATAAATGATCTATCACCATCCGTTACTGAGTTATTCCGTAAAAACCATTTTTCCCATGTATTTCCAATGGAGAGGTCATGCCTCGTACCTGACCTTAGGTCATCGATATCAAAAATACCGGAACATATTTTAGAGAACTCGGTGGGGCCATTATGTGATATGAGTTTCAATGGGATAAGTTCACCCTGCTCCGACTTATGCTATCTTAAACTTGAGGTCGGGTCATTTGACCTGTACTGGTGACCTGGCCTGACATGACCTAACTTTAAAATTTTCACAGAAGTTGTAAAAATGATGATGGAAAAGGTGTATAAAAAATGATGTATAAAAACGGCGGCGCTACGCGCCGCCGTTTTTCTGCTCTCTCCGAAAAACCCGAGGGGGCGGGTACCCGCCCCCCGTCAATGCGTGTGTTAAGTCCTTGGGATTAGACTTTCACTTATACTAGCCTTAATGGAAAAGCGAAGGCGTTTAGTGATTTGTCCAGTGAGTCTGAAGGTAGGTAAGTCCAGGTATCTTGGGCATGTGTACTTGTGATCTGATGTGTGCTAATCAGGGACATCAACAAACGCAGAATCTACCCAATTATAAACCTTACAGGATGTTCATAAAACATCCACAACATTGGGTACCTATTGCAACAAGCCGCCACTGAGAGCGGGCATGTCAATTCTAATGGTCTGGACCTTTCTACTTCAATGATTGATAAAGGTTTGAAGTCATCATGGCCTCTAAGAAAGCTTTTTAGGCTAAGTAGAAAATAGAGTAAAAAGGCAGAGTAGCTACCTAGCCCATGAATAATTATCGAAGGATCAAGTAACTCATGTAAGGTCTAAAAAATCAAATTTTCTTTTTTGTGTCAGGAAGTGATACAAAAAAAGGAAGACAAACTGGCGTGCACTTTTAGTTCCATCCTAGTCCTATGGCATCAAATTGTTTTAGCAAACATCACATTCGTACGTCCTACAGACCATGGGTGCATATCTCTGTTCTATCCGGAAGGGGAGGGGGTTTCTGGATGGGTTAACAACACTAGTAGATAGGCAGGGTAACACAAGTTCTATACAAACCTATCGGTGCAGAAGTGTCGCCACAGATTTTTCGAGTGGGGAGGAGGTGGGGCTTGTGACCAAGCTCTACGTTCATGCTGCAGACTGACCCCAGGGGTGCATCCAGGGGGTGACAAAAAAACCCACTGCCCCAACCACCCGATTTTCACCCATTTTCTTCATAAAAACACATAACAACGTGTGTTTCACGATTTTAGGCTCCATTGATGACCAAACACCCCCTGCCCTCGACCACCCGATTTTCGCCTTTGTTCTTAAAAAAACGTAAATATGATTTTCACGATTTTGGGTTCCATTGCCCCCTAATCATTCGCTTATATCCATTGGCGGACACCCCCCAAACGCCTGAATTTTTTTTTGAAAAAGGTGTTAGGTCTGTAGAGCAAAAAATCTTCGCTCCCCCTCGCCCCCAGGAGAGCGATCATGAGCCTGGAGAGGTAGCTTATAATAGGTCTGTCGAGCACCCAAATTGCACGTCCCACCCCTCCCTCCCCACAGGAGGGGAGACAGAAATGAGTTTGCTCCCCCAAAAAAACTTGGGTCTGCGTCCACCCCTGCCTGTATCCGGCCCTGGATTACCCCGAGTAATGATGTCTCAAAAATATATATTTCAGCTTCAGGCATCCAGGAAGCTATGCCACTATAGTATAGTCGGTTCCAGTGGCCACGTGCCCCCCCCTCCCGATTGACCCTCGGCGCCCCCTGAAATATTCACAGCATCCCCTGAAATGTTGCTTCCCACCCTTCCCCCAGGATGCGAAAATCGGCGCCCACTGATAGGATTTTGCTCCCATCTGCTAGGTTTTGCCTGTCCAAAGTGGAGCCCCACGGATCGGATGGCGCCCCCTGGAAGGTACCCTCCCCCGATCGGAAATTCTGGATCCGCGTATGCACTACACTCCCCCGACGTAATCTCTGCACCTAGGTTCCTACCTACTTGAACACAAACGTAGAGACAGAGGGACCAGGGAACCATGGCCGCCCCAAAATCTGGCAAAAAAAATAATCATCTCACTCATCTCAGTCAAAAAAGGCGAAAGTCGGCCATTTGAATAATCAGCCGGTGCAGAAGGCAACGAGGAATCCAAATTCAGAGTTCTTGGTCGTGGCCTGGAAAGTTCCTTGTTAGCTTCATTTAGAAGATTGGCTGGCCCCTCCAATATTCTGGACGTTCCTGCGCCTATGTGCCTGCACCTACCTGTTGGCACTTCCCAAAACTCGACCGGCCTTGAATCCTCCAGTGAAACAAAGAGAATTGTTCACCTCCTCACGCTCAACTAAAATATCACACCAATAAAATACCAAACTTCACAAGCACGTTTCACGGCCTTCTGCGATTGCATACATACTAGAGGTGGGACTTTCTAGGCCCGGGGGCACGGGGCAAAAGCCCGGCCCAGGCCCGCGGGCTTAGACCGGGCCTGAAGGCCTGGTTTAGGCTAATGCCGGGCTGATAGCGGGCTTCGCCCAGGCTCATTCCGGGCTTCAACTGAACTAGGACTTCAAAGTCAATTTTCTGTAAGTTAAATAAGCCTTTTCAGTACAGACCTAGTTTTTCCACTGAAACATAATCTTATTCATGCACCAGCAGCTCTTTGAAAATGCATTTACAATTAATTTTGAGACATGGACTTTTAGACATACATCAAGAATGTAAAAGCATGAAGCTCTAGCTTTCTATCTGTTTCTCATGCCAGGGTCAAAAGCAAGTTACTTAGACCTGTATCAATATTCATAATCAAATATTGAATAATGCCTACAGCTGCCCACATCCATGCTGTACTGTCATCTTATGAATATCCTGATGACTTCAAAATATTCAAGTCATATATGGGTGAACAAAATATAAATTGTGATAGCCTATTTGTTACGTCCATATTGTCAGCATACCATTTCAAAGGAAGTCATTTAACCAATTTGGTGGTAACATATTGATACTAACACCTAGCTCTAGCTAGAACATTATTTCCAGAAGCTTTCTGCTTCAGGTAAAAAATGCCATATATGGAGCCATCCCCATGTCCTCTACGAAAAATGCTGAAGTGAATATGTTGGGTACAAACTATCTAGTGGGAGCCCATAATTGTCAAATTGGCCAGCTAACTCTAGATGCAAGAACAAATGTTGATAAGTTTGACCCTTCCACAGCTTCATCTTGCTCTTTCATTGCCCAAAAGATGCAGAATCCGCTCAGAAAAGGCTAGTATAAGCAAGGGAATAGGCACAAAGAAAACGTGTTTGTTAACGAAGTACTTCAAAACATAAATTAGTCAGCCATGGGGAGATACTGGGGAGAGCAGTCAGCCTTAGAAGGAAGCTTTGAAATTGCCCCAAAACATGAATATACTTGACATTATGTGTTGCATTCTCCTTGTGGAGATACTTCCCTGGCCTCTATGAAATACAACGTCTGTTATAAGCTTTGAACATAACAGCACTCTCCTCCCAAGATACCTTTACTTTACATTTCCCTCCCACCACACTAAAAAAATGTACAGAAACATAGAAACATAGAACACAAAAACAGAATATCCAAATTATGGACTTAAGATACGCCAACAAATTCCGCGGCCTTGAGAGCAATTTGTAAAGCTTTGCAAAAGCCAGAAAAGCGTCATATATGAAACAACTGCGGAAAAAGTGGCCTATTCTCAGGAACAAAACAAATGCACCGCACACTTTGTGCTTATTTTTTAAATCCGTGAAATTTTAAAATATATTTTCAAGAGTATTGAAATAGTTACACTGAAAAACTTACTATTCTGGTAAATCTTTGTGAAAAAATATTTGCATAAATGATTGCTCTAATGTGGACAAGCACGGCGCCTCAGATACCTTCTAAGCGCAAGCCTGTAAAATACAACAAAACAAACAGAAAAAGTGTTCAAGCCCGCAAGGTGGTGATAGTGATTTGGATGGACTCGAGTTGTTTTTTGTGTCAGATTTACTTTTTGGTGAAGATTGGCGCAATCTTTTTATGTCATGTTTGATGCGAACCTGAGGAATACTAGTGGTTCTTTATCAAGATAGCTCTTTACGGCTGGTGGTTTGATAATTCTATATGGCTGATGGGCCTTGTTCATGTTGGCCTGTTGGCTTACCTACTTTGCAGATCGGGCTGACCCAAGCAGAACAATCTTTTGACTATCTTCCAAGCTGTTAAGTGACTAAACTAAAAGAAAATGCTCACATGTATCAATTGAGGGACATCGTGAAGGATTTTTGGTTCATTCACTTCCCTTCTGCCATGGTATTCTGAAAATACCTGAAAAATTGTCACTGCTCTCTCCTCTGTTCATAAACATTTTTGGAGCTCAATTGTGAGGCTCGTGCCGGCATATAATGATTTATAAAAGTGTAATGATGGGGGAAATGTCTGATATGAGTGGGCTTATTTCATCCCGATTCTTATAGCTGCCATGTGCATACCTCTATCTAGAATGCCCATTGTTTTTATAAGTTGATCCTGGCCATTACCTGGAGTAAGCTTGCATCATAAGCAAGCCATTTTTCATACTGTGTTTTTTCAGTATCATTTTATGCTGAATTATTAAGATAGCTGAGGTACTGATGCTGTATGCACCTTTTTAATGAGGTTTTGGGTGAAACCAAAACTTTTTCCAGGATAAATTGTCTTACAACATTTATTTGAAACAGCTTTAAAGTAAATAAATGTTGTATATAGTCGTTTATGGTTTTTCCATGATACCGGGCCTTCCCGGGCTTGAAAAGCCATTTCTTCCACAAACCGGGCCTGTGACGGGCTTCTAAAATCAACAGCAGACCGGGCCCGGGCCCGGCCTGCAAAATTGTCCGAAACTCCCACCTCTAATACATACCTGCGGTCTGAAAACTGAGCAGCAATGGTGGACGCCGGACGGTATAGTGATGAGAAAACAACTGTCAGCACTTCAACGGTCACTACATGTTTATTAAAAAACTAAATGAAAAATTCACCAAAGTTGTATATTATGCTTGAATTAATTATTTTCGATTATTTTGTAAGAAAGAAAAATACTACTTAGCTATGGAAACAATAGTTGAGCACTTCACTTACTTGCGATTCATCACTATTTTTTCGTCTGACAAACTCACACAAATGGTTTCGTCCGCGTATCACACAAAGCCGTCACACAAATCTCATAAAATCGACCAAAATGAGGGCCGGCTAAAAACAATATTTTTTCGACAAGAAACGATCAAAGAACGTATTTTCAGCATTGAAAATACCGAGCCCCAGAAATATTTCTTCGGTAGTGGCATACAGACCTCGGTATTCCGACGTGTAACCATAAATTGGCCTCGGTAGTCACGACGTACAAGGGCGCGTGCGTGCGTGCGTGCGTGCGTGCGTGCGTGTGTGTGTGTGTGTGTGTGTGTGTGTGTGTGTGTGTGTGTGTGTGTGTGTGTGTGTGTGTGTGTGTGTGTGTGTGTGTGTGTGTGTGTGTGTGTGTGTGTGTGTGTGTGTGTGTGTGTGTGTGTGTGTGTGTGTGTGTGTGTGTGTGTGTGTGTGTGTGTGTGTGTGTGTGTGTGTGTGTGTGTGTGTGTGTGTGTGTGTGTGTGTGTGTGTGTGTGTGTGTGTGTGTGTGTGTGTGTGTGTGTGTGTGTGTGTGTGTGTGTGTGTGTGTGTGTGTGTGTGTGTGTGTGTGTGTGTGTGTGTGTGTGTGTGTGTGTGTGTGTGTGTGTGTGTGTGTGTGTGTGTGTGTGTGTGTGTGTGTGTGTGTGTGTGTGTGTGTGTGTGTGTGTGTGTGTGTGTGTGTGTGTGTGTGTGTGTGTGTGGTGTTTTATATGGACCAGCACAGGATGGCTTTTCTGAAGGTACCATACAAAGTTCTGTGGTAGAGTTCAGAAAAAGTTAGGTTTTACCAATTTAGTTGTGGAAAATATCTGGAAATCTGAAATCTGAACATTTAGAAAAGTGACACTGGTGCCTACATCACTGCAACGTGGCGGGGCATCGTAGTCTGGTATCTAACCTACTCAGTCTGTGCGTTACAGATTACCTTCTCTCTCGTGTGACTGCAATTCATTTATGTTCGTGAAAACTTCCTTGTATTTGGGGTATAAGGTGGTCTCTGTTGGAGGAAATAAATAAGTTTCTGGCCTTTGTTCTGTGGCATCTTAGCAAAATAGGGAATTTCGCTGCCGGGGCTCCACAACAATGTATTGACTTATTTTCGATGTATCACCAACCACCACATGAATCCGCCTGGAAATTTGACTGCATATTTTCCCTTTCCGGAAATAAAATGAACATGTTGTCGCTTTTTCTTGGAATGGGCCCCAAAATCTGCGAGCCGTATTTGTTGTTATTGTTAAATGTACATGAATAAAAATGCATGTCACCATCTTTCACATAAAGTGTACGCGCCCTCCGTTCCTCCACTATTGCTTGCACTCGTAAGCTCTAAATTTTGGTGGCAATTTATCGTCTTTTGCGTTCCCCGAGGTTAGATTTAAACTAACATAAATTCCATTGCATAATGACCGCATTTTATTTTTCTTCTCCAGAATATTCCAGTAAAACATATAGAGAGTCGTATATCGCAGGGGTTTGGGGGTAGTGACGCCCTGGAATTAAAACGCGCAGTGAAGAGGAGTGCTAAAGTACCCCCTGAGATCTCGGAAACCAAGAGGGTTAAAACGCCTGGGCGGTGGGGTCGATGGTGATCTACCTTATGTTAATGTTTCATCGACCTAGGTTAATATCTTCAAGGTCAACCGAGGTCGTAAAGTTCAATCCTGGGCCGTACTGGAGACCTATTGGGAATTACCATGATTATACAAAAAACCAGAATAGGCCAAAAGCGGACTAAGGTCATAGAGAGAGGGTCCCACACATGTTCTCTGAACTTTTTAGTTCAATGCCATTTAAAGTCAATGACCTATGACGTAGCAAAATGGTATGTTCCCAATAATGTATGTACAATATGAGCGGCACTATAGCAGCCTTTAGGTGGGAAATGATGCTTTGACCTTGAAAAATACCTTTGACCTTGACCTTGAGTAGCCCTAACTATGAAGTCGTATCACAACATAGCTCATACTGAATACTGTCATCTGACCGTAATACAGGGGTCAACGACCTTGACCTTCATGTGGGTTGAACCTGACATATAATCTGATTATGTGACGTTATGACGTCACCATTTGGTCTACAGTGTAGGCGCACTGGTGCGACTGCGCGATTGTCGCGGTCTGAAAATATAGGTCTGACTTTGAAAGTGGTTTGGAGCGCTGGTTTGGAGCCCCCTCGGCTGGAAGGAGCCCCTTAGGTGGCATTATGGAGGCGGCCATGAGTTGGTCCAGGGCCCCTGAGCGGCAGAGGTGCAGAAACTAGCCAACTCGGCTACCGGAGTTTGTGACACATTTACGAAAGTTGAGGTGCATAATTGTGACAAAATAGCGATCCTGTCTGTATGGCTCAAAATCAAACCACATATTTTCGAAATAGAGAATGAAGCGTGTAGGAAATATTTTAACTTAGCAGCTCTGTTCTTCAATTGTACAGCGTACCATTAGTGATACAATATTGGTACTGTGTTCAGTTTCTACTAAAACGAGGGACCCCGCTGCAGAAAACCCGCAAACCGCTGTCACAGTTGCCAGATTTTAACATGGAGCCCAATGGTGCCGATTGTTAGTAGTTTGCAGAAAGTTTGCGCCGAGATACCCGAAATGTAACAGTCAATTTTTTTCGAGAAATACACGACTGTGGGCATATTTAAGGCATTAAAGATAACGCAGATACTTTATCAAGTACTTCTCTGTCCATTTTTTCACGTTAAATCAGATTTACAGTTTGAGTTTCTTCGATTTAGCGGCCCCTATTTCTTCGAATTTAGTATTAAGTACGCCTAAAAGCTACTAACAAAAGTACTAAGTGAGTGAAAAAATAAACATAGCTGGGCAGCAATTCTTCTTAAACTGCGCAACAGCGACAGGACAAGTTTGAAATGTTTATGTGATGTAGAGCCTGCCAAAAATTTAAACAGGCGGGAAGGAAGCCACTTATTTTGAGGGCATATTTATTAGGTATATTTGAGATAAGTACTAGCTAGAATAAATATTGCTGCCCATGGCTAATCTAAGATGAATGTAGGCTATTGTAAGACTGGTGCATTTTCCCATATCAAGCTTGGTTGTTCATTCCTTAGCCTGCTTCAGCTTGTGCCTTAACTTATTTGTGCCCTAGATTAGTTAGATAGATTTGGAGCTGGAGGAAGTTGGGAGAGTTGGCGTCAGCAACAGGCTGGCAACAACAGTGATTCAGGTGAGTTTTCATGATCAAATTATCATATCAATATTGTACAGATAGCAAATGTGTGCTAATGCAGTCCTCCACAAAGTGTTAACACCCACACTGGAGAGGGGCCTGGCACTAACGTGCACTGGAGGGGGCCGAGTAGACCCCCCTCTTATCTCAGAAAATCACAGCAAATCTCAGAAAGAAATAGACTTTGAAAAACGCTGGTTGGGGGTGTGTTTGCCTACTACCAGTGGTGGTAAGCAACGCACAGGACCTGAACTGCATGGAGTTAAAGCAGGATTTTGACTACACTGGATCTTTCTTTGGTATGTGAATTCCAATACCTCTGTGCCTATTAAGCCAATAGACATAATTTTACATCTATGCAGGCTAGTTGCCTCAGAGTTTTTACTCCAAGAAGGTATGACCAGGCAGGTGATGATCGTGAGTGGGATACAAATTTTAAGCATTTGATGTGTTTATAAAAATGCTACTTAAGGTCCACTTTACCAACACATTTTAGGTAGATCCAAATACTATGTTGACATTGACATTTTTGTCCCTTTTGTTGATATGTGAGATAGAAGTTTAGTGGGGGGAAGCTGTGGTTAGGGTTCCCAATTGTGTGTCATGTACGCTCCCATTAATAGATAGGTATGTTCCCAATAATAACTATTTTCATGATAATGGCTACATTTAATCACGTGGAAAAGTACCATAATTGTAAACACTCCTTCCAAAAATGGAAACTTATTCAAAAAGGGAAATGCATGTCATTGGGGGAAACTGCGGTCAGAGTTGCCAATAATAGTTATGACCCCAATACTGGAAAAAAATGATCCATAATTGGAAATTGTCCTACCAAAAACAAAAATATGATCTATAAATGAAAACTCAGTTTACTACTTTCATGCTGTAATGGTTTGGTGCTAGAACCTTGTCTGCTGCAAAAAGTAAGGGACAGGTAAAGGACATTCAGCATATTGGAAATAGTATTCGAGTATACAATTATTATTTCCAGCTCTGTGTGACAGAGGAGGCATACGTCGCATTGGGTTTGTGACAGCCAGCATACTTTCTGCACCTCTGCTGAGCAGGTTTACTTAACTGGATTGGTCTTAGGGCTCCTAGATGGATTGGTGTCCCTTGGGCTGGTAAGGACCCCTGAGCTGGTATAGGGCACTTTTGATTAACATGGGGCCTTTTAGCTTGGTATGAGTTCTATTGTGCTGATCTAGAGTCCTTGAGCTCGTTGAGGCCCCGAGCTGGTCTGGCCCCCTGAGTTTGTCTGAGCTTGCTGAACTGACTTGGAACCCCCGCAGTGGTCCTAGCCCTCTGAGCTGGTCTGAGGCCGTTTTAGATGGTCAAGGCCCCCACGCTGATCTTGAAGCTCTGGCGGTGGCACTGGGGCTCCCAGAGCCGTCAGGAGCCCCGTATCTGGTCTGGGACCTCTTAACTGGTATGGGTTCCTCAGCTGATCTTGGGCCCACTGAGTTGAGTTTGGGCCTCTGAAGAGGGAGTTTTGCAAGGGATCCCTGGACTGATCAGGGACCTGAGAGGGTATCATGCAGGAACTACTGACTTTGTCTTGAGGTCCAAGCTGGTTTGGAGCCCCCTTAGCTGGTAAGGGCCCCTGAAAGGAATTAACAAGAGGTTTTTGACTTGTCCTAGGGCCCTTAGCTGGATTGGTCCCCATGAGTTTGTCTAGGCACCCAGCTGGTCTGACCCTTTTGGTTTGTATGGGCCTCTTGAGCTGCTTTGGTGTCCCTGAGTTAGTATTGGGCTGCTTTAGGACCATTTGAGATGGTTAGGCTCCCACGCTGACCTTGAAACCCCTGTGTTGGCACTAAGGCCCCGTGAGCTCTTCGGGGCCCTTATCTGGTTTGAGGCCTCTTAAGTGGTATGGATCTCCTCAGCTGATATTTGGACCCCTGAGTTGGCCTGGACCCCCTAAGTTGGCTTTGGGGCTCCTGAGAGGGAGTTTTGCAAAAGGCCTCTGGACTGTCTGGGTCCTTTAAGATGTATTATGCAGGAGTTTGCTGACTTTATCTTGTGGCTGAAGATAGTTTGGGGGCCCCTTATTGGGTAAGGGCTCCTGAGAGAGGCTGCATAAGTTTTGTTTTACCTTTTCCCGGGCTCCCTAGCTGCATTAGCGTCTTGAGTGGGCAAGGGCCCCTTGACTGGTTTCGGGTCCGTTTAAATGATATGGGCCTCTTTAGCTTGTTTGGCCCCTTGTGATTATCTGGGGCGCCATGAGTTCATCGAAGCGCACAGCTAGTCTGGCTCTCTTATTTTTTATGGGCCTCCTGACCCATTTGGGACCCCTTAGTTTTTCTGGCCCCACTAGCTGAAGTTTGGCCTTCTGAGCTTATTTAGGGCCGGTTAAAATGGTTTTGGGACCCTGAGTTAACTTTGGGCCTCCTGAGAGGGAGTTTCGCAAGGCACATCTAAGCTGTTTTGGGTCCTTGCGAGGGTTTTGGAAAAGGAGCTTACTGGCTTGGCCTTAGGGCCCAATTTGGTTTGGGATCCCTTGGGCTGGGAAGGGCCCGTGAGGTGTAATTGCGGAGGAAGCCTTGAGCTAGTCTAGGGTCCCTTAGAGGAATAATGTAAGATGTGTCCGACCTGGTGCTAGGACCCCTAGCTGGATTGATGTTCCTTGTAGTAGCAAGGGTCGATGAGTTGATATTGGGCACGATTACCTGGTATGGACCAAATTTGTTTGTCTGGGCCCCTGAGCTCATCGGGTACCTCAGCCGGTCTGGCACCCTGGGTTGTTGGGCCCATTTAGCTGGCCTGGGACCCACTGAAAATTGATTTTGCTGGTAGTTTCTGAGCTGGTGACGGGCCCCTGAGAGGCCAAACTGGACGTCTGTATCCACAATCAGGTCTTGCAAAGAAATTGTGGCTGAAATTGGTGTGTCTGCGGGAGGCCACCCATCATTATTCACTATAACAATTTCGGTATTCGGAACAAATATAATGGGCTCCTGCGTGAAAAGTGAGGGGACAAAGAATACTGCGTCCTCGAATCTCGAACGTGGGGGACGCGTCCCCCCAGTTGCGGGACCCATGGTCTGATGTGTCAGAAAGCACTTAATTGTTTCCAAGCCGCGTGTTTTCCAGTATGTGTGTAAATGTCACATTGATATAAACATTGCATGCAGAAATGGGAAATGTTGTTGATGGGATCCGTGCTGAGATGGGTGACCGCTGGGGTATAGCAGCTGATGGCCTTGGCAGTGGAGAACACCACGGCCAAAAAGACCCAGGTCCAATCTGGTCTATGCCCGTAGTCCCGTTGTTAAATCAAGGCAGATCGTTTCGACACAATACCTAATTGCGAATCAAAGTCTGGTCCATTTCCGAGCAGCACTAATAAATTGATAAGAATAGGACCCGGGTCCCCGTCCAGCTGCGAATTATCTGCGCACGGTAAGGTATGTTGATTCAATTTGTGCTGCTGGGCGTGCAATGGGCAGGATTCAGAGATCTGCGGAAACCGAATTCCCTGGCCAATTCAAATCGATGCGAGAACCAGTTGCAATGGCTTAGATATATATATATATATATATATATATATATATATATATATATATATATATATATATATATATATATATATATATATATATATATATGGACAACCATTAACATCCAGTTCATGTGGGAGAAACCGCTACGGTGGCCCGGTTGGTTAAAAGGAGTGTCCCATTTTTATACTGGGTTGTGAACTGAGATAGCAGTTTTGTAGAGCTTGTTGAGAAACCACTATCTGCGTATTTATTTTCACCCAAAGCTCTCGGTATTAAATTTCCGCCAGCTTTAAAGTTGAAAGTAAACTGGCTTATTGCCTTATTTCAAACCCTGAAGGAATATCTTCCATATGGTTGCAGTAATCTGTTTGGTCGTAAGCCCTAGGCCTCGCCCACTCGCTGAAAATACCACGCTAGCAAGTGAACCGGCATGCAAATGCCTGTCGACCGAAAACTTAACGCGAGTAGTCGTCCAGTTCAGGGCGCCATTGGGCCAAAATTAGGCAAATAGCCGCAATTCACATCACATCCTCCCTCCTCCGTATTTGACAAAATAAGTTTAATTTTGTCAAAATCTAATCCTGAAATTGTTCCCTTACATCAGACATATGCATACTATTTCCACCACTGATTAAACTCGGCCGCCGTAGTGACATCTGACGTTCAGTTTTCGCACCAGTGCTTCTTGTACTGCTTGCTATGTTCGCCATGCGGAAACGCTGTGAATGGAGCTTTATAGCGAGTCTATGATCAACTTTTGGGCTTTCACTGATTACAAACATTGTTATTTGGATGATGTCTCATATGGTTAGAAAAGAGGAGATATTTCTGTTTTAAGCGTATGAAAGTGGGAAAAATGTTGTTTCCTAGTTTTCAGACCTCTCATTCTTAAAATGTTATTTTTAGGTTTTTCACAAAGTGGTCCATTCCCTTTAAGGTGATAACTTGTATGTGGGGTGACCCTGGCTCAAAGCTGACCTTTGGCAGCCTGTTACCCGACTGCCTCCTACCCAGGAGATGAAAGTAAACTGGGTACTGTTCGCCTTGACACGAGAGTTTCCCTTACTAACCAGCGCCCTTGTTATTGGAAGCACGGGCTTGATCAACCTTTAAATAGATCCACTGGTCCGGTAGCGCGCCCCGAGGGCACGACCTCGCCTCGTGTCGCCGGAGCAGTCCTATGTTCCGCCGGGCCCGAGGAATCGGGATAGCCCCGCCGTCCGGCGTCTGGTGCGGAGGTGCATGTGAAGAAG
This sequence comes from Lepas anatifera, assembly GCA_034440635.1. Classification (NCBI taxonomy): domain Eukaryota; kingdom Metazoa; phylum Arthropoda; class Thecostraca; family Lepadidae; genus Lepas; species Lepas anatifera. Next base: position 1,295,718 of record JAOTON010000842.1, on the reverse strand, counting down.
ACCGTGCGGACACGACTGTCCAGCCAGGGTGTCGCTGAATGAAAACATCTGCCGTGTATGTACGTACATACATACATACATACATACATACATACATACATACGTACATACATACATACATACATACATACATACATACATACATACATACATAGTGTGACTGTGGGTGTGTGATGCAAATAGGCAAACATGTTCCTGAGTCGGAGGCGCAAAAATATTTGTTGAAGTTTGTCATCCATGTCACTCTCTACTTTGAAGGTGGCGCCTCTGGCCGACCGCTGGAGACGGAGCTGGACACCACTGACGTCACTACTATCTTCTTTGTTGGTGGCGCCTCTAGCCGACAGCTGGAGGTGAAGCTGGACACCAGTGACGTCATCACTCTACTTTGTAGGTGGCGCCTCTGGCCGACAGCAGGAGTTGAAGCTGAACACCAGTGACGTCATCACTCTCTACTCTGTAGGTGGCGGCTCTGGCCGACAGCAGGAGTTGAAGCTGAACACCAGTGACGTCATCACTCTCTACTCTGTAGGTGGCGGCTCTGGCCGACCGCTGGAGACGGAGCTGGACACCACTGACGTCACTACTATCTTCTTTGTTGGTGGCGCCTCTAGCCGACAGCTGGAGGTGAAGCTGGACACCAGTGACGTCATCACTCTACTTTGTAGGTGGCGCCTCTGGCCGACAGCAGGAGTTGAAGCTGAACACCAGTGACGTCATCACTCTCTACTCTGTAGGTGGCGGCTCTGGCCGACAGCAGGAGTTGAAGCTGAACACCAGTGACGTCATCACTCTCTACTCTGTAGGTGGCGGCTCTGGCCGACAGCAGGAGATGGAGCTGAACACCAGTGACGTCATCACTCTCTACTCTGTAGGTGGCGGCTCTGGCTGACAGCTGGAGATGGAGCTGGACACCAGTGACGTCATTACTATCTACTTTGTAGGTGGCGGCTCTGGCCGACAGCAGGAGTTGAAGCTGGACACCAGTGACGTAATCACGAGATGGCTGCTGCCAGTGCCAGCCGCCGAGAACGAATACATGTCGTGCAATCGGCTCGGCTGAGGTTACCCACTTCATTTGGGGCATGAACTGTTTGCAAAGCACTCGGCTGGATCATCTGGGTTAATCATGTCAACATGACGCTGTCGTGCTGTTTAATTAAGGTATCCCTAGACTTTATTAAGTGCTAGCACGGCCATTCCACGCTAAATCGCACACCTTTAGACCGCTTTACGCCCTGTTTTAATGACAAAATGTGTATTAGTACAGGTGGTGCGGTGAGCCGCAAGGACTCAATTGGTGCCGCCGGCCATGAGCCGAGTAGGATTTATAGATCTTCGTAAAACGCATCTTTGAACCGTTTCGATTCCATTCTGTTTGGCTTTTAGATAAGAAAGGCCAGACCAGTTTGAATCTTGTTGTGCTTTGTTCCACTTCGTAGAAATTTATAAAGGTGAAAGTGTATCTTATTTGTTTGTAAAAGAATAAAAAAATTGTTCTAAATATATTTTGTTTTACCCTCGCCCCACGGGGGCATCGATGGCCCCCTAAGGTTTTTCCGGGATAGCAGAAAAACGACGAGGCGCAGCACCGTCGTTGAGGGCTCTACCTCTCACTGCATCATTTTCCCCACCATCCCTGAAATTTTTTATCCCGGGTCACCCAAGGTCAGGTCACCAGACGAGGTCAACCAAGGTCACCTCACTTCAAATTTAGAGCTCTGTAAGAGCTACATTTCAAAGTCGATCAATTTGAAACTTCCTACACTTTATGGCCCTTCCAGGGTCTACAAGGTGTATATCCGGGATTTTTCGATTTCGTGTCCTGAGGTCAGGTCACGAGGTGACCTCTCCCATTGAAAAAGCACGAGAAAAAGCTGTCTTATGATCTAAAAGTCACAAAAGCGATTGAAAATGCTCAGCTTGATCAGAAAAGCGTTCTTGGACACCCTTTCACGGATTATAGGGGCCATATTTGCCCTTTGACCTTTCCAAGGTCATCCAAGGTCACCAGGGGTCAAAAACAGTATTTTGAAAATAACTTGACCTAATTAAGCTAGAGCGCTGAAACAAGCACCATCGTGTTTGTCTCGTCACTGGCTTTCATTTGATATACGGCAAGATCACTTTCTGACCTTTCGTGACCTCAGGTCATCTTAGGTCACGAGGTCACCTCTGGAGGTCAAACCACTGGGGGAGGTCTTTACGTTTCACATAGCGGAAAAAGGACTGACAATTTCCTATCAAATGTACTTTAACAGACCTCAATAGCTCTAATGGCATAAGAGTTATGCCCAGTTTGCTTAAGCATTGCATATTTGAGTGAAAATAGCTGATCTTGCCCTAATTTGACCTCTGGAGGTCAAACCATTGACCTGAGCACTAAAACATGTGAAGTAATTTCTTACTGAATTCACGCGAGCTTTCTATTGCACTTTGCAGATTTGTGCTAACGCACATATTTTCGGAGTTAGAGAGGGCCATCGATGGCCCCCCGATGGGACGAAGGTGGCGCTGGACCCCCCGGTGGGGCGCGGGTTAATGCAATGTTGTAATCTTTAACCTTTTAGGGGACAACGAAACAATTCTAAGTATAGCTATCGTGCCAGACGTATATTTCAGTACCCTTATCTTGATGGGCATTTTTATGATAAAATTGTTGTTAGCTGCACCTATCTGAGAGCCATCTGAGAGCCTGATGTTTGTATTAAGCCTGTACAAATGACAGTGTACATATTTTCACACTGTGGCAACTGGCCGTGGAAATTGCGGTGGTGAATTGTAAGCATTTTCTAAACAAATATGTTTTCAATTTTTTACTGATCCTTTTGCAATTTCTCAGTCTAGAAAAGCGTTATCGTCAAGAAATGCTTGCTCCCATCAATGTTGCGAAATCTTAGTTTTAAGGGCATTTGGCTATCTAAAAAATTTTCATCACCCATCCACACATCCTTTTGAAGGGTGGTCCTACAGAGTGTTTATGGTTAAGCGCGTCCGATTTTAGCCTCTGGGTAATTTTAGCTTGTGGATCTCGTCTATACTAGATCTGTTTTATGTATGTTTTGTTACAGCTGACCTTCAATGTTTCGTCTCTCGCTCCACATTTTGTCGACGATAGGATAGACGATAGGATAGACGGTTCCATTTTGCATGTCTTAGATGGCCACTTCCACTTTACATGTCTTAGATGACACACTATCTATAGAAATTTTACCAAGAACTGAAGAAGTGTGTTTGACTGTAACTTAGACGGATTTCACATAATAGCTGTTGTGAGTTTTTATCATGATTGAAATAAGAGATAACAAATCAGCCGGGCTATCATATTATGGAAAATCCTTACAAATTAAGAGTCATAGATATCTGGTGTTTTTGCTGGTCTCCTCAGGCAAAGATGAAAGATGATTTCATCTTCCACGATTGTTATAGCTAGGACTTCATCCGACAACCCCGTATGCTCGGATTTTAAATCATTTGTCCCGATCGACTGGGAACGGCAGTAAAATGCGGGGTCTAGCGCATGTACCATGTCAAAACATGTGTGACTGGAACTTAACCTTCACTCCGGTGAGGATCTTATTAAATCTTACCCCCCCTCCCCCCGAGGAACTGCTTCTGCAAATTCAGACCAAATGATCTGAAACATATCGTGGGTCACAAAGGCAGCTGGGGCTGCAATTCTGCTGTTTGGGATTTTTCATAAGCCTAATCTAGTTTCAGGTCAGAGCCGCTGTGGGGGCACGGTAGTGGAGTGGTCAGCGCAGCTCCTTCCACGCAGCCGACCCGGGTTCAAGGTCCGGCGGGTTTTCTGAACAAGGAGGAAGCTGGCTCCCGAGAAACCCAAAAGTCGGCGATGCCATATGACCCTGGCAGTTGGTGCGTCGATAAGCCCCAATTCGAAGCCGCGGTTTTGCCATTGTAAGCTTATGGACACATTTTGAATGGTTTTTATTTTAGTGCGCACGTCTCAGAACAACTTCAAAATTTCCGCGTCTTGAGTTTGTGGTCAAGCTTCAGAAGGTACCGTGCCACCTCTGACCTTACCTGAATATGGTGGCACTGTAACGATGTCTCCTGCCGAGAACTTTCGATCTGCATTGTTTTGCAGTCTGAAGGCTTTTTCAAAATTCGTGGGGCTCAGTCTTCTGAAGTGTATTTGACCTGACACGAAATTAAAACACTGGCACCAGATGAGCAATGTGAAAGCTTTTGAATGCCGCCAAGGATATACTTTTAGCTACTTTAGTACAGGAGATAAGCAAGGTTTTCGTAATGTAGCTCATTTAATAAATTTTTGGCTTTTGATCTCTAGTGATGTCAATATTGACTTGACGAAAAATGCACTAATTGGCTTCGATTACATTTCAGATGAGCTTTTGATTATTGTTTTCGTGTCTGCCCAGCCCCCTGCTGTTTAGATGTGTGTCTTTTTACCTCCACCCGTCCCCTCCTTCTACCATGGCGAAGGTTGCTCATACTCAGCCCCCCGGATGAAGGTTTTTAGAACCGCTTGTCGGAGGCCTTAGAAACACAGTCAATTAGTGTGCGCACTCGGCTCGGGCCAGGATACCCTGTACGTTTTGCACAGGTTGCGGGCTCGATCCTAAACAATTTTAGCATCAACACGGGCATTGACGGGGGTCTAAGGCACCTTCGCTTTGACGGGGACGATTACCCGCCCCCTAAGATCTCGAGAACCACGCTAGATAGAGAAAAACGGTAAAAGGAGTTGGATAGCCCATCCAAACGTCTATCGAAAACATTTGAACTATTTTTGCCGGGTCACATTGAAGTTCACTAGAGGTCAAGGTATGACACCATAGGAATAACACGTAGATGGAGGTTTTCAGTCATTACATCTGAACTAGTCAAGATACAGCAACACATTTTCGATCATTAGAATCTTTGCAACAAGCTGAATCGAATGATATATAATATGACATTGTTAGGTCAAATCAGGTCAAATATATAATTTGACCTGAGGTAATGTCAAGGTCCAATTAGGTTAGAATGCATATCGTTGAAGCTGCAAAGATGAGATGAATCTAATGCAATTCAAATAAACGCTATACCACTATCCATTACTAAGTTATTGAGTTAAAACCATTTTCCATTATATATTTATAATGGAGAGAGGTCATGGCTCGTACCTCACCTTAGGTCATTGATATAAAAAACTGGACCATATTTGGGAGAAATCGGTGGGCCCATTATGTGATATGAGTTTCAATCGGGTAAGTTCACCCTGTTCTGATTTATGCTATCTTAAACATTTTTAGAGTCGAGGTCACTTGATCTGCACTGGTGGTCTGACCTGAGATGACCTAACTTCAACATTTTGGAGAAGTTTTAAAAATGATTAGAAAAATAGTATGCCAAGTACGGTGGTGCGTAGCGCCGCCGTTTTTTATCGTCCTCCAAGAAACCCGAGAGAGGGGTAGGTACCCGCCCCCCGTCATCGCGCCGGTGGCCCTCCGAGCCACCTTCGCCCTGGTGGGGGTGTTTGAACACCCCCTCGAACTCGGCCCGTATGCGGGATAGCGAAAAAACGCGAACGCTGGTGAATAGCCAATACAAATTCATGAGGAAAACTATATCAGTCATTTCTTGGCTCAGGTCAAAATTGAGGTCACTTTTTGACCTAACATAGTCAATATGCATATCAATGGCCTCGCAATAGCAATCCAGACGCAATGGTATAAACATAAAAGCTGTATCATTATTTCATGCAAAGTTATTGACCTGAGTCTGAAAACTGCTTAAGTAGCCTCACATGACCTCTCAGAGTTCACATGTCAAAATTTGCAACAAGAACCTGGAAAGGGGCCCAGGATTCCTAAATTTGGAGAATATGACTATTATCAGCCCTATCTTCACAAATACAGCCCAATTTCTGTTTTTCCAATGCATTTCCAATCATGTATTACTCACACTTCCACGCTAATGAGGTGGATTTTAAAGTGTTGTCGCGATGAGTATGAAGTGATTATAAACTATGGAAGGAGATGGTAAGGATGGGGAAAGGTAAGGATAAGGAGGATGGGATTCTATCTGGAGGGTTCGCTGCAGCCACAGGCGCATGCGCTCACAGCCTCCAAGAAGAATAAGGATAAGGATTAGGTACCGGTAAAAAAGAAACATACACAGACACAATTGCACACACAGTTCGAACATTTAAACTACAATAATATGAGGGTGAAAATGTTTGATTCTCCGGCTTCGTATTCATTTCGTCTTCGAGCTGATAAATTTCGTTGTTTGTGCTCCATCTTGTCTGTGACAGCGTTGACCTTCCTGCTTCACTGATGTTCAATGTTTGCATTTTGTCTTTTCTTTTATCTCCGGTGTTGATGTTCTCTTTCACAATACTTGTTTTTTTCTTGTCCTCTAAAATTAGCCATCCTGAAATATTTCGATGTTCCCGCCACAGAAGCTTTCTTTCTTGAAGGAGCTCATAAAACACGTGAACTGCAACAAAAATCAAGGAGAAAGATTAGCGACGAAAAGAAGATAGTAGGCCAAAAATGATGATTTATTTCTTATTTTTATCTCCCTATACGCCACCGAAGTGATGACGTCACGAAGCTGGTGCAGTCAGCTGTTGGGGCGGCAAACTCTGCGCTACCTGCGCAGAGTTTGGTATTCGTCTTCGCCTACATTATGTTTTGTAATGCGATTTGTGTATTCGAGTGGTGCTGCGTTGGTGGAGTGGGAAAGGGGTCTTCGATTTGCGCATTTTTCTTGTTATTTAACCAATTTTTAAGGGGTAAAAGTAGGTGCATTATTTTGTTGTAACATCCAGAAAGGAAGGATGCCGGACTGTTTTGCGGTTGATTGTAACGATGGGTCTATTGGCAATTCCTGCAAGATGTTCAGGTTTCCGACGGACACGAAGAAATTTAAGCAGTGGGAAACAGCGTGCAGGTCAGTATCAATTGAAAAACACAATTCGTGCTGCTTCTAGAGTAACATCACTTCCTTATTGTAGTTAATACTAGGTATCCATTAATGTGTGTCCCCATTTCGATTTAAGATAGGAAAATAATGGTTTTGGGAACACATGTATTTCACAACAAACCTACTAGGCATGATAAACACACACACAAAACATACCTACACAGGAAAAATTGACAGATTCTGGCATACCAGGCTAATTATCCGCAATGATGTCTTGGTATTCTTCTTGCTGGCCCCACTATTTAGCATTCTTCTGCATGTGAGTGCAATATGACCAAAAATGAACCTAACCTTGCCTTACGCACATCCTAACCCTACATCCTACCCCTACATATTGCCCCTTGAATCCCACACTGACACTATCCTTACCCCCTGCAACTACCTTCCTATATACCAGCGTGCAGAATATGGCAGGTGACTTGATACGGGCTTGGGGCAGCCCAAAGCCTGCCCCAATTGGGGCGGGAATTTGGTGGCTGGGACAGACTCCTTCAACGGGGGGGGTAATTTTTCAACGATACAAGTTTCATCTAATCAATTTTAAACTAAACGCCCAGAAATAAAATAAAACTGGATCCGAACGACAATGTACTCACAAACATCCACATACCCAAGCAATAGAAACTCACGTACAGCAGCTATCTTGCATTCATGATGCACAATTTCAAACTTACCTTTATTCAAAGGTATAATTACCAGGAAACTCAGCATTTCCCCTAGTGACATAATTTGCCCCTTCTTTCAAGCTGTATCAATCAATACTTTAAAGAATATTGCAATTGACAACTATTTTCTAATAGAATAATTTTTTCCACAGCTAAATCATTTTCCCCTTGGTTTTCTCACACATGCATGAAAGCATCTCAAAATTTGGAATATTTCCACGAGACCCAAGCGAAGAAAGATCCCCTTACGCCTGTGTGACGTCACATCAAGGACCGCCATTCGTTCTTGCACTGAGAAAAAGTTTACTCCGAAAAACAGTGTTCCATTTGGGTTAAAAATGACTCCATCTAAGGGCGGCCAAAAACCCCTTTTTTCGAGAGTTGATTACTCTTTTTTTAGTTTCCAGTAGTTTAATTTTCGGGGTAACCTGAGCATTTTTTTCGAAGCACCACTGTTCTATTACGCATATAAAAGAGTACCGGTATGCCAGAATTAAGGGTAGCAAATTAGTGGAGTAACGTTACTCCCACCGAGTAGTGCCAAATTGACTCCAGTTTTCATTGAACTGGTTACTACCCCCGGAGTAACCGAGCCATTACCCCTGAATCAGGAGTAATTCAAGTACCTTTTTTACACCCTCCATTGTTCTTCGCGACTTTTTCACACACCAAAAATTTGATCGTATCATACAGCCTTTCAGGAGGCATATCCATTTTTGACGACCCTAAGCAACACACTGTGCACTAGACTTAATAACTACCTATTTGATGGCAGGTTTTCATGTTATATAGCGTCAATCAATTGACAATTAAATGCCCAAACGCTGGTGCGCCCTATTTAGCACAATGCATAACGCAAATACTATGATGGGTCAAGCATTTCACAGCAGGAAAATGTGTTTAGACTCACAAGTCATCCACTGAGGCAGAGATCAAACACAATTAATAAACTTGTCATTTTATTGGTGAAAGAAACATCGAACATCAACGTTTTATCCTTCATGTTATTTCTGCTTTACAGCAGAAACTCCTTTTCTTCTAAGGCTGACTGCTCTCCCCAGTATCTTTCCACAACTGACTAATTTATGTTTTGAAGTACTTCGATCAAAAACATGTTTTCTTTGTGCCTATTTCCTTGCTTATACTAGCCCTTTCTGAGTGGGTTCTGCATCTCTTGGGCAATGCAAGAGCAAGATGAAGCTGTGGAAGGGTCAAACTTGTCAACATTTGCTCCTTGTCAACATTTGCTCTTGAATCTAGAGTTAGCAGGCCAATTTGAAAATTATGGGCTCCCACCAGATAGTTTGTACCTGAAATATTCACTTCACAATTTTTAGTAGAGGACATGGGAATGGCTCCATAGATAACATTTTCTTTTTACCTGACTCAGAAAGCTTCTGAAAATAATTTTCTAGCTAGAGCTAGGTGTTAGTATCAATATGTCAGCAGGAAATTGGTTAAATGAATTCATTTGAAATGGTATACTGACAATACGAAGTAACAAATAGGCTATCGCAATTTATAATTTGTTCACCCATATATGACTAAGATTTTGAATTCATCAGGATATTCATAAGATGACAGTACAGCATAGACATGTGCAACTGTAGGAATTATTCAATATTTGATTATAAATATTGATACAGGTTTAAGTAACTTGCTTTTGATCCTGGCATGAGTAACAGATGGAAAACTAGAGCTTCATGCCTTTACATTCCTGATGTATGTCTAAAAGCCCATGTCTCAAAATTAATTATAAATGCATTTTCAAAAGCTGCTGGTGAATGAATTAGATTATTTTTCAGTGGAGCAAACTAGGTTTGTACTGAAAAAGGCTTATTTAACTTACAGAAAATTGATTTTGAAGTCCCAGTTCAGTTAAAGCCCGGAATGAGCCTGGGTGAAAACCGTTATCAGCCGGGCATTGGCCTAAATCAGGCCTTCAGGCCTGGGCCGGGCTTTTGCCCCGGGCCTAGAAAGTCCCACTTCTACTCTGCATGCAATGTGCTGCACCTGAACACATTTATGGAATTAGCCAATTTTGTCCTATGCCTATGTGCAAGCTTTCCAAACTGGCCTAAGATGTCAGAATTTTCCCCAAATTATAGTTTCCTTCCATGGAGACAGAGCACCTAAATATAAGGGAGGGGCATCCATTCAAAGAGGTCATGCTCCACCCCCCATATTTCTTCAACCAGAAAAGGATCTGGGGATCCTTATACAGAAGGAATTGAAATTCGGCGGCCAAGGCTAACAGCAAGGCGAACCAGATTCTCAAGGTGATTAGGAAAGCCTTTGACAACATAGACCAAGAGACATTGCCCTTATTATACAAGAGCCTTGTCAGACTCCTACTTGAGTATGGAAACCCCATTTGAGGCCAATTCTATAAAACAGAGCAGATCATGCTGGAGCAAGTGCAGTGCCAAACAACTCTCCTGATACAGAATATTCTACCTTACAAAGAAAGATAACTTACAAAGAAAGAAAGAAAGATGCCTTACAAAGAAAGGTCGAGACACCTGTCACTGTTGCCTTCCCTCCTGTGCCAACAAAGGAGATGTGACCTGATATGGATGTATAACCTTAGAACTGGGCATACTGGACTGAGTAGAGACAAGTTCCTCCAGATGGCTCCTGACAATGCAACTAGAGGGCATGAGCTTTAGGTCTTCACACCAGAAGCCGGTCCAAGAGAACGGAGAAACCATTTCAGCATTACAAGCATTAACAACTGCAACTCGCTACAAAGCTGGGTCATCAAGTCAGAAAGTACAAACTTGTTCAAAACCAGCCTTCATAAATACTGGAATCAGTTTTTGTATGAAACTCTTTACTAAGCATATTCCATCTCCTAAGTACCCGAGCTCATCAAGGTAGGGACAACAGAGGCTTCGCCAGAAGCCTGAATGTTCCCAAAACCACAAGGTCAATGTCAGGTCAAGCTCAACAGTGGTCTCCATGCAAGCCCCTGGGCCAAGACAGGCAAACGCTACCCAAAACCAGCGCCTTACCTTACCAAACAATTTCAGACTAATAGAGTCACTATGGCCCACTGGCTCAGATTCTCCAACGAGCTCAGGAGATCAGTGCATTTTAACATGCTCTTCCTCAGGAAAAGGAACCTTAGAGTGGCCAAGAATTGACCTTCTTGAGCCAGGACAGGTTGGATGGATCATTCAAGTTCCAAGACGTGGAACATGGGCAAAGCCCAGTGTGTTTCAAGCAAATTTTTTTAACTGGTTCAGGGTCTGAGCCTCTACAACCGACACTGGAAAGAATTTCTAATTGTTGATTATTCTGACCCCAAAGAAGTTGCCCTAAGTATTCCCTCAGGACAAGGATAAACCAATGTGCGTGCAATCTAATCAAAACCTATCTGACTGAGGTACCTACCAGGTACCTACACTATCAGACTATACTCAGGTGAGTGAATACAGGTGAGTGAATCAGGCTATAATCTGGTGAGACTAAGAATATTGATATGGGAAATCCAGCCGTGATAGGTACCTTGCCCGGCCCCTTACCTTTATAAGTGCAGGTATGTTTGTCGAATTCCAGATAAGCCCTTCGATACGTCAAAATCACATCAGAATATCAGAAATGAACAGCAGGATATCTTCTTGATAAATTCAACAAATAAGGAAGCCCACTTCTATAGGTTCGAGATGATAATAACAAAAAATATAGGTTCAAACTATACCCACCACCATCCATGCGCCGCCGACTTGCGATCTGTGGCGCGTTTCCGGCTTTTCGCAAAATGGCTATTGTGTTGGCAGGTCTGAAGAGTTCTGCTACTCCCTGACGATATTAAATACTCCAAAAATCCAGCATTGATTACTCTGCCTTCTCGCCCCGGCCCCTCAGGTCAGGGAGTCCCCATTTGAGGCGTACGTGGACGACACAATTTAAGACAGTCCTCTTAATTGGAGTCCCATTGAAATTGACTGAAATGTAGAGAGTGCGCTGACTCTTTTGCACTCATCTCCCCGATAACCTGCGTTCCATGACTACATATTTTGTCTTTTGGTATGCTACTTTCCGGCGCATTAGTCTTCAGACCCCGGGTGGAGTAAACTTTTTCCTCAGTGTGGGAGGGGGATGGCAGATTTGCTGGCCTTTGGCGATCAAAACATAGGGGATGGTCCTGGCCCTCTTGTGAAAATCTGAGAGCTTTTAGTGCCAGACATTTCTTTCAGAAAATACCTACTAGCCTTGAAAAAATACCCAAGATATGCACTAGTACCCAAGACGAATGCACTAGTATTGCCTTGTTCACAGGGGTAACGTTTTGACATCTGATCTGTCAAATCTAGTCGTTTGTGGCCTGTTTATGGTTGTATCCTGTTCTGAGCATTGTTTCTAACATCACTTACACAAAAAATCAATGTTATATGAGATATGTATTGTGCACCTGACCAGATCTTCACTGGACAAAATTATTTGTTTTGGCTAGAATACTGCTAACATTGCTGAAGATGTATAGCCACTTTTAACGCCTTAACACGTGCATTGACGGGGAGCGGATACCCGCCCCCCTCGGGTTTTGCGGATATAGCAGAAAAACGGCGGCGCGTAGCGCCGCCGTACTTGGCATACCTTTTCCCTCATCATTTTTACAACTTCTGTGAAAATTTTAAGGTTAGGTCATCTGAGGTCAGGTCACCAGTACAGGTCAAGTGACCCGACCTCAAACAAGTTTAAGATAGCATAAGTCGGAGCAGGGTGAACTTATCCGATTGAAACTCATATCACATAATGACCCCACCGAGTTCTCTACAATATCTTCCGGTATTTTTGATAACGATGACCTAAGGTCAGGTACGAGGCTTGACCTCTCCATTGGAAATATATGGGAAAAATGGTTTTTACGGAATAACTCAGTAACGGATGGTGATAGAAAATTTATTTTAGCTGCATTATTTTATATAATTTGACCCTGACCTGACTTCAGGTCAGGTCAAATCTTTGATTTGACCTAGCAAGGTCAGATTATATATCATTCGATTCGGCTTGCTAAGAGGATTCATACAGTTCAAGTCGTTTTGCTCTATCTTTACTTGTTCAAATGTAATGGCCGAAAAACTGAATTTACATGTTATCCCCATGACGGCATGTTTTGACCTCTCGTGACCTTAAATGTGACCTGACAAAAACTGGTTCAAATGTTTTCGAAGGAGAAGTGGATGGGCAGCCCAACGCCGTTTACCGTTTTTCGCTACCTACCGTCGTTTTCGAGATCAGAGTTTGCCGCCCTCCCCGTCAATGCGAAGGTGGCTCAGACCCCGTCAATGCGCGTGTTAATGAAAGGCTTGCCTACCAGTAAGCAGGAGCTAATTTGTTCTTAACTTTTCAAGAGGCAGGATCGGAAACCAACAAGGGAGGACCGGCTTTGCTCCTGCCATTTCATCGATCGCATAAAAGAAAATGGACCATCCAAGTTTGCTTGGAATGACGAGAAGCTGTTTGCCTTCTCTTCTCCTGGAAAAAGGACCAGGGAAAGTAGTTTCTGATTTAGAGTTGTGAATTGCACTGAGTGATGATGGTTTCGTCATGTTTGTTTGTTTCTTATATTTTGCCTCATAAATGTATTTATAGGTCAGTGAATGTGTTCATGATTAGTTTTTGAAGGCTAAATGTCAAAAATGGTTAACATCGTGAATTTTCTTTTTCGTGAAAATGATGGATGTTTAAGTATTATGATCTGTAACACTATGGGAATGAAGTAGCTGTAGCCATAAAATGCATCATCATTTTGTGTTTAAGCAGAACCACTCAACTGATGGACAATATTTATGATTAAGGAAATCACTTATTACTTGTTCTCAATATGACAGCTGATTCCATGTTTCTTAGAAGCCAATAAAGCGTTCGATCGTGTTAGCCATTGGAAACTCTTCGATGCACTTTTAATGAGGGAATGAGACTATTGCTTACTTGGTTTAGGACTCAAATTTACAAATTCAATGTTAAAGCCTTGTTTCTGATGGAGTGAGTGAGTGAGTGAGTGAGTGAGTGAGTGAGTGAGTGAGTGAGTGAGTGAGTGAGTGAGTGAGTGAGTGAGTGAGTGAGTGAGTGAGTGAGTGAGTGAGTGAGTGAGTGAGTGAGTGAGTGAGTGAGTGAGTGAGTGAGTGAGTGAGTGAGTGAGTGAGTAAGTAAGTGAGTGAGTGAGTGAGTGAGTGAGTGAGTGAGTGAGTGAGTGAGTGAGTGAGTGAGTGAGTGAGTGAGTGAGCGAGCGAGCGAGCGAGCGAGCGAGAAGTTCTTTATTTGGTCAAGAAATAAACACATTTGAGTAGGAGATTAGCACAAAAGAGTTAAATCTTGGCGCCGCTCTCCACACGTTCGTCGTCGCCGAACGTGTGGCGCCCATCGTTCGTCGTTGCCGAACGTGTGGCGCCCATCGTTCGTCGTCGCCGAACGTGTGGCGCCCATCGTTCGGCCGTGGCGGAAGCCCGAGCTGGACTTTGATCTGCTTTAACCGCAGGTCATTTCACAGCAAACGGCCAGTTCTGGATTCAACTGCCCTGAGTCCTGGGACAAGCCAGCGGGGCGACCAGCCGCCCCGGTAGCTCAGTGAGAGCGTTGGGCTCCGGCCCGCGGCTCAAGCGTGCAGTGGCAGGCATGTCCAGGCTGGATCGGTTCCCCTGAGACGCCCGGCGCTCAATAGTTTACCCGACGTACAGGTCGGCGGCAACTACGATGAGAGGGTGACCTGAGCGGGGCGGCCGTCCCGTGCTTGTGGACGTTAAACTTGGCTTCTAAATTAACCCTCCATTGAGGGAGTTGCTCATTCGGGTGGTGGGGTCGGGGTCTCCGTGACAAGTCCCTGATGACTTTAGTGAGACCCGACTCCAGCAGCCTTACCAGGAACAACTGAACAAAATTTATAAAAAAAAAAAATTAAATGTCAATCCCATGGTTTTTTTGGTGTGCCCGACCGCGTGGCTTTCTCAGTGCAAACCCAAATAGTAAAGGTGCGGCATTCCCTTTAATGGCCATATGACCGGCAAGATATTTTTTTGTCAAAACAAGTTTGTTGAAATTTTCGAAGCTTTTCTTGGACAGCTATTAAGTATGGAATTTCATCAATGTGTTTTATTCGCTCTAAAACCTGCAGCTGCACTGGAGAAAGGTTCGACACTAACGCGCACTGGAGTGGGGCTTGTTCGACCCCCTAAGATTGAAAAATGCCGCTGGTAGTTGTGTGTGGCCACTAGTGATCTGAAATATGGCAAATCTTTCATTGACCTAGGTCAGTATATTGAAAGGCAAACGAGGTCATGAAGGTAAAATGTTGGCCGTGCTGGTGACCTATTGAGAAATTCTCTAAATATGCGGAAAAGTTAAGGAATATACTTAAGCTCATAGAAGGAAGGCAACAAATGTTTCCTGGATTTTTGGGTCAAGGTTATTAAAGGTAGTTGACCTCTGACGTTTCAGTGTGGTACACTCTGTAATGTACAATATAACTAGCACTATACCAACCGTTGAGCTAAAAATTGAGACTTTCCTGAACCCATGACATTCGGCCATGACCTTTGACCTTGACCTTAACACCGAGTTCCCTTAACTATAACATCATAAATTGAAATACCTCTTATACAGGATAACGTCATTTGACCGTACGCACTGAGATCAATGACGTTGAAAATATTGGTATGACCCTGACCTTCATATGAGGCGACCTTAACATATTATCTCGTTTATATGACATTATTATGTAATCACTCGATCTCCAACGTAGGCGAACTGGTGCGACCACGCGACGGTGCTTATCTCGAAATATAGGTCTGACTTTGGAAGACTATATTAACTTATACGATTATTGACTGATGTTCAAACTTCGTTCATCAATCGACGCGCTCACAAATTCTCCCAAATTTACACGAGTAGCGTTTTTTTTTACTGCAATCGGTTCTCCGGTCACATCGGAAAAATAGTGCACGGGCCTGCGAGGTCACCTCCAGTGCGCGTGTTAAGCTTTCAAACTTAATTACGCCACGGTATGACAGAACGAGAAAGAGATAGTGAAGGGAGGAGGTCATACCTTTTATTTCTCTCTTTCAGCCTTGAATAGCTGATGACTCTCGAATGCCTGGCCTCTAAGCTAGCGTCACGCCGGAGATATTATCGAAGTAATGGCGTGATGCTCCTCCCGTCATGGCCCGCGATGAAAGGAAGGCATGGACATTTGTTGCAGCGTCTCGACATCCGCCTCCCAAGGCTGACCACAAAAGAGCCTCACAGACTTTGGCCATTGTTTTGAATGCATTGTTGAAATGGGTCATGTCATGTGTTGAAAACTATTCAAGCCTGCAACAACGACCAAGGAAAGAGTTATTTGCTTGAAGTCTCTCAACGGCTGAAAACCAGAAAGGAATGAATGCTCGGCGTCTGCAGATGGTTGCAAAGCTATTTCTCTGCTGGTTTTGATGTCCGCGAGACGGCAGGAAATGTTCGCCGTGTCCTCTCTTGGCTCTCTTGGGCAACACGATCAGGCACAGGGAAGTCGGGCATCAAAGCCAAGCCGACGTGTCGGCAGATTGAAAAGGACAAACTTCGACGTATCACCTACTTTTAAACGGGCACTCGGGCTGGACTTTATTATGAAGCTCTCCACTTCATGCCATTTTTGTCTAGGTAAGGTTTGATTAAAACGAAGTGCAGTCCCAGGAATTTTGATAATTACATGAAAGAAATTACTGGCTCCATAGGCGCAGGAACCGGGGGGGGCCAGGGGGCCACTGGCCCCCCACTTTTCTGTGATGGGCCCCCGCAACGGAGGTAAGAATATTAACAACTGTAATATCAAGCGAGAAACTCAAACTGGCCCGATAGCTTGCCCCGGAACCCCGTAAAACTTACCTGTGCCCCTGAACTAAGTTGAGGTCATATGAGTTGATTTTAAGGCCCCCTGAGCTTCTCGGGGCCCCTGAACTGGCCTCTGATACCATACGAGCTAATCTGGGCTCTTTGAGCTGAACTGAGCGCCCCGGAGATGGTTTGGGCAGCATGAACTGTTCTAGGATGCCTAAACTGAGCTAGGTGCCGTAACCTTGAACAGGGCCCCGTGAGTTGGCCAAAACCTATATCCACCGACCTGGGGGCCCCTGAGCTGAGCTGGGACCGTAAAGTTAATATTGTCCTTTGAGCTAATCTGGATCCCCTGTGATGCACAGAAGACCCTAAACTTATCTGAGGCCCCTGCACAGGAACAGGGCCCCTGCTTTGAAATTGGGTTATAAGCTTTAATTGAAACCCTGGACTGTTCTGAAACCCCAAATATGCCGGCAAGGGGCCCCTGGATAATCCAGGCCCTTAAGCTTATCTGGTCATCAGAGCTAATATGGGCCTCTGTGTTGAACTGAGGGCCCCTGAGATGGTCTGGGACCCCTATAAGGCTTTACAGCCACTGACCTGGCGGCCGTGAGCTTGAATGGGTCCCTTGAGATGTTCTGACAGTGGTGTAGCCAGGGGAGGGGGTCCCTGGGGTCCGCGGACCCCCTTGGGCCGACCTTATGCACTAAAAACACAAAAATTGATCTCGGGGGCCCCTGAGCTTGGTCTCGGTGGGGGGGGGGCCTCCCGAGCTTGGTCTCAGGAGGCCCCCGATAATCGGTATCGAGGGCTCCAGAGTACCGAATATTGATCTTGGGGGACCCCTGCGCTCAGTCTCAGGGGGTCCCGAGCAAGGCCTCAGGGCCCCCGAGCTTGGTGTCTGGGGGCCTTCCGAGCTTGGTCTCAGGGAGCTCCCGAGCTTGGTATCAGGGGGCCTTTCGAGTTTGGTCTCAGGGCCCCCGAGCTTGGTCTCAGGGGCCCCCGAGCTTGGTGTCAGGGAGCCCTCCGAGCTTGGTCTCAGATAACTCCCCGAGCTTGGTCTCAGGCCCCCCGAGCTTGGTCTCAGGGGACCCCCCGAGCTTGGTCTCAGGGATGTCCCCAGGCTTGGTCTCAGGCCCCCCTCTCCCCGAGCTTAGTTTCAGGGGCCCTCAAGCTTGGTTTCAGGGGGCATCCGACGGCATCTGATGCATAAGGTTGACCGTATGCACTGGAAAACATGAGCATTGGTCTCGGGGGGCCCTGATCTTGGTCTCAGAGGGCCACCGAGCTTGGTCTCAGCGCCCCCCGAGCTTTGTCTCAGGGGCCCCGAGCTCGGTGTCAGGGGCCCTCCGAGCTTGGTCTCAGGGAACGCCTGAGCTTGGTCTCAGGGGCCCCCTGAGCTCGGACTCACGAACAGGGTGCCCCAGAGCTTGGTCTCAGGGCCCCCCGAGCGTGGTCTCAGGGGACCCCTGAACATGGACTCAGGGGCCCCGAGCTTGGTCTCACGGGTCTTCCGAGCTTCGTCTCAGGGGGCCCCCGATCATCGGTATCGAGGGCTCTGGAATACCGAATATTGATCTCGAGGGCCCGTGAGCTTGGTCTCAGGGGCCCGGAGCTTGGTCTCAGGGGCCCCGAGCTTGGTCTCAGGGGTTCAGGATCCCCTCGGGGTGCCCCCGACTATTGATATCGAGGGACTCATGAGTGAAGCACGAGCATTGGCCTCATGAGACCCAGAGTTTGGTCCCAGGGGCCCCCAGACCTGGGTTCAGGACCCCTGAGCATCGGCATCGAGGGGCTCCAGAGTACCAAGCATTAGTCTCGGGGGGGGGCTCGAAATATTGATCTTGAGGGCCCCGGAACATCGGTGTCGAGTTACTCCTGAGAAAAGCGCGAGCATGGGTCTAAGGGTGCCCCTGAGCCTGATCTAAGTGGGACCCCGAGCTTGGTCTTAGGACCCCCGGGCATCAGTATCAAGGGGCTCCGGAGTATTGGTTTAGGGGGAGCAATTATTTTAGGGGCCTCCAAATGGTGATTTCGGAGGGCCCCCGAAAGTGTGGATGCAGTGGTGTAGCCAAGGGGGCCCTAGGCGTCCGGAGACCCCCACCCCTTGGGCCAATCTGAACAACTGCAAAGGATTCTCTGATCACGTGGCCCCCTGAGTTAGTCTCAGGGGCCCCTGAAGATTCGTTCTCAGGGCGTCCCGAGTCGGCCTCACGGCCCCCGCCCTGAGAGTCGGTCTCAAGGCCCCCCGAAAGTAGATTTCGGGGCCCCTGAGGGTTGGTATCAGGGGCCCCAAAAGTCGGTATCAGGGGCCCCGGGAGTCTGTCTCAGAGGAGGGGGGCCGAGCTAGTCTCAGGCCCCCCCCAGAGGGTGGTTCTCAGGGCCCTGCAACAGTCTATTTCAGGGGGCCCCTGAGAGTCAGTCTCAGAGAACCCCAAGAGTCGGTCAAGGGGACCCCAAGAGTCTGTCTTAGGGGACCCCGAGATTCGGTCTCGGGGTCCCCCTTAGAGTCTGTCTCAAAGAACCACAAGAGTGAGTCTCAGAGCACCCCAAGAGTCGGTCTCAGGAGGCCCTCATAGTCTCACGGGTTTCTCTCTCAGGAGTCAATATTTAGTTTCGGGTGGCTGCGAGAGTTAATCCGGGGGTCCGAGAGTTAGTCCAATTTGATCTGCAGAGTGCTGGTTTCAGGGGGCCTCAGAGGAGTAATTTTGGGAGCCCTCGATATTTAGCCTCAGGCTGTGCCCCCCCCGAGTTTTGGTATAGGCGGCCCCAAGAGTCAATCTCAGGGAGCACCCAAAAGTTAGTCTCAGAGGGCTCCCGGTTGTCAGTCTCAGAGACATCCGAGAGTTAATCTCAGGGTTCTGAGAGTAATTTCCAGAGGTGCTCCCGATTTTTTGGTTTCATGGGCCCGGAGTTAGCCTTAGGCCCGCGAGAGCTAATCTGGAGCCTCCGAGAGTCAGTCTCAGGAACGCCAAAGACACAGTCTCAGAGGTGATTCCACCCCCCCCCCGGTGTTTGTCTCAGGGGTGCCCTAGAGTAAGTCTCAGCGGGCTGTCGGAAGTCATTCCCAGCCCCCTCCCCCACCCCAAAGACAGCCTCAGGGGACCCCAATAGCTAATCTGGATGGTCACGATAGTCAGTCTCAGCCCCTCCCCCTCCAGAGCAAATCTGGGGGGCCCAATAATTAGTCTCAGAGGTGCTGCCGATAACTAATCTCAGGAGCCCCGGTTCTCAGGGGCCCCCAGTTTTGATCAACAGGCGCCGTGAATCATTCTCAGAGACCCCTTGAGATATAATCGGGAGGGCGGCCGAAAATTATCTTTGTGAGTGCCGCCAAGTGTTGGTGTTAGGTGGGTCCAGAGCTCAAATAAAAATTTTCAAAATCATATGCCTCGGAAAAAAATGTACCTACCCCTATTGCGTACTAAAAAGGACAAATTGAAACATGTCGATCAGACACCATTATCGAAGGAAAGGCAAAAATTAATATAATTTTATCATAAGAGCAAATCAAACAGGGCTAGTCAATTTTTAATCGAGTAGCTTAACACCAATAAATACATTCCTAAATATTCTGAAATAAACAACTTCCCAATATTTTCGTAGGAAACCAGACAAACTAGGGTAATGACAGAAATTAATGAGCATAATCCCAAAAAGAAAAATAGGTATGCAAGGTTGAAAATAACAATAACAGAGTGAGCCAAAGCGATAGATATCTTGGGCGCCTTTTGTCTTGGGTTTTTGCTCGTTTACAAGATAGCAAGGGTAAGAAAGTAAATGGATCTCAACAGGATCTGTCGACGGAATAGAGGTTATGTAACGTTCAGTACACACTCCTATATCCCTTGTATCTTTATTCGTTTTTTTGTTTCTTTGGAAATTTCCTGATTAAAGAGTTCATGGATTCGACACCGGGAAATAATTGCTAATCATTTCCCGTAGATCATTTCTTCGTACTCAAAACGACTGACCTCCAATAACTTCATGTCTGATTACCCGAGTGAATTGAGGTAGACTCAGGTTTAACATCATGCGTGCATCAACATTGAACCTCCCGAAATATGGCTCAAAGCTGTTATTATAGCCACGCTATTATATAAGTTATGGGCCATCCTTAATATTTGGTGACCTTAGTTTACCAACACTTGGTCGGATTGAAAAACCAAGCTATAAACAAAATAAGAATGAATGCTTAAAAAGCCATAACAAAATTTCCTTCGTGTGAATGTTATAATGTTAAAATACTATACAAAAGATATAGGAGATGGGCCCGGTTGCTAAGGGAACCCCGGCCTGGGGCCCCCCGACGGTAGTCGGACCCCTCCTTGGCCGAATCCTGGCTACGCCACTGTGTTCTGTGACTCTACATCAGCCACCCTGGGACCCCCTAAGCCTAGCTGGGGCCCTGAGCTAATCTGGGTACAGCTGTGCTTAACTGGGGCCTTTGATCTGGTATGGGGGCCCTGAACTCTTCTAGGGTCCCTGGGCTAAGTTGGGGCCGTGAGCTTGAATGGAGCCCCTGAGCTGGTGTGAGAGGAGACGCTATATCAGCCGATATGGGCCCCTGAGCTGAGCTGGCCTGTACTGAACAAGAGCCCTGAGCTGGTCTGGGGCCTCTGAACTGTTCTAGCATCATTGAGCTAAGCTGGGATCCGTGAGCTTGAAGTCCCTTGAGCTGTTTTGAGACCCTACATAAGTCGACCTGGGGACCTCCGAGCTGAACCGGGCCCCTAAGCTAATCTGGCACCCTGTGCGAATCTGGAGCTCCCCTGTGATGAGCTTCTATGGGTGCTGTGCTTATGTAGGGTCCCTTGATAAGCTGGTCCCAAAGCTAATGCACTGGTCTGGGCCCTTGAGCTGACTGATCTGGTTTCCTAAACCATGGTCTGTACTTTGGGGCCCTCCGAGATAATTTGGCGGCCCCTGGGCGGCATAGGCATAGGAACCGGGGTGAGGGGGATATTGCCCCCCCTTTTGAGGTGGGCCCCCGCAACAAATATACAAATATCAGCAACTGTAATATAGAACAAGAAACCCAAACGGCCCCGATAGCTTGTCTGGGAACGTTCAAGTTCGGTAGTACGCTGCCTGCAAGCCCCTGGAGGAGGAGCGCTTCGTAACAAAGCCAAGCAACCTACTACCCGAGTGTTTCCAAATGAGTCCCGAGAACTGGGCCCAATCAAACTCCATTCCATATCAATCCCAACACAAAATATGAATCGGACACGGACCCTGCACTAAATGCCGAGCAACAGTCGTCCCTGAGCCATCGAAAGGCGCGACGTCTTTCGTTGCCAGGGTTATATGGCGTCGCCAACTCTTTCCCTGTTGGAGGGGTTTCTTTGGAGTCAAATTGCTCCTTGCACAAGGAATCTGTCGTGCCTTAAACCCGAGTTGGTCGCGTGGAAAGCAGGGTTGCGAACCACTATAACACCATGCCCACACCTCTTCGGCATTACAAAGCTGGCCATCAAGTACCAACATTGCACTTGCAGTCATGCTGGAACTCTGCATTTTAGCCATCGAAATATAGCTAGGCGTATTTATTGTGATCAGCCTTTTCCTAAATCAATCTCTAATGATGGAAAGAATAGATCAGTAATAACCTACATAAATGTTCCCATTTTCGTCATTAAATAAGCAAATACAAGTTGATTAGGCATAGCGAAGTGAGGCTATTTGGTATCAAAGCATTGTCTGTAGTTTTCTAAGCAGTTCTTAATTTTGTAAATGTAATGAAAAGGGCCTAAACATCTATAAATACAAAAAAACGCGCTCGTGGTAAAAAATGATTGAAATCCTCACAAAAGCTTAAAAATGTATTTCGTATTTGAAAAGGGTCTAGGTAAAAAACAAAAATTGTTTTTTTGGCGTTTTACTATTATTTATTACATCATAATAGGTACAATTCGAAATCATAGGGAAAAAATTTAATTTCTCAATTTTCCATACATTGTCATCCTTGTGTGCATGCATGCCTTATTACACTAAACGAGCTATCTAAAATTTTTAAAATTATAGGCCCCCGTGGACTGGGGCCCCCTTGAGGTGGGCCCCCTCTAAGGTTGGCCCCCCCACTTTTCAAACCGTTCCTACGCCCCTGACTGGCTCTATACTTTTTCTAGACACTAGTGATAAAATCCTGGGGAAATGTAGACATGGTGACTGAAATATAGACCTATGATATGCTAAAAAGGCAACCAATAGGCTTATATATTTCTACTTGGTCCATAGATATAGAACTGTATACGATTTGAAAGTGGTGCTTTTTGCTGTGTTTATATTTATTGCACGAGAAAACTGCGTGTATACCTCAAGCACGTGTATGGCGTGACGAATCTAGGACTCGGGGGAGGGGGGGCTAGGGGTTGGAGCCTCCCATTGGCTCGGATCAGCCTCCGGCTCTCAATTAACCATAGTCACAGCCATTGGGGGGCTGGAGCCCCCTAGCCCCCCTTGTATCCTCCACTGCGTGTATGGGCAGGAAAACGGCAGCACCACCACGTTGACTGAGCTCTAAAAGTGGCTGAACCGTTACCCGACCCACGGTACGTCGGAGGCGTCGACGTTTTCGGCGCGGAGTCCCTGCCCGAGACGCGGCGCTGCGGCCGGCCAGCGCACTGCGGGAAGCCTACCTATCCAGGCAGCGTGACCGGCAGGCGTCGCGCCCCGCTCGGGTGCTTAACCAGCGCTCACCACCCTCAGCACCGAAACACCAGCCTCTTGGCAATGCACGGGTTTCCTTTTGTACTTCCTGTAGTACCAAGTGGAAATGCCTGCATGATTCCAAAGCTGACTCCTTTAGGGAGGTCATTGTCCTTCAGGCATAATTGTTATTCTTTGATTTTCTGAGAATGTTTTTGAATGTTCAAAACGCTGACGCTACGCGCTAGGGAAGTTGTTGGTATTTCCGTGATTACTACGACGAAAATGGTTAGTGCGCCACTTACCGTATCAGATCAAAACAAACGTATTTGCCGAAAACAATTACCGTATCTGAAACGTCATCAGCTGGATGTTGGAAAGACCCAGCGAACTCTCCATCTAAAGAGCAATATAAAAAAGCAAATAAAAATAATCTATCGCAGAAGGCATTACCAGATTGTACGCCGATTTGACGTCACCTGATATATGTATATATATATATATAATATATAATATATATATATATATATATATATATATATATATTGGGCTTCCAACGTAGGCAAATTGAATAATATGATTTCTGAGATTTTTGCCATTTTCCAGTAGAAATAAGGTCATATCCATTATTTTGATTAAAGATTGTCCCTAATACCACTACAGTCTAGAATTGCACCAAGGTGTCATATTCCCTTTGAGGAAACGGCCTACACGATGATAAAAACAAATAGCTTCTGAACAGCATCTGGTGGCCCATCATTTATCGAACTCTGCGGTAAAGAAGATGCATTTTAGGTGAATGTGAACGAAGATTAAACAATATAAAAATAAAATTGTGCCCGTCTGTAATACCTCAGTCATATTTTTTAGCTTATTATGTAATCATTTGTTGAGTTTATAGTTGTATATTTCACTGACTGTGTTCCACATGGACGAAATATAAGCCAGAGATTAAACATACTCGAATTTTAAAACGGAGGTGCGGTAGTGGAGTGGTCAGCGAGGCTGGCTTCAGCGAGGCCGGCCCAGGTTCAAGACCCGGCGGCTACCCTGAATAATGAGCAAGCTGTCTCCCAAGAAACCCTTCCAACAGGGAAAGAGTTGGCGACGACATATGACCCTGGTAGTTGGTACGTCGATAAACCCCAAAAATTACTATTGATTTCAAATCATTTTCAACAAAACGGCAAGGGAAGGGATAATTGATATAAGTGCGAAATTGATCAACTTAGTGTTTCAGGTCATCTGGGATGCCGTCCGAAAACATCTCCCAGGGGTTTGGTCAGTTAAAACACTCGTCCAACTTGTTTCACATATCTTTTCTCGTACGTTTCGAAATGAAATTGTGGCGCTGTGCGACGAGCAGACACAGGAAAGTAAAATCAGACTAAGTTCGGTTATTCTGCGAGGGCATCGGCTCCGTGGTGCCGCCCGTTTGCCTTTGTTCCGACTGAGTGGTCCCGCGCTATGATGGAAGCGACGCCTCTCGGGATGTAGCGGCAGGCGCCGGAGGCGTCAGAAAGATCGATGAAGCTGCTGCTTCATTTCAAGACGGTGCCTCTGGTCTATCGCGGAAGGCAGATTCACCGGCACGGCTTCTGTGGCACTCCAATGGAACAAAAAGCCCGCTGTCTAAATGTGACCCGTCCGGTGCCCAGTGCTGACGCAACGCCGGAAGTGATGCAGAGTCGGCCTGCGGGGAATGCACGTTGAACGGTGCAAAACACGGGGTTGGCGACGGCCGCCCGGTATCGAGCGTGCCATGAATGCGTGAACGCCCTCCGGCCCAGTTACGACGGGCATGGCTGATGTATTAGACCCGGCCAACTGCTGGGTATTGACGCTTCACCGTTCATCGCAATCCTCCACAACCCGGCCCATCTGCTTGGCCAACTGAAAGTGCAAGGCGCCAACCAAAGTTGACCATCGTAAATCAAAGGGTTATATGACATTATTTTGGCTTTGGGTAGAGGTGGAGCGGAACAATGTTATAAACCAAAGCTTACCGTCATGAGTTATGCTGTAAGGCTACTTTGATGAGGGTATCTTAGGTCTGGCTTAGTTTCTATCCCAGAATAGAATAGAAAAGAACATTTTTGTGTAATTTGTTGGCAAGATACATGATTTGGCGTATCTCCTCGAATCCGGGATAGAAAAGTCAATTAAATCAGTGATTATATCCTAGGGCACTGTCCCTCATCACAATCTTAACGAAACAAAAGGATCACCTGCCTCGAATATTCGAGTTGGGTAATCATGGAATAATCTTTGGGTGTTGTTGCAACCATCTATTCCGTCAAAATTTTGATCAAGCGCTGTGCCAGAATCGAACGAATGATTTAACGGAATTCATAGTTTTAACCTTCTCGATCTTCAATCCCGCATACGAGGATATCCACAAGAAAGCACCTTTTCAACACATTAACCTGCTGATCGCTCTCCGCAGCACTGCTGGAGATTTTCCAGAGTTTTGTTTCAATGTTTCAGATGAAGCGTGAGTCAATCATGTTAGAATTGACTGTTAACGCATACAGCAACGTTGACATTACCTCAGATTAGGTAATGCTGTTTCGTGTCTTTTGACACGCGCTCCGCTGGGGGGGGCGAAATTCGCCTCGCCCCCTCCTGGTTTGCCCAACATAGCGTGCAACAAAGCGACGAAGAACAACGCAACTTACTGCTCCTTATTCCCAATCAGTTTCACGCATTCTCCCAATTAATTTAGGTCAGGTCTCGTCAGATCAAGGAGCTATTCATGGTCAAGCGACCCGACTTCAAAACCCAAAACTACGAGTTTGAAGCGGCGCCAAAGGAACATTTGCCGACCGATCAGTTTCAAACTTTCACAACATGATAAGGTCATAAGGGCCTTCAAAACTGCTATCTCGGAATTTGCATGTTGTAACACGGGGTCAATTGTTGTAACGGTGGGGTCAATGCTTTGGTCACCCAATATGAGTCTATGGTGTAAAATAGAATGGGCTCGTTTTCTGTTAACACCGGATACATCAGCTTGAAAATCCTCAAACCGTGTATTCTTACTACGATCTTAACCATGAACTTGAGTTTTTGACCATTTGAACTTTCAAAAGTCATGCGAGGTCACATGAGCATACATACATACTTTTGCCAATAACTTCGCACAGAATAAAGATAAAGCTTCCATTTTGCTTGCATTGTGCTTATATTGGCACGGGGAGTCAATTGACATGTAACTTGACCATGCCAGGTCACCATATGACCCTGAAATGGCTCAATGTTAGGGTGTTTTGACCATTTGACCATTTGACCTAGCAAGGCCATAATATACATCATTTGATTTGCCATGATGATCGAAATCCTAAAAAAAATCCTAAAGAATTTCTCTAGCTCCACTGAGTAGAAATATATAGGAGAAGATGTGCACTGCCCTGTTGTAAGCCTGATCCTTTCTTTACCTCCACTGATCTCAATATTTACCTGACATAAAAATAGTTTTGCTATGACATCAAAAACCAACAGCAGGCGTCCAGTAGTGTGATAAAACATGGTATTTACATGTGTTAGAGATAACAACATGATGCGCTTAGAAATGTTTGCAATGGCTTGCATTAGATTATAGCTTGTATGCCTTATTCAATGGTTAGCCATATATTCAGCAGGCACCGTAGTTCCCGAGTCTCGAGGGAGGTAAGTTGGCGCGTCGCCAGCTCTCGCGTCGATCGAGCATGTCCAACAATTTCGGCCAGGCACTGGCTAAGTTTCCGTTTGCATCGGGTTTCCAGAACTAGCCTAAGGGTTTAACACGCGCAGTGGATGGGAGGTCCTAAAATGCCCCCTCCACCTATTTTCCGAGGTGGCCGGAGAGCCATTCGCAGCCGGAAAATGGTACGAGGCTACATTTGGGAAAATTCATGAACGCGTCGATCGGTGAAATAATTCTGAAAACTGGTCTATAATTGTTTGCCTTGTAGGCTTGCAAAGTCAGGTCTATATTTTGAAACCGCTGCAATCACGCGATCGGACCAGTTCGCCCGCACTGTATACAAAATGGTGACCTGATAAAACTGTATAATCGGGATTATCTAGTCATCTTAGATGAAAGTAAAGTTCACAGGTCAAGGTCGTGCAACCATGTTAATGGCATTTACCCCAGTGTTTCGATCAAATGGCATTACTCAGTATGACGTCTGTACATACATGCGTTATGTCTGCCTTCCTTCAGTGGTAAGTCAAAGCTGAAGGCTGAATTTCCGTGAACATTTGCTCAAGTGAACACCATACGAGTTTGGATACTTATTTCTGTGATAATTCAGAATGTCTTACAAGACAGCGACTTCCAGACAGAGCAGCATCTGCTGGATATCGTGCCAGGTCTCGCGTCCCGGGGCCGTCACATTTATCTACACATGCACTCCAGGCTAAGTATACCTACTTGTATTTTGTGCAGCGGCTTGATGTAGGGAAAAGGAATATACATACCATGACTTCATAGGTAGGGTTACGGAATGTCTAGGTCAAGGTCACAGGCAAATTCGAAAGTTTTTTTCTTAAATTTAGCCCCTCATTTCCCGCCCAAAGTATGTTATAGAGCCAGTTATATTGCGCATTATTGGGAATTGTTGCACCATGGGTCAGTGAAATTGAATGATCTTGAGCGCAAAATTTCAGAGGATATTGTGTGGGACCTTTTCTGTGTCGCCTTAGTCCGCTTTCAGTGTATTCCCAGTGTTTTCTCGCTTAATCACGGCATTTTCCGATAGGTCCTCAGCACGGCTCAGAGTTAACATCTACGACCTCATTTCACCTTGAAAATACATCAATACATTTATTTTCCACCATTGCACAAAACAAGTGAGTCAAGAAGAATCCCCGATTGACGTAAAAGCGCCGAGGCACTTAATACGTGCCCCGCTGGGGGGAGAAATTCGCCCCCTCCTGGTTTTCCCCCAGATAATGCAAAAACGAAGAAACGCAGAACAACGAAACTTACAGTATTCTACACCTTATTAATTTTGACGCATCTGACCAAATATTTTATGTCAGGTCATGCCAGATCAAGGAGATATTCAAGGTCAAGTGACCCGACCTCAAAACCCAAAATCACGAGTTTAAAGCAGTGCCTAAGGAACATCTGTCCATCGATCAGTCTCAAACTTTCACCATATGATGAGGTCATTAGGGTCTACAAATCTGCTGTCTCGGAGTTTTGATGCTGTTGACCTAAGGTGAGGTCAATTTTTTGGTCACCCCATGATAAGTCAGTCTATGGTGAAAAATAGAAAGGGCTCGTTTTCAGTAAAGACTGAATAGATAACGCTGAAAATCCTCAACCGCTTATTCTTGCCACAATCTTGACCATAAACTTGATTTTTTGACCATCTGACCTCTCAAAGGTCACGTCAGGTCACAGGAACATACAGTGATTGTTTTGCCAATAACTTTCACTGAATTGAGATAAAGCTCCCATTTTGCTTGCATTGTGCTTATATTGTCACGGTGAGTCGATTGATATGCAACATGACCATACCAGGTCACCATGTGATCTTGACCTAGCTCGATGTGAGGTCATTTTCATCATCTGACCTAGCAAGGTCATATTATACATCATTCGATTTACCACGATGAGAGGAATCCAATGATTCATAAGTACTTGCTGTAGCCTCGCTGAGTACAAATCTGGAGCGGTAAACGTACACCGCCCTGTTGTAAGCCTATGGAACCTTCTTTGACCTTTACTGACCTCAATATTGACCTGACATAAAAATGCTTTGTCTAATTTCTCTTCGTCTTGGCAAGAGCTTTCGAACTCTCTCCTTAAATTCCTTTAGCTTTTCTGGGAAATGAGATACGGGGGGATGAAAAACGCCCCCCCCAGCGGATTGCGTCATGCCAGGCACCCCAGCGGGGCGCGTGTTAAGTCACGGCGCCGCTCGGGTGGCACCATACATGGCAATGATGCCGCCGCCAGTCAGACGCGCCGTCCGCGCCCCCGCGACTGCGGTCAGTCTTGCGAGGAAACCGCGCGTTTTCTTCTCGATTGCCCGAAATTCACTCCGCAGAGGGGGACCATGACCAATAACATTGCAGTACTGTTGAATATTTCTTTCCGAACTATGCACAGAAAATTAAAAATAGACTCTCCTCTACAGGCACTCTTTCCTTCCCGGCGTTGACTAAGCTATGGCCCAAGAGATTTTCACATGTATAAAAACTACCGGAAGGTTTCATGGTGAGACCGAGCGCCGCTGAGCTGGTGGGCCGCTGCGTGGGTGACCTGGCTGCCGGTGCCCGGCCGGGCGTGGGGCTGTGTGAGGTGTCGTGGGCGGGGAAGGCACTGGCCTAGGGCAATAAAATTGGCTATAATGTTGACCACGATGGCTCCCACAAGCCCCCAAAACGCACATTTTCCAACCCTCTTAGTTTCCGGAATCTAAAGGAGGAGCCGCTTTAGGATTCCCCTCTACTTACCGCGCGTTGACGCCAGACCCCTCTCCACTGCGCGTGTTAAGAGTCAGGTCGAAACAGTGTTGCATATCAGTTCTGCAACGGGTCGTTTGGCCTCATGATGATCACGCACGAAAATTAGTTTTTATATCCTTTGTTATAATCAGCCCCACGCTGGCCCGTCGTTCGCGGTACCGTGATCTCCGGCATCCATTCCCACTGCCGTAGTGTGGGAGGGATCGGGTAGCCAGACGAAACCGCAAACCGATCCTGAATAGGATTGGATCGACCGAAAAAGTGGAGGTCCTGGATATGGTTGCTGACTGGGGTTCTCGTGACTGGCCAATTAGTGGCGTTTAGTCGAACACGGCTGACTGGCAATCGTGGCTTGGGATGGCGTTGAAGGGATTGGTCAGGGAACTTCGGGTTCGATACGTCTTCGTCGGTTTCGTTTTCACGCGATATCATACGGAGGACGCAAAAATGGTCCATGCTTTGTAGGGAAATTAAAAATGCGTCAACGTAGCTGACATGTTTGTCATGCTGCCGTAAGCTTTCGGAGCGGCTCAGATTTAATCTAAATTGTGTACCGCGTACAGACAGCTCGATTCAAATATGATAAATCAGGCATTGCCACAGCAGCAGTGTCTCTAGTTTCTGTAACACGAAATCACTTGGTTGGTAAAGGCACCTCCAATATTTATTTTACTTGCTTCCTTCAACTTTTCTGGATATCGAAACCTTGGACAGGATTTTGATGAATGGATTCTGATTTGGTTTGATGTTCATCTAGACATGTTTGCGAGTGACTTCAGATTTAGAAATGTTTTGTCTGGATACGAATACGGACCAATACCCCGTCAGCTGTATAGACAAGCTAGGTGTTTCGGCAAGGCCATTGTGTCGTGCGGCCAAAAGCGGAAGCTTAAACGCACCAGGTTTGGAAGCTATGATTGATAAGCCTGCGATGTTGTTTTCCATTGGCCCCTTGCGAACATCCAGGTTATTTGCTTCGGAAGAACGGGACAGGTTCGGGGAGTTATGGATATTATTTTCCACTTAACCTAATCGATTCCAAGGAAAATAAAATAGTATATCCCTGTAAATTACCACGGGACACCGGCGTTATATGTGATGACGTGCTGCCGCGATGGTGTTTTTGCAGTCTTTACCTGACTGCAGTGTGCCCCAGCTACTCACCCGCCGGCCTCCCCGGCTCATTTGCCGTCGTCGGTCGTGGCCAGCCGCTGTATTGGACGCCGCGCAAATGCTGCAATGGTCATTGGTCAATCTCTCGCCGAGCTATTGATCCGCCGGGCATTTCGCCGAAATCTTGTTGTCCATGTCAACCGTAGTCGTCGCGGACTGCAGCGATGACTGGGCCGAGTGTGAGCAGGGCTGAGGTCCAGCTGAGAAGTGGGAAACCTGCCGGCCAGAAAACGGGCTCATCCTATCTGGCCTCGCTTTTAGATTACGTGCACGTAGACCAGTTTGTCAAAATTGTTAAGCATTCTGCTCTCGGGATGAGATTGATGCCGCAGACTCCCACATGAGTTTGTGTTGAGATAATGTCGTGAAAAGCCGGCATTTGATGAGGCGGCAGGGGAGATTTATACAGGTGTAGATGGAGAGGCGGCAGGGGAGATTTATACAGGTGTAGATGGCTGGTTGTTCGCACAGTAATGAACCAGGCCCACAACTTCCCAGCGTTGACGTTTATTACTGAACGTGTATCACCAGTATCGCTTGGGCAGCACAGCACTGATGCGCGAGATTTGCATTCTGGATGCATCGGCTCTCCTACGGCGGTGGTGTCTGTAAACCTGTGATAGAAGGGCTTCTCAGATAAGATGGAGCCTCCATTAATTTCCATCTCTCGGTGGTTCCACAAAGCGCGCGTGGCATTACATGATTATGCTGAGGGTGATTTATCAGCGTGGCTAGGTGAGGAGCAGGCGGTGTGGTTGATTGCCGGGCAAATCATGGTTTTCCGTGATTACGACTGGAATCTTGAGCTTTACGTGAACGGGAACGCTAGAGAGGAGTGTGACTGCCGAAAGTCATATGTAAGTAAACTGAAAGTTTTGAACTGGACTCACTGTGTACTGATTTCTGGCTGCAGTATTCACGACGCGCGTTGTTCGCACCACGTTTCGCCGTATCGTTCAGCACAACTTATTGCTGGTTGAGTAGCAAGGGCGGACGTCTTTATCGCATCCTTATGCACAATCGATGTGGCAAAGGACAAGTAGGTGGCGATTAATTTGCAGGCGTCACACGGACTGGACGCGGGACGCCAACCCAGTGTTTAGGCTGATTGCATCAGTCCGCTGACAACCATAGATGTAGTCTCATACATACATGTAGTTGCTATGCGCCCTGGGAGCATCGGAAGTGGTCGACTTACAAAATTCGGCGCGATTTGAGTCTTGGCACTTCCTGATGTAATGCAAAGGGCGCAGAAAAATATTTAGAGCTGCCGTGAAGGCTCTGCCACTAAGCCCTCCATCATGCCTGCTTCTTGTCATGACAGGTTCATATGAATTTTGAAAATAAGAACAAACATAAAAGGTACATATGTTCACTTGGGGCTAGCTTGCACCCAAAAAGAATTAGGTAGAGAAGTGGGCCATCATCTGTCAATGCCCTGGTAATTCCTCAACAAAGTGAAACAGCTGTCTTGTTGCAGCGGGTTCCGTGTGCTGCTAGTACCGTGCGTTCTTCGCTCACGTAGCCGACACAGTGTCCAGCTAACGGTGGCGGACACTGTGACAGATCAGCATCGATTTCCACCGGCTGCCACGGAGCTCCCGCCATGACCCTGCAACGTGCATGCCGCCGCCGGCCGCGCTGCAGCGTGCACGTTTGCAGGCGGCAGGGGAGGCGCCGGCCCACCCGGACAGGGCGGGCAGCCGCCCTCCGACAGCGATGCTTTGTATTCCCGGCCGGCTCCAAAGCAGTGCCCGCGGGAGGGTTTTGTTAGCAGAAGTGTTAATGGGATGGGCTGAAGGTGGTGCTTAGCTTCATGCCGAATAGCTTGGCTGATACCTGGCAACGGGCAGCGCACTCCACAAATGGGCCATTATGGTGCTGTGTTGGCTGCGTGGCTAGCCGGAAACCTTTGCTAACTGTGAGTGTGACCGCCGCAGCCGCGCCGCGCCGTCTCGCTCGATGGGTCTGTGGCCGCTATCAGGACGCCTAGATTATTGGCCTTCAGCATCTGCACGTGTTTCATGACTGGGCGATGACCCGCGGTGCTGTTTCTCCCCAGTGTCGTGCTATCGCTTTGGCGATCTGCACCGCCTTTGTTCCTGGACAATTCCTCGCCAC
Organism: Lepas anatifera; assembly: GCA_034440635.1. Classification (NCBI taxonomy): domain Eukaryota; kingdom Metazoa; phylum Arthropoda; class Thecostraca; family Lepadidae; genus Lepas; species Lepas anatifera. The sequence goes on along the minus strand of JAOTON010000842.1, from coordinate 1,262,872 downwards.
TCATGAAAATGATGAAACTGCTGCACCCTTGCGCTCTCAGAAGCAGAATGAATAGCAGTCTGGGAGCCTACTTCTCTACTTTGTAGATAAGTTTACTGACTAGCACATGCTGGACATTCGTATGAGGGAGGCTGTGAAATGGCGTTTATTCGGCCTCTGTCGCGGCCTCAGAAGTCTCCAGGATGTGGGCAGGGTCGATTGGTGGTGTCGCACCGTCGTGCAAGCCCCCGCTGAGGTGGGCATACAAGAGGGGGTGATTACAGGTTGCAGCGGCCACCAGGACCATTCTTCACCGTGCCGAGGCCGCCGGGGTCAATAGAGCACATCCCCGGCACCATTGTCGGAGCACACTAGGCAGACGTGGAAATGGGTGGATGTCGGGAACGGTGCCCTGGGGGTGGCTCTCTCATCCTAGGCTCATACTTGTCCGGTTAATCTACCAAGAGGCTTTCAGAACGCCTAGCGAGGAAAACATTTGTTCGAGTATTACATAACGCATTGTGTAATCCTCACATTTGATTGTCTGTAAAAATTCCGAGTCCTCAAACGTCAAAAGGAGGCTTCCTATGATGGACCTGAAAGAAATTATTCCACATTTGAGGCTGCAGGTGTCATGCACGAAAAGAAACAAGAGTCCTGACCGAGTTCGCTCATCAAGTTCAACAATAAGATGAAGCATGGTACCACACCTAAAAGGCTTTTATTGATGTGCGCGCTATATGACCACGAAGGTTGGCGCGCCCTTAAAGGAAATGTGGCACCTTTGTCGAATCCTGGAATTTAGTGAAATTAGGCGTACTTCTAGCCAAAAAATTAAACCACTCATGATTTCTCTGAAAAATGTACAATAAGCTCAATATTTTGTTTTCAAAAATACTTCTAGAAAAATAAATAAATATCAGCCTGTGGATGATGTCACGATGTGGCAACCACTACCATACTTGAAACGCTTCAAGGGCTTCGATTGGATGATGCTCATCGTGACGTCAGCGTATGTCGTCACACCAGGAGCTCACAACAATGGCCGCCCGGTGACGGGCTGATGGGGGCTGGTGTCAGGTAGGTTTTAGCTTTTTTCTACGGAAATATCGAGTTCCAAGACAAATGAAATATGGAGTACCGGGTTTTCCGACTTGTTTTACAACTTGGCTATCTCAGTTAAAATCACGTTGTGAAGGTGCCACATTCCCTTTAAAGGGAATTTGGCACCTTGGTCGAATCCAGGAATTTTGTGTAATTAGGGGTATTTTTAGCCGAAAATCCTGAAACCGCCCATGATTTCTCTGAAAAATGTACAATGCGCTCCATGTTTTGATTTGTAAACTGCTCTTCTAGGGTGAAAAACAAACCTCTGTCTGTGGATGACGTCATGATCTGGTAACTACTACCCTATTCAATAGACTTACAGGGCTTGAATTGACTGATTACTCACCGTGACGTTAGCGCTATCGTCACACCAACAGCTGGCAACTGTGGCCGCCTGGCTGGGATAGATTAGGGGTACATTTCAGGTAGGTTTTAGCTTTTCTCCATGGAAATTTTGGGTTTCAAGACAAATGACATAATGAATACCGGGTTTTCTGGCATGCTTTACAACTTAGCTATTTCAGCTAAAATCACGTAATAAAAGTGTTACATTCTCTTTAAGCCCAGGCAATCAATCAATCAGAAGCGCGGTACCCTGCTTGAGGCCTCAGTCGTGTTGCGGACTGATTAGACGTTGCTGTACGGCTCTACTTGAGTCGTGTTTCGGGTGCAGGACTATCGAGCTGTTCGGGAGGCAGCCGGGCTCACCTGTCGGTAGCGGCTGCGGTTTCAGCATAGCCATCGACCGATAGATCGGTAGCTATCCGTCTCCCAGCAGTCTGATACCGATCTTAGCCAGACACTCTCGCTTCATTGCGCTACGGAGAATCTGCGATCAAACAGATCAATCTTTAGTCTAGGTTAAGTAAAGTGCAAAATGCACACTTGCCAGATACACTGACAAAGGCATCGGCAAGGCTGGATAACGGCATGGAGCATCACTCTGAAATGGAACCAAATAGGCTGAAACTGAAGCATTCATGCACTAGTAAATTTCACCAGACGGGAATTAAGTAGACAACAGGACGCCAGACTTCAGTCAGCTTTCTCTTTTGAATTGTTCAAACGAAGAGTGCATTTACCCGCTGCCTCGTTCCTGTTCAGAAAGGAAACTCATTTGGAAAACTACTGCAAAATAAAAAAACCATTTGGTTAATGATGCTTAAGTGAGCTAATGATGATTTTGCACTGCTGTTGTTTTAATCATGAGCACTTCAGAATTTAGCGAGCCTTTTCATATTTTGTTCAAGATTTTATCATGTGGCTGCCATTTATGATTTTGTCATTGTGTTGGACTTATTTTTGTGAAAATTGCTAGAAATCGCATGTATTTCTTATAATGTATGTGACTTTGTCTAATTAGTCTTTGTTTTGCGCTGTGTTATTTCGGTTTTCGGAGATGTAGCTCCCTGGTATTTCCCCACTGCTTGATGACTGGGTTCAAAGCATGCAAATTTTCAACTTGACGTTGGCATTTGGCGCAAGAGCCCTGAGGCTCTTGCGATGCAATGAATACTTCAACGGTGGTGTTACCATCAGGAATGTTCAAAGGCTTCTTTTGTACTGATACCTGAATTTTGCATTGCTCGTGGAATGCGAGGACTTCTAATATATTCGTTTTTAGACATCATGAGGGGTTTAGTCCAGCTATCGTTGTAATGTTAATGCAGTGTTTACCCCGGGCCCTCTGTCTGACTGGACAGTGAAGAAGTCGAAATTCGACAAGCTTTGTTTTCGAATCAAGTACTTTTCACTCTTTTTGCTCACTGCCACACCTTCACTTCTCCACCCACCCTGGGTACTGCCGTGAATCCGTCTTGTCTCTCGTAATCAGTCCCCACGTCCAAAACCACTCCCTGTCCTAGTTACGGTAGTATCTCCCAATTGAACATTACAACGTTAACTTTGGGCAGTGTTTCTGTCTGTTTTGATCACTTGTTAATGCCCTGCGACGAGTATAATACGAATCTCACTGAATGTGCACTATCTTGCGGGGGTGTCGCCCCCCAGAGCGCCTGGGGAGGGGGGCACTTTTGGCCTGTATAATTGCTGGAAATGGCTGACTTTGGGAGGAAAATGTTCGGGTTTATTATGATGTGATAAAGCAAAACAATGTAAGCCATTAGAATCCTCGCAGCAAGCCGAATCGAATGATATATAATAAGACCTTGCTAGGACAAATCAGGCCAAATATGGGATTTGACCAGACCTGAGGTCAGGTCAAGATCATATTAGGTCAAAATGCATATCATTAGAACTGCAAAGGCGAGACAAATCTAATGCAATAAAATAAACGCTCTATCACATCCATTACTAAGCTATTTAGTTAAAACCATTTTCCCATATATTTTCAATGGAGAGGTTACGGCTCGTACCTGACCTTAGGCCATTGATACAAAAAAATAACGGAACATGTTTTAGAGAACTCCGTGGGTCCATTATGTGATATAAATTCCGAGCGGATAAGTTCACCCTGTTTGACTTATGCTATCTTAAACTTTTTTTTAGGTCATGTCACTCGACCTGTACTAGTGACCTGACCTGAGATGACCTCATCTTAAAATTTTGACAAAAGCTGGGTCATTCCACCATAAATCGACCAAAAATTTCGTAAAATAAAACCCTTCTATTTTTGATTCTCTCCAAAATTGGTTTCAAGGGGTTTCAAAGGTGTAGAATCTAGCCATGGCGTCAAAAAAATTATTTGAAAATTTGGTATGGCAGATATAGCCTCCGGCATTTTTCGGGGGTCATCATGTAGGCATTGTTTTGAAAGCCTATAGTTCTGCCATTTTTGTAATGATTGTGATGGTGTTTTACATTTTTGTTCACCATTTAGCATATTTCAATTTAGCTATCTTAGATTTTTATTATTCTGCAAAATTGACGTCATGACCTCGTGACCTAGTTTTTGAACGGTGACCTTGACCCGCAGTACAGTGAAATTTATAAATTCGTGTAGAAGCATTTTTACCTTTGGAAATAATCTTTTAGTTAAAGTAATAAAAAACATGGCTTTCGCGCTAAATATACTACTTCTTACTTCCGAAACATAACACTAGGTGTCACTATGGAGCTGTACCATAGTAACTCACGGTATGGTTAATGCCAATGACGACGGAACGTCCGAATTTAAGAGGGCAGCCATGGACCAATTTCTTTCCCGTCAATGTCATAGGGGTTTTAGCCCTTACACGTACAGGGGGGTGTTGCAACCCCCCTCAGGTTTTTCAAGAATTGAAAACGAGCTTCTAAGTTAGAGTCTTGAAATGTTGTATAGCCTCTGACACATTCATTGGGGACATCTTGCAAAGAATTGTTCCTACCCTTCAAGGTCACGGAGTTATGACCTCAAGAGTGGAGGCATGTTGGGGTCATTTGGGCGCCTGTACCCGTTTTCACGTGAATGCTCCAGACTCTTATCGTTCTTTTGCATCATTTGCTCATGAACTGTCCCAGGATATTTTCTTCCAGCCTTCGAGGTTCATTTTTACCAGGTTAGACCTTCTATGACCTTTTTTAACATTAAATGACCTTTATTTGACCTTGCGTGACCTCAGTGATAACTCTGTGTCGAATATCGACTACAGATGCGTGTTTGAATTCGGTATTTCTAAATGATAATTATTTCTAAACACCGAATTATTTGACTTGTGTCCGATACGGGCTTAACCTTATTCGACCTGTGACCTTTTTACCTTCAAAGGGGGTAAGCAATAGCAATTGAAGTAGCAAACTTACTTTGAGTAAATGATGCGGAATGGTTAATGAATAGTCAATTTGAATGATATGGAAACTAAACTAGTTGGTTTGCATATTACATGGACATGACCTTTTCCGAAATTTGACCTTATTTGACCTTGAAGGGGGTGTAAGCAATAACAGATGATGAAGCAGGCACTTGGCGTAACTGATGCAAAATGTCTTATGAATAGTCAATTTGCATGAAAATGACACTGAACAAGACGTTTTTCTTTCAAAACGGACTTGACGTTTTTCAACCTTTGAACTAATTTGACCTTGAAGGGGGTGTAAGCAGTGACAGATGATTAGAAACTCACTAAATTGGCGTAAATGATTCAGAATGGCATGTGAATAGTCCATTTAAATGATGTGAACTCTGAACTAGTTACTTTCACTTCTAAGGAGTGCTCTTGAGCTCTGAACCAGTCCCATGCAATGCAATGTACCACTAAATATCACCAATGATTTGTTTTTAGTGCCTAAAACTTCCTAATTATAAAAGAGCTAAAATAATGAGTATGCTGAGCAAAATTCACAACGAGATTACCATAGGTCAAGTTTAAACACGTTTGAAAATACCACAAGAGATTACCAAAGGCTATAAAAGCTGAACTGAGGTCATAACATGTTTTAAATTCACGCTACGTCCGGGGAACGCGACACAAAGCCTCAAAATCCAAAAACCTTCCTTAACCCTCGCCCCACCTAGAATAATGAAATCGATGGCCCCTAAGGTTTTTTTCGAAACAACAGACAAACAACGAGGGGCAGCACCGTGATTGAGGGTTCTACCTCTTACCCCATTATTTTCCTATCATCCCTGAAATTTATTACCCCGGGTCACCCTAGGTCAGGTCACCAGGCGAGGTCAACCAAGGTCACCTCACTTTAACTTTTGAGCTCTACCATAGCTACATTTCTAAGCCGATCGATTTAAAACTTTCCACACTTAATGACCCCTCCGGAGTCTACAAAATTTATCTTCGGGATTCTTCGATTTGGTGACCTGAGGTCAGGACACCAGGTAACCTCTTCCATAGAAAAAACATGGGAAAAGCTGTCTTATGAGCTAAAAGTCACAAAATAATCGTAAATGCTCAATTTGCTCAGACAAGCTTTCTTGGACACCCTTTCATGGATCCCAGGGAGGATATTGCCCTTTGACCTATCTGAGATCATCAGAGGTCACCAGAGGTCAAAAACAGCATTTTGACGAAATTGTTTTGACCTAATTAAGCTACAACACTGAATCAAAGGTCATCGTGTATGTCTCGTCACCAGTTGTCAATTGATATACAACACGGTCACTTTCTTACCTTTCGAGACCTCCGGTCATATTAAGTCACGAGGTACCCTCTGGAGGTCAAACCACTGGCGGGAGGCCATTATGTTCCACATAGCAGAGAAAACTCTGGCATTTTCCTATCAAATTATTTTTGCTAGATCTCAATAGCTTTAATGGCTATGCTCAGGTTTCTTAAGGATTACATGTTTTACAGGAAATAGCCTATCGTGACATAACTTGACCTCTGGAGGTCAAAACATAGACCTGAGCGCTTAAACGTGTTAGTAAAATCTTGCTGAATTCACATGAGCTTTCTAATGCCTTTTGCAGCTTTGCGCTAACTTCCATATTTTCGGAGTTAGGGGGTCATTGATGCCCCCCCAGTGGGGCGAAGGTGGCGCCGGACCCCGGTGGGGTGCGGGTTAAATGCTTCTGGAAATGAAATCATAGTTCGGTGATTCAATGTGACGGGAACACATTCATTTTCAAAAGATGTACAATGATCCAAACAACCATACATGACATTTTACAACAGCTAAGTTCATTCTCAAAGGGACAATAATGTGAATTCAAAATAGGGGGGTAACCCCGTATTCCTGTGCTTGTGTTAAAATGCTTCAGCTCTAGGTTGACTGCTTGATTTTGATTCTTCAAATGTTTTTATTTCAAAGTTGCAAGTCAATTAGAACATGAGTTACGATAGCATAGCTCCACAGTGACACCTAGTGTTATATATATGAAGCTAAAAGTAGTATATGCATTTCGAAAGCCATTTTTTCTTTATTTGATATGAAAGAATAGTACCATATGTCAAAACGCTTTCAAGAGAATTTTTGAATTTCACTGTACTACGGGTCAAGTTCACCGTTATAAAACTAGGTCATGAGGTCACCAAACATTTTTTGTTTAAATTTCAAAATTAAAGATAGCCAAAATGTTGCCCGTAAAATTTACATCCCAAATCTATAAAAAATTTTAGAAATCTCTTGAAACTTTTTGGAGCTATAGGCATTCTAAACAATGCCTGTATAACGACCTTCAGAAATTTCCGGAGGCCATTTCTCTGAAACCAATTTTTAAATAATTTTTTGGGTGCCATGGGTGGATTCTACGCCCTTGTGAGTCCCCATATACCAATTTTGGAGGAAATTAAAAATAGAAGGGTTTTTATGCCTTGGTCGATTTATGGTGGAATGACCCAGCTGGGTCATTCCACCATAAATCGACCAAGGCATAAAACCCTACTATTTTTGATTTCCTCCAAAATTGGTATATGGGGACTCTCAAGGGCGTAGAATCCACCCATGGTACCCAAAAAATTATTTAAAAATTTGTTTGAGAGAAATGGCCTCCGGCAATTTCTGAAGGTCATTATACAGGCATTGATTAGAATGCCTATAGCTCCAAAAGTTTTCAAGTGATTTCTGGAAATTGTATTGTTTTAGGATGTAAATTCTACGGGAAACATTTTGGCTATCTTCAATTTTGAAATTTAAACAAAAAATGTTTGATGACCTCATGACCTAGTTTTATAACGGTGACCTTGACCCGTAGTACAGTGAAATTCAAAAATTCTTTTGAAAGCGTTTTGACATATGGCAGTAGTCTTTCATATCAAATAAAGAAAAAATGGCTTTCGAAATGCATATACTACTTTTAGCTTCCTATATATAACGCTAGGTGCCACTGTGGAGCTATGCTATCGTAACTCATGTTCTAATTAACTTGCAACTTTAAGATGAAAAACATTTGAAGAGTCAAAATCAAGCAGTCAACCTTGAGTTGAAGCATTTTTACACAAGCACAGGAATAGGGGTTACCCTCCCCTATTTTGAATTCACATTATTGTCCCTTTGGGAATGAACTTGGCTGTTGTAAATTTCATGTATGGTTGTTTGGATCATTGTGCATCTTTGAAAATAAATGTGTTCCCGTCACATTGAATCACCGAACTGTGATGTCATTTCCAGAAGCATTTAACCCGCGCCCCACAGGGGTCCGGCGCCACCTTCGCCCCACTGGTGGGCCATCAATGCCCCTAACTCCGAAAATATGGAAGTTAGCGCAAAGCTGCAAAAGGCATTAGAAAGCTCATGTTAATTCAGTAAGATTTTATTAACACGTTTAAGCGCTCAGGTCTATGTTTTGACCTCCAGAGGTCAAGTTATGTCACGATAGGCTATTTCCAGTAAGACATGCAATCCTTAAGAAACTTGAGCATAGCTCTCACGCCATTAGAGCTATTGAGATCTAGCAAAAATCATTTGATAGGAAAATACCAGGACTTTCTCCACTATGTGGAAAATAATGGACTCCCGCCAGTGATTTGACCTCCAGAGGGTACCTCGTGACTTAATATGACCTGAGGTCTCGAAAGGTAAGAAAGTGACCGTGCTGTATATCTAATGAAAACTAGTGTCGAGACATACACGATGACCTTTGATTCAGTGCTGTAGCTTAACTAGGTCAAAAGTGATCGTCAAAATGCTGTTTTTGACCTCTGGTGACCTCTGATGATCTCAGATAGCTCAAAGGGCAATATCGTCTCTGGGATCCATGAAAGGGTGTCCAAAAACGTTTGTCTGAGCAAATTGAGCATTTACGATTATTTTGTGACTTTTTAGCTCATAAGACAGCTTTTCCCATGTTTTTTTCTATGGAAGAGGTTACCTGGTGACTAAATCGGAAAATCCCGAAGATAAATTTTGTAGACTCCGGAGTGGTCATGAAGTGTCGAAAGTTTAAATCGATCGGCTTAGAAATGTAGCTGTGGTAGAGCTCAAAAGTTAATGTGATGTGACCTTGGTTGACCTCGCCTGGTGACCTGACCTAGGGTGAGCCGGGGTAATAAATTTCAGGGGTGATGGGAAAATAATGGGGTAAGAGGTAGAACCCTCAACCGTGGTGCTGCCCCTCGTTGTTTGTCTGTTGTTCCCAAAAAACCTTTGGGGCCATCGATTTCATTATTCTAGGTGGGGCGAGGATTAAGGAATATTTTTGGATTTTGAGGCTTTGTGTCACGTTCCTCCGGACGTAGCTTGAATTTAAAACATGTTATGCCTCAGTTCGGCTTTTTAGAGCGTTTGGTAATCCCTTGTGGCATTTTCAAACTTGTTTAAACTTGACCTATGGTAATCTCGTAGTGAATTCTGCTCAGCATACTCATTATTTTAGCTCTTTTATAATTAACTATTTTTAGGCACTAAAAACAAATCATTGGTGATTTTTAGTGGTGCATTGCATTGCATGGGACTGGTTCAGAGCTCAAAAGTACTCCTTAGAAGTGGAAGTAACTAGTTCAGAGTCCACATCATTTAAATGGACTATTCACAAGCCATTCTGAATCATTTATGCCAATTTAGTGAGTTTCTAATCATCTGTCACTGCTTACACCCCCTTCAAGGTCAAATTAGTTCAAAGGTTGGAAAGGTTAAGTCAGTTTTGGAAGAAAAACGTCTTGTTTAGTGCCATTTTCATGCAAATTGACAATTCATAAGACATTTTTCATCAGTTACGCCAAGTGCCTGCTTCATCATTTGCTATTGCTTACAAGGTCAAATGAGGTCAAATTTCGAAAAAGGTCAAGTCCATTTGACATGCAAACCAACTAGTTTAGTGTCCATATCATTTTAATTGACTATTCATAAAAAATTCTGCATCATTTACTCCAAGTAAGTTTGCTTCTTCATTTGTCATTGCTTACCCCCTTTCAAGGTAAAAAAGGTCACAGGTCGAAAAAGGTTAGGCCCGTATCGGACGCAAGTCAAATAATTCGGTGTTCATCTCATTTAGAAATACCGAATTGAAACGCGCATCTGTAGTCGTTATTCGACACAGAGATACTTATCACTGAGGTGATGCAAGGTCAAATAAAGGTCATTGAATGTCAAAAAGGTCATAAAGGGACTAACATGATAAAAATGAACCTCAAAGGCTGGAAGAAAATATTCTGGGACAGTTCATGAGCAAATGATGCAAAAGAACGATAAGAGTCTGGAGCATTCACGGAAAACGGTTACAGGCGCCCAAATGACCCCAACATGCCTCCACTCTTGAGGTCATAACTCCGTGACCTTGAAGGGTAGGAACAATTCTTTGCAAGATGTCCCCAATGAATGCGTCAGAGGCTATACAACATTTCAAGACTCTAACTTAAGAAGCTCGTTTTCAATTCTTGAAAAACCTGAGGGGATTGCAACACCCCCTCTACGTGTAAGGGTTAACACCCTCTATGGCGTTGACGGGAAAGAAATTGGTGAAAATTCCATGGCGCCCCTCTTAAATTCGGACGTTCCGTCGTCACTGGCATTAACCATACCGCGAGTTACGATGGTACAGCTCCATAGTGACACCTAGTGTCAGGTTTCGGAAGCAAAAAGTAGTATATTTAGTGCGAAAGCCATATTTTTTATTACTTTACCTAGAAGAGTATTTCCAAAGGTAAAAATGCTTTTACACGAATTTATAAATTTCACTGTACTGCGGGTCAAGGTCACCGTTCAAAAACTAGGTCACGAGGTCATGACGTCAATTTTGCAGAAATATAAAAATCGAAGATAGCCAAATTGAAATATGTTAAATGGTGAACAGAAATGTAAAATATCGTCACAATCATTAAAAAAATGGCAAAACTATAGGCTTTCAAAACAATGCCTACATGGTGACCCCCGAAAAATGCCGGAGGCTATATCGGCCAGACCAAATTTTCAAATAATTTTTTTGACGCCATGGTTAGATTCTACACCTTTGAAACCCCCTTGAAACCAATTTCAGAGAGAATCAAAAATAGAAGGGTTTTATTTTACGAAATTTTTGGTCGATTTATGGTGGAATGACCCAGCTGTAAAAATGATCAGAAAAAAGTATGCCGAGTACGGCGGCGCTACGCGCCGTCGTTTTTATGCTATCTCCAAAGAGCTCGAGGGGGTGGATGCCCGCCCCAATCAATGCGCGTGTCAAGTGTCAGACTTTACGTACCTCCGCCATTGTGACTCCCCGCCGAGTGACACGCTGACAATGAAAGGTGTAATCGGTCATGCATAACATTGTATTGCTGACGCTTGTTAACCCAGCTTTGCGTTCTTGAATTTCAAGCTGACATAGAAAGCCAGTGCTGTATTTAAGCTGCTTTTGTCGCCTTTTCTCTCGATTTTCCAGCCCCACTGTGCTTGACATTCATTGCACCTGGTATTTCACGCAACTTTACGCAAAGTTTTTGATCCAGTTAATCTCAGATCAGTTTACCAGGATAGGTCAAGTGCCAAACTCCAAAAATGCTCAAGACCTTAGAAATGATAAACCTGATAGCCAAAGGATCTGAAACGCGCGCCATGCTGTGAAAGCAGCTAGGGCGACATCCTTCCGTCTCGCTTACCATGACCCTGAGTCACTTACCAGACCACCAGACTGAGTACCTTACCAGACCATATAAATATATGCGAAATATTAAAATGTTTTTGTAGCGAATGCGATTATGATTATTGGAGTTGCCGATATGGTGTGTTCTTACAATGTTTTTGAGGATCAAGTTATAAGTTTTAGTCTGTTATCTCTTAGTGATATCTGGGGTTACTCAAGCTGTCACAGGATGCTATAATCCACAACTTTGCTTTGGAGAGAACTTAGGCTGGGGGATCCAGTTGCGCGTAGCTTCCGCCCGCGCTCTCCTTATGCCCGCGCTGATTTGAGCGGAATTCAGTGCGTAAGCGATTTGGAGGGATGTTCAGGAGAGAGCAATCGCGCGGAGCTCCGCGCCCGCGGGAATTAGCGCGGTGCATGGAGGGCAATCCGAGGCGGCGGTGAATACCTCCGGCGACCTTAGTAAATGGACGTTAAGGCTCAAATTCCCATAGAATACGGTGCTTTTCTGGCCGTAGTAAACTCGCGTCATAGGTTACAGCCTGCTGAACGGTGTCGGATTTCCTGGCCGACTGTGGGAGGAGGGGATGAGAGGAAGACACGGCCCCGCGCTGGGAGGTGAAGTGATGATAAAAGTGCTCGGATCGGATAAAGGGAAAAACTTTAGCCAGAAACGACAATTATACTTATATAGTGACCATTATAAAGTGGGATTTCCACATAAAGGAGACATACATGTGAAAACGATGTAATTTGCCTTAATCCAAATGTGTTTTTATGTTAAACCTACCTCAAGTCAATTTATATGAGCAGGACACTGGCCTCACGAAATTGAATTAGTCAGAGCAATGTGGGAGAGATGAGCCGGGCAGGCCCCAGGAAGCCTGGCTCGGCAAGTGCAGCGCAATTCAGTTTGAAATTTATTCACGAATCGAACCGTTATTCGGTGCATTTTCTCAAACCTATTCAAGTCATGTTCACTAGCGGATCTAGGGGAGGGGTTGGGCACAACAGGCAATTGCCCCTTGTTATCATCTATCGGCTCCGACGGGGGTTCACCGCCTGTCTTTAGCCTGTCACGCGTATGTTAAGACTGATCTTTTTGACAGTGGCCTTTAAGTTACGCCAAAGATGTTGGCAAGTGGTTGGGTAACTTTCTATGGACACGGGGACATTTCTATGGATATCCTCACGCTCACAGTTCTCAGGGTGAACTGGGTTATCGCTGGCGTTCCATGTAATCCACGACGAGACCGCTCGGGGACAGTGAGTGGTACAAAACATGAGATACGTCCTGGTCCGAAAAAGGTGTATTGGAGGGCAGTTAGCATTACGGCTGGTGGTCCACTGGCACATCTGCAGTGATCTATGTTTCTCTTCGCCTGTGTCTCTTCTGAGGATTTCCCAGTGAGATGCTGGGAGTTGGTGGGCCTCGATTATTATTATAAAGACATTTTTGTCGACCGCAAGTCAAATAACTTGGATTCATTGACATTTCCAATACCTTTTCGTTGCTTTAAAAGGATCATACAGGCTTCCGCGCTGTCTTCCGCGCTGTTGAGAAGACGCGGAAAGTTAGCGCGTAAGACGGCGAGTTACGACACTACTTCCGCCACAACTTAGCTGCGCGCTGATGGATCCCTCCAAAAGCCGCTCCGCGTTAACTTACGCCCCCGCGCAGCTGCGCGCTGTCTACCGCGCCTCCGGATCCCCCCAGCCTAAGTATTTTATTTTCAACGTTGTTGCATTCAGTTCCCCGGTGGGAGTGCAATAGCATACAGGATGGTGCACAAAAAGAGGAACAACACCAGGTTGCAGTTCCTTTGAATTTATGATTTTTTCCAAGACTTTCACCAGGGGAGGGATTAACCCTTGCCCCGGTGGCGGGTACGAGCCACCTTCGCCCTGGTGGGGGGGGCTAAAAAGACCCCCAAGATCTCAAAAACTAAAAGAGCTAGAAAAAGGCGGAAAGCAGCAAGCGGAAACTCTTCACAAATATTATCGCAAATAATTTTGTCATTTTTCTCGTCAGGTCAATATCATGAGGTGTACTAAGAAAACCTCATATATCTCGGAAACTATGATAGCTATAAACATTTTTTAACACCATTCGAAAGCTCTTGAGTTGTTCTTTCATTACAGTGGAAATTATTTTTGTGTCAGGCCAAAGCCTAGGGAGCTACAGGTCACTGATAATTGGGAATGCTCTTGGGAATGTCCATAGCCACTCATGCATAACGGTGTTTACTTTTTCGCTAATAACTTCCAAACCAAGCAAGATGCAGCCATAGTTGATGCACCATTGCAATTCTCTCGTCAATACAAATCGAATGATATATAATATTGCTATGCCAGGTCAAATTTAAAAATTTGACTTGACCCGGGTCAATGGTCTAACCCAACTTGACCTGGTATAGTCATGATGTATATCATTTGTCTGGCAGTGATTATGCAAACACTTTGGTGACAAAATAAAACTTCCATCTTTGTTTATTCAAAAACAATAGAGTAAAACACCAAAAGATGATTACTTGACCTAAGGTGACCTTTCAAAGGTCACAAGTCAAAATTTTTGGTATCAACTTCAGAAATGGGCTAAGAAAAAGTCGTAACCGATATCTGAAGTTGATTCCATCCATACTTACTGAGAAAAGCTCATTTCGTGATTTTCCCCATGCATTTACAATGGGGAGGTAATACTCTGCACATGACCTTAGGTCACCAATATAAAAAAATCCCGGAACATATGCTGTAGCTCCTGGTGGGCCCAATGTGTCGTATGAGTTTCAACTTGATCAATTAACGCTCCTTTTAGTAATGCAGTCCTAAGAATTTTTAGGTGAGGTCAATTCACCTGGCCTGGTGACCTGACCTGATATGACCTCGAGCTAAAATTTTCAGGAAAGATGTAAAAATGATGAAGGAACAGCTAGACTAAGTTTGGCGGCGCTGCGCGCCGCCGTTTTTTATAACTTCTGAAAAACCCGAGGGGGTCTAAAAAGACCCCCACCCGGGCGAAGGTTAATCTTTAAGTTTTATTGGCGAAAGACATTTTCAAATTGCATAGGGCCTACTCACTGTGATTACCTGGTTCGGAACTGATCCCGTGTCCCACCTAAGCTTTTCGCTGCTGGGTGGCACCACTGACAGTGGAATTGTTCTCTGCTCTCTGCCTGCCATTGGAATGTTGCTGTCTGCCCTCTGGATAGTTTCTTTAAGCACGTTGAAAGCCTCTGAGCCTAGCAACAACGACGGTATGGCGTATTTTTGAAAATAATGGTGTCTTGGGTGCATGATTTTTGAGGATGATTACTTCCATGGAGTGACAGTGAATTCCAGGCGATGCATCGGAATGCTGAGGACTCCCCAAGAGATGGGCGCCTCCTCAGTGAGGAGGCGCCTCATCTCAGCATTGAGGGGGAGGAGGACATTGACCTAAACCCAGGTGTTTCAACACGATGGTGCACCACCTCACTCTTCCAACCCCTTCCTGGAATACGTCGGTAATATTTTCCAGACAACAGATTAATCTCGAGGAGGGCTGACAATGCATACCCTCTACTCTCCTGCTCCGAGACCGCCAGACTGCGTTCCCTGGGACTTCCTAAAGGAGGGAGTGTGTCAGGAACATCCAACTACAACTGGCAGACTGTAAGAAAACATCAAGGGGGAAATCCGAATTCCGAGTGGCATGTATTTTATTGGAGGCACTCGCAACATACACACTTGCTCAGTTACGCGGAGTTAATGATGCCAGTCTGGAGGCAGGCAATGAAGCTCCTAGGCCAACCAGCCATATGGTGTGAGGGCAGAAAACAATTTCAGTGTCAGGGTAACGAACGTCATCCAGTAGCCAGGCGCTTAGATCAAATACGTGATCAATTACAAGCCGCAGTGAGTGAACCTCCATCAATTTGAAAAGGCCTTAGGATAATAATTGAAGCTATATCCCTCCCCCTTTAAAATCCTAGAAAAAGAAATGCATTTATCAAAACTGTAGCAACTTAATTTTGTCCATCTTTTACGCCAATCTATACATTATGACCGTGTGCAGTAACAAAAAGTCATAGCGCAATACGTTCAGGCATCATCATGGACAACCATATTTTGTAGAGGCTCATAACGACAAATTTTATCCGTAAGTGCAAGTGCCTGCCTTTGGACTTTTGCACGCTCGGTGTCCTATTCTTCTTTGTGAGAAGATCAGTACTTTAGCCACCAGTTTCATTTCCACCTCACCACCCGCGAGTGTGTTCGGTAGCGGCAGCGCTCTGCATCTCCTCGGCAGCGCTCCCTGCAACCGCATTTATGGCTCCAGAGGGTTATCAGCTCGGCCGAGCGAGGCTTTGCCGGCTGTCGCAGCACACCGTCTAAGTGGCGCCTGGCGTGACCTGGGTTGAATGCCTGCTGGTGCGATGAGGTCAGCTCACTCCCTGCGCTTGTTGAAAGGGGTGATTGCTGCCGGCGAACTGGCTACAGTGGCCCAAATACAAATACAATAAATACAACAAATCCCAAATACAATAAATATGCATTTCATTTTCGATTCTGGGCCTCTTTTGCAAACATTTTGATATTTAATCATTTAATTTTCCCATGTTATATGCTACGAGGTGTGATGTCACATCCGGTGATCTGCGCTTGCTGTTGGATGGGAGGGCTGCTTGCAAGTCACGTAGACCATATGTGAATTATGCATGGAAATACAAGTGCACTACATTACTTTTCACCTATT
This sequence comes from Lepas anatifera, assembly GCA_034440635.1. Classification (NCBI taxonomy): domain Eukaryota; kingdom Metazoa; phylum Arthropoda; class Thecostraca; family Lepadidae; genus Lepas; species Lepas anatifera. Next base: position 1,246,664 of record JAOTON010000842.1, on the reverse strand, counting down.
CAAGTGTCCTGTAATGTTTTTGACATGAGCTCTATAAAAGCCAGTTTGTATGGATGAGTGCTCCAAAGTATATTAATACAAGGTCGCCGCTGAATCTTCACTTGGCCTGTGCGCCAGGCTAGGCTCGAGATCTCTTCTCGACCCAGGAGGTCCGGGATGGGTTAACGCTGGCAGGGCAATACAAGCCCTATACAAAGCCTATGGGAGACCCAAAAGAGATACTTTAACATGCGCATTGACGGGGGCGGGTAACCGCCCCCTCGGGTTTTTCGGAGAAAGCAGAAAAACGGCGGCGCGTAGCGCCGCCGTACTTGGTATACCTTTTCCCTCATCATTTTTACAACTTCTGTGAAAATTTTAAGGTTAGGTCATGTCAGGTCAGGTCACCAGTACAGGTCAAGTAACACGACCTCAAAAAAAGTTTAAGATAGCATAAGTCGGAGCAGGGTGAACTTATCCGATTGAAACTCATATCACATAATGGCCTCACCGAGTTCTCTAAAATATGTTCCGGTATTTTTGATATCGATGACCTAAGGTCAGGCACGAGGCATGACCTCTCCATTGGAAATACATGGGAAAAATGGTTTTTACGGAATAACTCAGTAACAGATGGTGATAGAGCATTTAGTTTAGCTGCATTAGACTCGCCTTGGCTTTGCGGTTCTAATGATATGCTTTTTATATAATTTGAACCTGACCTGACCTCAGGTCAGGTCAAATCCTGGATTTGACCTAGCAAGGTCAAATTATATACCATTCGATTCGGCTTGATGAGAGGATTAATATAGTTCAAATCGTTTGCTCTATCTTTACTTGTTCAGATGTAATGGCCGAAAAACTGAATTTACATGTTATCCCTATGACGGCATGTTTTGACCTCTTCTGACCTTAAATGTAACCTCACAAAAAAATGGTTCAAATGTTTTCGATGGAGAAGTGGATGGGCAACCCAACGCCGTTTACCGTTTTTCGCTACCTACCGTGGTTCTCGAGCTCCCGCCCCCTCCCCACCCCCGTCAATGCGAAGGTGGCTCAGACCCCCGTCAATGCGCGTGTTAATACTGTTTGAAGGCAAAAACCCTACTGTATCAAAAGCGATAGCTAAAAGAACAAAAGTTCCCTGACGCTCCTCTAGGACATCGTTTTGCCTCTTATGTAAGGGTGTCGCAAGGGGGATGGAGCAAGGAGTTGCCCCTCCCCCGAATTTTTCACTCGAACACTTCTTAATTTTAACCAAAATGACAAAAAGATTCAAAATTTTATTCTGAGCAAGATGAAGCTATAGGTCAAAATATTGAGTCTTTGATTTTTATTTATAAGTTTTTTTTACGACAATAAGTTGAATTTGCAATTCTAAACGTAAACAGTATCCGAAAATGTGCTTTCTTTCAATATAATTGGACATGAAACGTTATTCAGTTCGTGTTAGCACGAAGTCATGACTTGGGCTAATAAGATGATCCGTTTTGAGTAAGTATCGAAGATGCGGAGTGGGACCGTAGCTCTGGTTTCGTGGCCATGTCCAGCTGTCTGGGAGTGGCTGGTGACTGAGAGGTGACTGGTGTCCTAACTGAGACCAGCTGGTGTCTGGGAGTGGCTGGTGACTGAGAGGTGACTGGTGTCCTAACTGAGACCAGCTGGTGTCTGGGAGTGGCTGGTGACTGAGAGGTGACTGGTGTCCTAACTGAGACCAGCTGGTGTCTGGGAGTGGCTGGTGACTGAGAGGTGACTGGTGTCCTAACTGAGACCAGGTGGTGTTTGGGAGTGGCTGGTGACTGAGAGGTGACTGGTGTCCTAACTGAGACCAGCTGGTGTCTGGGAGTGGCTGGTGACTGAGAGGTGACTGGTGTCCTAACTGAGACCAGCTGGTGTCTGGGAGTGGCTGGTGAGTGAGAGGTGACTGGTGTCCTAACTGAGACCAGGTGGTGTTTGGGAGTGGCTGGTGACTGAGAGGTGACTGGTGTCCTAACTGAGACCAGCTGGTGTCTGGGAGTGGCTGGTGACTGAGAGGTGACTGGTGTCCTGACTGAGACCAGCTGGTGTCTGGGAGTGGCTGGTGACTGGTCCTTGAGAGCGGCAGGGGCCGGGGCCCGGTTCGCCGGGGTAGTTGGAGGAGCCGCGCCGTCTGCTGTCCGGCTGGCCCCGGGCGTGGCCTGCGCCGGGTAACACGGCAAGCCCGGCCGGCGGCAGACGAGGTAGACGGCCAGATCGCCTCTCCGCTCCATTTCACAGCGTCGACATGACCTGCATTCCGCGCTGCAGCATGCTAAATAGGCGGCACAGGTTAGCTGGTACGTTGCTGGCATAGTGTCGATTGCAACACTGCAAAGCAGGGTGAAGTGAGACACTGGCAGACGCGGAGGGGGGGGTAAGGGGGCCATGCCACAAAATGGCGAAATTTTTGCCGATTTTCTAAAAAAATAACCATTTCTCCCAATTTCCCCCTCCCCTCGAAACGGCGCTCCTGCGTCCACCCCTGAAGTGAGATTTTTTTTCGTTTCAAGCTTCTGAAACTTTTACCTTCCTGAGCCAATTTAGATGATTTTTGTCTGTATGGTTTGGCAGTGAATGGTGTGCTGGTGATCTCCAACGAGGGTTTTAAGGCGTTTTGAACCTCGTTATGCTTTTAGATTTTGTTCTACTCATTGCCTCATATTTTTTTGAATTGATCTCAAATATTGCAGAAGGTGTATTATATCTTGCTGTCACGCCCAAATGGTATTCATTAACAATTGTATAAACATTTCTCAAAGCTTCAAATCTCAAACATTTCGAAAATTCCATCCAAATCGGACCGTGCTCTAGGCTGTGACATGGTGACATGGTCAAGGGTCCATGACGCAGGTCATGTTTTTGACTTTTTGTGTTCAGACCAATCTGGGGGGCCAACGTAATGTCCACGGGGTGAGTCGGCCAAGACATAAAGAATAAGGAGCCGTTCAGGCTGACACTGACGATTATAATCGTCAATGATTATTGGTGACATGTGACGTCACACATTGTCCTCATATTGTCGGAATATACCTTGTTGAACTTATCGGTCAGGGAGAAACACAACTTGTCGCGGCATCCATATTTTGTCTCAATCAAAAGCTGATATGATGAGGCTGACCAATCAGCTCGATGAGATGGGCGAAACTGGCGCCCCATATCCAACCGGTGGGGTGTATACTAGGGTCACCACTTTTACAACTTTTGTTTGGAAACACTGCTCCCAGTGTGTTTTGTGATGTATTTGGGGGCGCTGATTCCGAATATGACCTCAGAATGGCAAATTTGTAAAATTTTGAGACCGCGTATGACGAATGAAAATTGTCTCAACTAACAAATTTCGAGCATTTGACTCCATAACTCCAAAATTGGTCAGCAAAGCAGTGATGTTACCCATCTCACGGTATTTCTGATAGTTTGCAGTCATTTCAGCATTAATATCCTGGGTCAAGCTCATATATATATATAAAAAACTGTGTGCGACAGGGTTTTACATATATATCTTTTGTTGACGGCACCAATCGCAGCGCCACCTGTCGACATATTGAGGAGGGATGTGACGAAATCTTATAGGCGTTGTGTTAACGAGGGAAATAGGGAGAGTAAAACGTCATTTCTGTCATCGGGGTATCATTGTAACTGTATTCCAAAATTTACCAAATTTGCCTCTGTGGGCAGTTGTCTATGGAATTGAATGGGTTGGTCTGAATTGCAGGTCAGATTATTTCGATATTTACGGAAGCGCTAACAACTAACAAGTGCTGGTGAAACTAAACCATTTTCATGTTTCAACTGTCAAATCCTTCTCTTAATAGATCGACCATTGAAAGCACGTATCTCCACTTCGAAACGCCTTTTAAAAATCCTGCTGACCTTGGAAACCAAAGGGCTCGAAGACTGAATAAAGTGTTGGTGAACATTAAATTGTGTCGGGTCAGTATTTGGTAAACGCAAAAACATGCTTTTCAACTCACTCCCGGAGACAACTGGATATTTCGCTTCGTACCTGCCCTGGGCAGCGCCACCACAGAATTGGGCTACCCTGCTGTTAAAGAAGTGGCCGCCCTGCCGATTCGTGCCTTCGACAGCGGAACCTGCCTCTGGCGTTGATCTCACTGCACGCTGAGTGGATTGTCTTGTTCGGCACACCAGTCGTTTGCCACGTTACCAAACACTCATCCAGCTAGTTGGCATCCAGAAGTTTGGTGGACAACGGCTCAATATCACCTAAGGTGGCAGCGTCTCGAATGCCGTTCATATCGGTATGGCATATCGCAGAGGTTTATGACCGGCGTTGGGAAGCGGCGGACGGACTGCTCGGCGCGGTGCCCGCTCACCTCCTTGATCAGACTGACAGCTTCTGCAATGGTTGATTCCTTCGGGTCACCCCGCGAAGCCATATATATTTTTTCCTGGACTACCTTCAGATTACTGTGCCTCAAACACCCCTGTTGCGGACTGGCCTGCTCAGCCAGATGGAGCGGGGCGAGTATCAGATCTCACCTTGGTCTGATATCCACGACACATGTCAGATACACAGACATCACGTAGGTGACCAGCGTCGACAGCGACAGGCCCTATGCTGTCTGCCACCTTGCCTGATGCAGCTTGCCATGCTTTCTGCTAACCACAGTACCGACTTCATCTGTGAGTACCACTCCAGCACAGTCGCACACCAGCTGAAGATGCAACCTAAACGTGACACAATTTTGGTAGTGCTGGGAAGCCGTTATGCTTTGTGACATTGAAGCATTTCTCTCGCAGAAGGTGCAAATGTATATTGATAACCATGGCTGCTGGACCTGTTCAAGCTGTTGGTCCGGTGGTGATGCCGTTGAGGTGACAGAACAGAGCGCCAATACACCAGGTCTGCCTGGTGAAGCAGACACACCGCTCATCCGAGGCCACGGCCAAGTGCCTGCTCCAACACTCCATCCATCCGACCTACCAGGCTCTGACATGATTCGTTCCGTCTCCGCCGACGATCACAACCCTCAATATTGATCTCCAGTGCCTGGAGGAATTATAGGAGCTTCTGCGTGACATCAGCACCAGTATGCTTACTTTCCCATGCTAAATTCCCGTTGTAGAAGTCGCTTGGGTGCAGATGTGCTATGCACCTCGGATATCAGATCAAAGTGGGATCTGATACACGCACCGCTCCATCTGGATGAGCAGATCCGCCGGCAGTGAGATTGTTTGAGGGACAGTGACCTGAAGGTGGTGCAGGGAAGTGTCACCAGGAATTCCTACATGGCTGACACAAAAACCATCCCTTTGGCTGCGCTGGGTGACCTAAAGGTATCAACCATTGCAGAAGCTGTCAGTCTGATGAAGGAGGTGCGCGGGCACCGCGCCGAGCAGTCCGTCCGCTGCTTCCCAACGCCAGTCATACACCTCAGTACGATGACATACTGTTATGAACGATATTCGAGACGCTGCCACCTTAGCTGATATTGAGCCACTGTAAACCAAACTCCTGGATGCCAACCAGCAGGATGAGTGTTTAGTAACGTGGAAAACGACTGGCGTGCCGAACAACAGACAGTCCACTCAGCGTGCAGTGAGATCAACGCCAGAGGCAGGTTCCGCTGTCGAAGGCACGAATCGGCAATTCTGGAGGGCACCTTTTTAACAGCAGGGTAGCCAATTCTGGGTGGCGCTGCCCAGGGCAGATACGAAGCGAAATATCCAGTTGTCTCCGAGAGAGAATTGAAAAGCATGTTTTTGCGTTTACCAAATACTGACTCGACACAATTTAATGTTCACGATCACTTGATTCAGTCTTCGAGCCCTTTCGTTTCCAATGTCAGCAGGATTTTTAAAAGTTTGTTTTCGAAGTGGAGATACGTGCTTTCAATGGTTGATCTATTAAGAGAAGGTTTTGACAGCTGAAACATGAAATGGTTTAGTTTCACCAGCACTTGTTAGTTGTTGGCGCTTCCGTAAATATCGAAATAATCTGACTTGCAATTCAAACCAGCCCATTCAATTCCATAGACAACTGCCCACAGAGGTAAATTTGGTAAATTTTGGAATACAGTTACAATGATACCCCGATGACAGAAATGAAGTTTTACTCTCGCTATTTTCCTCGTTAACACAACGCCTATAAGATTTTATCACCTCCCTCCTCAATATGTCGACAGGTGGCGCTGCGATTGGTGCCGTCAACAAAAGATACATATCTAAAACCCTGTCGCACACAGTATATATGAGTTTGACCCAGGATGTTAATGCTGAAATGACTGCAAACTATCAGAAATACCGTGAGATGGGTAACACACTGCTTTGCAGACCGATTTTGGACTTATGCAGTCAAATGCTCGAAATTTGTTAGTTGAGAGAATTTTCATTCGTCATGCGCGGTCTCGAAATTTTAAAAAAATTGCGATTCTGAGGTCATATTCTGAATCAGCGCCCCTAAATACATCAGAACACACCCTGGGACCAGTGTTTCCAAACAAAAGTTGCAAAAGAGGTCACCCTAGTGTATACGTGCCGGGGCAAGGGCTGGTTTATGGCCTCTCCCCTAAGGTTTTTGGCCATCTGTACCAAAACTTAGTGGAGGGGGCAGGTGCGCAGTGCCGCCGAGGTCAAGTGAACTAATAAAAAAATGTTTAAAGTGCAGCAGTAAATGCAGACTTAATCCATGGATCTGAGTCAGATCAAATTCTAAGGTCACTGAGTTCAACAATCTGTTGTAGTGGGATTTTTGTTACTGATGACCTGGGGTCAGATCAGGTCCATGGCTCCCAACAGAGAATGTATGAACTGGTAACTGGAATGTATGGAACTGTATAAACTGGTTACATGTTTTTGTAGGGAGCGGAGAAAGCATAACAGAGACATGGTGAGAAGAGAAAAGAGGTCGGTAATCATAATCTGTCAGAAATGTATTTAAATGTATAGTTTTAAAACATCCAAATTTGAGTCAACGGTTTCAGACTAGGTACAGTACATGGGCACGACTGGCACTGAGTCGTGACAGGCACTGTTGTGTGAACCAATTGACTCAGTTTTCGCAGTTTTAAGACTATGAATTTCAATACAGCTCGGGCTGGTTATGATTTACAACATATTTTTTCCTTAAACTAGTTAAAGTTCGATTACTTTCGCTAAGCCACCAATCACCCCCACCAAATTTTAATGACATGCATCACCACCCATGGTGACCTTACCTTGACCTGACGTGAAAAGGTCTTAACCCGGTGGCCCCAGTGGGCCTCCGAGTCACCTTCGCCATGGTGGGAGGGGGATTCGAACACCTTCCCCCTCACTAACTCGGCACCTATGCGGGATAGCGAAAAACGTGAATGCTGGTGGATAGTTCATTCACATTCATGAAGGAACTATATTAGTCACTTTTTGTGTCGGGTCAATATTGAAGTCAGATTTTCTGGGCTCTAGCGTCTGGCAGAGTTGAGTTAACATTTTGTTGCCACCATTCGCTTCCTCTCGGTACATGGAGTGGAATGATGTATGATATGACTATACCAGGCCAAAGCATAAAAATGACCTGACATGAAGTCAGGTCAAGGTCACTTTCTGATCTAGCATAGTCAGTATGCACATAATTCGACTCACCATAACAATCCGAACGTAATGGTATCAAAATGAAAACTTTCTCGTCATGCCCTACAAAATTATTGACCCAAGCTGAAAACTTGCTCAAGTAGCCCCAGATGACCTCATAGGGGTCACAGATCAAATATTTCAACATGATCCTGGACAGGGGCCCAGGATTCTAGGATTTCGAGAATATGAAGGTATTCTCAGCTGTATCTACACAAATACAGCCTAATGCCTGTTTCCCCATGTATTTCCAATGAAGAGGTCATGATCTGTATCTGAACCTAGATCATCGATATAAAAATACCGATATATATATATATATATATATATATATATATATATATATATATATATATATATATATATATATATATATTAATGTTTGAATATTTAGGCAAGACATTTTCTGATATACAGAAGTTATTGAATTCAACCGCAAATCGAGCCTTTACGAGTTTTTCTCTGTCTTTTCTTTTTCTCTAAACACTTTTCTCGTTCCCTCTGCTAGTTGGAATATAAGGTCAGTAAATTGCATTGAAAATAGGTTATATTTAAATAAAGCTTTCGAATAACATTATTCATAATCAGTAGTACATAGAAATAAGTTTCCTTGCACACTCCCTTCCTGTTTTATGCAGACGATTGTCGTTTGAAATTCACGAGAACCAAAACATGATATTGCATTGGAGATAACTTTCAATTGAAGAGACCGAAAACACTTCCTATATCAAACAAAATCACTAACTCTTGACATTCTAAAACAATGCATAAGACAAATGCACCATTTGGCTTGAAGCTGGATTAAAGTTTCAAGCCAAATGGTGCATTTGTCTTATGCATCGTTTTAGAATGTCAAGAGTTAGTGATTTTGTTTGATATAGGAAGTGTTTTCGGTCTCTTCAATTGAAAGTTATCTCCAGTGCAATATCATGTTTTGGTTCTCGTGAATTTCAAACGACAATTGTCTGCATAAAACAGGAAGGGAGTGTGCAAGGAAACTTATTCATATGTACTACTGATGATGAATAATGTTATTCGAAAGCTTTATTTAAATATAACCTATTTTCAATGCAATTTGCTGACCTTATATTCCAACTAGCAGAGGGAACGAGAAAAGTGTTTAGAGAAAAAGAAAAGACAGAGAAAAACTCGTAAAGGCTCGATTTGCGGTTGAATTCAATAACTTATATATATATATATATATATATATATATATATATATATTGTAACGCTCGGTGGACCCATTATATGACATGAGCTTTAGTTAAATATATTAGCCTCATTCTTACTAATACTATCTTAAACGTTTTTATGGAGGTGAAGCCACTTGACCTGCACTGGTAACCTGACCTAAGATGAATTAATCTTAAATATTTGGGAAAGTTAAATAAATTAAGCAATTAAGGTGTGCCAAGTACGCTGGTCTCGCGCCGCCCACATTTTTGGTGCCGACGGAAAAACCCGATGGTGGGGGGGGAGGGGTGCTCAAACGCCCCCACACCGGGGCGAGGGCTAATATACACCATTCGATCGGACTTCACGGAGTTAAATCGAGCTGGTATATTTTCTTTGGCTCTGCTCTGTCAGTTGTTTGACACAAAGAGGACAAAAAATAATAAATAATAATAATAAATAAAATAATATAAAAATATAATGATATATAAATATTCCATTATTCCATTGTATTCCTATGAGAACATACTTTGACTTCTAGTGGTCTCAAAATTGACCCGACCAAAGGAACGGATATGCAGTTTTTGGCAAAGATACAAATCAGTCGTGTTCCACTTTTCTATACCTAGCGTGGTTGCTGAGAGAGCAGGAGCCCGCCACCCGGGCCGGGGAACATCGCGCGGACCCCCATGCCGGCGCGTGCTAATGTTTTCCACCTTTACGAAAGCCGCGTTAGTGACTCGGTGCCCACCTTGTTTTTTCGCTCCTCATCGATTCTGAGCTTCTTAATAAAGACCAGCCAGCGGTTCGTGACGTGACGACGCTATTAATACACGTGTTGATTAGCCCGAAAACAAAGGAGAAACCACCGTGTAGGGACAACAGCGATTCGGTCTAATGGAAGCACCATGAATAGTCTAACGAAAGCGCCGTGAATGTCCTACCTGAGGGCTGCTACTGAGCATTATTCTGTTAAAAAAACGGAATAACCTGTGACTTTTGTGATAAGGACAAGGTTTTCCGGGTACGCACAGCCAGTAGACATCGGAAATTTGTCTCAACAAGAACGAAAGAAAGGTGCCGCACCGGCAGCTCAGTGGGTTTAAGTTTAATCTTCTGCCCGCCGCTCAGAAAGCCGTGCAAGAAAAATGAACGGGTGAAGGTTAGGGATCGATTTTCTGAGACCCTCCGGCGCTCAATACTCACCCGACTTAAGTTCGCTGCCAACTGACTGGGAGAGGGTGACCTGAGCGGGGCGGCGGTGCCTGTGCTTTGCGGGACGTTATAGAGGGGTCGTGGAGCCCCCACTTATTTTCCACGTTGGCCGGAGAACCGTTCACAGCCAAAAAAGGACGCTGGACTACATTTGACAGAATTTATAGCACATTGATTGGTTATAAATTTTAGAAACTGGTCAATAATGTTTTGACTATAGGCTTTCAAAGTCAGACCTATATTTTAAGATCGACACAATCGCGCGGTCGCACTATTTCGCCTGCATTGGAGACAGTGGTAACATAATACACCATATGAAGGGATGATGTGCCAAGGTTATACCTCACTGTATTGCACTATAACGTCAAAGTTAAGGTAATTTGATTTTAAGTTCAAAATAAATTGCAAGGTCAGAGGCCCCTCTCAAAAGTCGAGGGTAAGCCTCAGCTTGTGCCCTGCGGCTGCTATGGTGCGAGTTAAAGTGTAGGCAAATTCAAGGGGATGTGTGGTATTGTGACGCTTTAGGTCAATCACTTTGAATAATCCATACCCGAAAATTTCAGGGAACATTTTTGGGACGTTATCTATGACCCTGGCCGGATTTCATTGGATTCCCGATTGTCTTCTCATAATCACGGCATTTCCCAGCAGGTTCCTAGCACGGCCAATCTCGTTTGACCTTGAAAATAATGAACGAAGTCAAAGAGAGTTCACTATAATGTAGATCAACATAGCCCCACCCAGCCCCCCAAATGGGCATTTTTTACGCATCTTGGTTTGATATCTCATGGCGTGCCTACCAGCTCCCCCCCACCACTGCGCGTTAGCATCAGGTCCCTGTCTAAGATCCCATGTCTTAAACGTTGGCTTGCAATTTTAGCCGTCATTACGGGAGCTGCTCGTTACTTATTATTGTGTAGTCGGGTCTTTGAGACAAATCCGTTTAAGACTTTAGTGTGCATTCGATCCCTAAAGCCGAATTTGCGAAAATTTGAATGCAATTTATAAAGAGGGAGAGCCCCCTGCTTAGCAGTGGCATTCCAATTAAATTATCCTCTGACGGTCTTTTATTGGAGCGTTATAAGTCCACCCGAAGGCTTTCTCTTTGACGTGTAAAATGCTGATGCAAAAGTGGTATTAATGTGAGGTATTTCGCTGTGAAGACATACGACATTAGGGTATCAAGGGTATATCCTATCAAGGGTATATCCTATATATCAAGGGTATATCCTATACAAGTCCTTGGGTATATCAATACTATTTGGAATATCCCAAAAAGATAAGGATATTATAAAGCATAATGTTATCTTTCTACATTTAGAACATAAGTGAATTTCTGGTGATCTTTTGCAATGCAAGCTAGCATCGCAAACGTTGGAATATTTTCAATAGACCCAGCGGTGGAAAAATCCCCCCACGCCCACATGACGTCACACCATGGACCGACTCTTGCTCTTGGAGGGAGACTGAACAGGTCACTCTTATTCGAATTTTTCGGACAAGTGAACCATCTGCGAGAGGTCTTGCCTGCGCCTCTGTGATACCTTTGCTGAAACTTTCGAAATTCCAATTAAGCACTTGAGATATAGGTCCGGGGATTGGTGGCTTAGTGAGTAGCAGCCCTGTCTTCTAAGTCACCGGTTCCGGGTACAAATCACGGCGGAGCCTCTGAAGAAGTTTATCTGATACCCCAAATCCCTGCCACAAGGGGAGAGTTGGCAACAGCGCATGGCCTTGGCAGTTGATGCGTCGTTAAACCCAAATAGCTATTTTAAATATAGGTCCATATTAAAGTTATAATCCAAGCAGGAAAGATAAGGTCATGGAAACTTCAGGTACTATTGCAGTTTTGAGATATAAAGTTTGTGCATTTATAACTATTTCAAAACCTGGATTTGTTTAATCGTAATGAATGTGCCCCTTTATATTCTGTTCTTTATTTGTAGTCTGCGTAGAAGGTTTATGGTGGTAAACAGGTTGACAGGTCGTTTGTGGGGTAAGATACACAGTTTCACGTCTCTAAGGCATCCCACCCTTCGAGAGACAGAATGGCCTTGAGTGGTTTTCATTCCACGGTCTTCCATATTCGATTATGTTCGCTGGAGGACTACACCTGGAGGAATACGCTGGCCCTTTCGGATCGGTACAATATTCCAATCACGGCTGAGGGCAGACGCTGTTTTAAAGTGAGAAGTCATGTGGGGTACCGGAAGAGCAGTACTAACGATCTTTTAGGAACCGACTGAGGCTAATCAACTGGAGACAGAGACAGGTCACATCCATCGAGCTGGTGACGACCTACAGACAGGTTGAGTAACACAGCTCCGAGATGCATCACTCGTATTGGCCGGGTCAAGCTGACAGTACGTCGGCTGCTGCTGGCTGGCCGACCTTCAAATGACCCTGACCGCCGGTGACGCCCCCCGGACAGACGCTGTCACGGACCTAATTCCGCCCAGACCATTTGTACTGGACAGATTTGTAATACCGCTTCCCAAACTAGGTCAGGTAGCGGCATGGGGTGCTGGCTGGCTGTGTTGGGTGCGACCCTCTGTGTTTCAATTCGGCACCGGGCTGGAGGACACCCGCCCTGGAACCCTGGAATTGAGTCGGCACTCGACACCCCGAGAGCGCCGTATTCATGGCCGGATTTCAGGAGAGGGCGCTGATTTGTGCTGTTGAGAAATCGTGTACATCTATTACGCAAGCTCAAACATGATGTATGGCTCTGAAGGTTATCCATCGGCCGAGCGCGGCGCCTGTAGTCGGGTGACAGCTGTGCTGTCTGCCCTGATCTGTTTGGAGATGAGCGAGTGCTCCCGCTGGGAAGACCTGGAGTTGAACTTTGTCGTCATCGGGGTGGTGCTGCTGTCTGAAGCAGATATGTCATTTGCTTACCACTCCTGAAGTCTGCGCATTTGATGGTGATCTCTGAGGCGGAGTTCACGCTATAGGGTGACGTATGCCAGTCTGACAAGTGGAAGACGGCAGATTGGCATTAGATCACCTCCGTGCGAACTCCACATACGTCTTTTTATGGTTTGCGAGGATTGCCTCTTTGTGAAGAGCTGCACCTACTCTATCTGAAAGCAGGGGAAGTAAAATAGACTTTGTATGGTATGACATCACAACGGCGTGGATGAATATTTCAACATATAGAGATAATAAAAACACAAATAGATCTCCCCTCTCACAAATCTGTATTGAACAATGCTACTGTGAAATGAACTTTAAAATTCTGAAAAAGCTGTATTTCGTTTATACTGACATCGGCTTTAAAGATACACATTTTTCATACAGTGGCGCAGCAAATATATGCCTGAACATATCTCCTTCCCTTGGAGGGAAAACCTCATTAACTGCTGGGGGATTCCAGGACAGATCGACCAAGGCTTGACACCACCATGTTTAGAAAAAATCTGAAACTTTGTCTCCGGGGTAGTTTTGGGCCAGGAACACGCCTGTGAGAATCTTAGCCCCCTCCGACCAACGGTGACCTAGATGTATCCCGAGGCATTTTCGTGAGGTCACCTTGTAGACTCATCTTTGATGCTTCATAACTCCCAAACGCATTGCCTGATTAACAAATCTTGTATATCATTGAACTCGTCTTGAACTATACACTATTTTGAAAAAGAAAATTTCAAAATTTTAAAAATTTTGACTTTAAATTCTTTTGACCTTTTCTTTTTGACTTAGCCTGACCTTTTTGTGGTTGAAATTTTCCTTTTAGACACCTCAAAATTTTGTTTTTTAGAATATCTTTCCGATAAAAATGAAAAAATGCGTTCTTGTCATAAATTAAAAATTTTTTGCACCGAAGGCAGGTATGCAGACGGTTTTTGACAACTGCAGTAGTACAGCCTTATGTTTAACACCGCAAACAAAGCGATTGCTTTTGTAGTCGGCTACTTGCAATCATATTGCATCGTCTTTTCGAAATTTTTCATCATGCAAGTGTCAGAATTTATGAAAATTAACACGCTCCCACACGAGGGGGCGGGCAACCGGCCTCCTCAGGTTTCCACAGGTAGTAAAAAAAACACCTTTCTCGCAGCGCCACCGTACTTCATCTAGCTCTAACTCGAAATTTTTACAGCTTCTGGAAAAATTTTAGGTCTGGGTCATACCAGGTCAGACTGCCAACCCAGGTCAAGAGACATAACCTCGAAAAACTTTAGAGGTGCATCAGTAAGATCAAAGTTAATCTATCGTGGTTAGATTCACATCACATAAAAATGTCACCGAGGAAGATAATTTTGCCTTGCAGGATTTCTATATCGTTAGCCTGGGACAAGGTCAGGGTCACGATCTTTCCATTAGAAATGCATGAGGCAATTGGTAAATTTTGATGACTTGCGAGAATTGAGCATTGTCGAGAATTGCGATGGAGGTTTTATTTTTACGTTGTCGTGTCTGACTTGCCACTGCAGTTTGATTAATATTATTTTTACCATACAGACCTAAACCCGGCTATAGGTCAAAGCAGATTTATTTTGAAATTTGACTAGAAAAGATTATAAGATATATAATCCGATCGGGCTCGACAAGAGCATTCCAATGGTGTTGAACATTTTTATACGGCTCTCCTCTGTCAGCTATTATGCCACAAAATTTAGGTTTCCACTTAGTTCCTGTAAGGAATACTTTGACCTCGAGCAACCTCAAAGGTGACCCAACCAAACGCTTGTATGTAACATTGTCGGAAGTGATTAAAACTGGCTATTTAGCGGCCTCGCTCCCAGTGCACTGTTCATTCTACATGGTTTACTGAACAGCAGAGATAATCCACAATTAGGCCACGGAGCCCGTGTGATATAACATGCCTCCAAACACAACACTGCGATGGCTCGTGTTTTTTTCAGAACTTATGCCTGGAGCATGAAAGCGAGGGAAATGACTGAAGAATGTACGTCTGACGGAGAGCTGTGCTGCACAATGCAAAAATATATTCAACTTCATGAAATGGTGCTGCCATGCACACGATTTCAAAGCAATGCAAAGGCTTAATTCCAGTGCAAAAGTAATATCAAAGCAAAGTTCAATTATGGAAATGAAGTGTTTTCACTACGTGTCACAGCAAGGGCGCCTGCGACTATATCAAGGGCATTACGAAACCGGCAACCTATCACGATGGTTTAAAAAGTCCAGTGAAAGTCCAAACACGTGAGGCCAAAGGTACGCATGCTTTTCTTACGCATACATTTTTCAGCACGATTAAGTTCTTGTACGTTCCACAATCAAGCATAGCCAATGTTGCCAGGCAGCTCCAAAGCCTGTTTGCCGATGTGAGTATGGAAAAATGAATACAAGTTTCAAAGAATACCAGAGGTAAATAAGACAAGAATTTAATTATTGTTAAACTCGCGACATCTTTGTAAATTTTTGTTTAAGGGTGCAAGGCTAAATAACCCGTTACTAATAAGTTTCTTTTCCCTCGTCTCCCTCGAAACAAGATATATCTTTCTATCATTTTAATGGCTACTATTTTTCTTTATTATAATTCATGTCCAAGTTGTTGCCAGTTCAGTTTTAGGACTTGGAGTCTCACTAGAGTCATCATGGAACTTTTCACGGAGACCTCGACCCCACCACCCAAACGAGCAACTCCCACGCTGAAGGGTTAATTAAGGAACCAAAGCTGAACGTCCCACAAGGCATAACGACGCAGTGGTGGATCCAAGGGGGGCAAAAAGGCATTCCCCCAAACGGAAAAGCTCGGGGCAAAACTATGTTTTTGCCCCCCCCAAGTGATCGACCTATTTTTCCCCGACTCCTTTTTAGTTTATAAACAAGATTTTGGTGCTCAACTTTCGACTTCAAAACGGAACCAGTTAAGTTTAGTGTAAATAATGGGCCTTCGACTGGAAAAAGTATCTCGAGCCCGTTTTTTCTTCCCGTGACGTTTTTTTCGCCTCAAATACCCAAAATTCTACCGGCAAGGGATATTGTAGCGCAGCTTTTGCGACGTGACTTTCTTTCGACTTTTGACTTTGGTTTGCCCCTCCCACACCCACCGGCTAGATCCGCCACTGTAACGACGGCCATCTACCTCAGGTCACCCCCTCACCAGTCAGTTGCCAGCTGACCTACGGTATTTACGGTACCTACCATCTGCCAGTTGACCTAAATATTTTTGCCAGAAGTTGAATAAAATGTCGAGTTAGAGGTAGGTGAAGTACGGTGGCGCTGCTTGAAGGTGTTTTTTTTTACTACCTGTAGAAAACTGAGGAGGCCGGTTGCCCGCCCCCTCGTGTGGGTTGGTGTTAATTTTCATAAATTCTGACACTTGCACGGTGAAAATTACGTACAAACAATGCAATATGATTGCAAGCAACCGATTACAAAAGCAATCGCTTTGTTTGCGGTGTTAAACGTAAGGCTGTACTACCGCAGTGGTCAAAAACCGTCTGCATACCCACCTTAAGTGCTAGAAATTTGGAATTTATAGCAAGAACGCATTTTTTAATTTTTTTGTCGAAAGATGTTTTGTGAAACACAATTTTTGATGTGTCTAAAAGGGCAATTTCAACTGTGAAAAGGTCAAGCTAGGTCAAAAAAAGAAAAGGTGAAACAAATTAAAAGTTAAAATTTTTAAAATTTTGAAATTTCTTTTTTCAAAATAGTGTATAGTTCAAGACGAGTTTAATTATACAGAAAACTTGTTAATCAGGCAATGCGTTTTGGAGTTATGAAGCATCAAAGATGAATCTACAAGGTGACCTCACGAAAATGCCACGGGCTATATCTCGGTCACCGTTGGTCGGAGGGGGCTAAGATTCTCACAGGCATGTTCCTGGCCCAAAACTACCCCGGAGACAAAGTTTCAGATTATTTCTAGACATGATGGTGTCAAATTGAAATATTTTTGGTCGTTTTGTCCTGGAATGCCCCTGCTACCAAAGTATTGCTATCACCTTCAAGTTTGTGCTGAACAGTTACTTGGGTTGTCTTTTCCTTCTGGCTATTGAATATGCTTCTTATTTGCTTCATCGTGTAAGCCGCCACGTCAAAATTGTTTTGATATCTGAATGATGAAAGAGGAAAGCTTTAAAGTGCCACTTCTGGTCCAAAGGATCCCAGTAATTGCCTGCATGTACTAAAAATGATTGAGAGAAAACGAGGCGTTCCCGTCTCCGTCTGCGTCTGCGTCTGCGTCTGCGTCTGCGTCTGCGTCTGCGTCTGCGTCTGCGTCTGCGTCTGCGTCTGCGTCTGCGTCTGCGTCTGCGTCTGCGTCTGCGTCTGCGTCTGCGTCTGCTCTGCGTCTGCGTCTGCGTCTGCGTCTGCGTCTCTGTCTCCGTCTCTGTCTCTGTCTCTGTCTCTGTCTCTGTCTCTGTCTCTGTCTCTGTCTCTGTCTCTGTCTCTGTCTCTGTCTCTGTCTCTGTCTCTGTCTCTGTCTCTGTCTCTGTCTCTGTCTCTGTCTCTGTCTCTGTCTCTCTCTCTCTCTCTCTCTCTCTCTCTCTCTCTCTCTCTCTCTCTCTCTCTCTCTCTCTCTCTCTCTCTCTCTCTCTCTCTCTCTCTCTCTCTCTCTCTAGGGACGCATAACTCTGCCATTGCCAATGAAATAAGAAATCAAATCGAGCACCATCCAGCAATAGAAATTCAATAGTCTAGGCGCTGAACAACTATTAATGAAAGTCACTTTAGAGTTCTCTGGAGATTCTAAATGAGACTTTAGGATGTCATGCGTCCTTATTTACCTTGCAGCCTTCTTGCAAAACGGGAGAACTCTCCATAAGACCCTTTGCTCTATTTTGAGTACTGCAAACCAACAACCGCCAGTTGCCAATTTTGGAGTCGATCTGCACGTAATTGCTCGGAGTTTGCCATCCTCTGGGCCGGGGCGTCAGCTAACCGTTGGAAGTTGGACACGTTGCCAGAGTTAGAGAGTAAGAAACCAACACGGGAGCCTCGCACGGGGAGTAGACAACATTCTGTCTATTTCACCGCACCAAAATCTGAGCTGAAATCGTCCAACGTGCATTTTGAAACCGTACACGTATATTGTGCATCTGACAATGCACGAAAAAACACTAGAACACGGGGGAAAAGAGTAGTTAACTGCTACACCCTACAAACACCCCTCTCTCTGCAACTGTATCCCCCAATTTTCTATCACATCATCGCAGTGTGTCTAGTTCATTAATATGGTGTGCTATAAAGTCATGCTTGGCGACTGCTGCACGTTCCCGGGAAAATATTCCGGGCGTGTTATTTATCTTAGGAGACTAGAATCCGGGCTAATCACCAACAAACCAGCCGCGCTGGCTGGGAAAATAACGGGCGGGAAGAAAGGTCAGGAATAACGGCTAGGAATAGCCGTCAGCAATGGTGGTCATGAAAAGTGTTGAGGAGTAACGGTCAGGAATAACGGTAAGGCGTGAGGACGCCGAGTTTTGTGGAGTGGACGGGCTTTCACGGCAGCTGGCGGTGGTGGTGGTGGTGGTGGTGTGGCAGCTGGCTCCGACATCTTTGTAATCATGCAGTGTAATCGGAGGTGCTGGCCAGATGTCAATACTAGGTTGAAATGGGATGGCAATATACGTTGCGCATGTACGTAGACGGGGAAAATATATATTAAGCTATTACAAACCCGCATCTCCTCATAATGTCTCTAAGATACCGCTTTTAGCGGAGGTCAGTAGTTGTTCGTCTACCATTTTGGGAATATCTTAGGAGCCGGCAGCCGAAAAAATAGTTCCCCTACCTCAACATTTCTGGTGTTTCAACATTTCAACATTATAACTTGGGAACTTTTAATTTGATTTTTCCACGTAGAAGTCCTGACTGCTCTTCTTATAATGTGTTGAACGTTTGACCTGTGGATTTTCTGAACAGTGGATATATATATATATATATATATATATATCAACATAGGCGTAGGAACCGGGGGGCCAGGGGGCCACTGGCCCCCCCACTTTTCTGTGATGGGCCCCCGCAACGGAGGTAAGAATATCAACAACTGTAATATCAAGCGAGAAACTCAAACTGGCCCGATAGCTTGCCCCGGAACGCCGTTAAACTTACTTGTGCCCCTAAACTGAGTTGAGGTCCTATGAGTTGATTTTAAGGACCCCTGAGCTTCTCGGGGCCCCTGAACTGGCCTCTGATACCATACGAGCTAATCTGGGCTCTTTGAGCTGAACTGAGCGCCCCGGAGATGGTTTGGGCAGCATTAACTGTTCTAGGATGTCTAAACTGAGCTAGGAGCCGTAACCTTGAACAGGGCCCCGTGAGTTGGCCAAAACCTATATCCACCGACCTGGGGGCCCCTGAGCTGAGCTGGGACGGTAAAGTTAACATTGTCCTTTGAGCTAATCTGGATCCCCTGTGATGCACAGAAGACCCTAAACTTATCTGAGACCCCTGCACAGGAATAGGGCCCATGCTCTGAAATTCTGTTATAAGCTTTAATTGAAACCCTGAACTGTTCTGAAACCCAAAATATGCCGACAAGGGCAAGCCCCTGGATGATCCGGGCCCTTAAGTTTATCTGGTCATCAGAGCTAATATGGGCCCCTGTGTTGAACTGAGGGCCCCTGAGATGGTCTGGGACCCCTATAAGGCTTTACAGCCACTGACCTGGCGGCCGTGAGCTTGAATGGGTCCCTTGAGATGTTCTGACAGTGGTGTAGCCAGGGGAGGGGGGGTCCTTGGGGTCCGCGGACCCCCTTGGGCTGACCTTATGCACTAAAAACACAAAAATTGATCTCGGGGGCCTCTGAGCTTGGTCTCGGTGGGGGGGCCTCCCGAGCTTGGTCTCAGGAGGCCCCCGACAATCGGTATCGAGGGCTCCAGAGTACCGAATATTGATCTTGGGGGACCCCTGCGCTCAGTCTCAGGGGGTCCCGAGCTTGGCCTCAGGGCCCCCGGGCTTGGTCTCAGGGCCCCTCCTCCCCGAGCTCGGTCTCAGGGGCCTTTCGATTTTGGTCTCAGGGCCCCCGAGCTTGGTCTCAGGGGACCCTGAGCTTGGTGTCTGGGGCCCGGCTGGTCTCAGGGAG
This sequence comes from Lepas anatifera, assembly GCA_034440635.1. Classification (NCBI taxonomy): domain Eukaryota; kingdom Metazoa; phylum Arthropoda; class Thecostraca; family Lepadidae; genus Lepas; species Lepas anatifera. The sequence continues at coordinate 1,226,706 of JAOTON010000842.1, read as the reverse complement.
CCCTCCGAGCTTGGTCTCAGGCCCCCGAGCTTGGTCTCAGGAGACCCCCGAGCTTGGTCCCAGGGATGTCCCCAAGCTTGGTCTCAGGCCCCCTCTCCCCGAGCTTAGTGTCAGGGGCCCTCGAGCTTGGTTTCAGGGGGCATCCGAGGGCATCTGATGCATAAGGCTGACCGTATGCACTGGAAAACACGAGCATTGGTCTCGGGGGCCCTGATCTTGGTCTCAGAGGGCCACCGAGCTTGGTCTCAGCGCCCCCGAGCTTTGTCTCAGGGGTCCCGAGCTCGGTGTCAGGGGCCCTCCGAGCTTGGTCTCAGGGAACGCCTGAGCTTGGTCTCAGGGGCCCCCTGAGCTCGGACTCACGAACCTTTCGATCTTGGTCTCACGGGCCTTTCGATTTTGGTCTCAGGGTGCCCCAGAGCTTGGTCTCAGGGCCCCCGGAGCGTGGTCTCAGGGGACCCCTGAACTTGGACTCAGGGGCCCCGAGCCTGGTCTCACGGGTCTTCTGAGCCTCGTCTCAGGAGGCCCCCCGATCATCGGTATCGAGGGCTCTGGAATACCGAATATTGATCTCGGGGGCCCGTGAGCTTGGTCTCAGGGGCCCCGAGCTTGGTCTCAGGAGACAACCGAGCTTGGTATCAGGGGGGCAAGCTTGGTCTCATGGGCCTTTCGATGTTTGGTCTCACGGGCCTTTCGATCTTGGTCTCACGGGGTCTCGAGCTTGGTCTCAAGGAACCCCCCGAGCTTGGTGTCAGGGGGCCCTCGAGCTTGGTCTCAGGGAGCATCCGTGCTTGGTCTCAGGGTCCCCTCAAGCTTGGTCTCAGTGGCCCCCGAGCTTGGTCTCAGGGGTTCAGGATCCCCTCTGGGTGCCCCCGACTATTGATATCGAGGGACTCATGAGTGAAGCACGAGCATTGGCCTCATGAGACCCAGAGTTTGGTCCCAGGGGCCCCCAGACCTGGGTTCAGGACCCCTGAGCAGCGGCATCGAGGGGCTCCAGAGTACCAAGCATTAGTCTCGAGGGGGGTTCGAAATATTGATCTTGAGGGCCCCGGAACATCGGTGTCGAGTTACTCCTGAGAAAAGCGCGAGCATGGGTCTAAGGGTGCCCCTGAGCCTGATCTAAGTGGGACCCCGAGCTTGGTCATAGGACCCCCGGGCATCAGTATCAAGGGGCTCCGGAGTATTGGTTTAGGGGGAGCAATTATTTTAGGGGCCTCCAAATGGTGATTTCGGAGGGCCCCCGAAAGTGTGGATGCAGTGGTGTAGCCAAGGGGGCCCTAGGCGTCCGCAGACCCCCACCCCTTGGGCCAATCTGAACCACTGCAAAGGATTCTCTGGTCACGTGGCCCACAGAGTTAGTCTCAGGGGCCCCTGAAGATTCGTTCTCAGGGCGTCCCGAGTCGGCCTCACGGCCCCCGCCCTGAGAGTCGGTCTCAAGGCCCCCGAAAGTAGATTTCGGGGGCCCCTGAGGGTTGGTATCAGGGGCCCCAATCGGTATCAGGGGCCCCGGGAGTCTGTCTCAGGGGAGGGGGGCCGAGCTAGTCTCAGGGCCCCCCTAGAGAGTGGTTCTCAGGGCCCTGCAACAGTCTATTTCAGAGGGGCCCCTGAGAGTCAGTCTCAGAGAACCCCAAGAGTCGGTCAAGGACCCCAAGAGTCTGTCTTAGGGGACCCCGAGATTCGGTCTCGGGGTCCCCCTGAGAGTCTGTCTCAAAGAACCACAAGAGTGAGTCTCAGAGCACCCCAAGAATCGGTCTCAGGGGGCCCTCATAGTCTCACGGGTTTCTCTCTCAGGAGTCAACATTTAGTTTCAGGTGGCTGCGAGAGTTAATCCGGGGGTCCGAGAGTTAGTCCAATTTGATCTGCAGAGTGCTGGTTTCAGGGGGCCCCAGAGGGGTAATTTTGGGAGCCCTCGAGATTTAGCCTCAGGCTGTGCCCCCCCCGAGTTTTGGTATAAGCGGCCCCAAGAGTCAATCTCAGGGAGCACCCAAAAGTTAGTCTCAGAGGGCTCCCGGTTGTCAGTCTCAGAGACATCCGAAAGTTATTTATTTATTTATTTATTTCACATTCAAGGGCGATTCCATCAAACGATGGCTATTCTTCACCCCGGGTCGAGTTAAATGAAAACAAAACGATGAAACAAACCAGACACAACTAGACGCTCACCCTTGCATGCACACACTTGTCCAGACTGTTGGTTAAGCATCATTCAGCTGCTGCTCCGTAGATAAGTTAATCTCAGGGTTCTGAGAGTAATTTCCAGAGTTGCTCCCGATTTTTGGTTTCACGGGCCCGGAGTTAGCCTTAGGCCCGCGAGAGCTAATCTGGAGCCTCCGAGAGTCAGTCTCAAGAACGCCAAAGACACAGTCTCAGAGGTGATTCCACCCCCCCCCCGGGTGTTTGTCTCAGGGGCGCCCTAGAGTAAGTCTCAGAGGGCTGTCGGAAGTCATTCCCATCCCCCCTCCCCCACCCCAAAGACAGCCTCAGGGGACCCCAATAGCTAATCTGGATGGCCACGATAGTCAGTCTCAGCCCCTCCCCCTCCAGAGCAAATCTGGGGGGCCCCAATAATTAGTCTCAGAGGTGCTGCCGATAACTAATCTCAGGAGCCCCGAGAGATTCTCAGAGGTCCCCAGTTTTGATCAAGAGGCGTCGTGAATCACTCTCAGAGATCCCTTGAGATATAATCGGGAGAGCGGCCGAAAATTATCTTTGTGAGTGCCGCCAAGTGTTGGTGTTAGGTGGCTCCAGAGCTCAAATAAAAATTTTCAAAATCATATGCCTCGGAAAAAATGTACCTACCCCTATTGCGTACTAAAAAAGGACAAATTGAAACATGTCGATGAGGCACCATTATCGAAGGAAAGGCAAAAATTAATATAATTTTATCATAAGAGCAAATCGAACAGGGCTAGTCAATATTTTAATCGAGTAGCTTAACACCAATAAATACATTCCTCATTACATTCCAATATTTTCCTAGGAAACCAGACAAACTAAGGTAATGACAGAAATTGATGAGCATAATCCCAAAAAGAAAAATAGGTATGCAAGGTTGAAAATAACAATAACAGAGTGAGCCAAAGCGATAGATATCTTGGGCGCCTTTTTGTCTTGATAATTTGCTCGTTTACAAGATAGCAAGGGTAAGAAAGTAACTGGATCTCAACAGGATCTGTCGACGGAATAGAGGTTATGTAACGTTCAGGACACAATCCCATATCCCTTGTATCTTTATCCTTTTTTTCGTTTCTTTGGAAATTTCCTGATTAAAGAGTTCATGGATTCGACACCGGGAAATAATTGCTAATCATTTCCCGTAGATCATTTCTTCGTACTCAAAACGACTGACCTCCAATAACTTCATGTCTGATTACCCGGGTGAATTGAGGTAGAATCAGGTTTAACATCATGCGCGCATCAACATTGAAAATCCCGAAATATGGCTCAAAGCTGTTATTATAGCCACGCTACCATATAAGTTATGGGCCATCCTTAATATTTGGTGACCTTAGTTTACCAACACTTGGTCGGATCGAAAAACCAAGCTATAAACAAAATAAGAATGAATGCTTAAAAAGCCATAACAAAATTTCCTTCGTGTGAATGTTATAATGTTAAAATACTATACAAAAGATATAGGAGATGGGCCCGGTTGCTAAGGGAACCCCGGCCTGGGGCCCTGACGGTAGTCGGACCCCTCCTTGGCCGAATCCTGGCTACGCCACTGTGTTCTGAGACTCTACATCAGCCACCCTGGGACCCCTAAGCCTAGCTGGGGCCCTGAGCAAATCTGGGTACAGCTGTGCTTAACTGGGCCTCTGATCTGGTATGGGGGCCCTGAACTCTTCTAGGGTCCCTGGGCTAAGCTGCTAAGCTGGGGCCGTGAGCTTGAATGGAGCCCCTGAGCTGGTGTGAGACGGGACGCTATATCAGCCGATCTGGGCCCCTGAGCTGAGCTGGCCTGTACTGAACAAGAGCCCTGAGCTGGTCTGGGGCCTCAGAACTGTTCTAGCATCATTGAGCTAAGCTGGGATCCGTGAGCTTGAAGTCCCTTGAGCTGTTTTGAGACCCTACATGAGTCGACCTGGGGACCTCCGAGCTGAACCGGGCCCCTAAGCTAATCTGGCACCCTGTGCGAATCTGGAGCTCCCCTGTGATGAGCTTCTATGGGTGCTGTGCTTATGTAGGGTCCCTTGACAAGCTGGTCCCAAAGCTAATGCACTGGTCTGGGCCCTTGAGCTGACTGATCTGGTTTCCTGAGCCATGGTCTGGACTTTGGGGCCCTCCGAGATAATTTGGCGGCCCCTGGGCGGCATAGGCATAGGAACCGGGGTCAGGGGATACTGCCCCCCTTTTGAGGTGGGCCCCCGCAACGAATATAAAAATATCAGCAACTGTAATATAGAACAAGGAACCCAAACGGCCCCGATAGCTTGTCTGGGAACGTTCAAGTTCGGTAGTACGCTGCCTGCAAGCCCCTGGAGGAGGAGCGCTTCGTAACAAAGCCAAGGAACCTACTACCCGAGTGTTTCCAAATGAGTCCCGAGAACTGGGCCCAATCAAACTCCATTCCATATCAATCCCAACACAAAATATGAATCGGACACGGACCCTGCACTAAATGCCAAGCAAAAGTCGTCCCTGAGCCATCGAAAGGCGCGACGTCTTTCGATGCCGGGGTTATATGGTGTCGCCAACTCTTTCCCTGTTGGAGGGGTTTCTTTGGAGTCAAATTGCTCCTTGCACAAGGAATCTGCCGTGCCTTAAACCCGAGTTGGTCGCGTGGAAAGCAAGGTTGCTGACCTATAATAACATGCCATAACAACTATAACACCATGCCCACACCTCCTCGGCATCACAAAGCTGGCCATCAAGTACCACCATTGCACTTGCAGTCATGCTGGAACTCTGCATTTTAGCCATCGAAATATAGCTAGGCGTATTCATTGTGATCAGCCTTTGCCTAAATCAATCTCTAATGATGGAAAGAATAGATCAGTAATAACCTACATAAATGTTCCCATTTTCGTCATTGAATAAGCAAATACAAGTTGATTAGGCATAGCGAAGTTAGGCTATTTGGTATCAAAGCATTGTCTGTAGTTTTCTAAGCAGTTCTTAATTTTGTAAATGTAATGAAAAGGGCCTAAACATCTGTAAATATAAAAAACGCGCTCGTGGTAAAAAATGATTAAAATCCTCAAAAAAGCTTAAAAATGTATTCCGTATTGGAAAAGGGTCTAGGTAAAAAAACAAAAAATGTTTTTTTTGGCGTTTTACTATGATTTATTACATCATAATAGGTACAGCTCGAAATCATAGGAAAAAAATAATTTCTCAATTTTCCATATATTGAGATCCTTGTGTGCATGCATGCCTTATTACACTAAACGAGCTATTTAAAATTTTTAAATTATAGGCCCTTTGGGACTGGGCCCCCCTTGAGGTGGCCCCCTCTAAGGTTGGCCCCCACTTTTCAAACCGTTCCTACGCCCTGTATATATATATATATATATATATATATATATATATATATATATATATATATATATATATATATATATATATATATATATATATATATATATATATATATATATGTTGGCAGAATATTCTCTCGGATGCATGTGCTATTAAACGCGACAGCATACTTAGCTTTTGTTAGTTTCTTCTGAGTCTTTTCTATTTTTCTTATGACACCCTTGGTATGCTCTGTCAATTCATAGATTAATTCTCCAATGGTCATTTACTTTGTATATATTATTTCGTGCTACGTTTCAACAAATAATTACTTTTGTTATCATCAGGCTTAATATATACCTATGTTCGATCAACAAAGACACACAGTGGATACGAAAATTGAATAAAACACTTTTGAGAAGGACAAGTTGTGGCTTTGAGCAGTGGTTGAGAAAAATAAAGCTGAGGATTAAAACATGTTTAAAACATCTTTGGTCTTTCACTTTCGGAAAACACACTAGATTAGCTGACGCGATTTTCAGTCAGCTAATCTGTATGAGGGCCAATAATTGTGCTATGAACTATCTAGGAGGGTTATGATGCCATCATACTCGGTCTGCACACAGATGGTCGGTCGTAGTTGGTGGATGTAGACAGCCTCCAGTATTTTTAGGCGTTGTCTGTTGCGTTCTCGCGCCAGGATCGTGGTGTTGTCGTCCAAGTCCTTTCTTGTGATGTTCAGTCCGTGCTCTTTTTTGGTGTGGTCAGCTGGACCGCCGTTGTTCAGGTGCATTGTCAGTCTTCTTGTGAGGTGTGTCGTAGTGTGGCCTACATAGCAATGGTTTGGCAGGAGCTTGCAATCTCCGTGGGGGCATTTGTATTTGTATGCCACATTTGTCTCCTTCTTGATGTTTCGTTTCTCCTCGTTGTTTTTCATTATGAGGCTTGAACTCTTGGTCGTTTTGTAGTAGATGATGGTTTTGATTTCATGTCCAGGCTTGGGTTTTACATTCTTCGCTATGATGTTTTTCAGGATGGTCTCATCTTTTTTATAGCTTTCACTCATTTGGTTTTTATAGAATAACTTGTGTGTTACTCTTTCTTCGGTGTTTTGCTGAAGGTTCGGCTTGGTGTTTGGATCCGATTTGTCGGTAAAATATCTTTCAAGGCATTTGTTTATCTCCAGGTCGATTTCGGTGCATGTATAACTGTTGTTGACAAGCATTTGTTTTACATGTTCCAGTTCTTTGTGGATGAGGTCCCATGAACTGCATGTCCTTAGGGCTCTTCTGATATACGTTGAGATTACCCCCTTTTTGTATCTTTCTGGACAAATGCTTCTTGCGTCCATGCACTTTTCAGCATCAGTTGGCTTTCGGTAGACTTTGGTGACGTAGTTGTGGTCGGCTACTTCGATGTCGATGTCCAGGAAATGTAGGTTTCTGTTGTTTTCGGTTTCGTGGGTAAAGTTCAGCACAGAGTTTTTCTTCAGATGTTGTTTTAGGTCAATGAGGTCTGATTCTTTTTCCACATGTACGTATTCCACATTCTCCACATTGGAGAATTAATCTATGAATTGACAGAGCATACCAAGGGTGTCATAAGAAAAATAGAAAAGACTCAGAAGAAACTAACAAAAGCTAAGTATGCTGTCGCGTTTAATAGCACATGCATCCGAGAGAATATATATATATATATATATATATATATATATATATATATATATATATATATACAGGATTACAGTTTAAATACAAAACACCACACAGAAGCGGCTGCACTTTTAACCAACTCCTACTCAGCGTAGTCTACTCAGCGTAGTTTGATCTCCAGAGTTAGGCAACACCAGGGAATTTCAGAAAGAACTAAAAAATGTTAACAACTCCAGATTCTTCGGCAATCAGAGACCACTCTTTTGAGTGTGATACACCCATAACCTTAGATCAATTCACGGTAGTAAATAGAAGCTCATCTAACATTGACCTCAGAATTTTAGAATCACTTCATATACATGAAAATTAAACCAGTTCTAAACAATACTAGCTCGGCCTTTACCTTAAACATTGTACAGTAGTTGAAATAGGAAGAACCTTTTTAAAAAGTGCAGCCGCTTCTGTGTGGTGTTTTGTATTTAAACTGTAATCCGTGTGTTTTATGTACTGTATTATATTTAGGTATGCCTTCGGCAATTATGCCTCCTTGAACTTAATTTCTACTATTTACTTATTGCTGATGATGTTTCTGTTGAGATACGAAACCGGTCCAATAAATGTCACTTATAGCAAGTTTATTCCTTTTTCGATTTCTGAGCATTGTACATCCTAATAAAAACAAACTCTTCGATATCATTAAACGCGACCATGGACGGAATACACTTCGACAATCATTTGACTACCTCGAGATAAACAAGAAGCTCTCAAAATGTGATTTGGACATTCAGTTCTTAACAACATGCAAGACCTACGATATTTTTCCAAAGTTTCTTAGATTCAAATTATATAGGCGATCACTTCAAAATGAAACTTTCTACAAGTCATGGCAAACACGGCTTCTAAATGAAGAAATCAAATTCAAGAAAAAAGACAAGTGGAACTTCAGACAACACTCAAAAATAAAAGGCAAGTCCTCTACGATTCTTTGTCTTTCCTAAAGTATGTTTGGCTCATAAGTGAGTCCAAGGTTTCGGTCTCAAAATTCACCAAATCACTTCAGACTACTCATGCTCGAAAACTTGGGCGTTTGGGTATTCATGGTCCCATTCAGCCTTGCAATCCGGAAAAAGTAATCTTCAACCTTTCCTCAAAGCCTCTACCAAAAAGGATTAAAACATTGCTTGCATTTGGATTGGAGTTTAAGCTACCTGTTTGGAATTTGAAGTTCCACAATTACTTCCTTTGCTTCGAAAAGCTAGTACATGTACTCATTGATCTTCCTCTGCCGCCTAGATTTACCTTCCAGGATATAAAACAGAAGATTCGGACGTTATGTTATAAAACTCTCCATGGATATAGATCCTCAAATGTGTTTTCATCTGTATTCTCGAAGACTGATGTTAAGCTTCTCAAGGATTTCGCCGCAGATAACTCACTTGTTGTAACGAAGCCAGACAAAGGTAGGGGTGTGGTGATTTTAGATAGGGATGACTATGTTAAAAAGTGTCTGATGTACTGTCTGATGAATCCAAGTTTTGTGTCGTCAATGAACCTATTAGAAAAGTACTGCGCCAAGTTGAAGACAAAGTAAATCGAATCTTAACGAAGTTAAAAATTCCTCAATCATTTCTGATGAAACTTACAAAAGCTTACATGTGTCAGGCTCCACTCCGGGAATTCTGTATGGCCTACCCAAGATCCATAAGCCAAGTATCCCGTTGCGCCCCATTTTTCAGCCTGTGGAACTCCTGTATATAAACTTGATAAGTACCTAGTCCCTATTTTGGCCCCAATAACTGTAAATGAATTCTCCATAAAGAACAGTTTCCAGTTTGCTCAAGATATACGTAACATAGAACTCAAACCGGGCATGGTACTTGCCAGCTTCGATGTCGAAAACTTGTTCACCAATATACCTGTCCATGAAACTATAGATATAGCTGTTAATTCTTTGTTCAAAAACTGTTCCCAAGTGTCCGCATACCCAAAAACTTTTCCACTCAATCTTAGAAATGGCTGTCAAAAGCTCCTATTTTCTCTTCAACGGACAACTATTCAAACAGAAGGACGGTGTAGGGATGGGACTACCCTAGGTCCGTCCTTTGCAAATATATTCTTATGTCACCATGAAGCACGTTGGCTTGAAAACTGCCCCTCGGAATTCCGTCCAAAATATTATAGGAGATATGTTGACGATACGTTTGTGATATTTCAGAAAGAGACCCATGCTAATAAATTCCTAGACTATCTAAATAGTCAACATCCGAAAATGAAGTTCACTAAAGAAGTTGAAAAAGATGGGTGTATCCCGTTTCTTGACATCCGAATTGAAAGAAAAGGTAAGAATCTCGAGACCTCTGTCTTTAGAAAGCCGAGTTTTACTGGGCTGGGAACTAGTTTCTTTAGTTTTATTCCCTCGGTGATAAAAACGTCCATCATTAAGTCTGCCGTCTTCCGTGCCTTCATGCTCAGCTCTAGCTTCAAGAACTTTGATTGCGAACTTAATTTTCTAAAAAGTTTTTCTCCAGTAATGGCTTCCCTCTTCACATGGTAAATACGGCCATAAAGAGTTTCCTTGACAAACGGTACGCCAACCCTCCTCAAAAGTTAAGTGTTCCAAAACTCGTGAAATACTTTGTCCTCCCCTATTTCGGTAAACAGTCATTGAACATGCAAAAGGAATTGACTTCAATTTTAGCAAAGTTTTACCCCTTTCTGGACCCAAAGATAGTGCTAAAAAACAGCTTCACTATTGGTTCATTTTTTCGGTTTAAAGATTTGATTCCGAAAGATTGCCTTTCTGGAGTAGTGTACAAATACAGTTGCGCTTCTTGCCAAGTGTCGTACGTTGGGTCTACTCAGCGTAGTTTGATCTCCAGAGTTAGGCAACACCAGGGAATTTCAGAAAGAACTAAAAAATGTTAACAACTCCAGATTCTTCGGCAATCAGAGACCACTCTTTTGAGTGTGATACACCCATAACCTTAGATCAATTCACGGTAGTAAATAGAAGCTCATCTAATATTGACCTCAGAATTTTAGAATCACTTCATATACATGAAATTAAACTAGTTCTAAACAATACTAGCTCGGCCTTTACCTTAAACATTGTACAGTAGTTGAAATAGGAAGAACCTTTTTAAAAGTGCAGCCGCTTCTGTGTGGTGTTTTGTATTTAAACTGTAATCCGTGTGTTTTATGTACTGTATTATATTTATATATATATATATATATATATATATATATATATATATATATCCACTGTGCCGTACAGGTCGTGTACGAAATCGTACATAGGTGAAACAGGACAGGGTCTAAAAACAAGATTAAAAGAACCTAGAAGAAACCTTCGAAACAACTCAGAATTCAGTGCATTTGCCATACATTCCACGAAAACAAATTATCTACCAAACTGGGATAGAGCTAAAATTATAGCAGTTTGTAAAAACAAAGATAAAAGGAGAGCTACAGAAGCAGCACATATAGCTAAAAATTAAACTTTTAATCTTAGGCCAGGCTTCATGAAATGGGCAAAATCTGCGGCTGTATTAGGTGTTGGTTAAGCAAAGAGAGAGAAAAATTTTTATATAATAATAACAAAAACAATAATGATCATAAAATAAAAATAGAACATTATTTAAAACAGTGATAAGGCTAAATTGTCTCATATCGAAGCTTGCTTGTATACATTTTATAATAATTCAAGAAGCATTATTGGAACATCCTCAAAAAACGGTGCCTTTATATTTCTGTCGCACGATAATTTTGCACAAAAATCCGAACGATGAAACTGCTGCATGTCTTGATGACGGGTTCCTTATCCCTCCTACCATAGATGCTGAAGAAGACAATTTTTGTCGAAACGCGTTCATCTGCCTGCTGTGTTAGTTTAAGTGTTAATATTATATATATATATATATATATATATATATATATATATATATTAATAGACACATATGTCAACATCCAGACCGGTTTCGATATATTACAATATCATCATCAGTGTAATAAATAAAAAACCTACATAAGGAGCAGAGCAGTAGACAAGAAGGCCAAAGGCGCAGTTTCACGGATAATTGCTAAAAATATAAGACACTGCCAAACACACACATATATGTTGAAAGTACTTGCTATACAAAGATTTGAAGAGGGAAAGCCGAAGACATTGTGTTCAACCTAGGTTTGTTTTTAGATATATAAAGAGACTCGAGAATTCTTAAATCTACACCCGTACCACACCTATCCAGAATTTTGAAATCATCAATGGTGACCGGGGTATCACATTGATGTGAATGTTCGCGAATCGCAGACGGATCTGGATCCGCCACCATTCGGTTAGTCCGGTCGGACATACCTAAGTGTTGTTTTATCCTGCAGTGTAATGAACGATGGGTGGAACCAACGTATGACGCACCACACGATGCGCAACAGAATTGATACACCACTGAGGATTGGCAACTCTTAGGTAACCTGTCCTTGAACCGGAAGATAGAACCCAAGTATGAGGTGTTCTGAAGGACGATCTTTGGATTGAGATAAGGGTAATATTTGGAAAGAAGGGACAATATCTCTTTCTTAAGTTTTAGAGACTGCTGACCAAAATACGGAATAACAAAATATTTCTCAAGTTTCTTAACTGTACATGCCTTGGGAGATAAATCGTACTTCTTATTCAAGAAATCCTTGACCGAACAAGCAAAAAGATGAACGGGAATGCCATTGTTTTTAAAAAAGCACTTAAAAATTCGAGTTCCCTGTGGAAAAGTTGGAATGATGAGCTGATACTAAATGCCCTATAGATAGCCGTTAAGGTGATGGCACGTTTTACAGCAAGGGGTATAAAGCTAAAAAAGCTAGTTCCTAGGCCAGTGAATGTTGGCTTTCGATAGACCGATGTTTCAAGATTAGAGCCGACCCTACTAACGCATACGTCAAGGAATGGCAGTTTACCACTTTGTTCGACTTCTTTTGTAAACTTAATATTTGGATGTTGAGCATTAAGAAAACTCTGCTCCTATGTAGGTTTTTTTATTTATTACACTGATGATGATATTGTAATATATCGAAACCGGTCTGGATGTTGACATATGTGTCTTTATTATTTGTTAAGTTCATACTTTTACTACAACTTAAAAGAGTCTTTATTCCTATATATATATATATATATATATAAAAATATATATATATATAAATATAAAATATAAATATATATATATATATAAGATAATATTAATACAGTGCTGGTTGAACGTCACCGCAGCTTTGGCTTTTAGTAGTTTTCTTTCTAGGGTTTCAATGTTCCTGATAAGTTTTCGGTTTTCTATGCTATGTTCGTGTAAAATTGTTCCGATATTCATGTGATATTAAAGAAAATTGAAGTAAAAAACGCACCTAAAGTCGACCGGTTTCATTTATCTCACATAAACATTTTCAAGACTGAGGTACGTTGAATACAGCCCCCTCCAACAGCAAGCGCAGACCACCGGATGTGACGTCACACCTCGTAGCATATAACATGGGAAAATTAAATGATTAAATATCAAAATTTTTGCAAAAAGAGGCCCAAAATCGAAAACAAAATGCTTATTTATTGCATTTGAGACAAAACTTGATTACCCTGTACTCTCACAAACTCGTTAGCGGGAAGTGCCATTAGCAGCAGGTTAACACATAGCTCAATGGTGAAGGAATTCCTCCACGCCTGTGTTACGTCACTCGGGCGTGGAGGAATCCCTCTTGAACGTACCTTTAAGTAAATGTATCTTGCGTTGAATAGTAGTTTCAAAATTTAATGTTTGAATTTTTTATGTCTCGCACAAGATCCCATGCATATGAGCACAAATCACTTCACATTGCGGCAAACGAACATGCAACATAATTAACACCACAGAGATTGATCAGATTGTCAATATGAATAAATTGTCTAAAAGGAAAGCTATACATTACGAGACAAGGACAAAATTCGTAATACACTCTAAACGTTACAATGAAAGTACACGTGAGGGAGAGGAGCTACTCTATGATAGCCGAGGCCCCTCAAAAAGTAGGAGAGTGAAAAAAATCAAACCTTAAATTTTGTACTTACTATTCAACGTACCTCAGTCTTGAAAATGTTTATGTGAGATAAATGAAACCGGTCGACTTTAGGTGCGTTAAAATCTTGTCAGAAGCATCAAGTACTCACCAGGACTTGGAAAAAGTGACCATCTTTGCCTTCTAATCAAATTAAACTGTACTCCGAAGCCAACACCTGTTGGCCCACTCAAACTGGCCATCTACAGAGGGGATTACAATTCAATGAAAACTCTAGCTAGGGCAATCGACTGGTCCACCAACCTACGAACGCTGGAAGATGAGTATAATTACTTCTGTAGACAAGTTCAGGCACTTATGCAACAATGCATACCTCTTCATAATCCTCAGAAGAAAAAGCGTCAACAATACGTTACCAGGCAGGCAATGCAAAGTATTAAGCAAAAACATAATTCCCTGAAAAAGGTCAAGTCAGCAAATTCAATCTTGGAGAAAGAAAGATGTTGGATAGAATACAAAAGGAGAAGAAACGACTTAAGAAGACTCACTCGGCGACTGCGAAAGGGCTACCAGATGAAAATAGCAGAAAAAGCCAATCAGCAACCAAAAATGTTCTGGGCTTATATACAGTCCCAAACTAAGACTCGTGACAAGATAGAAGACCTGGAAAGAAATGACGGCACCCTCGCCAGCGTCGACCAGGAAAAGGCAGAGATCCCCTCGGCATTTTTTTCCAGCGTTTTCACTGTTGATGATGGGTCCATTCCCATCCCACTTGGTCAACAGAATCCTATAAGGCGTACCATCGAGGATCTTGAAATTACACCTGCAAAAGTTGAGTAAAAATTAATATCACTGAAGCCAACATCGTCACCAGGACCGGATGGCATACACCCTAGGGTGCTGAAGGAACTATCCCAACTTCTTTGAGTGCCTCTCTGCGCCATATTTCAGAAATCGCTTGAGAGTGGCATTCTTCCTGCAGACTGGAAACTGGCAGAGGTAGTACCAATCTACAAAAGGAAAGGAAGCAAAAGTAACCCTTCAAACTACCGACCAGTCAGCTTGACCTCTGTGCCCTCCAAAGTCATGGAATCCCTGATCCGAGATAGACTCCTGGAGCATATGCAAGACACTGGTCAGTTAACATACGCCCAGCATGGTTTTGTCCCCTAAACGCTCGTGTTCCAGCCAATTCCTCTCTGCTTTAGATGGATGGACAAAAGACATCGAAAATGGATACCCTGTCGATGTGGCATACTTGGATTTTGCGAAAGCTTTCGACTCGGTGCCGCACAGGAGACTTGTTGCCAAACTTGAAGCCTATGGAATAACTGGGACTATTCTGAAGTGGATTGACTCGTTTCTATCTTGCAGACACCAAAGGGTTAGGGTGAGAGGGACCGTGTCTAGCTGGTCCCCTGTCACCAGCGGGATCCTCCAGGGGTCAGTCTTAGGGCCAGTCCTCTTCGTTCTCTTCGTGAATGACCTGCCAGATGGACTGACCAGCAGTATAAAGCTGTTCGCGGATGATGCCAAAGTCTACGGAAAAGTTACAACGGAAGACGATCGCCCTATTTTCCAAGATGACTTGAAGAAGCTGGAGATATGGTCACACGATTGGATGCTACCTTTCAACGCTAACAAGTGCGGTATTCTTCACATCGGGCCATATAATCATCGAAGCTCATACACCTTGAGTGGAGTAGAACTTGCGCAAGTGCATGTCGAAAAGGACTTGGGTGTATTTATAGACGAGGAGCTCAAATTTCGAAAGCAGGCCGCAACCGCTGTTACACGAGCTAACCAAGTCCTTGGTGCAATTAAAAGGAACTTCATCCATCTTGATAAGGCAACTTTACCCCTCCTCTACAAAGCTCTTGTAAGGCCCAATCTCGAGTATGGAAACGAGATATGGGGACCATTTAACAAGGCCGACCAATTACTAGTAGAGAGAGTTCAGAGGAGGGCAACCAGATTGGTCCCAGAACTTCAACATCTAGACTATGAGGAAAGGCTGCAGCAGCTTCATCTTCCATCCCTAGCGTATCGCCGTAAACGAGGGGATATGCTGATTATCTTCAAGATCATGCAGGGACAAACTGGAATCCGGAGAGAAGAGCTGTTTCAGGAGCCACCATTCACCGCCACGCGAGGTCATCGATTCAAAGTTTTTATACCTGATGCCATAAGCAGATCACGGAAAAACTATCTTGCTGTTCGTGCACTAAAGGACTGGAACCGCCTTCCAGCCCACGTTGTAGAATCTGACACTATCAACACCTTCAAGAATTCTCTTGACGAATACTGGTCGGACATTCTATACGAAGCCCCGCGATAAAAGGTTGTGCATTGAAAGCGAAGAAAATTTGCGACAATATTGCGGTACATGTGACAATGTTTGTACCTGAGTCAGACTAGATCGGGTAAGCCAGGCACCAAGGTGTGCCGTATAAAGACCCACTAAATCTAATACATCTAATCTAATCTAATACAATTTTCCTTAATGTGACATGATTATCGGAACAATTTTACACGAACATAGCATAGAAAACCGAAAACTTATCAGGAAAATTGAAACACTAGAAAGAAATGAAAACTAGAAAAAACTACAAAAAGCCAAAGCTGCGGTGAAGTTCAACCAGCACTGTATTTATCATAACTTGCTTCCGTCTTATACTAATATATATAAAAAAAAAAAAAAAAAAAAATAAAAAAATATTATTTTTTTTTTAAAAAAAAAAAAAAAAAAAAAAAAAAAATTTATTTACAATATTTTTTTAAAAAAAAAAAAAATTTAATTTTTTTTTAATTTTATTTTTGTTTTTTCCCTAAAAAAAATTATTATTTATTTTTTTCTATAAGAACACAACATATATATATATATATATATTGGAACGTTCTGACCAGGGTACTTTAACTACGGGTACAGCCAAGTTTCCTACTAAATATAGTCCTCCCCTGATGACGTCACCGCCCTTTCCTTCTAAGTTTTAGGAAATTCTACTAAGTTTTTGGAAGGATCAGCTGGAACATACCAACTCTGGGCGTATTTGGCAGCAATCTAGTATAAATAGAAATCAACTTGTTTCACCCATTTGACAGTAACCTTGATGACAACGCCGAGCAGCGTATTTTACGTAAATGTAATGAAAAAATAATAACACTTCAAAGAATCTGTTGAAAGGGCATGCATTTATTGGGCCAACTCAGGCCTACTTGAATTTATGCAGCCGTGAACAGTGATTTTGACAAATATACGGACACATGGATAAATCAGCAACAACATGCAAATACCTATGAGCAATTTCTAGCTTCTCAATCGCTAATTTGGATACCCTTCATCACGTAAATTTAAATTATCAGCACCCACACCTTGCTTTGAGTCCAGGGCACCTTTGCTACGAGCCCAGGCTCAGCCCCCGAGACCCTCAGTACGGTCACTACGGTCCCGAGACCCCCGAGACCTAAGCCCTCGTCCAGACTCCTACGGTCTGTTATGGGCCTTTTGATGGTCATCGCCTTCCCGGGTCGAATCCTGGCTATGCCACTACTTCTTGATGCTCGAAAAAGAGCTTTTTCGAGGGCACTCTCAGAAGCACTGTCAATTATTTGTTCTTTTCAAAAACTTAACACAACACGGTATTGATCCCGCATTTCCACAGACTAATCCCAATGTGATTTTCGTCCACACTAGCAAAATGCACTTAGACTCTGCAAAAAATAAAAAGGGGTAGGGGTAAACCATTTTCATATTACTGCTGGCAAGAGATTTTCCATGCTTGGATAAATAAACTTTCGGATTTGAGCTCATCGTTGCCTTCCGCATTGTCTATTAATACAATTTTCAGGTTTCATCCCAATTGAGCTGAGATAGGATTTTTGACAAAAAAGTCGAGCCCGGACCGCTGACGCCCTCTTTTCCCTGTTTTTGGTATGGATGATAATTATACAATGAAATTGAAATCTAACAGGGAAATATGTTTAACCTGAAAGCAGTCGCGGTCCAGATCTTACGAGTACAATGACAGACCCAAGGGAGGGGAAAGGGGGCCGCGGCCTCCTCACGCCTAAAAGGCGCCAATCTGGGGGCGAAAAGGCGCCCCCAAAACAATGGTTTACACTAGGTCTTCGAGGCAAAAAATATCCGATCTTCTCTCCCCTAGGATACGACATGTGGCGCCCCTGGGTGAAAAAATCAGCTCCTTTGGGGCGAAAAGGTGCATCCTCCGTTTGGAAAAGTGCGCCCTCTGAGGCTCGCTCGCCCTTCACTCTTACCGAAATCCTAGACCCGTCACTTCACGTGTATGAGTATTCGACAGATGAGGCCATATTCGACGATTGTGCTTATTGAATTAAACGGGCTAGAAATGTATGCTCGGAAAGTTCCACTATTGTATGAGATACTCACGGTTCAATTTGAGAGTGCCGACATCCTCCTTGCTCGTCAGGAACAATATTCACCTTCATACACCGCATTATCACAGAATAAGTTACACAAGAGGATCATGGCTATTTCACAAGAAACAGCTTCACTTAAAAACCACTCCACAAACGTCTTCTGACTTTAACACAGGAAAACAAGACAGCGCTCTTGCCATCAACCGCCCGACTTGGCGTTGAAAGGGAAAATGGCTAACAGGCTCCATGGATTCTGGTGTAACGTAAACCCCCTGATGAGGCCCAATTCCTTCAGTAAGAGTCTAATTACTATATGTATCAGTAAAAGTGTTTTTCATACTATACCTTGTGGTACTTGTTTCCAAAAGGCGGGTGAATTCACTCCATTTATTTTTACTGCTCCAGCTTTTAGAGAACCAGTACGCTGGTAGAGTAAGCTCACTCTTTTTTAAGCCACTTTGCTGTCTTCACGCCAAAATTCGCTCCTTTTCTTGTGGTATGAAGCCTCTTTAATGAGGCGTTATGACCAAAAAGGCGTTGGAATACTACACCGGGAGTGATTTTTTCTCAGTGAAACATTGGCGTTAATTTTGCGGAAAACCCCTCTTCAGGCAACAATAACTGCGATTGTTTGCAACTAGAAAATGAACCATATCAACAATTAATCACAACAAATGCAGAACAGACAGAAACCATCATCAAGAGACTGAACTCTATCGGAGATGGAGCTAATAGAATTAGCACAATGTGTAGAATACTTCACAAATATTTACACTTTTTAGTCATTTTTCCAACTTTGTTTACACCATAGAGTTTTCCTAGACATATTGAAGATAGCATGTATTACTCCTATATTTAAAGCTGGGTACCTCAATAACCTCCCAAATTATCGTCCGTTCCATCCCAAATCGATTATTTTCTGTTGAGTTCTCAAATTCCATATGCATTTAATGGACCAGCTTGAAGACCAGAACTTACTTCATTCATTATAGAGTTAGAAAACAACATAACACGTTTATGCCTATTGCTCATTTTATGATACAATCACACAGTTTCGTGAAAAAATGCAACATGTGGAATATATTTGGTTTTTAAAAAGTTTGGATGCTGAAAATTTTGATTAGCTTTTGAGAAAGATTGGGCATTTTGAGGATCATGGAAGAATCAAATTCTGGTTTCATACCTGTCTAAAAGATACCAGAAATCGTTAATAGAAGACATAAACTCTGACAATAAAGACATATCAATGGACCTTTTGTTAACACGCGCATTGACGGGGGTCTGAGCCACCTTCGCATTGACGGGGGCGGGTACCCGCCCCCCCTAAGATCTCGAGAACCACGGTAGGTAGCGAAAAACGGTAAACGGCGTTGGGCTGCCCGTCCACTTCTCCATCGAAAACATTTGTACCATTTTTTTGTCAGGTCACATTTAAGGTCACGAGAGGTCAAAACATGCCGTCATAGGGATAACATGTAAATTCAGTTTTTCGGCCAGTACATCTGAACAAGTAAAGATAGAGCAAAACGACTTAAACGATGTGAATCCTCGCAGCAAGCCGAATCGAATGATATGTAATTTGACCTTGCTAGGTCAATTCAATGATTTGACCTGACCTGAGGTCAGGTCAGGGTCAAATTATATAAAATGCATATCATTAAAACTGCAAAGCCCAGGCGAGTCTATTGCAGCTAAAATAAATGCTCTATCACCATCCGTTACTGATTTATTCCGTAAAAAGTCATTTTTCCATGTATTTCCAATGTAGAGGTACCTCGTACCTGACCTTAGGTCATCGATATAAAAAATACCGGAAAATATTTTAGAGAACTTGGTGGGGCCATTATGTGATATGAGTTTCAATCGGATAAGTTCACCCTGCTCCGACTTATGCTATCTTGAACTTTTTTTAGGTCGGGTCACTTGACCTGTACTGGTGACTTGACCTGAGATGACCTAACCTTAAAATTTTCACAGAAGTTGTAAAAATGATCAGGAAAAAGGTATGCCAAGTACGGCGGCGCTACGCGCCGCTGTTTTTCTGCTATCTCCGAAAAACCCGAGGGGGGCGGGTACCCGCCCCACTGTCAATGCACGTGTTAAGGTTCGGTCCTGCCGCCACTCCTGTACATATTTGACATAAATTGTGTTTATTTACTTTCTAAGAACGATACTTTTTATCATTTCTAGATGACACGCCAATCATGATAAAAGCAAATGCCTTTGAATAATTATGATCAGTATGCGGCGCATGTTGGGATACATGTTAACGATGATATGCCGCAACGTTGGAATCATGGGTCAAACTGCATTATATATATATAATATATATATATATATAAATATATATATATATATATATATTATAGGAAAATAATTTGCTTGTGCAACTTACTGGTTCTTCCTCAGCTGAATTGTTGCGCTGTCGTTTGAGGTGGAAATTGTGCCTGAAAGCTGGTGTGTTTATTGCAACCCCCACATAGAGCCATTTGGATAGTTCCCGAAAACCCATTTTTCATTAAGTCAGGTCTTTGCTACTCATAAACTGATCAAAATCTCAGACATGATTATAGAACAAAGCATGTAAATTATCTGGAAATTTCTAAATAGAACACTAACTTGTGCTATTGCGTCACTATTTTCCATTAATGCTTCCAATAATACTACGTTCGAACGAAATTTCTGGGCGACTCGTGTATAAACAATGCATAGCAAACTTGCTTTCTCCATTTCTGCACCTACGGTATGGCATGAAATTATGTGTCCGTTATTTGCTAAACTAGATGAGGCACCACTAGAAAAGAAAGGAAAAGAAAGGAAACAACTTGACTGTATTTTTAGGAAATATTTTTCTGAGGAAATAGATTGACGAGCATAACATTTCACTTCTGTTTAGTACGTGCTTTCCGTAGTATAATGTTCTAACTATTCATTTGGATTCAGTTTCTGAATTGAAATGAATTCTGACATCTTTATCCTCCTCTCCTTATTTTCTTTCATACTTCTCCTGCTACCATGTTATTTTTGCTGTGGTCTCTGATAAGTTTTCTTTGGTTCCATCGCTGGTAACTAGGATTTTAAACCATCAATATTGTCACGACTTGTATGTGAACTAGCATTTGGTAGACTAGGGGACCTATCTAAGAATTGGCCGGAAGTGGTACGGTCACTTAATTTAACATTCTAACAAACACTGATTTGTTATTTTGTGTCGACAAATTATTTGATGGTTGTACGGGCATGGAGAATACAAATAATCATTGCAAAATACAAGAATGTGTGTCAAAAGGCAATAACGTTTTCGAAGTCAACTATCGAACATCCTTCTCGAAGTCATTTATCCAAGCCCTCGTTTTGAATAATCGATGACGATGCATTCTTTTGACTATTTTATTAACATTTTCTCTTAGGGGTAGTCACCTTTAATACAGATTAAACATTTTGTCAAATACCATATTTCGTCAAATTTAAAGTTTTGAAAATTAGTGATATAGCAAAATCCCAAATGCTTCTTCTAGTACACAAATTTCTTACAGGCTCGCTTCCTCATTCACGCTGCAGTATGTTCAAAATAAGAGAAATCAATCATCATGAGACTCGGCAAAATGTGATTCTTGAACAACCATTTTCTAATAGAAATTATCGTTTGTTCACTACTCCCTGCCTTGGCCCTAAATTGTGGAATTCCATTTTCATCAATCAATTTCAAGTAGTTGCAGATGTGCCAGCTAGCAAAACAGTAATAAAAAATATCATAAAAAAGAAACTGTTCGATTTGTATGTCAACCAATAGACCAGATCTTTTCGTATCTCCTCTTGTCCCTGTGGTAGCCGAACTAGGTATGCGTGTTTCATTCCGTGGCGAATCGCTTCTCTAGATTTGTCGAGTTAATGATTTTGTTACAACGAATAAAATAAATTGTAAGAGCTGGCTGTTTCATCTAAACCAGGTTAAAAAAACACGTTATTAATAGCGTATATTAAACCTGTCTGTGGTTCAGCACCCGGGGTCAAGTGGCTCTGCGATGTTTCCACGCTTGACAGACAAATATCATGCTCTCATCTTCAGTCACTCTCGCCTCATCATCATAAAAAAATCAGAACCGGTGCTAGTCTGCACTGTGGTGTTCCCAAAAAAGCATGCTCACATCTAAAGTCACTCTCATCTCATCATCATCTGAAAGAACTCCATTTCTTCTAGAGATCATCATAAGTGAGTATAACGTGATTTTTCTTCTTTCTTTCTTTCTTTTCTTGACAGGACGTCTGGCCGGACAATGAAGATGCCAAAAATATATCTTGATAAATCATGAGCTTCCTTTCTTTGCCTTTGAAGGTCGGTGCGCAACAGGTTTTTCCTCGCCTACTGGCCTGAGGGGGTTATGGAAAGGGGCTCATACATGGGTAATCATGCTTTCATATCAAGTACCTCTCAATTTAAAAAAATCTCTTAGAGGAAGTCACCTGTAATACAGATCAAAAATTACAAACTATGCGAGATTCTGTCGCGCTTCAAACGCTAGTAATTTGGCAAACATTCAATCATAAGCTTCGCCGGTGGAAAAAAGAGAATGACAGTCAGTCATTCTCTAGCCTGCAGCTGACAAGAAACTTTCTCCTCATGAGATTTTGACCTTTTGTTGCATTCCACACTGGATAGTTACACAATTGTCAATTTTCTCCGATTATGACCGAAATTCGGAATTTAATGATGATTGGGGGACCAGGCCCCCACTCCTGGAATTTGCGGACAAATTTACTGATCCTGATGTTGACGAATACTCTGCAGTTTCCAGCCTTGACCTTCCGTTGTTGGACCGTTTTGAGGTGACGGAGGCGAGTGTGCGCTGTGCGTTGGACGACTTGGAGGTACATAAGGCTTGCGGGCCGGACAATGTGAGTGCACGGATAATAAAGGAGTGTGGGCAGCAATTGTTGGTCCCGCTTTACATACTGTTTAATAAGTTTGTGACGCAGGGGGTATTCCCGGGCAGGTGGGCGGAGGCTAATATTGTTCCACTGCACAACAGGGGATCTCGTAAATTAGCTTCAAACTATCGATCGATCTCGCTCACCCCACTGTTTGGAAAATTATTGGAACGCTGTACCTATATGTAACGCACTTCTAACCCATGTGCATCCTGTTCTGGTTCAAAATCAACACAGCTTTGTTCCACGTAAGTCCTGCGACACAAATTTAGCCTCTCTTTTGAAAACAGCGTGGGACTCCATTAACTTAAAAACACAAACTGACGTCATATACACAGATTACACTGCGGCATTCCAGAGTGTCAATCATAAATTGCTCATTCAAAAGCTTAAACATTCGTTCCAAATTTCCGGCACTGCTCTCGATTGACTTTCTTCTTATTTAGGCAACAGAAAACAACGTGTAATTGTAAATGGAAAATTTTCAGCTTGGGCTCCAGTACGCTCTGGGACGCCTGAAGGCGGAATTTTGTCACCTTTGCTGTTTGCCCTGTTTGTTAACGATCTACCGTCCAAAATCAAGACGAATTGTCTCCTCTTTGCCGACGATGTTAAGCTCTTCCACCAAATTTCCTCTTTAGCGGACGCTGAACTTCTCCAGGCTGATCTCAACACTCTAACTGAATGATCACATCTTTGGAAACTTCAACTTAACCCAGTTAAGTGCAAATCATTAACTATAACACTGAAACGCAATCCAGTTCTAGCCACCTATGAAATTCAAAACAATTCCCTTGAAAAAGTAAACTCAATACGAGACCTTGGTGTGTGGCTAGACTCAAAATTAACGTTTCAGGACCACATTGATCAAAACCGTCAGTAAGGCAAACAGGACACTTGGCCTGCTGATAAGGTCCCTCCAGACAGGCCATCCAGTGGGAGGATCGAGATCGAGTTCAAAATTTAAACCGGACCCAATCTTGGCAGCTTATTTTGGCAATGTTTGCTCAATTTTAGAATATGGTTGCATTATCTGAGGAGGGGCTGCCGAGACACATCTGTGCAGGCTCGAAAGAATACAACATAAATTTCTTATTTGGCTTTCAAACATTTCTCTCAATCACTCGTAGTCCCTTGACTACTCTGATCTTTTGGAACATTTCAAAATTTGCAGTCTTGCTTCTCGCCGTCTGCAATACGATATCATGTTCATCCAGAAGACCATAACAGCCAGGACTGACTCTGCCCTACTGCTCGGGAGTTTCCCGCTGCGTGTACCGCCTCGGCACACCCGAGCTATGACCGGCACCTTATTTCATGTTCCGCATGCTCGGATAAATACGGTGCAGCGTGGACTGTTTTGTCGAGCGCCCAGCAACTTCAATGCACTCATGACTGCGCGCCCCCACGCCGATCCGTTCAGGTGCAGCCACGCACAAATTAGGGCCCATGTAAGATCTTTTATTAGAGCTACCCCTATCGCCAGAGATATTGGTAGGCTGTGAATTGTCATCATTTGGAGAGCATGTAACTTAGTTTATTTATGATGGTGCTGGTTTTGTGATATATTTTTACCATGTATTATGCCTGATGTCTCTCCATTAGAGTTATAATTTATCGTGTCCTTGTTGTATGTACATCACCTTTTATTGTATTGTAATGTGAGTGTTTTACCGTCTGGACTTGAGCTGTCACTGGGGCTTGCCCTGTTGCTCATCAACTCTTAATAAACAAATAATCTCCCCCACACCCACCCGCGCTCCGACGCGTATGCTTTCAATAAGCAATGACCTTCAGTTATCTTTAAGCAATCGTTGTGATGGGAGTTCTGGTTCTTATTGTGCTGTCTACGCTAAAATGTGGTTGCATGGTGAGAGAAGGTGATTTTAATAATTCTGAGACAAATTTACAATCTTAAATGTTGGAAACAAAATGGCATGTCTTCAATACGATTCCAGAGGTGAAAGAAGTAAATAACATTGCATAGAAGGCACCGAACAGAAATTAGAAAATTGTTTTCGGCGTGTTGGCTTACCCTCGCCTCGCTGGGTGAGTCCCCACGCACCTCAGCGTCCACAATACGATGAACAAGAAGCTCGTCTTGTGTTCTTCCGGCAGGGTTTTCGGGTGTCGCGGAAAAAACGTTCCTCGCACACGACTGGGAGACGTTGAGGGACATGTCTATGATTTTGATAATTGGTGGTACAAACCACCTGGGCTACGCCTTTTTCCGAGAGGTTCCATCTTGTCTTAATGCTTTTCTAGGGGTCATTGTGTCAAAATTTTACCGAGAAGTAGAGGAGCCAGTTCGCCAAAAGGCGGCCAAATAGTTCAAAAGAGTTCCGTGGCCGGCAGGGGATGGGCGGCAAACAATGGAACACCTCGAAAACAGGGTGCCTCTACAAGGGTCGTCCTTTAAAATATATGTTACCGCGTCTGTTCTGCTCGTTTCTCTCATTTCAGGGCGATTCAGTGTGCTCTCGGCGCCCGGTATCTACTGGAGGACAGTTTCACGGATCTTAGGGAGGCGGCGATCAATCCCTTAGACCCTCTTGGATCCGCCCTGGGGATGTTTGTCTGGTTTGCTCATACTTTTCATTATTTCCCTTGCATTTAAGTTACGATAAAATGATGGTTCATTTTGTGTTTGAATTAAGGGTTCCTTTTGCTGGTAACAACGGAAAATGCTGGCATTTTATGAAAGAAAGTTAAAACTATTGACAGGCTTAACCAGGCATCATCTAAATGCCTTTTCTCTCTTTCTCTGGAAAACATTACCGAGTTTTCAGCGTTACCGACTTAGTTATCTATTCATTGTTATCAAGGTTGCCGTCCCCGACAGTGTTTATTGAGCTATCTTTATCGAATTTGAGGTGAAAGGTTTTGAGTGTCCACTGTTTGATGTTAAACTGTCCCGGAAAATTGAACCTGAGTACCATTGAACCGGCAATCTATCGAAAGGTGTTGAAACGGACTAGATCGCCCTAGAGACTCATTGTCTCTTACTTTATTTGTATCTCATATTTTGGGGATGAGGTGACTTAGTGGATAGCACCCTTGTCTTCTAAGGCACTGGTCCCGGGTTCGTCCCGGCGGAGCCTCTTAATAAGTCGAACTGATGCCCAAAAATCCCTTCCAACAAGGTGAGAGTTGGCGACGCCGTTTGACCATGGCAGTTGGTGCGTCGTTAAACCCCAACAATTATTATATGGAGCTCCAATATGGTTTCTAGAATATTCGATTGATAAATATTCGCTCAACGTTGATAATCATCATCCCTGCGTTTTTGCGCGGAAAGAGATTGGATTTATTAGCGTGAGTGGCCATTATTTCTGTCGAACAGTTCAGAACGATTATGTTGCAGCCTAATTACACCAATCGCTGCCTTATTGCTCTGCCATTGCGTTCTTGTGCGGGCCAGGCACAGTAGTGCCTACTTTCTGGAGCCTTCCGTGACCACATCCAGCCAATATATGACGTATCGTGACATATCGCGTTAGCTATCCTTCATTAGGGGGCCTTCGTGTCTGGAGGTTTCCGTCGGCTTGACTACGATTTCCCATGAGCCGCGTGGCCTCCAGGCGGCAGCGCTCCCGGGATTACCTCGATAGACGGCCCCGTGGTCCAATATTGTCTCGGGCGGAACAACCAATGGACATTGCCTCTGCTGTCCTCGCCCGGTACATGGTAAACAAGTTACGTCTGCACTATCTGCTCTGAATCTAGGCTCCATGCTGTGGTTGTAGTCTTCAGACTGCAAGGAAAATTTGTGTTTTAAGCTGGAGCATTCCCGTAGTACCCGCCCCAAAAGCAGTCTGCTTCATCAGCCTACTACCAAGATAAAAAGAGCACACATTAATTCAAGTGTGGCATGGGACTGGGTGTGCGTTGGCGTGGTCAAAGAGGCGTTCCACGCGCACCACCATTCATCCGTGTAGACATTTTGGTTTCTTGACACCCGCCCTGGTGGACCTCCGCGCCACCTTTGCCCTGGTGGGGCAGGGGGTTTCAAACATTCCCCTTGAATTTGGCTCCTATGCGGGATAGTGAAAAATCGCGAAAGATGGTGGACAGCCCAAAAACACTTCACTTTTCGACTCAGGCCGATAGTGAGGTCATGACAGGTCAAATAAGGTGGCATGTCAGAGTAGAGTAGATGTTCAATATAACTGACATTGTAGCAGCCTTTGGGCGGGAAATGAGGGTTTGACCTTGAAAAAGATCTTTGAACTTGACCTGTGATCCAATTCCCCGACTCCTTTTTAGTTTATAAGCAAGATTTTGGTGCTTTAACTCAACTTCAAACACAACCAGTAAGTTCAGTGTAAATATGTGGCCTTGGATAGGAAAAAGTATCTTGAGCCTATATCTTTTAGGCTGTGACGTTTTTTTGCCTTTTGCTCAAATAGCCAAGTCAGTCGGCAAGTCATATTGTAGCACAATTTTTCAGTGTGTGATTTTTTTTTGCTTTTCGACTCTTTGCCCCTCCCAAACCGACCGGCTGGATCCGCCACTGGCCTTTGGTCGATGATATATTTCACAATTTCTCGCGCGAATTTTTGCTTGCAAGCTGTTAGAAAATGCCTAATTTCGGAACAATGTTTCCTTTGTCATTTTATTGAGGCTGCGGGTGTTTTTCATACAAAACGATGCAGTTTTTCCCTATCTGGCAAACTGAACATAGGAGAGGCATGGACAGGGGTTTTCATCGTTATTTATCAGGGCTAAGAATAACCACACACGTGCTGTTGAGTAGTTCGTTGAAGTAAAACAAACGATTATGTCGTCTGGAAACATTCCTGTCATGTGCAGCTATTACTGGGTCCTTACTGGAATGGCGGGAGTCCCATTACACCGTGACCAATAGGCAAGGTCCCCGCACACCCCAGGAATTTGCGAGCGATAGACCACCATTCTCTATTGATTTCTACGCCGGAAAGAATACTTCGTTATGCATAGGTAATAATCTTTTGTAGCGGTCTGCATGGTCGCGTGATGCTATACAGACAGCCCCATGCGGCCAGGGAAAATGGTCAGGAGTACATACCTTGCTTCTCATTTTACGGATGAGTCGCTTGATGGTAAATAGATACAGCCGGCCATGTAAGGAGGGTTCCATCATCTTCAGCCGGACGTGTGCGCCGCTGGGGAGGCCTTTGGGTCTGTGTCTGACACCACTGTCGCCCAATGCCCGGCGCGATTTCTGCCGGTGTGGCGACGGCCTCCGGCCTGGCGGAGACCGCGCCCGACCGTCCAGCCCCATGTAATTAAGCATTGTTTACGCACGGTTGCAGGATGAAAAAGGGTTTAGCGCGACAGGCAGTTATTATCGTCTTCTTAGCGCGTGCTGCTTTAGGATTTTGTTCATAAGAAAACGTCAACGTGTTCTCATGATTTTGGTTGGATATGCTACCTTTATAATGTTTAACACGCGCCCCGCTGGGAGGGGCGAAATTCGCCCATGTCCTGGTTTTTCTCAGGTAACGCAAAAAGAAGAGACGTAGAACAACGAAACTTACAGTACCTTATCCCTAATCAATTTTACGCATCTGAAAATTTTTTAGGTCAGGTCATGTCAGGTCAAGGAGCTATCCAAGGTCAAGCGACCCGACCTCAAAACCTAAAATCACGTGTTTGAAGCGGCGCCTAAGGAACATTAGCCAACCGATCAGTTTGAAACTTTCACAATATGATGAGGTCACAAGTGTCTACAAATCTGCTATCTCGGAACTTTGACACTGTTGGCCTAAGGTGGGGTCTATTTCTTGGCCATCCATAAATCTATGGTGAAAAATAGGGCTCGTTTTCAGTAAATATTGGATAGATAAAGCTGAAAATCCTCAAACCGTGTATTCTTACCAC
Source organism: Lepas anatifera (assembly GCA_034440635.1). NCBI lineage: Eukaryota > Metazoa > Arthropoda > Thecostraca > Lepadidae > Lepas > Lepas anatifera. The sequence goes on along the minus strand of JAOTON010000842.1, from coordinate 1,198,369 downwards.
GATATTGACCATTAAGTTGAGTTTTTGAGCATCTAACCTCTCAAAGGCCATGTCATTTCACAGGAGCATACCGTGATTGTTTTGCCAATAACTTCTCGATTCGTTGTGTTTCAATCCGATTCGTATCAATATATTCAAATCAAGAAGACTCGATTCGTATCAATCGGCGTAGAAGTCGATTGATATACAACATGACCATACCAGGTCACCCTGTGACCCTGACCTAGCTCGATGTCAGGTCATTTTCATGATTTGACCCAGCAAGGTCATAGTATACATCATTTGATTTTCCACGATGAGAGGATCCGATGATGCATAAAAATTTATTCAAGCTCCCCCCGAGTAAAAATCTACAGGGGGAAACGTTCACTGCACTGTTGTAAGCCTATGGAAACTTCTTTGACCTATGCTAGCCTCAATATTGACCTGACATAAAAATACTTGGTGTAATTTCTCTTCGTCTCGTCAAGAGCTTTCGAACGCCGTCCGTAATTTTTATTTAGCTTGCCTGGGAAATGCGATACGGAGGGGGCGAAATACGCCCCCCAGCGGGGCGCGTCATGCCAGGGACTCCAGCGGGGCGCGCGTTAAACTAAATGCTCGTGTGATAGAGCATATCTGAAAACCTGATTGATGCATTTGTCGCTGAGCTCGCCATGTGCGAAGAAATAAACTTGAAGAGAGTAAAAATGCACCCCTCTCGACCTCGCGCTACGGCTATAAATGTTTCGGTGCTCATGAAAAGCAGGTGGCAACTAGGTCAACCGGGGTTCAATCACATTTTTTATTCAATCTGTTTAAGACACAGAACAGCACTGAATGAGGCGGTTGTACGGCAGGGATAGATCCACCGTACCAGGACAGGTCCACCGCTGCGGTAGAGGTCAGTGATATCAGTCATTTCCAAACAAACTCGGAATCTACGCTCCTCCATCCTAGAATAGCTGGAAGCCGCAAGAAACCAAATAGGGAAACTCGATTACATCGCATGGAATAAGATCAAATGCAAACATTGATAACAACAACCAATCATGCACGCGAAACGTAAAGCAGCCTCTTCATGAAGTGAGACATGGATTAGAGGGCGTACAGCGTGTTGAAAAGTATCGTCCTCGTCCACGGGCACTGCGCCGCCCAGTCTTAGCTGGTTTGGGAGCCCAAAATCATCGTCACCGTCATTATCATCGTGGCTGGTGTGCCCTGAACAGCCAATGATTGATTAGGGATGGCACTGTAGAAATATTTCTTAAGCATTTCAGCACCATAGGATCTTGAAATCTTTACAAGACAAACACCTGTTCTAGTCGTGCAGCCATCCAGATAGAGAGAATTGCCACACGCAGTACACAGAATAAGTCTGTACAACCGGAGATATTGACACTTGGCGGGTCTCGTGTATATCAAACATTTGCGAATTGCAAGGTTATTAATGCCGTATCACGTCACCATTCGGCGACCAAAAATGGGACCAGAGTGAGAACTTGTATCAAGAATGTTCAAGAACCATACACAAGGGCTACATTTCTCACTCACGCTACACTTGGTTGTTCAGTCTCTTGAAATTTTGGGCCATACCTTTGAGAAGCCGCGTCCCTTTGTTTTTGTTAATTTGTTTTTTTCGAGCCCAAAAATATTTACATTGAAAAAAATATGGAAAAATATTGAATATTTGCAGGCAGTGTTCCAAATTTATCATGTTTTTTTATTGAAGTAGCAGTTTTGAAGAGCGTGTCGAGCAATCCCTTGGCACATTCTGTTTTACAAACAGCCTCCTGGATTAAATTTCCTTGCCATTTTAAGTTCAAAGTGAATTCACCTGTTATACTTCTTTTCAAATCCTGAAGGAATCGTCTCCATCTGGTCGTAGTGGTTGCACCAATTTGATTGTTCTAAATCTTACGCCCATCCCACGCATAAAAAAATGTATTGCTAGTGAACTAGCCATCCTTTTGTGCGTAATGCGATACGTAAGTTTACACCAAATTGGTTTATTGTGAAAGTAATATATTTTCATTTTTGTAGGTTTTGAAGTCTAATGTTTTTGTAAACTTTTAGCTTATACTACGTAAGAATTGCCGGCGAAATGTAAAACATCGACTGTAATACATCGCCCCTGATATGTAGGTGATGCGTTCCATTTCGGGCGCTCAGCATTTTGTTTTGAACGCTGACCGGGGTCGAAAAACCTACCGTTTTTGCATTCTAAATGGCTACAAGCTAAGGCGGGCAAGGTGACAAAACCTATCTGACATATCTCCTCCAGAAAAATGCCCGAACAAATCACCGAAATTGGCACCTGGAATTTGAACTTGCAATGTTTTTCAACCACTTTGATGGTCCAGGAGTGTCCATTAGTGTCCTACTAAGGTAAAAGGTGCCACATTGTGCAGCCCGGGCTGGGGACACATTTATGATTTGACATTTACAATGGTGACACACCGAACCCTTTTTTTGGCCCATGAACACCGAAAGTCACCACAAAGTTGTGACTTCCTGACTCAGATGTATGCTGACCATTAACAGCATCGTTGGAACTTCAATAAAGTGGAACACTCCCTTTAATTCGCGCAAATTAAAGTTTTTTTCAACTCCTATATTGCATTGGAATCGGCAGGGACACGAATGTATTTATTCAGATAAATTACATATTAAGTGCTCAATGTAATCCGTGTAAGGCGGGCGAGCTGTAACTCTACACTTTCTGAGAAGCTTTTGGTTCTTATACTGAAATTCCTTTCTTGTGTCAATTTCTTTTTAGGTGTGTACGATGCAGAACCCTAATCCGAAGATTGTAATTTAAAGGAAGTGGTTTTTGGTCATTAAAGCTTTAAAATAGTACCAACAACTCGGGCGCGTTGCTTTTTGTACTGCGCAGGACTCTATTGCGAAAGCCACGTAAGCCACCTTCCCTGAAGAAACGTTGGCAGGGGCTAGTAAACCCCTATCTTGTAGAATTATTTGGGGAAAACCTCGAGGAGTCAGAATATTACATATTTTCAGAACTGATACTGTTGTCCGTTAAGTTGTGAATAATGGCTTGAATGTGGCGAGGTATCACAGTCCGGCGCTTAAGCTACTTCTGTGTATTGGGGATAATCATTTTCTCTCCCGTGTGCTTTCAAAAGACTTTTTCGTTCGTTCGGGAAACCGTCTTCATCTTTGGGTAAAGTTGTGCCTTCGTTCGGGAAAATACAGATTTTCCTTGTCTCTAAATGTATAGGCGATCAATTTATGTTGGCTGAAGATAACCATCACTAATAGTTCCCAAGTGCAAACACCCGGGCTTTGTTTCGTGCGCACAGCTGTCTGTTTTTACAGGAACGCCATTGCACAATGCACTTGCCAGTCGTGTGTGAGCCGGTACGGTGGTCGCAGTCTAAATGAACAGCGTGTGAGCATGTATAAAAGCAGCTACCGTACAGCTCTGTGCGAGTCGAGTCCTTTCCAGACAAAATGTTTTGAAACCTTTCCAAATGTATATTATACTCCTTTTATTACAGCCAGGACACATTACACCTTGAAGCTTGTTCAAATCATTGTGTATAGGAGTCGCACATGTGTTTTTTGGGGAGGTGAAATTTAGTTTTTGGATTTTCAACTCCCTATGATGATTCTTAGAAGGGCAGGTGTGCTAGAAAGGGAAGTTACTTTTACGAAACTTCTGTTTCTGCAAAGTAATATCGCCAACTTTCTGGTCTGTGTAAAGTGAGACGAATAGTAAGTTGAAGACTCTAAATAGGACAGGCACAGTATAATGAAGGCTCTCAAAGTTACCGAGATTTTAACAGATTCTCATCACACTATTTTAGGTAAGACAGTGGGAGGCCTTTGCAAGGTATTGGCTTAGATAGACAACATCTTCAGCACGGTACCAATAGTTGATTCCAAATGCCCTACAGTGGGGACGCCGCGCTAGCGGAGTATAACTCACACGCAGAACACCGTCCGTGGAAAAGGGAAACAGAGATAGATTTTCCATTTCCTCAGCAAGAAATTGAAGTAGATTTTCATTAATCACGAGTGATAATTAGCAGTCCCATACAGCAGGGAAGATCATTTCACTTTCACACAAACCGCACCATGCAATTATGTGAAAACATTACGGAATGCAGGGTTTATAATGCTAAAGAGCCTACACCTCGGTCTCTCTGGAGGACCCTGTAGCCGAGCTCAAGTGAGGACGTGCCTCACTTTTTCGATTCCTCGGCAGCCTCTCTCCTGCAGACATCATCTGTAACAGCTACCGGCGAAACACTCAACACGCAGTCGTCTGGATCTCTCACCCGGAGATCACATTTTTGGTTTCTATCTCGACAACCAGACGAGGCCTGGTACCCATGACACGTGTAATTCAGCTGACTGGTGCTGTTTAAGCCGTCTCGCGACGTCGCGCTTCCGCACTGAGAGGTGGATCCGCCCGGCTGGGTGTCGTTGCTGCCCCGCCGGTGGGACTCGCCTGCAGGTCTCCCCACAGACGCGGCACTGTGTGCGAGCATTTCGCGGCAACTCACACCGAGGAGGCTAGCACGCGATGCCGCCCTGTGGCTGCAAGCCCCCGATACGGATCGTGGCTGCTCTCTACCGGAGCTAAGTGTCAGGTTGTCAGCGGAAGTATCCCTGAGCCCACAAACTGTCTCGCCACACACGCACCTGGGGCTGCCAGACTGGTGGGGTGCATTAGCACAATCAGCAGTGGCGTTCCAGCGCCCCGGGGGCCGGTCGGTGCAGGCTGGAGCGGCGTCGGGAGGAGCGCTGTGGCAAGAGGAGCAGGAGGCTGGCAGAGAGCTGCAGTGGCCGGCTGAGCTGGGCAGCGGCCACCGCTCCAGTCAGAGCACGGTGTCCAGCATGCCGAGCGAGCCCAGAAACTCGGGGTCTCGCTGGCACCACTGGCGCAGCTCCTCCAGCGTCACCATGCCGTCCTTGTTGGTGTCTATCTGCTGCAGACGGAGGGGAGCAGCGTCAGTCAGGTGACTCGCCAGTGCCCGGCGTGATACAGAGGCCACTGTCAAACGTCCAGCCTTACCCTGGTATTATGACATGAGACAGAGGTGATAAATGAACAGCTCAGAAATTCTTCAGTGAGGGATGAAATGGTTTTATTAGCTTTCTTTGCATAATGATGAAAACAGTGTTTGGGGGATGCTTGTCTGTGAACGACCCTGGGTACCAGCGTGCATTTTAAATTGAAATTATACCATGCTTCTTTATGACCAACGAAGCTTATAAGGGTTTGACAAGGCACTTACTCTCGACTCCATAACCATATTCAAGTCTTTCAGAGAGCATCAAATTTGTATGTTTGGCAGCGAGCTCTGCTATTCATAAAATCGAATACCTTGAAAGCATATTCTAATGAAAAAGGAACAGTTAACAGGCTATTAATACAAAAATAACTAAAACCACACCAGCTATATGATGATATTCCTAAAAGCAAAATCCCAGAACTGTATGTAAATTAGTACCGCATTAGACCATACGTCCTGCTGTCGCCATCCGCAGTGCGGCCCCAGGGTGGCGTACGTGACCTGGACTGCCCCGGGATTGAGCGGGAGGGCGGGCACTCAAACCAGCGCCTCCCCGAGCTGCCCGGCTGGGAGGCCGCCTGCAGCTGTCTCTCCGGGCACTCAGACCAGCGCCTCCCCGAGCTGCTCGGCTGGGAGGCTGCTTGAGCCGTCTCCCGGACACCAGACCAGCGCCTCCCCAAAGCTGTCCAGCTGGGAGGCGCGGAGGCCGCCTGGAGCCGTCTCCTCGGCCGCTGACGCTACCGTTCCAGCAAGTAGGGAAGAAAGATCTTTAAATAAATAGACTATGTGAAGATATACGTATGTATATTTTACAACATAAATCATATATTGTTTTTTATTAGATTGATATATTTTTTGTATATATTGATATATGGTATTTTAGATTGATGACGCTACTGTTCCAGCAAGTAGGGAAGAAAGATCTTTAACCCTTGCCCTTGTGGTGGGTAGGAGCCACCTTCGCCCTGGTGGGGGGCTAAAAAAGACCCCCCCACGATCAGAAAAACTAAGAGAGATAGAAAAAGCGCAAAACGGCAATAGAAAGCTTTCGAAAATGATATCGAAAATACTTCAGTCATTTTTCTCGTCAGGTCAGTATCAAGGTCACCAGAGGTCAAAATAGGTCAAAATCGCTAATATGAGGTGTACTAAGAAATCCTCATATATCTCAGACATTATAATAGCTAGAAACATTTTTCCAACACCATTCGAAAGCTCTTGAGTTGCTCTTTCATTGCAGTGGCATTCATTTTCGTGTCAGGTCAAAGCCTAGGGAGCTACAGGTCACTGAATATTGGAAATGTTCTTGGGAATGTCCATAGCAACCCATGCATAAGGGCGTTTCCTTTTTCGCTAATAAATTCCAAGCCAAGCAAGATACAGCCATAGTTGATGCACCATTACAATCGTCTCGTCAATACGAATCGAATAATATATAATATTGCTATGACAGGTCAAATTTGAAAATTTGATCTGGCCCAGGTCAATGGTCCGACCAAACTTGACCTGGTATAGTCATGATGCATATCATTTGACTTGCAGCGACTATACAAACACTTCAGTGAAAAAATAAAAGTACTATCTTTGTTTATTCAACATTTATAGAGTAAAACACCCAAAAAATGTTTATTTGACCCAAGGTGACCTTTCAAAGGTCACAAGCCAAATATTTTGGCATCAAATTCAGAAATGAGGTAAGAGCAAGCCGTAACTAATGTTTTAAGTTGATTCCATCCATACTTACTGAGAAAAGCTCATTTCATGATTTTCCCCATGTATTTACAATGGGGAGGTCATGATCTGTACATGACCTTAGGTCACCAATATGAAAAATCCCGGAACATATGTTGTAGCTCCTGGTGGGCCCAATATGTGGTATGAGTTTCAACTTGATAAATTAACCCGCCTTTTAGTTATGCAGTCCTAAGCATTTTTTGAGGTGAGGTTACTTCACCTGGCCTGGTGACCTGACCTGATATGACCTTGAGCTAAAATTTTCAGGGAAGATGTAAAAATTATGAAGGAACAGCTAAACCAACTTTGGCGGCGCTGCGCGCCGACGTTTTTTGTCCACTTCGGAAAAACCGAGGGGGTCTAAAAAGACCCCCACCCGGGCGAAGGTTAAAGAAATAGACTTTGTGAAGATATATGTATGTTTATTGTACAAAATAAATCATAGATTGTTTTTTATTAGATTGATATATTTTGTATATATTTATATATGGTATTTTAGATTATATTAAAGGCTTTTTAGACGTGCATGTATGTTATATTAAAACGTTGCGAACCAGCGTGACCGAGAGTCAAACTTGAACTCATCGCACCTTTTATACAGCCACCGTCGTTTCATTTGACCTGCGCCCACCCTTCAGAGAGGCTGGCGACAGCTCCCCCAAGCGACCACCACCCTATTCGAACGATCAGTCATCGACAGCACGGCGGCTTGATCGGTTTAATCTCATCGCCTCACCACGGTGCTTTCGTCGGCTCACATATCGCCTGAGGCGCCGTACTATGAGGCCGGCTACAGAAGGAGTCAGATGGATGACGCTGCTATCGAGAGCAGAGACAGGCCATCTCGCCTCACGTGTCACCGCAATAGAAGCCTGTCCGGCTGACCGAAAGCACGGCCGGCTCAGTCTGTCCACGTACTCAGGATCACATCCGTAAAAGCCGACGCGGCACCGGCGGGCCCGCCGCTGACTCAGGGCTTCGGGCAGCTTCACGTCAGGCGAAAATGGCCCGGCTGGGGTGGTGTTTCAAGTGCTCCCGATTGCTTCCCGTCATGCCGCGCCTGTTTTTCTAGCATTTCACGACGCCACGCTTGAACACAAATGAAGTTAAATTAGCCTTAAAATATAGACATCACAACATATTCTCTCTTAAAGGCAAGCATGGAACAAGTGCAAGCACCGGCCCCTCCCTTGAGCCGCCGTCGACCCCCAACGGGCGGGCACAGTCATACAATCAAGTGTCAGTGTGCGACCAACGACGTCGCGGGAAGTCCTTCCAGACGAGGACCAGACATCTCGGAAACCATTCGGGACGTACGGACTAGAAACCATGTTTTTCAAGATGTAAAGTCCATTCAAGATGTAAAGTCCATTCAAGAAGCATTTTGTTGGCAGCTGCGCCTGTTATTGAAGAGAAATCCGATGTAATGTTGGTCGTTTCTCTGGACTGTCGCTGAAACTAAAGCGAAATAATGTGCTCGTGTTCATTCCAACTAGTTTCGGGAGGAGGAGGAGGAGGAGGAGGAGGAGGAGGAGGAGGAGGAGGAGGAGGAGGGAGGAGGAGGAGGAGGAGGAGGAGGAGGAGGAGGAGGAGGAGGAGGAGGAGGAGGAGGAGGAGGAGGAGGAGGAGGAGGAGGAGGAGGAGGAGGAGGAGGAGGAGGAGGAGGAGGAGGAGGAGGAGGAGGAGAGAGAGAGAGAGAGAGAGGGAGGGAAAGAGAGAGAGAGAGAGAGAGAGAGAGAGAGAGAGAGAGAGGAGTTTGGATACAGGGCAATTTGCTGGCTAGTGTCAAGCTGTGTGGGCTCTGTCGGGTTGATTTAATATGTTTAAAGCTCCACGTTGAAGGTGGCACCTGCTGGCTCCCAGCCCTCACAATTTCGGAATGTTGCGGCCTTGTAGGCCACCCAGCTGCATTCAGCTTTCTATCCCAGTTCACAGAAATGGAACTTCAGCGCGAGGGAGGTCGTGGCATTACCATAGTTACTGGCAGAGGCTATATCATTAAGATTCGCTAGATGCATATTGTTACGGACTAGTACAAAATACTCCAATTGTGTAACAGTAGGCTTCTCCTTTAACCCTCGCTCCACCGGGGGTCATTTATGACCCCCCAAGGTTTTTTTCGGAATAGCGGAAAAACGACCAGGCGCAGCACCATGGTTGAAGGCTTTATCTCTCACACCATCATTTTCCCACCATTCCGGAATTTTTCCCCGCGTCACCCAAGGTCAGGTCACCGGGCGAGGTCAACCAAGGTCACCACACCTCAACCCCTGAGCTCTACCATGGCTACAATTCTGAGGGTCTAAAAAGTGTATATCCGGGATTTTTTATTTCGGGACCTAAGGCTAGGCCACTAGGTAATCTCTCTCTTGGAAAAGCATGGGGAAAGCCATCTTGTGATCTTAAAGTCACAAAAATGATTGCAATTGTTCAGATTTCTCAGAAAAGCATTCTTGGCTACGATTTGACTGGACTCCAGGGGTTATATTTGTCATTTTGGTCTATCTGAGGCCATCACAGGTTACGAGGGGTCAAAAATATTTTGACCATAACTTTTGAATTAACACGCGCCCCGCTGGGGGGGGTGAAATTCGCCCACCTCCTGGTTTTTTCCCAGATAGCTCAAAAACGAAGAGACGCAGAACAACGAAACATGCAGTAACTTATCCCTGATTTTACACATCTGACTCAATTTTTTAGTTTAGGTCATATCAGGTCGAGGAGCTATTCAAGGTCAAGTGACCCGACCTCAAAACCTAAAATCACGAGTTTGAAGCAGCGCCCAGGAAACATTAACGAACCGATCAGTTTGAAACTTCTACAATATGATAAGGCCATTAGGGTCTACAAATTGGTTATCTCAGAATTTTGATATAGTTGACTTAAGGTGGGGTCAATTTTTTGGTCACCCCATTATAAGCCTATGGGGAAAAATAGAATGGGCTTGTTCTCAGTAAATACTGGATAGATAAAGCTGAAAATCCTCAAACCGTCTATTCTTATCACGATCTTGACCATAAAGTTGATTTTTTTTAGCATCTGACCTCTCAAAGGTCATATCAGGTCACGGGAGCATAGACTGATTGTTTTGCCGATAACTTCTCACTGAATTGAGATAAAGCTCCCATTTAGCTTGCATTGTGCTTATATTGTCACGGGGAGTCGATTGATATGCAACATGACCATACCAGTTCACTCTGTGATCCTGACCTAGGTCAAGGTCAGGTCTTTTTGACTATCTGACCTAGCAAGGTCATATTATACATCATTCGATTCACTGCGATGAGAGAAACCCAATGATGCATAAATATTTGCTATATCTCCTCTGAGGGCAGATCTAGAGAGAAACGTAGACTGCTCTGTTGTAAGCCTATGGAACCTTCTTTGACCTATGCTGACCGCAATACTGACCTGACATAAAAATTATTCGTATAAATTCTCTTCGTCTTGTTAAGAGCTTTCCAACGCCCCCCCCGTAATTTTCTTTTAGCTTTCGTGGGGAATGAGATACGGAGGGGGGCGAAAAACGCCCCTCCACCCAGCGGGGCGCGTCATGCAAGGGACCCCAGCGGGGCGCGTGTTAATTAAGCTAGAGCTCCGAATTAAGCGTCATATTGTATGTTTTGTCACTGGCTTTCATTGTATAGTCGGCAAGGTCACTTTTCTGACCTTTCGTGACTTCAAGTCATTTTGGTCAAGAGGTGCCCTCTGGAGGTCAAACCGCTGGCGGGAGATCATTACGTTCCACATAGCGGAGAAAGGCCTGACATTTTCCTATCAAATGTGCTTTATCAGATCTCAATAGCCCTAATTGCATAAAAGTTATGCCCAGTTTTCTTGAGCATTGTATAGTTTAATGAAAATAGCCTATCGTGACCTAACTTGACCTCTGGAGGTCAAACCATTGACCTGAACGCTTAAAAATTTAGAAGTAATTTCTTTCTGAAAATTCACACAAGCTTTCTAATGCACTTTCCAGATTTGCGCTAACTCATATTTTCGGAGTTAGAGGGGGCATCGATGACCCCCGGTGGGGCGAAGGTGGCGCCGGACCCCGGTGGGGCGCAGGTTAAGGCACATTTTTGTTGTTACACCTCTTTTGAACAAGACATTGACTTTGCAAACTTTCGCAAAGTTGAATTTTTGCTTCACAGCTTTGTATTGGTCAGTGGCGTAGCCAGGATTCGGGCAGGGGGATCACTTAGCTGAGAACCCAGGAAGGGTTCAATTCTGCGTCTTGTTTCCATACTTAAACGCTAAAGTGTGGTTTTAAAAATGGTATATTAGTGTAGGACTTCATTTCATCCAACTCTCACGTGCCGCTAATGCATTTTGTATGCATCCAGCCCCCCCCTCCGTCAGACCAAGCTGAACGCGAGAACAGGCTTGGGTGACTATTTAGTCCAAGTTTGGGGTGTTCCGGAGATCCACTGCTCCAGATACAGCCTCGTTACCAAAGCCCTTGGCGCGCACTATTACCTCCAGACGAAATATGGCGCGGCTCAGACGAATCTGTCGACGCGGAACGTACCGTTGTGAGAAGCAAATTCATTTTATAAGATTTAAACATTCACGTTAGCTCGTAAAACACGTTTTCCGTTATTTTAAAAATATGATTATAGTCAATGTACTGATATCCAAGGAAAATATTATATTTTGCACCAAAACTTTGTCCAATGGCACGGACCACCCTCATGGTGCTTCGAGAGAAGGATCGGGACTGAGTGGCAGAACCGTACTAGTTAGACACCAGTGAATGGCATCCAAGAAGAGATTCTTAGATGTTATTCACTCTGCATATTCCACTAGCCAATAAGCACAATCTTGGAATGATGGAATACGACTGCGACGCATCAGCCTCTGCAACAGCAGTGTCCTAAAATCCTAATAATCATCATCACACCTGGATATATGAGTCGATTGGGCCGTTCCCGCTGTCAGTACTGTCCTGAGACAGTTCATGTGTCCGGAGTAAATGTTCGGGGCCCTCGGAGACCAAGGCTATCAATGCTCAGGGGCCTTCGATCCTGATGCTCGGGACCCTTTGAGACTAAGTTCGAGCGGCCCACCACCCGCAAGCGTCACGCTGTGAGGCATCAAGCCCGGAGCCTTTCGCGGCCGCCTCACCCAGGAGATAGATACACGGGGTGCGCCGCAGCACGATAACGCCTCCACCGGCGTCCCCTGTCACGGCCATCGGCCTTAAAGTGATCCACGGTCGGTCTCGCCCGCGGCCCCGGAGGCCGGCCGAGCCGGGCCGGGCTGCGGAGCAGCCTTGGCCCCCGATGGTGCCGTCCGTTAGGGTGCCCAAAAACTCCGTACATAGTGAGTGCGTAGTGAGATTAGCCACAACCCAAAATCTCCGGAAGGCCAAAATATTTAAAAAATTACGGCCCAAGTCTCAGTTTAGGGGCTTTCGAGATCAATGTTCCGAGCCCCGAGACCAATGCTCACTCCCTTCTCCTTCTACGAGACCGATGCTCGGGGGCCTCGCGACCAAGCTCGAGAGGCCTGCGAGACAAATGCTCGGGGACCCCGGGACCGATGCTCTGGAGCCCATCGGTAGCTATGCTCGGGAGCCTCCCTGACCAAGCGCGGGTGGAGCCCCCGAAACCAACGCTTTAGCTTAGCAGTGCACAAGGCCAGCCCGATAGGGGTCCGTAAACCTCAAGGACCCTCCCCTCCTTGGCTACCCCACTGGTATTGGTCAACACTGAGTGAATGAGTAATTGAATCTCATTATGTTATGTTCCAGTTTTATCCCAAAGGTGTGGAAACTGGCGGTCGACTGGTGTGGCGGATGGTCACTCGGCTGATTACAACGGAGCACAGGTCGTGTACAGACCACAGTGCCGGACAGGAGGCTCCCAGCTGTTCAGAGCATCACCCTTCAGTCATCATCACTTATTGCTCGTTGTATGATTTTGTGATATCGCATAATCCGCGTCCTATGCAGCGCCCGGTTCAGCGTGGAGCAGTGAGTTTGAACAGAAGATTCACTGAGGGATGCAGAGCCCGGTTCAGCGCGATGAACAGGACATTCACGGAGCAGCGCCCGGTTCAGCGTGGAGGAGTGAGTTTGAACAGAAAATTCACTGAGGGATGCAGAGCCCGGTTCAGCGCTGAGCAGTGAGTTTGAACAAGACATTCAGTGGGGGATGTAGCGCCCGGTTCAGCGCTGAGCAGTGAGTGTGAACAAGATGCAGCGCCCGGTTCAGCGCTGAGCAGTGAGTGTGAACAAGAGCCCCGGTTCAGCCAACAGTAAGTTTGAACAGGACATTCTCTGGTGGTGGCTCGGCAGAGGACAAACACCGCCATCCAGCCACGCTACAGGATATTGTATTTACGAGAAAGCATTCGCCTAGCGATGTAAAATTTCGGTTTTCAAGATACAAATAAATGATAGATATACACTACTTCTGTTTTACAATAATAATGTAGAACAAACCTAGAGTTAATTTTGTTTAAATCCATTGCAAATCCGAAAGCAAAGTTATCCACAAGATAACTTTAATGAATGTGTCACTAATTTACCAGAAGCAAATCGCCACCACAACACTTTGCGCGCTACAGTTGAATAATCTGCGCCAGTAACTGCAATATTATTTTGATATGGTATCAGTGGTATGAAGTGATTTGATTTCACCTTTACGAATACCCGAAAAACTTAAGGTTTCTGAAGGAAATTCTCTTCTCTGCTTTTAGGAAATTTTTCTAAGCCAAACAAAATACTAACTTTTTCTATGCCCGACAAGTCAAGGATACTTTTCTAAGACAAAAAAATAGATATCGCAGATCTAGGCCCAAAAGCTGTATGTTGCACTTGTGTGGCAAGCAAAGCACTTCCAAACTCGATAAAGGTTTCAATGTTGAAGATAGTTGAAGGGATTTTCCTGCACCGTGGGGACTTCACCAAGTCTTTGTCCAACTGCGTATTTGTCTCGATCTATAGTTCTAGAGAAATTGAGAAAACCAGGAAAATGAATGGGGACAACTAGGTAGAAGTTTTCGACGAGGTGCGTGCACCAAAACAAACACATCAGCGAGGCCAGAGAGAGCGTGCGGAATGCCTTTCGACAGACGTTCAGCCCGGGAGGGAATAGCAGAGACGCCGCTGAGTGGGGAGGGCGGATGTTTGGTAGAGCTCTGCCAGCTCTCTGTCGGAAGTGCGGTGTTGTTTATCAGACCCAACGATTCCGATTCGTGGTGAATGGTCGGAATTAGTTAGCTTTTCCGCCGGTTGTCGTTTTTTGGGCCTGATCTCTCCGAGGGAATGGACCAAACGATGGTGACGCTGTTTCGCGGCGTACATAGACACATTTTCGTGTGGTATCTCGTGTTATTGGTGTTTGCTCGTCGACCAATGGGCACGGATCTGGTGTAGTTGTGAAATTGATATCGGCCCTAGTAACAAGCTTATAACACGGACATATGAACTGAAGCAAGGGGCCTTCATGCCGTTACCCTATCACCTTCTCCGCTGGGAGCGTGACGCGCACGTGCGGGCTCCGATCTGCCTGCACTGACCCGGCGTGACGTGACGCCTCAGATGTCGTGATATCATAGCATTCACACGACATAAGGGTGTATTTGGCACTGGCATACACAGAAAGCACTATTCAGACGTCCTCGACGCCTCCGTGAAAGTAATGAACGCGAGCCCGAGCGCCGAACCCAAATTGGATGGCTTCGCCCATACGAGCCTCCGTTGAATTATGATGCAAGATATAATCCACATTTAGAAACTCAAATAGGCTATAAAGCAAATAGGATTGCACTTTGTCCCCCCCCACCGACACATGACGACACGTTTCGTGCGCTCGGTGATGGCCCGGTTGAGTTTAATTGCTCCCAGCGGGCTACAACAGTGGTGAATCGTAGTTAGACGATGATGGTAGCCTCCTTCCAACAGCTCTTTATCTGGCGTACTAATTATAGTTAAGCTTCTGGACTTGTTTGCTCCACTGATACCATTCAATCTTTTAACTGGCGAGAGTAACAAGACCTCAGGTGGGCAGAAGCTCTCACCCTTAATATTTTTAGCTCCTCCTTCTAGCCTGAGGTCAGTGCATTTTAAACCATTGCATTGAAAAGACGCCCAGGTTTTCCTTCCTACACACATTTGTGTGTGATTCGTCCATAGACATAGGTACTGTGCATACAAACTTGTGCTCGTGCAGGTGAGATGCATTAATAATCGGGTAAAGAAAATATAATCATATAAGATGGGAACCCTTGACATGGGTCAAACCATGTGGCAGATCCAGGAATCAATTTCGGAGGACAAGGGGGGCTCGAGACTCCCCCATCACTGTCTCGGTTCAGTCTACCCTAAAGTATTAACTATAGGCACTCAGATATTTCAGGGGCGGAGGGTTTGAACTCCCAAGCCTCCCTTGTATCTGCCAATGGTCAGACCTCTCCCTGATGAGTTTCTTACGGTGCATTAATTATGTGGTTATCATTGACCTGGATGGTAGGTAGTTTTGACTACCATCCAGGTAGTTTTGACTACCATTGACGCTGGGGAGTCTTCGAGCAACTATCCAATTGCTAAAGACCTACCAATGACAGTTATGGAAAAAATTACACTATTTACGTAAGGCCTTACTTTGACCACTGCGACGCAATTTTCAACTTATCAAATATGACGCTCTCCGACTATAACGAGCTCAAAACAGGGCGGCTAGGTTAATCACCGGAGGAAAAAGAGAAACCCAACAGCAAAACTTAATGTGGAGCTTGGGTGGACCTCATTGGCTATGCGACGCAAAATGCACAGGCTACGTGAATTTCAAAAACTAAAGCTCCCGAATTCACCCGCCCCCAATTACGTTAAATCCATTATTCCTAGTACGAGATATGCTCACACTGGACGGCCTCTCAGAAATTCACAAACAATATCCCAGCCAGAAACCAGAGCAACATTATTCCAAAGCTCATTCATTCCAAAAACATCCAGAGATTGGAATAGTCTACCCAACGAACTCAGAACGACGAACCCTGCCACATTCAAAACAAGACTCTTGAGTATTTTGGTGTTAGGCCAGCTCCAAAATGTCAACTCGATGTCTTTGAAAGAAGCTCGCCACGAGCCCATCAAAAATAAAAAGTCACGTGCGTACTCTTGCCGGAGTGGGTCGGTAAGAGTACGCAAGAGAGGAGGCTGGAGTGCGCATTGATGCCCCACCGTGCCTTAGGTGCAAGGGCCATGTCGCGAAGTTTTTTGTCGTCAATCTAGGCGATTGAATGATTTTATATCGTTCTGAATATACAAGAACTATGTTGCAACGTTTGGTTTTCCAAATATGAACTACAAACTCTGTTCCGAGCGAAAATTAAATTTTCCTATCTCTTAAGCATGCGCACTCTTGCCCAATGGTCTACTGCGTACTCTTGCCGGACATGCTCACTTGGGAAGAAAGTCTTCATAAACATGTTGGCAGGCATTTTAGGGTGAGCTCCGGTCCTGGAGCACACTCCTAGCTTAGCTTTCTTACTGATGACAGGCCGTAATACAATACTTTTGATAATAGAAGCATGGCCTACAAGTTTACCCAGTTAAGAAATATTACTTCAAGAGTGCCCAGAAACTTATTTTGTTCTGTACTCCCGCGGAAAAGAACAGGAGCAGGCTGAATTTTGGTGTGCAGCCTGGGCACTGACCTTGCTTTTTATACCAGGGTACCCACCATCTCAGTGGCTGCTAAGTAACCAAAACAGCTGCTGCGTACTCTTATCTCCTGCGTACTCTTACCCGCCCTTACCCTATGCTATTAAACACGTATCAGCTTCAGGAATCTCGAAGTTTGCGAAATTCTTTAAGAATCAGAAGTTATACCCTTACGTCGTAAAGAGCCCAGTGCATTCTTTCGAACAGACTTGAATATTAAAAAGCTGAAGGTCTGGAGAAAAGTCTAGCAGTATGTTTTCGGGAAAATCCAATAATTTATTTTCCATTTTTTCTAGCTCTTACTTAAAATATATGAGGCTTTGTTCGAATTTAACAGATCTCATAACTAAATACACGTCACAAGAAGGCGTACTCTTTTACTTTCTAATTTTAATAACTACTCACAAAATTAAATATGCTTTAATAGTTTTATTATAAAATAATACAATGTTACCGTATTCAGGTATATTTTACCGCCTATTACCCACTAAAATTTGTCGTCTCAGCAGTGCTGATTAAAGCGAATATGGCACCGTCGTGGAATTTTAACTGAAATATGACTCGCGCGGAGCATGGAAAGACCCTGGTCTCATCTATTGTTTCTACCATAACTTACCTGTGTGGAAAAACAGCTGTCCATACGCGCACTGGTACTCATACTTCTAAGCGCCGCCTCCTGGGGCCTAGCGAGAGGCGGCGGATACGTAGACTGCGGGGCTGTGCTCACAGAGGCGGCCTAGGGTCGATGCCGTCTCTAAATATACGTCGTTTCTCCGCAAGTGGTGTGTTCTGGCTTTAATTTGTGCTTTTGTGTATTTTTTAGTTTTGTATGCTTTTACTTTTTGTATACTTTTCATGACCTGGTAATCTCATTTCAAGTCCCATTATGAAGATGCCACATTCCCTTTCATGATGGGCTTTTCTCGCCCGCTCTCCAGCAAAGCTAGACAAAGAGCAGAGCAGTGACTCACGTGGAAGATGTGGTCGACGTGGTTGCGAGCGGCGTTCTCGTCCGGCCGCGGCAGCACATGCCGCCCCAACATATCATAGATGGCGCCCACAACCTGCAGCATCTCGTGTTTGGTGATGAGGCCGTCTCCGTCCAGGTCGTACAGGTCGAACACCCACCGCACCTTCTCCTCGGTGGTGCCTCGTGACACTCGTGACAGTGCGTGAAGAAAGTCCTGGCGGCGAGAGAGAGAGAGAGAGAGAGAGAGAGAGAGAGAGAGAGAGAATCATTTAACCCGCGCCCCACCGGGGGTCCAGCGCCACCTTCGACCCACCGGGGGCCATTGATGGCTCCCCTCTAACTCGGAAAATATGGGCGTTAGCGCAAATCTGCAAAGTGCAATAGAAAGCTCGCGTGAATTCAGTAAGAAATTACTTCACATGTTTTAGTGCTCAGGTCAATGGTTTGACCTCCAGAGGTCAAATTAGGTCAAGATCGGCTATTTTTACTCAAATATGCAATGCTTAAGCAAACTGGGCATAACTCTTATGCCATTAGAGCTATTGAGGTCTGTTAAAGTACATTTGATAGGAAATTGTCAGTACTTTTTCCGCTATGTAAAACGTAAAGACTTCCCGCCAGTGGTTTGACCTCCAGAGGTCACCTCGTGACCTAAGATGACCTGAGGTCACGAAAGGTCAGAAAGTGACTTGCCGTATATCAAATGAAAGCCAATGACGAGACAAACACGATGGTGTTTGTCTCAGCGCTTTATCTTATACAGGTCAAAAGTTATTGTCAAAATACTGTTTTTGACCCCTGGTGACCTTGGATGACCTTGGAGAGGTCAAAGGGCAAATATGGCCCCTGGAATCTGTGAAAGGTTGTCCAAGAACGCTTTTCTGATCAAGCTGAGCATTTTCAATCGCTTTTGTGACCTTTAGATCATAAGACAGCTTTTCCCCATGCTTTTTCAATGGGAGATATCACTTCGTGACCTGACCTCAGGGCACGAAATCGAAAAAATCCCGGATATACACCTTGTAGACCCTGGAGGGGCCATAAAGTGTAGGAAGTTTCAAATCGATCGACTTCGAAATGTAGCTCTTATAGAGCTCTAAAGTTGAAGTGAGGTGACCTTGGTTGACCTCGTGTGGTGACCTGACCTTGAGTGACCCGGGGTAAAAATTTAAGGGATGGTGACAAAATGATGCAGTGGGAGGTAGAGCTCTCAACCGCAGTGCTGCGCCTCTTCGTTTTTCTGCTATTCCGGAAAAACCTTAGGGGGCATCGATGGCCCCTCCCGGTGGGGCGAGGGTTAAGACGTGAAACTCGTGACAGTGCGCGAAGAAAGTCCTGGCGGCGAGAGAGAATGAAACTCGTGACAGTGCGCGAAGAAAGTCCTGGCGGCGAGAGAGAATGAAACTCGTGACAGTGCGCGAAGAAAGTCCTGGCGGCGAGAGAGAATGAAACTCGTGACGTTGCGTGAAGAAAGTCCTGGCGGCGAGAGAGAAAGAACGTAAGACTCCGGAAATAATCGCATTTGACCTTTCCTGTTCACGCTAATTCAGCTGATGTGTGTTGTGCATGTTTTGTTCGAATGTTGTAAGCATCGGGGTCAATATGGTCATTTCACATCTGTTATTGAGTCATATATTAAGAAACGATCCACACATTTGTAAAACAATAAGGTGGTTTGTCACGTTTCCGTGTCAGTTATTAAAAATGGGCAAGATTAACAATAAACACTCGGGATAAAAGGCAGATAAATCACACCTATATGAAAATCACATAAAACCGTCACACTTGCTGTTACTCCCTTAGCTGTCTCAGCAACAACTATTTCCTTAGGTAAGCTTTAACCCTCGCCCCCGTAGGGGGTGTTTGAACAGCCCCCTCGGGTTTTTCCGGCGGCACGAAAAAACGGCGGCACGAAGTGCTGCCGTACTTGGCTCACATTTTCCGTGATCAATTCCGCAACTTTTCCTAAAATTTTAAGGTTGGGTCATCTCAGGTCAGGTCACCGGTCCAGGTCAAGTGACCTCACCTCCAAAAATGTTTAACACGCGCATCGACGAGGGTCTGAGCCACCTTCGCTTTGACAGGGGGCGGGTACCCCCCCTAAGATCTCGAGGATCACGCTAGGTAGCGGGAAAAACGGTAAACGGCATTGGGTAGCCCATCCACTTCTCCATCGAAAATATTTGTACCATTTTTATGTCAGGTCACATTTAAGGTTACTAGAGGGCAAAACATGCCGTCATAAAAATAACATATGAGTGAAGGTTTTCGGTGATTACATCTCAACAAATAAATATAGAGCAAAACAATTTAGCCCATTGGAATCCTCGCAGCAAGCCATAATCGAATGATCTATAATATGACCATGCTAGGTCAAATCAAGGATTTGACCTGACCTGAGGTCAGGTCAATATCTAATTAGGTAAAATGCATATCATTAGAACTGCAAATACAAGGCGAATCTGATACAGCTAAAATAACCGCTCTATCACCATTCGGTACCAAGTTATTCAGTTAAAACCATTTTCCTATATATTTCCCACGGAGAGGTCATGGCTCGTACCTGACCTTAGGTCATCCATATAAAAAATACCGGAACATATTTTAGAGAACTCGGTGGGCCCATTGTGTGATATGAGTTTCAATCGGATAAGTTCACCCTGTTCCGACTTATGCTCTCTTAAACTTCTTTGAGGTCAGGCCACTTGACCTGTACTGGTGACCTGACCTGAGATGACCTAACCTTAATTTTTTTAAAGTTGTAAAAATGAGAGAAAAGGTGTGCCAAGTACGGCGGCGCTACGCACCGCCGTTTTTATGCTATCTTCGAAAAACTTCAGGAGGGCCGGGTACCCGCCCTCCCGTCAATGCGAGTGTTAAGGTGGCATAAGTAAGAAATGGGTGAATCTATCGGACTGGAACTTATACCATATAATGGGCCCATTGAGTGCTAAACATATATTCCGGGATTTTTATATCGATGACCTAAGGTCAAGTACGGACCATGATCTCTATTGGAAATAGGTGGGAAACAGAAATTGGGTTGTATTTGTGTAGACATAGCTGAGAATACCTTCATATTCTCAAAATCGTAGTATCCTGGGACCCTTTCCAGGCTCATGTTGCAATATGTGACCTGTGACCTCTGAGAGGTCATCTGGGGCTACTTAAGCAGTTTTCAGACTTAGGTCAATAACTTTGCATGAAATGATGATACAGCTTTTATTTTTATACCATTGCGTCTGGATTGTTATTGCGAGTGGATTGATGTGCATATTGACTGCTAGGTCAAAAGTGACCTTGACCTGACCTGAGGTCAGGTTATTTTTGTGTTTTGACCTAGTATGGTCATATCATATCAAAGTATGGTACATCGTTCGATTCGCCGTGACGAGAGGAAGCGAATGGTGCCCAACAATTCTGACTCAAATCTGTCAGATGCTAGAGTCCATAAACTTTACTAAAAATGCCACCTTATTTGACCTTTCATTACCTCAATATTGACCTAAGTCCAAAAAATGACCTTTATAGTTTCTTCATGAATTTGTATGAGCTATCCACCAGCCTTCGCGTTTTTTCGCTATCCTGCATAGGGGCCGAGTTCGATGTGGCGTGTTCAAACACCCCACCCCACCAGGGCGAAGGTGGCTCGGAGGCCCACCGGGGCGCGGGTTAAAAGAGCGCGCCGCCACCGATGTCCAGCTTGTTCAGAGCTGCCCCTGGGGCTGGCAAGCCGACGCCGTCCGGCCTCCGTCCGGGTCCTCGGCAGGGACAGCTCCGCTGACTGGCGTGTCGCGTGATTGTGGATGGTGTTGCGTGGTAGGCCTATGGTACGTGCTATCTGTGGTGGAATGCCAGTGTGAAGGATTTTGTGCAGGAATAGACGGCGTGATACTGTATGAGGTGTTTGGCGTCCAGCCATTTCACCCGCTCAACAGCATTTGAAATGTGGTCTCGTTTTTGACGTCCGCTGATAACCCTGGATTAACTGCAGCAGAAGTTAACAATCTTTTGAATTTTTCGAATCTGAGTTTTAATGCAAGAACCGTAAATGCACAGAAAATAACGAATGACAGAAACGAACAGAGACTCAACAATTTGGGGCATGAGCTGAGCCGGTACAACGTGGCAAACGTCGGTCGGTGCGATTAGAAGGTCTGAGTATTTGTTTTGGACCCAATTGACGTGTTGTTCGAAAGTTAGATGACGATCAAGCAAACCCCCGAGACTTCTCACTACCTTTGAGTCTTTGTTGGTCGAGTCACCTAATTTAAGCCTGATTGAGGGAAAGTTTCGTAGCATTGCCCTCATTCCTAGGACAATCATCTGGGTTTTGGCTGTATTTACCTTCATCCCATTGGCACAAAACCATCGAAGTAAAGAATCTAGAATAATTTCCGCTCGCTAAGATTTTGCAGGTTTTGTTTTTACAGGTATTAGAACCGTAGTCTTTGTTTAATAAGCAGGGGGCGCCACCCGGGTAAGCCCGGCAAAAACAGCGCAAAACCCAACGGAAAGGACCAAACCGCAGTGGCTCGATAAGCCCCAAAATATATATATTATTTGTTTAATAAGCATTTTTCAGCGAAACTACATGCCGAAAAGTTGGACTGAAACTACTTCCACACTACACGGAAACCACTGTTACATTTGGTCATTGTTCACGGAGGTTTACACGGAGAATCTAACACCGGCCTCCCATGGCAAGAAAACCAAGCCCCTATACCATTGTCCCAAATGTCAGGGTGCTAGGTGGAGAGCTGCACCCAGTCAAGCGGAATTTTCCACTCATATGTGTTGTTCGTAGTGAATTGTCATCTCACTTATCAAGTGGGGTCTTTTTCGCTCAATTAAATAATCCTGGTGAAAATGAGCTCACCAACAATATGGTAAGAGGTAAATTTTGGAAACGCATTTTTTTCTAAATTTTAAACAATATTTGTTTTTATAAAGGTTTCAATGTACATACATAGGGATTTCAATGTACATACAGCTGGTTCCACACTGATTCGTAGGTATTAGTCTCAATTGTTTTTAGGAATATCTTTAGAACGATTAAACATCTCACAAAAAGTTACCTCTCTGGTAATGTATTTTGACGGGCTCTTCAAATTTGGGATTGTGCGAACTTGATAAGACGTCAATTTAGAAAATTAGGACAAAAAGTGTTTTCGCCGAGGCCGATCATTTTCTGTCTTTTCTCAATTCTTCCGAATTTTGGACCTAATGCAGTATTTTTGCACGTTAGTTAAACGCAGTTAAACGTTAGTTAAACGCAGTATTTTTGCATCCAGTTAAACTCAGCAGGTGGAGCAACAATGGTGTTGGCAGGGACCACCACTTGATATAGATTTTGCAAAAACGACCGCAGCCTAATACCTACCAATCAGTATGGAATCGGCTGTACTTCCACAATATCGTAACTGCTGAGTTTTTCACTCGCCGACTACGTATTCCAATATGAGTTTTACATTCAGCACCCTAGTGCAAAACCATTTATGGGACACTGCCATATACCATGTATACCATGCCCAACAGTGTAGAGCTTCGTAGCAGGGGTAGTTTTGGGACCGGAGCACGTCTGTGAAAGTCATGCGAACTCATCTCAAGTGAACATCTGGGCGGTTTGGAGTTCAATAAATAAACTCGTCATAAAAGGCTGAGTGAAGTCAAATCAGCCATATTATTCTACCACGTATTTATTGTTCAGAAAAAATTAGAGTTCAGCTTTTATCATTTCATCATTTGCCTAAACGGTTTGCTAAAAATCGCTAGAATTTAAGAAGTGAAATGGCCCTAAGCGCCAGCAGCCATAAAATTGGGTCAGCGCTAGATGCCAAGACAGGATGTGGATGGGGGATGTCGGCAGGAGCTGGGGGCGCTGGGAAACCCTGCAGCAATGATTGGGCGCCACGAACCAAAACGTAAAAACACAGATCTCAATGAATTATATGAAGAAAAGGGAAATATGAAAACATATTTGTGTGATGCTTCAGACAACCCCTGGTGAAGCCTCATCGAAATCATAGGTCTTGTGTGTTACCTCCACTCCATTTGTAAGTGAATGCCCTTGTATTGACGTGCCGACTACCGGCATGTGCGTTTTGTGGCAAAGAACAGTCATATAGCAGTAATGCCTTTTCCATCGAAAGCTAATCGATGGAATGAAAACGCAGGAATCTGAAAGGTAAATTTCAAAGTTTGAAATGCCGAGGGGGGACAAAAGAAGATATTAAATAGTGAAACCTCAAAATTTGGAAGAAATTGGACGGTGCGTCTTCCAATAATGAAGCGCCGAGGTCGGGTTTACACCGTGAGCCCGTGAAGTGCCTGGGGCCATTTCGGTCACCATTTGTCGGACGGGGCTAGCTAATGTTCGTACAGCCATGTCCGCTATTTAGGGTGGAAAATGACGCCAGTGGTTATAGGCGTCATAGGCGCTGGCTGCCAATTGCCAGAAACACATACGATTGCTGGTCGGCACCGTTCTAGGGCTTGACATTGTTGCAGTTGGTTTGCAAAGTCTCACACTTTTGTTGAATTATTTTTCAAGAGTGACTTGTTAACGTGACAGCTGACCCATTTATACACCTTTTATCCTTCCAAACAAGAAATTGTGATGGTAAAGTGGGTTTGTTTCAAGCATTTCAAACAAATATTTAAAGGAAACAGGCCAATCCTGTTTCAAGATGTAAAGTGGAGCGGCTTTCTTTGTCACGGTGCCAGCTGACGTCATTTCCTGGTAATCTGTGACGTCAGCGGTTGGCTGCAAGTGCAATACCACTGCCGTATCGAACAGTTGCCGACCTGAGCGAGGCTTACCCCTCCCCCCGTTAGAGGATACTACCGGTGCGTGTCAGTGGAGTTGATAGAATCTACAGCGGCAAAATTTTCAGTGTGTTTAAACCTCTAAAACAATAAAATGACCTCCTCTGAAACAAAACAAACAGCAGCTGATGGGGCAACTTTGAATAAGCAGTAACCTTGAGCATGAATGAGAACAGTATGTTGTGAAGTTGGAGCGAATTTAATGATCCGTGCGAATCCTGATTGGTCAATTTAGCTATATGAAATATCGCCCATGTTTTGGTATTAATGGTGTTGTGTATTATTGGAGCAGACCCGCCATCTGATGACAGGTTGCTGAGTGGTGTCGTATTTGCATGTGTAGGTATATTAGAGGTGGCAGCTTCGGGAAATTTTGCAGGTCCGGGCCCGGTGTGCTGCTAATTTTAGAACCTCGTCACAAGCCCGGGTTGTGGAAGAAATGGATTGTTTAGCCCGGGCAGGCCCGGTATCATGAAAGAGCCATAAAAATACTATATACAACATTTCTTTAATTTAAAGCTATTTCAAATACATGTTTTAAGCCAATTAATCCCGAAAAAGTTTTGGTTACACCCAAAACCATATTAGAAAGGTGCAAGCAGCATCAGTAGCCTCAGCTATCTTAAGAAGTCTGCAGAAAATGATACTGCAAAAAAGCACACAGTAGGAAACATTGCTTGCTTATGGTACAAGGTGAATTCAGGTAATGACCAGCAACACCTGGGGCATTCCACGGCAGAACGACAAAAAATATCAAAATAACACCCTACCGCTCAGATTTTGATGACAATTTTTCTAAGGGGTTCTCATGGGCGCTGATTCATGCTGTGACATTTTTAGCCTCGTCCCTCCCGCGGTTTTTTAGTTACTGCCTCCGGAAATTTTTCGATATAGTACAAAACCCTATTTTTCCAACAGCTATAGATCCAAATCAAATCATTAAATTTGCATAAAACATTCGTCCCCAAAATTCTTAACACCTAAATAATAATAATTATATACCTTATACTTATGCTATATGCAAACAGATCCTTCTCTGGATTATTTTTGCGAGATGAACTTAGGGCTGGAATTTAGTCATTACACAGCAATGTCTGCTGAATGGGGGAAAGGGCTAAAAGTCTGGCTCGTATCTGGTATAGCTTGATGTTTGACACTATCGCCCCCGCGGTGATATAATGTGGTATATTTTTGGCTCCATCTATACGAAGTTTGTGGTGAAAGTGTAAGTCTATTAGTAGATTTACCTAATTACGGATTCGAAGCAGAATTTTGCTCTAGCTTTGCATTTGTTACTTATTTAGGGTCAAAAGCAAGTTACTTAAACCTGTATCAACATTCATCATCAAATATTGAATAATGCCACAGGTGCAAACCTCCAAGCTGTACTGTCATATTAGTAATCTCCTGATGATAATATGGGTAAACAAAATATGAATTGTGATAGCCTATTTGTTACTCCCATATTGTCAGCATACTATCATTTCAAAAGAAATCAATTAATAAACGTGCTGCTAATACTATATGGATATTAACACTTAGCTCTAGCTAGAACATTCTTTTTCTGCTTCAGGTCAGAATTACTAATCTATGGAGTCATTCCCATGTCCTCTATGAAAAATGGTTAAGTAAATATATCAGGTACAAACTATCTGGTGGGAGCCCATGATTGTCAAATTGGCCTGCGAACTCCAGATGCAAAAATAAATTTTGAATAGTTTGACCCTTCCACAGCTTCATCTTGCTCTTTCATTATCCAAAAAGTGCAGAATCCACTCAGAAAAGTTTACATAAGCAAGGGAACAGGCTTAAATAAAAAATGAGTACTTCATAACGTTAATCGCTTAATTGTGGGAAGATACTGGGGAGAGCAGTCAACGTTAAAAGGAACATTTGAAATTGGACCAATACATGAGTATACTTGGCATTATTTGTTGCATTTTCTCCGAGCCGATACTTTCCATGCTTCTGTAAAAAACTTCTATTCTAGGCTTTGAACATCACAGCATTTCCCTCCCACCACACTAAAAATGCACAGCAACATAGAAACACAAAACACAGAAATATAGAATACCCAAATTAGGTACTTAGGATACGCAAAATCCGGTCTTTTGAGCACCTTGTAAAGCTTTGCAAAGCCAGAAAAGTGGCATATACGACGCAAGTGCGCAGAAAAACAGGCCTATTCTCAGGGACAAAAATAAATGCACCAAAAACTTTGTGTTTATTTCTCTTTACATCTGCAAAGTTATTGAAAAATATTTCCTTTTTTTAATATTTTCACTTAAACAAACTAATTATTCTGGTACATTTGTATGGAAAAAGGTTTCCACTAAAGAGTGTTCATGTAGACAAACACGGCGGTTCAGATACCTACTAAGCGCAAGGCCTTGAAATACAAAAAACCAAGGCTCTAGAATCCCAACAAAATAAACTGGAGAAATGTTCAAGCCCAGATGGTGGTGTGGATGGACTAGAGTTGTTTTTAGCGTCATTTTTAACTTTTGGTGGGGATGAGTGCAATATTTTTCTTCCGTATTTGGTGCGAACTGGTGAAGTGGTAGTGGTAGTGGTGAAGTGGTACTTAAGATGGCTGGTGGTTTGATAATTGTATACGGCTGGTGCGTCTTGTTGGCCTGTTGGCTTTGGACTGACCCAAGCTGAATAATATTTTGATTATCTTGATGTACCAAGCTGTCTAGTGACTAAACTAAAAGAAAATTATCGCGACATGTATGAATTAAGGGATAATGTGAAGGATTTTTGGTTCACTCACAGCCATTGTGCCATGAAATTCTAAAAAGTTTTAGCTGAAAACTTGCCACTGCTCTCTCCTTTATTCATCAACATTATTGGAATTCAATTAGGAGGCCTCTGCCAGCACGTCATGATTTATAAAAGTGCAATGATGGAGGATATGTCTGATATGAGTGGGCTTATTTCATCCCAATTCTTATAGCTGCAATTTGCATACCTCTCTATCTAGAATGCCCAGTGTTTTGATAAGGTGGGGCATTCCACGACAAATCGACCAAGTGATAACACCCTACATCTCAGATTTTGATGAAAACTTGTCACAGGGGTTGTCCAGGGGGGTAAATTAACGCTGCGAAATTTTTAGCTTAGTGGTTTTTGAATTATGGCCTTAGGCAATCTTTGGACCCAACGAAGAGCCGTACTTTTCGAATAGCCATATCTTCAAGACTAACTATGATAACTATATAAAATTATAAATGCTTGGAATTGTGATTACCTAAATGAAAATTTGGGGGCAACTAAAATCAAAATTAAAAAAATAATAGTATAATTTTACCGGTGACCTAGGGTCAAGACATTCTGGATGTATGTTAAAACCCCATGTCTCAAAATGAACCCTAAATGCATTTGCAAAACCTGCATGTGCATGAATAAGATTATGTTTCATTGTAAAAATAGGTTTGTACTAAAAAGGCTTATTTAACATACAGAAAATTGACTTTTAAATCTCAGTTCAGTTGAAGCCCGGAATGAGCCTAGGTGAAGCCCGTTACTAGCCCAGCATTGGCTTAAATCAGGCCTTCAGGCCCGGTCCAAGCCCGCGGGCCTGCGGGCCTTTCTAGGCCCCCGGACCTAGAAAGTCCCACCTCGAATGTATATGTTATGTTTCTCTGAACTCTGGTCGTCTTCCAATTTTTTCGGCTATATACTGAGACATTGAATCAGTATACAATCGATATTAGTATCATTTTCCGGCTTTGAATCGTCCTATTTGAGTAACCCAGAGTATGCACAACGCTAAGCTGAAAGGGAAAGGGGGTAGCACAATATCCACCTCGCTTACGGTCCTTGACTGGAAAGGAATAGGTCATTATACACGGCAGGAGCAAAGCCACGCTACAATCCGCAGCTCTAACCTTTTGCTGGATCAATTGTATTGTAAATGCGTTGTGGATGGGCTCCACCCCTCTCCCTGCACGGGTTAAGTCAGTAAGTGCGGAAGCTACGCGTATGCTCGCGGTGTCTCTGCTCCGACTTCATGTTCGATTCCAAAGCACAGGGGACTTGGTGCACAGTGAGCAGTGTGGGGGTTACCTCGCATAAGCGCCGTCGCCGTGGATCAATAGCCGTTTGACCGTTGCAACCCCGGTTGGCGGGGCACTGCGCGGTCAGCTGGACTGGTGGCTGCTGCGCCTCTTCAGAAACGGCGCAAATACTCGTTATAAGGCCCGCGCACTTCCATAGGCGTGATGTTTAGATAGAGAAAACACGCATGGGATTTCTCAATTTTTTTATCATTTAATGTTGCGTTTGATCAGCTCTTAACAATTTTTGGGTCAAGTTTAAGTTATCAAGTGTAGTTGTCCTCATGCCCATATTCAACTAAGCTTGGGGAGGTCATATGCCCCCGAAAATGGTTGCTGTGCTGTCTTCTTTCTCAATGGATACTCTTCGTTTCAGATTTTGCATTTTTACCTAATTTTATCGAGCTTTCAGGAAAAAATGATGGGGAAATCTGATTTACCATCGTTTGAAATACTCCACTACCAGTACGGCCTGCGTCATCTCCGAATTGCTTTTACTCACTGGACTACGAGGCGGCGGCTTGAAGATGGTACTAAAATGCTGTGTTTCGCTAAAGGTTCATCTCTCTTTTTTGCAATCTCGGCTCGCTTCAAAAGAGAGTCGAAGCAAGGGAAGAGACCACAAACAGAAGCAAATGCAGGAGAACGTGTCATCCAATACATGTGATTTCCGCTCACTCGTGTTCCTCCACATGAACGGGGGGAACATGCCTTTTTCTTCACCATATAACAGAAATCTAGCAATAACTGGGCCCTTAGTTACACCAGGTTTGTCAGCAGTCGAGTCACACGACGAACATTTATTGTCCACTGTGCGCATTTGTTTGATTTCACAATGCACTCCATACGTGTCAGAAAAGTGGGCAAGGGGGCCTAGCCCCCCACTTTCATGGAAAATTTCCCGAATTCAGCCAAATTGAAATATGATCTGAAAGTTGTGTAACCAGTAGGTATGTGGGAAAGGTAACATGGAGCCCAACCGCCAAGTTGTTCCTAGGGGAAATGTTTCTTGTCAGTAATAGTTTTAAAAGCAATTTCCCCCTCCTCATTTTTTGTGGGTGGCGATGCTTATGCACTCATACGTTTTCGTTACGCACGTCGTCCGGCGCCTCAGCCCAGCATCAGCGGCCGTGCCTCGTCCGGTGGCTTAGCACACACTGTATCAGTTACCACTCTGGCCGCCAGCCACCCTGGCCCCGAGGGACAGGATTTGTACGATATTATCAGATGTTTATTATTTAGCTACGGGGCTACGCCAAAGCCTATATGGATGCAAAAATAATGCATTTTGTACTATCTTATAAAGAAATACAATAAATATTTTTAATTATGTCAGGTCTGTAGAAAATGAAATAAGACTTCCTCATAAACATAGAGTAAAACTTTAAGTCCCGCGGTATCCCACGGTGATTTCGGTATCTACCCATTCTCCTTTGCTTTCTGTATCGGGAATGGGAACATTTAGCTGCGCGAACTGGCGCTATTTTCAATGATCGCACTTTTTAGTTGCCACCACGGCGCTCCGTGCGGCCGCGGCACCCCGGCGCTGGACGCACGGTGTGTAACTGTCGCTTTTGAAAAAAACACTTCATATCTACATGTGTCTTCAAGCTTGTACATATTTTGCATTTCCTAAATGCAGGTAAAACCCCTAAAACATGTTTTTTAATTTATGTTAGAGCATTTAATCATGAAATATAAACACAAGAATTCGGTGCAAACCCCAAGTCCTGTGGACCTAGATGGAAATTACGGCATACATTTTGAATGGGTCAAAGAACCCAGAGGTGAATCTGTATGAAATGTTCGAGGGAGAAGGGGGAAATGGGTTTAAAGTCGTGAAAGCGATGTTTTTTTAGAAAACCCCTCAAAATCAGCCAAAAAGACGTGAGATTGCCAGTTGAGAGTAAAGAAAGGATCGGTAGCCCTGTGTCCGGTTTGCTTTAACTAGTTTCGGATGAAGTGTGTTCATTTATTATTATGTGTTTCCAGGGGCCGTGTATGAAGATGTATGATTCACTAAATGTATTCTTCACTCGAGTACGCTCTCGTTTCCAAAAATATTCCATTCGGTTCACTTGGGTTGTACTTTGAAATATGTGTTCGATTTTAAGACGATTTTACTCTTTCCAGCTTTTTACTTGAGAAAAAAGCCGTTATAACGATAAATGCAATAACGGATCCATGGGGGGAGGGCTTGTGGGGCTAAAGCCCCCTGAAATTTTCGAGTCGCTTTAGAAGATGAATAGCCGGGGTTGTCTAGGTGCTGGTAGGGCAAACTTCCACCTCCTAGCCCCTCCCCCCACCCCCGAAATGAAGTCCTGGATCCGTGACTGGATAAATGGGTTTTTATGATTGACGTTTTTAGTGTTATGAGGTACCTTTTGGTCGTCGTTTCCAAAAGTGGCTAAATTAGTTTCTCTTGGGTATATTCCAATCGATCGTTTTATTTATCGTTCGTTTTATACATCGATTCAATTTTTCGCTGTTTTTGTTGTTTAAATCCTATTGCGGGGGCGCAGATTCTCGCATCTCAGAAGGCGCGGGAAGGGTGTGGGAGGCTAAATTTCGGGACGCGCCATCAACCATTCAGGAGGCCGACGAGACTCAATCGGGGAAGGTATGTACGTGCCCCACTCGACTCCCCCCTGGATCCGCCTATGGAAGCATTAACACGCGCACTGGAGGGGGGCCTCGGAGGCCCCCCACCTGTTTTTCCAAGGTGGCCGGAGAACCGCCCGTAGCCAAAAAAGACGATACTTGGCCACATTTAACAGAATTTAATAGCGCGTCGATTGGTGAAGACTTTTTGAAAATCGGTCGGAAATTTTTGGACTTACAGGCTTTCAAAGTCAGACCTGCATTTTGAGATCACCGTAAATGCGCGGTCGGCCCAGTTAGCTTGCATTGGAGACCGAGTGGTGACGTCATAACTCCATATAACCGGGATTATATGTCAAGGTCACTTCACATGAAAGTCAAGGTCAAGGTCACAGGTCAAGGTCATATCTACACTTTCAAGGTCACTGACCATTGTGCGTCCGGCTGAATGACGTTACCTGGTCTGACATATATTATGCTATGACGTCATCGATAGGTACCCCAATACGAAAGGTCAAGGTCAAAGGTCATTTGCAAAGGTCAATCCTCATTTCCCGCCAAACAGTGGCTATAGTGTTAGTCGAAGTGCACATTATAAGTAGTATACTATATTGTGACCTTAAAGGTCAATGACCTTGAATGACCTTGACCCAAAAGTTGTGGGGAAGCCTCTTTGAGACCTCTTCTCTATGAACCTTGTCCGCCTTTAGCTTATTCCTGCCATTTTCCCGCAGAATCACAGCATTTACCAATCGACCCCCAGCATGGCCAATATTTGACCTTTACGACCTCGTTTGACCTTGAAGATATTGACCTAGGTCAATGAAAATTGGTCATCATGTAGATCACCATAGCCCCCACCCACCTGCCGAGTGGCGGTTTTCTACACCTCTTATTTTCCGAGATCTTAGGGGGGCCTACCAGGCCCCCTCCAGTGCGCGTTAGTGCCAGACCCCCTCCAGTGCGGGTGTTAAAAAGTGCCAAAATGTACTTAGATACGCGTGTAATCAAGTATTGACTATATTTTTAACATTTTTTATTCATCAGCTATCGTTAAACAGCGGCTACGAATTGTGTCGTGCTAGATAGGGAATCGGACCCATTGTGCGATGGTGCAAAACGATTCCTCAAGTCAATCGTGCGAGGGAGGAACAATTTGTGTTCAACATAATGTTTTGTGTGCAGGATTTTTCCTCCTTGCACTGTTTCTTGTGGATTTTGTATCACTCCGTTGTGTTAATGGCAATGTGTATCTCCTATGCATATCAATGTTTAGTTTGTTAGGAAGTTATGAAAAAGGTGTTGTTTATACTTTCCTTTTTCCTGGCTATGAATTTGTTTGCCGAGATTTATTCTATTTGTCAGGTGGATTGCAAAAGTGTTTCCACGTCAGTTTCACCGCTAACATCGCAGTTGTGACCCCGCATCAGTGGCCGATCGAGCTGACCGCAACGGCTCTGCGCGACTGCTTCCTCAGTTCACTACCAAATACTGGCTGCTCCATACACCAATCTAATTTGCTTATTTTTCGCTCTGGATGTCACTTCATTCTTTTTAGCATTTGTGTCGTTGTTCTATACCTAGTCCTCTAATGCCGTTCTGTATTCTGGGGAGAATGCGGAAGCAATGGAGTTAGAGCGAGAACATGGCTGCTTCATCAGACGGACATCTCACATGACCATACGGACCACTCAGCCAGTCCCGTCACATTGCACTTAATGGCAATATTGCCCCTTCATGGGATACCAACTGAGCCATCAGTCGCGCTCAGCATACCGATATTTCGTTTATCCCAGAAGTCATGTCTTACCGAGCAAAACGGGCTCACGTGCGTGTTCCTGTTTGACCACACTATCCCGATGCCTCCCTGCCCATTCCCCATACCGTGGTACTGAAGCCGGTGGCTGTACCGTGGTACTGAAGCCGGTGGCTGTACCGTGGTACTGAAGCCGGTGGCTGTACCGTGGTACTGAAGCCTGGCTGTACCGTGGTACTGAAGCCGGTGGCTGTACCGTGGTATGAAGCGGTGGCTGTACCGTGGTACTGAAGCCGGTGGCTGTACCGTGTACTGAAGCTTGGCTGTACCGTGGTACTGAAGCCGGTGGCTATACCGTGGTACTGAAGCGTGGCGACCGGGAGAAGCCGTGGCTGTACCGGGTACGAAGCCTGGCTGTACCGTGGTACAAGCGGGCACCGGGTACTGAAGCGGTGGCTGTACTGGTACTGAAGCTGGTGGCTGTACTGTGGTACTGAAGCTGTGGCTGTACCGTGGTACTGAAGCCGGTGGTTGTACTGTGGTACTGAAGCCGGTGGCTGTACCGTGGTACTTAAGCTGGTGGCTGTACCGTGGTACTGAAGCCGGTGGCTGTACCGTGGTACTGAAGCCGGTGGCTGTACCGTGGTACTGAAGCTGGTGGCTGTACCGTGGTACTGAAGCCGGTGGCTGTACCGTGGTACTGAAGCTGGTGGCTGTACCGTGGTACTGAAGCCGGTGGCTGTACTGTGGTACTGAAGGGTGAAAGGTTGTGAAAGATGGTACCAAAATCAATTAATTTGGACTAGTTTCTATTGTATCTCACAATCATGTTCAAGAACAGTATTTTTCAGCTCCTAGTTTCATAGAGATGAACTATTACTAATTATAGTAATATAAAGTAATAAATAATTAGTATAATAATAGGTAGGGGAGAGTGGGGCGAGTTGATGAAATTTTGTAAAAGTCGTTCTAGTTTTGTTGCGGCTTTCCTCTTCCACCTTCCTTTTATGTGACTTATTAGACCCTTCATTTGTCTGTAAATTGGCATCATGTTTGGCTTTGTCGGATAAGGAAACACAATTTTAGAGACAAAGTATGGAGCAAAGTCGAATTTTTAAACTCGTCCCATCTGCGGGGTGGGCTGATACAGTGCCGGGGGTAAATTTTTACAGACACGATACTACTCTTCAGCATTAAAGAAAACACTTTTTTACGAATTTTTTCTGTTCCCGCTGGTACAGAACCAACAAAAAGGGCATCCAAGCTGTAAAGCCATGTCTTTGGTTTTCTGATACTGTATTGATGGGAACAATCGTAAAAATTCAGTGAGCAGAACAGGTCAAGCCAAAATAACATCATTTCCGGCAAGACAAAAAATGAACGGAACACCCCGCCGCAAGGAACACCCGGTTCAACCACAATGAATGTATGGCTAAGCTCTACAGAACTCGCACACATAGCCAGGTTGGCTCTCCTCGACATCAGTGCAAGGCATGCAGGCCCATTTCTTGCATTCCTGGCACTGGATCCACTCTTCGCGGGAAAACATGTACCGCATACCACAGATAAGGCAGTTCACATCATTGTCATTCGGTCCTGACTCCTTTATCCCTGCTTTGCGTTTTCCATTTACTTTTGATGTAGTCTTAGTCGTGACACCAGTTGCACGGGGTACAGTTGTTTTGCAGGCCCGTTTTCCTTCTTTGCTTGTCCTAGACATCGCCTCCTCCTTCAGTCTGTTTCTCACCGGGGTGTCCGTGAATATTTCGGAGGTTCTTGTTCTTTTACGAGTTCTCTGCTTTCTTGTCTCTGCTTTGGGGAATTGTCTTATCATATCCGGAGTTACTGCTATGCCCGAGGTCCCTTGTCTTTCACCTACCGACACGCTGTCATCGAAGAGCCCTCTGCAGGCTGAAGGCCCTGCGGTCACCGACGTTTCTTTACACACTGACCGTTCTGAGGTCATCTCAACAGGGAAAGATGCAGCAGTGCCTGCTGGCTCACTTAGTGCTGGTGGTAGAACGGCTGCTACCTCGTTGGCTGGTCCAGGCACCGTTGCTTCAGCAGAGTTGGACTGTTCTGGTGGTGGACTGCTGATCGTCTGCGGATCTGGACGGTCAGTCACTGAGCTCGGAAGGAACTGGTCATCATCAAAGATGTTGCGGTTTTACGGGTAAATCCCTGTACAGGCAAACCCTTTGCAGATATTACTGCAACCGGCTGCCCTTGGAATAGCCTCCTTTACGACGCCAGGGATGTCGTATATGGTCATAGTACGGCCTGGATGTGTCCTCATCCACGCGTCACAGCTCGCATTCACGTAACTTTTGAGCGGCCCATACACCGTCCTGTCAAGAGGTTGCAACCGATGAGACGTGTGGGGCGGTATCGTTAGTAGCACGATCCCATGCTCTTTACAGAAGTCGATCACATCAACTGATACATGTGAAGCGTGGTTGTCCAAGATAAGGAGGCATGGTTTCTCCGGTGAAGACCGCGTAAACCCCTGGAAGTGCCTGATGTAGGATAGAAAGTCCGCTGCTGTCATCCATCCCGATGGGTTGGCAGAGCCGGTGCATCCTGCTGATCCACCGATGAGGAAATGTTCCTGGAACCTCACCCGCGGGAACACAAAGTGTGCGGGAACACAGGTCCCGACCGCATTGATTGCAGCAGCAACAGTGACGAGGGTTCCTCTTTCCGCAGACGTGACCCCACTTACTTGTTTGCAACCTTTTTTGGCTATGACTCGTCGTGGAACCTGACAGGTTGTGATTCCTGTTTCGTCTATGTCTTTGGGCTCGAAATTATACCGATCATGACACAGCCAGATGGCCAAAAAACTTCCCCACTGTGATCCTATTGAAATCAGATGATCTCGCCAGACTGGTAGCCTGGGGCTTCCTCAAGCTCAGATGCGTTTGTCTTGACAAGAAGCCACGTAGCCAATCGACACCCGCCTCGCCTCTGTTACGCGATGCGAATTCAAACGCAAACTTCCTTGTGTCGCGTGCTGTGAGCCCATAGCTAAGCTTGCCAGCTACCTCGAGGTATTCTGCCAGTTTTCGCTCCATTTCCGGAGACATGGATGTCGGTTTCTTGTACCCAAAGGTCTTCGCGCCATCCTCTCCATCAGCATGGCAGTGGCGCCACAATGTCATAAAATGGATACCATAGTCGTTTGCAGCTCTTCTTACGGATGTTCCTGACCGGACTTTATCATGGGCTGCTTTTAAGATCCCAATAGGTGGCGCCCTACGCTCTGTCTTTCGCACATAATTCCTCACCATGGCTTGGGTCCGCAAAGCCACTCTTGCTGAAAAAGGAAAGGATTTTTGTTAGTCGAGGAAAATGATCGGGATGGGTTGTAAAAAGGGAATCTTTTTTGTTAAATATAACCATAAAAAGTTCGAACCATAACAGAACTCCCACCTTATCTGGCATGGACGTCGAAAGCGGGGGTGGGGGGACGTATCACTCCCAACTTACGAATCACTGGATAGGAGTATAGAAAACGAGGAACCGGACGTTCATGGCACCCTCACAATATTTAGGTTCAACGATAAACAGTCCCGCGTTACATGGGAAAGATAACCCCAAATGAAACCTAGGCCAATAAAACAATATGCCCACTTTACTGGGTACTAAATGCCACTGGGGCAAGTTGTTACAACTATGGGGCGCGTTGATACTGCCTGTTTCAACGTGCCCCACCTCTAAAAAACGCGAGGGACAGTTACAAACATCAATATTGCAGGTGTTTCTGGCGCACTAGGGTTTCTTAACCCTTGCCCCGGTGGCGGGTACGAGCCACCTTCGCCCTGGTGTGGAGAGGGGAGCTAAAAAAGACCCCCACGATCTCAAAAACTAAGAGAGCTAGAAAAAAGCGCAAAACGGCAATCGAAAGCTCTTCAAAAATGATATCGAAAATACTTCCGTCATTTTTCTTGTCAGGTCAATATTAAGGTCACCAGAGGTCAAAATAGGTCAAAATCGCTAATATGAGGTGTACTAAGAAAACCTCATATATCTCAGAAACTATGATAGCTAGGAACATTTTTCTAACACCATTTGAAAGCTCTTGAGTTGCTCTTTCATTAGAGTGGCATTCATTTTCGTGTCAGGTCAACGCCTAGGGAGCTATAGGTCACTGAATATAGGGCATATTCTTGGGAATGTCCATAGCCACCCATTCATAAGGGCGTTTCCTTTTTCGCTAATAACTTCCAAACCAAACAAGATACATTCATAGTTGATGCACCATTGTAATCCTCTCGTCAATACGAATCGAATGATATATAATATTGCTATGCCAGGTCAAATTTAAGAATTTGACCTGAACCAGGTCAACGGTCTGACCCAACTTAACCTGGTATAGTCATGATGTATATCATTTGACTTGCAATGACTATACAAACACTTTGGTGACAAAATAAAAGTTGTATCTTAGTTTATTCTAAACTTATAGAGTAAAACACCAAAAAATGCTTATTTTACCTAAAGTGACCTTTTAAAGGTCACAATCAAAATTGTTGGCATAAACTTCAGAAATGGGCTAAGATCAAATCGTAACCGATGTTTGAAGTTGATTCCATCCATACTTACTGAGAAAAGCTCATTTCGTGATTTTCCCCATGTATTTACAATGGGGAGGTCATGCTCTGCACATGACTTTAGGTCACCAATATGAAAAATCCCGGAACAAATGTTGTAGCTCCTGATGGGCCCAATATGTGTTATAAGTTTGAACTTGATCGATTAACCTTTCTTTTAGTTATGCTGTCCTAAGCATTTTTTGAGGTGAGGTCACTTGACCTGGCCTGGTGACCTGACCTGATATTACCTTGGGCTAAAATTTTCAGGAAAGATGTAAAAATGATAAAGGAATAGCTAGACTAAGTTTGGCGGCGCTGCGCGCCGCCGTTTTTTGGTCGCTTCGGAAAAACCCGAGGGGGTCTAAAAAGACCCCCACCCGGGCGAAGGTTAACTGGCTGCACATTCACAACGAAGTTGCAGTTATTGGAAAATGAAACCTACGTCGTATAAATACCAGGTAAGTACTTGAACAATGCACGTCATCTAATGCATAGAACATTTTGATTTTCCCCAAAAACTGACCACTTACCCTGCCTGTCTGTGACACCACCCGCCACCAACGGTCTCCTGGTCAATAAAGGTAGTTGCTATGGTAACCGTAAGACAGCATGACTTATGTGCCATCTCGCGCTCAAATTTGGAAACTATAGCATATGTATCAACTTGCCCTTGTAACGGATGACCCCACTCTCCCCTAACTGTTGCTGATTGTAGGAATAGTTAATATCTATGCCTAGATCAAACATCCATCATCCATAGTCGAAAAATACCATTGCATAAAAACGAGCTTATTGACACAGACACTATAAGTTACCGTACACTATGCTTTCGAAATGCAGAAAATATTAACATTTCACAGCTGTTATGACACAAGCAATTACATTTACACACCGCCAAAAACAATAGTTCACATAGAAACACACTTCAAGTACCTGCTATGATGATTGTCTAGCTCCCGCCCCATAGCGTTAGCTATTGTTGTGAATTGAGTTGGATGTTGAGTGTGGGTTTAGCTCATCGATGTAAAGTGATTCCAGAATTTCTAGTTTGTGGGTGTCGCCGGTGGATGCGATGATAGTTGTGTTGTGGACAAGCATGTTCTGTGTCAGTGATATGCTCTTGTTTGTCAGTCCTGTGTTGTTTGATTGTGCCGTGTTGGAGGTGCATGGTTAAGCGCCGGGACAGGGTCGTTGTTGTCACACCAATGTAGTGGGCAGCATGAGGTCGGCAACCTTCATGGGGGCAAGTGAATTTATACACAACGTTGGTGCGTTTCAACGTCCCTGTCGGGGCAGAACTGTTTCGCATGATGGGGTGTTTTGTTTTTTGTGTCGTGTAGTGTATGTTGAGATGTAGTACTTTCTAGTATTTGCACTGCGTGTTGCGTCTTATGACATCTTTGAGTACTCTTTCGTCAGTTTTGTGTGAGGTGTTCATG
The DNA here is from genome assembly GCA_034440635.1 of Lepas anatifera. NCBI lineage: Eukaryota > Metazoa > Arthropoda > Thecostraca > Lepadidae > Lepas > Lepas anatifera. The sequence goes on along the minus strand of JAOTON010000842.1, from coordinate 1,159,688 downwards.
TAGTTTTTGTGGAAGACGTTATGGCAGGGGTGTAACTTTCCCAAAATCTTCGGGGGTGCTCAACCGGTGGGGGCGGCACCCCATAAGGGCGGCACCCCATAGGGGCGGCAGCGTTGCGGGGGCGGCACCCTTTTATTGCACCAAATCTGTTATTCATCACCTTTTTGCGTCTTTTATGCACAGAGAACATTCTATTTTAATGTTGGGCAGGTATTCTAAAGCTTTTTCAAACATGTTTGCTTTTTAGGCAACATCCCAAACCTACATACACGTCTTAAAAGAATCCAATCTGAGTTGTAAATTTATTCACGATTGAAGTATATCGGTTTTGCGGAATTAAATGTTCCCTTTGGAATGGCAGAGTGGATGAATATTGAAATGAAAGCAAAGGATTTATCACTACGTGAAAAGAGAGCACAAACACTGGTAGTGCTCCAAACAACGCGTGTATTGTTCTGTAAATATTAATGAATATTAATAATACAGTGGGGCGGCAGCTCCACTGTACCCGTGCACGCCCTTTATTTTTGCCCTAACGCCCTTTATTTTTTACCCTAACACACAGCGGCGGTGAGATTCAGTGCTGCAGTGATGAGCCCAGGGCGGCAATTATGGACTAAGAACGGGACAGATAAGGATGGAATTGATAAGCTGGGGGCGACAGCTCGGGCGGCAAGAAACAAGGTAAAGTCATAGTCAAGGGCGGCAGTGATTAGCCAGGGGCAATAGCTATGAATTCGGAGCGTTGCAAATCAGAGTGGAAGTGATAAGGCGATGGCGGAAGTGATGACGCGGGGGCGGCAGTTATGAACTAGGGGCGGCACGAATCAGGGCGGAAGTGATAGGTTTGGAAGGGGGCGGCATTGATTAGCCGGGGGTAGCACGAATAAAGAGAAAGGGAAAAGCCGAGGACGGGAATGGTGAGCCGGAGGTAGCAGTTATGAAATACGGGTGACACGAATCAGGGTGAAAAAGATAAAATGGGGCAGGGACGGCGGATTCCGGGGGTCAGGGTGTGCAGTTGCACATCCTGAAAAGAATAAACCCTCATGTGTAAAAGGGCGTGCAAAAGTATATTTTTGCACACCCGGCTTTGGCTTGGTCCAGGGAAGCGCCCCGGATTTGGGCGGCGCCCCGGCCGGTCAGGAAAAATCAGGCCTAAACACCGCCTACCCTGCCCCCTGAGGAGCCCCCCTGCCAGTGACCCAAAATAGGTTTTGCGCTAGGGTGTTGAGTGGAAAATTCAGCTCGGAATGTATGGCGAGTGAGTGGAAAATTCCCCTCAAAATGTATGGCGGAGTAAAAATTTTCTAATTTGGTTACTCAGGTGGTAAACTCTCAAAGCCTTTGTTTAAACTAAGGGATATTTCCTTTAATATTCTCAAAGTAAATATTTTTTAAATTGTCCCCAAGCAGAATTGTTTGACCATTACCATGTGAAAAATTTGGGTTAAGCAGGTAAATCTTTACTAACTGAAACCCCCTGATGCAGTCTCCAATTATTTTTTAAGGAATTGGTGAATTGCCACAAATAAAAACTTTTTGGGGGCCTCTGAGACCAACCTTTGGGGAAAGAACTCTGGGAGCCACCAAGACTAACATTTGTGGGATGAAGATCAACTCTTGGGGGGCTTCCCTAGACCAACTCTTGTGCCCCTCCTCTCCTCTCCCACACGACCAGCTCTAAAGGGCCCCTGAGATGAAATATCGGGGCCCCCCTTACACCAAATCTGCAGAGAGGGCCTCCGAGATCGGCAGGTAATGAACAATGAAAAGGGATTTTTTCATGCAATACCTAGTGCCAAAATTAATTATCTAAGCATACACTGTATAGTTTTTTCTGTCCGGGACAACGCCCCTCCTATACCTATACCCAAGGCCCCTATACCTATAGTTATCGGAATTTTGGAGGCCACTCCTGACCTCAATCACTGCACCTCGCACACACCTATGCTAGGGCCCAGTAGAGCCTTGGTTTACGCTTAACTAACCCAGACGAAACTACAAACTTTCTATCATGGCAATAAACTCTTCCAGACTCTTGCTAAAAGGTTCTTTTCTTTACCTGTCAATTCCCCTGCTCCTCTTCACATATATACTCACCTTCATATAAATATGCTGCTTTCTATCAATCCAATCGAATCGAAGCTTACAGCCTACTTCTTTCTGCTGCTGTTGTTTCTTCCTTTCGTCTACAATCAGCCAGGCGCGGCGGGTTGCGACAGCGTCAGAGCGACTACTACTTTAAATTTCTGATCGCTTGCCGCTCGCCGGTCGCATGACCTACATAATTTGCATTTCAAAAATTGCTCTAAATTAATTTTCTAAATCCTTATAGACTAGAAAATTATACAACTAAACGCACACAAAGAGGAAGACTAGCAATGTTTTGTCAATAACGAATATGAAACCTGCCTTCAAAAAGCCTAAAGATGCCGCTTTTATTTACTAGATGTAAAGACGGCGTTTTGGTAAGTCCACGCCGTAGACCAGCCATACAAAAAAGTTTCGATGTTTGAAGGATAAATTGATGCATTCTTGTTGCCCAAAAAAATCATTTAATGAAAATGTAGAGTTTCAATGTATTCAAGTACCGGACACTTTCAGTTCAACTTAAATATCAGCGTAATTATGGCTAGTGTGTCGTAGGGTGTCGTGAGTGGATTTGGATGTCACACGGCGTGGACGAAGCAATGAAGGGCTGATATGGATAAAAATTATTTTCTTCGAAATAAATGGTCAATTTTTTTGCGATACAATGTCATAAAAATATGCTGCTTAGCATACAAATTTCAAGATAAATGCTTTTAACAACAAGATGACCAAAAATGGTTTTTATACTATCCTCGGTACCAGAAATACAAAAACAACTTTTCAAGGACGTAAGCCTAAATATCATGTGCACAGATAAACTGCTTTCCAAAAATATATCTTTCAAAGCGGTCAGCTCATTTTTTGGCAACACAAGGCTAGGGTGTCTAATTTTCCACTCTCCAATTTTGTGAGTGGTGGAATTTAGTGGCGGTGTTCACCCATTGGAACTTTCTCCGGTGGGGCAGGGGGCACTGAGCGTCTTGCCCGCGCCAGAATTGCGATTATGTTGTTCCACTGAAATCGGTGGAGATAAGGATGCCAGGTATAATTGACCAGAAAAATAGAAATCGCCAGATTTTCTATCAGAAAAGCGAAAGAAGCGCATAAGAGCCGAGTTAATTTGGCGATCTTCTAGTCGATTCTGTTGCTCTTTTTCCAGTGGACGTTGGTAGAGTAGGCAATGGAATGGAATGAGTATGGCAATGGCAATGGAACTGGCCTTTGTAGAATAAAATTATTTGTTATTGTTAATATATTATCATTGTTGAATAAAATTCAATAGTAGTAAGTATTGTTGGAAGTGAGTGGAAAATTCAGCAAAAAAATATAAAAGTGAGTGGAAAATTCTGCTGGACTAGGTGTCGTTCTGCACCCAACACCCCAGGTTTTGGGACACTGCCCCCTGCCGCCCGAAAATGGAATCGACCGTCCCTGAGGTGGGTGCGGCAGTCTCGAGCCCAGAGCGGCACGAATTAGAGCGGAAGTGATAAGTCAGGGGCGGCATTCATTAGCCGAGGCGGTAGTGATGAGTTGAGGGCGGCAATAATAAGCCGGGGATAGCACTGGTGAGATACTTGCAGCAGTGATGAGCCGGGTGCTGTTTGAATCAGGGCGGCAGTGATAAGTCAGGGCTAGCACAAATCGGGGTGGCAGTGATATGCAGGAGGCGGCAGTGATGAACCATGGCGGCATAAATCAGGGTGGTAGTGATGAACTGGGGACGACATGAATCACAGTGGTAAGACGGAGGCTGCATGAATCAGGGCAGCAATGCTGAGCCGGGGGCGACACGTGTATTGGGGTGCTCAAATTATAATTGGGGGTGCTTGCACACCCCAAATAGGTAAAAATGCACTCTTGGTTGAAACTAAATCAATAAAAGCACGGCAGCAGCAGTCTGCCATTTACTCGGTTTGGGGAATTCCTCCAATGGGCAAACAAATAACAATTAGACGATAGCGGGCTGCTGTTTGCTTTCTGGAAGGGTGTCTGAGATTCCTGCTAATAGATTGTGCTGACAGCAGGGCCTAAGTTTGACCGGTTTTGGGGGCCATGACCGGATTATTCTCCTCGGTAGTGATAAACCAGGGGCGGCCGTGATCAGCCGGAGGCGGCAGTGAGGATTCGAAGGAGGAAGTGTCTAACCAGGGGCCGCTCATATATTGGTTAATTTAACACGCGCATTGACGGGGTGGCGGTTACCCGCCCCCTCCCCTCGGGTTTTTCGGAGACAGCAGAAAAACGGCGACGCGTAGCGCCGCCGTACTTGGCATACCTTTTCCCTCATCATTTTTACAACTTCTGTGAAAATTTTAAGGTTAGGTCATCCAAGGTCCGGTCACCAGTACAGGTCAAGTGACCCGACCTAAAAAAAGTTAAAGATAGCATAAATCGGAGCAGGGTGAACTTATCCGATTGAAACTCATATCACATAATGGCCCTACCTATTTCTCTAAAACATGTTCAGGTATTTTTGATATCGATGACCTAAGGTCAGGTACGAGGCATGACCTCTCCATTGGAAATACATGGGAAAAATGGTTTTTACGGAATAACTCAGTAATGCATGGTGATAGAGGATTTATTTTAGCTGCATTAGACTCGCCTGGGCTTTGCGGTTCTAATGATATGCATTTTATATAATTTGACCCTGACCGGACCTCAGGTCAGGTCAAATCCTTGATTTGACCTACCAAGGTCAAATTATATATCATTCGATTTGGCTTGCTGAGAGGATTCATACAGTTCAAGTTGTTTTGCTCTATCTTTACTTGTTCAGATGTAATGGCCAAAAAACTGAATTTATATGTTATTCCTATGACGGCTGTTCTTGACCTCTCGTGACCTTAAATGTGACCTGACAAAAAAATGTATCAAATGTTTTCGATGGAGAAGTGGATGGGCAACCCAACGCCGTTTACCATTTTTCGCTACCTACCGTGGTTCTTGAGATCTTAGGGGGGCCGGAATGCGCGTGTTAAAATAGGGAGCTAGGGGCGGCGTGAATCAGGGCAACGATGATTAATCAGGGCGGCAGTGATGAACCAGGGGAGACAGTGATCAGCCAGGGGGCAGCAGTGATAAACCAGGGCGGCAGCGATAAGTCGGGGCGGCAAGCATTTGGGTCAAAATATGCTGGGGACAGCATCGATGAGCCAGAGGTGGCATGAATCAGGGCAGCAGTGATGAACCAGGGGCGGTAGTGATCAGCCGGTAGACAGTCTATCATCATATTTAAGGTTTTAGGGCGCGCTGTCATCTAGGGTCATACGACGCCCATAACAATAAATAAAATATATAAATAGGACATTTCTGCAAGAGTTTCAACAAATAAGGCGGGAAAACAGGTCAGGTTGTGAAAATTGTATCCGAAAATTATATAAAACAAATATAAAAAATGAAATAAAAATACTGTAAAAATTGCATAGACAATTAAACATGACAGACTAAGGTTAGCGACTAGGTAACGTGAAACTTGACGGTAAATAAAACCTGAAAGACTACGTGGATAAAAGTATGAAATGAACACGCGCATTGACGGGGGCGGGTACCCACCCCCTCATGGTTTTCGGAGAAAGCATCAAAACGACGGCGCGTAGCGCCGCTGTACTTGGTATACCTTTTTTCTGATCATTTTACAACTTTTGGCAAAATTTTTAGGTCAGGTCACCAGTACAGGTCAAGTGATCCGACCTCAAAAAAACGTTTAAGATAGCATAAGTTGGAACAGGGCGAACTTATCCTATTGAAACCCATATCACATCATGGGCTCACCAAATTCTCTAAAACATGTTCCGGTATTTTTGATATCGATGACCTAAGGTCAGGTACGAGCCATGACTTCTCTATTAGAAATACATGGGAAAATGGTTTTAACTGAATAACTTAGTTACGGATGGTGATCCTTCAAGCTGTTTTGCTCTATCTTTACATGTTCAGATGTAATGGCCCAAAAACCTTCATTTGCATGTTATCTCTATGACGGCATGTTTTGACCTCTAGTGACCTTAAATGTGACCTGACAGAGATGGTTTAAATATTGTCGATGAAGAAGTAGATGGGCTACCCAACGCCGTTTACTGTTTTGCGCTACCTAGCGTGGTTCTCGAGATCTTAGGAAGGGGGGGCGGGTACCCACCCCTCCCCGTCAAAGTGAAGGTGGCTCAGACCCCCCGTCAATGCACGTGTTAAAACTAACGCTCCTCAGATATGACATGATGCTAGTGATATCCACAGAAGGATGGCCTCCCAGAACGCTCACTGCCCAGATATCCCCAGGATGCTCACTGCCCCGGGAGACGTCAGCAATGAACCAGGGGCGGAAGTGATCAGCCAGGGGGCGGCAGTGATCCGCCAGGGGCGGAAGTGATCAGGCAGGGGTGGTAGTGATCAGCCAGGGGTGGCATTTATCAGCCAGGGGTGGCAGTTATCAATCCACCAGGGGGCGGCAGTGATCAGACAGGGGCGGCAGTTATCAGCCAGGGGTGGCAGTGATCAGTCAGGGGGAGCAGTTATCAATCATAGTGTGGCATTGATCAGCCAGGGGCGGCAGTCATCAACCAAGGGCCGGAATTTATCAGTCAGGGGGTGGCAGTGATGAGTCAGAGGGCGGCAGTGATCAGCCAGGGGCGGCAGTTATCAGTCAGGAGGCGGCAGTTATCAGTCAGGTGGCGGTAGTAATCTGCCAGGGGGCAGCAGTACTCGGCCAGGGGCGGCAGCTAGCAGCCAAGGGGCAGCAGCTATCAGTCAGGGGTGGCAGTGATCAGCCAGGGGGTGGCATTTATCAGCCAGGGGGTGGCAGTTATCAATCTGCCAGGGGGTGGCAGTTATCAATCCGCCAGAGGCGGCAGTGATAAGCCAGGGGCAGCAGTTATCAGGAAGGGGGCGGCAGTTATCAGGCAGGGGCGGCAGTGATCAGCCAGGGGCGGCAGTCATTAGCCAAGGGTGGAACGTTATCAGTCAGGGGTCGGCAGTGTTAACCCGCGCCCCACCGGGGGTCCGGCGCCACCTTCGCCCCACCGGGGGCCATCGATGGCCCCCCCTCTAACTCCGAAAATATGGGCGTTAGCGCAAATCTGCAAAGTGCAATAGAAAGCTCGTGTGAATTCAGTAAGAAATTACTTCGCATGTTTTAGTGCTCAGGTCAATGGTTTGACCTCCAGAGGTCAAATTAGGTCAAGATCGGCTATTTTCACTCAAATATGCAATGATTAAGCAAACTGGGCATAACTCTTATGTCATTAGAGCTATTGAGGCCTGGTAAAGTACATTTGATAGCAAATTGCCAGTACTTTTTCCGCTATGTGAAACGTAAAGACCTCCCGCCAGTTTTTTGACCTCCAGAGGTCACCTCGTGACCTAATATGACCTGAGGTCACGAAAGGTCAAAAAGTGACCTTGCCGTATATCAAATGAAAGCCAGTGACAAGACAAACACGATGGTGTTTGTTTCACCGCTCTAGCTTAACCCGCGCCCCACCGGGGGTCCGGCGCCACCTTCGCCCCACCGGGGGCCATCGATGGCCCCCCCTCTAACTCCGAAAATATGGGCGTTAGCGCAAATCTGCAAAGTGCAATAGAAAGCTCGCGGGAATTCAGTAAGAAATTACTTCGCATGTTTTAGTGCTCAGGTCAATGGTTTGACCTCCAGAGGTCAAATTAGGTCAAGATCGGCTATTTTCACTCAAATATGCAATGATTAAGCAAACTGGGCATAACTCTTATGTCATTAGAGCTATTGAGGCCTGGTAAAGTACATTTGATAGCAAATTGCCAGTACTTTTTCTGCTATGTGGAACGTAAAGACCTCCCGCCAGTAGTTTGACCGCCAGAGGTCACCTCGTGACCTAATATGACCTGAGGTCACGAAAGGTCACGAAGTGACCTTGCTGTATATCAAATGAAAGCCAGTGACAAGACAAACACGATGGGGTTTGTTTCACCGCTCTAGCTCAATTAGGTCAAAAGTTATTGTCAAAATACTGTTTTTGACCTCTGGTGACCTTGGATGACCTTGGAAAAGTCAAAGGGCAAATATGACCCCTGGGATCCGTGAAAGGGTGTCCAAAAACGTTGTTCGAAGCAGTCTGAGTATTTTCAATCATTTTTGTGGCTTTTATATCATGAAACAACTTTTCCCTATGCTTTTCCAATGGGAGAGGTCGCCTCGTGACCTGACCTCAGGGCACGAAATCGAAAAATCCCGGATATACACCTTGTAGACCCTGGAGGGGTTATGAAGTGTAGGAAGTTTCAAATCGATCGACTTTGAAATGTAGCTCTTACAGAGCTCTAAAGGTGAAGTGAGGTGACCTTGGTTGACCTCGTCTGGTGACCTGACCTTGGGTGACCCGGGGTAAAAAATTTCAGGGATGATGGGAAAATGATGCAGTGAGAGGTAGAGCCCTCAACCGCGGTGCTGCGCCTCGTCGTTTTTCTGCTATCCCGGAAAAACCTTAGGGGGCCATCGATGGCCCCCCGGTGGGGCGAGGGTTAATTAGGTCAAAAGTTATTGCCAAAATACTGTTTTTGACCTCTGGTGACCTTGGATGACCTTGGAAAAGTCAAAGGGCAAATATGACCCCTGGGATCCGTGAAAGGGTGTCCAAAAACGTTGTTCGAAGCAGTCTGAGTATTTTCAATCATTTTTGTGGCTTTTATATCATGAAACAACTTTTCCCTATGCTTTTCCAATGGGAGAGGTCGCCTCGTGACCTGACCTCAGGGCACGAAATCGAAAAATCCCGGATATACACCTTGTAGACCCTGGAGGGGTTATGAAGTGTAGGAAGTTTCAAATCGATCGACTTTGAAATGTAGCTCTTACAGAGCTCTAAAGGTGAAGTGAGGTGACCTTGGTTGACCTCGTCTGGTGACCTGACCTTGGGTGACCCGGGGTAAAAAATTTCAGGGATGATGGGAAAATGATGCAGTGAGAGGTAGAGCCCTCAACCGCGGTGCTGCGCCTCGTCGTTTTTCTGCTATCCCGGAAAAAACCTTAGGGGGCCATCGATGGCCCCCCCGGTGGGGCGAGGGTTAAGCCAGGGGCGGCAATGATCAGCCAGGGGCGGCAGTGATCAGTAAGGGGGCGGCAGTGATCAGTCAGGGGGCGGCAGTTATTAGTCAGAGGGCGGCAGTGAGCAGCCAGGGGCGGCAGTTATCAGTCAGGGGGCGGCATTTATCAGTCAGGTGGCGGTAGTAATCTGCCAGGGGGCAGCAGTGCTCAGTAGGGTGCATCAAACGCCCCGACTTTTGAAATTAGCTACGCGGCCCGGCCCAATTTTTTGCCTTGCACCTAGTGAGTCCAAATATGAAATATTTTGAAATTTCGAAAGGGGCTAGGGGTGCCACCTAGCGGCCAAAGTTTTCAATTTTGACCATTTTTAGATATACTTTGGATTGGCCGCAGAAGTCGTCTCATTTCATTAGTGGACTGTTTTGTGACTAAACACTGTTGCGCTGGCCTAAAAGCACATGCATGCCCAATTTCATGGATTTTAGACATCTTTTAGGGGTGCCTCCTAGCGGTGAAAAAATCAATTTTGACAGTTTTTTTACAATTTGTTTCATTAAATGTGGGGACAGAATCATTGTGTATTTTGGTCCAGCTGAAACGAGATTTTGCGGAATCGACCTCAAGGTACTTGCGAGACGTATTTCATGCATTTTGGATTTCTTTATATGGCACTACCTGGCGGCCGAAGTTAAAAATTTACATTGGCTTCTGTTCATCCATTTTTATTTATTGAGGACACTGGTCCTGCTTGCAGCTAATTTTTTGGGTGATAAACTACCGTTTTACTGTAATTTGATGCCTTCTCGTACACACAAGGCTAAGAACGAAGAAAGACGGAAAAAAGTTGTGGGGAGCGGACATGGAAACTAATTACTGCTTACACTGTGGTAGAGTAAGACAACGAATGGAAAATACGGCTCCCCATATCAAATTTGACGGTTGAGCTTCTTGAACGGCAGGAGTGTTCAGACGCAGTGGTGAACATGGTGTTTGCCACAACAGAGTCGAACACAGGTCATCCATCAGCCGCCTGCATCCAAATCCAAAACCGGCTGAACAAGGCTTTGCTCTGGTCTGCGGACAGGCACTAAGTCGGGGAAAAAGTCCACGTCAGTGCTTTCAACAGACTCGATATTGAGAAATTCTGCTTGCCTAACCAATAATTCTAACAAAAACCTACTTACGTTCATTAAACACTGAAGAAAAACGGGCCAAAAAATGAACAATATTTCTAAATTGATTATTTATCAAGATAAGCGAAATATGAAAGACGGTTGAGTTTATCTTTCAAATAAACTCAACTTCACCAGAAAGTCGCCCGTTCCTGATGGAACTCAAAGAGAACCTCCTTCCAACTGTCTGTCCGAATCAAAGCTGTGATGACCACGAGGAGTACAGAGAATTAGGAATTACTTTCCTTGGCTCAAATAATCCAGAGGTATATTTTCGAGCAATGCGTAGAGCTAGATGGATGAGCAGACTGCCTTATGCGATGAAGATATGCACGTCCGAGCACCACATTCCCAACGTTCAGGACGAAAAAAGCTCCAACGCAGGAACTAATGTCAAAGCTTTGGCGGTTCGGGACCTTCATCACCTCCGTCCATGGCTTGTAATGCATGATATGCCAGGACGCAGTGGGTTCCCCATGGCATGATCTGAATCTTAATCACCACTTATCCTGTTATGGGGACTGGGTGAACGAAGTTGTTGGCACCGGTGCACTGCTGTCTTTCAGCCATCAGCGGTACTTCACCTTAGAGATGGTTCCCTTGCTCTTTTCAGCAACTTGACATCTCAGCCTGTGCAGAAGTCAGCTTGCAAAACGTTTTCTGGTGGTGAAGCTCAAGATCATACCCGAGGCACCTCTCAGTTGTGAAAGAAGTGGGTCCGGGAAACCGTGTTTTTTATTTTATTTATTTATTTTTTATTAGGGCCACTCCCAACATGCACACTTGCCCAATTACAGGGAGTATTGGCGTGGGTGTTCAAGGATCCTCTCCACCGGGTCAAATCGGACACGGAAGGCGGTTTCCCGCCGTGGGAATTGAACCCACGTTAATCCATGCTATCCGATCCGAAGACTGGCAACAAAGCCACCAGGCCACCCCGGCCCCAGAGTTCGCAGAGAGTGAGCAGAGAATAAGTTGGTAGACCTGGCTGAACCTGAATCGTGGTCTAAATTCAGACTCCTGAAGCTAGACACCGGGTTCCTAGAGCTGGATGTCAGTGACGGGCCTGACTCATCTACCTACCAGGCAGCAAGGGTAAAGCCCAGGGCCATACATGTTCCCAATGATACCGCCGTAAAGGGAGGAAAGATGGCCTCGGACTTTCAAACGACAGCGTAGTCTAAGCGACACTTGCAGAACATTCTGCAAGCGGTTGGGAAAAACGAAAAGGCAACCTGATCTACGCTCAAGGAAACCGAAACACGAGTAATCTGTGTGCTCAAGAAAGTGGGGTTGTGTGAATAGTAGAAATAGAAACAGTCAAGTGTGACTATCAGTGGTCAAAACTAGCGCAACTGAACATGACGTCTTGTCGAGGCCATGAGTTGTGAGCGCGGCAGTGGAGTGGTTAGCGCAGTTGGCTTCCACGCAGCCGACCCGGGTTCAAGGCCCGGTGGCTTACTTGCACGAGGAGCAAGCTGGCTCCCCCAGAAACCCCTCCAAAAGGGTAAGAGCAGGCGACGCCGTATGACCCTGCAGTTGGTGCATCGATAAGCCCCAAAAATCAATCAAACAGGCCGTGAGCTGTGCTATGAATGTCTCTTACAAATCTCGTATTTGTAATCGAAAGATCGGTGTAAGTTAATTACAATAATAACATAAGCAATAACCTAAAGTAACATGATTACAATAATCTAAGACATTTCGCGTTAATTTGGAAACATCGGCTCTTGGCGTTAATCATCGTACATGAGCTTAGCTCCCACAACGGTGCTTTTCATGCAAGGTACTTACGCTGGAACCTTCAAGCATTTCATATATTGATGAATCAAGATGTTTTGGTCTCAGTATTGTATAACTGGCCTTGTATTGTAATAGGAATAATACCTCAAATCGATGAACGATTGGGTTCTTTCCCGAAATATCCCAACTTAGCCGCCCACTGTGCTCCGGTGAATTTCTAAAATAAGAGGAGGTCGTGTGAGAACTACCAAAAACCATGAAACGGTATGAAAGAAAACGGATGATTTGATGAAAAAAAAACGGAAAAGGCAGATTAAATATTGATCCGGAAATTTTGAAGGTGATATCTGACACTTGAGAGGAATTTGCAACACAAATTATCGTTGGAACTCAACCAAAACTTCTTACTCATTTTTGTCATAGTCATTAATTTCTTAAAAACTTAGAAATTAATTTCGGCCACCAGATGTCACTCATTGCCAAAAGTTGTAAATGTCTTTACCAGATACTTTGACCTACAGGAGTAGTTCATAATTACAACAAAGTTCTAATCCAGGATGGTTCAACAATTATTTTCGATAAAAAACTCACCAAAACGCAAAACGTTGCAAACTTCTACCGTCAGGTAGCACCCCTAGCTGGCGTCCAAAATGCGCAAAGTGACTGCACAGGTAATTTGGAGCTTGGAAAACAGTATTTGACCACTGCTGGGTCCTATTTTATGATAATACAATTTCCACGGGAGACCCAATGAATATTAAAAATTGCAAAAATTTGAAACTTTGACCGCTAGGTGGCACCCCTAGCCCAATATAGATTTTCCCAAAAATTGGGATTTGAGGTTTTCATGTCTGAAACAACAAAATGTGACGGGCCGCTAAGCTAATTTATCCAAAAATGAAAACCATGGGGCGTTTGATGCACCCTAGTGCTCAGCCAGGGGCGGCAGTTAGCAGCCAAGGGCAGCAGCTATCAGTCAGGGGGCGGCAGTGATCAGCCAGGGGTGGGATTTATCAGCCAGGGAGTGGCAGTTATCAATCCGCCAGGGGCGGCAGTGATCAGCCAGGGGTCGCAGTTATCAGCCAGGGGCGGCAGTTATCAGTCAGGGGCGGCAGTGATCAGCCAGGGGTGGCAGTCATTAGCCAAGGGTCGGAAGTTATCAGTCAGGGTTAAGCCAGGGGCGGCAATGATCAGCCAGGGGCGGCAGTGATCAGCCAGGGGGCGGCAGTGATCAGCCAGGGGCGGCAGTTATCAGTCAGGGGCGGCAGTTATCTGTCAGGGGCGGCAGTTATCTGTCAGGGGGTGGCAGTGAGCTGCCAGGGGGCGGCAGTGATCAGCCAGGGACGGCAGTTAGCAGCCAAAGGGAAGCAGCTATTCAGGGGCGGCAGTGATCAGCCAGGGGGTGCCAGTTATCAATCCGCCAGGGGTGGCAGTGATCAGCCAGGGGCGGCGGTTGTCAGCCAGGGGACGGCAGTTATTAGTCAAGGGGGGCAATGATCAGCCAGAGGCGGCAGTTGTCAGCCAGGGGGCGGTAGTGATCAGGCGGGGCGGCAGTGAGGTGGCGTCACAATTCATGGGGAAGTGATAGCCTGGTAGTATCGATGAGCTAGAGGTGGAACCAATCAAGGTTCATTACTTCCAAGTAATAAACTCGATACGGGAAAACTTGCCAGGGGCGGCACGAATCAGGGTGGTAGTCATAAGATGGGATGGCACTGTTCAGGGCAGCGGTGATAAGCCAGGGGCGACGCATGTATTGGGGTGCTCAGCACATGATTGGGGGTGCTCAGATTAGGATTGGGGGTGCTCAGGCACCCCCAAAGAGATAGAAAATTACACCCCTGCGTTATGGGCAACTTTTCTGTCTGTTGCTGTTTTATCTCTTTGTTGGAGTTGCCTGTTGATCTCGGGGTCTCTTGCGTTATTTGTGAAGCCATTATTAACCCGCGCGGGCCTGGGGGGGTAAATTTTACCCCCCTCGCGAATTTTTGCGATATATCAAAAACGGCGGCGCGCAGCGCCGCCAAATTTTCAGTACCTTTTCTTACAAAAAATTTGACACATTTCTGCCAAATAAAAATAAAATCGGTTGAAAACTTTTTGAGAAATAAGCAAAAATGTGACGTCACTACAGGCGATTTTTGTACAAAAATCGCGCAATGTTTAAAGAGCTGCTGAAGCTACAGTTCTGAACCGATTTCCAATTTTCTTGCATCAAACGATAGGCATTATTGTGGTCTTCAAAATCGCTATCTCGGATTTCAAAATTTTGGTTTTGAAAAAAAAAAAATATTTTAAAAAAATTTTTTTTGGAAAAAGTTACAAAATTTCTAAAATTTTCAAGATTTTTCAAAAACCGGAATTTATTTGGTAAAACACCATACAGTGCATATGCATGACAAGTTTTGAGTCTCTAGCTTTATAACTTTAGCCTGGAGAGCTGCCAAAGCTCAGAGACTCACGCACTGATTTTTAGGACTGATCAATACTGTCTTTATTTATTGAATCTTAGTGACCCAGGATGACCCAGGACGACCTCGTACACACTTTTTATCACTTTTATTGTATTCCTGAGACAAAACTGGTCCCAAACCATGTGTCATTTGTCAAAAAATATGAACTTCCAAAATTGACCTTTGGTGACCTGACCTTGACCCCGGCTGTGCAAGTTGAGCCCAAAGTATTTCAGATATGATTCTCTGAACATCATAGCTGAATTCTGCATGCAAAATGGCCCAAAAACATGTATCACATGACCACATTGGGGTACAAAAATATGGTGACCTTTGGTGACCTGATCTTGACCTGACCCGGTCATGTCACCAGCCCAATGGTCTCAAAGGACCTTGATATGTTCAATCGAAGGCCTTCCATGAAGTATGAAGCCCATAGCTTCCATGGCCTGATCTCCGTAGCATTGCAACCTCAAAAACCACGCTTTTGAACTTTGACCTCAGTTTGACCTTGACCTTGACCTCAAACTTTAAATTAAGTACATGTTTTTAGTTGTTCGTGATGAGATCTTTCGATTGGCGTTTGAATTTTCCAAATCGGACAATTAGTTCAGGAGATAACAGGGGGGTAAAATTTACTCCCCCCAGCGCCGCGCGTTCGGCTGGAGACCCCAGCGCCGCGCGGGTTAACAAGAAGCCGTCTCACACGAGTGAACTCGCTCATTTTTCCATAGGTTGAGCTGTGCCCTATTGCCTTTTTCACAAATGCACGCAGAGCACTAGTGTTATACCGCTCTGGGCGTTCACTATTTTAGTCGTTGTTATGCCATTGTTGTTAGGTTTTCTGGACACGCTTGTTACAATCTAAGGCTGGGGGGATCCAGTTGCGCGTAGCTTCCGCTCGCGCTCTCCCTACGCCCGCGCTGATTTGGGCGCATGTTTGCGCCTAAGCGATTTGGAGGGATGTTCGGGAGAGAGCGATTGTGCGGAGCTCCGCGGCGGCGTAAGTTAGCGCGGTGCATCGGGGGCAATCCGAGGCGGCGGTGAATAGTGCTGGCGACCTTAGTAAATTGACGCTAAGGGTGAAATCCCATAGAATGCAGTGCTTTTCTGGCCGTATTAAACTCACGTCATAGTTTACAGCCTGATGACTGCTGTACGGTGTCGGATTTCCTGGCCGACTGTGGGGGAGGGGATGAGAGGAAGACACGGCCCCGCGCTGGGAGGTGCGGTGATAATAAAAGTGCTCGGTTCGGATACAGGGAAAAGCCTTCACCGTAAAAGACAATTTATAAGTGGGATTTCCAAATAAATGAAGCATACATGAGAAAAGGATATTATTTGGCTTACTCCGAATGCGTTTTTATTCTAAGCCTACCTCAAGTCAATTTATCTGGGCAGGACACGGGCTTCACGCAACACACTTTTGCCTCGTTGTACTATGGTGCCATTGGATTAGTCGGAGCACTGGGGGAGAGATGAGCCGGGCAAGCCCCAAGAAGCCTGGTGCGGCGAGTGCATTTAGTGCATTTTCTGCATTCCGCCTATGAATTTGACCTCATTTTCCTTATCTTTCTGCCTTTGAAACAGCACCATATATTAAAAATCCTCACGCCCACAGCTCTCAGGGTGAACTGGGTTATCGCTGGCGTTTCATGTCAGCCACGACGAGACCGCTCGGGGACGGTGAGTGGTACGAAACGTGAGATACGTCCTGGGGCGAACAACAATGTTTATTGGAGGGCAGTTAGCATTACGGCTGATGATCCACTGTCACAGCTGCAGTGATCTACGTTTCTCTTCGCCTGTGTCTCTTCTGACGATTTCCCAATAGGATGTTGGGAGTTGGTGGGCCTCGATTTTTATTAAAAATAAATGTTTTATCAAACGAAAATCATGTAACTTGGCTTCACTGACATTTCCAATGTCTTTTTATTACTTTAAAATAATCATACAGGTTTCCGCGCTGTCTTCAGCGCCGTTGAGAAGACGCGGAAAGTTAGCGCGTAAGACGGCGAGTTGCGTCACTACTTCCGCCACAACTTGCTGCGCGCCGATGGACCCCTCGAAAAGCCGCTGCGCGCTAACTTACGCCCACGCGCAGCTGCGCGCTGTCTACCGCGCGTCCGAATCCCCCAGCCTTAGAGTCGTTTGATTTTACTAGTACGTCCAGAAAGGGCAATACGTTGTCTCTGCTTATTTCGTATGTGAAATGGAGAACCAATTGGCGTTCCAATTTCTCAGTCAAGACTTTAAGCTGTTCAAAGACTCAGACCTCTATGAATATGCCATCACAGTAGCGGGCGAAAGTAAAGGGGGACGTGTTCTTGTCGCTGGCGTAAAACAATGTTTTCTACATATGTCATATAGAGATTGGCAAATAGCGGTCCCAGTGGCGATCCCATTACCAATCCCTCCTTTTGGGAGTACAGTTTGCCACAGGGGTCTAAAAAGTGAGCTTGTGGTCGCTGACCAAAATCCAAGCTTCTTCGATGGTCGCCGAACCTAATGCTACATGTATTACAAAATCGGTCTTAAAATAGTATAAATATGGCTATAGGGAAGCACTGGCGGGTGCAAAGGGAAGGGTTCCGATAAAATATAGATATAAAAAGCCTATAGAATATAGATGGGCTTTCTCGATACCGATGACCTAAGCCAGACTCAAGTAATTACCTAAATGATTTCATGAGATTATAATTCAGTATTAGAGTCAAAGTTATGACCTGAAACCAAAAAATTATACATTCTGGTCCTTAACCCTAGCCCCGGTGACCAGCCTGAATCACCTATGAACCCCCCATGGTGGGAGGGGTTAAAAATGACACCCTCGATCTCGGAAACAAAGAAAGATAGAAGCGGAAAAAGCGATCGAAAGGTCGTCGGAAATGCAATCGGCGTTACTCCTGGCATTTTTGCGTAAGGTCAATACTGAGGTCACCAGAGGGAAAAATTCATATACGTCAAAATGTATCAAATGCAGTGATCTATAAAACCTTGCTTATCTCCGTACGCAAAATAGCCGGAACCACTTTCTCAAAGCTATTCGACAGAGCTCGACCAGCTCTTCCACTACGGCAAGATACATTTTCATATCGGGTCAAAGGCTAGGGCGCAACAGGACACTGAACATTGTGGATGTTATAACGTAGCTTCAAGTTATAATAGCAAGAACTCTCGCTTTGGGCGTGATATGTCAGCCCTAAAAGGCAATGTTGGATAGTGATCAGCCATTTATACTCATTACGTAGTCAGGAATACGTATCGATAGTGCCCAATAAGCTTAGGCTAAGTCTGGTCGGAGGTCAATTGAGGTCAAAGATGATACCCTGCCCGCACACAAGGGCAATTAAATGGGCGCCGAAAGCGGGGGCCGGGGTACCTCTGCATCACGCTGTTGGCCAACCAGGGGAGGTCTCCCCAAAATTTTCGGTTCATCATCATTAATACTGTCAGGTAACAAATATGTTCACAATTCGCCTGCCCCGGTCAGCACCAGCCCGGGTCCGTTCCCCTCTAAAAATTCCGTGGCAGCGCCCCTAGGCATTAACATTTTCGCCCATCACTTCTATACCAAGCAAGATACAACCATGATTGATGCACCATTGTTGTTCTCTCATCAATAATGGTTTTATTTTGTGTCCATCTATGTGAACAATTGTTAGGCCTTATCTTAGAGACAAATAAAAGGGTTTGCAGCACCTTAAAAAGAGCCTCAGAAACAGTTCCGATGTTTCATTTCGCTAGGGAAAAACTTTTTTTTAAGTACATGCGTCGTGAAATACTTGTGATTCTTCACCTTGAGGCGCCACAAATCCGATAAATTCCTGTAAAATTTCAAATAAATAATTCAAACATTATTCATTGGCAACATTTCCTCAGAAATGTAGTGGAAAATATCACCATTGCTAAGATAAGGCCCAATTTTCGCTCCATTGTTGAACATGGCTCTACTCAAAGCAATAGCAATGCTGTCTCTTGGGGATAACCTTATTTTCTTTGCATGACATGATTCCCATGATAACTATTTCCAAAGCTCTTAATTGATGCATTTTAGCATTAATAATCAGGACTGAAAAGTTTCCAGAATAGTTGCTGATGACCCATTTGGACCAGGATTGGGTACTGAGAAGAACAGTTTGCATTTCAGCAACCTGTTCTTTTGTGGTGGACACAATATCTCTGTGATATTTCTGCTGTACCTCTGTGGCAGTGCTTCCATATTTAATCCATACTAGAGAAAACAAAATGAGTCAACTTTCTTGGTGAGGCAAAAACTACAAAATATTATCAGAAACTTGGATGCATATAATCAGTCAGTTAAAAGACACCCACACCCTGATCACCCAGTGTGCATCCATCTGTGCAAAAGACACAGCCTATTCTATGTTTGGCAGACTTGGATTGGACCATTGTCCTTGCAGTGGAGTCTTCTGGCAAATTGGAAATGGTTTATCACATCTTTGTGCTGTGCAGGAATGCACATTTATATCCCTTATGGGGAACCAATGCATAGTGATGGATCTAGGATTTTACTAAGGGGCAGACCTCTGAGATTGCATGCTGTCAACCAAAAGGGCACACTTCACCCAAAAGCGTGGCTATCATCATCAATCAGTGGGAGAAAACTGTGGTTGGTGTGACTTAAAAACGGTAACAGTGCCATAAATGGGAATTCTTGACCCATAGATGGGACCACCCATTCCCAATTATGGGAATGCTTGAGACCATTTTCCAGAACATTATTTTGGGCCACGAAACAAACTTTTGGTCTTTCTACCTGGCTTATTTCTGTTCTTAAAATTTTAGAGGGGATTCATCTTTGAAGCAGAAACAGGAAAACATACTTTATACCGTGCCTCAAATATTGAAGCTCAACATGTTTATTATGATCATTCACATGGCATGGTGCATCTGTGTAAATAAAACACTAGTCATATACAAAATAAACTTATAGATAGTGAAACAATAAAAAAGTTTTTAAAATATTTGATTTATGTCGCCAGTTGACATAATAATATATACAGACCGAGACATATGGTCATACAGAACATGATGTGAGCCAGCCTAGCACCAACAAAACCTGTTTCCAGCACCTTTAACCCTTTCCCCGGTGGCGGGTACGAGCCACCTTCGCCCTGGTGTGGAGAGGGGTGCTAAAAAAGACCCCCACGATCTCAAAAACTAAGAGAACTAGAAAAAAGCGCAAAACGGCAATCGAAAGCTTTTAAAAAATAATATCGAAAATACTTCAGTCATTTTTTCTTTTCAGGTCAATATTAAGGTCACCAGAGGTCAAAATAGGTCAAAATCGCTAATATGAGGTGTACTAAGAAAACCTCTTATATCTCAGAAACTATGATAGCTAGAAACATTTTTCTAACTCCATTCGAAAGCTCTTGAGTTGCTCTTTCATTACAGTGACATTCATTTTCGTGTCAGGTCAAAGCCTAGGGAGCTATAGGTCACTGAATATTGGGCATATTCTTGGGAATGTCCATAGCCACCCATGCATAAGGGCGTTTCCTTTTTCGCTAATAACTTCCAAACCAAACAAGATACAGCCATAGTTGATGCACCATTGGAATCCTCTCGTCAATACGAATCGAATGATATATAATATTGCTATGCCAGGTCAAATTTAAGAATTTGACCTGACCCAGGTCAACGGTCTGACCAAACTTGACCTGGTATAGTCATGATGTATATCATTTGACTTGCAGTGACTATACAAACACTTTGGTGACAAAATAAAAGTTTTATCTTAGTTTATTCTAAATTTATAGAGTAAAACACCAAAAAATGCTTATTTGACCTAAAGTGACCTTTTAAAGGTCACAACTCAAACTTTTGGCATAAACTTCAGAAATGGGCTAAGATCAAATCGTAACCGATGTTTGAAATTGATTCCATCCACACTTACTGAGAAAAGCTCATTTCGTGTTTTCCCCATGTATTTACAATGGGGAGGTCATGCTCTGCACATGACCTTAGGTTACCAATATAAAAAATCCCGGAACAAATGTTGTAGCTCCTGGTGGGCCCAATATGCGGTATAAGTTTGAACTTGATCGATTAACCCTTCTTTTAGTTATGCGGGCCTAAGCATTTTTTTAGGTGAGGTCACTTCACCTGGTCTGGTGACCTGACCTGATATGACCTTGGGCTAAAATTTTCAGGAAAGGTGTAAAAATGATGAAAAAACAGCTAGACCAAGTTTTGCGGCGCTGCGCGCCGCCGTTTTTTGATCGCTTCGGAAAAACCCGAGGGGGGGTCTAAAAGACCCCCCACCCGGGCGAAGGTTACTGCCATTTTTCGCAACTTCTAAACTTCAAAGCTCCATCTGTAGCCCCATCATTTGTATTCTAGTGGTGGGGGCAGTAGCAAGGTATTTTCTGCCTTACAGACCTGGTTTAACCAGTTTTTGGGGTACCCTTTTCCTCAGGCCGCCCTTAATCCTTTCAAACTTAAGGGGCCCTGAACTCGAGTTCAGGGATGCCTTGGACCTGTCACTGCTGTGGTACCCCCAATGAAAGCTCAAGTTATTTTCTGTGCCTACTAAGAGTATCCTTCAAATTTTCCTCTTTCTCATTTCAGGGACTTCAAAATCGTTAACTAACAGGCGTACTTGGTCACCCAGTTATATGTCCAGCTATATGGCAAGGACTTGGTGGTATCAATAACATTATACTTGTTATGGATAGTCTCATAATTAGGCACCCCAAAAATCGTTTAGGAAATCCACGCCCTTGGGAATGTGTGACTATAGAACAATGTTTACGATGACATTTTAACGTGATTGTGGTTGGAAAGAGTTGAACCATGCAACACTAGTATTCAAGGTTTTTTTCCTTCTGAGACTTTTCTCCGTAAAGCAAACCAAGGAAACGTCATTACAAGTAGACTCCAAAACCCACCTGAATTGCACGGACCGTCAATGATAAACGCACATTTTGATTTAACCCCTTGAATTTAACGAATTCAATACCAGTCGTCAAAAACGGCGCCCACTGCTTTCAAGAAGAATGCAAAAATATTAGTGGCAGCCCGCGCCGCGCTCGTTCTGAAGGCTGCAGACACCGAAAATGTACCACGGCGACCACCGGCGACCAGGCGACCACGAAAGTCGGCGGTTTCGGCCGACTTGGTCGCCCATTGGTCGCCTATTGAAAAAAATAAAAATCACCGACTTGGTACCGACTCGTGACAAATTCTAGTACATTCTAGTTTGAACTTAAAAATAGTACATAAACACGGTACAGAGAGATGGCATCATCTAAAGTACCAGGTGATTTCAGTCGTTTTTCATAAAATGGGAACCAAAAATTGTAATAAGAAGAAACATAACTAGCATAGACTAGCAGCAACTAAGGGCGGTGATGATACCAGATGCAATCGGCCAAAGATGCCCCGTTGTAGCCAAGCTGTCTTTCAGAAACGCCAAACGAACCGGGAAACGAAGGCTAACTTGGCTCTTTATCGAAGTAGACTATGCCCATTTTTGGCCAAAGGAATTGGCAGACTTCATCCAATAGATTTTGATGGGCGGTGTATGTATTACGGTGACGGGTGGAGACAGTGGAGAGGGTAAGCATATTTAGAAGCAGGAGAGGATGGGGGAAGCTAAAATCATGGGAAAGCAGATGGAATCAGAGTTTGAGACGGTTGCTGGGTCGCCAACCAAAAGATGATAGGGTCGCCGACGGCGTAGGTAGATCGGCAAGTTTTTTAGACCCCTGGTTTGCCATTTGGAGCACAGAAGGATGAGTCAGTTGTGCATGCTTTAAGAACGTCACGAAGTATTGTCTCGGAAAGATTGAGTGGTGGAAAGCCATTTGTGCGTTTGTTATAAACTTCGTCTATTATAACATCAATTGCTTTTTTGCACAGGCACATTAGTAAACAAACTTCAGCGTCAATGGACGCTATAATACCTTGTGGTCGTTTTATCCGTAGAAGGTCGAGAAACTCTTGAACTGAATCAATTGAGTATTTACAAGGAAGACATGGCTTTAGTAAGCTATTAAGCCTTTTTGATAGTTTGTTTGTTGATGTGCACACTTGGGATATGATAGGTCGTAATGGGTTGTTCTTTTTGTGTGTTTTCACCGTCCCATAAATATACCCAGGTGAATATTCTCCCATAATCTGAAAAAATGTACACCCCCGACCAACGCATTGGCACTATTAAGGATTCGATTTAATTTCGCCTTTTAGTTTCGAGGTAGGGTTACACGAGAGTGGCTTAAACTTGGTGTCGTCTGACAGTACATCAGTTAGTATATCAGTATATCAGTTTTTTAGAATACACCTCTCTATCTACTATTACAAATACAGTACACTTATCTGCCCTTCTTATAATGATGCGATATAATGATTCTTAATATAATGATTCTCTTAGTTCTTTGGCAGCTTCTCGTAGCTCCTTGGTCAAAAGATTGCTCTTGGAGCTCCCTCTTAATTTTGATCATTCTCCAATTAACTGTCCTTTCCATTGGCGTAGCCACGTGTTCTTAACACGCGCATTGACGGGGGGCGGGTACCCGCCCCCTCGGATTTTTCGGAGATAGCAGAAAAACGGCGGCGCGTGGTGCCGCCGTACTTGGCATACCTTTTCCCTCATCATTTTTACAACTTCTGTGAAAATTGTAAGGTTAGGTCATTTCAGGTCAGGCCACCAGTACAGGTCAAGTGACCCGACCTAAAAAAAGTCTGAGATAACATAAGTCGAAGCAGGGTAAACTCATCCGATTGAAACTCATATCACATAATGGTCCTACCGAGTTCTCTAAAATATGTTCCGGTATTTTTGATATCCATGACCTAAGGTCAGGTACGAGGCATGACCTCTCCATTGGAAATACATGGGAAAAATGGTTTTTACGGAATAACTCAGTAATGGATGGCGATAGAGCATTTATTTTAGCTTCATTAGACTCGCCTAGGCTTTGCGGTTCTAATGATATGCATTTTAAAGAATCCTGACCTCAGGTCAGGTGAAATCCTTGATTTGACCTAGCAAGGTCAAATTATATATCATTCGATTCGACTTCCTGCGAGGATTCATATAGTTCAACTTCGATTTGCTTTATCTTTACTTGTTACGATGTAATGACCGAAAAACTTAATTTACATGTTATCCCTATGACGGCATGTTTTGACCTCTCGTGACCTTAAGTGTTACCTGACAAAAAAATAGTTCAAATATTTTCGATGGAGAAGTGAATGGGCTACCCAACGCCGTTTACCGTTTTTCGATACCTACCGTGGTTCTCGAGATCTTAGGAGGGGCGGGTACCCGCCCCCCCCCGTCAGTGCGAAGGTGGCTCAGACCCCCGTCAATGCGTGTGTTAACTTGTAGGGACACGTTTAGCCTCTTGCTTAGGTTCCTACCCGACGGAACATTTAAGAGGGGCCAAATGGTATGGCGAGCCAGCCACCTATCTATATTCTTACACGAATTTAGGTCAGTTT
Source organism: Lepas anatifera (assembly GCA_034440635.1). Taxonomy (NCBI): domain Eukaryota; kingdom Metazoa; phylum Arthropoda; class Thecostraca; family Lepadidae; genus Lepas; species Lepas anatifera. Next base: position 1,135,737 of record JAOTON010000842.1, on the reverse strand, counting down.
GTTTTTTAAACCTAACATGCATTGGAATTTGTAAGATTTGTTTCATTATATGAATTATTGAAGAGTTAGCCTGCCGAGGCAGATAAAGTCTTACAATTGTTTAAGAGAAAATAGAGTAAGTGGTTGTTGAAGCTTCAAACGAAATCTTATCACCATATACTTCAATGTGCAGTGAGCAGGGCAGTGTTTCAGTATACCTTCAACTTGCTATGGCTGCTCGTTTCGGAAATTTCTAAGAGATGTATGTGATCGTATTGATTAGACCCACTGTTTAAATCTGGATGCTGAGTCAATGAATTAAATTATTGTTGCATCCTTAGTTAGCTATTAGGGGTGCGCCAACCAGTGTGGTCATATAGCGCCCATATAGCATCCACGTTGCATCCTTGCTATAACTACAGCGAAATAAGCGCTAAGCCATGACTAGATTGTATTTAGCCCTCATGCGTTTTGGTAACGCTGTACCTGGGAAAGTTATTCGATGCTCCTGATACATGTTTAGCATTTCCCTTTAAAACTGTCGCTCATACATTCGTTATTCTTTGTCACTCACATTATTGCTTAGGGTTGTGCAGACAAAGTCGCGGTTCATGACTGACTAAGCTCGCTTACCTACATGGAATGACACCTTAAAAACAGAGTAATAAAAAAGAGAAAAGATCTCACAGTATCAACAATATCAGTCGCTCCCGGACGACAACTTCCCAAGGGGAAGGCTGCGCCTACAGCACCTCTGCACTGGAGCGACATGGGTGATTATATCTTTCCGAACACGGATTGGCGCTTGACATTCAGTGACGCAAACTCCCAAGCAGCCAGGGGTGCAACTGGACCCGGGAGCATCGCCGCTGAATTTTTGTTGGAGGAGACTGACCGGTCTGGCGATGACGGGGGGAGGAGAAACCAATTTTCAGCACAGGGGAAAAGAAAAATAACCTGGGCTGAGACCTAAAATCTCGGTCCCGTTTCCCTGATTTGTGAGGGGTTATGCGTCCTAATTTTAACGTCCATGTTGACCCCTATGTTATATTATCATTTTAGTATGACCCCCCCTTCACAACGTAGCTTTATTATTGGACGGACCCCACCCAAATATCGTTGCCTTGCTTTTTGGGCGACCCCCATGTCTTGAAGCTACTTTTCGGCGAACCTTTCCACCAAAGGCATCCCCTCCCTTGCTCTGGTTTTGTCGATGTTAAGCGGGGACGAATATTACAAACGTTTTCGGTAAAATATGCTTATGTAAAAACATGTAGAGTACGGTGATTACTTTAAAGCTCAGACGTTATAAGTAGTATGCTCACTGAGAAGCAATTCAAAAGAGTGGTTGTGGCGCACAATTGCATAACGCATTCAAAAAATGCTAGTATGTAGGGGCATGCAGTTTACACCAACATATTCAGCACATTCCATCAAAATCATGCCACTCCAAAAATCCCCAATAGCCTGACAGTGCCACAGAAAGTTTTCAAGGGGTTTTCTAGTCAGCAATTCCTAGCCACTGACGTCCTAAAGGAGAATCCATGGATAATGACTTCCCGCTCCTTTCCTAATCCTAGGAACCTCCACCTTCTCTGAGCAACCACAATACAACTCAACAGCAAAAAATAAAAACGTAAAAAAGGCGGGAGGGAAAAGCCTACCCTGTGTCAATGCACGTCACCTTTGGTCAGCCCCCCCCCCGTGACCACGTTGCAGCATGTTACATTTCAGCCGACACCTGTTCCGCTCGGAGGGTGACGTAATTTATGAACAGCCCCCAAAGTTATACTTACTGTTGTTGTTCGGTAATATTTGTTTATTAATATGTGCTATGCGCCCACTACTTGCCTTTTCATTGCCATTCTGCAAACAACGATATGAGAGGATATATGGTAGCGCTTTCAAACTGGGTTGGTCACCAATGACAGGATTGGTACACGGTACGTACATATTGAGGCCTACTAATAAATGATACAGGTCATAAATACATTTTGTTGGTATGCTTACGGTAACAGCACGTCTGAAAAGGGGGCCAGGCTCCCCCAATTTTTGGAAAAATAAATTGTTTCAGCCAAAACAGAAAGCGACCGGACATTTTATAACCACCCATTTGCGGAGGGGGCTAGAGTATTCGCGCCTCCCCCGCCGCTACCTCGGACAGCCTCCATCTATGAATCTAATACAGGTACCTACTCCGAAATTTCAGGGATGAGTCTTGAGCCCCACTGTCCCCCTCCCCCTTTTTGTATGCCACTGCATTCACAAGCACGACAGGAAAGAACTCTGCTTGTTGAAGGGTTTACGGAAGTGCGAGATTTTTAGTGTCTTGCATTCATGCAATACTAAAAATAAAAGTTGTTTTGCATTCTTTGGTATAAGCGTTGGATGGCCCATGTGAGTGTTTTGGTCCCCACGCGATGTAAATGGGTGGAATTTTGGGCTCGGAGCCCAGCCTATGAACAGGGGTGGGTTGACATGCCATTTAGCCCCACAAAAGATATGTTCCGAAAAATAGAAAATAGAAAAAAACAAAGAAACAAAAAGGTTCTGAAAAAGGAAATAAGTTCCACGCAATGTTCCGGGAGAACGGCATAACTATATCACCGCAATCGGTGTTCTGCGTATAAAGCCCTGTGTCGATAGGCAGTTACCTATCCATTGCCGGCGGAACAAGGGGGGACGGGGCACCTGGGCACGGCGCCAACCCCCCCCTTGAATAAGGAATTTTAACATGAACTTTCTGGCGTGGACGTGAAAGAAATGGGTTAAAAAAGTTCATGTTCCCCTTAAATCCAGACGTTCCGCCGCTCCTGTACCCATTACTAGGCCCTCGCCTCCTATGGTTCTCTTGGTTCCGATTTCCCTTTCTTATGCGCAGCCGCCAATCTGTTTTTGGTATCATCATTACGATGAGATGAAATGGGAAGTTCAAGTAAAAGTGCGGCTGTTCGGACTGTCAACACCAACCACTCCTGATTCACAGCTGATCAAACGTTAACAATCTGACGTTGTCATGGCGACCAATCCTTTCCACGTAAATCAACCAGCAACTGGAGCATTTTTCCTGCCCTGCCGGAATCGGCGCTCGTGAAAGAATGTTAAGTGCTTCATATCACTCCCAATTTTTTTGGGTACTTGAATGACGGGGCAGGTTTAGTAAATTTGGAGAAAGTGAAATCAACGGCTATAAAATCGATTATTTTCAAATATCATTGGTGCCAATGATGCTAACCGGATTTGCATACGCAAATAGTAGGCAGTGCCATAGGGATATGGATTAGAAAATAAACATATTGCTGTTGTCATATCTTTCCTGGTCTTCAAAATTTGTAGGGATATTCCCTGCAAGTTTTCGGGGGTCTCCAAACTTGTAGGGACACTGTCCCTAGTGCCCCTAGTGGTGGCTTCGCCCATGGTCCTTTCAAATTCTGGTTAACACTTAGCTTACACTCTTCTTCGAATCTAAGTAAGTTTTTGTATAGGATTTCAATAATCGGGCGGGCGGGTGGGTGCGTGCGTGCGTGCGTGCGTTCGTGCACTCGTGTGTAACACAAATTCCATATTTTCCTGCAGATCAGACCTTACGAGGCACAGGTCCAACACAGTACAGGTCCAACTTACCTCAAAGCTGATTTGTCCACACTGATTCGGCTTTAATGTGTTGAATACGTAGTGGGCATACTGATTGGCATCTGAAACACACACACATTTGTCATCAGTCTAGCACAGAGGATGATTTCGTGTCCGCTGTGTGATTTCTATTGAAAGAGAAGTGCACGGCGTAGGCAATTTTATTAGATATACCGATTTGGCGGGGTAATGCACTATTAAATTAAAGGGGAATGTGGTAACTTCATAACGTGGTTTTAAATGAGATAGCCAAGTTGTAAAGCAAGTCGGAAACCCCAGTACTCAATATATCATTTGTCTTTGAACTCGAGATTTGCGTAGGAAAAAGCTAAAACCTGCCTGGAATGTACCCCTCATGTACTCCCCCAACTCACGTACCCCTCAACTCAAACCCGCGAAAACCTTGTTAACCCGCGCCCCACCGGGGGTCCGGCGCCACCTTCGCCCCACCGGGGGGCATCGATGGCCCCCCTCTAACTCCGAAAATATGGGCGTTAGCGCAAATCTGCAAAGCACAATAGAAAGCTCGCGTGAATTCAGTAAGAAATTACTTTACATGTTTTAGTGCTCAGGTCAATGGTTTGACGTCCAGAGGCCAAATTAGGTCAAGATCGGCTATTTTCACTCAAATATGCAATGATTAAGCAAACTGGGCATAACTCTTATGTCATTAGAGCTATTGAGGCCTGGTAAAGTACATTTGATAGCAAATTGCCAGTACTTTTTCCGCTATGTGGAACGTAAAGACCTCCTGCCAGTGGTTTGACCTCCAGAGGTCACCTCGTGACCTAATCTGACCTGAGGTCACGAAAGGTAAAAAAGTGACCTTGCCGTATATTAAATGAAAGCCAGTGACAAGACAAACACCATCGTGTTTGTTTCATTGCTCTAGCTTAATTAGGTCAAAAGTTATTGTCAAAATACTGTTTTTGACCTCTGGTGACCTTGGATGACTTTGGAAAAGTCAAAGGGCAAATATGACCCCTGGGATCCGTGAAAGGGTGTCCCAAAACGCTGTTCTGAGCAGTCTGAGTATTTGCAATCATTTTTGTGGCTTTTATATCATGAAACAGCTTTTCCCCATGCTTTTCCAATGGGAGAGGTCGCCTCGTGACCTGACCTCAGGGCACGAAATCGAAAAATCCCGGATATACACCTTGTAGACCCTGGAGGGGTCATGAAGTGTAGGAAGTTTGAAATTGATCGACTTTGAAATGTAGCTCTTACAGAGCTCTAAAGTTGAAGTGAGGTGACCTTGGTTGACCTCGTCTGGTGACCTGACCTTGGGTGACCCGGGGTAAAAAATTTCAGGGATGATGGGAAAATGATGCAGTGAGAGGTAGAGCCCTCAACCGCGATGCTGCGCCTCGTCGTTTTTCTGCTATCCCGGAAAAACCTTAGGGGGGCCATCGATGCCCCCCGGTGGGGCGAGGGTTAAAAGACAACCACAGGCCAACCTGTTTGGTGGGGCCTAACAAGCGCAGCCAGTGTGGTAAAGTCAACGAGAACACGGTCATGGCACGTCGAGTCTCTTACAACCTGAATGACGGCGACGTTCGGGGCGCACTGCGCGTCCTCACATCTGACGACACATTCACGTCACCAACTAACGAAGTGGTAGTCAGCATGAAGGAAAAACACCCAGATGCGCCTTCCCGATCTGCGCGAACTATCACCTCCCGGAGAAAACAGCCCATACCTCTAGAAAACCAGGGAAGAGGTGCGTCGCGTCATCCAATCGTTCCCACCTGCTTCAAGCTCTGGTTTGGACGGCATCAGACCGGCCCATTTGCGCGAACTCCTGTCTGACAAGACAGCTGAGGCGGGACAACGCATTCTCACTGCACTGACGGCATTGATAAACCTAACACTGAGCGGACGGCTACCAAGCTTTGCAATACGGAGTTTTTTTGGTGCACGCCTCATCACGTTGCGCAAGAATGGTGGACTCCGACCCATTGCTGTCGGCAGCGTCTATCGACGCATCGCTGCAAAAATCGCAGTGACCAGTGCTTCCGTGGGGGCTTGGTACCGAGCTGCAGCCAGTGCAACTGGGCGTCGCCACCCGGAACGGCTGTGAGGCGGATGTCCACACAGTGAGACAGTACGTTGATACATCGGAAGGCTCCGGAGAAAAACGCATGCTGGTCAAATTGTATGTAGCCAATGCCTTCAACACGGTCAGAAGGGACTTCATGCTGGAAGTGATCCGGAAACGAGCGCCCAAGATCTACCCCTTCGTTTGGCAAGGGTACAGTGAGGCTGCTCCACTGTTTATGGGAGACAACGTGACCCTGTCGCAGACAGGGATTCAACAGGGGATCCCCTGAGCTCCTTGATGTTCTCCCTCGTCATCGACAAAGCTACTCGCAGTGCAGATACAGACATAAACGTCTGGTACCTGGATGATAGTACCCTGGCAGGCCCCTACTTGGAAGTAGTCAACAGTGTGCGACGAGTGAAGAATGAACTTGAAAAACTGAACCTAACCATTAACTCTTCCAAATGCGAAGTAGTGTCTCTAGGAACGGATGCGCACGCATGGAAGGATGAGGCTACAAAGTCACTTCGTACAGTGTTACCGGACATTTGTGAGATCTCCACAGAGGAACTCGAGCTGCTCGGCGCACCTATCCAGACATTCCAGCTCAAAAACCACCTCACTCGTGGCTGTCAACTGGTGGAAAAACTGATCAGACGTCTCGAGGCACTTGGTGAAGCGCACCAAGCATTTTTCCTTCTGAAAAATTACGTGTCAGCGCCTCGTCCCTTATACCTACTACGCAGTGCTCCTGCCCACAACCATCCGGCTTTTCTCGCTGAAATCGACGAAGCAGCTCGACGAGGAACAGAGAGAATTACAAATGTACAGCTGGAAGGTGACGCGTAGCGACAGGCAACGCTGCCAGTAAGTCTTGGTGGGCTCGGTATTAGGATGACCGTCGACCTGGCTCTTTCTGCCTACATGGCATCTCTCACAGCATCTGCACCTGTGGCTGAGTTCATTCATCGTCCCGCTGCAGCGTGTATCCTCGAGATTGCACGGAATCTATGCACGGAATGACAGCAGCTCACAGGCCTAACACCACCACTAGAAGCTCGTCGGGACATTCGGCGAGAGTGGGACCGAGCAGGAGCTATGGCCATCGCAGACAAGCTGCTCCAAGACAGCACATCCGATGCAGACAGGGCTCGACTCCGAGCGGCTGCGCAACCACACTCGGGGGCATGGCTGAATGCTTTTCCAGTGGCCAGTGTTGGCACTCTTATCCAGCCGGACACACTTCGGACGGCCGTCGCCCTCAGAGTTGGTGCTCCAGTCTGTGCGCCTCACCGCTGCCGCTGTGGTGCACACAGAAGAAAACGGACACAATGCCCTGTCATGCATGCGCAGCACTGGACGTCATCCGAGACATGCAGCTATCAATGACGTCATCAAGCGATCGCTGACGAGTGCAGGGATTCCACCTGTGCTGGAACCGCCAGGGCTCGAACGTGGTGACGGCAGAAGACCAGACGGGCTGACCACCTTCCCTTTCTCGGAGGGGAAAGGTTTAATATGGGACGCGACGTGTGTTGATACATACGCCCCCTCCATTTTCGGCACTTCAGCCTCTGAGGCTGGGGCTGCCGCAGCCGCTGCCGAGAGCCGCAATATTCGACGGTATGCCAGTATTAGCTACCGATATCACTTCGTGCCCCTTGCCGTTGAAACGGCTGGTACGATCGGTAAGGCAGGAGCAGCCTTCCTTCGAGAACTAGGGCGCCGTCTGGTCCGTGAAACGGGCGACAAGCGCGAGTCGGAATGGCTGATGCAGCGAATCTCCGTAGCTGTCATACGATGCAACTCCACCATAACCCTAGCTGGAAAGGAAGGTACAGATCCGCCTTCCAAACTAAAAAACATCACAGTACCTTCGGCCCCTGCAAGCCGCCTGGCTAGATACCGCGCCATGTTCAGGGACATGGCCGGTAGGTCCCCGAGGAAGGAGAGTAAGCCGGTATCAGAGTTGGCTTCCGAGTGCTCACGGGACCACATGTCAGACCCTGAGCTGGCAAGGTACCTCAGGCCGCGAGTCTCCCAGTGAAAAAACTCTGGAAACCTATGTGGAGTAAAAATATGGTAAAGGAGGAGGAAGGGGATTACGTTTTTTAATAGTGTAAATTTTATAATGTTATATAGTGTGTCTTGATGCTGCAATATATGTTTTCTTTGAAAAAAATAGAAAGCAACTTCCTTCATCCATTTAACAGTAAACTTGATATCTACGGCGGGCGGTGTATTTCACGTGAATCTAATGAAAAAAATCAAAACACCCCGAAGAATTTGTTGAAAGGGCATGCATTTATTTGATCAACTTAGGCCTACTTGAATTTATGCGGCCATGAACAGTGATTTTGACAACTATACCGACACAGATAAATCACCAACAAAATGCAAATACCAGCAATTTCTAGCTTCTTAATCGCTAATTTCGATACCTTCCGTAATGTAAATTCAAATTTTCAACACCCACACGCTGATCATATGACTACTTACTAAAGAAACGAAGAAGCGTCGAGAAGGATGAAGCTGTAGCACACGCGACCATTGGAGTCAAATACCTGAAGCTTGATGTTACGAAAACTCGCTGAAATTTCTAATCCTGCCTATGATGAATTAAGAGCAGTACAATAACATTAAAGTCAAAATATTACATGTAAACTCGTTATAATCCGTCCGCTTTTAAATAACTTGAACGGGGTCTGATTGGGGTAAGCTTTGATTAAGATGGTCAATGCCATCGATGTAGTTTATGAGGGAAAGGCCTGTTTTACTCAACTTTCTATGCTCGCCACACCATTTACAGGAAAGTGAACTTCCCAATTTTTGTGGAATTATAAAAGTTGCGTTCTTTTTGGCTATTTGTAGGTTTTATACCCGTATTTTAGAGTAACCGAAGGTATCCTTGTCACTATTGGTCCACCCAAACTAGGACCGACTACTGTCCGTGGATGTCAACCCGATCCATTGGATTGACTTACCCGGATTAGCTCTGCAACGCTACCAGCTGAAATAATTGAATGTATCTCTATTGCATTCGTCGGCAACCTTACTCCTAAACATGCCCTTCTTGCTGGTGCCCACCAATAATGAATCCACACAATACACTTAATGGTATACAATTTAAGGTGAAAAACCAATGCCTGAATATCTCCTCAATCGGAACAATTTGGCTAAGAAAAGCAGATTGATCTGGGCAACCCAGAAACCCACTAACGTGTCAGCCCCCCACTCAAAAAAGTCTCTACCCTCCCATGGGTCCGGCGTGCAGGATGTAGTTTTTTTAGTCAAGATGAGCACAGTGAATTGTTAAAAAAACAAGTCTTGAAAGTTTTTCATTTCTTGGGTTCTCCTCATCTTTACCTTTCTTTCTTTTCTAACAGTACGGGAGGGTTCTACATCCCCTTGCACTAATTTAACTTATCAATGTATGTATGTGTGGGAAGCCCGGTATAAATTGGACAAAATAAGCATGTAAATAAAGCGCGCAAATCAGTAAGCGTCTAGCTTTTAGGATATACTAAGTTTAGTGCATAACAAACACAACCTCGTTGATTTATGGGATGCCTTTATCCGCCTCATCAAAAAGAATTGGGTAAATTATTAAGAACATTAACTTAGCACGCGCATTGACGAAGGGCGGATACCCTCCCTCGGGTTTTTCGGTGAGAGCATAAAAACGGCGGCGCGTAGTACGCCGCTGTACGTGGCATACCTTTTCCTTCATCATTTTTATAAATTTTGTCAAAATTTTAAGGTTAGGTCATCTCAGGTCAGGTCACCGGTACAGGTCAAGTGACCTGACCTAAAAAAAGTTTAAGATAGCGTAAGTCGGAACGTGGTGAACTTATCCGATTGAAACTCATATCACACAATGGCCCCACCGAGTTCTCTGAAATATTTTCCGGTATTTTTGATATCGGTGACCTAAGGTCAGGTACGAGCGATGACCTCTCCATTGGAAATACATGGGGAAAATGTTTTTAACTGAATAACTCAGTAATGAATAGAGATAGGGCGTTTATTTTAACTGCATTAGATTGGCCTCGTCATTGCAGTTGTAGTGATATGCATTTTGCCCAATTTGGCCTTGACCTGACCTCAGGTCAGGTCATATCCTTGATTTGACCTATTAAGGTCATATTATATATCATTCGATTCGGCTTGCTGCGAGCACTCATATAGTTTAAATCGTTTTGATCTATCTTTACTTTTTCAGACGTAATGGCGGGAAAAACTTCATTTACACGTTATCCCTATGCCGGCATGTTTTGACCTCTGGTGACCTAAAATTTGACCTGAAAAAATGGTTCAAATATTTTCGATGGAGGAGTGGATGGGCTATCCAACGCCGTTTACTGTTTTTTGCTACCTAGCGCGAATCTCGAGATCTTAGGGGGCGTGGGTACCCACCCCCGTCAAGGCGAAGGTGGCTCAGACCCCCGTCAATGCGCGTGTTAGAATATAGAGGGCAGCAAAATCGACACAACAAACAGGCCTTTGAGCCAGTTTTGTTTCAGATTGGAGGAAACAGCTGCGCTCCTCAGGTATTATGTGTCCAATATAAACCTAAAAAATGTTACAATAGCTGTAATATTTTTAAAGCAAAATGAGCCTGAACAAGGACTCGAGCCCGGAACACTAGGATTTCTAGACCAGCATGCTGTCAGCTGCGTTATTACGCAACGAAATTAACTTTACAAAGATGAGAAGTACGCGTACCGGGATCCGATCCCAGGACCTACCTTTCATGAGATAAGTTCTTAACCTACTGCGCTTTTGAGGAGATATCCAGTGTGCGTTTAAAAGATGGTATGATAAAGGGTAAAGTGCAGTTTGACATACCGATGTTTAATTGCGATATCCCCGGAGTTTTTTTTGACATTTCATGCTTAAAGGGAATGTGGAACCTTGGTCGAATCCTGGAATTTAGTGTAATTAAGCGTACTTTCAGCCGAAAATAATGAAATCACTAATGATTTCTCTGAAAAATGTACAATGAGTCCAATATTTTGATTTTTAAAATTCTCCTCTATGGAAAGAAAGAAATATCTGCCTGGGGATGATGTCATGATCTGGCAACCACTACCATATTCAATACGCTTCAAGGGCTTCGATTGGCTGATGCTCATTGTGACATCAGCCATTTCAAAGTTGTCACACCAACAGCCATAACAACTTTTGGCCTGCTACTAAGGGTACATGAGGGGCACATTCCAGGTAGGTTTTAGCTTTTTTCTACGGAAATCTCGAGTTCCAAGACAAAGGATATATTGAGTACCGGATTTTGCGACTTGCTTTACAACTTGGCTATCTCAGTTAAAATCACGTTATGAAGGCGTCACATTCCCTTTAAGATGTATCTTAAAGGACGCAACACGAATTGGGATGTCCGAAATGGATGGTCGTTTCCCTGTGCAAGCCATGTTTGATTAGTTATGGTTATAACGCCTCAAAGTCATCTGCACCACTGATGCCATAGACTTAACACTAGTCGTCAGCGAGCTTTACTTACCGAACTCTTTTCAAGCTCTAGATTGGCACTCCAAAGGGGGAGGGGTTTGCATTGGGGTTATCTCTATTCCCTGTCACAACTGGCCAATACGACTCCTCCCTTGGTTTATCTATACCTAAATTTTCACATAATAAAGGCGCAAAACATCGGTCAATATTTGGTGTCGATATAGTGGTAGAATATAGAGCGCGCTAAAATAACACACCCGAAATTAATAGGATTCCCAGGACTATTTCATAGTGACAGTATTCAGCTTTCCGCCCTCTAAAGCCTCGGAACAATACCAAACGTTTTGCTTGATGTGACATAAAGGAGTGGCTTTTGAAAAGAAAACAAAGGGCGCGGATGCTGCGCACTTGCTACGTGTCTTGAAGTTTGAATGACTCAAGAGAATCATCTATCTTGTGTTGTGATGTGGTGGCCGGACTTACAGGAGCCTTTCTGGTCAAAACATTCTTTACATTCCAGGTATAGGCTTTACCCAACTCAATGAACCTACTGCATTGCCTGATAACTTTCCCAGGAATGACTGTTAATGTTGGTGATAACACTATAGTAATAATAATTTTGCTAAAATTAATGTCCCAGAGCTTGAAATGTTGATTCATTTGCATTTTTAAACAATTTTCAAAATTCCTTATTTTTTTAATTTCTTACGTAGAAAAAAACCATTTCAAGAGTGTAGTAAATTAACATGCAGCGGAGTAGGCGTTCGGGCGTCTGCTTTGTCTGGAGAAAAACTGCCCCATTTCTTGCATGATAAATGTTCAAGAAGAGATAAACTCGCAGCACATTTTAGGCTAGAGAAGATGACACACAAGGCAGCCCAGCTGAGGTATCACTCACCGCCTTGCGGGAAGTACTGTGAGAAGATGAGCTTGAACGCCGCCTCGTCCACCAGGCCCGAGGGACACTCCTGCCGGGGAGACGACACCAGACACTCTTCACGTGATCAATGGACCACATTCGCCGCAACGCGCTGTCATCTCGACGGCAACGGACAGCCATAGTGCCAGCATTTCTCAAACATCAGAACCAACTGTTCGGGAGGAGAAAATTTGGACGTCAAAATCAAACAAAACTCTATTAGCTCTCAAACCAGTCAGTCAGTGCGGAGCTCAACGCGTCTGTAAAAATGTTTACGTATAAATATTTCGAAAGATTCAAGTCACGAAGGATGTTCTGCGGAAGTTGAGGCGACTCGTTGAGAATCTGAGCTGTTGGCTCAGGCCCGGCCGACACGAGAACGTTGGAGCTCCAGTCTCTTTGTCAGTGGGCTATGTATTCAGTGTTATTTTAAATAACCTCAGCTTAAGGAAATGTTACGCTGTGATTGGCCTCTTCACAATAGTTTGAAAAACACTACAACAAACACTTATGGTATGAAATTCGATAATATTTCGTTTTCGGAACGTCTTCAGATGGATATTAATGAAACGATGGTAGCCAGCAATATCTCAGTTCAATTCGTTCGTTGTGAGGACTTTCTCCACTCGAGTTCAAACAAGTTGATGGAGCTTTCGACCTGTATTTCAGGCCTTCGTCAACAGTTTAGAAGCACAATTCAAAAACAATCCACTGAAATACAGGTCGAAAGCTCCATCGACTTGTTTGAACTCGAGTGGAGAAAGTCCTCACAACGAACGAATTATTTACGACTCCACTACGACATTTCAAAAATCTCAGTTTAGGTTACAAAGTTCACAGTCATGGGTAAACAAAACAACTTGCACGTGATTGGGTTCCAGTTAAACTCCCAGTGTCGATTGAGATTCAACGACCATTGTCGTCTAAAACTTACATGGGAATTATGTACCAGGAAGTGCTACTTCTTTCAAGAATTGAAGGACGACCTGCAATGACTGACCAACGATCAACAACGACACCAGTGACGCAGTAACCCAGCAGGTAGAAATGTAGTGCTCCCCTACATGGGTGAACCTCTTTGGGCGAAAGTAAACTCCCTATTTAAGAAATCGAAACTCAATGTTCGTATATTTTGGCAATGTAAAAACACCCTAAAAAGCAAGCTTGTACGATCAGATATCTCAGCACCCCACTGCATTTTTAGGGTCATCAGCAGAGGAATTTCCATTCGCTGGAGAGGAAACCTTTAGAGGTACCTGGCCAGTTCTGGAGGGTCAATGGGACCCTGAATGGATGTTGGCAGGGTCCTCCCAACCCAAATGCACACCGCATTTTGGGCCGAAATCGCAACGAGGAGTATGTAAAATAATAGGAGGTGCGCATTTGGGGTGTTTTAGCACGCGCATTGACGGGGAGGGCGGGTACCCGCCCCCCTCGGGTTTTTCGGAGACAGCAGAAAAACGGCGGCGCGCGCGCCGCCGTACTTGGTATACCTTTTTCCTCATCATTTTTGCAACTTCTGTGAAAATTTTAAGGATAGGTCATCTCAGGTCAGGTCACCAGTACAGGTCAAGTGACCCGACCTCAAAAAAAGTTTAAGATAGCATACGTCGGAGCAGGGTGAACTTATCCAATTGAAACTTATATCACATAATGGGCTCACCGAGTTCTCTAAAATATGTTCCGGTATATTTGATATCGATGACCTAAGGTCAGGTACGAAGCATGACCTCTCCATTGGTAATACATGGGAAATATGGTTTTTACTGAATAACTCAGTAACAGGTGGTGATATAGCGTTTATTTTAGCTCATTAGACTCGCCTTGGCTTTGCAGTTCTAATGATATGCATTTTATATAATTTGACCCTGACCTGACCTCAGGTCAGGTCACATCTTTGATTTGACCTAGCAAGGTCAAATCATATACCATTCGATTCGGCTTGCTGCGAGGATTCATAGAGTTCAAGTCGTTTTGCTCTATCTTTACTTGTTCAGATGTAATGGCCGAAAAACTTAATTTACATGTTATCCCTATGACGGCATGTGACGGCATGTTTTTTACCTCTGGTGACCTTAAATGTGACCTGACAAAAAAATGGTTCAAATATTTTCGATGGAGAAGCGGATGGGCTACCCAACGCCGTTTACCGTTTTTTGCTACCTACCGTGGTTCTCGAGATTTTAGGGGGCGGGTACCCGCCCCCTCGTCAATCCGAAGGTGGCCCAGACCCCCGTCAATGCGCGTGTTAGGTGTTGGGTATTTAGTCGGCCTCGCACCCCCCGGGGGCCCCCGAGTCCTGCACTGGGCGTATAGACACCCGGTAGTTCCGGGGCCGCTCACTCGGGTAATGCTGGCCCGACTGGGGAAGTGGATGTGTGGTGATGGATATCGGGTGTGTTCTGTATATGTGTCCTGATAATGATCAGCTAAACGTTATTTCCTGGAGAAACCCGAAGGCAAAAAACCAGGATAAACCTATCCCAGGAAAAAATCACGTTTTGCCAAATGGTGTAGAAACCCCTTTAAACTGATATAAATCATTCTAACAGTGTTCTCCAAAGAAAAGTGAAAAGGAGGTGTAGTAATTCGGGGTGTTAATCACTCAGTTGATCCTAGTGCCTTTCATGTAGAAAAGTTGCAATGCATGTGAATCTGGTTTAAGGGGAAAATGTATTACCCCTCGGATTGTTTACCTCGCCACCTGTAAACTGTGCACTGAAAACAATAAGTCCTGTCAATATGTGGAAGAAGCCAAGCAACCAGTTCGACTGAGATTCAACGAGCATAGACGTGATGCTCTAAATTCGACACCAGAAACACCTTTCGGCGACCATTTCTCTTAGGAACATAGCATCATGGCACTCCCTGAACAACCACTATCCGTACAGATTTTAGAAAAACCAAAAGACCATCCTTACCAAAAATAACAGAATCTATTCATATCCGGACACTAAAGACATATATTAACCCCCAACGGGGTCGGCGCCACCTTCGCCCCCCGGGGGCATCGATGGCCCCCCAACTCCGAAAATATGGGCGTTAGCGCAAATCTGCAAAGTGCAATAGAAAGCTCGTGGAATTCAGTAAGAAATTACTTCACATGTTTTAGTGCTCAGGTCAATGGTTTGACCTCAGAGGTCAAATTAAGTCAAGATCGGCTATTTCCACTCAAATATGCAATGATTAGGCAAACTGGGCATAACTCTTATGTCATTAGAGCTATTGAGGCCTGGTAAAGTGCATTTGATAGCAAATTGCCAGTACTTTTCCGCTATGTGGAATGTAAAGACCTCCGCCAGTGGTTTGACCTCCAGAGGTCACCTCGTGACCTAATATGACCTGAGGTCACAAAAGGTCAAAACGTGACCTTGCCGTATATCAAATGAAAGCCAGTGACAAGACAAACACGATGGAGTTTGTTGCACCGCTCTAACAATTAGGTCAAAAGTTATTGTCAAAATACTGTTTTGACCTCGGTGACCGGATGACCTGAAAAGTCAAAGGCAAATATGACCCCTGGGATCCGTGAAAGGGTGTCCAAAAACGTTGTTCTGAGCAGTCTGAGTATTTGCAATCATTTTTGTGGCTTTTATATCATGAAACAACTTTTCCCCATGCTTTTCCAATGGGAGAGGTCGCCTCGTGACCTGACCTCAGGGCACGAAATCGAAAAATCCCGGATATACACCTTTAGACCCTGGAGGGGTTATGAAGTGTAGGAAGTTTCAAATCGATCGACTTTGAAATGTAGCTCTTACAGAGCTCTAAAGGTGAAGTGAGGTGACCTTGGTTGACCTCGTCTGGTGACCTGACCTTGGGTGACCCGGGGTAAAAAATTTCAGGGATGATGGGAAAATGATGTAGTAAGAGGTAGAGCCCTCAACCGCGGTGCTGCGCCTCGTCGTTTTCTGCTATCCCGGAAAAACCTAGGGGGCCATCGATGGCCCCGGTGGGGCGAGGGTTAACACGCGCATTGACGGCGGTCTGAGCCACCTTCGCATTGACGGGGGAGGGGCGGGTACCCGCCCCCCCCAAGATCTCGAGAACCACGGTAGGTAGCGAAAAACGGTCAACGGTGTTGGGCTACCCATCCACTTCTCCATCGAAAACATTTGAACCATTTTTTTGTTAGGCCACATATAAGGTCACGAGAGGTCAAAACATGCCGTCATAGGGATAACCTGTAAATTCAGTTTTTCGGTCATTACATCTGAACGAATAAAGATAAAGCAAAACGACTTAAACCATATGAAACCTCTCAGCAAGCCGAATCGAATAATATATAATTTGACCTTGCTAGGTCAAATCAAGGATTTCACCTGACCTGAGGTCAGGTCAGGGTCAAATTATATATAATGCATATCATTAGAACCGCAAAGCCCAAGCGAGTCTAATGCAGATAAAATAAATGCTCTATCGCCATCCGTTACTGAGTTATTCCGTAAAAACCATGTTTCCCATGTATTTCCGATGGAGAGGTCATGCCTCGTACCTGACCTTAGGTCATCGATATAAAAAATACCGGAACATGTTTTAGAGAAATAGGTAGGGCCATTATGTGATATGAGTTTCAATCGGATAAGTTCACCCTGCTCCGACTTATGCTATCCTAAACTTTTCTTGAGGTCGGGTCACTTGACCTGTACTGGTGACCTGACCTGAGATGACCTAACCTTAAAATTTTAACAAAAGTTGTAAAAATAATGAGGGAAAAGGTATGCCAAGTACGGTGGCGCTACGCGCCGCCGTTTTTCTTCTATCTCCGAAAAACCGGAGGGGGTGGGTATCCGCCCCCCCGTCAATGCGCGTGTTAATAAAAGTAGAATTTCCTGGTACATACTCCCCATGTAAGTTTTAGACGACAATGCTCATTAAATCTCAATCGATACTGGGAGTTTAACTGGAACCCAATCACGTGTAAGTTGTTTTGTTTACTCATGACTTTGAATTTTGTAACTTGAACTGAGATATTGCTGGCTACCATCATGTCATTAATATCCATCTGAAGACGTCCCGAGAACGAAATATTATCGAAATTTACACCATAAGTGTTTGTGTTAGTGGTTTTCGAACTATTGTGAGGGGGCAAAAGTGTAATATTTCTTTATAATAATGCCTTACACTACAGTCAGCGCTTGGACAATTAAAGTTCAGCTTAAGCTTTACGATCACACTTCAACGTGTTTTTATAAATGAGCTTCATTTCAACCTCCATTCAGTTTCTTCAGAAAACTTATTTAAAAGAAGAAAGAACTCAGTACAATTTCCTCGAGAGACAAACAGTATAAAAAAGTACCCGGGCATATTGCGTTGTTAAAACTAATAGGCTGTCATTGCCAAAGGCCTGTATCCCATTGACGACACATCCCTTCGGTGGTGTAATCCTGTCGTCGTGTCCTCACTATACCGCCGCAGTGCAGCTTACTCCCAGAGGCGAACAATCAGAACCTCAGCCTCACCTCTTGCGTGACAAATCTAGCGAAGACCCAGGGGACGCACACAATGAGGAAAGCTGGCAGTGGCAGCGCCGGGCGAGGGCCGGGTAAAGCGTCTTCCCGGAAGCACCAGGCTGACACCAGGGTAGACCTAAAATTGCTGTGAACTTTGGTCAGTCGTGGTTACTACCTTCAGCTGAGAGGAGTCCTGGCCATAGCTGACCTGGGCGCGGCTCTGACCGGACGTGACCAGGTGGCACCCCTGAGAGGCCGGTGCAAATGAGCAGCATACAGCTTCCCGGGCAGTAAACTTTCCAGCCCGGAACTCATCATGTAGGCCGCGGCAGCTGCGTCCCGATTGGTCGCCGTGTCGACGAGCTCGGCCTTTGGGGCGGCATCCGTGGAGCTGACCTGATCCTGATTATTGGATTCGTTTTGTTCAGTACCAGGCACAAATTGCCAGCAGTGCTCGTATAACATAACAAGCATGCCGCCACAAACGGCGCGGCTGTGCCGTGTGAGTGATTCTGGTGATTGGAGTCCGACGCTGAAATACCGGGCAAGTGCCTGCCGGACACGCGACGGTATAATTAGACCTTGGGCGCACTAATAGACCCAGCGTCCAGAATTGGATGTTATTAGCTCTGAATGAGGCTTATCATAATTGTAGAATTGCAGTATTATTACGCACATTCAGCTTCATGTTGAAGCCCTTTCGGGTCCAGATGACTGTAAAATGATATCCTCAACCCGGTTGGGGACTGGCTGATCCGGTTTGTGCCTGCCTGGATCTATTGAGATTAAATAGACAGACGCCTCAGCCAGGGAGAGCGCTGCTCTTGCAAGTGGAAATAGTGCCGCCGAATACATCAGACGAAAGAGCTGACTAATAATACTGAGCCTTGTTGTGACTATTGGCTGGTGCTGTCCACCTTTTTCAATTCCGAATCCTTACCATATTTCAATGCGGCAAAGCAAGGGTGTCGCCACTGGGCTGGGTGGAGACCGGGTAAAAGGGAGGTAGGGGAATGAATCCCGACTTTTGTCTCTTGGGTGGTCATTTCCCAAACGGTGAAGATACCGGCACGGTTGGTCACCGAGAACTCCAAATTGGCGGCGGCGCTCGTCTCCGAGACCCGGAGCGTCACGCTAGTATAACGTTCCGTCACCGTTCGGTTATCGGTGACATGACATTGTCATCTGAGCTCAAATGCGGCGGCGGTCACTTACGTCATTGGAAACGTAGAAGATGTTCCTTCTCAATTTCAGCGTTCCAAACTGTTGGTTGCTTTTTCGGGAACAATTATTCGAAAGAGGCACGGAGAACGTGACACAGCATCAGTCGAGGGGCGACTCGCTAGCCACGCAGCAGCAGCAGCAGCAGCTCCTTTTGAGCTTTGCCTGACCACCGCCGGCTCACGGCGGGTACGCCGATGGCGTCTCCCGGAAAATCGGCGACCACGAAAAGGCCAGGATGCAGCCCCCTCCATCAGCAAGCGCAGCTCACTGGATGTGACGTCACACCTCGCAGCATATAACATGGGAAAATTACATTATTAGATATCCAAATCTGTGCATAAAGAGGTCCAGAATCGAAGATGAAATGCTTAGTTATTGCATTTGGGATAAACTTGATTACCGTGTATTCTTCAAATTCGTCAGCGGGCAGTGCCATTAGCAGCAGTTTGAAACACGGCCCAAAGGTGAAGGAATTTCTCCACACCCGTGTGAGGTCACTCGGGCGTGGAGGAATCCCCCTTGAACGTACCTTTAAGTAAAGGTATCTTGACCAGGATATAGGCATGAGTCGTCAGAAGGGAGACTCAGGTCAGGACCGGTGACCATACCTCTATGGAATATGCATGTTTCAGAACAAGCCTGCATCTTGCTTGCGTGTGGTGGAAAGTAACTTTTTTGTCCAAGCAACGGAACAACTCATCTTGACAAGTTGTACAGGCCTCTGGTGAGCATCAGGCAGGCTTACGCAACTTCTTAAATGAATTTTCCTTAATGGAAGCTGTGCAGCCTCAAAAGGTCAAGTATGAAGCCCAGGACCCTGAGCCACCCCACGTTATTAAAGGAATGCTTTGATTCTTTCAAACGATGGGTCCTATTTTGCGCCAAGAATGGGATACGGCATCGTGTTTTAAAAACGCTACTCCCTTTAGAATTATGGGCCTAATAAAAGAGACGGACCAGAAGCTCAAAGTTTTCAGCCGTTTTCATAATTCAATGAATGTATTTAGAGAAATTGCAGAGGCGGGAAGCTGAATTTCGGGCGGTGACGGAGATGACCGGACGACACTGTCATACTTTTTCTAGTGACAGTGACGGTGTCAGATGAAAATGCGTCAGAAATTCCAGCCCTGCTCCTCGCCACTAATACACCACTGCCACTGATTGAATATTTCGTATTTTATCCGTCTTAAGAGCCTTCAGTATCCCGTAACTGAGCACGCGGGTATCTGCTGGATTTTCTCTGAGGCAGATGGGTTAATGAATTTGGAGCTATCTTGCGTGACTCGCTTGTTGGTTTGTCCTTTTTAGTTTTACACCAACAGTTTGCAAACGGCAATGCCCTTGAAGTGTACGCTTCTATTTACTTTTCATAAAAGCCAATGTTTGCCGATTAATACAGATCAGCTCCTGGTTACCCGCAGTCCATCTGAGGCCCCTCCCAGGCCGGCATTCTGAGGGCTCTTGGACTATGTTTAGACAGCCTTTTAGTGGCATTGAGACCTTTCATTCAGACCTGTGTCGAAACTGGTAGTGTTTGAGGACCCTGTGGGACCTAAACTGTGAGACTCTCTAAACCAACGTGAAGTGGCCCTCGCATCCACTCTTGTGAATTCCATCAGATGGTAATTTTTTGGTGCCTCAGTTTGAAGTGCAGTATCTCAGACCAGACTTTTTTCTCTGGGGTCATCTCAAACCGTGCTGCGGCCTCTCTCAGCACTGCAAACATGTCTCTGCAGGTCCGCCGCCAAGGAGCAGGGGCGGTCGCCTCGTCCCCGTCCTTAGACCCAAGGGGTTGCCTTTGACCCCTTAGACCAACTATTTTAACGTAATCATGATAGCACCAGTGCGTGGAAAGACGCGCTGACAACCGTGTGCTCAGGGAGAGAGGACAAGGAAGGTCCTCTTCCCTCCGCTCCGCCTGGTCGACCGAGGCTGTTTTTCATTGACCTCCAAACGTTTCCGCCTATGACCACTATCGCCACCCATGCACTTACGCGATCAATGTCGTAAATATTTGATCAATGTGTGCATCAGACGTAAATGCGGTGGTGTGCTGCGCCACGATTGGTCAGTGTGTGGCCTGTTACCGTGACGTCAGATAAGAACCACCTGTCGCGCCCCGTGATTGGACCACTTATCTTGGCCGTTCAGGCGGGACGGGTCTTGCAGACACGCACTGGCAGTGCTGACCGTTGCCAACACCGACCGATTGATCGGTAGATGGTTCAATGGTTCATACATCTGTCAGAAAGTGAGAGGATACATCTGTTAAGGTCGTTGAATGTTTTAAGGTCGGAAGAACGTCGGATCGATCGTCGAATGCCTAATGCTCCCTGTGGATGAGCAAGGGCCCCCGTTAGATGTGACCTGGATAACTACAGACAACAACGAGCAGCGAAGAGGGGTCTGGCGTCAACGCGCAGCGAAGAGGTCTCAAGTGCCCCCCCCCGAGATTTCAGAAGCCAGGAAGATTAGACAAAAACCCGTTAGGGGTGTGGGGGGGGCGATGGTGGTCTACCTTATTGCAAACTTCCATTGAACTCGGGTCAAATCTTCAAGGTCAAAGGAAGTCGTAAATGTCATATCTGGGCCATGATAGAGGCGTATTGGGAAATTATGTAATTATGCGGGAAAAAGTCGGGTATACACCAAAAGCAGACTAAGGTCATAGAAGGCTGGTCCCACACAATGTCCCCTGAACTTTTAGGTCAAGGTCATTCAAAGTCAATGACCTATGACATAACAATATGACATATTCCTAATAATGTATATAACTGGCACTATAGCAGCTTTTGGGCGGGAAATGAGTATTTGTCCTTGACATGTGACCTTAACCTTGAATAGCCCTAACCACGAAGTCATAACATAACACACGTCATACTGAATAATGTCATCTGACTGGAATACTGGGGTCAATGACCTTGACCTGTGATCTTTGACTTGAACCTTTATGTGAGTTGACCTTGACATACAACCTGATTATATGGCATTATGACGTCACCAATCGGTCTACAGTGCAGGCAAACTGGTGAGGCCACGTGATTGCGACGGTCTCAAACTATATGTCTGGCTTGGAAGCCTATAAGTCAGCAAAAATTTGATGATTTTTAAATGTCATCACCAATCGACGCGGTCATGAATTCCCTCAAAGGTGGCGAATTAGCGTTTTCTGGCGGCGAATGGTTCTCCGGCCACCTCGGAAAAAGGTGGGCGAAGCACTTTAGGACCCCCCCACTGCGCGTGTTAATAGTAGATTTTGCAAAGTAAAGCTAATTTGTTTCACCTCATGTCGAGAAAAATCCATTGATTTTGTTGCCCTTCATGCAGAGTCGATCATGCAAAGCATGTTGTGCATTTGTGCATGAACTCCCACGCTATTTCTACTACGTCTTGGCGCAACCAGTGAGTTTTACCGATTAATCTAATTTTGTTGGCGATACACATTAGAGCTCACGTAACGGATTTTTATATTTTCGAAAAACGCACTGAATCGGCGGTGGAAGAATATAATGGACCCGAGCCAGAGCTGCACGTGGCCAGTGGCCCGGACAGCAGTTATTTACCCGTGTCTTACAGTAGCTGTGGACAAAATGCAGTGGCTCACGCGGCGTCATCCAGATGACAGGTATTGCTTTTTTAATTTCTCCAAGTTGTTCTCAGTTCGACTGTCGGAGTCGCAGTCTCACTAAAGTCATCAAGGACCTTGTCACGGAAACCCCGACCCCACCACCCGGGTTATGTTGCTGTATTTTCCCCACGTTCTGAAATTTTAAGGAGGTCTTTTTCTCAGATCACCCTGAGAGAGGATGCGAAAATGGTTGTGTGACTAGGGTGTCCCAAAATTAACAAAGTTTTAAAAGTTGGTGTTTACCTTTCTTTTTCCCGTTGAGTGTGACCTGAAACGAAATTGGGCAAAAAATCAGGCATTTAAATTAATATTTGACCCCAGCGCAAATCGTTTGAAGTTTTACCCATAGCTCCCTATGGAGAATGCAACGCTTGAACACGAAGTATTTCGGTATTTCCATCGTAATGCGGGACTACAGCTTAGTGTGTCTTATATTTTCTTCTCTTTTTGGCTATGTTTTGTAAGAATTATCTTTTATCTATTGTTTACATGGCATTCCGACTTATTTCCACTACAATTAGGAACTTCACGTTCTTCGTTTTACATAGAACCATATTGTGTTATAAGGTACACAACCCTGATCCGAATAACTGGTTGTTTTCCTTATATGGTCAGGCAAAACACTGTTTTATAAACATTATCATTGATCCTTAGACTAGTAAGACACAGTTTCAAGGCATATACACGTTATTCAATATGGAACAAAAGTCCATTGCTACATATAAACATCCTTCTGGAGGGCCCCTGGCCAGAGGTGTACGCCAGAACTGATTTCCTAGTGTCGGGAAACGGCTTGTGGCAATGCTCTACAACTTGCAGTAGGTGCTGCTGGCGAGTGGTGGTTGGGGGAAATACATTCCCCCAAAACAGAAAATCTAGGGGCAATACTATGGTTGCACCCCCCTCCCCAAAGCTGTCGGCCTCGTTTTTGCCCGGACTCATTTTTAGTCTACAAGCAAGGTTTTGGTGCTTGAACTCTCAACTTTAAACACAGCCACTCAACTTCAGTGCAAAAATTGAGCCCTGGATAGCAAAACAAGCATCTTGTGGCTACAACTTTGACCCGGCGACGTTTTTTATTCTGCTTATCGACTCTTCAGCTTACCCCCACAGCTTACCATTTGGTTAAATTGTGGTATGCTATCACCGCGTGACGTTTTTCCTCATCGACTTTGGCTTGTCTCCAAACCTGCCGGCTAAATCCGCCACTGCTGTCGGCTCTCCTCATTCTTAGTAAGGCAGCCGATATAGTAATTTATCAGCCTAGCCCCTGTCTCTGCTGGGTTGTTCGCCAACTGCAGGTTTCGTATGTAGGCCTCCAGCCTATCGTAACCTGGGATACCGTCCCATGGCGGGCACTCAGCCAGAAATGACGTGTCAACCGACAGGCTTTTCAAACATGGGATGGGACTGCGCGCCCACAAACTTATCCAGCGACAGATCCTTCATGCCTTAAAGGGAATGTGCCACCTTCATAACATGATTTTAACTGAGATAGCTAAGTTGTAAAGCAAGTCGGAAAACCCGGTACTCAATATATCATTTGTCCTGAAACTCAAAATTTCCGTTGAGAAAAGCAAAAACTACCGGAAATGTACCCCTCAAGGACAATGTCCAGGTGATTTCCTTTGATACAACAGCGTCCAACACCGGGTGGCAGTACCGGGTTTTCCGACTTGCTTTACAACTTGGCTATCTCAGTTAAAATCACGTTATGATGATGATTGGGTTTTAGGGCAGCTGATAGCTCGTGCCAAATCACGTTATGAAGGTGCCACATTCCCTTTAGGGCATGGAGGATCTGACGCTGGATAAGTTTGTGGGCGCGCAGTCCCATCTCATGTTTGAAAGCCTGTTGGTTGGCACGTCATTTCTGGCTGAGTGCCTGCCATGGGACGGTATCCCAGGTTACGATAGGCTGGAGGCCTTCATACGAAACCTGCAGTTGGCGAACAACCCAGCAGAGAGAGGGGCTAGGCTGATAAATTACTATATCGGTTGCCTTACTAAGAATGAGGAGAGCCGACAGCAGTGGCGGATTTAGCCGGCAGGTTTGGGGACAAGCCAAAGTCGATGAGAAAAAACGTCACGCGGTGATAGCATACCACAATTTAACTAAGCGGTAAGCTGTGGGGGTAAGCTGAAGAGTCGATAAGCAGAATAAAAAAACGTCGCCGGGTCAAAGCTGTAGCCACAAGATGCTTGTTTTGCTATCCAGGGCTCAATTTTTGCACTGAAGTTGGGTGGCTGTGTTTAAAGTTGAGAGTTCAAGCACCAAAACCTTGCTTGTAGACTAAAAATGAGTCCGGGCAAAAACGAGGTCGACAGCTTTGGGGAGGGGTGCAAACATAGTATTGCCCCTAGATTTTCTGTTTTGGGGGAATGTATTCCCCCCAACCACCACTGGCCAACAGCACCTACTGCAAGTTGTAGAGCATCGCCATCAGCCGTTTCCCGACACTAGGAAATCAGTTCTGGCGTACACCTCTGGCCAGGTACCCTCCAGAAGGATGTTTATATGTAGCAATGAACTTTTTGTTCCATATTGAATAGCGTGTATGTGTCTTGAAACTGTGTCTTTCTAGTCTAGGGATCAATAATAATGTTATAAAACAGTGTTTTGCCTGACCATACAAGGAAAAACAACCAGATATTCGGATCAGGGTTGTGTACCTTAAAACACAATATGGTTCTATGTAAAACAAAGAACGTGAAGTACCTAATTGTAGTGGAAATAAGTCAGAATGCCATGTAAACAATAGATAAAAGATAGTTCTTACAAAACATAGCCAAAAAGAGAAGAAAATATAAGACACACTACGCTGTAGTCCTGCATTACGATGGAAATACAGAAATAGTTCGTGTTCAAGCGTTGCAGTCTCCATAGGGAGCTATGGGTAAAACTTCAAGCGATTTGCGCTGGGGTCAAATATTAATTTAAATACCTGATTTTTTGCACAATTTGGTTTCAGGTCACACTCAACGGGAAAAAGAAAGGTAAACACCAACTTTTAAAACTTTTTTAATTTTGGGACACCCTATTGTGTGACCGTTGGACAGGGTTGGATTTAAAACCAAATAATCGATGTGATCCTAAAAGGCCTCGGACAGCGTTGCTCTGATGGGCCCAGCAATGTTGGGCCAACAGGTTCCGAACCATACCAGTCGGAAACCCAGCATACCTGCCCAGCCGGCTTCTCCGGCCACACCTGCTGTTGCCCCCCCCTGTCCCTCTCCCCTGGTTAACGCCAATCAAACCAGTCCTAGTTTAGCCGTAGCCACCGCGGAAGTGGAGTCAACCGCAGCAGCCCTGCAACGAACCCCTCCCGAAGTCAAACTTTGCGTATGCCTGTACCGCGGGTTAACAGGGTCCGATTCATTCAGCTAATGCATCATATGAAAAGCAAAATCTCTACCTCCGAATCGCAGAGAAGAAATCCCTGAATGGTTCAGAGTTAAATTAATTCTACATCCTTGGTGTTCAGAGATTGAGTTTATCGGTTTTCATATGTCGGTTTGCAAATTGTCAGCTTGTTGTTTCAGTCCCTCAATATGCTGCCCTGAGCTCATTGGCTTTTTACTTAGCCGTAGAGTTCCAGTCATGTGGAAATCCTTCGACTCGCACCGGAGGAGGACGCTCGACGGCGGCCGCTGTAGGCCGTTCGCACCCTGTTTGTGGTTACGTTGGAGACTGAGTTTGTTTGTCAGTCTGCTGTCATCAAGTTTCGCGTTCTAATGGACAGTGACGTGCGGAGTGTTTTTGTTGTCACGTCCGCGTCACATCGAACTATTTACCATTTCAGACGGCCCGGCGCCGCGCCAAATGGCCGCCCGGCTATCGCCAATAGCCTCCCATTCTTCATCGAGACGCTCGTGGAGCGAGAGCTCGGGGGGTAGAATGGAACAGCTGGGTGCCTGATCGAGGTCCTGAGCATTCTGCAGACAAAACTGGGCTCCAGTCGAAATGTTGCTAGAAGGAACGGTGTGGAGCAACATATTGCATAGGAATATCCTAAGACAAGATGAAATGTAGACGGGTGAAAAGTACTAGGAAATTAAATTAATTAGCTTTTTATTTTGAGATCACCAGCAAGCAAAATTGAATATGGCTGCTTTCACAACAGATTAATTGTATCTGCATCTGTAGTTTGTGGGGTTCTGAAAACGTAACACCTGCTCCCCGAAATCGAAGAAGATTACAAAGCGAAGTCTAATCGATGATCGAGCAAAAACGCCTGAGCCCAACACCCGGCCGGGGTTATAACCTGGCAGAGCTGGAGCTGGAGCTGTTTCGAGCAGACCACGCATTCTCAGTCTGAGCAATAATGACGACGCAGTAGATGATACCAGTGATGCTCAAGAACCATGGCTGCAAATGCGTAACAAATGTTGTATTCATTGCTGTGCGAACACTGTAGACCTCTGATGACAATATTTAATTAACTTCGAGAAGTTAAATGAGTAGCTTTGTTCCTCAATACGTAGTCAACACCGGAGTCACCATTGAAATCACAATCACAATCACATTCACGAAAACGTGTAATCGTTAGCAGGTGAAACCACCTGCAGCTTGTCACGCGCACAGCACTGCCACCTCACGCGGATGCCCAGAGGCAGAGCTCACGTCACCAGAGCTGACCAGGGCCAGAGCAGAGAGCTCACCTGTTTGAAGCCGCGGTACATGAACTGGATCTCCTTGCGTGTGAAGCGGGAGCTGGCCGCCAGCTTGTTGAGCTCTTCAGGCCTGTACCGCGTCGTATAGAGCCTCAACTCCTCCATATCCGGCACTGGGGAAGCGTGGCGCCGTCTCAGTCAGAGGCGGAGTCAGGTACACGTGGACGGGGCTGCAGCATGGCGCCGTCTCAGTCAGAGGCGGCGTCAGGTACACGTGGATGGGGCTGCAGCATGGCGCCGTCTCAGTCAGAGGCGGAGTCAGGGACACGTGGACGGGGCTGCAGCATGGCGCCGTCTCAGTCAGAGGCGGAGTCAGGTACACGTGGACGGGGCTGCAGCATGGCGCCGTCTCAGTCAGAGGCGGAGTCAGGTACTCGTGGACGGGGCTGCAGCATGACGCCGTCTCAGTCAGAGGCGGAGTCAGGTACACATGAACGGGGCTGCAGCATGGTGCCGTCTCAGTCAGAGGCGGAGTCAGGTACACGTGAACGGGGCTGCAGCATGGCGCCGTCTTAGTCAGAGGCGGAGTTAGGTACACGTGGACGGGGCTGCAGCATGGTGCCGTCTCAGTCAGAGGCTTAGTCAGGTGCACGTGAACGGGGGGCTACAGCATGGCGCCGTCTCAGTCAGAGGCGGAGTCAGGTACACATGAACGTGGCTGCAGCATGGCGCCGTCTCAGTCAGAGGCGGAGTCAGGTACACGTGAACGCGCAGGCCCGCAGTCAGAGCGGAGTCAGGCCGTGGACGGGGCGCAGCGCGCCGTCTCAGTCAGAGGCGGAGTCAGGGCCGTGGACGGGCTGCAGCATGGCGCCGTCTCAGCAGAGGCGGTCAAGCAGAACAGGGGCACAGCATGGCGCCGTCTCAGTCAGAGGCGGAGTCGGTCCGGAACGGGGGCACACATGGCGCCGTCTCAGTCAGAGCCGGAGTCAGGTGCACGTGGTCGGGGCACGCGTGACGCTGTCTCAGTCAGAGGCGGAGTCAGGTGCGCGTGGACGTGGCTGCAGCATTGACCATAGGGATCGTGGAACGCGGTTTGGGTCCAGAGGCAGCGGCATTTGGGCCCCCGTCCAATTATTTTGGTGTGACCTATTAGATGGGCGCCAAACTGCGTCGAGGTTGGGGGGTAGTGCTTGCATCGAGAAGATGGAGGGGCAGGACTTCAGGAGGTGCCAGATGGCTCGTTTTGGGGCATCTCCCTGTCCCCCTGAATCTGCCTCTGTCATAGCCGGTTGCCACGACGAACAATTTCGACCAAAGGTGAGGACAGTTCCTAATTTCTTGTCTTCGCCACTTCCTCAGGTCAGTGGGACTACACTTACGGTCTTCCCTGCGCTCGTGGCCGAGAAATAGTTTCTGCTGCAAACTGGGGAGATATGAGCAGTAGCGACCTCGTGAGAATCCCATCAGGCAGATTGCGTCTCTGGTCGTTAAATGCTTGCATGCGGAGGCTTCGGTTATTGCCACCATTCCAAGAATCCGCATATTATCATTGAAGGGAATGTGCACCTTTAATCAGGGATGCGGAGCCGGAGCCGGAGCCGGTCGGAGCCGACCATTCTGCCCGGAGCTGGAGCCGGAGCCGCCGAAACACTTTTGATCGGAGCCGGAGCCGGAGCCGTCAGAAAGGGTCCGGCTCCGGCTCCCAAAGAGCTCTACAATTACCAAACATCAAACGTGAAATGGTCACATTTTACCTCGTGAGATGTCGCATGGAAACACCTTTATTCACCTGAAAATTACATTTTTTCAATATGGTATGTATATCGAGATTAATGAAATATTGCAACTAGGGTGTTCCGTAGACGGTCTCCCTTTTCATCGAAAAAAAGGAAGAATCGAACATTTACCCATATACTAGTTAAATGTTCAGTGTGTGCGATGTATGTGTTTTTTACCGGTACCAATCCTTATCCTATCCTACCACCAGGCGTGAGCGCATGCCCGGGCGCAGCACCCCTCCAGGGAATCCCATCCTCGATCCTCACCTTCCCATCCTACCATCTCCTTCCATAGTTTATAATCACTTCAACTCATTGCGACGACACTTAAAGCCACCCATTTGTGGGAAGTAAAAACAATGATCTCACTCTCGGCCAGGTAATGCGCCCCGGCCATTTAGCATGGGCAGAAATTGGCAACACTTGAAAGCATTGGCGGACACTGGCGGATCCATGAGGGGGAGTAAAAAAGGCATTTCCCCCCAAACTGCCCAATTTTTGGCGATTTTCTTTAAAAAACATATGTTTTTCACGGTTTACCCCATACTGTCGGCCTGCATCCGCCCCTGTTGACAGACGCAGGGGATCCCATTCCGGTCATGCCCCCCTAAGCCCTGGAAGGGGGGCAGACTATCTTTTGGCCTCCCAAAGGCCGAAGAACTTGTTTGAAAAAAGTGTTTACACTAGGTCTGTCGAGCAATAAAATCTTCGCTCCCACCTCCCGCCCCCCCCCAAGGAGAGCTATCATGTACTCGGAGAAGTAGTTTATACTAGGTCTGTCGAGAACCCAGGGCAAAAGGCGCAGAAAACAGCATCCCCGTCACTCGATGCGGCACTAGCCGACTTCAAAAACCTGGGTCGCCTAAAGAGGGCGACCGTATGCGACATCTTAGATAGATATCCAGCCATCATCCAGCCGGCTAACCTGGTAATGGCCGCGCTACCAGTTACTCAGGTGTCCGTGGAGAGGTTATTCTCCGCGATGAAGCTACTGCTTACTGATCTCAGGTCCAGATTAAGAGCAGACATATTGGAGGCAATGTTGCTGCTCCGCTCCAACCGCGATTGGGTGGTGTAGTGAGCGAACCAGGTGCTGGGCCCTGGGCAGTAGGGTGGTTGGTTCCGATTTTTCTCGAAAAGGAATTGTGCCATCAGTCTATCTGATGTGTTTTTCGATGTTGAACACTGTTAGCTTAGGGTCGTTCAAACAATTTTTTTCTTTTCAGACTCGAACCCACTTTTTCCATTATATATTCAATTCTGATTTCAATGAGCCACATTTCAAGCGTCTACGACAGCGGGAAAGATCGCCTCAAAACGGTTAAAGATTTCATGTTTCGGGCGCGATTTGCCGCCCGGCGTTGCAGTCTCCCCTTGTTAAATTGGGATATAAGGGGTGCATAACCTACCAGTAAAGACAGCGTGGCATGTGCGTGCGTATAAGAGCGGTAGATGGGATTTAACATGCAGGCATTTACTTGTCAGATGTATTTGTAGCGCAATACAATTACATGTTATTCCACAAAAGACCTGAAATTAAATGATTCAGCACCCTTGTACTCTAAATCCCGACAGAACATGAATGCCTTCCGGAGGCGAACCTTTCTCTAGTAACTTTCGCTGGAGAACGTCGTGAGGCAAGTGCTTCTCCATATTCTCCTGCGAACTATTTAAGAGCTCTGGTACTGATAAAAGAAGATCCTGTTTCATATTTTTATCCTTTAGGTGGCTCACGAAATCTTCCACCAGCTTTACACCACGTTCTGTGGGACCGTTCACGACAGTAAGTTCTGGAATACCTTGAAACAGGGGAAGCTATACCAGCTTCTCAAGGGAGCCATTTCTGGTCAGAATATTTCAGATTCAGGCAATCGAATACCAGCCAGCTGTCAGGAGTAACAAGCTGGCTGAGGCTTAGTACCGACCATTTACAGAGCTCTTCATAGCCTCTATCGGAAACTTAAGCCTGCCCTAGTCAAATGTGAATCGTTTGCTGTTTTGGCCAATTGTTGTGCGACTGGCTCCTTACCTCCACGATGGTGGTTCTCACCAGCGCGACAGAATATAACTTTCTGTGCACAGATACCACAGCTGATGACAAATTGACTTCAGCACATTCAGGGCGATTTTTATATTAACTTAATGAAAACACTGCATTGCATTTTATAGATAGCTTTGAGGCTCATAGAAGGCTCTAAAGCTGACTATCCGTGACGGAGGAACCCAAATGCATGGTTTAGAACCACTTATAAGGAAAGCCGCTAACTATTTCGGAGTCTGAGTGGCTCAGTCGGTTAGCGCTTGCACTCGGCTTGGCCAATGACATGCATTATATGCTGGGTGTCGTGGGTTCGAGCCCACCCAGAGGCAGAATCTGGCGTCCTGCTCTAGCCCGAGCTAATTCTTTCCCTCTCTCCTCTGATGCCATATGACCTGAGCAGGTGATGCGTTGTTAAACTCCAAAAATTATAATATTCTGTCTTTAAGTATCCTCTGGAATGATGAACGGAATCTGACACAGTAGTAGCACGCACTTCATGCCATAAATGTCCTATATTCTATAATATGGCTCGCTGGTGAACTCCGGGTCTTCCAAACAGACAGTTGTTGGAGACAACCTCTCCTGACAGCCACACGTAAGCCAGCTTGCGCAATTCGAGATAATACTCCGGTATTGTATAGAGGCGCTGAAGTCAATGTGCAAACGCAACTGTTATTTGTGACCAGAAAGTTATAATCTGCTTCGCAAATAAGAATCACAATGCTGAAGGTAAAAAGGCAGTGATACAGTACCTGGCCAAAACAGCAAAACCATCCACCTTTCAGTTAGGTAGGCTAAAGTTTCCGACAGAGACTATGAAGAGGTCGGCTCGATACCGAGCCTCTCCCAATTTCTCATTCCTGAAAGCTGGATGGTATTCGAGCGCCTAAATCTGAAAGATTCTGACATGAAATGGCTCCGTTGAGAAGCTGGTGACTGGTATAGCTTCCCCTGTTTCAAGGTATTCCAGAACTTACTGTCGTGAATGGTCCCACAGAACGTGGTGTGAAGCTGGTGGAAGATTTCGTGAGCCACCTAAAGGGTAAAAATATGAAACAGGATCTTCTTTTATCAGTACCAGAGCTCTTAAATAGTTCGCAGGAGAATAGGGAGAAGCATCTGCCTCACGACGTTCTCCAGCGATAGTTACTAGAGAAAGGTTCGCCTCCGGAAGGCATTCCTGTTCTGTCGGGATTTAGAGTACTAGGGTGCTGAATCATTTAATTTCATGTCTTTTGTGGAATAACATGTATTTGTATTGCGCTGCAAATACATCTGACAAGTAGATGCCTGCATGTTACATCCCATCTACCGCTCTTATACGCACGCACATGCCAGACTGTCTTTACTGGTAGGTTATGCACCCCTTTCATCCCAATTTAACAAGGGGAGACTGCAACGCCGGGTGGCCAATTGCGCCCGAAACATGAAAGCTTTAACCGTTTTGGAGCGATCTTTCCCGCTGTCGTCCTTGGAAAGTGGCTTAATGAAATCAGAATTGAATATATCATGGGAAAACGTGGGTTGGAATCTGAAAAGTAAAACAATATTGTTTTAACGACCCTGTTATTAGCTCATCGAAATTTTTCTTTGCGGGCTGTCCAAGCTTTACTTGATCGTTGTATCTTTAATTTTTATGTGGGTTTGCGGGCATGTCTGACCCATATTTCTGTTTGCCATAACAGTGCAGTGCAGTTTGCCATACGACTGCACTGCAGTGTAGGTTGGTCCAGTTTTGAGGTTCACTGGCCTTTGGCATCAGGTCAAGAGCGTTCGTTCATCCAGTCGCCATTTTTCATTCGTACAAATACATAGTTACTTTGTATCTGATGGACTTTCACGTCCTTGAGAACGTTTCGATCACATTTTGGATATAGGTACATTGCCGGAGCCGGAGCCGGGTCGGAGCCGACTATTTTGCCCGGAGCCGGAGCCGGAGCCGTTAGGACACTTGAACCCGGAGCCGGAGCCGAAATCGTAACCCCGGACCGGAGCCGGAGCCGTCCAAAATTGTCTCGGCTCCGCATCCCTGCCTTTAATACGTGATTTTAACTGAGATAGCCAAGTTGTAAAGCCAGGCAGGCAGCCACAGTTGCCTGCTGTTAGTGTGACGAGAGCGCTGACGTCACGGTGAGTAATCAGCCAATTGAAGCCCTTGAAGCCTATTGAATATGGTAATAGTTGCCAGATCATGACTTTATCCACAGGCAGATGTTTATTTTCACACTAGGGGAACATCTTAAAAATCCAAAATATTGAGCTCATTGTACATATTTCAGAGAAATCATGGATGGTTTCATGATTTTCGTCTAAAGAAATACCCCTAATTACACTAAATTCCTGGATTTGACCAAGGTGCCACATTCCCTTTAAACTATGGGTACAATTTATATACAGACGGTGATGCTTTATTTTATCTCAATCGTCCGTAACAGGGGTTTCAGCTTTAAATGTCATCAGCATCACATCATTACATACGCTTGGCACATGTCGGCCCGGGAAGCTGAAAGGCCGAGCTCCCGCCCGGCGTCAGAGCGTCTGAGGCTCTCGCGGCCCTCCAGTCACCGCCTGGGACTGGCGTGCCCGTAAATGACCGGCTGGTTTCTGATGCACTGGTGTTGTATTGCACTGTGAACCAGCTTGAGGTCTCTATTCATTCATTTTTTCAATCCCATATGCCACTGTACTGTCTTGTTTAATGGCTATTATAGTTTTTGGAGAATCACTTAAGTTCGATTCCTTCGGACGGTTGGCTAACCGTGCATCCAGGATTTTAGTAATGCTGCTGAGAAGTATTGTTCTTTTTGGCATCGACCCAACGCCAGGGCAAGGCGTCGCCAACTCTCCGTAAGGGTTCGGACCACTGCCCGTTCAGAGCCGCCGGGCCAACCCGGGTCGGCGCGGCACAGCACGCCCACCCCACCGCGCCCCCGAGAAGTATTGTTCTTCGTGTTGAATGTTTTTGGGCATTTCAGAAATATGTCGAGTCCAGTATCCCTATATATGTATATATAGATAGATATATATATATATATATATATATATATATATATATATATATATATATATATATGTTCTAAAGCTCGGAAGGAGTCGTTCTTTAATACAAGCTTCGTTTAATATTACAGCTTCTTTGGCGTTAATTTCTTCATGGTCGACTCGAGTTTTCGTATTAGGCTTCGGTCATTCTCGTCATATTGGTGGAAAAATTAGAAAAACACATGAATCGATGTTTCGTCTTACGTAAGGCATATTCATCATATTTTGACGCTACAAGTTTCAAGTTACATAATAATAAACACACAAGTAATATAACACTGGATAAAGTATCACACGATGGATCGCATTTCCTTGTTTTAATTCAAATGAGTGGAACGTTGCAGTCTGTTTTGTGAACCCTCTGTTTAGTGGAAACAAAAAATATCTAAATAAATATGCCCGCTGAGGTGTGATCTAAATTTTCCTATCGTAAAGTGGTAGTGTAGTGAGCTGTTTAGTCTGAATGTTTATGACCGGCGACTTGTTGAGAATGATGATGGTTTCAAGTGTTATTAGTCGTCGCCGGTCATTGCAGTGTGCTATAATCTTAGTGTTTGATGTGAGCATGTTGCGGGTGAGGGTGATGTTGTGCTGGTCAAGGGTGTGTTTCTTACGAGCACCGTCTTGCAGGTGCATTGTCAGTCTGCGACTGAGTGTAGTGGTTGTGTGACCAACGTAGTATACCTCGCGGGTTGCACAGTCCCCGGCAGTACATTTGTATTGGTATACAACGTTGGTTTGCTTCAGTGGTGTGGTTTTCTGGTTAGTGTTGTTTTTTCATGACTAGGCTGGAAGTTTTGGGATTTTTGTAGTAGATGTTCAGGTGTAACTGGTAACTATGATTGGAAGAAGCAGTGCTGCGTGTGATAATGTCCCTGATGACTCTCTCCTCTGTTTTCCATGCCGCTGTGAGTATGTTTCTGTAGTGTATGGTTATTTTGTGTTTCTGTGGTGGCCTTACTGAGGTTGTGATATAGTCATTTAACATTGTCTTGGTGACCCGGTCAAACTCGCTGTTAAACCTCAGTAAAACTCGCTGTCAAAACCTCATTAACATTAAGTTGCCTTTGGTCTGTTTCCGAGATACTCAAACATTGCTGACTATGCGTTAAAGCGTCAGGAACATGATAGTCATGTCTGTGTTTGCATTAACATTATATTGATATTGATATATACGAACAGAGCTGACCGAGAGGATTATATTTTGTTCTATTCTTACTCTATCAATGTTAACTCAGTGAACCAAACTTTGTTCTCCAAGTTCTCTTTTGACGCAGCTTCGTAAGTTTGTTTTAGATCTTGACACTTTCAGTGAATTGTCTCAGCACTGATTGAATATGAGGCGTTATCAAAAGAAATATTAAGTTGTGTATTTTGTGTTATGCAATATTTAAAAACTGAAAAAAACACTTTATAGTATGAAAATTTGATAATATTTCCTTTTCAGAACCTATTAAAATCGATGTTAATAAAATTGTTTATTGAAATTGTCAATTTTATTAAATATGAGGCGTTATCAAAAAATATTAGTTGTGTATTATTTGAGTGTTTTATGCAATATTTAAAAACGAAACAAACACTTTATAGTATGAAAATTTGATAATATTTCCTTTCAAAACCTATTAAAATGATGTTAATAAAATTGTTTATTGAAATTGTCAAATTTATTAATATCAATCTGAAGACGTTCCGAGAATGACATTTTTCTGAAATTTCTTTACTGTACGTGTTTATTTTAGTGTTTTTCGAAGTATTGAAGTGGGCCCAAAAAAACTTAATATTTATATTTCTGTGAATTTGTGAATTCATGAATTCTGGAACGTAAGTAAATCAAAGAAATACGACTTACTCTTGAATCTTCTCTACTGGGAATTGGGCTCATGCATCTTGCACGAATGAAGCCGCAGCTTCCTCAGAGTCTGTTACGAAATGAGCGGATCGTTCACAGCAGCTTGGGCAAAACCGTCATGTCATGAAACGCCCCACGTGTTTCAGCATCGAAGTAAAGACTGTCAAAGACGGCGACAGTGCCGGAGCGTCAGTGCTGGCTGCCGCCACGCGCTGGGTGTGACACTGCTCGGTCGATGGCTACACGTGCCGCTCTGCTCCAGACGGAAATCCGGAGCGACAGCCATCTATTTTTCACAATGGATGCATGTGACATGTTGGTGAAACTGGGTAGACAGGCTTTATCAAAATCAAGACTAAGTGTGGCGTGGTAATTTAGCACATCTGCAACCCCGACTGGGACCACAGAATTATTTAAGATTATATTTTTAATTGCTGGGCTTAAATGATGTTATTATGATATTCTGATTTTCTTTCCGGCTGTCCATTTTAGAAACTTGTCTCAAAGTGTACTGCTTTGACCAGTCCAGCTGTGCGTGTCGCCGTGTGCAGACGCGCCGCCCTGCGCTCCGCTCCACTCCACTTTGCCCTTTCGCCTGATAAGTGATAGTGTCTGAGGAGAGCGAGTGCGCTTGTGGAGAGCGAGTTCGCTTGTGGGTGAAAGCTTCAGTGAGATTGCGGACCTGGTGTGTTTGTGAGTTCTGCGAGTGTTTTGGATTCATGGCCATGATTCATACTACTTTTCGACCGCAAGGAGTTGACCACAGCCCTGCAGTGGCGGATCCAAGGGGGCAAAAAGGCATTTGCCCCCAAATGGAAAACTAGGGCAAAACCATGTTTTGCCCCCCAAAGTGATCGACCTCCTTTTTCCCCCGACTCCTTTTTAGTTTATAGGCAAGATTTTAGTGCTTCAACTCTGACCTTAAAACAGAACCAGTTAAAGGGAGATAGGCGAAAACAAATTTATTGGCTAGATCAAAAGGTCACAAAAAGTTGTTTCAGAAGTCCAATTCTCATTTTTGCGAATTCGGCTCGCAAATGCCTTAAAGGGAATGTGGCACCTTCACAACGTGATTTTAACTGAGATAGCCAAGTTGTAAAGCAGGTCGGAAAACCCGGTATTCCATATTTCATTTGTCTTGGAACTCGATATTTCCGTAGAAAAAAGCTAAAACCTACCTGACACCAGCCCCCCTCAGCCCCCCGTCGCTGGCGGCCATTGTTGTGAGCTACTGGTGTGACAACATATGCTGACGTCACGATGAGCATCAGCCAATCGAAGCCCTTGAAGCGTTTCAAGTATGGTAGTGGTTGCCAGATCGTGACATCATCCACAGGCTGATATTTATTTCTTTTTCTAGAGGAGTATTTTTAAAAACCAAATATTGAGATTATTGTACATTTTTCAGAGAAATCGTGAGTGGTTTCATTATTTTTGACTAAAAGTACGCCTAATAACACTAAATTCCAGGATTCGACCAAGGTGCCACATTCCCTTTAAAGTTGCTCTCAAAGTCAACATTTCTAGACGACTTTACCGGTACACCTCTTATCGATGTACCTAAATGACGTATCCCCGGCTAAGGCTATCAATTTCTCTAAAAACCGGTCCCGTTTTTCCTAAGCAGTGACTTGAAAGTTTAAAACTATTATATAAAAAATTAATATAAAAAAGCTACGGCCAAAAATAATATTAAAACAAAAATATTGAACTTTTAAGAAATCACAATTGACCAATCAGAACGTACAGCCACCTCATAAGGGGGTCACGTGACCTTTCTGGCGCAGAAGTTTCGTCATTCTGAGGCTGAAACAGGAAACTACTCAAGACCCGAGGTACGAAACGGCTGAAGACTCGAGTAATTTTGTTTTTTTTCGTTTTTAGGGCAAACTAATTTATTCTTTAATTTTTTAAGGCTTTGTAAAATTAATTCAAATACAAATACAGTAGAACAGACATTTTTATTACAA
This sequence comes from Lepas anatifera, assembly GCA_034440635.1. NCBI lineage: Eukaryota > Metazoa > Arthropoda > Thecostraca > Lepadidae > Lepas > Lepas anatifera. The sequence goes on along the minus strand of JAOTON010000842.1, from coordinate 1,098,103 downwards.
AAAACATTACTTTTCAACTTTAAAGAGTTTTCGAAAATTAAGTGATGGGTGAAGGTTTCAGCATTTTATTGGAACTGTTAACCTATTTCGATAATAAGTGAGTGGCCTCCCAAAATTTTGCCGAAGATACAGAAATAATTGACATTTTCTTAATCAGGATTTTTCAAATAGCAAGAAAACCACAATAATAATTTTTGCGTATTTCCCTTTAAGTTCAGTGTAAATATTGGGCCTTCGACTGGAAAATGTATCTCAAGCCCTACCTTTCTTCCCGTGACTTTTTTTGCTTTTCGCTTCAAATACCCAAAATTCTACCGGCAAAGGAAATTGTAGCGCAGCTTTTTGCGCCCCGACGTTTTTTTTGTTTTTGCTTTTCGACACTTGACTGGTTTGCCCCTCCCAAACCCACCGGCTAGAACCGCCACTGCAGCCCTGCAAGCCGCTTTACCAGCCGCAGCTGCGATTCAGCCAAGTAAGTGTGGCTATCACTTGGAACCTAATTACGTGGTTTGAACTTTTTTTTGGAGCGTGCAGCCTGATCTAAAGACCACGAGAGTCCGGACTTTGTCAGATTTCTCTATACTAAAGGCTAACAAGATGCACCGAGATCTGGCTCGCTATTTAGTGCTCCTAACGATTGCCCGTCTTATTATCACCGTGGCTACACCGTCCACATGTTCATGACATGACAACCGACCATCCCCACGAGATAGCCCGTATTCCAACGAGAGGGTACTACGTGACGTCACCAGCAGAAGAACACCGCAGCCCCGCACCAACGGAACGTAGGGTCATGCCCCCTGGCGGTTCACACGGCACGGCACGCGCCAACCCAGATTCCAGCGCCCAGTCGGCCGCCCCTCGCGCAGAGGCGGACCCAGCATCACAGCGCCGGGCCCGGCCTGGGAAAACCCACCGTGGCCGCCGCTCACAGCACCGACAACGAGGCTCCAGAGGTGGGAAGGCTTGGAGTCAAGACTCAAGGGGATCACTAAAGATTTGTGCTGTGAATGTTCAGTCCCTGAAACCCAAAACTGTCGAGCTATCATGCGAACTTCTTAGTTTTGGCCATGACATCTGTGTTGTGAGTGAAACGTGGCTCAAACAGTACATCCAGAACCGCATGCTTGTGTTTCCCGGTTACAGTTTAACACGTTCGGATTGCTGTTTTGCCCCCAAAGGTTATGGAGGTGTAGCTTTGCTTTCTCGCAGTGGTATCGGTGTGAAAAAATCAACGTTCCCGGGTCAAATGTTCAGAATTCAAAACTTGAATCGATTTGGAATATTTTAAGTTGGGATAGGAAATATGTTATTCTTTGTGCACTGTACAGGACGCCTAGAAATGTTTCCACTGCTCTTCAAGCAGATTTCGATGACTTAGAGCACCAGCTCCAGTATGTGCTGGCGAACTTCTGTGATGCCAATATTATTTTAGCCGGTGATCTGAACTGCAACATTTTAGCAGACGACTCTCACCCGGCTCGCAGGAAATTGCTAGAGTTTTTACGCCGTTACTCGCTTTCACAATGCTTCACAACACCGACCTACTCGAGTGGCTCACTTTTAGATATTTTTATCGTCAACAAAAACATTGTCAAATGTTTTGGCACCCGATTTTGTCATTTCAGTCCTCATACATTTATCAGAATGATCTGTGACATTCCTAGGCTACGGAGAAAGCCTATTGTAAATTCTAGGACGTTAGGCAGGATCAGCACTAATGCATACCATCGCGACCTCTTAAACCGTGACTGGAATCCCGTTTTTACCGCCACTTCTGTCTGTGACCGGTTAGTGGAATATTTTCTCGCGCATTATGAGTGACATTTTAGACGTGCATGCACCGCAAAGAGAAATCAAGATCAGAAATCCCAATGCACCACACGTGTCTAGCTCCACTCGTGACCTGATGGCGGCTAGGGCTGCAGCGCTACGTTTACACGGCCACAGGTCCACTGAGTACACTGATCTTAATAGAGCTGTGCGGTCGGCCATTCGCTCTGATACCAAACTGGACATAGCAGAGCGGATCCAGCAGCAGGGCCCGCACGCTGTTTTCCGCCATATCCGTAATATTGTCGGCGGAAAACGTGGTAGTTGTGCTGTTACGCCGACCACCGATCTTGACACTGTGAACGACTTTTTCGTTAATGTTGGACCCAGAGTGACCGCCGAGCTAGCCGCCCGTGGTGCCGCCCGTTATCTGCCGGTGCGCCTGCCCCGTGTTGGGGCTTGCGGTTTTACGGTCAGACCAGTCTCACTGGAGTGCCTCCACCGCACTATCCTCAGTATGCGTAACTCTGCTGCTTGTGGTGATGATGGCTTGTGTATTAGGATCTTTAAAATGTAATTTCCCTGCGTTGTACACGTTCTGCTTCATATCGTAAACGAATGCCTCATTACCTGCGACATACCGTCATCATGGAAGCATGCTCTAGTCCAACCGATTTTTTAAGTCTAGTGATCCAGCCGACCCGTCAAGCTTTCAGCCCATCCCAATTCTTCCCGTGATCTCAAAACTAGTCGAGAAAATTGTCCAAAGACAGCCCCACCACTACCTCGCATCAAATCATCTGGCTTCTGTGACGGGGGCGCTGGGGTCGCGGGGCGCGTCGCTCGGTGCGAGTCGGGCTCTGGAGTGTCGTCGCCACTGATGTGGTTGTTGTTGTACGGGCCGACCTCTCGGTGGTCCGCTGTGGCGGCTGCTCGTGGCGTTACCCGCTCGCTCACGATGGTGGCGACGTCGCACCCGCTCCCAGCATCACACTAAATTTTATTAGAGATAGGTCGTGCTCGTCGCGTGCGCGGTCGGGTGGCGGGCCGAGTGGACGGCGGGAAGTGGGCAATGTCGGCTAGCTTGGCCGAGTCCTCCAGACGGGCGAGCCTGTGTCCCGACACTCCCACTCAACACCCTTTGGTTCCAGGAAGGGAATACAGCTAGTGCCGAGCTTTGTAGCCCTCCCTGGTAGCAGGGGTCCCACCCGCCTCTCACGATTTTGGGGGCCCGTTTAACCACCCGTACGCCAAGTATTACCCGCATAAAAGCGGCACCGAAACCTTCAATCCTCTCCCCGCCCCTTTAAGTGCCCGCTAACTCTCTTATTTCCCTCGGACCTATCATCATAAGTTTACACCCCCCCCTTTTAACCGATTCTTCCATAGCTACCTTAACTACTTGCCCTTTCGTACCCTCCTATCGTGGTTCTCTGAGCTGCACTGACTTCTCGCCTCAAACATCGTCTATCTCGGTGGGCTATTTCCACGTACCAGGGGTCCAGTCTCTCTGGGAGCGGATTCGTTTTGCCTACGCCAGCACTTTTCAGCTTCATTAACCCCTAAATCAGTCCCCTACCTTAATACCCACCTCCCCTTTTTTCTGTGACGTCACTCGTTCCGGCGTGTGCTCTCACTGTCAGATCCGGAACGAATGCCCTCAGTAAACATGCTCACCACCGGGGCCTTACGCTAAGCATGCACTGATAAATCACCTTGACCTAGGTCTATTCTTTCTCGCGCCTCTCAATTGTTCTAAAAATTCTGAGTCCCTCCCCAATTTCATATCCCTCCCGGTGTTTCCGAAATCTGACGGCTAGAGCCCCGTCGGCCAACGCGAGCGGTATTTAGAAGGTTACACTCCTATCCGTGATCGTGGTAGGGTCTTATTTATTCGTGAAAGGGTGTGCATAGAGGATGGCCGATTCGGCCCCATCTAAGCCCCATCAAACGATTAGGCCGGGCTGCACATCCCCGGGCAGAAAGAAGTGGGCGAATTCACCTGGGGCTATGCTTACGCTTTGCTACCGTTTGCGGGCGCAACCGATGGAGGGGCGCGAGTGGTGGGATCCCCGGTCGGTCAGACCGGTACGACCCGTTACCTGCAGGCCGCTCTAAGGCACCAAACGTTCCTCGTTCTATGGCCTGTCACTCACCCACCGCCAGTTACTCACGCGCACCCGCACCGGCGGCCCGCAGCTCCCAGGGCTTGGCTAGAGCCCATCAGGAGGTAACTCAGCTCCGGCCTTCCCCGATGATCCAGTGCTCCTCCTTCCCGCTTCATTTTCTCCCTAAACAGAAACGTACTAAACGCTGGCTGCGTCAAATCCCGCCTGCACGGACCATGCTAGTGGATGCGTCGCTGAGCCGTTGCCCCTAGGGCTTGGAGGTCATGGACATGGAACCACCGGAATGATCGAGTTCCGGCTTTTAATTTTACTAACCTCCGGGCGTTCACGCCCTAGTCTACTCGCAAACAACTTCCTAGCGAGGGGAGCCTCCCTAGGCTCGGTCCTCCTTCGGACCCTACCCACCCACGAGTCCCACACTGACCGCCCGTTCCTCACGTCGGCTCCTCCATGGCCCAGCCAGAGCCATGAGTCAACGCCTGCCACGCCCTTTCCGGCTAGGCTATCCCACAAATCGACAGCGTACCCCCCCCGTCACGAAAAAGAACTTCCTCCGTTACGGCGGAGCCCGCCTGATCCTCTCACCTTCATCGTTTCGGCCTGGTAAGTGTGCAACAAAACGACTGCCAGCAATCTCCGACGTCCCACGTTCCCTTTTTTGTGCGATCGGTGCTCCGTGGTTCAGACCAGAAGGTTCTGACAGCGGACAGCGTAGCCAGAGGGAGCCCGTAGGCTCAAAGTCTAGAAGGATAGTACCGGGTTAGTAAGACGGGCGGGTGAAGTGATGTAGAGTGAAGGTCGGTTCAAGGGCAATCACAGTGCACGTTTCGGCGCCTCCGTGACCCCCAGGAAGAGGAGAGCCGCCATGACTCTCTTTCGGGAGCCAATGGGCCCGAAGGCTAGTAGGATAGTACCGGGTTGCTAAGACAGGCGGATGAGGTGATGTAGAGTGAAGGTCGGTTCAAGGGCAATCACAGTGCACGTTTCGGCGCCTCCGTGACCCCCAGGAAGAGGAGAGCCGGCCTGACTTTCTTTCGGGAGCCCATGGGCCCGAAGGCTAGAAGGATAGTACTGGGTTGCTAAGACAGGCGGGTGAGGTGATGTAGAGTGAAGGTCGGTTCAAGGGCAATCACAGTGCACGTTTCGGCGCCTCCGTGACCCCCAGGAAGAGGAGAGCCGGCCTGACTCTCTTTCGGGAGCCAATGGGCCCGAAGGCTGGAAGGATAGTACCGGGTTGCTAAGACAGGCGGGTGAGGTGATGTAGAGTGAAGGTCGGTTCAAGGGCGATCACAGTGCACGTTTCGGCGCCTCCGTGACCCCCAGGAAGAGGAGAGCTGGCCTGACTCTCTTTCGGGAGCCAATGGGCCCGAAGGCTAGAAGGATAGTGCCGGGTTACTGAGACAGGCGGTCAAAGTGATGTAGAGTGAAGGTCGGTTCAAGGGCAATCACAGTGCACGTTTCGGCGCCTCCGTGACCCCCAGGAAGAGGAGAGCCACCATGACTCTCTTTCGGCAGCCAATGGGCCCGAAGGCTAGAAGGATAGTACCGGGTTACTAAGACGGGCGGGAGGAGTGATGCAAAGTGGCGGTCGGTTAAAGGGAAATCACAGTGCACGTTTCGGCGCCTCCGTGACCCCCAGGAAGAGGAGAGCCGCCATGACTCTCTTTCGGGAGCCAATGGGCCCGAAGGCTAGAAGGATAGAAAAGGCACGGCCATGGCACATAGGATAGCGTTTGAATAATTATTACGTCTTTATTGTACTATGCCATGTGCGATTGAGAGGACGAAATGGCGTTGAAGGGAGCTTGGTCCGAACCACGTTGCACGACTGCGCTGCTTTGACAGCCCCTCTTCCCTTGCTTGGAACCTTTGGAGGCATATGGGCGTCTCCAAATGCTATTCGCGGTTTTGAGTGTGCTTCAGCCTGTCTTGAGCGGCATGTGTGCGTGAGGTTGTAGGCTCATCCGCACCTACCCCAAAACTTCTTAAAACTGCACCGATGGGTACTCTAATAATTATGGTCGCGCGCCCGGGCCCTCCAGTCACCCCCTTCCGTGCCCCCGAGAGAAATCCTAAATCCGTCGCTGCCACCCACCGAATCCCGTCGTAAGGATCTACTGCAGCCCTGGTTTCCCGAGAGGCGCGCAAGCCCCTCCCTCCCTGCCTGTATGCGCCAATAGGGGGCCGCCCGGCCCCAGAGAGGCGGGACTTATCCCCTGACATGGCGGTGCATGCGCCCACTCAATCATATCTTAACCACGGCACCGTGCACTTCGCAGACAAGGACTGACCTATATTTAGTTTACGGCTTGAATTGCCCGACCTAACTTATTTTGCCCTGCACATCCCACTTGCGACTGGGTTGAGGCAAATGGACATTTCAAAAACGCTCGGTCCCAACAGCCAGCATTAAAAAAAGAAAAAAATTCAGACAACCAAATGTTGCGTCTTTGTTTTGCATAAAAAGGAAAACGCTCCAGAGCCCTTGAACTTAGCACCAGCGCCGAAGATTGGTTTGTAAATTTAAGCCTTGGCTTTTACTATTTAAGATCATATTTACTTTGCTTTGCATCTATTTAGAAAGCTCCGAGCCCTCGGCCCTGACAAAATAGGTGCGATTAAAAAACGAATCAAACGAAAAGGCAAGCCTGCTTGCTTACGACTGGTTCGGGACAAAATCGGAACTTATAAAACACTTGATCCAAACAGCAGCATTCTGAAACCGGCTTTTGAAGGCTTAAGCCCGTGCTCCGTCAATTAAGATAAGAATTGCATTGCGTTGCGGCTATTTAGAAGGGTGCAAGCTTTCTTGCCTTCGACCGGGTCGGGACAAAATGAAAACTTTTAGCACACCCGATCCAAACGGCAAGTATTCTAGAAGGGCAGGCTAAAAATATTCCATTTTCGAGGAGGCCAAAAGAAAAAAGCGATGTCCCGGAGTCTTTATACTCAGGACCAGCACTGAAGATTGACCCTTGAAAGCTTATGCCCGAGCTTCCGTTAATTAAGACAAATTTGTCTTCGCATGCCAGTTATTTAGAAAGCTCCGATCCCCAGGCTTTGACTTATTAAGTGCCATTATAAAATCAGTACGAGAAAAATGCTGCGTTTTGGATACTTAAACCCAAACCTCGACTTTTAAGACGAAAATGTATTTGCATTGGAACCTTGCGTAAAGCCTCAAGCTCTAGACCCTGACATAATAGGTGCTATAAAAAAACGAAACCAAAATAAGGGAGCAACCCTTTTTGCTTTCACCTGGGTCGAGACAAAATCGGAACTTATAAGACACTCGATCCAAACCCAAGCATTCTGAAATTGGTTTTTGAAAGCTTAAGCCCGAGCTTCGTCTATTAAGATGAGAATTGCATTGCGTTGCAACCCTTGAGGGGGCTCCGAGCCCCAAGCATCAACATAATGGATGCGAGTATAAAATCAGAACGATAAAAGATCGGTTTTGAATGCTTAAATCCAAACTTCGGCTATTAAGATGAGACTTTGCTTTGCGTTGCAGCTATTTAGAGAGCTCCAGGCCCCAGGCCCTGACATAATAGGTGCTATTATAAAACCGAAACCAAAATAAGGGAGCAATCCTTTTTGCTTTCACCCGGGTCGAGACAAAATCGGAACTTATAAGACACTCGATCCAAACCCAAGCATTCTGAAATTGGTTTTTGAAAGCTTAAGCCCAAGCTTCGTCTATTTAAGATGAGAATTGCATTACGTTGCAACCCTTGAGGGGGCTCCGAGCCCCAAGCATCGACATAATAGATGCGAGTATAAAATCAGAACGACAAAAGATCGGTTTTGAATGCTTAAATCCAAACTTCGGCTATTAAGATGAGACTTTGCTTTGCGTTGCAGCTATTTAGAGGGCTCCAGGCCCCAGGCCCTGACAAAATAAATGCAAAAAAGGAAAAAAAAAGAGCAAACGCAAAAAAACATGACGCCGCTCATCATACTGGCTTTAAAACGGATTAAAACAATGAAGCGGCGAGAAGTCGTCCTTCTGTTAGCGATCCTATTGTTTATACACAAGTACTACTTGGCGACAAAATCTGGCCAAACTTAAATGCGTGATTATTACAGCCCGATGCGGTGTGGCGGCGCAGGAGAGTATGGGCCAGCTAGAGAACAATTTTTACTTACAGCTCGTGGAAATGCGGTTCCAAAAAAATTCGGCCCCCACTTTAACGAGAAAAACCAGTGTTTCTACCCTTCTGCCCATTTATTTTCCTAATCTCAACCCACACATCAAAAGCGATCGAGACGGCGATAGCAAAGCCCTAACTAAATAAAACTGATAAAGCTTGGTTAAAATCCAACGCACGTTTTTGTCGCTTACCAGTCAATGAAACTGCTCAATTCAAACCATCCTCGTCTCCGTACCCGACGCAATGTACAACGGAACACGACGACGATCTCCCCGCTTAAGCTGGTTCAAAATCGGACACCGACGGCCCCAAGTCCTGGCACACAAACACATTAGCCCGTCTCCCAAAGATTCATCTATTTCCCCTACCACCGGGAAGGCGCTCCAAAGCTCGGCTCATTCTGCTATAATGCATAAATTTTGAGGGTTGGGGAATGGGAGGCGGTAGAGACTCACTTGTTTGATTGTTGCTGCCCGGGTTCTCTTGTCGGCTTCCTGCGACGCTGTTAAAGCTCCGCGACCGAATTTTCTATGCACGCCGCCTCAGAAAAGAGGGCCTCTTCACTCCCATGCCCAAGTCCGGGTCTCTCCGTCTCACACCGAGCCCTCTGGCCGAATCTGTTTGTCTCATATGCTGCCCTTTTGTCTCCTATCAATCTGTCTTCAATGCTGACCTCTGCAACCGTACACCCTCCAATGTTGCGCCCAACACGGCGGCCCCTGGCCGAATCACTCCGCCTCACATGGTGCCTTGAATCTCTAACCTCCTTCCTTAACGCCGGCCTCTCCTTGAATCTGCTTCTGCCCCACACGGCGGCCCCCGGCTGAATCACTCCGCCTCACATGGTGCCCTGCGTCCGAGCCACTCCGGCTTCCACCACCTCCTCTCCTTGAATGCCTTCCTCCTCTCCTCCTCTCGCTCCTCCTCTCCTCGGAGCTTTTGCCTAGCTTATCTCGCTGGTTCCGTGGGACCTTCCCATTGGCCAATTCGCTTCCGGGTACCGGCTGACTGGCTTTCTGTTTGCTGCCCGCGTCGGGAGGGCTGCCTCGGTCAGCGACCCTCGCACGCGTTGCTTGCGTCAGCGACGGCGGCTTCTCTCTCCGTAGCTCACAGCTGTTTCCGTGAGGACTGCTCTTTTCACACTGCACCGCACGAGCGGCTCGTGCGCGGTTTTTTTGAATGGGGGGGGAGAAAAATAGTGCCAAAAGGAATAATGAAAAGGCAATAGCTAGGAGAGCCTTCCCGGCAGAGGTTTACACGCACATCTATAATTACCCTTAACTTCCCCTGGGCTCCGCCGGTATATTACCGTCTGCGCCGCTTTCGTGGCGGCATATGCCCGTTTTCACACAAAAAACACTCATTCACTAACATGCTGACACTTCAGGAAATTAGTTCGGAACTATGAGAACAGTCAGCCTGCCCCCCCCCCCCGTGTGCGCCGTACATAGTGTGCGATAGATCTTCTAACATTCAGCTTAAGAGTGATGAAAATACAGACTACCCAAGGCTGTAGGTAAATTACTGAGAGAGGTCAATGACACTCTTTGGTTTCGTGGTACAGTTCTTCTTTAAGTTGACGGCCAATTTTCTTTCTGGGCATTATGTTGGCCTCAAAAGCATAGCATGTTACCATAGGGAAGAGCCATATAGAGACACGACGAAATAGAGTAAGCACAAAAAACACAAAAAAGGAATAAAAACCAGTGGCCAAAAGCCCGGCACATAGCATGATATAGAAAACGCTTGCGCGCGGCAGCCCGGCCGGTCACGGAGTTTTGGCACAGCTCGGTGACCTGAGGTGAACTCGTGGGTTCGACAGCCGTCTCCATGGTTACGGTTGGGCCAGCTGCTGACCCGGTGGCAGTCACCGATTTTCGCACTTGCCATACCGTGCCGCCGGCGGCGTTTCCAGGCCCGTAAACCGGGATCGCCCCATTTACGTCAGAGGCTACCGTGAGAGGGGAGGGGGAATAATCCCGCAATTTGTTAGCAAAAAAAAGAAGGAGGAAGAGAAAATAACAAGCCCCATCCCCGGTAGTTTCAAGATCCGTCCCTGGCCCGGTCGCGCGTGTTTCTCCGGAACAGGGTCATAAAACCGCGGCGCCCTGCCTTTGGACAACAGCAGCGCTGGTTCTGACCAGACCCCACCCCACTGTTTGTTCCGGCGTTATTCGGCCGCCGGTAGCGCTGCTCCGTGAGCGTGGCGGCGCCGCCGCTCCAGCACGGGGGGGTTTCATTTCCTGCGCTCGGGCCAAGTACATGTTCTGGATTGGCGTCATGTGAGGGTGCCGTCACACTTCCACCCAACACGGTTTTCGCCCTCAACACTCTACCAAAACGGCGCTGCTGACTATGTCTGACAAAATTTTCTCGGCCATGGACCAATCTGAAATCTCCCTACTTTGTCTGATAGATATCAGTAAATGCTTTGACGTCATCAACCATTCTAAATTGCTAAAAAAAACTGCAGCTCTATGGCATTGACATCAAATGGTTCCAAAACTATCTATCCGGCCACACCCAGTGTTCGTCTTTCCAGTACCTCAGCAGTGAGTCAAAATTCAATTTCACGAATTTCGGCCGCGCGACCAATCAACCAAGGAATTTTCCAGGGCAGCAGTTTAGGCCCCTTGCTCTACACCATCTTCTGTAACGATCTCGGTCTGTACGGAAACGGCTCTTTCATTGTCCAATACGCCGACGACACCCAAGTTCTAGTTTCAGGCAAAAAATCAGTTCTTTCGGACCTGGTGTCGGAGCTTGAAACCACGCTTTCTTCGCTTGATGCTTACTTTCACTTCAACGGGAGTCAAAATTCGAAATTCTGGCCATTGGATCTCAACAAAATATGCTCGGACTTCCAAAATTTTCTGTTAAGTTCCGCCAAACCACTATCACACCTTGCACTGAAGCTAGGAATCTCGGTGTAACTTTTGACCGCCACCTGACATGGGATACTCACGTTAAAGCAGTGGCGCGCAAGTGCACCGGGATTCTCGTTACCTTGTCCCATTTGCGGCACTACCTCCCGCCTAATATCCTACCCTCCCTTGTTTCGGCCCTAGTATTTTCACATGTCAGATACTGTCTCACAGTTTATGGGAATGGATCTAACAAAAATCTGGCCATTCTACAGAAAATTCTAAATTTTGTTGCAAGTGTTATTTCTGGCTAAAGAAAACTTGACCGCATTTCGGAAGAACGGCGACGACTGGGTTGGCTGGATACACCAGATTTGCTTACCTACCAGACTGCATTGCTATTTCATAAGATACGTTGCAGTGGTGTTCCCGAGTCGTTGTTCTGTCAGGTTTACCGCAATCGCGAGCGCCCGGGCCGCTCCCACAGTACCAGACAGGACGAACTCCTGAGTTTGCCGGCTGGCCGCTGCACAGCTGCTGGCAAGCGTCGATTCTTGTACCGAGGTGTGACCATCTACAATGCTCTGTCGCATGAGTTTCTTGAACTGACTGTGTCCCGTTTTGAGCTTGCCGTGAAGCAACACCTGATGCGTGATGGGCATTACTAGGCTTGTTAGTCATATTATACTAGTCATGTTTTATGAATGCTGGTGCGAGTGCGAATGTTTGATAGTTTTTACCTGCCTCACTCTCTGCTTTCAAGTGACTCAGGTCCAAGAATAGCCACGCTAACCCCGGTTTTCTATCGTGGATGGACCTACGCTGTGCATTACAATACAATACCACACTCAAGGGTAAATGTAAAACATGAAATACTCGCTGGTACTAGCAACTTAACCCTCGCTCGCCGGCACCCCGGGAGTTACGCCCTGCCGGCATGGCTAAAAAACCTCCCGGTTTACTGATAGAGAAATTGAAGTGTAGGCGGTCGTATGTGCCTTACAGGGTTTCCAAAGACACCTCAATCATTTTCACCTTGTTCGTATAAGTTTCATATATGAATTCCTATTAAGTGTGCCTAAATTAGTCCTTTTAACCAAACCTTGCAGTTTCATCCCGACCACAGCGGCCGCCACCCGCGGCGCGCGCCGCCTGCCCGTGTCCCGGGTACAGCCTCAGACAGGAGGTGCCGGCACCTGGCGCCGGTGCCTGAGCGCTGAGAGTGGCGGCCGCGCCAGCGAGCACATGCATTCGCTGTGGGATGGCGCCCAACGGCGAAACAATTATATGGGACCATTTCAAAAGCGGAAAAGAAACTTTTGACGTTTGATATGCCATCTACATAAACCACTTGTCACTTGTCGGATATATCCTAGCAAAAACAACTGACGTAGCCCCCTACATTGTGCTTACACACATTGTGAACATATAAATTTTCGGGAAATTAATTTGACATATTTAGATTGTTCGTGCATAGTCTCGTCTTGAATACTGACGGAAAGATCGCACCTCGGTTCGCTAAGCCTAGCCGTACTGACATGCGCTCTACCTGGCTGAGATAAAAGAAAATGGCATCCATAGGAAATGGATGTTTTCGGGGATTCGGACACAGAGTTTTGACGTGGTGTTAGAAATAGCTAAATAAAAAGGAAATGTCATAATCTAGACATGCATGGAGAGAGGGTGTGTATGTTTTTTGTCATTCATTTTTTTAATCACCTGAGTATTCAATAAAATTTACAGGAAAATTCAAGGAACTAAAAGGATAGGGATAATTGCACCATTCCTACCAATGGATCTTTTACATCCCCATCCGTTGGCTACCCTTTTACACGGCAAATTGTCCCTTTGACATCCAGCTGTGAACCTGGCACAATGTCAAGTTTGGCGTGGAAATCTCCCCTGCGTAACCACGATACAAGGAGGGTGACCTGAGACCACCCCTCTCACCCCATTAGCCCCTGCTGATGTTGTCGAGCCCCTGGCGCTGTCGCCATGCCGTCTGGGGACGTTTTCCAGGAAGCAAGCGTTAGAGATGCTGGCTGGGCCATTGTTCCGTATTTTCATGCGTGTCCTTATCGTCCCCTCGATCGCTATCAGCTGACCAAACCACGAACACTGTCACCCTTCTACCTGCCGCCTGCGCGGACGAGCCCGGTCTGTGTCAGAGGCTGTCGCGGGCCCCAGCGGGCCGCGGCACGGGCCGCCACTGCCAGACCTGAGTGGAAAAGCGCGAACATCATCTCAAAAACTTTCGCTTTACGCAAAAAGTTGAAAAGGTATCTACTTTCTGTTTGCCGGGAATGATGCAGAATTGACATAGGAACAGCTACCCCGAGCATTATCATCGGGACGGTTAGTTGGATGTAGATATTCGCATTGAAACGGCGAGAGGAGGAAAAAACAGCACCGCCAGCAGGGTGCGGGTTAAAGGCGACGTGAAGTTAAGGCGACGTCCGTCACTGGGTTTTGACAAATCGTGTCCAGCATTTTGTTTTTCTCGGTATAAATTTTCGGCCTGTGTGTGTGTGTGTGTGTGTGTGTGTGTGTGTGTGTGTGTGTGTGTGTGTGTGTGTGTGTGTGTGTGTGTGTGTGTGTGTGTGTGTGTGTGTGTGTGTGTGTGTGTGTGTGTGTGTGTGTGTGTGTGTGTGTGTGTGTGTGTGTGTGTGTGTGTGTGTGTGTGTGTGTGTGTGTGTGTGTGTGTGTGTGTGTGTGTGTGTGTGTGTGTGTGTGTGTGTGTGTGTGTGTGTGTGTGTGTGTGTGTGTGTGTGTGTGTGTGTGTGTGTGTGTGTGTGTGTGTGTGTGTGTGTGTGCGTGTGTGTGGCGTGCGTGCGTGCGTGCGTGCGTGCGTGCGTGGATGGGTGGGTGGGTGGGTGGGTGTGTGTGTGTGTGTGTGTGTGTGTGTGTGTGTGTGTGTGTGTGTGTGTGTGTGTGTGTGTGTGTGTGTGTGTGTGTGTGTGTGTGTGTGTGTGTGTGTGTGTGTGTGTGTGTGTGGGTGTGGGTGTGGGTGTGGGTGTGGGTGTGGGTGTGGGTGTGTGTGTGTGTGGGAGGGGGTGGTTATGAACGTGGGCTTGGGCGGGGCATTTATAAATGTTCATGAATTCAAACGCACGTGAAAGAGCCATGACCTTCAAGTTATGCATAAGTTCTTGCCTAGTTATGTAGAAGTTGACTCAATCCAGCTCACTTGCTGAGCGTTGTTTAATACAATGGACGACATAATCATGCGCTTAGCATATCCCCGAAGATCAATCATTGAAGCTTCTCAGTCCTGGGACTTGCAGTTGGTGTTTGTAAAGGAGGCGCAAAATTTCACCTGTGCTCATGTTCTAATCTGGTTCTGCGGATCCCAAATCTTGCTTTCTAGCTGCTGAGCCAGGCGACCACTTACAAGACAACCAAGATATGAATGAGGAGTGTTTTTAGTTGCAAAGAAAACTGCTCGTTCATTTACTCAGGGATTGCGGGATTTGTACGTCAGATTTTGGGTTGTCGAATCGAGAATGCACCAATATAGAATGTCTCTCCTACGTTTTCGCTATTCAAGCCTGTGCTTCGAAGACAAAATAGAGACTGACAGATATCCACGTTTGGGCAGCCGGCAAAGTGATCCGAATAAAAGACGAAGCCTTCTCAACAAGTGCTACAGGCTTTGGGACGCCAAAGTATCATAATGATCCTTTGTGTTACGGTTTTTCTCGTGTGACACGGATGCGCCTGTGAGATTATGGCAGCTGCTAAGATGCGCGCATACTTCATCGCCACCGTTCTATTACGATTTGACCAGTGTCAATATTATCCGAACGGGCGAGCCTGTTCTGAAACTTTCAGTAGGCAGCACAATCTCCACGCAGCGCCATTCTTCAGTGCTTCCTCAACGCAAACACTTCCAGTTTGGCAGGGGGCCGTTTCCGATTCTGAAGCATTTAGATAAGCGGGATGGCTTCCTTTCCGCCATAAATCTAAAGAGAATTGGCATGTGTGGCGTTAAGAGGTCCCCGGAGTAGCGATAGCTCGACAGAGGTGGCGGTGACGGAAAGCCCCTCTTCTCCGCGGACGCGCCGCTTCAAAAACAGAGGCCAACCATTGTTTCGCTCCTCGCCCCGTTTATTGAGGCTTTTGTGGCCAGCTGAGGTCATAAAAGCCACCGTCTTTGAGGCTTAGAGCTTTGGATGGTGAAAAGGCGCTGGATAAAAAGGTTTCGAAATTTGATTGCTGCTTCAGATGGCGTCTTCTGAGACCATTCAGCGTGAACGTGCAATAGTTTTGGGTATACCCTCGGAGAGCGATCTAGCAGGACAATCGTGCAGCTGACCTTGTTATGAGGAGGCATGCATCTTCTTATATCGTCATCAACAATGTGTATCATTACTTTCGGCAAGAGCATACTTTGCTTGTCAACGCTGTTGTCTCAAGTGGCCGGCAATTTGTCCCTGCCGGCACCGCTACGGTCATAATGGCGTGAAGACGTCACAGCTGTGCAGATTAGAGTTTTAACCGTCCAGATTCCTCGTGAGACGGCACCCAGCGGTGGTGCTGGTGGGGCATCAGGTTCACGTGCAGCGCTTGTCTGGGGCATCAGCTGCGGGCCGGCAGCAGTATCTCTAATTCACGGGTGGAACGGCGGGCACGTCACCAGCCGGATAGCCGGGTCGGCCTGAGGCACGCCGCCTCAGATGCTGGGTCTAAGTGAGGTCCCAGATTTCTATTCCGCTGTCGCATATCACGCGCCCCAATGGGGTCACCGGCACCACGTTGATGGGCCGCATCAGACGCGACATCAGAAATGGTCTGCTGTTCATGCTGGCTGTGGGAAACTAGATAAGTTGGCAAGAGACCTCTGCGTGTTTTCCTGCGGTATTTGTCACAATTTGTCGTGCTTGTTTTCTTAAACGTTGCCTGTTGTGTTAGTGCCACCTGCCGTTCTCAGTTAATTATTTATTTGAGGAGGGTGCGTGTCTAAGCACACTTTATGATTGTCCCCGTCATGTGTCTTTGCAATGCAGTAAATTTGTGAAAAATATAACGGATCACTCTTTCACTAAAAACGTGTGTGCTGCTGTCCCACGTCGGTGAAATGCCGACGATAAAAGAAAAAGTTGTCATGTCTAACCTCGATGCCGTATATTACATGAGTTGAAATGCCCCATTAAAGGCTATTTCCCCTATTTTCGTACATTGTGCACAGGGGCTCTTTAAAAGATGGTGCTCACATTTGAGACATACCACGTCTCAAGGCCTATTTTAAATTTGAATTTTATCAGTGCTTTTAAATGAACTAAAAGCTTAGAATCTTCTGAATATTTTCCATTAACTGTACCAGTACTCTCGGAAGTGATGTTTCCGTCCTCTTGGTCTCAGCCATATATTTATATTTTATGGAACATGTCAAGTTTTTAGATTGCATCACCTGCTGTTGTGACCGCTTTACATAGATTAGTTGCCTTTATTACATTGCAATATGCGCAAAAGTGTTTCAATTGAATTCTTAGCCTTTATCACAATTTTGGTTCAATAATTGCTTTGGCTTTGCGAGCACCTCTGAAACTGGATTGACCGTATGACCCTGGCAGTTGGTGCGTCGTTAAACCCCAACAATTGGAACTGGATTGCGGCATATTTGACAAGAATGTTGAATGTGACGTTTTTGTGTAAATAATTGAGAAAGACGATTTGCTTCCTACAGATGTGAATATATTGCATTAAGTCCTACTTAACGATAGATCTTTGCCACCTGTCGTTATATATCCAGCATGAAGGATGTTAGTATTATATACAAGCCTTCTTTGTTCTTTTGAGAATATTTTGGCACCCGCCCCGCGGAGCCTCCTAGCCACTTTCGCCCTGGTGGGGTAGGGGCTTTGAAAAATCCCACTTCGATCTTGGCTCCTATGTGGGATAGCGAAAAACGTGAATGCTAATGGATAGCTCATAAAAATTAATGAAGGAACTACGTATGTCACTATGTGCCTCAGGTCAATATTGAGGTTATGACTGGTCAAAGAAAGTGACAGGTTAGAGGAGAGTTTCTTGGCTGTACCGTCTGACAAAGATCAGTTAGAATTAATTTTTAGGTTTTTCACTTCCTCTCGTTACGGCAAATCGAATGATGTATAATATGACTAGCCTAGGTCAAAGCACATCTGACTTAGCACAGTCAATATGCATATCAATCGACTTGTAATAACAATCATAACGTAATGGTAACAAAATAAAACTTTATGATAATTTCCTGCGAAGTTTTGACAAAGTCTGTAAACCTGTTTCAGTAGTCTCAGATGACCTCTCACCGGTCACAGGTCCAAACTTGCAACGTGAACCTGGAAAAGGGCTTAGGATACTACGATTTGGAGAATAGGGTGGCATTCTAAGCTATATCTACATAAATAAAGCTATTTTTCGCCCAATTCCCGTTTTCCCCATGCATTTCCAATGGAGAGGTCATGATCTTAATCTAACCCAAGGTCATCGATATGAAAAGCTCCGAATTTCTTGTTGTAGTACTCGGTAGCAGTTTCCTGATATTAGGGATTTTACGTGGAAACCCACACCAAGACTTGATCAATTTTGACATCCCAAATCTTGGATTTTGACATCCTGAACAAAATTAATAGATAAACAATATTATCAGTTTCCTTGTTTCATAAGTTGAGGAATTGAAGCAGGGCCAGAACAGCAACTGAAGCCAACATAAAACTGGATAAAGATGCTGCAACACTGGCTTTGTGAACCTGTTACCCTCACATGTTATGCAGCATTGTTTAAATAGCCCTGTCAGGGCTGATTTCGAGTGAAAATAAAACAACACAGCATACCATCTTTGGAGAGAGAGAGAGAGAGAGAGAGAGAGAGAGAGAGAGAGAGAGCGAGAGAGAGAGAGAGAGAGGAGAAAGTTTGAATACTGAAAAATTCCAGCACAAAAATTTTACAATAAATGTTCAAAAGGACGAAATCCTGAACAGAGAACGCTCCTAAGAATTGCTACTTCACAAACACACTGAAAGATCTCAAAGATCTCACAAGGATGTTCCTGATCTCGCATATGCTGTTCTCCCCCTTTTGTCGATGAATTTTTACCTCCTTTTTCCTGGAACTTTGACATCCACACTCTGCAGAAGCGTAATTTCAGGACACTGCTCGGTAGACCCATTGTGTCATATGAGTTTCAATAAGAGAGATTCTCCCCGTGCTTACTTATGCCGTCGTAAACCGTTTTGGAGGCGAGGTCGCCTGATCTGCACTGGTGACGTGACTTGCGATGACAAAACCTTAGAATTTCGAGAAAAAAATGCAGAATTGATTAAGGATGAGGTGTGCCAAGTACGGTGGGACTTCACCTCGCCATATTTTAGTGCCTCCGGAAAAAACCGGGCGGTGGGTGTTAAACAGCCCCCAACGGGGTGAAGGCTAAACGAGTGATGCAGTGAAGTAGATTCTTACACAGTCCTATCGAAACCAAATTATTATACCTAAGTTTTCACATCGTGTATTTTTTAATGCGTCGACAAGAATATATTTGATAATGGATGGGTTTTTATCGTGTATCCCTGACTAAGACAAAACTTCAACAGCGAGTCACCGGGCTGAAAACAATACGGTCTCCCTTTGCCGGTGTATGTGGCTGTTGCCCACACATTAATCGACGCCACTGACGGCGGGAAATACACTCTCACTCCATCTGAAAACCTCTCTCAGTGTGAAAAAACCTTTGCTGCCAAGTGCAGAAATCCCTCAGATTTGCTTGCTCTCGATCCAGCTGATTTGTCTGCCCGCCGTTGGCATGTATACTTCAAACAGCTCTGTTGATGTGGTGTTCCTTCAAACTCGTGTTTGAATATTTCATGCCTGAGACGGGGTAGTTTCCCTCGGCGCCTTACTCACCCGGACTATGGCGTCCCTGTGAAGTGGAACGTGCCACTTGGTTTTAAGGAGGCATGCAAACGGTATTGGAGTAGACAGCAGTCCAGTTGTGTTAGCCTCCTCTTCAGAATAAGCTACATTGTTCTGTGCAGCGTAAAGTCTCTAGCCTCCGTCGGAAGCAATCGCCATTATTGTAACTGACTGGTCTCTGCTTGTAGGAAAATTGGATTTAAAACAGTACACTCAAATTTGATTTATTCATTCATTCGTTCGCTCGTTCTTTATTCGTCTGAATTCATCAATCGTATACAACAGAATTGACTCTAAGTTTGCCCCTAAAATCCAGCACTTTCGAACGAATTGAAGCATTAGTTATGTTTTTACGCACGCTATAAATACCAAGCTTTCCATAGGTTTAGGCTGTAAAACACCCAAGCGGAGAAATGGTGACGTCACTGTTTCCACTCACCAGACAACCTAGCGTGGCTTGGGGCCACGCGGCAGGAAACTTGAACTGGAGCTGATTAAATATCCCATAAAAATACTTAGCTAAGGGAAGAGGGCTGGAATGATGGCAGCCGAAAAAAACAGTCGTGATAATTTTCATTCTATGAATACAAATTGCGCTGGCAACTCTACAACACATTGATCAGAATATCGGCTTCAGCTACTATTGTTAGGTTAACCCTATTTCCGTCAGGCTCCCGGCTACCCCCTATTTCCGGCAGGGGGGCAATATCGGCCCCCCTAAGATCTCGTAATCTAACCGGCCGATTTTGAAAATTCAAAGTGCTATAGATTCCCCTGACGCTAAACTTTATTTTGAAAAAAGAAAATTTCAAAATTTTGATTTTTAAGGAGAAAGTCGTGCAAAATATACAATTTTTGTGTATTTTTTAGATTTTCCATAACCCTTGTCTCTGTTGTACGATTTTCACAAAACTAGTTCAGATTTACAAATAATTGACCAAAAATTGTCATATACTCGAGTTACGCAAAAATTCGAAATTCAATGGCAGTTCCAGGACCAGGACTATGAGGGGAAATATATACAACCTAAAAGTTTTTGTTACGCGGATTAGAAGCCGTGATATACTGCTTGGCATCTTTGACACATAAATAAATGAAAAAAAGTGAAAAACTCATCAGGGGCGGATGCAGTAAGGTAAAACAGTGGGGTAAAATACATCCCAACAATATGCGAGTGGTATGCATGAGTATGTTAGTCCCTCGACTAGTTGAAATTTATTTCTGATAATTTTTACCCTCCCATGGCAGCTCTGGGAAAGGGGGTGACATAGGCGGATCAAGGACTCTCGTCGTGGGGGCGGGTGGGGGTGATTGGAAACACATTTTTAATATACAACGATATTGAGTCGCGGCGGTGATACTGGCTGGGAATATGCATTTTGAAAATGTGTAGCGACTGGACACGCCTCTGGTAATCTAGAATTTGGTTATAACTATTTTGAATTTTCATAGACCCAATTGTATTCGCCCTGGCACGGCTGTAAGCAGTCTTCTCACTTACTAACGTTTAGTCCTTCTTGATAACATTCCCCCATTTTGAACTGCTGTAACCGCCCCTGATGAATACAAATAGTGACAATTGTGAATGCACTATCATCTCACATAAAAAATGATATAATAAAACCATATAACTGGTATCAGGATCAGCAGAGACGGCTTCCTTTTACAAAGAACCCATCGCATACGATAATACTTGGTTTGTGGATAGAACCTCCCCAAAAACCCAGCCATAGCTCCGCCCCTGGTAAATATATAATATTGACAATTTCAGAAAACCTGCCTGTACTAGTTTTAGGAAAAGTCAGGAAGTTTCAAAGTTCTATCGCAAGCCGTTTCGGAGATATTCTTGAAAAACCTTAGGGGGCAATATTAGCCCCCTGCCGGAAATAGGGTTAACACGCTCACAGAGGTGCCGAAACCATGCTGGCTGTCACAAACTCAACGTGACGTATGCCTCCTCTGTCACACGCAGCTGGAATGTGTAATTGAATGCTTGTATGCTATTCCCAATATGCCGAATGTCATTTTACCTGTCTGTTACTTTTCGCGGCAGACATGATTCAAAAACCATACAATTGCAGGATGAAAGTGGTAACAAATATGTTTCCATTTTTGGAAGGTGCTTTCATTTTTAGAACGAACCTTTAAATTGTGGGTCATTGTTCTCATTATTGGAATCATAAGTATTATTAGCGACTCTGACCACAGTCGCCCTCCCGCCGACATGCATTTCCATTTTTGAAGAAGTTTCTATTTTTGGAAGGAGCGTTTCCAATTAGGTATGGGTAATTTTCTAATGATTGAGAACATAGCTATTATTGGGAAAATAGTTATTATTAGGAACCTACCTACAGGGTGTTTCAGAAAGAATGTTCAAGTAGTCAGAAAAGGACTAAACATCTTTTAGATTAAAAAAGCGTTCATTTTAATTGTGAATTGTGGGAAACTAAAAAAACACTTTATTAACATAGAGTATTTTCTCTCATTTTAACACGCGCATTGACGGGGGTGGGTACCCCCTCCCCCTCGGGTTTTTAGGAGATGGCATGAAAAATGCATATTTTAGCCTTAACATATTTTAGCCTTATTATGATCAATTAAAAAAAATCATTCGTTCTGAAGCACCCTGTATGGGTGGGGTAAGGATAAGCACCCCACGCCCTGGTGGGGTTGTTTAAACACCCCCTCGGGTTTTTTCCGGCGTCACGAAAAACGGCGTCGGGAAGCGCCACCGTGCTTGGCACAGCTTATCCTCGATCAATTTCGCAACTTATCCCAAAATTGTAGTGTTGGGTCATCTCAGGTCAGGTCACCAGTCCAGGTCAAGTGACCACACCTCCAAAATTTTTAATGTGGCATAAGTAATAAATGGATGAATCTATCGGATTGAAGTTTATAACACATAATGACACCACCGAGCTCTACAACATGTCTTCTGGGATTTTTCATATCAATGACCCAAGGTCAAGTACGGACCATGGCCTTCCCATTGGAAATACATGGGAAAACAGAAATTCGGCTGTATTTGTGTAGATACAGCTTAGAATACCTTCATGTTCTCCAAATTGAAGTATCCTGGTCCCCTTTTTAAGTTCATGTTAAAATGTTTGACCTGTGACCTCTGAGACGTCATTTGGGGCTACTTAGCAGTTTTCTACTAGCAGTTTTCAGACATAGGTCAAAACTTTGCATGAAAAAATGATGATACAGCTTGTATTTTGATATAATTTCGTTTGGATTGTTATTCTGAGTCGATTGATATGCATATCGACTCTGCTAGGTCAAAAAGTGACGTTGACAGGACCTGAGGTCAGGTCATTGTTTTACCTAGTATAGTCATATTATACATCATTCGATTTGACGTGACGAGAGGAAGCGAATGGTGCCTACAAAATGATCCTAACTCAACTCTGTCAGATTCCAGAGCCCTAAAACTTTACTCAAGATGTCACTTTCTTTGACCTGTCATGACCTCAATGTTGACCTGAGACAAAAAGTGATTGATATAGTTTCTTCATTGATTTGTATGAGCTATCTACCAGCGTTCGCATTTTTTTCACTATTCCGCCTAGGGGCCGAGTTCGAGGGGGGTGTTCAAACACCCCCTACCAGGGCGAAGGTGGCTCGGAGGCCCCTCCGGGGCGCGGGTTAATGGGAGTTTAGGTACTATCGGGAACTCTGATCACAGTTCCCCCCCCACTAACCTACTATCCCACGTACCAACAAGAGGGATACAAATGTCGACAATTTGCTGGGTCATAGACGCATGGACATCAAAAAAGCGGGGGGAGGGGGATGGAGGCTGCTCGCATAACTCTCGAATCAGGAAGGGAAGCTTTGACAAAAATTTTGAGACTCGGTCTTTTTTTGCATCTTCTCCCTACTACTTGCAATGGGTTTAGATCTAGACAAATGTGTTGGAAAAGTGTACCTGAGGTAGCGTTTTCAGACAGCCCAAATTCTCAAAATTCGCCTCTCGCCCTCGATTATCACCTGTCTGGCGTCCGTTCTTCTTCCAGTAAAAATTCCGAGGCAACGACCATGCATACTAGACGTAAAGTTATGTCTACTGGCCCAATACTTACATAAGTATGGATATTATCCTACCAAAGAAAGATCCAGCGTAGTCAAAGTCCTGCTCTAACTGCATGCAGTTGAGGTTCCCGAGCGTTGCGTACTGCGCTCCACAGACTTAAGGTCAGCAGGACCTACGTTATCCTATCTACGCAACACCCAATTCCCACGCACATTGCTTTGTCACTGTTGCGCAGTTTGCGTAGATTTTCTGCCAAACTATTTGTTCGATTTATGGTCTTACCATGGAATAAACGTACCTGGAATGGAATCTCCTTGGGCGTTCCAGGCACTTAATTCACGGAAAAGGGGGCCGGTAAGGTGAAGATAATAAAACTGTAGATTGGATTTTCCAGGAGGAATTATGAATGATTAGGCAAAAAACTACTTAATCCATGAAAAAACAATTCTGGCTAAGTACAAAATTCGTAACAACGACCTGGTACATGTTCAAGAAATTCGAGACCTAGGCGTTTGGCTAGACACAAAATTGACGTTTCAGGCTCATATCAACCATACCGTCAGCAAAGCGAATAGGATGCTAGGTTTGCTCTGCGCTCACTCCAGACTAGCCGAACGGCGGGACGACTGAAACCTGCTCCTATTCTTGCAGCCTTCTTCGGCAACGTTCGCTCCATCTTAGAATACGGTAGCGTAATCTGGGGTGGAGCCGCAAAAACGCACTTAGATCGACTGGAAAAAATTCAACACAAATTTCTGATGTGGTTGGCTGCCCACACTCACGTGCCTCAAAAAAATTTATCACTCTCCTACAATGATCTACTTGGTTGTTTCAAAATTACTTCACTTTCAAAAAGGCGACTAAAAAGCGACATTCTGTTCGTCTACAAAATTATCATCCACAGAACGGACTCCGCCTTCCTGCTTGGGCACCTACCGTTGCATGTGCCTCAGCGTCGGACCAGGGAGGGACAAAACCAGCCGCTACACATTCCTTTTGAGAGAGTAGAAACCGTGAGATGTGGATTGTTCATCCGTGCAGTTCGCGCTTTTAATCATCATGTCAGCACGTATCCTTCCATCGACCCTTTTATCTCTAGTTTGTCATCGTTTAAATCCTCCGTCATTAAATATCTTACGGATCATCCGTTTTAGTGAACCCATGGTTTTAGGATTTCACTGTTTTATAGCATCATGTTTTTTTTAATATTTACATGTTTATTTGAATTTAATGTTTCTGCGGTTGTAACTGTATATGTGACTATCAGTTCATCATCTCTTGTAAATATTCACGTATTGTTTTATCCATTGACTTGAGCTGTAAGTGGGATAATCCTGTTGCTCATATATACTGAATAAATACAAAATACAAATACAAATTTGCATTGCTCGTAATACCTGCTATATGCCTACATTCTTTTTTTGTTTAAGACATTTGCCTGTCACATTTCTGGTTTCTAGCCTTACTTTCTGCAAACTACCAAGCCTTGTTTTCTGCATTTTCCATACTGTCTGCAAACTACTAACAATCACCATCCTTGAGTCGTGTGTTAAAATCTGGCAGCTGTGACAGCGAACAGGTTTTCTGCAGCGGGGGTCTATTATTTTAGTAGAAACTGAACATAGTACTTACAATAAAATCACTAATGGTACTTTGTGCAATTAACTATCGCCCCACGAGAGAGGGGGCATCCATTGCCCCGCTAAGGTTTTTCAAAATAACAGAAAAACGACGAGGCGCAGCACCGTGATTGGGGGTCTATGTCTTGTCCCATCATTTTTCTACCATCCCTGAATTTTTTCCCCGGGCCACACCAGGCCAGGTCAAACAAGGTCACCTCACTTCGACTTTAGAGCTCTACCATAGCTACATTTCTTCGCCGATCAATTTGAAACTTTCTACGCTTGATGCCCTTCCAGGGTCTAGAAATTTTATATCCGTGATTTTTCTATTTGGTGACCTGAGGTCAGGTTACGAGGTGACCTCTTCTATAGAGAAAGCATGGGAAAAGCTGTCTTATGATCTAAAAGTCACAACAATGATTGAAAATGTTTAGATTTCTCAGAAAAGCAAATTCCATGTGCAATATTTTCTCTTTCACCTATTGGAGGTCATCACAGGTCACCAGGGTCAAAACAGTATTTTTACCATTACTTTTGACATAATTAAGCTAGAGCACTGAATTAAACGTCATTGTGTAGGTTGCGTCACTGTCGTTCATCTGAAATACGGCAAGGCGACTTTCTGACCTTTCGTGACCTCAAGTCATGTTAGGCCATGAGGTGCCCTCTGGAGGTCAAACCATGGGCGGGTGACCATTATGTTATACATAGCGGAGAAAGATCTGGCATTTTCCTATCAAATGTACTTTACCAAATCTTAATAGCTATAATGGCACGAGAGCTATATCCAGGTTTTTAAGCATTGCATATTTTAGTGGAAATAGCCTATCGTGACCCAACTTGACTTCTGGAGGTCATATCATTGACCTGAACGCTTAAACATGCGACGGAAAACCATGCTGAATTCACACGAGCTTTTCAATGCAGAGTTGCGCCAACCCCCGTATTCTCCGAGTTAGAGCGGAGCATCGATGTCCCACGTGGGACAAAGGTGGCGCCGCATGTAACAAAAATTAATAATGACACCTAATTATGCTAATTTTTATACCATATTTTACTGTTATAGTTCTAACTTACTACTCTACTTCAATATTCATAGCATGTAGTCATAAATGCATGGTGTGGCGAGCCACCCCTGCTGCCACGGCCCAGAGCTGGCCCGAGACGTCGGCCGCGCCGCGTTTTGATGACTTTGCATCCGGTGTCCAGTGCTCTGGCACAGCGAGCGACGGCCCAGGCAGGTGATGTCATGCGTATGACTTCTGTAACCCGGTGCTTCTACAGTTGCCTGATGAAAACTTTCATCAGTTTCTGACGTTGCTGTGACGTCTATCTTTTTCACAAATCCAGTGATTTCATTGGCGTGTGTGGTGGGCGTCCACTTCCCTGTTGTTTCGGTGAGATGGACATATGTAACTGGCTACCCGCTGTTGTCTCGGGGGAGTGCGCTTAGAACCGTCTTCACCAGCGGACCTCTGCAGTCAGGCGCCGGCAACGGTCGGCATCGCGTCAGACAGCATCAGACCACGCCAGGTCACGCTGGATTAGGCTAGGTCACCGTTAATCACGCTTGTAGAAGATAGTTTGACAGAGAGTGAGTGATCTGTAGCGACGCTTATTTTATTCGACACCTCTACGTATATTAATTGGCGCTGCCATTCCGAGTGAAGACCGACTGCTTTAATACCTGTTGGACTTATATTCATCGCTGCTATAACCTGCCTTTACACAACGCGAGGCAATACAGAAGAAAGAGGAACCAACATCTTTTTCATCATATAATGGCGCGACGAGGTCTTACCACTAAAACTTAATCACAGCCGAGTGAAACATTTTCACGACACCGCAGCCCCGATGAGCGCGGGTTAAAGAAAGGAGGTACTAAATTCAAATAATTGTTACGCGCTTTATTTTGTAATTCCAAAACATATAGTGTGGGTTGAAACCATGCAGCCCGAATCTCTATTTTGTCATGTACCTTGAGTAACCTTGAGTGTCACATACCCCGCTATCCGAGTTGGCCAATTTCAGCACCTCTGCACGCGCAGTGGGGAGGAGTCTGGTGTCAACGCGCAGTGGGGAGGAGTCTGGCGCCAACGCGCAGTGTAGAGGTGTGCCCCCCCTTGAGATCTCGGATACCAAGGGGTTAGAAAAGTGCAGTCATAGTGATCTGCAATATATCTAATTTTAATTGACCCAGTTCTATCTCCGCGGGGTGAAGTGAGGTCCTGAAGGTCAAATATGGGCCGTGGTGGAGATATATTGGGAAATACCGTGATTATGCGGTAAGAAGCTGGGAATACACTGAAACTGGATTAGGGTCATAGAGGAAAGTTCCCACATGATATATTTTGAAATTTTGAGGTCAAGGTCATGCAAGGTCACTGACGTATGACATTTGAGCCACAATTATTGACATATAATCCAGATGGCATGGCCTTATTTCGTCACCTCTCGGCCTACCGTGCAGGCGAACTGGTTCGACCGCGCCATTGCGAAGTCTCAAAAGAAAGGACTGACTTTGAAAACCTATAACTTGCAAAAAGGATTGACCGGGTTTCGGAATTATTTCAACAATCGACACGCCCGTAAATTCTCTCAAAGGTGGCCAAGCTTTCAAAGGTTTTCCGGCTGCGAAGGGTTCCCCTTGGAGAAATATGTAGGGACGGTCATTTTGGACCCCCTCCACTGCGCGTGTTAAATACCGCCTCAGACACAGTGGATGACGGTTGGGCCATCTCGGAGCCACGTGCCTGGAATATAAAGCCCGCAGTTGGAGGGGTTCGCCAGGACTACTCAACGCCTATTTCACGTCCGATTGTACTTTTGCCCCACTGCAAACAGCGCGGGTTCATGTGAGAACGCTATCCGCTGTTTGTCTGCAGGACTGTCAAGCTGCATACAGTTTGACGAGTTTCAGATTATTGCAGATCCCATCCCTTTTTGGATGATATTTACTTCTTTTTTACCTCCCGGGCCTCTTAGTGTGGTAGTTTTCCAGTTGCCTGTATTTCATTAGTTAGCCTTTTCCTCGGGCTTTATGAGTTTAGCCTTCCTGGACAGTTTGTTATTTTGATAGCCGCTTTTAATAGAAGTCCTTACTTCTTTAAACCTAATTGATCAAAGGATGGATTGATACCATATTTAACCAGTTTGGTTGACTGTCACTGTTTCTGCACTGAAATTCAATATTTTGGGGGTTTTGGTCATTCGCCCAAGGTTTAACTGGTAAACCTGAGAACGTCATCATTCTTGGTGTGAGGTTATCATTTGGCCTGCACAGTTTTCGTCCACTCTCTCCATCAATCGCTCATTATATGTTTTTCACTCCAGTAATGCTGCGAGAGGCCTAGTGTGTGTGTGTGTGTGTGTGTGTGTGATTGGCTTCTTTGCGCGTGGTCTCGCAAAGCTCCGGGCTGTTTTCAACCGATAAATTTCCAGGTCTGCTTCATTCGAGGGGCTTTATTTCAAAAGCAGCTTTGAAAATGGTCATCCCTTAGGTGAGCCCGAATGGGGTCAGAAACCAAACAAATACTCTGCGGGTGCTCAGAAAAACAAGAAGGACGATCCGCATCACTCCCGGAGACGACTCGGGACCTACCAAGCATTACAGCTCTCCCACGGTTCGAAAGATGGTGGCCAGACTAATGACAGCAAGGACATTTTTTCGGACAAAACTACCTATTACAAAAAAATGTTTCTATGGAGATGGAAATGCTAAAAAATGCATTGAATGCGGTAAAAAGGAGTCATTTTGCAACAAGTGTGTATTTTCAGGACACTTGAGATACTTGGCTGAGCATATAGACAGAACGTTCTGAGGAAGAACCGAAGCACCCCACTAGCTCTCCCTCTGTGGGGCTCAGTAGTGCAGTTTGCACGCTTTTAATATGCATAGGGAAACTAGACTAGTGGGAGAAACACCACACATGAGGTTGAACTCGCGCAGTGCCAGGGCTGCAGTTTTAGGGACAATAGGTAAGATTAAACTCTAGCATGAATAGCTGTAGCTTTCTCCTTAGCACAACGTTCATCTGTTTAATCCTTAGCACAACGTTCATCTGTTTAAATCCCCAAATTGACTGTTGAGTGTGTGCACCTCACGCCCCTCTTGACTTAACGTCCACTCGGAAGTCACGCAGCCGCCCGCGTCTGTTAGAGCATCACGCTCTGATTGGGCGCCAGAGAGTAGGTGGAGCTCTGTTGCCATGGTACCTAATCCTGACATAATTTGTTAGCATGTGATCTGTGACTTCACCTACGCCAGCTACTACGGCTTTATGGGAGCTTCTTTTGGGAGTCCGAAGTCCGAAGTCCGAAGGCAAGCGCACGTCAAGCCGTGAGGGCAGTGGAATATGAAAACTGAACACTCGATCTGTAATCATTTTGGGGTTTAACGACACACCAACTGCTGAGGTCATGCATTTTGGGGTTTAACGACGCACCAACTGCTGAGGTCACGTGGTGTCGGAGGAAAGCGAATGACCTCGGCTTGATTTAAGGCAGAGCGCCAAATGTTGCTTCTGGGTAGGATCTAACCTGCAACACTCCGCACATACAGAATACCGCAGGCCGAGCTTAGCCCGCGCGTAAACCGACTGCGCCACCCAGACCCCAAACACTGAGCTGGTGTTCTTTTAAGGTGGAAGTTGCATTCAGAAGGAAACAACAGTTTTTATGCTGTTTTGCATGTTAACCACTTGCCCCGAAAAACTCAACCCCAGCACTGTGCTAACTCGAGCTCGCACGAAGGACACCTAGGTGCTTTTCGCCCCGGTCCGGCTTCTCTGTGCCTATTAAAAGCGCGCAAATTGCACTAGATTTGGAAAAGACGACCAACACAGCTCACACCATCGCCGGTTCCGACTGGCCGGAAAGACAGCCCCTCTCACCTTTCCCCTTCCGCTCGGTACCAGATATAAAAGGGGCAGTTCTTGTGTAAGGCACACCCTGTGGGTACCTTTCGAGAACTAAACACGGAGCGGGAGCGAATTTCGTTCCCCAGAGCTGTAGATCGTAATTTTTAAACATTCCCCGTTTGGGTTGAAAAATTAAAACATCTATCACTCTAGATTCAGAGGTGAAGTGCCAGAGCTTGTCGGGACATGCTTGGTAGGTCCGGTAGCCTGCGAAGGCCCATGTATATGATAACCGAAGATGTCGTCGGGTCGGTTGGCCTGTTGGCCACAGGAACGAACCCTCCTATTCTGAGTGATATCTGTTGGCTGGTGCATTGTTACGCTCTCCTTAGCACGCGCCAGTACGGAAAAAGAGGCATATTTAGTCATCCCTTTGTTCTTGTGATGAAAAAGTCGTATTCACGTAAATACTTAACCATTAATATTTTATATCCAATTCCGGCTTCATAACAATATTTGATATTGCTGTGCTCATAGGAGTTCTTCATCTGAGGGAAGGGGGGGTAACACGCGCAGTGGCGAGGGGGGCCCTAAAGGGTCCCCAGCTGTTTTTTTCGAGGGGGCCGAAGCACCGTTCACCGCTGGGAAACTCTACTTAGTTATATTTGATAGAATTAATGAGCACCTCCACTGGCGAAATAATTGGTAAGATCAGTTCTTAGCTTTTTTTACTTAAAAGGTTTCAAAGTTAGACCTGTATTTTGAGACCTTCGCAATCACACGGTCGCACCCGTCCGCCTGCGCTGTAGAATGAGTGGTGACGTAATAGCACCATATAATCGGATTACATAGCAGGTCACATTACATGCAGGTCAAGGTCAAATGTCTCAGGCCAAGGTCATTAACCCCACTAGTAAATTATTGGGGTTTAATGACGCACCAACTGTCAGGGTTATAGAGCGTCGCCAACTCTCGCCTTGTTTGGAGGGATTTGAGGGATCAGATCGACTTATTCAGAAGCTCCGCTGGGGCTTGAACCCGCGACCGGTAGAGTAGTAGACATGACCCCACTTGATAGGTCAGATGGTATTATTTGGTATGACTTATATTATACTCTGACTTCATAGTTAAGGCTACCCAATGTCAAATTCAAGGTCAGAGGCCAAAGTCAAATGTCTTTCAAGGCCAAGACCTTATTTAATGGTGAACCTGCTAAAGTGCTAGTTATATCGTACATTATTGTGAATACGTCATATTGTTACGTCATAGGTCATTGTTATTGAATGACCTTGGCCGTATGAGCAGTCGGGATTGTAAGTGTCAAGTGTCAAATATAAAGTTACCTCCTCGACCTTTCTCGCCTTTCCTTACCGTCGATAAAGTAAACAAATGCATCCCATCGCAGTTTCACTTTTCTCACCTCCGGTTAGGCTTCCTGCCACAACCCACGTCCTCAGTTTCCCGTTATCCCAATGAGGCAATAGTTCCAGGGTCGACCGCAATTAGCAGCACACAATTAACAGTAGTGAAAATACAGTAATATTTTTGTCACCACGAGAACTGCTTTGAAAGAGGAAAAACATTTTGAGGCATAACGGTAGGTCACTAAGGTATTGAACCGAACATAAAAGATTCACAAATGAGAAATATAAACATTTGGCAATGCGGTAAACCGAGAATGACAGCAAAGTGAGACACCAATAACTCATTTAAGTCTTCTTTTCCCTCGTTTTCGTGACAGCAGCTATAAGGAAGCAGTTTATAGCGCTATGTGACCTCTCAGACTGGCGCGCCCCTAAACCCAAATAATCAAGAAGGCAGTTTCAGATTTTATTTAACTCTTGCAATAGACGAAAACTATAAGTAAGCCAATGCGGATGAATAAACCTGGTACCCTATCTGCTCTCTGTTCAGTTCTTAAGCTTTTTCCATGGCTGCAGAGAAAATTTGAAATTGTTTATGCTAATCTAACAGATGTCATGTTACACGTGCGTATTATTCCACTAACACATCAAACATGTACTTCGAAATAAAACCCGCTATTCCCACCAGTGGATGTAAGTGTAACTAGGCGATTTTAGCGTGTTAGCGCGGCTGGCCGAACCGGGCCCGGAATTCCACATTGTTATGTCGCACACGGAAACGTATATGAATTGAAGGCCTATAAACAATCAATGTTCGCAGTTTCATAAAGCTGTGAGCGTAGCTCCATCTTTTCCTATCCATCAAATGGATGAACTTGATCTGTCGCGTCCTGTCTCTCCACTCTCCGCTCCCCAGCTCCAAATTGATGCGCCGGGCGCGTCTCTTCTCGGGTGACGCGGCGCTCGAGGCGGTTCCGGGGCTCGTTTGGCGGGAGGACCGTGAAGAAATCGAGCTTTTACATTATGTTGCTATCGGATAGAAAATGTTTTTTTTTATTGTTCCAGGGTAAGAATGCTTGCAGATTTCATGTGTACTAATTTCAAGAAAATTGAAGACCTCGCTATTTATGGGAATGTGGCACCTTCATAACGTGATTTTAACCGAGATAGCCAAGTTGTAAAGCAATTTGGAAAACCCGGTACTCCATATATCATTTGTCTTGGAACTCGATATTTCCGTAGAAAAAAAAGCTAAAACGTACCTGACACCAACCCCCTAATCAGCCCCTCGCCGGGCGGCCATTGTTGTGAGCTGCTGATATGACGACATATGCTGACGTAACGATGAGCATCAGCCAATCGAAGCCCTTGAAGCGTTTCAAGTATGGTAGTGGTTACCAGATCATGACATCATCCACAGGCAGATATTTATTTCTTTTTCTAGAGGGGTATTTTAAAAATCAAAATATTTCGCTTATTATGCATTTTTCAGAGAAATCATGAGTGGTTTCATTATTTTCGGCTAAAATTACGCCTAATTACACTAAATTCCAGGATTCGACCAAGGTACCACATTCCCTTTAAACTTGTTCACTTTATGTTTTTTGTTTGCAAGTTCTATAAGTTTAAAAATTTTAAAACATGCTTTGACCATTATCTTTATACATCGAAAATTCCCCTTCTAAAAACTTGATGGATTTTAGATATCTATGAAACTTTCTGAGATACAAGGCTTTGAATGTTTCGAAACATGCAATGACGTCACAATTTCGCGTCCCTGTTGCTCCGAAATTAAGAGTATAAGGGCTGTTTCGGCCACGGATTCGGATTCGAGAGTATCAAGAACCCTTATACGCCTCGTTCCACAGCGATCTGAGGGGGTGCCGTGTACACAATTGGTTGAGTTGGCGTGGAATCACACATCACCCATATGTCTATATCCTCTGAGACCAAAAATACCAAACGAAAAGTGGGAAAATGTGATATGTGCCTTATGCGGTCATAAAAATGCATTTTGCAAAATTCTGTCGGATCATTTGTTGCGAATGCGTAGTAGCATGTATACTGTGGTATACAAAAGTCCCAAAGCATATAGAAAACTCGGAATCCGACCAGAACCAGGTAGAGAAAGTCACATTTCGTTTGTTTATTCAGGTCACGAGAGCTTGAGACATGTTTATTGAGACACGGATGCTTAATGCGCTAAGACGCCCAATGACACATTATCTTATGGCTACCTAATATGACCCGCTACCTCAGGGGCGTAGCCAGGATTTCGCTCAGGGAGGGCGGCACCCGAAAAGGGCCCCGCACAGCACCAAAGGGGCCCTGATGGGTAAGAAGGGCCCTCCTTGTTACAGAATAGAGGCTGAAGAGGGCTCAAGAGGGCCCTGTCTGGTATAAAATGCCAAATTTGACCACGAGCATAGCGCGGGCGAGCAGCGCTTCGCGCGGCTCGTGTCCTTAGAGGGCCCTTCGGGCCCCAGGAAGGGCGGCTGTCCCTGCCGCCCCCTTGGCTACGCCCCTGCGCTACCTTCAGTACAGTGTGATGGGTTGAGCAGTCGACTCCCCTTCCTGTCTTCAACGGCGCCCGATGACCTGTTCGTTTTGGTGGGTAGAGGAAGAAGCAATCACGCCCGGGAGGCAGCATAGGTGTATTTTACACCTGCGATGCCAGTGCCTGTCAGCTTGTGGCAGCCCGTAAGACGTCCTTCTGATGGCACAGCGATGGCAGCTATCCTGCTTTTGAGGACCAGCACATGCGTATCCAAGTAGGTAGTGCACGGGACGAAACTGCCACCCGACGGAAGAACAGGGTTCTGGAAGGGGATGTCTGGTCTCCCTAGCGTCTGTATTCCTTCATCGCATTCTACATCAGTATCACTTCCCGCCAGGCCGTCTTCTTCTCTCGATTTGGGACAAACTCTTCCTCGGATGAGTCAATTGACCGGCCGAGGTCCGAGTCCCTTAACAGTTCGAGGACTTGTAGGACTTCAGGGCCGGATTTGAGGACAGGTGCAGCCACGGGCGGACGCAGACACGAGTTTGGGGGCAAACCCATGTCTGCCTCTCCTCCTGAGGTGGAGGGGCAATTCGGGTGCTCGACAGACCCAGTAAAGCTACCCCTCCAAGTACCTACATGATCGCTCTCCTGGGGGAGGGGGCGATTTTTGCTCTACAGATCTACAGACCTAGTGTAAACCCTTTATCAAAAATTTATCCGGCCTTTGGGGGCAAAGATAGTTTGGCCCCCTCCAGCGCTTTAAAGGGGGCATGGAAAGGCCCCCTGCGTCCGCCAATGGGTGCAGCATTGGAAAGTGTGATAAGGAACATTTGGGTAATTATACATCTCAATTTGTTGCATGGTGGATGTATACTGGACTGTACATTCCTCGTTGTCGCAGGAACCCAATGTATACCCAATACACAAAATGTTGATCTCCTGGGTTCCCACGGTATACTCCAGTATACATAATGGGAAAAGGAAGGTTATCACGCAAATAAGATTACTTATTTTCAAAGTCATTTGTAGACATCTGTTTGATCAAGTATTTAGTTCGATTCCATAGATGGCAATGGTAGAAATTAGATATTGTAATCCATCATCACTTTTTCTTCTGGAAGCCTTTTGTATACTCCAGTATACATCAATTTTGGACTGCTTTAGGTAATGGGTGGGGCCATAGTTAGTACAAAATTTTGTCATAATAGTCTTGAGGATATTTTCAATCAGTTTCTGAGTTTGTATGCCGTAAGTTTGGATAAAAGTCTAAAAATGGATAAAAGGTTGGAGGACGTACCTGCGCGTTGTAATTTCCGCGGTGCCGCCATCGTGGAGGATCAAAACGCCAAAAACAAATTAAGCTGAGTGAAAAAACGCCCACAGATCAAAACGTCCAACGATTACAATGTACTCTAGTTGTTAAAACACACATTTTACCATTGAGATATTTCTATATTTGCCTTCCAACCAATGTATACCACAGTATACAAAAAGTCTCAAGAGGATATATATATATATATATATATATATATATATATATATATATATATATATTTTTTTTTTTTGGGGGCTTATCGACGCACCAACTGCCAGGGTCATATGGCGTCGCCAACTCTTTCCCTGTTGGAAGGGTTTCTCGGAGCCAGCTTGCTCCTTGTTCAGGAAGCCGCCGGGCCTTGAACCCGGGTCTGCTGCGTGGCAGACAGCTATGCTGACCACTCCACTACCGCGCCCCCTATATATATATATATATATATATATATATATATATATATATATATATTCATTCGTGTAATTTGGCAATATATTTTCTTTCAGGCAGATGTCGTTGAAAAGAATAGCGTTTTGAGTTTTTGAGAGTTTTCGGTTGAGTTTCAGTAGCTTGTTGAATATTTTTTGTCTGGTTCGGTAATGGTGTTAAGTACTTCTATTATAGTCATAAGTCATTTTTCCGACGCGTTTCGATTGTATTATACCAATCATTATCAAGGACAACTAACAATTCATCTTTAGTTTGTTACCTACTGAGGCTAATCTTAGTTTACAAAAACAATAGTTTACAAAAGCGAATATTTTCAAGAAGGAGCAGAGGACAATATCTTAGCAACTTTCACTGAGCAAAACCACAAAGCATAGTTTTAACGCATTCATAAATCACAACCAGTGGCAAACCAAACCAAAACAAAAACTCCAGTAAAACCAAAACCTGTAGGATTAACAACGAAACAAAAAAAAACTCACGGGGTAAAAAACAAAAATTTCCACAACCCCAATATAACAACAATGTAGTAGGTACACAAAATTCACAACAAAAGTCGAAAAGAGGATCCGGCAAACAGTTGCCCCAGCTCGTTGGGGAGCAATTGCCTTTCCCCCCACCCCACGACACAACCATACTAATTACATTATAATGCATACTATACCACATATTATTCAGTCACAGTTCACACACCCCACAGTGCTAGTGAAATGTGTGTATGTTTCTGTATGTTGAGGTGTGGTTTCTGTCGTGGGATGTGTATGGCTTCATGAATGAACAGGCGGTGATGGTCGTGGGCGGAGTCTATGATTTTTGTGTTGTCTTTTAGGAGTTTGTGTGTTGGTTTTGTGTGGTGTTTGTGTAGCCAGTGTTCTACGGGGCCTGTGTGGTCTTGTAGGTGCATGGTGAGGCGGCGTGATAATGTCGTCGTGGTCGCACCAATGTGGAGTCTATCATGAGGCCTGCAATCCTCATGCGGACATTCAAACTGGTACACCACATTGGTGCGATTGGACTCTTGTACTGTGGTTGGATTGTTTTTCATGACTAGTTGACTTGTTTTTTTGTCCTGATAGTATATGTTGAGCTGTAGGCGTTCACCATCTGTGTTGCATGATGTGGTTTTTTTGACGATGTCTTTTAGGATTTTTTTCATCTGATTTGTAGTAGGAACTCATGGTATTTTTGTAGTATAGGTGGTGGACTTTGTACTGCTCTGGTTGTTGCTGTTGTGTGTGCTGATTGTGAAGTTGTTTGTGGATCTCTTTGTCAGTTTCTGAGTTGGTAAAGCCGTTGTACTAGTGACTAGCACTTCTGCTCTCAGGCTATCTACCACGTCGCCGCGCGCCCCTCTTAACCCGTGCCCCACCGGGCATCGATGGCCCCCTTTAACTCCGCAAATATTGGGGCTAGCGTAAATCTTCAAAGTGCGTGGGAAAGCCCGCGTGAATTCAACATTGTGTTTTTAACATTTTTAAGCAATCGGGTCAATGGTTTGACCTCCAGAGGTTGTGTTAGGTCACGGTAGGCTATTTCCACTAAAATATGAAATGCTGAAGAAACCTGGGCGTACCTCTCGTACCATTAGAGTTATTGAGGTTTGGGACAATGCATTTTAGAGGCAAATGCCAGGGCTTTCTCCCTTATGGGACTTTGCGATCCTTTTTGATAATTTTACAGCATGACACATATTTTCTCCGTGCCTTGCCAATGGGAGATGTCTCCTCTTGACCTCTTCAATGTCAGGTCACGAATGGCCACAAAGTAGTCTTGAAGCATGCAAAATGAAAGCCAGTGACATTAAAAACAAAATGACTTTCAGCGCTCTAGTTGGATTTAGTAAGGAGTTTTAATCACATATCTGTGTGACCCCTGGTGACCCATGATGACCTAAGACAAGTCAAAGAGCAAATATCGCCCTGAAATCTGTGAAAGGGTGGTCAAGAATACTTTTCTAAGAAAGCTGGGCGTTTGGAATGATTTTTGTGACTTTCAAATACAGTGTAAGACAGCTGCGAAAAAATGAAGTGTAGACAGCCTGCGAAGGCTGGAAGTTGGTAATGGAAAGAATGAGAACGCCCCTATTTGTGCACAGGCTGTATGTGAATTGCTGCTATAATTCGTTACCCAACTGAACAAATTCCTTAAACAATGAAGTATGTTCATCGTAAGAAGAGCGGAGGAAGATCGCAGCCTTGGAAGCTGCGAAAGGTTGATTTGGTTACCTGATACGTTGATCTCAATGCCTCAGACACGAAATCATCGGGCAGTGATGACATGTCGGGCAAAGCTAAGCTCTTGGGTGTCATACACGAAATCATCGGACACTGAGCTAGGCTCAGAACTCTCGTGGGTTTCAGAAAATCATCGGATACTGAGCTAGACTCAGAACTTCGTGGGTGTCGGACTCGAAGTCATCGGATACTGTTACAATTACCGCTTCAGGGTAACCTTGCATACGGCAGGATGCTACAGGCGGAGGCTTTGTAAAGTGCAAAAGTTATCCGTAATAGTTAATTGCACGACATGTTAATGTTGAATACGTGGTTTTTGTCTTATACGTGTGGGTTTCTAATTTGAGGAGTGATGATTGGATATTCAATGCATTGTTTGATAGTATACTGATTGCTGCTGAGAAAAAAATTGAGAAATAAGTTCTGAAAAAGTCGTTGGATACTAAGCTAGGCTCAGAACTCTTATGACCACGTGCCCAATTATTTCGATGCACACAGCAGGGATCAAATGATGCTCCAATATTTGCTGACCGCCAGATCCATATGTAGATGGGTTTTAGAGCCCTGTACAAAGTACGACTGTTTCGTCGAGGTTGGAATAGGCTTGTGCGACACAGTGGATGTGCTGTGCAAGAAGATTCCTGTCTGGCTAGGCTGATCTTGGGTTGATACAG
This sequence comes from Lepas anatifera, assembly GCA_034440635.1. Lineage (NCBI taxonomy): Eukaryota > Metazoa > Arthropoda > Thecostraca > Lepadidae > Lepas > Lepas anatifera. The sequence goes on along the minus strand of JAOTON010000842.1, from coordinate 1,060,242 downwards.
ATAATGTAACTTACATCGCGCCAGTCGGCTGGTAAACGCCGAAGATGTCTGACTGGTGATGCAAAATTCCATACAATTTTACTAAAGCTAATTTTGTGACAGAAAGAGATGGAAACCCAAATGAGCTTTTCATATTTTCGTGCAGTTTTACATTTTTTGATGTTCGGTCTCTCAGATTCTATCGATCAAGAACTAAGGCATTAATAATAATTTTTGGGGTTTAACGACGCACCAACTGCCAGGGTCATACGGCGTCGCCAACTCTCACCCTGTTGGAAGGGATTTTGGGGATCAGATCGACTTATTTAGAGGCTCCGCCGGGACTCGAACCCGGGACCGGTGACTTAGAAGACAAGGGTAATATCCACTAAGCCACCTCATCCCCAAGAACTAAGGTAAATTTGGGAATTGTGAATCGGCGAGTGATAATTTCGCTACGGTTCAGTATTTCAGGAATATTTTTTTGGTATGAAGCATTAGAAATGTTTCCAGTTGAATGGAGTCCATTGACAATGTTAGGGAGCAGCCCCTCCATGCTCCCAGTACCCTCCCACTTAGTATCCTCCCCTGGAGCCGCCGAAGGGCGGTACATGGGGCAAGGGACCAGTTGCAATTCATTAAACATAACCGTTTTAGTTTCGATTCAACAGATTTTGATAAGAAGATATCAAATCAAACATCGATTTTGCCGACAAAGGTATTTACGTCAAACCTCAATAATCTTGACAAAAGTGATGAAATATCACGCGCTGTAGAGCGATATCATGTGATTTTAAACCTGTCTTCACGGATTTTTTTACGAATGGGTATTTATGGTTTGATGTCGTCATGTCCTGATTTATACTCCATTCAATACATTTAGGAGGAGCATAAGCTACACAATGAAACGTCGGAGCCAATAAGCGCTGCCTATTGTGGCTGGAGCCGTGTGACGGTGCGCCGGCGGGCCGGGCTGCACTGACCTGCGGCGTCCGGGCGCGCCCCGGTCAGCCGCTGCCGAAGCCAGGCGATCGGCCCCGTCGTGGTGGTGGGCTGCGGTCCCAGCTCTGCTCCTCCCTGCTCTCCCGCAGGTGCTGGTGACAGCACGCCTGCTGCCGCCGCCTCCTCCGTGGCGACTACAGCCCCCTCCGCAATGGAGAGACTTCCCAGCTCAGGGTGCCGAGGGAGGCAGCTGATACTGCAGTGGATCTCTCACTTCTGCCGAACCGGCGTGTGTGTCACCGGACGCTGCGAGCTCTAAACTCAGGCCACGCAGGCACCTCACCGCCGCCCACCAACGGCGCCGGCACAGCACGTACTAACGGGCGGCGACGTCGCCGACACGGCGGACGGCGTCGGTGCCGACGACAGCCGCCACGCACGCCAGGGCGCCTCCGCCGGGACGGATGCAACAGTGTTTATTGGCAGTAGCGAGCTGCATATTTTACACTAATGACGATGGTAGAACGCAACTCATTTAATTGCCGTTAAAAATCCGGTCATTTTAGCAACAGGTTTCGTTTGCAACATTGCACGCTGACCTATTACATTCCCATTACACACTGAGTAGCTAGGTACAACGCGTGGGTTTATTGGGTCTGCTTATGGCTGGAATTTGGGAGGCACGTAATTATAAGAAAAAGGGGCCATCGTGACCGTTTGGTTGTGTCTTTGGAAGAAATGGCATTGAAATAGAGGCAACTTTAGCTGCTGAAGAATGAAATAACTCAACCGAAAGTAACTATTCAGTCGAGATGCCAGAGTGCAAACATATTTTCGTTTCATCCTGTTTTCTTGGAAAATAGATATTTTTATCCAATAACTTTTCAAAACGAGTTTGCATAAAGGCAAGATGCATAGTAAAATACATATTTTTAAAGTACCCTTGTATAGCGGTACAAATGTGTCCAAAAGCCCTTGGCGTTTAAGGCAATCCGAGTACTAAGGGGTTTTACCATATTTCTCACCAGGAACACACGTTGTCTGAAGCCCAGCCGCTTCTAAATGGGATTCGAGTTCGTATATATCGTTCAACAGTGCACGATGTTTTCGCTCGACCGCCCGAGCCGCAATCAACAACGCTTTCCGCAATTAAAGCACTGAGCCACAAAACGCGACGCACTTCATCGACAATTTCACAATCAATAATGCTGAGGCTCAAACTGTCTATGTCCAGTCAGCCTTTTGCTGATTTCAAAAGTATGCAGTTGACTCCTAGGGAATCAAGGAGACTATTTGCCTCGATGTTCTTAACGCCTGCTTGACTATGTAGACTATTTGAGGCGACACGGTTCCCAGCCCACTTCTAGGTTCCTGAATGATGGTGCCACTACTACCCAAATGTGCCTCAGAGGTGCTTTAGTGATCCGGCTACGATGAATCGGCATTGGTGGAGAAGGCACGGCCACCGCAACGGGAGACAACCACGCCAAATAATGCAGCCTAACCACCTGCTTACGAGAACACCTAGTATATGCAGAGGAAATGGCTGCTTGGAATAATTGAAATAAGCGCCGCTCAGGCTACAAATTTACTAGAGTAAAAATACGGGCTGAAAACGTGGAGAAGTGTGGAAAACACAATGATGGATGGTTCTGGCAGATTGGATCGCTGTGTCGGACTCTCGTGGGGCCAACACTTTAATTCCCGCAGCGAAGAGTGGACGGTCAAACGTGGTCCCGCACAAAAATATAACTGGCATGACCGAGTGAAAGACACAGGGAAACCAGGAGCCGTGGCGTAATAAGAATAAAATGTTGAACGAGAATAGTTCTCGCCTGCAAACTGGATATTTCGCAAGCACACTCCATCGATTTTCTCATCTCCTGTAGTCCACTGTGAACTTCCTGTTTGGCTGAACGCGTTTTTCAAGTTTCTAAGATTTGAGTCGGTGAATAGTGCACCTACAGGAAGACTGCTGAATAAGAAATAACTAGTACTTTCACTTCTCTTACAAAACTGTATATCATCATTAAATCATCTGTTTCTGTTCAGGTGGAGTGACGTTATTGGCGTTGCTTGTGACAAAGCCGCATTCGACAATGGAGAATTGCTGCTGCTGTTGTTGCTGTTGTTGGTGGTGTTCCCCTCGGCCTCGGCTCAGGGCCGAGGCGTAGTCGGTGGACTCCGTAGGTATCGTTAGGCGGCCGCCAAGGCCGGCCAGAGGTGGGTACGGCCAGAGCCGGGCACTACGTCAGGATATGCTGCGGTGTGTCTGCTTCCTCCCGGCAGGAGGGGCAGCAGGCTGCAGGGCAGGACTTGTTGGTGCAGCCTGCACAGGACAGGGAGGGGCGGCGGCCCATCCTGTGCAGGTACTGCTCGGAACCACTCCAGTGGCCGGCGCGTAGCTGGTGGCTCTCGACGGCGTCCTCTCTGGTGGCGCTACGGATGGGAGGTGGTGGGGCGTCACCCCAGATGGAAGAGAACCAGCCGGGGGGGGGCAGTTGGTCCACCACACCTGGCTGGCGGTGCGCTTGACGGTGCCGGTCGCTGTGCACTTGCAGTGATCGACTGAAGTGTCTGCTTGGGGGATGGAACACGCCTCCTTCGCGATGGTGTCGGCTCGCTCGTTTCCCGCAGCACCGCAGTGTGCTGGGATCCATTGGAGGTGGATGCGACGGCCTTGCTGGTGCAGCTGGAGGAGCTGGCGCTAGACAGCAGCACCCAGCTCGGAGGTCTGAGCAGCCGGTCCAGGCTCAAGCGTGGCCAAGGCAGCTCGGGAGTCGAGGCAGATGTGCACTGGTAGTTCAGCGGGAACATCCAAGAGGGCAACGCACTGGATGGCCTCTCGGAAGGCGATGAGCTCCGCTCGGGTGCTGCTACAGAGGCGGCCAGCTGGGGCGCGGACCTCCACAGGGTTTCCAGCAGGAGGGACGATGAGAGCTTCGCCGCCGCTGTTTGCTACTCCGTCGCTGGCCGAGCCTTCTGTCCAAACCAGTGTCGCCAGGGATGGGCGCGAGGCGAGGTGGGATTCGGCAGCGTCAGCGCCGCGCAGAAGAGGAGCGGTCACCGGACGGTCCCACGTCCAGGAGGGAAGGTGATGCCGTTGGTCTTTGTCCGTGGAGGCAGCGTCATTTGCAGGCGCTGTTCGATTGGCAGGTCACCAGCCCCAGCGCTGTTGAGCGCCGCGCGGCCCACCTCTCGCCAGCCCGCAGTTGCCCGGAGCCGGTGATGGGGGCCTGGAGCTGCGGGCGACTCGGAGGGGGTCCTCTGGCAGAGGCTGGATGCCAGCCTCTGCCAGGACGGCGTGCGAGGGGTAGAGAGCGGGCAGCCGAACTACTGCGCTGCGGCGCGTAGTTCGCGGTCGATGAGTTCCGCATGGGAGGTCGACGCAGCAGGAAGCCAGGCTGCAGCGGCGTATTCTAGTGCGCCCCTCACCTAGCCGTTCGCCACCGTGCGCAGCTGATCCTCGCAGAGGCCTCACGAGCGGTCCGTGATTTTCCGCAGCTGTGCTGTTCGGGGTCACGGCAGTGTTCTCCAAAGTGGAGGAGCCTGTCGAATTTGACGCCCAGGAGTTTCAGGTGATCCGTTCCGGGGACTGTCTTGCCGGCCACTTGGATTGAGAGGTTTGCCGCGTCCTTGCTCCACTGCGAGAGAGCTACGACCTGCGTCTTCGCCCCTGTGATTCGCATTTTCTAGCGCTCCGCCCACCTCGCCATGATATCCGCCGCCTGCTGCGCCCGTGAGCGGGCCAACTCCATCGTGCAGCCGCTGCTGAGGGTTACAGTGTCGTCTGCGTACATGAAGACGAGGGTCCCCAGGGCGGTGCGAAGCTCATCCACCAGGTCAACGGCCCACAACGTGTAAAGCGTTGGGGCCAGGACTGAACCTTGGGGAAGGCCCGCGCGGAATGGACGTGCCTGGCTGCAGGTGCCATTCACTTAAATGCGTGCAGAACGGTCGCGGAGGAAGTGGAAGATCCACTCTGCCATGCAGCGGGGAATCCGGCGTAGAAGTGTCAGATAGAGCAGTGATGGTCGATGGTGTTGTATGCGCGGGCGAAGTCATATGCCACCAGCACGAATTTGTCTGCCGTCGCGCCGTCTCGGGGTCTGCCCCGAGCCTTAGGCTGGGGATCCGGACGCGCGGTAGACAGCGCGCAGCTGCGCGGGGGCGTAAGTTAACGCGGAGCGGCTTTTGGAGGGATCCATCAGCGCGCAGCTAAGTTGTGGCGGAAGTAGTGTGGTAACTCACCGTCTTAAGCGCTAACTTTCCGCGTCTTCTCAACAGCGCGGAAGACAGCGCGGAAGCCTGTATGATCCTTTTTAAGCAACGAAAAGGTTTTGGAAATGTCAATTAATCCAAGTTGTATGACTTGCGGTCGACAAAACATGTCTTTATAATAATAATCGAGGCCCACCAACTCCCAGCATCTCACTGGGAAATCCTCAGAAGAGACACAGGCGAAGAGAAACATAGATCACTGCAGATGTGCCAGTGGACCACCAGCGCTAACTGCCCTCCAATACACCTTTTTCGGACCAGGACGTATATCATGTTTCGTACCACTCACCGTCCCCGAGCGGCCTCGTCGAGGATTACATGGAACGCCAGCGATAACCCAGTTCACCCTGAGAACTGTGAGCGTGAGGATATCCATAGAAATGTCCCCGTGTCCATAGAAAGTCACCCAACCACTTGCAACATCTTTGGCGTTACTTAAAGGCCACTGTCAAAAAATCAGTCTTAACATACGCGTGACAGGCTAAAGACAGGCGGTGAACCCCCGTCGGAGTCGATAGATGATAACAGGGGCAATTGCCTGTTGTGCCCAACCCCCTCCCCTAGATCCGCTAGTGAACATGACTTGAATAGGTTTGAGAAAATGCACCGAATAACGTTTCGATTCGTGAATAAATTTCAAACTGAATTGCGCTGCACTTGCCGAGCCAGGCTTCCTGGGGCCTGCCCGGCTCATCTCTCCCACACTGCTCTGACTAATCCAATTTCGTGCGGCCAGTGTCCTGCTCATATAAATTGACTTGAGGTATGTTTAACATAAAAACACATTTGGATTAAGGCAAATTACATCGTTTTCACATGTATGTCTCCTTTATGTGGAAATCCCACTTTATAATGGTCACTATATAAGTATAATTGTCGTTTCTGGCTAAAGTTTTTCCCTTTATCCGATCTGAGCACTTTTATCATCACTTCACCTCCCAGCGCGGGGCCGTGTCTTCCTCTCATCCCCTTCCCCCCACAGTCGGCCAGGAAATCCGACACCGTTCAGCAGTCAGTAGGCTGTAACCTATGACGCGAGTTTACTACGGCCAGAAAAGCACCGTATTCTATGGGAATTTGAGCCTTAACGTCCATTTACTAAGGTCGCCAGAGGCAGGGAAAGAGGACGGTACACCAAAGTTTAGTATGCAAGCGAGATAAAAATCAAATACAAAAATAGTCACCACAATTTTCTTTCAAAATTAAGAAATGGCCGAACATGAGAAAAACACAAAACTCAAAAAAAAATTAAATGTATTTTGTTTCCATCATTTAGGAGAACGGAGATTCTTCCAAATTCCCAACTAAGACTAAATATGGCGCTCCAAAATAGCGGCAAACGCGCTTTGTTCACTCAGTTTTCAATAAAATAAAACAATAGGTATCGGACGCACTTAGTGTTTGCAAAGCTATTTATTAGACACTGGTTTGCAGCAGATGTGATTTGAGTTACAAAAACGTAGAGATCATGCATCACTGAACCCCCCGATCTTCAAAGGAAAACATATTTGTTCCTCAGAAGTCAAGATACGTGTGGGCCATATTTATTCCAAAAGGAACCACTAAAAGAGTGAGTTCTGCAGCTTTAAAACAAGTGATTGGATCAATGGGAGAAGCCCCCCCCCGAGTGTTGGTCAAAGTTCAATCTAGGCAGGTAAGCGTATTCTGGCCCACACGACGATTTTGGTGCTAAACAACAACCTGGTTGCCTGGTTTGCTTTAGTTCAAGACAGGAACACCAGATTGCACAAACCAAAATAGATGAGTGAGATGAATGCGGTAAACCGTGCAAGTTCAGTAGTGTTTATATTTTTGAGCGGCTGCAGCATTAACGTAGTAAGCGGAACACATCCTGTTTCCGTGTGTTCTCCTAGATGTTTGGCATGTGGACTCTGATATCAAGGCAGCATTGAGTGATCAAAAATTATTTCTGAGGTAGAAAAGAAAAATGGTATTTTTCTGGTCCTGCTGCAGCTGTGATCCAAAAACTTATTTAGTGTGAATTTTGAGATGCTAACTTGAAAACTTCCATATGTGATGTGTCTTGGGTACCAGCAGCGAGCTATTTCCAGCTGTCAAGATTGCTTAACTTCAAGCGTGATTTTTAGGTTATTGACCAGTGTGCAAAGTATGGCATTTTCGACGAGATCTCGTCGGTGCGAGTGCCCTTGGAGACAGGAGCGAGTGGTGCGAATTTTATCAACCTGGTGCGAATTTCAAGACTGGTGCGAGGAAGTACACTGAAAACCAAAAAAGGCTGAATAGTTATGAAGACACAGGATATAAAAAGTCCTTAACTAACTAATAAGAGAGGTAGTATTGCATCATGTGGGTAGGAATGTGTGAGTTTTCTCCCTGGTATATGGCAGATTGGTGCAAATTTTTAGGCTGGTGCGATAATTTTGGATGGCTGGTGCGACTCATCTGGCCTGCTGAACATACTTTGCAGACTGGGTTATTGAGTTGCATTACTTTTTTATAGGTGTAAAAAAATGGTCCCAGTTTCCATTCACAGTCTTGAGTGTGGCCACACATAGTTTTCGGATGCAATCAATATGGTTAGAGCTTTTGGTAATGGGAACCATTTTCAATCCAATTCTTGTAAATCCACATCCAACATGATCAGGCAATATTTGGCATTGTGATGGTAAAGATTTCCCTAACAGTGCAGAGATAAAGGAGAGTAGACTGGAGAGGGTATAACTTTCTTTTGTAGACAAAACAAAACTAAACAAAAGTGTATCAACACTTCAGCAAAAAAATCATTAACACAATTCATCAACGGAACAGTTAACCCTTAAACAAAACTATAAACACATGTGAAGGAGAGTGAAGAAAACTTAAATGGTGTACCAGAAATGTTGACAAATTCAAGATTGAAGTGTTCTATCAGTTACAGATCCTTTGTAACCAGCCAAAGTGCCATGGAAACTGTGATTGTTGTATCCTGATTCTCAGGTGTATCTGAATCGTCTCTAGCCCATGTAAACTGAGCCTTTAAGTTACAAATTAGTTAAAAATAGATGAGAAAAAGTTAGGCAGGACTAGGTACTAAATTTAAGACGTTTACAATGGGCTGCAAAAGTTGGCAGAATAGCATGGCTCCTGACAGAAAGTTTGAATATTTTGTCTGTGGGTACTGAACCAGAACTGGTATCCCACTGGGACATAGTGGGATTCAATATAAGTGCAATTCCCAAGCTGATTAGTCTTGCCAAGTTGGGATTGTGTGTGTGTGTGTGTGTGTGTGTGCACGTTTTTAGCTGCATTGTAAGAGAGTACGTAGTTTTGTCTAGATGCATGATTGCATGCAGGTGTAGTCCACCTGAAGATTTTCTTGGACCGAAACGTTGTGTTTTACCCTTCCCTGATTTTTTTATAGCTCATTGTTATCCTTATCCGCTCTCTGCTTAGTCTTTTGTTTCCTTCATTGTGGTTTTGGTCTAGAGATGGAGTTGTAGTTCACAGATAATGAATATAGTTCACACACAATATGAAAAACATATTAAAAACTTTATGTCAGGCACCTACAAAATCATGTTTTCCCCGCAAACGTGGAAATTAAAAAAACCGTCGTGTAAAATTACAGATTATCAATATCTACGCAGTTTTACGCAGACACGGTAGATTGAGGACAGGTATTGGTCTTAAAATGGCCAGAGTTCGTCCTTGCGTTTATTATATTTAACACGCCATTGACGGGGGGCGGGTACCCGCCCCCTCGGGTTTTTCGGAGATAGCAGAAAAACGGCGGCGCGTAGCGCCGCCGTACTTGTATACCTTTTCCCTCATCATTTTTACAACTTCTGTGAAAATTTTAAGGTTAGGTCATCTCAGGTCAGGTCACCAGTACAGGTCAAGTGACCCGACCTCAAAAAAAGTTTAAGATAGCATAAGTCGGAGCAGGGTGAACTTATCCGATTGAAACTCATATCACATAATGGCCCCACCGAGTTCTCTAAAATATGTTCCGGTATTTTTGATATCGATGACCCAAGGTCAGGTACGACGCATGACCTCTCCATTGGAAATACATGGGAAAAATGTTTTTACGGAATAACTCAGTAACGGATGGTGATAGAGCATTTATTTTAGCTGCATTAGACTCGCCTGGGCTTTGCGGTTCTAATGATATGCATTTTATATAATTTGACCCTGACCTGACCTCAGGTCAGGTCAAATCCTTGATTTGACCTAGCAAGGTCAAATTATATATCATCCGCTCCGGCTTGCTAAGAGGATTCATATAGTTCAAGTCGTTTTGCTCTATCTTTACTTGTTCAGATGTAATGCCCGAAAAACTGAATTTTACATGTTATCCCTATGACGGGCATGTTTGACCTCTCATGACCTTAAATGTGACCTGACAAAAAATGGTTCAAATGTTTTCGATGGAGAAGTGGATGGGCAGCCCAACGCCGTATACCGTTTTCGCTACCTACCGTGGTTCTCGAGATCTTAGGGGCGGGTACCCGCCCCCCGTCAATCGAAGGTGGCTCAGACCCCCGTCAATGCGCGTGTTAAGAAAGTAGTTCGGACAGAAATGCCTTTACATCCATTGGTATTTGACCAGAGACAAGTTAAGAAATTCCTGCTTTCCCTGTTGGCGTTTTACATAGACAAATCTAGGATTACCGATCGGGGGAACACCTTCCGGGGGGGTTAGGGCGCCATCCGGTCCGGGTTCGCCACTTTGACGGGAAAACCCTATCAGATGGGTGCAAAATCCTATCGGTGGGTGCCGATGTTCGCATCCTAGGGAGGGGTGGGAAGCGGCATTTGAGGGGGCGCCATAGACCTTTCAGGGGGCACCGTAATCATTTCAGGGTGTGCCGAGGGTCGATCAGGGGGAACACTTGCCCCCTTGCCCGCCCCCGGGATCCGCCCATGACGTTTTATTATCATGGTTATATGAGCCGGTGTTGTTTGAAACGGTTTCGCTAACAGCCAAAATAGTGTCCATGCGCCCCAAATGATAAAAAAACAGCAGGGGCGGGTCAGAGAGGGAATTATAAACCAAAACGAAACAGGAACCATGCTGCCTACTCTATTGGCGGTTGGTGCGTCATTGAGCCGGACAATTATTATTATTTTTACATAACTACTGGCATTCCTTGCATTGACCCATTGGTATTCCATATTGTCCGCTTCTTCCAATTTGGGAAGTGGGTACCGAAGTGGCATCTCTATCTTTGGTCATGTAGTGAAACATCTGAATGCTCACGAAGAGTTCTAAGCACTCACTTGATTGAGTAAAAACAACCATATCACTCGCAGTACTCCACCCGAGTGGTTAAAAGCCGAAGCCAAAACTGGGATTCGAACTTACCATCGTCTGATTTCTAGACCATCGCTCTAACCGCTGCGCTACGCGACCGCCGGCGTACGGGGTGTACGCCGGAAAATTTGCGGCTTACATTTGCATGGTTCTCGGAAATCGATTTTTTAGGCATTTCTGTACGTCTGACGTAAAAATGCCAAATGGAAAGTGGAAAGGGCAGAGAATAAGCCTTCCAATGACGACGTTATATTTTTCAACAGCCATAGGCTGTGGCTAGCGTGGTTGAAAATGAGCAATTTAACACGTAAGCCCTATGGAGCAGTCGCATTTGTACGCCGTAACAGTATATTGCTGCCAACTAACTTTGGAGGGGCTGGCCAGAGGTATTCACCGCCGCCTCGGATTGCCCTCCATGCACCGCGCTAATTCCCGCGGGCGCGGAGCTCCGCGCGATTGCTCTCTCCTGAACATCCCTCCAAATCGCTTACGCGCTGACTTCCGCTCAAATCAGCGCGGGCGTAAGGAGAGCGCGGGTGGAAGCTACGCGCAACTGGATCCCCCCAGCCTTAGGCTTTTTTCAGCCGTCCTGGACGGTTTGAACCAGGCATCCGAGGTTCTCTTCGGCAGCTCTGCCCCTTCGTAATCCGACTTGTTCCGGTGGTACAAGGGCATCGCGCTCGATGAGGTGGGACAGACGGGCACCAATCAAGCGCTCGGCGAGTTTTGCTAGGTTAGTATTAAGTGCAATGGGCATGTAGCTGGAGACGAGGTTGGGGTTCTTTTCGGACTTAATGATGGGTATTATGGTGGCTTCTCTCCACAAATTAGGCAAACGGGTTGAGAGCCAAGAGGGCTTGGTCAGATGTAGAACCGCTCCTTTTGCAATGGAGCCTAGGTTCTTCAGGTGCTCGGCGCAGACGCCGTCGGGTCCGGGAGCCCTCTTGGGTTTTAGCTTTTTGCGTTGGGCGTTCAGCTCTTCCAGGGAGAAGGGCTGGCAGGCCTCGGAGCGGGCAGAGCCACATTGGCATGGCGATTGGAGGCGTTCTCGGATAGCTGTCTTGGTGGGCTGGTCCCATTTCTTCGAACGGGTATGCTTGCTCACGGTCGCGTAAGTTTTGACGAATTCCGTCGCCTTTTTGCGGTGCATCACGGCTTCGCGGCCATGGTCCCCGTGAATGGCTTGGCCTAGGGCCGCTCTCTGGGTAGAACCTTCCATGCGGCGGAGGATTTTCGTAACCCGGCTGATATTGGATGGATTGTTCAGCTCTTCGCACGTGAGCTGAACAAGCGCGCAGACTGTGTCGTTTGTCCAGGCTCCGGTAGCCTGCGTCTGCCGCTGGCGCCTACGCGGCCTCAGGCGACGGGCGCCGTTTCCACGCTTTTTACCGACACATGGAACAGCCAATGGGAAGGCACGAGGCCTCGTCTGAACAGTCATTACAGTGCTATGTTATCGTCGCTATTAGCACACGCAGTGAAGAGGACGTCAACGAGCAGTGGAGAGAGGTCTTAATGTGCCCCTCCCCCTGAGATCGTGGAAACCAAGTGGGTTGGAATAATGCTCGTTGGGAGGTACCTGGGGGCGATGGTGATCTACCTTATGCTAAGGTTTCGTTGACCTATTTCAATATCTTCCAAGTCAAATGAGGTCGTAAATGTTGAATCTGGACTATGCTGGAGACCTATTGGGAAATGCCGTGATTACGAGAAAGAAACCGGGAATACCCCAGACGCGGACTAAGGTCATAGACGGAAGGTCCTGCACAATGCTCTGTGAAATTTTGAGGTCAAGGTTAGTGACACATGACGGAACAGTAAGACATATCCCCAATAATGTACAAGATGACTGGCATTAGCACTATAGCAGCCCTTAAGCGGGAAATGAGGTTTTGACAGAAAAATGTATTCGACCTTGACTTGTAACCTTGAATTTGACCTTCAGTAGCCTTATCTATGAAGTTATACAGTAGCATACATCATACCGAATAATGTCATCTGACTGGAATACTGGGGTCAATTACCTTGACCTGCGTTTTTGACCTTGACCTTCATGTTGGTTGACGTTACCATATGGGGCGTTCCAGGACAAATCGACCAGGCACCACCTGGATTATACATAGCATCGTCTCAGATTTCGTTCCAACTTCGTACTCAAGGTTATCAGTGGCGTAGAATTCAGATATGGCAATAGTTCAGTTCTCAAAATACGAGTTTTGGAGTTAGAGCTTGCTGAAATCGTGATAATCCGTGTTTTTGGAAAAAACACCGTACAACCATACAATCAGTATTTTGTGTGTAGTCGTTCATTACAGATGCTCAGTCGAAACGTGATTGTATTTAGAATTATATTATTCTGCTTTGAATATGTAGTTTTTTCAAAACTAATTATTTATAAGTTTTTGTAAATTTGTATTGGTTTTTTTACAATTGTTTTTCAAAGTGTGGCCAAATATTCACCTTAAAATAACCTACAGTAATTTTTTCGTGCCTGTGCTTTCTAATGACATTAATTAGATTTTGCGTTCTTGCCTTTGTCGATGTCTAATCATCCAAAGAGTGACGCACTCCCCGCGAAAATCGGCCGCCCGGTGCGGCCCACCGTGAGCCGACTGGCACTTCAGCCAACCGAAGGCCCTAAAAGATAAGGTTGGTCCAAGTTTCCTACCAAGCACATTTTAGCACCTTGCGGTAAATTGTTTCAATCTTGCTTAAAACAAAATATTTACAATGATTTCTTAGAATAACTACACTAAATTAGAATATTATAGACAAGTCTGGTCCTGGTTTTGTATTATATTGTTTTGTTTGAAACTAGTATGCTTTTTTGCAGATCCAGTATGTTCTAGGCTGGTATGACGCTAGATTTGCCAGATTTGCTATTTGTGCGCAACTGAGGCATAACTTAACGCATCTGATCTTTAGTGTGTTATTACGGAATTGTGATGAGTAGTGCCTGTGTTTGTGCTTCTTGTGCTAACGGTAAAGGGGACAAATAATACTAATTGATTTGGAAAATTCACTTCGTATCAGGGGCAGGGGTGCGGAGCCGAGAAAATTTTGGACGGCTCCGGCTCCGGTCCGGGGTTATGATTTTGGCTCTGGCTCTGGGTTAAAGTGTCCTAACGGCTCCGGCTCCGGGCAAAATAGTCGGCTCCGACCGGCTCCGGCTCCGGCAATGTACCTATATCCAAAATGTGGTCGACACGTTCTCAAGGGCGTGAGAGTCCATCAGATACAAAGTGATTATGTATTTGTACGAATGAAAAATGGCGACTGGATGAACGAACGCTCTTGACCACATGCCATAGGCCAGTGAACCTCAAAACTGGACCAACCTACACTGCAGTGTATTCGTATGGCAAACTGCACTGCACTGTTATGGCAAACAGAAATATGGGTCAGACATGCCCGCAAAACCACAAAAATTAAAGATACAACGATCAAGTAAAGCTTGGACGGCCCGCAAAGAAAAATTTCGATGAGCTAACAGTGTTCAACATCGAAAAACACATCAGATAGGCTGATGGCATAATTCCTTTTCGAGAAAGTTTAGAAGGGATCGTTCAACACATGGTGGCGGGGTTGCCTGCGCCATCGCATCGCACCTTCAGCCAGCACGCCGTCAAGATCTGGAGCCGGCGGACACTGAAGTATTAGTGGTGCAGATCGGCGATCACAGCACTATCTTTGTCGCGGTTTGTTATCGGGCACCAGACAGAGACAGCGACATTGAAGCGTTGTGTGAGTGTTTTGGTAAGTTCAGTGCGACAGGTAGCCCGACCATTGTAGTTGGTGATTTCAATTTACCGGAAATTGTATGGCCGCGCCAGGGCGGCCCTGTTTTAGACGTTAGATCACGCCGAGCTCTTTTATTTTTAGATCATCTTGACAGTGCTGGTTTTGCACAGTCTGTTCATGCCTCCACTAGGGGTGACGCCTGTCTAGATCTAGTCTTTTCCCATGGTGGTCATACTGAAACTGTTGTATCTGATGGCACTTTTGACTCTGATCATCATCAAACCATTTCTCAGTTCCGAGCGCTCTCCGTGAAAGTGCCACTCCGCCTCTCCCTTACCCACCCAAGTATGGTTACTGCAGCCCTCAGGTGACAACAACCATCCCTATAATCCTAACATGAAACCTGAGTGACTGAGTGCTGGGGCACCTGCCTGAAAAGGCAGTTTTAAACGTTTTATCTGGAATGGGATATGTGTGGGTGCAGATGCATTAGCCTCACGAGGCCCTTTTAACCGTTTTATCTGGTATGGGATATGAATGAGTGTGTATGCACTGACCTGGCAGAAAGGTCATTTTAAAGTATGAAGTTGAGTGAGTGTGTAATCCTAATCCCATGTTGTTGTTACCTGCAGCGCATGGTTGTTGCCTGCAGCGCATGGTGAAGCTTGCCTCATACTGGAACAGAGGAAGACAGCAATGCTAGCTATACAGCAACGCTGTTCCATAATCGACGATTGACTGCTGCAGTTCTGATCACATAAATATGTTGAGGTCTCGCGCCACCGGTCTCGGCCTTTCCTGGGGTCTCGCGCCACCGGTCTTAGCCTTTCCTCTTATCTTCCTATGTCCCTATTTCAAATGTTGGTTTCAAATGTTGCCTGTTGTTTTTGTTGTTGTTGTTTGCTGTTGTTTTTTTTGTACGCATCCTAGGAAAAAATAATGATGATAATAATCATGTCAATTGACAATATCACAACATACTAAATAATGATAGCCATAAGCAAATTGTGGTGCAATTGATGATGTTTCAAGCCTTTCATCCTAGTAACTGAACCATCCTAGTAATTAAGCCTAATTTATTGTTCTAAACTTTCATTTAAATCAGTATGTTGAAGTGTTTAGGTGTCTAAGTGCTGAACTCAAAGCCGCAATCATGACTTTGTGTGTGGTGCTGGATATCTCATACGGAGATACACGGGCGCCACCTATACAAGTTAGATGGCGCTGGCGCTGAAACCTCAACTGCGGTACCATACTTCTATGGCTGAGACAACTATGAGTATATGGTCTCTAAAATTTACAAATTAATCCGTTTTGATCCACATTATATCAAGTAGGTTATACTCTAGCTTTTGGTGGATGGTCTTGTGAACCCTTGGATCCTGGATTCCCTGGTGATGAAACATTGAAATCTACTTTTGTACATAGCTTATGTGTTTCATGTGTCTCTTTTTTATTCCGTGTTTTGTCTTTGGCAGGCATTAGGGATGAGTATGAACCTCTTAGGATTATTATTTGGTCTTCAGACCTTGGTTGTCTTTTTCATGTGCAGCACCGCCCGCATCTTTCTTCCCTTGTGGAATGTGTTTCTTGTCACGCATTGGTCATTTTGAAGTCAGAAAAAGGAAAACTTTAACAACTTGAAATTTGGTTGCTACATTATAAATAAAATTGCTTATATGAATAGTTTTGAACTAAGACTGGAAATGATCTTATTATACATTCTTGAAAAATAACGATATCATGGTAAAAGGTCTCTTTAGTCATTTGATTTCACATCCCACAACTGAATTTGACCATCGCTTTGACAAAATAACATCAGACTGTCAATACCATATGCTTCCGATTAACACTGATGTTAAAGAAACATTTTCTGTCATCCATATTAACGCCCAATCAATTAAAAACAAATTTGATGACTTCCGTAACATACTTAGCAAGTCTGATGTTAAATGGTCAGTTATTTGCATTGCGGAAACATGGCTTAGAAAGGACATTGAGAATTATTTTGAAATTGACGAATATAACCTTTACGCCACCAGTAGAATTAACGTCCAGGGGAGGAACAGCTATCTATGTACATAAACAGTATGACAGCAAGAGAAGGGTGGATCTTGAACTTTCCCAAACTGAATCGACATTCGTTGAGCTGACTAATTTAAAAGGAAAACATACAAAAACTTGTGATTGGTGAAATTTACAGACCTCCAAGTCAAGACTACAACATATTCATGGAAAAAATTGAGAGTATTCTAGGACTATTAGATAATTGTCAAATGAAATGTATATTGGCAGGAGACTTTAACTTAGATCTCTTAAAAATGCAAGAAGACAGAAAAGTTCTGATGTTTATGAATTTGATGCAATCATACAATTTATTACCCTTAATTTCAAAACCAACCAGAATATCAACACATGGGGGCTCCCTTATCGATAATATATTCATAAATGATCTAAATCAAGTGCGTTCATCGGGTATAATAATTGATGACCTATCTGATCACCTTCCTATCTATATGTGTATCAGTAAAATCAATAGAATTTAACAGAAGGAAACCAGTAAAAATTTTTGATAAGAGAAAGGAAACTGAATTAAATGACTTCCTGGTATCCAAATTGCAAAACTTTCAGAACATAACCGATCCAAATGAAGCTTGTAAAGTAATCATAAATGCCTATAAAATGGGAGTTGAAGAGTTTTCTAAGTCCTTTGTGCCTAGTAGAAGAAAAATCCCAATAAAGCCATGGATCTCACCAGGTATTTTGGCTTGCATTAATCAGAAGAATAAACTCTATCGGAAATATATTCTATCTAAAGACAAAGATAATTCAAATAATAGGAATGTTACGAACCAAACCATGAGGAAAAATATAAGCAATATCGAAACATACTGACTAAAATAATTAAAGATACTAAGCGAGATTATTATAAACACATGTTTGAGTTGTATAAGGGTGATGGAAAACAAACATGGAATTTACTAAATGAAGTAATTAATAGAAAAACCTCTAAAACTAGCTCATACCCCAAAGTTTTCACTGACGAGAAAAACAAACGTTATGAAAATGAGGATATCTCAGATGGTTTCAACGATTTTTCTCTTCCGTAGGTTCGAAACTGAAAAGGAAATCCCAGTGTCTGATGTAGATCCAACAAGTTATATTGAAAATTATACACATCCCCACATCTTTCGGAACTCTCAACTAACCAGCAACAGATTGAGGATGTTATCAAATCGCTAAATTCTGTGGGTGGTGGCGTTGACGGCATAAATACTCATCTCCTCCTTTGCACTTACAAAAGATGCCTTAACAACTTGACATACTTTTTCAACATTTGCTTGCAAAATGCTGTGTTCCCAGATATTTTGAAAATTGCATCGATTGTGCCTGTTTATAAATCTGGCAAAACGATAAATTCACAAACTACGTCCCATTTCCTTGTTGCCCATTTTTTCCAAGATTCTTGAACGACTGATTTATAATTACTTTTCGGATTATCGACTCAACATGATATTTTGTACCCATTGCAATTCGGCTTTAGGAAGAAGCATAGTACCTATATGCCATTGGCGCACCTCTATGACAATGTGACAAAATCTCTGGAAAACGGTCATGTTTCGTGTGGAATATATCTTGATTTGAAAAAGCGTTCGATACGGTTAGTTTAAGTATACTCTTACGTAAAATAAATAAAATTGGCATACATGGAAAATTATATAAAATCATTTGCTCCTATGTATCAAACAGATATCAAAAGACAAGGATAAATGAAACTGTATCAAAACCTAGAAAAATAGACATGGTGTTCCACAGGGATCAATTTTAGGGCCTTTGTTATTTATAGTATATATAAATGACCTTTATAAAGTATCAAATGACTGTACATTTTACTTGTTTGCGGACGACACTATTATTATCATAACATAAGAAAATTCAGTAAAGCTTCAGCTTAAGGTAAAAAATATCCTGCCTAAAGTATCAGAATGGTTCAAAGCAAATCGTCTATCATTAAACGCGTCTAAATCACATTATCAACTTTACTCTGGGTGTGCATTGGAAAATCTTGATGTGACTTTGAACAGTGTACAAATCTCAAGGGCGAAAAATATACGTTATCTAGGAATAAATATTGACGAAAAATTAAAATGGGACTCTCATATTTCAAATTTATCCTCAGTTATAAGTAGGAATCTCGGCATAATGAGCAAAGCTAAATTCTTTATGTCAACACGTGAATTACTTTGTCTTTACAATGCCTTAATCTTGCCCCATTTAAGTTATTGCGCGCTTGTCTGGGGTAGTAATTATGAATCCAGACTAGATAAAATCATTAAACTTCAAAAACGAGCAGTTAGAATTATAACGAAGAAACCCTTTTACTATCCAACGAATGAACTATTTCTTGAGCTAAAAATTCTGAAGTTTCCAGAACTAGTATCGCAACAAAAAATAGTTATTCTATCAAATGTATTGAATGGTACGATGCCAACTGTGATGTCTTCAATGTTTCAACTCCACCGAGCAAATAACACTAGACTAGTACAACATTTGAAGTACCTTTAGCCACCACAAATTACAGAAAATTTTCTATTACATGTTCTGCACCAGAAATTTGGAATAAAACTTTATGAGCCAAATTTAGGACTACGGAAGATGTACCCTAAACAAAAACACACTAAAAAACATGTAAGGGATATCTTCCTTGCCAAATAAAGAACAAATAATTAGTAACCAACGTGACCATGGCCGTGAAATTTATAGTGGGGAAGACATGTGAACCTTGGTAATTGGGCTGCACATTGAAGACTAATTGTGTCCCAATAAATGCCTCCTAGTGTATATGTGTAGGTTTGTGCGTGTTGCATGGACGTTGTGCATGTTGCATGGACGTTGTGCGTGTACGTGTACGTGTGCGGTGTGTGTGTGTGTGTGTGTGTGTGTGTGTGTGTGTGTGTGTGTGTGTGTGTGTGTGTGTGTGTGTGTGTGTGTGTGTGTGTGTGTGTGTGTGTGTGTGTGTGTGTGCGTGCGTGCGTGCGTGCGTGCGTGCGTGCGTGCGTCTGACTCCCTGCTGCGCTTGCTTGCTAGTTTGCCTGCTCGCTTGCTTGCTTGCTTGCCTATGCCTGCATGTCTGCCCTAATTTGCTTACTGTCTTCCGAGTTCTCTGGCGAATGTTACTAGGCCTCTATCTTTTTGCCAGAATCTCAGAGGGGCTAACACGAATCTCCAGTTTTGGGTAGTCCCGTTTGGAAAAAGACTAACAATCTAACCGGTAATGAGCTAAATTATTGTGCATTTAACCTAAATAGACCTTATTCCTGCTCCCTGTATATTTACAGGGAGCTACTACTGGCAGTTTTTACTAATAGTATTGATATTTATTATGCTTTCTCTAAGTTACTTTCTTTTTCCTAGCAGGGCGTGCCGCGACTTGTAATATTTTATGTTCTGGTGGTGTTAACGTAAGGGTACTGTTGTCGTTGGGATCGCGGAGGGGCACGCCTGGCTACCCGATTAAATGGGTGGCGGACCTTTTCTAGCAATAGAATTGCATGAAAATTTAAAAAAGTGCTGAAAGTCACCAGAACGACGGGTTTTGATTACCGCAGAGCGGATTTCGATGGCCTGCGTGCCTCTCTGCGTTGTTTGCCCTGGCTTCTGCTTCGTGACTTGGGTGTGAACGAAGCTGTTGCGGTCTTTTACGATCTTGTGAACGCTGCCATAGCCGATTTTGTCCCAACGGTTTCACGTTCCCAACGATTTCCTCCCTGGTTTGACTGGTACGTGCAGCGTGCTCTTAGGGACAAAGACCATGCACACCGTGTAAAAAAGCGCGACCCTTCTCCAGAAAGCGATCTTGTATTTAGTAGAGCAAGAAACAATTTTAAAGCTTTATCTAACGCGAAATATCGTAATTACTTACTGGGCATCGTTGGTGACTTCCGTGAGAACCCAAAACGTTTCTGGTCCTTTATAAACTCATTGAAATCGTCTCATCAACGGCCACGCGTTCTTGTCGCAAACAGTCAACAATTTTCAGATCCCACCAAATGCGCAAATATTTTCAACGAAACCTTCGCCTCCAAATTTTCGGATCCCAACGTTGACACGCTACCAAACGCCCCGGACTTTCACTGTTCCATTCTTCAAGAGTTTACCGTTCCCCCACGCAAAGTTCAGGCCCTGCTATCTAGCATTGGAAAGCACAAAGCGTGCGGGCCCGACAATCTAAGCGCCAGAATTTTGCATGAGTGTGCTACCGAATTGGCAGTGCCTCTCGAAATCATTTGCAAATTGTCAGTCGCTCAAGGTGTTTTCCCACATATTTGGAAGGATACAAATGTCATTCCCATTCACAAAAAAGGAGACAAAAAGAACCCAGGCAACTACCGCGGTATTTCGCTTCTTCCTCTTTGTTCGAAAATTTTAGAAAAGGTAGTCTGTGACTCTCTTTTGGCCCATTGTCTACCATCTATTCCCAGCAGTCAACATGGATTTCTCCCAAATCGTTCATGCGTCTCAAATCTTGCCAACTTTCTAAAACACAGCTGGGATTCGATCCAGGAGGGTGTGCAGACTGACTCTGTCTACACTGATTATTCTTCGGCTTTTACGAGTGTAAACCACACGCTTCTTCTTCACAAACTAAAATCTTTCAAAATTACTGGTCGCGCGCACTCCTGGATTGAATCCTACCTGACTAGTCGTCGCCAACGAGTTATACTAGAGGGCCAATCTTCCGAATGGTGCGCTGTAAGGTCCGGGGTGCCTGAGGGCAGCGTGTGTGGCCCGCTCTTGTTTATCTGCTACACAGCAGACATCCCCCTCATCATTCGAACCAACTGTATAAGCTTCGCCGACGATCTTAAGTTGTACCACCGAATTTCGACAAAAACAGACAGTGATGCCCTTCAGGCTGACATCAACGATTTAGTAGAATGATCTAAAATTTGGCGTTTAAAATTGAATCCAGATAAATGTAGCGTTATATCATTTTCTCTCCGAAAATCTCCGATCCTTACCACCTATGTACTGGATGGTACGCCGCTGGAGCGCCGTACAGAGACTAGGGATCTCGGTGTTATACTCGACAGTAAGCTAACTTTCGCTCCACACATAGACCACACCGTGGCCAAGGCCAATAGAATGCTTGGCCTCCTCATACGAAGTTTTCAGACCTCGCGCCAGTGCTGCCGAGTCAGACTCAAGCACACTTCTATTCTTTGTGCTTATTATGCCCATGTAAGATCCATCCTGGAGTATGGTTGCGTTGTATGGGCAGGGTCTGCTGCATCCCACCTGAAGCGCCTAGAAAGGGTGCAGCATAAACTTCTCATCTGGTTGGCCTCATTTTCGGACCGTCCGTCAGCCAGGCTTGACTATCCATCTCTTTTGACTCACTACAAAGTGCGTAGTATTAAGGATCGTTTTGCTCAGCATGACCTCTTGTTTTTGTTTAATCTTCATCACGGAAAGTTTGATTGTTCTGACCTGGTTTCCGAGTTCGGTTTGTCTGTGCCGCGTCGAACGTCGCGTTCTCCCTCTTTGTGGGCAGTTCGGTTTGCGCGTGTTGGTACTGTGCAGCGCAGCCTCTTCATCCGCGTGGCCGTCACATGTAACAGTTTCTTCAACGCATTTCGTAATGTTAATTTCTTCGCAGACTCGGGCTACACATTTAAAACTAATGCTATCAAATTCACGGCAACCTTAGGAACTTTCTCAGGATAGGCAGTTGTGCAAATGTTGAGCGTTATGGATGTTCGTGGAATGCTTCCATTGCTGAATGTATTTATTATCTGACTTTACTGTTTCAAATCACATGACTGCATCAGTAATTGGGCAATGCTTGTTGATGTTTTTTACCAATACAGAATACAGAATACAGAGAAAAATCGAAACCAACCACCCTACTGCCCAGGGCCCAGCAGCTGGTTCACTCACTACACCACCCAATCGCGGTTGGAGCGGAGCAGCAACATTGCCTCCAATATGTCTGCTCTTAGTCTGGACTTGAGATCAGTAAGCAGTAGCTTCATCGCGGAGAACAGCCTCTCCATGAACACCTGAGTAACTGGTAGCGCGGCCATTACCAGGCTAGCCGGCTAGATGATGGCTGGATATCTATCTAAGATGTCTCATACGGTCGCCCCCTTTAGGCGACCCAGGTTTTTGAAGTCGGCTAGTGCCGCATCGAGTGACGAGGATGCTGCTTTCTGCGCCTTTTGCCCTCGATTCTCGACAGACCTGCTATAAACTACTTCCCCGATTACATGATAGCTCACCTGGAGGGGGGGAGGGGTGGGAGCAAAGATTTTATTGCTCGACAGACCTAGTGTAATCACCTTTTTCAAAAATTTATTCGGCCTTTGGGGGGACCAGAAGATAGTCTGCCCCCTTCCAGGGCTTTGGGTGGGGGCATGGCCGGAATGTCCTCCCCCTGTGTCTGCCAACAGGGGCGGATGCAGGCCGACGGTATGGGGTAAATCGTAAAAAACATGTTTTTTAAGAGAATCGGCAAAATCGCCAAAAATTGGGCGGTTTGGGGGCAGATGCCTTTTCCCTCCCACCATGGATCCGCCAGTGTCCGCCAATGCTTTCATTTGTTGCCAATTTCTGCCCATGCTAAATGGCCGGAGCGCATCACCTGCCCGAGAGTGAGACTGTCTACGGAACACCCTAGTTGCAATATTTCACTAATCTCGATATACAAACATATTGAGAAAATGTAGCATTTCAGGTGAATAAATGTGTTTCCATGCGACATCACACGAGGTAAAATCTAACCATTTCACGGTTGATTTTTGGTGATTTTAGAGCTCTTTGGGAGCCGGAGCCGGACCATTTCTGACGGCTCCGGCTCCGATCAAAAGTGTTTCGGCGGCTCCGGCTCCGGGCAGAATGGTCGGCTCCGACCGTCTCCGGCTCCACATTAGCCTGAGTCGAGAAATTTGAAAGGCATTTTTAAAAAAATGCCAGCCCTAGGTTTGGTGCCTCTTGGGATGTACTTTCAGGATATGCCTAAAAATATATATTTTTTAAGTTTAGCTTTGCAAAAATGGACCTAAAAATGACATTTTCACATGCTTCTCATATTTTGACTATGTATAGGTATATTTATCCCGGATAAAAATGCGATTCAATATGCTTAACTAGACCTTCTGAGTGTTTTTCGTTGCTCAATATAAAAGTGGAGTGTATCTACAATGCGTTCTCGACTCCATTGGTGCTGGAATTCTCGTTATTTGCATTGGATACATTCTCGCAAAGTATTACCTACGATACTATACTCTTAGAAGCTTTTCACTTGATACGTAGTTACGTCCCATGCTTACAATTCCGAAGACATTCATACAAGTTCGATGTTTATTTCAAAGAATTTCTAGCATTGAGAATACTTAATTTTTTAAGTTTGCGAACACAAGCCTGAAAACATGATATTTTAAGGATCAGAGACTGCCTTATGAGGCATGCCAAACGCACACCGCGAAAATTTCCAGACAATGTATATTGATTTTTACAATACAACCATCCATAGCTCAAACGTTTACTCCAAAGCATCCTTACGTTGATACCGTACATTCGTCAGTCAGCTAGTGATTGCACAAAGATCATGTGCATCAGAACATCTGGGAAGGCGGAACATCATGTCCAGATCCTACTCATATCCCACGAGGTTAGCCAGATCTCTCTTTGAGGACAGAATGGGCATTATCTCCCTGTTCTCAGCTCTGGTCCTCACAAAGCCGTCCCTTCTGCTGAACCCACACACAGAGCTCGCAGCCACCGTCACCTCCTTCACTGCACGCTCCTCACCCTGAGTGTGGACGCAAGCTCTCGGTGGCGCCCGGGACGCCTCTTCCAGCTGCAGCAGCTCCTCTCGGCTCATCTTGCATGTCATGATCGGCTCATGTGCTCCACTCCAGCTGATCAGATTATCCAACTTATCTGCCTGAACATGCAGTTCGGGGTGCTTTCGAGCTCGTGGTCGCATGTCACCCTCCCCCTCTTTCCTCGCAGCTTTAAAATCTGCCTCACTGCGAACCTCCTCTCTGATCTATCTTCGCTGCTCAGCATGGTGAGTAGGATTGCCTCGCTATGCGCGTTCCACGAAGAGCGGCACAGACTGGGAAGCAGCATCTTCTGCACTCGCGATGACTGAAGTCTAAACAGCCTCAGTTCTTTCAGCACATGCCTGGGCCCCTCCAGAAAGCTGTGCTTCACCTTGATCAGGAAGAACATGGGGAAGTACACAGACACAAGGTAGGTTACGATGCTCTCCAGGTTCTTGTAGAGTTCTCCCTGTAGCCCATGCTCTTTTGTCCAGAGCTCCAGGAAGGCGCTTCCGGTGTTGAGCCATCGACTGTGGACGCACTTACCGGTCTTGCGGAGCTCCAAATCTCGTGGCAGCTCACCCGTCCTTACTGCTTGACATCTTCAAAACGCCCCGTTGGCATCAGCTGACAGGGAATTCACAATGTCGGGTGGGAGGGGGATCAGGTCAGGCCCCACTGAGATGGCTGGGAAGCTTGGGTTTGTCCTCATACCAGCTGTATTTTTCAGCAGCTGACCGAGAGGACCCGAGAAACCGTCCTTGCTGGTGATTGGACCGTCCAACTTTTCCATAAGACTCCGGAAGCCGAGCTCGTTTGTGTGAATTTGGCAGATGATCCAGTGAAGTTTTCTGCCAAGTTTCTTCTCAACCCAGGCGATGATTCCTCCCTTATGTCCTGTGTTGGTGTTCGTTGAGTCACCAGAAATCATTTACAGCTTCTCATCAATGCCGTATGACTTCATCCATTCAACTAGCAGGTCTGCGACGACTTCAGCTGGGTTCTTCTTTAGCTCCTCCGCAGGCACGTGCTCCTCAGGTCTGTCAATATATCCAGATGGTTCATCTTCACCATCCACGACGTCTCTATTTCCTGGTTTGGTGAGATGAGTAAGGTATCGTCCCTCGCTGTCTGTCACTGTGTAGTGCTCTTCGATTTGTACCCTTGGAAAGAACGTTTGCGTCTCTTCGTCAAAGTGTCTGACCTTGGTGGGATCCTGTCGGGCATCAAACATGATGCTGATGATGTCTTCATCATGTGATCTTCTCTCGCCTCTGGAACTGGCATCCTTGAGGAGCCTATCCCTGGCTCGTTGCACTTTGGCGGGGTCCACGGCCAGGAAGGAGGCGTCAGGGGGAAGATGGCCACTCTTTATTAGGTCACCCACGTATGCAGTAGCGACAGCTGCTGCCAGGGGCGCAGCCAGGGGGGGCACAGGGGCACGTGCCCCCCCATCGGTGCCGGGGTGCCCTTTTGATTGCCAGGTGGTGTGCCCTCTTTGGGCCGTGCCGCTCGAAATTTAGTACCCTACGTCGTTGAGCCTAGATGGAACTGGACTGCATTTAGTGATTTAAGCTATTGTTTGACAATGAAGTGCCTTTTTGGTCAGTTAGGGCATTCTGTCGCCTTCCAAGCACCCGGGAAGAGTATAGGCACGTAATCCGTTTCCAGATAATGCCTCATCGTCGCCAATAATCGTATGGACAGAGCAAATCTGGTGCCCCTTGAGCTCATTTGGTGCCCCCTGAGCGCTGGTCTTGAACCCTGGAGCTGATCATGTGCCCTCTGAGCTGATCTGATGCCCTCGTAGTCAATATGGTGCCCCCCTGAGAAAATAATTGTGCCTTCTGAATCTATATAATGTTCTCTGAATAAGTCTGGGATGCCTCCGAGCTTGCCTGCTGCCCTATTAGCTGTTTTAGTGCCCCTTGAGCTGATCCGGGCCCCTGAACTTATTTAATGCCTCCCGGAGTTTATCTACTGTCCAGGGGGCACAAGGGGCACGTGCACCCATCGGTGCCGGGTGCCCTTTTGATTGCCAGGTGGTGTACCCTCTTTGGGCCGTGCCGCTCGAAATTTAGTGCCCTGCGCCGTTGAACCTAAATGTAACTAGACTGCATTTAGCGATTTCAACTATTGTTTGACAACTAAGTGCCTTTTTGGTCAGCTAGGGCATTCTGTCGCCTTTCCAAGCACCCGGGAAGAGCATAGGCACGTAATCCGTTTCCAGATAATGCCTCTTCGTCGCCAATAATCGTACGAGCGGAGCTCATCTGGTGCCCCCTGGAGCTGATCATGTGCCCTCTGAGCTGATCTGGTGCCCTCGTAGTCAATCTGGTGCCCTCCCTGAGAAAATAAGTGTGCCTTCTGAGCCTATAAAATACTCTCTGAGTTAGTTTGATGCCTCCGAGCTTGCCTGGAGTCCTTTTAGCTGTTTTAGTGCCCCTTGAGCTGATCCGGGCCCCTGAGCTTATTTAATGCCTCCCGGAGTTGATCTACTGTCCAGGGGTGCAGCCAGGAAGGCACAGAGGACACATGCCCCCATCACTGCCGGGGTGCTCTTTTGATTGCCAGGTGGTGTACCCAATTTGGGCCGTGCCGCTCGAAATTTAGTGCCCTGCGCCGTTGAACCTAAATGTAACTGGACCGCATGTAGCGATTGAAACTATTGTTGGACAACTTAATACCTTTCTCGGTCAGCTAGGGCATTCTATCGCCTTTCCAAGCACCCGGGAAGAGTATGGGCACCTAGTATGTGTCCACCTAATGCCTCATTGTCGCCAATAATCGTACGGGTAAAGCCGATCTGGTGCTCCTTGAGCTCATCTCGTGGCCTCTCAGCTGGTCTTGGCCCCTTAAGCTGATTACTTGCCCTCTAAGCTGATCTGGTGCCCCTGAGTCAATCTGGTGCCCTCCTGAGAAAATAAGTGTGCCTTCTGAGCCTATAAAATGCTCTCTGAGTTAGTCTAATGCTTCCGAGCTTGTTTGGTGCCCTAATAGCTGATTTAGTGCCCCTTGAGCTGATTTGGGCCCCCAAACTTATTTCATGCCTCCCCAAGTTGATTCTGTCTCCTAAGTCAATATGGTACCTCTTCAGCTGATTAGGTGCCCCCTCAACTGATTATTGATGTCTCCTTAGATGGTCTGCCCCCCCTGAGCTGGTTTGGTGGGCCCTGAGCCCACCTTGTGTCCCCTGAGCTGTTATGTTGCTCCCTGAGCTGATTAGGCTCCTGCCATAGTCTGGGGGGCTGGGAGCTGATCTGGACCCCGAACGGATCGATCTGGTGCCACCTGAGCTGCACTAATGCCCTTTAGTCGATCTGGTGCCTCCTGAGCCCATCTGATGCCCCCCTGAGTAATCTGGTGCCCTTTAAGCTGATCTGGGCCTCCTTACGTGATTTCATGAGCATTCTAAAGCCCTGAGCTGAGCTGGGCCCACAGAGGCTGATGAGGGCCCCTGAGATGGTATGGGGCTCCTGAGCTGATTAAGTGCCTCCTGACTTGATCTGGTATTCCCGAGCTGGTCGGGGACCACTGATCTGATTGTTTGTCCCCGGAGCTGATCTGGTGCCCTATGGGCATCTGGTGTGCCCTGAGCAGCTATGGGGCTTTTGAACTGATTGGGCCCCGAGCTTGTGAGGGATCCCTGAGCTGATTTAGTGCCCCTGACTTGAACATGCCCCCTGTGCTGATCGATCTGGTGTGCCCTGAGCAGATATACTGCCTCCTGAACTTAACTAATGCCCCCTGAGTCGATCTGGTGCCTGCTGAGTCATCAGTGTGTCTCCTGAGTCCATTTATTCCCTCTGAGCTAGTCTGGTGCCCCATGGATAATATGGTGCCCTTTAAGCTGACCCGGGCCTCCTGGGTTGATTACGTGATTTCCTGAGCAGCTCCCAGGCCCTGAGGTGAATTGGGCCCACAGGGGCTGGTGAGGGCCCCTGAGATAGTATGGGGCTCCTGAGCTGATTAAGTGCCTCCTAACTTGATCTGGTATTCCCGAGCTGATCTGGGCCCCGAGCTAGTCGGGGACCACTGATCTGATTATTTGTCCCCGAGGCTGATCTGGTGCCCCATGGGCCGATCTGGTGTTCCCTGAGCAGCTCTGGGGCTTTTGAACTGCTTGGTCCCCGAGCTGGTGAGGGATTCCTGAGCTGATGTAGTGGCCCTGACTTGATCCTGCCCCCTGACCTGACTTGAGGCCCCTGAACTGATCTGGGGCCCCACGAGCTGATCTGGGGCCCAAGAGTGGGTTTAGGTTCTGAGTGTACACTAAGCTGGTCTGGGCGCTGAGCTTGTGAGAGCCCCTAAGTTGGCTTGAGGCCCCCTGAGGTGATCTGGCGCCTTAAACTGTTCTGGGGCTTCTTGAACTGGTTTAAGGCCCTATGAGCCTATCTGTGGCCCATTGAGCTAGTCTGATGACCTCATCTCTGGGACCAATGAGCTAGTCTAGTCCCTGGGTGAAGCATGAGCTGCTCTGTGGCCTGATCTACATCAGGGGCCCCTGAGGTGGTCTTGAATAGACAGATAATAATAACACAAGGCCAACTCCCATCATTTCGGGACAGGGTCACTGAGCTAGTCTAGTCCCTGGAGGCACAACTGGGGGATGGGTGAAGCTGCTCTGGGGGCCTCTGATCCACATTTGGGGGCCCCAGAGCTGGTCTTGAATAGATGGGGAATAAGAACACAATGGAAACTCCCCTTGTAAGACGGAGCTAACGAGGAATGAGGAATCTCTAAAACGGCTTGTGATACCTAGGCACCCCAGGTTATATAAATTGCTTATTATACTGGTGGATTCTGGGAAGGGATGATAAAAAGACATGTGCCCCAGAGCTCAGAGCACAGTCCCCTAAACCAGGATTTCTACTAATTAATTTAAATGAAGAACTAGTTGTAACAATTTTCAGCCCTGTCACACCATCCCCATCTAAACCACCGGCCTGTTCACCTTTTATTTACTCTTAACTGGGACCGATGCTTGAGAATATGGAACTTAATAAACGAGTTCAAAAGGTATCTCCCAAATTTTTCCGGCAGCAAAAATGTGTTGTTCCAAAGACACTATGCCACTCCTCGTCCCACGGCGATTGTGGGAGGCAAGGAACTTAATCCGCGTTCAGCCAGGGCTCACTCGTCACGACAAAACCAGTGGGCATAACAAAAAAATTTCGACTCCAATATGCCTTAACCTGCACATTGTAACAGATATCACATGCTCCGCTGATGTTAAGTACTTGCATGAGTTGGCTGTCCTTAAATCTATCCCAAAAAGTAGTGTTTTGGCTACTTCCATGGCTTTTGGTGATATTTTGTTCCTTTTTTCGGTTTTAATCGAGTTTTCCTTCTCCGTCAATTATTTCTTTGCATTTTTATTGAACCAAAGATGCCCAAAAAATGATATAAACAAAGATATAGTAAGTTGTTTTAGGTTACGTTAAAAAGTGCCCTTTTTTCCCCGGGGTGCCCCTCAAAGTTGGTGTGCCCCTCCCATACGAAAGCTCTGGCTGCGCCCCTGGACGTGTCCCCCACTCGTGATTCAGGAGGATCCGTCCTCCCTCGATTTTGGACCCAATCTATTTGGCTTGCATTTTCTCCGTTACCTGGGTGAATGTACATAAATGTGCTGGTGAAGTGTCGTCGTTTGTGTTGCACATGCAGCCAAAATTCTCGGAATTTTCCTCCTCCCCGTCATCCCTAGTCCGGGGTCTGTCCCCCCTCACAGTAAAAATCCGTGGCGACGCCTCTGCCCTTGGCTATGAAGTGGCTGATGTAGTCATGGAAACAAGTCTCACAAGCTATCTAACAGTATACGCCCTTTCGTCTTTTTTATTGTAGTGTTTGAAGTAGCCCTCTCTGAGACCCGGGCGAGGGAGGATGGGAGATACACTGTGATGAGGGAGAATTGGAGCTTAGGAAACTTGAGCTGCTATTGTCACCATAGTGCGAAGCAAAATACACCTTTTTAATATCTTGGCGTATTGGCCAGTTGACCACTGATACCGTAGCCCCTCTTCGGAAAGTTTTACACCAGCTGTGTGTGTCTATCTCAAACATGAACGCCGGTGGGGATCTATTAGAGGTGTTTCAGCGTTTTCTTGACGAAGTGAACCAGAGATGTAGAGACCCGGGCGCATCGCCTTGAATTCATTGGTGCTCACTGGTGGATCCAGGAGCAACTTTTGGAGGGGTCAAACAAACGTTTTGGGCGGGGGGGCGAAATCGAGAAGAAATAGAAAAATCATAGTATTTTCAAAGAAACCACTGAAAATTTGGTCCTAGGGACCAAAGATACTGTTTTAGGCTTAGGTATGGGCCACGACATTCCCCCCTCCTGGATCTGCCAGTGTTGGTGCTTCATAGAGCCAAAGCAGTCTTGCTTGTTGGCGCAGTGTTTTCGCACTATGTGCTTATTACTGATCACTTATTTATTTATTTTACTTCCTAAGGACACTCCAGAATGGATATGGGGCTATTCTTAGCCTGGCATCAATTATTTCATAACACAATCCATGTAGGTACAAAAGACAAGAAGGATACACACTATTAAGCAATGAAATACACTGCTTCAGTAATCGGCGCAAAAAAAACAATTCAATACCACACACCTTGCAGTTAGCATCCGACCGAACTAACTCTTTAACCATCGAGCGAGTGTTATTTATTAAGCCAGCCATCCCAAGTTCTGTGAGATTCGGCGGCAGAGCATTATACAACATGGGGGCCCTGTATATGAACTGCCGCCGGCCAGCCTCTTTCCATATCCTCGGCAAGTGTAACTGTTGAGACTGGCGCTTTTGTCGAGTATGGACGTCAGTGTTGTGTTGAAGGGATGAGGATAGCGCTATCGGTCGTTTAGTTCCGATGATTTGTGGGCAAGGGTGAGAGTGTGCTATTTTGCCATCTGTCTGGAACTGAGCCAGCATGGACCTCTCAACACCTCCGATATATGGTCAAACTTCCGGCGACCGGATACTACTTTTGCGCTGAAATTTATAATTTTTTTAATTTTTCGATGGTTTTTGTCCGAACAGTTGCCGTACACTGAGATACAGTATCGAACTTGCGAAAGAACCAGGCTGTGAACAATGCTTGAGATGATGCGTTTGGGGAGGTGGTGGCTTGTGTGAATTAATGTTATTAAAAGACCGAAACACTTTTGAGATGGTTTACGTGTGTGTCCCACGAGAGATGATTGTCGAATATGATGCCCAGGTTACGGACGGACTGAACTGGGCTTATGGTTTAAGCACGAAATTGGACCTGCAGGGGCGGAAGGTCATTGGGGCTTTGGCGACTGCCGATTACCATTGGCTGTGTTTTGGTGGCATTGACCTTCATGCCATTAGCACGGAAGCAGTCATCCAAGGATGTAAGGGTACGCTCCATGCGGGCTTTACGAAGATTCGCTTGATCCCTTCGGCCGGTAGCAATAACTTGAGTATTGTCTGCATACTGGGTGATGCTAGAATCGATCGCAAATTAGCTTAGGTCTTTGACGAAGCCAATGAAGAGGATTGGGCCCAAGGAAGATCCTTGAAAAACGCCGACTGTATTGGGAAGTTTTTTAGAGAGGACTTTTTGCCCGCTGCAGTGATCTACACTTGATACGCTCTGATTATGCTGAACTCAAGCTCTCAACTCAGGCCGATCTCACGTGAAGCAAATAAGCTTTAGAACAGGGGCGTAGCCAGGATTTCGCTCAGGGGGAGGGGCGGCACCCCGAAAAGGGCGCCTGCAACAGCACCAATAGGGCTCTGATGGGTAAAAAGGACCCTCTTGTTACAGAATAGAGTGCTGAAGAGGGCTTAAGAGCCTCCTGTCTGGTATAAAATGCCAAATTTGGCCACAGAGCATAGTACGAGCGGGCCACGCTTCGCGCGACTCGCTTCCTTAGGGGGCCTTTCGGGCCATCAAGGAGGGGTGGCTGTCCCTGCTGCCCCCCCTGGATACGCCTCTGCTTTGGAACAGACTGAAGAACAAGACGTAAATGAACCAAACTGGCCGTTGAGCTGGACTCAGCTGGACAGTGGCGATAGGAAGCGCTTCAAGTATAGATGTCGCAGAGGAAGTATCCTCTTGTGAAAAGATGACGCTACGGTAGCCAAAAAGATTCACCTCGAAACTCGAGTAATTCACGATCAGAATCATCAGAATCACGGAGTAAATCTCAATAATTCTCAGTCCTAGTATCATGGGCGTAGCCACCACTAGGGACACTAGGGACAGTGTCCCTACAAGTTTGGAGACCCCCGAAAACTTGTAGGGAATGTCCCTTCAATTTTTGAAGACCGGGAAAGATATGGCAACCGCAATATGTTAATTTTCCAATACGTCTTCCAATTGTACCTACCTACTTCTCACGTATGCAAATCCGGACATCGTCATTCGTACCAAAGATATTAAAAATAATGATTTTATACCCTTTGATTTTATTTTTTCCCCATTTACCAAATCTGTCCCCATTTCTGTACCCTATAAAAAATAGGAGTGATGTTAACCCGAGCTCCACCAGGGGTCCGGCGCCACCCTCGTCCCACGGGGGCATCGTGGCCCCCCTCTAACTCCGAAAATATGGGGGCTAGCGCAAATCTGCAAAGTACATTGGAAAGCTCTAGTGAATTCAGCAAGGTTTTAACTTGCATGCGTTTAAGCGCTCAGGTCAATATTTTGACCTCCAGAGATCAAGTTGGGTCACTATAGGCTATTTCTACTAACATATGCAATGCTCAAGAAGACTAAGCACAACTTTTATGCCATTAGAGCTATTGAGGTCTGGTAACTACATTTCATAGGAAAATACCAGGGCTTTCTCCGCTGTGTAGAACATAATGCCCTGCCGACAGTGGTTTGACCTCCAGAGGGCACCTATTGACCTGACATGACCTGAGGTCACGAAAGGTCAGAAAGTGACCTTGTCGAATATCAAATGAAAGCCAGTGACGAAACATACATGATGACGTCTAATTCAGTGCTCTAGCTTAATTAGGTCAACAGTTATGGTCAAAATACTGTTTTTGATGTCTGGTGACCTGAGATGACCTCAAATATGTCAAAGGGAAAATATTACCCCTGGAATCCGTGAAAAGGTTGCTAAGAATACCTTTCTGAAAAATTTGATAATTTGCAATCATTTTTGTGACTTTTGGACCAAAAGACAGCTTTTCCCCATGTCTTTTTATGGGAGAGGTCATCTCGTGGCCTGGCCTCAGGTCACCAAATTGAAAAATCCCGGATATAATTTGTTTAGATCCTGGAGGGGCCATCAAGTGAAGAAAATTTGAAATCAATTGGCCAAGTAATGTAGCTATGCTAGAGCTCGAAAATTGAAGTGAGGTGAACTTGTTTGACCTCGGCTGGTGATTGGACCTAGTGTGGCCCGGGGTAAACAATTTCAAGGATAGTGGGAAAAAGATCGGGTGAAAAAACCTTAGGGGGCCATCTATGCACCCCCTCTCGTGTGGCGAGGGTTAAGAAGTCACATTCTTTCACCAGCGCCGATTCCAGCAAAGGCGGAAAAATACTCCAGTTGCAAGCTGATCTCCGTGGATAGGATTGGTCACCATGACAACGTCGGATTGTTAGTTCCCGCCAGGGTGGGGGGGCTGTGTTTGAAAACCCTTGGGTTGCTCCACGGGCACGAAAAAAATGGTGACATGAAGCGCTACCGTACTTAGCACACCTTATCCATGATCGATTCCGCAACCTTCCCCAATATTTTAAGGTTGGAACATCTCAGGTCAGGTTACCAGTACCTGTCAGGCTACCTCACCTCCAAAAATGTTTAAGGTGCATAAGTAAGAAAAGGGTGAATCTATCGAATTGAAGCGCATACCACATAAAAGGCCCGCCGATTACTACAACTAATTCCGGAATTTTTCAGATCGTAGACCTAGGGGCAGGTACGGACAATGACGACCCGCCGGCAGTCCCCGAAGCAATAATATTAACGACAATGACCTCTCCATTGAAAATGCATGAACAAAACAGAAATTGCC
Source organism: Lepas anatifera (assembly GCA_034440635.1). Lineage (NCBI taxonomy): Eukaryota > Metazoa > Arthropoda > Thecostraca > Lepadidae > Lepas > Lepas anatifera. Next base: position 1,026,190 of record JAOTON010000842.1, on the reverse strand, counting down.
CGAAAAATTGAATTAATTGTGTAGATACCGCGTGTAATACCTTAGTTTTCTTCAGAACATAGTATCCTAGGCCCCTTTATAGGTTCATGCTGCAGGTTTGAACCTCTGACCTTAGAGGTCATCTGGGGCTGTAGGTTTTTAGACTTGAGTTAATAACTTTGCACAAAATGATGAAAAATCTTTTATTTTCATATCATTACGTTTAGAATGTTATTGCGAGTCGATTTATACGCATATTGATTATGCTAGGCTAGATGGTGACCTTGGCAATGCCTTAATTCAGGCCTTTTTATGTTTTGACTTAGTACAATAATATTGTACATCATCCAATTGGCTGTAACGAGAGAAAGTGAACTATGCCTAAAATGATTCTAACTCAATTCTGTCAGACGCTAGAGTCCATAAACTCTTCTCTATCATGCTACATTCTTTGACCTGTCATGACCTCAATATTTACCTCAGCCAAAAAGTGACGAGAGTGATGTAAGAGCCAAGCCAAGTGAGCCAAAAGAGCCAAGAGTGATGTAGTTTCTTCATGAATTTCAATGGCCTATTCACCTGCTTTCGCGTTTTTTCGCTATCCTGTATAAGAGTCGAGTTCGAGGGGGATTGTTTGGACACCCCCTACCAGGAGGCTCGGAGGCTCACCGGGGCGTGGGTTATCGCTTGGTCAGCTGTGAGTCAAGTGTGGTTGGTGTTGCTGGTCAAAACAGCCGCACTTTTACCTAAGCTCCCATTTAATTGCATCAATAAGGATACCAAAAACAAGGAATAGACATCGGGACCACGGTTCCTATAGATACGGTTCGGACGTGACAGCCAGCTGACTGCCAGATTTGGCAGCACGTTGAGGATATGGTAGTATTTTGAAGGGTTTTGTTCGAGATAACTTTGATTTTGCTAGCATAAGGTAGAATGCAGCGTTTTGATTGGTTAATTGAAACGTTTGAAACAGAATTCTGAAGGAATTAGCATGAAGTGCATCGTGGATTTTCCTTGTTATAAAAGCACTTTAGAGACTAAAAAACTGCGCCCAGAAGATAGCCTGATCAATTTTACATACCAAAAATAAAAAATATACCCTTAAGCACCACTTACATTTTCCCACGGGCCCGTGCCCCAAACCCCTGCAAACAGTCCCATTGGAATTACATGTTAAATTTTGCTGCCAAAAAACTGTTAGAACCAGAAATGGGACCTTCAAAACCCCCAGAATTCTAGAAGTATCACATGTCCACCCCCTGATCGGGACCAAGATAACTACCCCGGTCTGCGACCTGGGCTAACGTCCCAACGGCGCAGAAGGGCCACATAACAATGTGCTGAAAGCAAACCATATTTCGTTCTTAATGTGTGCTATTCATAAGCCTGTAGGACAGTGTTATCATTATTTTCTTTGAAATAACTAATAAATAGGTCGCAGTCAACCCTAGATTCGAACCGGGCACCCCTGATCACGAGACAGGTCCTCTTAACACTAGACCACTGCGCCACACTGCACTGACTCCCACGCCGTCAGGAGGTCGCTGGCCGGTATCACTCAATCAAAACGATGCCGTGATCGTGGCGCCGGGTGCTGTGTTAGTACAGAGAAGGCATGGTATAAAGCTATTTCTAGAAGACGAACGAACCATTATGTTAGCCTAGAATTATTTGTATAATTACTAAGTTAGTTTCATGTCAAATTTCATCCACTTCCATTCGTTTTAAGGACTTGAAACCATGGTGAGAAGCAAGCAAGTTCCGAGAAATTTAGCTCCTTGAAATACCCTTTCGGACGAATTACTCGAAAGCCGTTGGAGATAAGTGGGTGGTGTAAATGAATGAAATGACTGCAATTAATTTTCCTATTCTGCCATGTTAATTCTGAGCTTGTGAATTGAGCGGGCAGTGGGCTTAAGTCTTGGCGGCGCTCTCACGATAATTTTAATAAACCCATGTATTCATTCATACACGTTCAAAAGAAACAAATCAACCATCCAAACATCTAAAGCATGCGTTCAATATAAAATAGTTTAGGACCAGCCGATTTCAAGGCGCTCCTCCGATGGCGACAGCCATGGACAGAAGCCTGCCGGACGCGCCCACCAACAGGCCGGCATACGTGACCGTGCCAGCCGGCGTCCTGTTACCGCTCCGCAAGTCTCAAGATAATCGTTTTGTCTTGCTCAGAAGATTATGGAGTAATTTCAGCACTGCTGCTCGTGTGAGCCGGTGAGATAGGCTTCCTGAGTGGGCGAGAATGTTAATTGACGTTTTACTTTTATGCTTGACGTCTCAGCACTGGGATCTGATAGTAGTCGAGGCTGAGACAGGCAGCTAGGTTTATCTCCATACTTCTTAGGCACGCAAATGGCCGCATTCAGACGCTTTCCCAATCCAACATACAGTCTGTGCTCGCTTTAACACGTGCATTGACGGGGGAGGGGGGGTTGGGTACCCGACCCCTTCGGGTTTTTTGGAGATACCTAACATAAAAACGGCACGTGCCGCCGTACTTGGTATAACTTTTCTCTGATCATTTTTACAACTTTTGTCAAAATCTAAGGTTAGGTCACTCTGGTCAGGTCACCAGTACAGGTCAAGTGACCTGACCTAAAAAACGTTAAGGTAACATAATTCGGAACAGGGTGAACTTATCCTATTGAAGCTCATGCCACATATTGAGTCCACCGAGCTGTCTAAAATATGTTCCGGTATTTTTTCTGTCGATGACGTAAGGTCAGGTACAAGGCTTGGCCTCTTCCTTGGAAATACATGGGAAAAGTGGTTTTAATCAAATAACTTGGTCATAGATAGCGATAGATGTTTATTTTAGCTTCAGTAGATTGGGATTGTCTTTGCGGTTCTAAAGATATGCATTTTGACCTAATTTGACCTTGACCTGACCTCAGGTCAGGTCCAATGACATATTGGACCTGATTTGACGCAAGGCCATGTTATATATCATTGGATTCGGCTTGTTGCGAGGATTTTAATGGTTCAAATTATTTGATCTATCTTTACGTGTTCAGATGTAATGACCGGAAACCTTCATTTACATGTTATCCCTATGACGACATGTTTTGACCTCTAGTGACCTTAAATATGACCTGAAAAAATAGTGCAAATATTTTCGATAGAGAGGTGGATGAGCTAATAAACGTCGTTTACCTTTTTTCGCTATCTAGCATGGTTCTTGAGATCTTAGGGGGCTGGTACCTGCCCCTCCCCCGTCAGAGCGAAGGTGGCTCAGACCGCCGTCAAAGCACGTGTTTAAGGGAATGTGGCACATTTATAACGTGATTTTAACCGATATAGCCAAGCTTTAAAGCAAGTCGGAAGATCCGAAATTCAATGTATCATTTGTCTTTGAAATCGAGAATTTCGTACAAAAAGCTAAAACTTACCTGAAATGTACCTCTCTTGTACCCTTAGCAGCAGGCCACAGTTCTCATGGCTGTTGGTGTGACGACATATGCTGACGTCACGGTATCAGCCAATCGAAGCCCTTGAAGCGTATTGAATATGGTAGTGGTTACCAGATCATGACATCATCCACAGGCAGATATTTATTTCTTTCCCTCAAGGAGTATTTAAAAAATATAAGTATTGAGCTTATTGTACATTTTTTCAGAGAAATCATGGGCGCCTCCTTGATTTTCGGCTAAAAGTACCCCTAATTACAATAAATTTCAGGATTCGACCAAGGTGCCACACTCCCTTTAAGTATTAAAATTACACTGCCCTAAATTCGTGTAAAAATGTAAAAAGGGGAAGACTGGCTAGCTCACACAAACATTTGGCCCCTCTTAAAATTTTCCGTCGGGTGCCTAATCAAGAGTCTGGATGTGTCCCTACAAGTTCAGAAAGCATGGCTACGCCAATGCCTAGTATAGCCAGACCTCGAATTGAGCTTCACACAAATGCCTTTTAGAATGAATTTAATAAATTTTTATAAATATTTTTCTCTATAATAAAGTTAAAAATAAGATTGGATGTCGTGACAACAACGATATTGGTACCTCTAACCTAAAAGCAATGTCGACAATACAACAAACCTAGACCAGTGTTTGTGTGACAGACTTTTCTATTATTTCAGCCAAACACTAGCTTTTGATAAGCAATGAAAAACTCGCTGAAGTATCTTAATCAGTTATTTGAATATATCTGTTCTTATTATTTACTTTTTTCGTTGACCGCAGCTAGAATTCTACCAAAAACTACCTGTTAGCACTAGTAGACGTGATACTAGATCGGTCTAAAGACTGCAAGCTTTCCCCTTTAATACGATGCTATATTTTTTACAATAAAAACCTCCCTCGAATTATTTAGTTAAGATTGTACCTAGTGGTCAGGGTCAACTTATCCCTAAACTCAATCCCTTGCATAATATATGGTTTGCAATTGATAAACCCTTTGTCATAGCCTGCACCTCTGGCCCAACGTTAAGCGTCAAAAGAGTATACGTCTTGCTGCAAAAAAAACATCAATTTCATATTATACTTATTCAACAACGCTTGCCCATAGTATGTCTTAAACAAATACATATTTTACAGCTAGTTAATGCGATCAATCGTTGGTAAATACTTTTCCTCAGCCTGCACCTCTAGCCCAACGTTGAGAGTTGAATGAGTATACGTCTAGCTGCAAAAAAGTATTATCAATAATTATTTGCATGTTTCAAAACCCCAACCCCAGTACGTGCCCCTATAATCAACCCATATCTTTGAGCTGGTTAATCTGATCAATCATTAATAAACCCTTTTCCCCAGCCTGTACCTCTGGCCCAACGTTAAGCGTTGAATGAGTATACATCTGGTTGCAGAAAAGCATCATCAAAGATAAATTACCTATAAAAAACAATACCTGAGCCGTACCTGTGTTAATTAATCAATCACTTCTGACTAGTTAAACTAATTCAACCATCATAGCCCTTTTTTCCAGCCTATAAATCGGGCTCAAAGTAAAACGTCAAAAGCATATAAGTCTAGCATCAATAACACTATCAATAATGTATGGAAGTTCTACCCCAGAACACATATACTTACGCTGGTCCCTCCCTTACCTCTTAAGCCACTGCTGTTAAGTGATAGTCTATCCTAGACCCGCATAATATGCCAGAACGTTCCTTGTACGTTAAGGCTGGGATGACGATCCCGAATGATTATGGATCCGGCTATCTTTCTATCTGGATGATCACGTGCCCGATGAATTACTTTTAGCTCAAGTTGTTCTGATATAGCCTGAAAGCCCCGTGCTGCATGTTTCTCGAGGAAATCATCTCCTATAGGTGTGTTCCTAGTTTTATTTTTTTCGCGTCCCGCAAATGTTCGTTAAATCGCAATCGGACGGGCCTCATCGACTCCCCCTACGTATTGAGCCCTGTTTTGATCCTGGTTACACAGTCTACAGTATATTTGATACACTACATTTTTCTGTGTGCCGTGGCCTTTAAAACCAGACTTGCATAAATGACACCTCTGACCCCCAGGACACTTTGGCTTAGAAATGGCCAACCTAACCAATGACGACTTAAGTTTCTTGTTATTCTTTCAGGTTATACGTACTTTAAGGTCAGATTTCTTTACGACCTTTTTTATTTTCCAGAGTAGCTGTTTGTCTATGTACGTCAAAGTCAAGAACCCATCATAAGAATCTGAGCCTTCCTTCTTTTTCTTCCACCTTCCGTTACCTGTCCTTGCTAGTCTAACCTCCCTCAACAAACGCCTGAGAAGCCCTGAATGATACCCATTTTTTAGAAGCAGATTCCAAATCTTATCTACGCTTTTTCGCTCTTTCTCTCAGCCCGATGAGTTATCCATAGCCCTGTGGAACATGTTTCGGATAATATTGTGTTTCGTAGACGTGGGATGGGCAGATGTACTATGGAGGATGATTCCTGAGTTGGTTGGTTTGATGTCTCCATCATAGTGTTTTGGCCGTGTGTTTCTGCTGTGACTAACGTATCCAAATAAGGCACCCCACTCCCACTACCCGTGTGCTCTATGGTAAATTTTAGGTGTGGATGTCTACTATTCTTGTAGCTAAGAAAGTCATCCAAAGCTTCCTGCCCATGCGAGAAGATGCCTGCATAATCGTCAATGTGCCTTACCAAGAGCTCTGGTTTGGCAGGACATGTAGCTAACGTATTGCTTTCAAACATATCTAAGAACAGAATGGCCAAGGCAGGTGCACATGAACTTATCCAACTTATCAAAATTTTGATTCGTTCGAATGAAAGAGGCTGCAACTACTCATAACCTGGTGATAAAAAATCAGCAACGCTGAAAAACATGGGTAAGCCTGAAGAGTTTCTTTCCAAAAAGGATTTGATACTTGCATGGCTATAATATTGACCGAATGTGAATTACGCTCTCAAATGTAGTTTCCCCTTAATATAACTTCATCACATAACTGTCGCCAGATATGTCTCGTACATATGCAGTTCCAATCCAAGTTACTTTTTACGCTGGAATGTAAGTTTCAATCTCCATCATGGCTAGTCCTCATCTTACGCTTGACTTATAAAGACTCCTTCTTTGTATGCGGTCTGATTTTCCTCCCCACACAAAACTGAACATCTCTTCCTTGAACTTCTTTATAAACCTATCAGGCGGATTGGGTAGTGACGGAAAATATGCGTGAACATTGGAATAGTCAGAGATTTTAGTACCAGTACTTTGTCTTTAGGCGTAATAAAACGAAATCTCCAATTTGTTTAATATCGCCTTCACTTGCTGCAATTTGATTTCCTAGTTCTCTTCATACACTTCTAAGTCGCCATTGGCAAAATATATGCCTAGAATTTTCAACTTTTTTACCCAACGAAAATTCATATCCCCACAAATTGGCTCCCGATTTTCCGCCCCACAACCAGCCCAAAAGGCATCAGTCTTTTCAATGTTAGGTTTAAGTCCCGAAAACTTAGCAAAAATGCCGAAGTCTTCAAAGAGTTTCCGACAGCTGTTGACGCTTCCGTCTACATACATGAGAATCGTCCGGAAAAGCCGTATACTTATATTCTCTAGTACCAATTTTAATTCCCTTAATTTCGGGGTTTTCTACCAACTTCTTTTAACAAACATTCAATAACTATTAAAAATATATAACAACTCCATAGATCACCTTGACAGCACGACCGTTGTAACCTTATCCGTTCTGAAATGTGTCCATTATACAATACACCAGAAAACGAGTCGCGGTACAAGATGTCAAACCATTTCACTGCGCTTTCGGGAAAATTTCTTTTTCGCATTACCTTCCGCACGAAATCCCAGTTCACTGAATTATATACCCCCTCAATGTCTATACTCAAAAAGAGCCCCAACATTTCTTTAACTTTGAGCTGATGTAAAATGGCATACGTCAGTCGCTTGTTATCACCTGCGAAACGCCCACTGACGAAACCTGTCTGTTCGGTACTTATAACACTGGATACCACCGTTTTAAATCTATTGGCCATTGCTGCCGCTAAAATTTTGTAGCTGCAGTTCAGGAGCGTTATCGGACGCTATGAATTTATCATAACCTTTGGCTTGTTCGGTTTCGGTAGAAGTGTTAATACGGGGGCGCGGTAGTGGAGTGGTCAGCGCAGCTGGCTTCCACGCAGCCGACCCGGGTTTAAGGCCCGGCGGCTTCCCTGAACAAGGAGCAAGCTGGCTCCCAAGAAACCCTTCCAACAGGGAAAGAGTTGGCGACGCCATATGACCCTGGCAGTTGGTGCGTCGATAAGCCCCAATAATTATTATTATTAGAAGTGTTAATACGCTTTCGCGCAAAGTCATTGGCAACCTATCGTTTTGGTAACTATGCTCTACCATCCTAAAATAAAAATGTTTTAACTCGTTCCAACAGTATTTGAAAAAACTCTGCTGGAAATCCGTCTGATCCTGGTGATTTGTTATTTTGTATCTTATTGAGAGCAATTTATAATTCAATGAGGCTTAATGGTTCACTAACCTCTCTCTTCTGATCTATCTTCAGATAACGTGTTCATCTCATTGCCATCACGGAAACTACTTAATTGTTGATCGTGAACCGGCCTTTCTCAAATTACCTTCTTAAAATGATTAACTAAATATGATATTATTTCTTCTTGTTTAGATATAATCTCAGAGCCAGCTTTTAATCACGGAATCTGTGTCAATCTGTAGTTTCTCTTTTCCAAGCCAAGAAAATACTTCGTTGATATTTCGCCTGACTGCTGCCATTTCGATCTAGATCTCTGTATAAACCCCTCTAATTTTTCCTTTCTCAAATTCTCCAATTGACTTTTACGCGTGTCGAGTTCATCCAATAGGTAGCCGCCAGTACGCGCCGCGGTAGTCGGCGGTAGTCGCCGCAACACGGGAAGAAAGAAGGAGCTCAACACCTCAAGTTTATTTCCCGGCATCAGGTTAGGCTCAACATAAAAGAAGAGGGTGAACTGAAGAACTCAAATTCAATTAGAAATTTGACACAGGTTCACTTCAGCCCACAGACAACATGTTGTGAAGCCAGGCCTTTACCTGAGTTAACACAAGGGTCATTCCATCATAAATCGACCAACAATTTCGTAAAATAAAACCCTTCTATTTTTGATTCTCTCCGACATTGATGTCAAAGGGGTTTCAAGAAGTAGAATCTAATCATGGCGCCAAAAAAATATTTGAAAATTTGGTATGGCAGATATAGCCTCCGGCATTTTGCGACGGACACCATGTAGGCATCGTTTTGAAAGCCTATAGTTTTGTCATTTTTTAATGATTGTAACGATATTTTACATTTTGTTCACCATTTAGCATATTTCAATGTGGCTATTTTCTATTTTTATATTTCTGCAAAATTGACGTCATGACCTCGTGACCTAGTTTTTGAACGGTGATCCTGACCCGCAGTAAAGTGAAATTTATAAATTCGTGTAGGAGCATTTTTACCTTTGGAAATGCTCTTTTTGGTAAAGTATTAAAAATATGACTTTCGCACTAAATATGCTACTTCTTACTTCCGAAACATGACACTAGGTGTCACTATGGAGCTGTACCATCGTAACTCACGGTATGGTTAATGCAAGTGACGACGGAACGTCCGAATTTAAGAGGGGCGCCATGGACTTTTCGAACCGATTTCTTTCCCGTCAACGCCATAGGGGGTGTTAAACCTTACACGTAGAGGGGGGTGTTACAACCCCCTCAGGTTTTTCAAGAATTGAAAACGAACTTCTTAAGTTAGAGTCTTGAAATGTTGTACAGCCCCTGACTCATTCATTGCAGACATCTTGCAAATAATTGTTCCTACCCTTCAAGGTTGCGGAGCTATGATCTCAAGAGTGGAGGCATGTTCGGGTCATTTGGGCGCCTGTACCCGTATTCACGTGAATGCTTCAGACTCTTATCGTTCTTTTGCATCATTTGCTCATGAACTGTCCGAGAATATTTCCTTCCAACCTTCGAGCATCACCTTTACCAGTTTAGACCTTTCATGACCTTTCATGTCCTTTGTTAACTTTCGATGACCTTGATTTGGCCTTGTGTGACCTCAGTGATAACTCTGTAAACAAATTGGGTACAGCTCTGAAGAAAAAATGGATCCTCCGTAAGGCAAACTAAAAAAAATTATCAACATCGTCACCAACAAATGCACGCCCTGTGCCATTGTCACTTTCTTTTGCAACTGTCTGTATAGAAACAGACGTGGTTTTTCGAACGGCTCCGCAGGCAAGTTCATAAATAACTGGCGCGTCGGTTCAGGAGTCAAATTTTTGCTTTGTTGGAGTAGGTCTGTGTTCTTGTTAATTGTCGAGATGAGCTATGGGCCTCCTGGTGGAACCCGCCTTCATGTGGTGGGAGGAGTGGGCCTGTCCGGGCCCACCGCTGTCGGCCGACTCCGTCAGCGGGACGCCAAACGGGTTTCGGCGTGCCCTCTCCGAGGGGGCACCTGGCGACGGTCCCCATACCGCCGCCGACGCTCTTCGTCGCCGTGCATCTCTTCTCTTCGCACCATCTCCACCTACCTCACCGCGCCTGGTGGCGCATGCCTGCGGGTCCGGCACCGCGCGCCGCGCGGGGCCGGCCCGCTAGGTAATTAGCGACCGGGCAGCGCCCGCCTCCGTGCGCACCGACGGAGGAGGGGACCCTCGGGTGCGGCCCGGGGGGTCTGACAGACGTCGAGCCCGTAATCGACGGTACCGCAAGAACCAACGACGCCGAAGTCTCCTCACCATCATGTGTTGGAACGCGGAAGGGCTCCGGGGTAAGCTCCCGGAGCTCCAACGCTGGCTTCAGGCGCACCCAACGGATGTGGTTGCCGTCCAGGAGGGACAATTCTCCAAGTCTGCTATCAGGCTCCCGGGCTACCAGCCCCCGGTGGTCACCAGACGGGCGCGTGGTCGTATTACCGGTGCGGCGGCCAAGGGAGGAGACGTGGCCATCTACGTGCGAGCCGGCACCCACTTCTCGCCCCTTGAGTGCCGCTTTCTCGATCCCAATGACGACAGCACGGAGGTTTGTGGGGTCCGGATTTACGGAGGTAGGACGGTGGACGTCATCAACGTCTACCGGCCCCCCATACGTTCCTCAGCAGACGACCAGCGTGAGGACCACTTCGTTCCTGCCTGTCTACCTACCAGCGCCGACAACATCATCTTCGGAGACTTCAACGCCCACCATCCCATGTGGGACGAACATTGCGAGGCGGCGGATGAGGTCGGCCAGCGCATCGCGTCGTGGCTGGACAGCGAGGACTGGACGGTGCTGAACTCCGGTGCACCGTCCTTCGTCAGCTATCGTACGGGTAGCCGTACCGCCCCGGATATCGCCGCCTGCGGGAGAAGCCTCGCCCGTCGGGCAACATGGGAGTTGGGACCTGACCTGGGGAGCGACCATCTCCCCATGGTCATCAAGAGTATGACCCAGGCCGGGGAAGTTCACCCCCACAGAGTGCGTAAGTCGCGCTGGGAGTTCCGGAAAGCGGACTGGCGGGCATAGACCGAGTGCTGTGAGGCTGCCTTGTCAGAGGCGGTGCCCCAGCCAGCCAGTGTCCAGAGCCTGTGCACCCACTTCACCGCCGTGCTGCAGCGTGCTAGCGCCCGTTATATCCCGAGGGGCTCTCGGGCGGATCCTAAGCCCTGGGCGCTTGACCCGGAGCTTCTGGAAGCCATCGAGGAGAGGAAGGCGGCGCGCGCAGCGGTCACTGATGGAGATCCGGACTCCAAACTCCGCTGGATCCGTGCTAAGCAGCACGCAGCCACTGGGGAGGCGAAAGTCTTCCGGGCGAAATTCCGCGAATTCGTCTCGGAGAAACTGAACCGGCCCAACGACATCGGCAGAGTCTCCAAACTATTGAAGAAATGGGAAAGGGCCACGGATGATGCGCATCGTGAAGGACAGGCGATGGAGGAGGACGGTCGTGTGCTCATCAGGGACTCCGACAAAGCCGAGGCCTTCTGCAGCACCTACGCAAGGGTATCGCGCCAAGTCCGAGCCCCGAAGCTGGACCGCGAAGGCAAGGCCAAGTCCAGAGACCCAGCCTTCTCTCGCTGTTCGGAGTACGATGGAGCCCGCACCCTCTGCTGCGCCGAGTTCACCATGCCGGAACTGGTGCGAGAGCTCCAAAACCTGAAGCTGAGGAAGGCCCCGGGCCCTGACCTCATTACCAAGGAGATGCTCAAGTACCTCGGCCCCGTCGCCCGGGAGGCCCTGCTGACCTTGATCAACGGCTCGTGGCGGGAAGGCACGGTCCCAAGGGAGTGGCGCCAAGCCACGATAGTGCCTATCCCAAAGTCTGGCAAGGACAGGCGCCTCGTCGGTAGCTACCGCCCGATAGCGCTGACTAGCCACCTGTCGAAGCTGACGGAGCGCCTCATCCTCTCCCGTCTCTCGTTCGCCGCAGCTCAGCGTGACCTCATCCCCGCAGAACAAGTCGGCTTTAGAGAGGGACGGTCGGTAGAGGACAGCCTTGAACGCCTCGTCCAGCAGGTTCAGGACGGCTGGAACCGTTCCAAGGCGCGATCCAAGAGGACCGAGGACGGATCTACAGCCCAAAAGTACGTCCTATTGGCCTTCGATTTTGCCCGTGCCTATGACACGGTTGACCACCACCTGCTACGAGCCCGACTGCTGGATGGGGGAGTCCCGTTGTGCCTGGTCCGATGAACCTGGAGTTTTTTGCGCGACCGCCGAGCACGAGTGGAGGTCAACGGCACCAAGAGTCGTGAGCGGGTGTTCCGGGCAGGCCTGCCGCAAGGCAGTGCCCTGTCTCCGACCCTGTTTTTGTTATGGGCGGCCCCGCTCGCGGCTGATCTCAGGAGGATCCCGGGGGTAACACCCTTCCTCTACGCTGACGACACTGCGACGCTATGCGCCGGCAACGACATATCGACGGCCAGGACCAGAGCCCAATTGGCCGCGGACGCGCTGGTTAGATGGGCCCAGCGGTCGAAGATGCGTGTAGCCGGCGAGAAGACCCAAGCCCTCGTCCTCTCCCAGTGGTCCCGCGACGCGGTCGACTGTACCATCAAGGTGGCGGGGAAGACCGTTGAAGCAGGAGATCACCTCAAGCTACTGGGAGTCACGCTAGACCGGCTGCTACACTTTGGGGCTCACTGCCGCAACATGAGAAAAAGGACCAGGCCGCGACTCGCCCACCTTAGGTCGCTCACCGGACGTGACTGGGGGTTGGAAGAACGGCAGCTTAGAGCGGTAGCTAACGGCTACGCACGGGGTGCCATCGAGCATGCAGCTGCCGCCTGGTTGCCAGCGACCCCCATCATACATCGACATCCTGAAGAGGGAGATGCGCGAAGCTGCACGACTGATCACCGGCTGCCCCCTGTCCACGCCTGCGCACGCCCTGATGGCGGAGGCCGGCTTGACACCGGTTTCGGCGCGCTGCACCACGTTGGCTGCGAGATTCCTGGCCAAAGCGCGGGCCCTGCCGCCGTCGGACCCTTGCGAGAGGTTGCGGACGCCACGGCCCCGACACGACTGGCGACTACGGCGGGCTGGCGGGGTGTGGGACTGGCGGCGTGGCAGGCCGCTGGTGTCACCGCCCCTGTATAGCCCACCCTCCCCACGCGCTTGCCGCCGTGGACGGACCCTGGCACGGTCACGTTCAGACTGGACGTGGGTGAGGGCCTACCAGTCGGAGCGTCTCCTGAACAGAGAAGACAGGCTGCGTCCCACCACCTAGCGTCACTCCCACAGTGCGCAACCTGGCTGTGGACGGACGGCTCAGCAGAGGCCGGGGTGCTCAAGGGAGGCGCCGAAGCACTTATCGAGGAACCGGACGGCACCGAACACTCGCTACGCACCCCGGCCGGTGCACTGTGCTCCAGTTACCGGGCGGAGCTCTTTGCACTGCGAGCCGCTCTGCACTACCTCCAAGACAACCCGGCTCACACGGATGACCCAGTCGTAGTGTGCACGGACTCCCAAGCAGCACTGGCTACACTGCGGCAGGGTCCGTCCTCCCAAACATCCATGCTCGGGGCCGCAATCTGGGATCTACTCAGAAACATGACCTCCACCGGCCGTCAATTCCACCTGCAGTGGGTGCCGTCCCACTGCGGCCTGCGGGGGAACGAGCACGCCGACCGCCTCGCTGCTGAGGCATCGCGACTCCCGCAGGAGGACGTCCCGCTAGACGTGCGCACCATCTACCGCGCGGCAGCACGGACAGCGCGCGCCGAGTCGGTCCGCCGCTGGCCGGGCGGCTGGTACCGGCTGCTCATGGGCGATCGTCTGCCGCGTCCGGTGACGGGACTGTGGAACGCGGCAGTGGATATCCATCAGCTGGGGCGGGCCATTGGTCCGGCTCGACAGCCTACCTACACAGGATTGGGCGACACCCATCCCGGCAGTGCGCCCAGTGCAGCGACGCTCGCTGCAGGGCCAGCTAGTGCCGTCTCTGCCGGGAGGAACCGGACATCCCAGCCCACATTCTGTGCCGATGCCCGGCCCTGATGGCGATGCGCCATCGCATCCTCGGGCGTATCCACCCGAGAGCCGAGGAGGTGCGTGGCGACGAGTACGTCGCGGCCGTGGCGACGGCCGCCAGGTCCCTCCAGAGCCGGACGGCTACGCCTCCCTAGGGAGGCCGGAGGGACCTAACAACAACAACAACAACAGATGAGCTATGGTTCAATAACAGCTGCTTCATGTGGTTATACGAGGCTGCATTCGGTACCTGTCCCTGCCAGCCAGGCACGGACTCTCACTCCCGGGTGACGGGTTGCAACTGTCTATCTAACAGAAGTGAGCATCACCAAAAAATGTTTGGTATGTGGGGCGTGTTGGTGACTGATTTTAATGACAAAATGCAAAACGAGCACCCTACTGCGCATTTGTAGCAGTATTTCGTTAACTTCCACTAGCATGCTCATTATGGGTGAATCTTGGAACGCCCCTGTTACTATTCTGATAGCGTGATGACGGACATATTGATAATCTTTTTCGCGGAATAAGGAGCGGCTTCATACACAACACAGTCGTACTCAATCTTCGAACGAATAAGTGATCTGTATAGCATAAGAAACGTATAACGAGAAGCGTATAAGCGTATCACGTGCGTATAACGTATATATAAGCGATCATTGTGTAACGTGTAAGCATGAGAAGCATTTCTCTATCCGCACCGTATCTCATCCTCGTCAACACCTGCAGTATTTGCAGCGTATCGAAACATTTTGCGGAGTTTCTTCAGGTGTGGCACATATGAAAGTTTATCGAGTGTGAGCCCGAGAAATCTAGTTTCCGCTACAATGTCGATCGGATTTCCGTGAATTTACAACATCGGGTATTCAGTTTCAACGTCATTATAGAAGTGCATGCACTTTATTTTTGAACTTGAAAATTTCGGTCCATTACGTGTGCTCCTGCAATGTGTCGAGGCCAAGCTGCAGCCGCCTCTACGCAGCTGCTGTAGTAGACGATGTCACCCATATTGTGAAGTTTTCAACGAAAAGCACATGACGTATGTTGGCGGGAAGTGTCTGCAATATCATTGGTCATAACTGCAAACAAGGCTATGAAAATCACAGAACACTTGGCTATGCCGCTCTGCTGTTGATACCAATCCGATACGACTGAGTTTACGTGAAATCTAAAATACCTATTTTTCGGAATATTAGAAATAAACCACCCCAAGTGGCCTCGCACGCCGCGTCCAAAGAGTTTCTGCAGAACGCCCTTGGATAGCATAGGCGCCCCCAAGGGATGATGGCGCCCCCTGGGGAGGAAGACGCCCCCTCCCGAAAATCTGGCACCCCTTCTCGAAAATGGAATCCGCCGTCTCTGCTTTATATTGTGGGCGCTCTATATTATTTTGCTCTTAGGCCACACTGCGATAAAACGAATCCCCACTCTCGCGTATTTCAGATAGGGCAATGCATAACCTTTGCTGCAATTTATAGAGCTTCAGCCATGATCCTAGGCTAGGAGGGGGGGCATGCAGGCTCATGTCCACGAAAAGGTGACCAGGGGGAAGAGGGTAAATTATGTTTTGCTCCCTCCCAACCCCGGTAAATCGTGTTTTTTCCGGCCGGGAAACATGCAATGATATTTGCACTGAAAGCTGTTTTTCCCTTTTCAGCCGAGATCTTTGTGATTGCTTTAAAAACATCACAAAATTAATATATTTTATAACACCCCATTAGTTCAATGTATTCTTATTTACGGTAAATGTTTCAAGGTGTGGTTTTCATTTTACAAAATCCAAGTTGTTCCAAGTTCGGCTATTGGAGTCGGAGCCTTACTAAAGTCATCAGTGGACTTGTCACGGAGACTCAAACCCTACAACCCCAACGAGCAAATCCTGTAATGAAGAGTCAATTTAGAAGCCAAAGTCTAACGTCCCACAAGGCACAGGGATGACCGCTCTGGTCAGCTCACCCTCTCACCTGTCAGTTTCCAGCCGACCTACATCGGGTACTTTTTTTAGTGCCGGAGCGTGTCAGGAGAGCCGATCCCAATCAAGGGAACCGGTCACAAAGCTGAACCAATGGAGAACCGATCCAAATGGAGATGTTCTTGGCACTCTGCTAAGCTGGTCATGTGATAAGCCAGAAATGTAGCTGTCCTTGGCTTCTGCAAAGCGTAGCAACAGAATTCATAAGATTCCGCAGGTATGTACGTGTGGTCAGGCTTGATCACTGCTAAGCCTTATGAAAGAGGATCGGCAGGCTGGATAACAAGAGAGCTCACTGGCCATTGCGGGCCATAAAGGAACATGAACTCACAGCTGCAACATAAATTCACTCAACTGCTGTAGGAGCTGCTGGTGAATGTAGCGCCTTAATCACAATTTACCGCATTTGCGATACAATGTTTAATCAATGCTGAACCAGCATCGCAACATTTTGTGCTGAACATTCACGAACAACAATGCGGATCATTATATCTGTGCTTGCAATTTTGGTGGGTGGCAGTAGTGTGGAGATGCAGAGGCGTCCCAACATCGTCATCTTCATCGCCGACGACCTCGGCTACGGCGACCTCAGCTGCTACGGCAACAGGTCCTTCAGCACACCGAACATCGACCGGCTGGCGGCTGGGGGAGTCCAGCTGACCCACCACCTCTCCGCCGCGGCCATCAACACTGCTAGCCGGGCAGCCCTGATGACGGGCAGGTATCCGGTCCGGTACGGTCTTCAGCAAGCCCGCAGCGGACGGCCGCTGCTGACCAACGTGCTGGCCTCCTCCGGCCTGCCTCAGAACGAGGCGACGTTCGCTCGACTCCTGAACGATGCCGGGTACCGCACCAAGTACACAGGAGTGTGGTGGTTGGGCTGGTCGTGTGAAACGTGGGAGGATCATTGTCACGGCCCGCTGAGCCATGGATTCCAAGAGTTTTATGGAATTCCCAAGCGTATAACTGGGTTTACGTCATCTCTTTCGGACGACAGAAACGAATCGGATTGGTTTATCAAGAATGTCATGCCACCAATATTTTGTGACAGAACAGACACCAAGTATTTCCGCAAATCTTCATCGGTTTCCATTTCCCATGGAATCAGTACAAACTGTTCGAAAGATGTTGTTGTGAAAAAGTGGAACCAATGGCTAGATATTGTTAAGCGAGGTAGTGGGTTACACGTTGAGACCCCAGAATTGTCGGACTTCACCGAAGACTTTTTGGTAAGAGACAAAAGCATTGATGACTGGCCAGTATCCTTGCCTGGTTTGTCTCAAAAGATTGTTCTCCAGTCGGAAGAATTTCTTCGGTCCGCCGCAGAAACGCTGGATCAGCCGTTCCTTCTTGTACACTCTTTCGTACATCCACACGTGCCAGTGTTCGTCTCGCCGGAATTTGAAGGCGCGTCTGGTCACTCGCGGTACGCCGACTCCATAGTCGAGTTGGACTGGGCTGTTGGTCAGATTCTGGATGTGCTGGACTCCACTGGTGCTGCTAATAACACTATCGTTCACTTTTCCTCAGTCAACGGCGCTTGGTTAGGGCTCGTAGGGGATGATGGGAAGCGAGAGAGTGGCAGCAACTACCCCTTCAGAGGTGGGAAGACTCAGGGGGCAATGGAAGGAGGTATAAGCGTGCCAGGAATATTCCGATGGCCAGAAAAAATCCCCAGCGGAAGGCAAGTGGGTGTACCGACCAGCACAATGGACCTGCTGCCCACCCTGCTGGATGCAGCTGGCGTGAGTCATGTCCACCTCACACTGGACGGCAAGAGTATCCTGGGCTTGCTGCAGGGCCGTACTGAAGTCAGTCCACACCGCATCCTCTTCCACTACTGCGGGAACGACGTCCACGCTATCCGCTACTCTCCACCGGAAGAATTTGCCGTGTACAAACTCTACCTAAGCATGCCAAACTATAAAGACCCAACAACATACACATGTGAAGGGGTTTGTTTATGCTACGGGAAAGACGTGCTCGAGCTAGCTGTTCCCAAGCTTTACGACGTGGAGCACGATCCGTCTGAAGAGGCGGAGATTCCTGAGCATGATGAACGGTATCAGAAGTACGCTGTGCCGATGTTGTTGGCTCTGGTGCGCCACCAAAATGAAGGTATCGGTGTCAGCTCACAGTTAGAGCAGTTTGACCAAAATGAGAATAAGGCGTCCCTCCTTCCTTGGAACCAACTGCATAAGTTCAATGGCATCCGGCTGGAGGCCGACAGGGATTACGTCTCATCGCTACCCGGCCGGCTGAAAATCACCTAAATACCCGCAAATAACACTGCGTACCGCTCACAGGAAATGTGACGCCTTAATAGGATTTGAACTGAGCTTTCAGTCGCGTAGTGCCTGCTACTGCTGTAAAAAACAATGGTGAAATATGCTTTGAATATCGTGTTATTCATGTTTATGACTTTAAACTGAGTTTATGCAGTACAAAAGTCCTGTGGGGAGGCGAATACATGATTTACATTGCACTATCACCCAGGGACGGCGGATTCCGGGGTGCAAGTGGTGCAGTTGCACCACTCGATTTTTTCAAGTGGTGCAAAAGTATCTTTTGCACCACTTGTTTTGGCTTTGTCCAGGAGGCGCCCCCCAGGCCTCAGCCGGCGCCCCCGGCCGGTCAGAGAAAATCAAGCCTGATTACCGCCTACCTGAAGAGGTAGGATCCTCTGTGAAAAAGACATTTTCATACATGAATGACGCACCTTGACATCAAAACTGCGCCCTGGAAAGCAAAAGGCGCCCCCTTGAGTAAAGGCGCCCCTCTGGATAGCATAGGCGCCCTTGAAAAGCGTAGGCGCCTCCTGGACAGCTGAGGCGCCTCCGAAGAAAGAAACGGCGCCCCTAGATATCACATGCGCCCCTGGTTAGCACAGACACCCCTTGACCGCAAAAGGCGCCCCCCGCAGAGAAAAGGCGCCCCCTGGACAACATAGGCGCCCTTTGATAAGAAAGGCGCCCCCTGGAGAGATAAGAGAAAACCCCCCCTCCCGAGAACAACGGCGGCAGGGACGGCGGATTCCGCAGGACAGGGTGTGCAGTTGCACACCTTGAAAAAATGATGGTGTACAATAGTATATTTTTGCACACCTGGTTTTGACCTCGTACGGGGAGGCCCTCACGGATTTGGGTGGCACCCCGGATTTTGCCGGCGCCCCGGCCGGTCAAGAGAAAATCAGACACATCGCCTGTCTGAAGGGGTAGTACCCTCTGTGTAAAATAAAATACACTTTCAAATATGAATGGCGCCCCCTGACATCAAAGCTGCACCCTGGACAGCAAAAGGTGCCCACCCCCTTGAGTAAAAACGCCCCTCTGGATAGCAAAGGCGACCTCTAGACAGCAGAGGCGCCCCTGGACAGAAAAAGGCACCCCCAATTGAGGAATAACGACGCCCCTGAATAGCATAGGCGCCCTCTGGTTAGCACAGGCACTCCTGTACACTAAGAGGCGCCCCTCCCCATAGAGCAAAGGCACCCCTCTGGATATCATAAGCTCTCTTTAATAGCAATCGCGCTCCCTGGACAGCAGGGGCGCCCTCTGGATAGGATATGCGCCCCCAAAACAGCAAATACGCCCTTTGATACCAAAAGCGCCCCATGGGCATAACTCACCCTCTGGATAGCATAGGCACCCCTGGACGGCAGAGACGCCCCTAAAGAAGAGCAACGGCACCCCGGGATAGCATATGCGCCCCTGGTTAGCACAGGCACCCCTGGACAGCAAAAGGCGGCCCCCGCCCCCTGAGTAAAGGATCCGGGTCTCTGGATAGCATAGGTGCCCCTGGATAGCGCAGGCGCCTCCTGGACAGCAGAGACGCCTCCGAAGAAGATCAACGGCGCCCCTTGATATCATATGCACCCCCTGGTTAGCACAGGCATCCCTGGATAGCAAAAGGCGCCCCCCCGAGAGCAAAGGCGCCCCCTCTGGAAAGAATAAGCACCCATGGATAGCAATGACGCCCCCTGGAAAGGACAGCAGAACATTTTTTAAGGAAAACTCAGTTGAGGGGGCGGTGGAGATTTTCTTGTGCTGGCCATTATAATGTCTTCGGGGGTCAAACCCCCATTTGGAGGGGGCGTTAATAAAATTTAGACGTGCTAGTGTTAAAAAATGTCTCCTAATTTTTGTTATTCCATATTCTAAAGATTAGAGATGCTGCCCAGGACTGCGGGTTTTTTCAACGGAAAAAGGCCAAACCGGGTTTGCGAAAAGGCCAAAAGGTTCAAATTGTATTTGCACTAAAAAATCTTGTTTTTTATAAATTTCGTCCAAATTCTTCCCAATACAGGCTGTTGGAGTCTGGGTCTCATTAAAGTCCTCAAGGGACTTGTCACGGAGACCCCGACCCCACCACCCGAACGAGTAACGCCCACAATGAAGGGTTGATTTAGAAGCCAAAGTTTAACACGCGCATTGACGGGGGCGGGTACCCGCCCCCCTCGGGTTTTTCGGAGACAGTAGAAAAACAGCGGCGCGTAGCGCCGCCGTACTTGGTATACCTTTTCCCTCATCATTTTTACAACTTCTGTGAAAATTTTAAGGTTAGGTCATCTCAGGTCAGGTCACCAGTACAGGTCAAGTGACCCGACCTCAAAAAAAGTTTAAGATAGCATAAGTCGGAGCAGGGTGAACTTATCCGATTGAAACTCATATCACATAATGGCCTCACCGAGTTCTCTAACATATGTTCCGGTATTTTTGATATCGATGACCTAAGGTCAGGTATGAGGCATGACCTCTCCATTGGAAATACATGGGAAAATGGTTTTTACGGAATAACTCAGTAACGGATGGTGATAGAGCATTTATTTTAGCTGCATTAGACTCGCCGGGGCTTTGCGGTTCTAATGATATGCATTTTATATAATTTGACCCTGACGGGCATCCCTATGACGGGCATGTTTTGACCTCTCGTGACCTTAAATGTGACCTGACAAAAAAATGGTTCAAATGTTTTCGATGGAGAAGTGGATGGGCAGCCCAACGCCGTTTACCGTTTTTCGCTACCTACCGTGGTTCTCGAGATCTTAGGGGGGCGGGTACCCGCCCCCGTCAATGCGAAGGTGGCTCAGACCCCCGTCAATGCGCGTGTTAACCTCCCACAAAGCACAGGGATGGCCGCCTCGCTCAGGTCACCCTCTCATCAGTCAGTTGCCAGCCGACCTACGTCGGGCAAACGATTGAGCGCCGGAGCGTCTCAGGGGAACCGATCTCAAGCCTGGACATGCACTGCCACTGCATGCTTCTCAGCAGCGGGCCGGAGCCCGACGCTCTACCAACCGAGCAACCGGGGCGGCCAAATGGCCAAATAAATACCACAAAAGCCATATTTGAGGCTAAAACGAACCCTACCGGGTGTCATAAACCCACAGAAAAAGGACAGAGCACTCTTGTATCACTGCAGTGAACAGTGCACTGTATAAAACTAAATGTTGATAATTTGATATTGACTTGATATATTTTTAGCACACTGCCCATCTCATAAGAAGGCAAGAGTCCCCTTCCAATCCCGTGTGGCGACCCAATTATTTTATCCACATAACTAAACAATTTGTTAGCATCATCAATTATCTTGGCCGCACCACTCCCCGCTAACATTTGATATCTTCCTGCTTTTTCTGTGAATTGTTTGCTCTTGAACAGTGACGGATCCATAGGCAGATCCAGGATTGCCAATCGGAGGGAGCACCTTCCCGGGGGCGCCATCCGGAGCAGGGGGCGCCACTTTTGACCGGAAAAACCTACCAGGTGGGCGTAAAATCCTATCGGTGAGCACCGATTTTCGCATCCTGGGGGAGAGTGGGAAGCGCCACTTCAGGCGAGTGCCATCGACCTTTCAGGGGGCGCCGTGACCATTTCAGGGGCGCCGAGGATCGATCGGGGGACTGCATCTGCCCCTCCCTTTTGCCCCCTGGATCCGCGTATGGGTGGATCTAGAATTTTAGTAAGGTGGGGGGAAACGCGGAGCCTCAAAGTGGGCACTTTACCATCAACTTTTCACCCAAAGGGCGCCTATGGTATTCGGTTTTCGGTTGCCGTCATTTTGGTGGATCGTATTTTTAACAACGTCCTATCCCACCCTCTCCCAGCCATAACAGTTTGTACCAGCCAAGCAAGATGCCTATTTGGCGTGATATTTGAAACAATGAATTGCTAAACAGTTCAGTCCACACTTTTTCGGCACCTCTTGAAAAATCTGTAACTGCCACTAGGTCATGGAGAAATTCAAGACACTTGGGAAGATGCAACAGCTGAACATAAAGGTATATATCTGAGGATTTTTCGATTAGTGAAGAGGGGTTAAGTTTATTTTAATATCAAATATGATAAGCATCATTTTGCCTTTCCACGTAGCCAAGATTCGTAAGATAATGGTGAGAGGACATTGAAAATAATCGCAGCGAGTGTGAACCTGGCCTGTGCGCTGTCCAAGAAAATTACCTCAGCGGAAAAGCTTTAAGTTAAAGAAAACACAAACCGGACTTTAACCCACATTATTAATTGCTCCTAAAAAATAATGTTTTAACCAGATGGCAGACTCAAGGAGATATAAGGGAAGTTGAAACGTTAAGATAAACACATAATGAAGTATGTGGGCATTTTCCATCGACCTTTATCTATATTATTCAATTCATCAGCATGGGAGAATTGCTCTTGTGCGTGAAATGTCGGAGGTGTTAAGAGAATTTCGGTAGCCATGTGATTGAATGCTGAAATAAATCATGCCATAGGCATGTGTGATTTGTGACATAAATGGGCCCTACTAGAATAAAAAGAAAACAGTTTCAACGTGTCCAAGTACTCTCTTGATAAATTGATAACTTTTTTCGTTTATTGACTGTAATTTGCGCGTTTAATGATCATGTGCAGTGTTCAGATCGAAGTGAAAAGACCATTCAGATTGATAAAACGAGTATATTTTGTCACTGACCATCCACTTATACCATCAACCATCGCCTTCAGGTCAAGTGCAGGACTCATTTAAGAGAAGAGGTGAGCGTGCACTGTGCATGCCCAAATCGAGACACAGCCGCCCTCCCGATGGACAGACCGCGCAGAAATACGTCCTCGTCGCGTTTGATTTCGCGCACGCGTACGACGTAGTGGACCACCACCTACTACGCGTTCGCCTGCTGGAGATGGGGCTGTCAAATTGCACGGTGGCCTGGATTTGGCAGTGACTCCGGGACCGAAGAGTCCAGGTGGAACTAAATGGTGTGCTTTCCAGTGAGCGCATTTTCCGAACTGGCCTGCCGTAAGGAAGTGTCTTATCGCCAGTTTTATTTTGTATGGGCGGCTCGGCTGGTAGACGCACTCTGCGCGGTTCCCGGATGCTCCCCTACATGTACGCCGATGATACGGCGGCTCTCTGCACAGGCAACAACATCCAAGTCGCCAAGGACCGGGCGCAATAAAGCTGCTGCTGGCACCCTCATGAAGTGGACCCGACAGCACAAAATGGTGGTATCAGGAGCCAAGATCCAAGTACTGGTGATGTCCCAGTGGGCCAGAGACGCCGATCCCTTCAATTTTAAGGTCGACGGGAAGTCTGTCACTGCTGGAGACACCCTACAGCTACTTGGCGTCACGATCGATCGGCTCCTCCATTTCGGTGCACACTGTAAGAGACTGTGGGAGAAGGTCCACCCCGCATCTCCCACCTACGTCAACTGTCCGGCTGCAACTGGGGGCTGCACGAACAGCACCTCCGAACCGTCGCTACTGGCTACGTGAGAGGAGCGATGGAGTAAGCGGCCGCAGCGTGGCTCCACGCCACACCGCCATTTCATGTCGAGCTGCTGGAACGCAAAATGAGAGCGTCGGCGCGTATCATCACAGGATGCACCCACTCCACTCCCAGCCGAGTTAAGACTCCCCGCGTAGCGCCAGAAGGAGGGTACTCGCGACCCGACTGCTGGTGAAATTCCATACCCTGCCGCCTGAAGACCCTCTGTGAAGACGTGCGGAGGCGACAGCGCCCTCTCGACTCTCCTCGGTGACCGGGTGGCGGCAGGTGGGCAAAGACATGTGGGATCAAGCAGGCATCTCCCTCCCCATCGAGTCTTTCCTTCCTCGACGTCTTCCACTGTGGGTATCAGGAAAGTGAGTCACATTTCAACTAGACGTGGGCCCACTGACATCAGGAGCGCCACTTGTCCGGAAGAAGCGAGTAGCTCTCCCCCACCTCGCTTCCCTGACTCAATGTGCCACATGGGTGTGGACCGACGGGTCAGTGCACGGAGGGGTCACGAGCGGGGAGCTGGGTCTTCATCGAGTCACCAGACAGAGCCCAGCATGAGCTCAGGCGACCAGCAGGCTTGCTCTGCTCGAGTTTTCAGGCTGAGATGGTAGCCATCCAAACTGCCTGTGTTTTCCTACTGGACTAATCAGTGCACACAGAAGATCCAGTCATCTTCAGCATGGCCTGCCAAGGTGACGACGCATTATAGAAATAAAATGGCTTCAATGTCTGCAGATAAGACAGCGAAACGGTAAAAATCGCAATCTTCCTCACCATCAGCTTAGACACCTGGTCCAAACAGCAAAAAAAAATGGAGTACAGCTCTGAAGTAAAAATGGATCCTTCGTAAGGCAAACTAGAAAACTTCTCAACATCGTCACCAACAAATGCACGCCCTGTGCCATTGTCACTTTCTTTTGCAACCGTCTATATAGAAACAGACATGGTTTCGAACGGCTCCGCAAGCAAGTTCATAAAATACTGGCGCGTCGGTTCAGGAGGCAAATTTTTGCTTTGTTGGCGTAGGTTGTGTTCGTGTTAACTGTCGAGATGAGCTATGGTTCAATAACAGCTGCTTCATGTGGTTCGACGAGATTGCTGTCGATACCAGCCTGTGCCAGCCAGGCACAGACTCTCACTCCCTGGTGACGGGTTACAAAACGCGAGCCACTGTCTATCTGACTGAGGTAGGCGTCGCCAAAAAATGTTTGGTATGTGGGGCGTGTTGGTGACTTATTTTAACACGCGCATTGACGGGGGTCTGAGCCACCTTCGCATTGACGGGGGGCGGGTACCCCCCTAGGATCTCGAGAACCACGGTAGGTAGCGAAAAACGGTAAACGGCGTTGGGCTGCCCATCCACTTCTCCATCGAAAACATTTGAACCATTTCTTTGTCAAGTCACATTTAAGGTCACGAGAGGTCAAAACATGCCCGTCATAGGGATAACATGTAAAATTCAGTTTTTCGGGAATTACATCTGAACAAGTAAAGATAGAGCAAAACGACTTGAACTATATGAATCCTCTTAGCAAGCCGAATCGAATTATATATAATTTGACCTTGCTAGGTCAAATCAAAGATTTGACCTGACCTGAGGTCAGGTCAGGGTCAAATTATATAAAATGCATATAATTAGAACCGCAAAGCCCAGGCGAGTCTAATGCAGCTAAAATAAATGCTATATCACCATCTGTTACTGAGTTATTCCGTAAAAACCATTTTTCCCATGTATTTCCAATGGAGAGGTCATACCTCGTACCTGACCTTAGGTCATCGATCTCAAAAATACCGGAACATATGTTAGAGAACTCGGTGGGCCATTATGTGATATGAGTTTCAATCGGATAAGTTCACCCTGCTCCGACTTATGCTATCTTAAACTTGAGGTCGGGTCACTTGACCTATACTGGTGACCTGACCTGAGATGACCTAACCTTAAAATTTTCACAGAAGTTGTAAAAATGATGAGGAAAAGGTATACCAAGTACGGCGGCGCTACGCGCCGCCGTTTTTCTATTGTCTCCGAAAAACCCGAGGGGGGCGGGTACCCGCCCCCGTCAATGCGCGTGTTAAAGGGAACGTGGCACCTTGGTAAAATCCTGGAATTTTGTGTAATTAGGCGTACTTTTAGCCGAAAATAATGAAACCACTCATGATTTCTCTGAAAAATGTACAACAAGCTCAATGCTTTTATTTTTAAAATACTCCTCTAGGAAAATGAATAAATATCTGCCTCTGGATGATGTCATGACCTGGCAACCACTACCATACTCGAAACACTTCAATGGCTTCGATTGGCTGATGCTCATCGTGATGTCAGCATATGTCGTCACACCAGCAGCTCACAACAATGGCCGCCTGGCAAGAGGTACATGAGAGGTACATTTCGGGTAGGTTTTAGTTTTTTTCTACGGAAAAATCGAGTTCCAAGACAAATGATATATAGAGCACCTGGTTTTCCGATTTGCTTTACAACTTGGCTATCTCAGTTAAAATCACGTTCTAAAGGTGCCACATTCCTTTTAATGGCTTAATGCAAAGCGAGTATCTTACTGCGCATTTGTAGCGGTATTTCACTAATTTCCACTAGCATGCTTATTATGGGTGAAGCTTGGAACGCTCCTGTTACTATTCTGATAGCGAGATGACGGACATATCGATAATCTTTTTCGCGGACTAAGGAGTGGCCTCATACGCAACCCCGGTCTGCGACCTGGGATAACCCCCACCGGCGCAGGAGAGCCGCATGACAATGTGCTGAAATCAACCATATTTCATTCTCAATGTATCTCTTCATAAGCCTGTAGGTCAGTGCCATCATTCTTTTCTTTTGAAATAAATAGTAAATATCCCGCAAACAACCCCGGATTCAACCCGCGCACCCCTCATCACGAGACAGGACCTCTAACCACTAGACCACTGCGCCACACTGTACCGACTCCCACTAACCCTACACCTGTGACCCGTCAGGAGGTCACTGGCCGGTATCACGCAATCAAAACGATGCCGTGATCGTGGCGCCGGGTGTTGTGTTCGTACAGAAAAGGCATGGTATAAAGCTGCTTCTAGAAGACGAACCAAACATTAGATTCGCCTAGAATCACTTGTATCGGCGACCCAGGACCCTAAGCTAGCTTTATGCCAAATTGCATCCACTTCCATTCATTTTGAGGACTTGAAACCATGGTGAGAAGCAAACATGTTCCGAGAAATTTAGCTCCTTGAAATACCCTTTCGGACGAATTACTCGAAAGCCGTTGGAGATAAGTGGGTAGTGTAAATGAATTGAATGACTGCAATTAATTTTCCTATTCAGCCATGTCAATTCTGAGCTTGTGAATGACATGTGGTCTGAACCGAAAAGCTGCAAATAAAAGGTTTTCTACTAAAATTATATTTATACATATAAGACAATGAATTTTATTATCACGATATCCATCTCCGAATATTATCAGGCGGAAGCAATGTTCTTTCATTATTTGAAATGAAAAGTCAAATCGGCGCATTAGATCGCGAGAGATTAAGATTTAAATGAAATGAGCAAAAATGTAGTCCTCCGGCAAAATGGCAAAAACTAGGTCAGAATTTTACGTTTTCCACTGGAAACTATGCCTAAGCACAAGAAAATTGACGTAGCTGCCTCCACGTGGCTGTCTTTAAGCTAACTGAAGCGTGCCTTCTGACATTTCGAGCTCACAAGTCGGCTGTCAAATTTCAATATCTTTTTGCTTGTACTAGAAATACTGCGTTTTGGCGTAATAAATATTGTCGGACCAGTTCGAACTTTTTTCTTAGGTGGCCTTGTTGCTTATTCAAAAGGAGGCAAATTTCAAGTTCGTCGCTTAAGAAATAAAAATGATAAAAATGTAAGATTGAAAACATTTGTTCCAAAATTTCTCAAAAACTATTTTGAATTTAAATTCTGGGGCCTTAGTTTGGGCGTCTAGCGTAAAAGGGCAATCACCCTACACAATTGCAGAGCCCTGGTATCAACTGTCAGAACCGCCAAACGGCCAGAATAGAGCCTCTTGAGAAATCTCAATCCGCTTCGCTCCATGGATTTCGTCATGCGGCTCTGACACAGCCGTACTCGATCTTCGGACGAATAAGTGATCTATACAGCATAAGAAGCTTATAACGTAGCGTATAACAATGAGCGTATAACGTGCGCATAACGTATATATAGGCGATGAGCATATAACGTGTATACCATGAGAAACATTTCTCTATCTGCACGGTATCTCATCCTCGTCAACACCTTCAGTATTTTCAGCGTATCGAAACATTTTTTGCGGAAATCCTTCAGGTGTGGCACATATGAAAGCTTATCGAGTGTGAGCCTGATAAATCTGGTTTCTGCTACAACGTCGCTCGGATTTCCGCGAATTTACAAAATCGGGTATTCAGTCTCAATGTCTATTATAAAAGTGCATGCACTATGTCTTTGAACTTGAAAATTTCAGTCTATTGCGTTTGATCCATTGCTGCAATATGTCAAGGCCAAGCTGCAGCCGCCTCTGCGCAGCTGCTGTAGTAGACACTGTCACACATATTGTGAAGTCTTCAACGAAAAACACGTGACGTATGTTTGCGGGAAGTGTCTGCAATATCATTGGTCATAACTGCAAACAAGGCTATGAATATCGCAGAATCCTGGGCTATGCTACTCTGTTGCTGATGCCAATCCGATACGACTGAGTTTACGCGAAATCTAAAATACCTATTTTTCGGAATATTAGAAATAAACCACCCCAAGTGGCCTCGCACGCCAAGTCCAAAGAGTTTCTGCAGAACGCCATTGGATAGCAAAGGCGCCCCCAAGAGATGATGGCGCCCCCTGGGGAGGAAGGCGCCCCCTCCAGAAAATCTTGCACCACTTCTCGAAAATGGAATCCGCCGTCTCTGCTATCACCTTTAAAGTCAGAGTGTTGCGCTCCGATCCGCTGCTCAGTAATGTGCAGCGGCGGTGCGTGTGAAGGCTGGGGATTGACCCCTCAGAGACGCTCAATATTCACCCCATGTAGGCCTCCAGGAAAAAAGACGGTTGAGAGGGCAGCCTGAGGGCGCGCCGTTCCTGTGCTTTGTGGACGTTAAACGTTGGGTTGCAGAGATGTGCATTTAGATCGCTTTTGGGGTGCCCGGGCAGACCAAGAACCCATGGATAGGTTCTGGGGCATGGCCATGGTCAATAGCCCCTTGGGTATCAAAAAGCCTGGCCTACCTGCTTATAAAGGAGGTCTAATTGGCCTATGCAGGAGGCCCCACTAGCTATAAAGGAGGCCCCATAACGATCTATTTAGGAGATCTCTTTAAAAAGAGATCCACTCAACAGCCCCAATAGGCGGCCCCTTTACTTATAAAGCAAGCCTATTATAAGACAACCTATCCAGGAGGCCCCTTTACTGATAAGACACCCAAAAATGACCTACGTGGAGGCGCATTTACTCATAAAGGAGGCCCCTAAGTGCTCAACATAGGAGTTCCCTGTCTTATAAAGAAGGCCCCTAAATGAAAAGCAAAATGGAGGTCCCCAAAAACAATGAGCCTCTTTAAGGAACAGGGATAGGATCAGTGGCGGATCCAGGGAGGGGCAAAGGCATTTGATCCCCCCAAGCGGAAAAGCCCGGGGCAAAACTATGTTTTTGTCCCCCCAAAGAGATCGACCTCCTTTTTCCCCGACTCCTTTTTAGTTTATAAACATGATTTTGGTGCTTCAACTCTCAACTTTAAACAGAACCAGTTATGTTCAGTGGAAATATGAGGCCTTGGATAGGAAAACAAGTATCTTGAGCCCATATTTTTCAGCCCGTGACGTTTTTTTTTTGCTTTTTGCCTAAAATACCCAAAATTCTAGCGGAAAGTCATATTGTAGTGCGATTTTGCACTGTGTGACGTTTTTTCTTCTTCTTTTCGACTTTGGTTTGCCCCTCCCAAACCAACCGGCTAGATCCACCACTGGATAGGAGGCCCCCTTCCCTAACCCCCCATGGAAAGAAATCCATGGCGACGCCCTGCATACAGCATATGTTAAAAATGTATCCACCAAATAAGCAGACTTGTAAGATATGCTCGATGATATTTCTTAAATTGAAGGCACATAAGTGTGCAATGTGCATCCTCCAATGCATCAGTCTATCAATCCTACATTACATTGCGTACAATTATATCTTCACTTACCTTACCCTGCCCCCATTGCTTCTGCACACAGAATGAGGCGGGTTTGCGCCGTTTTCCAGCAACAAAAACGGAAATAGCACGTGCTGTGACGTCACAGAAGAGTCAGACTTCCCAGTGAGGGGAAAATTCTCTACAGAAGTGTCGTGACCACTCGCAAGCTAAGTGCAGAGAGTAAGACGCCTTTTTGGAAGAGTCTGACACCCTTCATACACCCTACGAAAGGAGTCGGACACCTTGCTTGAAAGAGTCAGACACCCTACCGACACCTCACGAAGAGTCAAATTCCTCTTTTGGTGGTCGGGATACCTCCATTAAAATGCCTGACACCCTTAATGTTGTAGTAACTCCCCATGTATGTATTGTTTTGACGCCAGAAAGTGGTGTTAGAAATGGTGTTCAAAATGAGGCGTCGCATTACTTTTGGAAATGACACTGGTTAAAGGTTATTGGCGCCAAATGACGGGATCTTGTACCCAAGAATAGCCATCAGTCCACCAAAAAATGGTGTCACATTCGCTATATTTTAGGGTCATCTTAGAGCTGGGTGTCATTTTTTCTTTCAGTGCATCACTCTCGAGTGTGGGTGTGACATTGATTACGCAGAACACCGATAAAGCGGACGCGGCGACCAGGAATCGAACCTCTCCCCTCCTGGGCCGAACTCCAGGGCTCGACCGCGCTGACCCACTCGGCCACCACGCGGCTGATCATGTCACGCGCTGACCTCGAGACGGGCTTGCTCAATGTAGCGGACTGTGACAGCGCCCCGTCAGACATGGCGGAGTGATTGGGTGCACCCTCATCCAGACCCGACGCGAAGTCCTAAATGTCGGGAATGTACACTCAAGCGGAAACGATGAGCCACACAAAATGATTTCTAATTGTGTCGCTCTTTTTTAAGCAGAAATGTAACTGCCCACAGAACCTATTTACACCGAAAATCGGTTGCTCACCTAGTCTTAACTTAGTCTATCTCGGACACCTTAGTCTTAACGGCCAGGGGCGCAACTTTGTGTTTTCGATTGGGGGGGCACCCGGCTCGAAAGAGGGCCCGTACATGAAGGGGGCCCGCATTTTTTAATGAAAATGTGACCGAAAAAAACCTATGTTCCACCGTTTGTTGTCGAAAACTGACTGCAAATGTTAAATAACAATTTTTAGCGCGCTATTCGTCACTGTTCATGATTTGCACTATTTAGCCCAAAAAGTAGTCAGAAGACCGAATCTTTTGAAGTAGCTGCCAAAGTATGTAAGGATATTGGACAGGTAGGTGTCTACTTACCGTCTTCGTCGTCCACGCGGATGCTCTCCTCCGGAGGTACAACGGTATCAGCCCCGCACGACGCAGGAGGGATGGATGCTGGAGGGTCTTTTAGCAAACGGGATCCGGCTGGTGGCCTGGCCGAGGAAGGCAATGATCAGGAAAAGAAGGATTGGAATTAAAACCTTACTCTGCCGTTTTGCTGGAAACTATATACATTGCACTTTTCCGAGTTAGTTTTAAATTGGGGTTTTAATTTTTGCGGTCGATAGATGAAGGTAGCTGCATAGTACCAAAAATAGTAGTGATAGGAACTACTTTAAGTGGACGCGTACGTTGATAGAGATTAAATGCAAATATGATCGGGGTCACTTTATAACAGATTGCAAAATTAGCAAGACGATTCTAGATTCATAGGTTACCTGAAAAATGAAGAAAGTTTGGGTAGTTTTGCCAGAGCAGCCTCTCGGTCTTGAATGTTCTTTGTCTTTCGCTTTTGTGCACCCGACCTATGTTTATACTGTCCAACCATTTTAACATTCACTTCTGGAACGAAATCGCATTATCACGAATAATTTCATACAAATGGAAGGTAGAGATCGAAGTGCGAAATTCCTTTATCAGCAGGGAAAACTAACCTACTGATATTTATGTTACATGATCAAGACACCTTTTTCTGATCCATTCACCTTGCCAGTTCAGTGACATTTTACAACACTGGGTACCGGTCAAGGGGTACTATGAATAGGTGGTACTGCCTATTTCCCTTTACAATCCTCATATAGGATCAGTACAAAAATAATGGGGGGCCTAACATTTCTCACATCCCATCCATCTCTCCCCGAATGTTCCAGGAGGCATGGGACCGGCCGCACGTTGCCCGGGGAAACCACAGGGGGCCCGCAAGCATGGCAGGGGGCCGGTTTCGGCAACAAGGAGCACGGATACA
This sequence comes from Lepas anatifera, assembly GCA_034440635.1. Lineage (NCBI taxonomy): Eukaryota > Metazoa > Arthropoda > Thecostraca > Lepadidae > Lepas > Lepas anatifera. The sequence continues at coordinate 994,178 of JAOTON010000842.1, read as the reverse complement.
CCACCTGGGGCATGGAACTGCTAAAAAATAAGGAACTCCTGCAAATACGCGGCTAATACAACAGCTTCAGTTTCTGCACGATATTCTTAGACCACAAGGGGCTCGGACAGACCACAGAGGGCCTGAGCACACCAAAGTGGCCGGGCAGACCACAGGAACTCAGAAACCCATAGGAGCCCGGTAAGCCCACAAGGGGCCCGAGCAGACCACACACAGCCAACAATTTGGCTGGGCTCTGCCCGATATATGCTGGGCTTTGACTGGGCAGAGCCCGAGAACATGGGCTCAGCCCAGGTCCGGCTCCGCTCCGCCTGGGCAGAGACCATGTTCAAGCAAGACCGGGCTCTACCGCTCGGGCAAGTTGTCATCCCCCGACCTAATGTCGGGCTCAGCCCGAGTCTATGTAGCTCAGCTATGGGTCTTATGGCTCGGGCAGAGCCCGGCCCAGCCCGCTCTGGGCCCGGTCGGAATTGCTGGCTGGGCAGCGGGCCCGTGCAGACCACACGGGGCCTGGACAGATGAAAGGACCCGAGCAGACCACAGGGACCCGAGCAGAACACAGGGGCCGGGCTAACCACAGAAGGGCACCAGTCTGCAAAGTATGGCAGCAGACCCGACGAGTCGGCACCAGCCTTTTAGATTTTTCGCACCACCAGTAGCCTAAAATTTACACCAAGCACTGGAGAGAACTTTCACTGACCCGGAAATTTCGATGTTTTTACCAGTTTCTCCCTTTTCAGAACTCTGTGGGTGTTTTGAGCTCCCTCGCACCAGACGGCAAAAGTGGGCATTTGCTTGCTCCAAAGTTCGCCCCACCTGAAGGGTGTCCGCACCACGAGATCTCGTGGCAAGTGCCATACTTTGCAGACTGGGAGGGGCCCGGGCAAACCACAGAGGGCCCGCGCAGACAAAAGGGGCCCGGACGGACAAAAGGGGGTCCGCAGAGGCCACACGGAGGTCCGGACAGACCAAAAGGGTTCCGGGAAAACCACAGGAGGCCCGGGAAGACCACAAGGGGCTCGATCAGACCAAAATTGGTACAAACAGACAATGGGGCCGGGCAGACCACAGGGGCCGGAGCAGACCACAGGGTCCCGGGCAGACCAGAGGGGCCCGGGAAGACCACAAGGACCCTGGGCAGACCACAAGGGGACCGAGCGGAGCACAAGGGGCCTGGGCAGACCACAGGGGCCCGGACAGGCCACAGGGGGCCCGGTCAGACCAATAGGGGCCCGGGATACCACGGGGGCTATTTGGTCGCCCTTTGGGTGAAAAGTGCGCCCTTCGGGTGGCTAAGTGCCACCTGCCCCCTGAGGCTTTGCCCATCCCCTCCCCTTACCCAAATTCTAGATACGTCACTGGCGGCCATAGGGGGCACAAATTCTCCCAGTTTTGGTATTTAGCCATCAGGGGAGCCGGACAGGGGATCATCACTCATTAGGGATTTAGCCCGAAAACAGCTAATAACAAACAATCACTTCACTTGCCATTCAACACCGCGCATCGGAGCACGATTTGGATTGACACGAAAAGCCCAAACGTAAAATTCAAATCAGAGCCTAACGAAACTTTTCCAGAGTAGACACAAGCCGATTGAACCATAAGCAAGCCAATTGTACTGTTAAAAGCAGACTTTTTGCAAATCATTCGCCTCGGCGAATACGGCAAGAGAGCCAGGAGCATGCATTAGCTTCCTTCGCGCTGTGCTGACAAGCCCCGGAAATTAAGAGGCTACCATTCGCCGGCGGACGCACATTTTTTGTCCCAGATTTGACGACAAGATATGATACACTTTTTGACAGACAAATTTAAGAGTCTTAAATTTGTCTGTATTAAAAGTTCCACTAGAACTAACAAAAATGGAAAACTTGATGCACATTTCTGACAAAAATTCCTAGAAATATATCAAGGAAGAAAAGTAGTGCCGACGGAAAGATGCCAAAATAACAAACATGCCAATTTATTAAACCAGTACTTATCGGAAGGGGCTCGGCTGCGCACGGTGGGGGGTGAACTACGGGGGATCGTAAGCAAGGCAAGGAGCCCGGCTAGAGCCAGAGGAGGTCTGGGTAGCCCAGAGGGAGCCTGAAATTATAGCACGGATTCCCGGATACAGCGAAGTAGTATGAGTGGAGTCAGGGGTGGATTCAGGCCGATGGTGGGGGAGAGGGGCAACGGGGCCCCAAATCGTGAAAAACATATGGTTTTTGTTTGAAGAGAATCCGTAAAAATCGGCAAAATCGGGGGATTTGCGGGGATTACCCCGTTTGCCCCCTCCCTAGATCCGCTAGTGCTGTGGTTCCTTGCAGATCACAGGAACACGGACAAATCATAGGAGCCCGGGAAAATTGCAGGGGGCCGGGCAGACCGCAGGGGGCCGGGTAGACCACAGGGGGCCTGCGCATACCACAGGGGGCCCGGACAGACCACAGAGGGCCCGGACAGACCACAGAGGATCTGAGCAGACTAAAAGGAGCCCAGACCGCCCACAAGGGGCCCGGGCAGACCACAGGGGCCCGGGCGGACCGCACAGGACCCAGACACACTACAAAAAGCCCAGACCAACTACAAAGGGCCCGGGCAGACCACAGGGATCCTGGCGGACCACACAGGACCCAGACACACTACAAAAGCCCAGACCACCTGTAAAGGGCCCGGGCAGACTAAAAGGGGCCAAGGCAGAATACAAGGAGCCCGGTTGCAGTCACAGAGGGCCCGGCTAAACCAAAAAGGTCCCGAGACTGCCAGAAATAGGGGCCCGGATGCAGTCAAAATGGGCCTGAGAATATCGTTAGGGGCCCGTTCGCGGACACAGCGATTGTGGGTGGCCCTAAAGGGGACTGCACCCAAGCAAGCATGACAGAGAGCCCGGCCGCAGCCACAGCAAGCTCAGATGGACCACGGGGCCCCGCACTCATGGCAAGGGCCCGTCCGTGGCATTAGATGACCCGCGCCTCCTGGACCACAGGGAGCCCGGTTGCAGTCACAGGTCCCGGTTGCAGTCACAGGGGGGCCCGGGTGGATCACAGGCGCCCGGTTGCGGTGACAGGGGCTCGGGCGGATCACAGAGGGCCCGGTTGCAGTCACAGGGGGCCGGGTGGATAACAGGGGGCCGGGTGGATTCCAGGGGCCCGGTTGCAGTCAAAGAAGGCCCGTGTGGATCACAGGGGGCCAGGATGGATCACATGGGCCCCGGGTGGACCACAGGGGGCCCCAGGTGGATTACAGGGGGCCCGGTTGCAGTCACAGGAGGCCCGGGTGGATCATAGGGGGCCCGGTTGTAATTATAGGGGGGCCCAGGTGGATCACATGGGGCCCGGTTGCAGTCACAGGGGGCCCGGGTGGGTTACAGGGAGTCCAGTTGCAGTCACGGGGGGCCGGGTGGCTCACAGAGGGCCCGGTTGCAGTCACAGGGGACCCGGGTGGATCACAGATGGCCCGGGTGGATCATAACTGGCCCGGTTGTAATTACAGGGGGCCCGGGTGGATCACAGAGGGCCCGCTTGCAGTCACAGGGGGCCGGGTGGATTACAGGGGGCCCAGTTGCAGTCTCCCTTTAAATATTGTTAATGGAAATTTTTTGAAAGAATTGAAATGTGTTTACAGCCAGTTTCTTCACTTCAAATGTTTAAGACGAGGCCAAAGATAGGAGCCTGTTTAATTTTTCGAGTAAATGTACTACTTGTGCCTAGGGATTTTTTCAGACCGGATGGGCTTTTAAAATAAGCGATTGTAACAAATGATTGAGTTGATTAACACGCGCATTGACGGGGACGGGTACCTCCCCCTCGGGTTTTTCGAGACAGCATCACAACGGCGGCGCGTAGCACCGCCGTACTTGGCCTACCTTTTCCCAGATTATTTTAAAAACATGTCAAAATTTTAAAGTTAGGTCATCTCAGATCAGGTCACCAGCACAGTTCAAGTGACCTGACCTAAAAAAAGGTTTAGAATGCATTAGTCAAAGCAGGATAAACTTATCCAACTGAAACTTATATCACATAATGGCCCCACTGAGTCCTCTAAATTTTCCGGTATTTTTTATATCGATGACGTAGTCAGGTACGAGCCATGACCTCTGCATTGGAAATACATGGGAAAATGGTTTTAACTGAATAACCTATTAATGGATGGCGAAAGAGCCTCTTATTGTAACTGCATTAGACTCGCCGTGTCCTTGCGGTTCTAATTAAAAACATTTTACCTAATTTGACCTTGACCTGACCTCAGGCAGGTCAAATCTCATATTTGACCTAGTAATTTCATATTATATATCATTCGATTCGGATTACTGCGAGGATTCGAAGGGTTTATATTGTTTTGCTCTATCGTTACTTGGTCAGATGAAATGACCGGAAACCTTCAATTACACGTTATCCCTATGACGGCATGTATTGACATCTAGTGAACTCAAATGTGGCCTGACAAAACATTGGATCAGATATTTTCGAAGAGAAGTGGATGGGCTACCCGACGCCTTTTACTGTTTTTTTTTTGCTATCTAGCGTAATTTTTTTAGATCTTAGGGGGTACCCGCCACCTCCCCACCCCGTGAAAGCGAAGGTGGCTCAGACCCATGTTACTGCGCGTGTTAATTAAAACAAATTAAAAAATTTGATTGAAAAATTGAAACACTTGAAGAAAAAGGTACTTAAAGGACGTTTCAAGAGGTATGTAAATTCAAAGACTTTTATCTAACATCATACTTAACCTTCTGATTCAACTTTTTTGTTGACTTATTTGACTCGTTGTCTTCACAATTCAACGTTCAACTCAAACCATTGACGTGGTGTGAACCCACTCAACTCAATTCAACTCACCTGTCTAATTTTTTTCAGCTCAGCTCAACTCAACTTAGAGTCGAACGAGTCGAATTTTGAGTTAACCCTTGCCCCGGTGGCGGGTACGAGCCATCTTCGCCCTGTTGGGGGAGGGGGGCTAAAAAAGGCCCTAATGATCTCAAAAACTAAGAGAGCTAGAAAAAAAGCGCAAAACGACAATCGAAAGCTCTTCAACAATGATATCGGAAATGCTTCGGTCACTTTTCTCGTCAGGTCAATATAAAGGTCACCAGAGGTCAAAATAGGTCAAAACCACTAATATGAGGTGTACTAAGAAAACTTCATATAGCTCAGAAACTATTATAGCTAGAAACATTCTAAAACCATTCGAAAGCTTTTGAGTTGCTCTTTCATTATAATGGCATGGATTTTCGGTTCAGTTCAAAGTAGGGAGCTGCAGGTCACTGAACATTGGGAATTTTCTGGGGGAATGTCCATAGCCGCCCATGCATAAGGGCGTTTTTTCGCTAAAAACTTCCAAACCAAGCAAGGTACAGCCATAGTTGATGCACCATTGCAATCATCTTGTAATACGAATGGAATGATAACACTGGTCAACAGCCAAAATGGATCCGGCACGTGAACACCTGTTTCTGCTTATTTCGATACCGCTGATTTCAAATTTAGTAACCGTTTTTTGCCATCGGACCTGGTTTCTTCTCCAGAGCATACCTGGCGTATAGCCCCTACGCTTTCCACACACTGACATCAGCCTAGCCTTTTGTGGAAAAATATAGATCAAGGATGTCGAGAATCCGGATTATCTGCACTCGCAGCTTATCAATATACATGTGAATTTATTGCAACGGAAGTGGGGTGTGTGCTATGAATTTATTGAGGTCATCTAGTGGGGTGTGTGCTATTTCGGGCAGGGTCTGACGGATCGTCTTGATGGATTCCGTATGTTTACAGGCAGTGGTGTCTCCCATGACCGTGACCTCACATTTGCTGGTGTTTAGCTCCAGTCCTAGTTTGGTAAGGAGGCTGTTGAGCCTTTGAAGATCTGCAGCCACCACTTCAGAAGGACCTGCAAGAGTTACTTACTTACTTACTTATGGCTTTTTATAAGGCGTTCTGTGCATAGCACCTTTGCCCGCCTCTAAAGAAGTGTGTGGGAGAATTTTAGAATTTTGCGTGAGGGCAAGCTACGTTAGTCTGTTAAAGCAATGGGAGTTATTTCAAGTAATGGGTTGCAAGATGTTTCAGCTTGCGAATGGACGGTCGTGGCAATGGCATAGCCATGCCAAGGGAGTTCTTTTTATAAAATTAGACCCGCAGAGTGCGAAGGTTATCTCTGTGGTTGAAGACCTTAACTTTAGAAATTTGAATTTAGAATTTTGTGTGTCAGCTACTGATGTCCGCTTGTCTACGTTACTCGAAATCCTCCGTTAAATCAATAATTTTCCTACTTTAGAAACTGCGCTAAACACCTGGTCAGGGTGCCGCGAATTTACCCTGCAACCCGGAGGTGAGGTTGCAGCCCCCTCTCCGGCTGGGCAGCCGCCGCGCAGAGGAAAGAGAAGTGTGAGAGGACAGTTAGATTGTTAGTAAGAGTATGAGTGTGGTTAGCATAGAGCCGCAGTGAAAGGTATCACTGCGGTGAAGTGCTTGTCGTCAAATCTGGGACAAATAATGTGCGTCCGCCGGCGAATGGTAGCCTCTTAATTTCCCGGGCTTGTCAGCGCAGCGCGAAGGAAGCTAATGCATGCTCCTGGCTCTCTTGCCGTATTCGCCGAGGCGAATGATTTGCAAAACGTCTGCTTTTAACAGTACAATTGGCTTGCTTATGGTTCAATCGGCTTGTGTCTACTCTGGAAAAGTTTCGTTAGGCTTTGATTTGAATTTTACGTTTGGGCTTTTCGTGTCAATCCAAATCGTGCTCCGATGCGCGGTGTTGAATGGCAAGTGAAGTGATTGTTTGCTATTAGCTGTTTTCGGGCTAAATCCCTAATGAGTGATGATCCCCTGTCCGGCTCCCCCTAATGGCTAAATACCAAAACTGGGAGAATCTTGTGCCCCCTATGGCCGCCAGTGACGTATCTAGAATTTGGGTAAGGGGAGGGGATGGGCAAAGCCTCAGGGGGCAGGTGGCACTTAGCCACTCGAAGGGCGCACTTTTCACCCAAAGGGCGACCAAATAGCCCCCGTGGTATCCCGGGCCCCTATTGGTCTGACCGGGCCCCCTGTGGCCTGTCCGGGCCCCTGTGGTCTGCCCCGGCCCCTGTGGTCTGCCCGACCCCATTTGGTCTGCACGGACCCCTTGTCTGTTTGTACCAATTTTGGTCTGATCGAGCCCCTTGTGTTCTTCCCGGGCCTCCTGTGGTTTTCCCGGAACCCTTTTGGTCTGTCCGGGCCTCCGTGTGGCCTCTGCGGACCCCCTTTTGTCCGTCCGGGGCCCCTTTTGTCTGCGCGGGCCCTCTGTGGTTTGCCCGGGCCCCTCCCAGTCTGCAAAGTATGGCACTTGCCACGAGATCTCGTGGTGCGGACACCCTTCAGGTGGGGCGAACTTTGGAGCAAACAAATGCCCACTTTTGCCGTCTGGTGCGAGGGAGCTCAAAACACCCACAGAGCTCTGAAAAGGGAGAAACTGGTAAAAACATCGAAATTTCCGGGTCAGTGAAAGTTCTCTCCAGTGCTTGGTGTAAATTTTAGGCTACTGGTGGTGCGAAAAATCTAAAAGGCTGGTGCGGACTCGTCGGGTCTGCTGCCATACTTTGCAGACTGGGGCCCTTCTGTGGTTAGCCCGGCCCCTGTGTTCTGCTCGGGTCCCTGTGGTCTGCCCGGGTCCTTTCATCTGTCCAGGCCCCGTGTGGTCTGCACGGGCCCGCTGCCCAGCCAGCAATTCCGACCGGGCCCAGAGCGGGCTGGGCCGGGCTCTGCCCGAGCCATAAGACCCATAGCTGAGCTACATAGACTCGGGCTGAGCCCGACATTAGGTCGGGGGATGACAACTTGCCCGAGCGGTAGAGCCCGGTCTTGCTTGACCATGGTCTCTGCCCAGGCGGAGCGGAGCCGGACCTGGGCTGAGCCCATGTACTCGGGCTCTGCCCAGTCAAAGCCCAGCATATATCGGGCAGAGCCCAGCCAAATTGTTGGCTGTGTGTGGTCTGCTCGGGCCCCTTGTGGGCTTACCGGGCTCCTATGGGTTTCTGAGTTCCTGTGGTCTGCCCTGCCACTTTGGTGTGCTCAGGCCCTCTGTGGTCTGTCCGAGCCCCTTGTGGTCTAAGAATATCGTGCAGAAACTGAAGCTGTTGTGTTAGCCGCGTATTTGCAGGAGTTCCTTATTTTTTAGCAGTTCCATGCCCCAGGTGGTGTATCCGTGCTCCTTGTTGCCGAAACCGGCCCCCTGCCATGCTTGCGGGCCCCCTGTGGTTTCCCCGGGCAACGTGCGGCCGGTCCCATGCCTCCTGGAACATTCGGGGAGAGATGGATGGGCGTGAGAAATGTTAGGCCCCCATTCGTTTTGTACTGATCCTATATGAGGATTGTAAAGGGAAATAGGCAGTACCACCTATTCATAGTACCCCTTGACCGGTACCCAGTGTTGTAAAATGTCACTGAACTGGCAAGGTGAATGGATCAGAAAAAGGTGTCTTGATCATGTAACATAAATATCAGTAGGTTAGTTTTCCCTGCTGATAAAGGAATTTCGCACTTCGATCTCTACCTTCCATTTGTATGAAATTATTCGTGATAATGCGATTTCGTTCCAGAAGTGAATGTTAAAATGGTTGGACAGTATAAACATAAGTCGGGTGCACAAAAGCGAAAGACAAAGAACATTCAAGACCGAGAGGCTGCTCTGGCAAAACTACCCAAACTTTCTTCATTTTTCAGGTAACCTATGAATCTAGAATCGTCTTGCTAATTTTCCAATCTGTTATAAAGTGACCCCGATCATATTTGCATTTAATCTCTATCAACGTACGCGTCCACTTAAAGTAGTTCCTATCACTACTATTTTTGGTACTATGCAGCTACCTTCATCTATCGACCGCAAAAATTAAAACCCCAATTTAAAACTAACTCGGAAAAGTGCAATGTATATAGTTTCCAGCAAAACGGCAGAGTAAGGTTTTAATTCCAATCCTTCTTTTCCTGATCATTGCCTTCCTCGGCCAGGCCACCAGCCGGATCCCGTTTGCTAAAAGACCCTCCAGCATCCATCCCTCCTGCGTCGTGCGGGGCTGATACCGTTGTACCTCCGGAGGAGAGCATCCGCGTGGACGACGAAGACGGTAAGTAGACACCTACCTGTCCAATATCCTTACATACTTTGGCAGCTACTTCAAAAGATTCGGTCTTCTGACTACTTTTTGGGCTAAATAGTGCAAATCATGAACAGTGACGAATAGCGCGCTAAAAATTGTTATTTAACATTTGCAGTCAGTTTTCGACAACAAACGGTGGAACATAGGTTTTTTTCGGTCACATTTTCATTAAAAAATGCGGGCCCCCTTCATGTACGGGCCCTCTTTCGAGCCGGGTGCCCCCCCAATCGAAAACACAAAGTTGCGCCCCTGGCCGTTAAGACTAAGGTGTCCGAGATAGACTAAGTTAAGACTAGGTGAGCAACCGATTTTCGGTGTAAATAGGTTCTGTGGGCAGTTACATTTCTGCTTAAAAAAGAGCGACACAATTAGAAATCATTTTGTGTGGCTCATCGTTTCCGCTTGAGTGTACATTCCCGACATTTAGGACTTCGCGTCGGGTCTGGATGAGGGTGCACCCAATCACTCCGCCATGTCTGACGGGGCGCTGTCACAGTCCGCTACATTGAGCAAGCCCGTCTCGAGGTCAGCGCGTGACATGATCAGCCGCGTGGTGGCCGAGTGGTCAGCGCGGTCGAGCCCTGGAGTTCGGCCCAGGAGGGGAGAGGTTCGATTCCTGGTCGCCGCGTCCGCTTTATCGGTGTTCTGCGTAATCAATGTCACACCCACACTCGAGAGTGATGCACTGAAAGAAAAAATGACACCCAGCTCTAAGATGACCCTAAAATATAGCGAATGTGACACCATTTTTTGGTGGACTGATGGCTATTCTTGGGTACAAGATCCCGTCATTTGGCGCCAATAACCTTTAACCAGTGTCATTTCCAAAAGTAATGCGACGCCTCATTTTGAACACCATTTCTAACACCACTTTCTGGCGTCAAAACAATACATACATGGGGAGTTACTACAACATTAAGGGTGTCAGGCATTTTAATGGAGGTATCCCGACCACCAAAAGAGGAATTTGACTCTTCGTGAGGTGTCGGTAGGGTGTCTGACTCTTTCAAGCAAGGTGTCCGACTCCTTTCGTAGGGTGTATGAAGGGTGTCAGACTCTTCCAAAAAGGCGTCTTACTCTCTGCACTTAGCTTGCGAGTGGTCACGACACTTCTGTAGAGAATTTTCCCCTCACTGGGAAGTCTGACTCTTCTGTGACGTCACAGCACGTGCTATTTCCGTTTTTGTTGCTGGAAAACGGCGCAAACCCGCCTCATTCTGTGTGCAGAAGCAATGGGGGCAGGGTAAGGTAAGTGAAGATATAATTGTACGCAATGTAATGTAGGATTGATAGACTGATGCATTGGAGGATGCACATTGCACACTTATGTGCCTTCAATTTAAGAAATATCATCGAGCATATCTTACAAGTCTGCTTATTTGGTGGATACATTTTTAACATATGCTGTATGCAGGGCGTCGCCATGGATTTCTTTCCATGGGGGTTAGGGAAGGGGGCCTCCTATCCAGTGGTGGATCTAGCCGGTTGGTTTGGGAGGGGCAAACCAAAGTCGAAAAGAAGAAGAAAAAACGTCACACAGTGCAAAATCGCACTACAATATGACTTTCCGCTAGAATTTTGGGTATTTTAGGCAAAAAGCAAAAAAAAAACGTCACGGGCTGAAAAATATGGGCTCAAGATACTTGTTTTCCTATCCAAGGCCTCATATTTCCACTGAACATAACTGGTTCTGTTTAAAGTTGAGAGTTGAAGCACCAAAATCATGTTTATAAACTAAAAAGGAGTCGGGGAAAAAAGGAGGTCGATCTCTTTGGGGGGACAAAAACATAGTTTTGCCCCGGGCTTTTCCGCTTGGGGGGATCAAATGCCTTTGCCCCTCCCTGGATCCGCCACTGATCCTATCCCTGTTCCTTAAAGAGGCTCATAGTTTTTGGGGACCTCCATTTTGCTTTTCATTCAGGGGCCTTCTTTATAAGACAGGGAACTCCTATGTTGAGCACTTAGGGGCCTCCTTTATGAGTAAATGCGCCTCCACGTAGGTCATTTTTGGGTGTCTTTATCAGTAAAGGGGCCTCCTGGATAGGTTGTCTTATAATAGGCTTGCTTTATAAGTAAAGGGGCCGCCTATTGGGGCTGTTGAGTGGATCTCTTTTTAAAGAGGTCTCCTAAATAGATCGTTATGGGGCCTCCTTTATAGCTAGTGGGGCCTCCTGCATAGGCCAATTAGACCTCCTTTATAAGCAGGTAGGCCAGGCTTTTTGATACCCAAGGGGCTATTCCAGACTTTAAGTATCCTAAGGGGCCTCTTGAGTCAAGTGGAGGTCCTCCAAAAATCAACCAGGGGCGTCGCCTCCATGGTGGCGACGCCCCTATGTATGTATGGGTAATGGATTCTGCGGGATTCAATATTATCCCGTATTTTAACGTGTAATTGTTTACTGAGCGTCGCTAGGATTATTTAAAATTACAATATAATACGATGCAATTAAAGACATGTATCGTGCGATGGGTATTCGGGGGAGACAAACAAGGAAAAACAACCAACCACTTAAGCGGGGACAAATATGATTGCGCCCCTCTGCGCAAGAGTGTCATGCTTTCTTCTTTAGAAGACAGGCGACGGTCCCCTGACGCAACCCCTTGGATCCTCCCGCATAGTTCATTTCACTTCATTTATTTTGTCTATTGTCTACGGGCACATATTCTCATGTGCAGACGAAGCCAAGAGACTTAACCCTCGCCCACCGGGGGGCCATCGATGGCCCCCCTAAGGTTTTTCCGGGATAGCAGAAAAAACGAGGCGCAGCACCGCGGTTGAGGGCTCTACCTCTCACTGCATCATTTTCCCATCATCCCTGAAATTTTTACCCCGGGTCACCCAAGGTCAGGTCACCAGACGAGGTCAACCAAGGTCACCTCACTTCACCTTTAGAGCTCTGTAAGAGCTACATTTCAAAGTCGATCGATTTGAAACTTCCTACACTTAATGACCCCTCCAGGGTCTACAAGGTGTATATCCGGGATTTTTCGATTTCGTGCCCTGAGGTCAGGTCACGAGGCGACCTCTCCCATTGGAAAAGCATGGGAAAAGCTATTTCATGATATAAAAGCCACAAAAATGATTGCAAATACCAGACTGCCAGAACAACGTTTTTGGACACCCTTTCACGGATCCCAGGGGTCATATTTGCCCTTTGACTTTTCCAAGGTCATCCAAGGTCACCAGAGGTCAAAAACAGTATTTGACAATAACTTTGACCTAATTGAGCTAGAGCGGTGAAACAAACACCATCGTGTTTGTCTTGTCACTGGCTTTCATTTGATATACGGCAAGGTCACTTTTGACCTTTCGTGACCTCAGGTCATATTAGGTCACGAGGTGACCTCTGGCGGTCAAACCACTGGCGGGAGGTCTTTACGTTCCACATAGCGGAAAAGTACTGGCAATTTGCTATCAAATGTACTTTACCAGGCCCCAATAGCTCTAATGACATAAGAGTTATGCCCAGTTTGCTTAATCATTGCATATTTGAGTGAAAATAGCCGATCTTGACCTAATTTGACCTCTGGAGGTCAAACCATTGACCTGAGCACTAAAACATGCGAAGTAATTCTACTGAATTCACGCGAGCTTTCTATTGCACTTCGCAGATTTGCGCTAACGCCCATATTTTCGGAGTTAGAGGGGGCCATCGATGGCCCCCCGGTGGGGCGAAGGTGGCGCCGGACCCCGGTGGGGCGCGGGTTAAAACCTGAGCTAAACAGTTATGGCTCAATAACTAAAACACAAACACACGCGCGAGCATTGTAAAAATATGTAGTTCGTGTTTAAAATATAAAGGCAGGTCTAGACAAAACCGTTAGCCAGGAAATAATAAATCTGGACAATTGGAATCATCGCAACAAGCCGAATCAAATGATGTATAATATGACCTTTCTTGGTCAAATCGAGTATTTGACCTGGCACGATCATATTACATATCATTCGATTATGATTGCCATACGATTCCAGTTCTTTATAGCTGTTTGCTCTATCTCTACTGGTTCAGATCAAATGACGAAACACCTTCATTTCCAAGTTATCCTTATGGTGACTTGCCTTGACTTCTAGTAACCTTAAATTTGACCTGACTAAAATTCTTCAGATGCTTTAGATAAAGACCTGGAGAGGCTATCCAACACATTTTACCGTTTTATCTATCCAACATAATTCTCGAGATTTCAGGGGGCGGGTACACGCCCCGTCAACGTGAAGGTAGCTCAGACCCTATTCATTGCGCGTGTGAAGGCTGCAGCAATCGGCTATTGGTTTTGGCTGCAGTCATATACGTCGAAAACGCAGCTTCTATTCCCTGTAATTATTCACGTCCTTTGTCCCTTTACGGTTGGCATTTGGCCTCCATTTCTTTCCAGAACCCTGTGTTATTATGTACCATGTGCTTTACGAGCCCCACATGCGAACATTTACGATACATTTCCAGAATTTGATCTGACCAATTCTATTCTTTCCAGGGCGTAGACTGAACCTGTTTGTAATATTTAACGTTGAACACCAGCACGATGTTTTTTTCTTACATATCTGTGTAAACAACCTGAACGTGTCTTTGCCAAACATTTTTCAAACCATGAGCAAGATATTCCGCTCAAAATTGTGACTACCTCCTATCGGAGGTGTTGAAAAGGCAACAGATAATTCAGCGACTGCGGGAGTGTTCTGAGCCACTAGTTCGAGAGACCTATAAGTCTCTCGACCCGATAGTGCCAAAAATGATGTAGAGGCTAGTAAGAGCGCTCTGAATTTTGTCACTATGTGTGTATAATGATAATGCCAAGGCTTTTCCAAGTCAGAGACCACGGGTTTATATCCGAATGTGGCGGCTGCATAATAAATCAGAAAACTTTGATATGGGTGCAGCATTTCGGCATCCATGTGCAAAATTATTGCTGATGGAATGCGTACCGTGGTTGAGAACATGTTTGGTGATTACGTGTTGAAGTCGTGAACTAATATAAATACAGAAATGCTCATTCACCATTACTTTTTACGACCGATTGGGTGGAGAAAGGAGTCGCAAGAAAAAGGACGCTAAGATACGGGGTCACAAGTAAGGAGTCAATATACACTAACACCATAACACGGCATCAATACATGTGTATTGACACCCTGATTTAGAGTACTTCGCATTGAAATACACCGTAAAGCAGTGTCAGGTACCCCTGAAATGGTGGTCCGGTAAGGAGTCAGATGGGTGTCGTGATTTCTTTCGATTGGAGTCATCTCTTCTCCCAATCCTACAAAATCTCCCAAATATGGTGACTGACCCTGTATCGACACCGGATTCGGGGGTAGTGACGCTGCTTGGCGGGGTTGGCCGAACTCCCCTCCAGTGGGGATTTTTTGACGGTGTCACCAAATGGCGAAAAGGTGTCATTTTTTCTATCAGTGTGGGATCAGGGACGTCGGGGGTACCTCGCGACGTGTTATCGGCCCCCGGACGAGGATTTGGCGACGGGGAAGATAGCCGAGCTGCTGCGCAGACTGCACGCCACGGGACGGCCGATCCTGATGACAGGGGACCTGAATTTGCCGGAGCCGACCTGGAGCCGAGAGGGAGCCACTTTTCAGAGGCGCTCCCGCCGTGCTGTGACGCTCGTCGACGCCTTGACTGAATGTGAAGCACAGCAGTCGGTAATTACTTCGACACGTGGAGGCAACATACTAGGCCTAGTGGTATCGCGTGGTGGGGCTGTGGACAGTGAAGTTAGCGGTGACATTTTTAATTCAGATCACAAAGTAATGGGAGCAGTTTTTGTGCAAACATAAGCTGTGCGCCCCGTCCCACCAGGTCTAAGGTATAAACTACAGGTGTGTAGACTTTGCTGGACTTCGCCAGGCTCTGAGGGCGCTACCATGGAACGTTCTGGAGGATTTAGACGTCAATGATGCTGTTAGTGTGTTCTATGACTTTGTTTTTGCCGCTATCAGTGATTATGTGCCAATGATTGAATTGCGTCGTAAATATCCACCCTGGTATGATCGTACTGTCCGCGACCTCCTGAGACACAAGGAGATGGCGCAAAGGCGTAAGAAAGCGAACCCAACCCAGGGTAATATCGAGGCTCACTCCAGCGCTAGGGCTGATTTTAAAATTCATGCCGCTAATAGTTTTAGGTCACATTTGCTCAGCCTCATTCGGGATTCTAAAGATAATCCCAAGTGGTATTGGACGTTTATAAGATCAATTAAAGCGTGTGTTCAAGTGTCTCCTGTGCTTGAATGGTGTTGCCAGAAAGTGACGGATGTAGTAGATCGGGCGAATGTTTTTTAATGCTTGTTTTTGGAAAAAGTTTAGCGATCCGTATGACGGTCCATTGCCCGAACCGCCCGTTTTGAATGCACCCGGTCTAACACATTTTGAGGTATGTACCACAGGGCCGGGTGGCCCAGCTTTTGCGTGAGTTGAATCCTCACAAGGCTTGTGGTGCGGACGAGCTTAGCGCGAGGATTATGCGCGAGTTTGCAATCGCCCTTGAGATTATCTGTCGTCTGTCAGCGTGATCCGGGGTGTTTCCATCGATATGGAAGAAAGCCAATGTGATTCCTGTTTTCAAAAAGGGCTAAAAAGTTATCAGAAAATTACAGGCCGGTCTTTCTTTTGGAAATCAGTCCTAAAATTTTGGAGAAGGTAGTATGTGAGATCCTGCTTCGCGCATGCCGTCCAGCACTACCAGACTCCCAGCATGGTTTTCTTCCCAACCGCTCGTGTGTGACCAACTTAGCGTGTTTCATGGACCACTGCTGGATCTCACTGACAAAAGGATTGCAAACGGATGCCATTTACACGGATTATTCATCTGCTTTTACTAGCGTCAGCCACAGGCTTCTTTTACATTAACTTGGCGCTCTTTTAACATCACCGGTTTTGCATATGGCTGAATTGAGTCATACCTGTGTCAGCGCTCCCAACGAGTCATTCTCGATGGGCAGCATTCAGACTGGGCACCGGTGTTATCCGGAGTTCCCGAAGGCAGCATTCTTGGTCCTATTCTCTTCACGTGCTATGTAGCTGACCTTCCAAGACAAATTAAAACATGTTCATTATCATACGCAGATGATGTAAAAATTTTTTACGTAATTCAAGGCCCAGCAGATGTTGATTCTCTTCAGGCCGATCTGAACCGCCTTTCTGAGTGGTCTAAATTCTGGCGCTTGAAACTCAATCCAGCTAAATGCAAGACAATCACGTTCACGTTATGTACATCACCCATCACATGTCCATATTTTTTAGACGGCCTTCAGCTTGAACGCTGTTTTAACATTAGGGACTTAGGAGTAGTCTAAGAATCTAAGCTGACCTTTGCAGAACACGTGGACTCGGTTATGGGCAAGGCAAACCGGATGCTTGGACTCCTGATGCGTAGCATTCAGGTTTCTTCCTGTGTACACCTTCCGAGGTTTAATCACTGTGCTGTTATGTGTGCGTACAAGGCTCATGTCAGGTCATTACTAGAATATGGCAGTATAATCTGGTCTGGTGCCGCAGTTACGCATCTTTCCCGCCTCCAAAGGCTACAGCATCGTTTCTTAACCCTCGCCCCACCGGGGGCTTCGATGCCCCCTAAGATTTTTCAAGATAGCAGAAAACGTCGAAATGCAGGACTGCGGTTGAGGGCTCTATCTGTCACCCATCATTTTCCCACCATCCCTGAAATTTTTTACCCCAAGTCACCCAAGATCAGGTCGCCAGGCGAGGTCAACCAAGGTCACCTTACTTCAACTTTTGAGCTCTATAAGAGCTACGTTTCTCAGTCGATCGATTTGAAACTTCCTATACTTCATGACCCCGCCAGGGTCTACAAGGTGTACATTCTGGATTTTTCGATTTCGTGACCTGAGATCAGGCCACGAGGTGACCCCTCCCATTGAAAAAGCATGGGAAAAAGCTGTCTTATGATCAGCCACAAAAACGATTGAAAATGCTCGGCTTGCTCAGAAAAGTGTTCTTATACACCCTTTCACGGATCCCAGGGGTAATATTTGCCGTTTGACTTATCCGAGGTCATCCAAGGTCACCAGGGGTCAAAACAGTATTTTGGCAATAACTTTTAACCTAATTAAGCTAGAGCGCTGAATCAAGCACCATCGTGTATGTCTCATCACTGGCTTTCGTTAAATGTACGGCAAGGCGACTTTCTGACCTTTGGTGACCTCAGGTCATATGAGGTCACGAGGTGACCTCTGGAGGTCAAACCACTAGCGGGAGGTCATTACGTTCCACATAGCGGGAAAAGGTCTGGCATTTTTCTATGACAACTCTATGATAGTTGTCATAGAGATCAGGATCCAGCCAAAGTTCAGTGACGAGAATAACATAAGGTTTGTGCTTAAATTGTGAAATAAATGCTTGCAGGGACTCAAAGTTGTTTGGTTTGGTTTGAGTTTGGTCTGCGGTCCTTCGTACTGATTTTGCTGTGTAGATTCCATTCTTTTTATTGGTGTTATATGTAGTTTAAGCAATGCTCTTGCACATGAAGGTATTTTGAAGTTGACAAAAGCATAGGAAGTATGTATGCTTATCTTTGCAAAAGTTTGGGATTGCATTTTATACATATTCGTGCCAATTAATATAATTAAACTTGCATATTTGTATTGTTCAGACTTGTTGCGATTACTTTCATGTAACATCTTGTAGGAATGCCTTCAATTCAAATGGCTAAAATCTCAAGCGAAAAGTCTGATGCACGCGTCCGATGCTGGATTGCCCGAGGGTATAACTCCGAAACCATTATCCGGACGAGACTAAAAAATACCACAGTCGTTTTCAGCGCCACTGAGAACCCTAGTCCCAAATTTTCATGAAAATCTTAGATATGAGGGTGTTATTTCAACCCATCGATTTGTCGATTTGTCGTGGAATGCCCCCTGTCCACTATCAGGTAAAAGCCTGGCCGACGTACTTACCTCTAAGCCAATCGTGCCTCGGCTGTCATAATGTTCAAGCACCACCACTGCCACATTCTCTGTCAGTATGAGAACGAAAGATGGATACTGGAATGTAACTGGTGCATCGCGTATTTCTGTATTCTCCGCAACTTTATGATAGTCGATTACACTGGTCAACAGCCAAAATGGATCCGGCACGTGAGCGCTTGTTTCTACCTATTTCGATATCGCTGATTTCAAATTTAGTAACCGTGTTTTGCCATCGGACCTGGTTTCTTCCCCAGAGCATGCCTGGTGTATGGTGTAAGACAAGGGATAGAGTGGCCACTGAATACCAACAGTCGGGACGAGAACCCCTGAAAGTGCGCCTACCACGCGTAAACGCTGGGGCATTACGAATTACACCGGTCACCTTGGACCAACTGAAACGAGTCTTGTTCTCGCTGCCAAACAAAAATTCAAGTATTGAAGGTGACATACCGGTAAAAATACCGAAACTTTGCTTCGACATAATCGGGCGAATTTTACTTAGAATAATTAATCTTAGCTTTGCCAATGAAACGGTTCCACCCAGTTAGAAGAGTGCTGTAGTTATTCCAATACATAAAAAGAATGATCCATCTGAAGCCTCAAATTTTAAACCAGTCACATCTGTCCCAGTGATTTGCAAAATTGTTGAAAAACTAGTTCACAACCAACTAACATCTTGATCAAACCATCATCTTGAACTCATTCGCGAAATATATTTAAATGCTATTTATAAAAAACTAACATCTTACTTGAAATAGCAAAACCTTTTCAATGATGACCAACATGGTTTAAGAGATCAGCACTCAACTTCTACCGCCTTATTGACAGTAACTGATGGCATTTTAAAACGCATGGGCCGATCAGAAATACCTAACTCCTTTAACGTTGATTGATCTCAGTAGCTGTTTTGATGTTATGGACCATGAGGCGCTGTTACCTAAACTCAATCTTTTACAAATTTCGACGGGATGGTTCGGAAGCTATCTAAGTGGACATACTCAGAGAGTCAGAATAGGCGAGAAAATGTCTAAACCCCTTCCGATAACTATAGGCACATTTCAGGGTACTTGTCTAGGCCCATTGTTGTTTAACACGTGCATTGACGGGGGTCTAAGCCACCTTCCCTTTGACGGGGGGCGGGTACCCGCCCCCTAAGATCTCGAGAACCACGGTATGTAGCGAAAAACGGTAAACGGCGTTGGGAAGCGCATCCACTTCTCCTTGGAAAATATTTGAACCATTTTTTGTCAAGTCACGAGAGGTCAAAACATGCCGTCATAGGGTTAACATGTAAATTAAGTTTTTCGGTCATTTCATCTGAACAAGTAAAGATAGAGCAAAACGACTTGAACTATATGAATCCTCGTAGCAAGCCGAATCGAATGATATATAATTTGACCTTGCTAGGTCAAATCAAGGATTTGACCTGACCTGAGCTCAGGTCAGGGGAAAATTATACAAAATGTATATCATTAGAACTGCAAAACCAAGGCGAGTCTAATGCAGCTAAAATAAACCCTCTATCACCATCCGTTACTCAGTTATTTAGTAAAACCATTTTTCCCATGCATTTACAATGGAGAGGTCATGCCTCGTACCTGACCTTAGGTCATCGATATAAAAAATACCGGAACATATTTTAGAGAGCTCGGTGGTTTCATTATGTGATATGAGTTTCAATCGGATAAGTTCACCCTGCTCCGACTTATGCTATCTTAAACTTTTTTTTAGTTCAGGCCACTTGACCTGTACTGGTGACCTGACCTGAGATGACCTAAGCTTAAAATTTTCACAGAAGTTGTAAAAATAATGAGGAAAAAGGTATGCCAAGTACAGCGGCGCTACGCTCCGCCGTTTTTCTGCTGTCTCCGAAAAACCCGAGGGGTGGGGGCGAGTACCCGCCCCCGTCAATGCGCGTGTTAACATTATTAGTAATGACTTCACATGTAACATTCCATCTGAAATTGATGGGTTCCGGGTCACAGTCGTTCGCTATGCAGACGACACACAGGTGGCTATCACTGGACCCCGAAACAGAATAACAGCTATGCAAAATTGTTTGGAAAGGATACTAAACACAATGTGCACTTGGTTCCAACAGCAATGGAATGATGGTTAATGCCGAAAAACTGAGCTTTTACTCTGCGGGGATCGCAGACAAATCGCAAGTCTACCCCAGTCCCCAAGTATCAGATTCATGGGCGAAACGCTCAAATGTACCGGTAAGGTTAAAAACCTAGGCGTTATAATGGATAGTAACTTCTCGTGGAAATATAATGCTAAAAATATAGCTGGTCGATGCTTGGGCATGCTACTAGGATTGCTTGATGAAAAACATGCTCTACCCCTTTCGGCATTGCCTCGTCTGATCGACTCACTCGTCATGTCACACATACGATACTGTGCTCAAGTGTATGGCAGCGCAAACCCTTGTGTGCTTTCTGAACTACAGAAGGTGTTAAGCTTTGCAGCAAGAGTGATATCTGGGCGTAGAAAATATGACCATATCTCCGATGTGCTTCGACAATTAGAATGGCTGACGATTCCCCAGTTGTTAACCTATTTCGATGTATGCTTACTGCATAAAATCATCAGGAACGAAACCCCCTCATCTATAAGAAACAACATATCATTCAACCACGAAATTACAGCTCGTGAAACCCGGCAATCATTGCATCTGTCACTCTATCGCCCGAATAACAACCTTGGAAAACGTCAGTTCATATATCGAGCATCTGCAAAATTCAACCAGCACGTTGTACCCAATGATATTAATATTGCCAGTACCAATGTGTTCAAATTTCGCCTTAGGCAAGTCATAAGAAATTCCAGTTAGCCGCGCAACACAGTTGTTGAAATTATGCTTACATTATTAATTGTTATACTTATGTGTTATACTGTGTTATATTGTTGTACTGTGACTGTTGTTTTGTGACGATGGTTTCGGAATAGCCCTCATGGAGTGGAGAAACCTGTCAAGGTCTTGTAGGATGTCGAAATAAATAAATAAATAGCCCCTACACTTTCCACACACAGTCATGAGCATAGCTTTTTGCGGAAAATCTAGATTAATGATGTCAAGAACCCGGCTTATCTGCACCCAGACAATGCAGCTTATCACTATACATGTGAATGTATTGCAACGAAAGACGACCTCGCATTCAAGTGCATGAACATTGTACATTGAACAAGGCTTGCGCTCGGTCGCACAAGCTCGCCGGTATTGTAGACCGAGTGGTGACATCGCAACATTATATGATGATGATTTCATGTCAGATTCACCTCCCTTGAAGGTCAAGTCCAAGTAACAAGTCACAGGTCAAGGTCATACCATTATTTCAGGGTCATTGACCCTAGTGCTTTTGGTCGGATGAAGTCGCCTAATATGACGTATATTATGCTATGACGTCATAGGCTAGGTCACTCAATCTTGAGCTCAAGGTCCAGGTCCAAGTCAAAGATCATAGGTCAAGGTCAAACCTGATGTCCCGCCCGACGGTTGCCATAGTGCTAGTTGCAGTATATGTTATAGGCAAAATGTAATATTTTGACGTCAAAGGTCAATGACCTTGGCCTTAAGGTTTCAGAGAACATTGTCTCAGACCTTCCTTCCGTTACTTTAGGTCACTTTCTCTCCATATCCGGCTTCTCATCACATAATCACGGCATTTCCCAATGTCTACCCTGCACGGACAGAATTTGACCTATATGGCCTCATTTTACCTTGAATATAATGACCTAGGTCTATGAAAATTGGGTTTAGGGTAGGATACCCTAGCCTCCACAAGTACCCAAACGTTCATTTTCTGAGACCTCTTGGGTTTTGCACTGTCAAGGTCACTGATGCCAAGTTGGCTTGCACAAAGAAGACAAACATACATAATGGATCTGAAAATTCGGATCTGATACGGCATTTCCGCTGGCAGATTCGTCTTCAGCGCCACAAATTATCCTAGCAACGAACTATTTTGTATTGGATCCATGACAAAAGCTAAATTTTGTTGACCAGTGTTATCACAAGCATGCGGTATTGTTGAGATGTGCACGGTAGATTTCCGCATTGTCGACTCGGGTTCAAGTCCGCCGAGATCCCTGAGAAGGTGTCATGTGATCCTTTCTAACAGAGTTTGCGACACCCTGGGACTCCGGTTGACGATGTCGTCGATGATGATGACGTCGTCAAGCCAAAAAAGTACCGCCCCGGTAACATTGACTGGTAATACCAAAGCTACACATAGGCCTCGTTCGATCTGTCAGCACAGTTTTGTCAGCACCAATCAACAGGCAGCGTTGTGCCTACGTCACAGGAGTGTAGCCTCTCCCCGGGAACTGGTCCTAGAGGTTTTGCGGGCTGACGGCCTGCTGTTGTGCTGCTGGGAAAACAGTAAGTGCACGAAGTGGTAGCTTTCTTTTTTAATGGTATAAAGGTTTAAGTTTCCTTTGCGTACCACAAACTAAAGGCGATTATGGCACTGATGTTTCTTTTCTGGAGGGGTTAGAGGGCCTGCTGACAAAACTGTGCTGACAGATTGAACAGGCCCACAGCCTCAACTATAGAGGGCTGGTAAACACATCCTTTGGTCAAGAGGCGGTGGTAACTGCGGTCGTTAAATCCCACTGGGCGAAATCTGCCTACTGAACACGTTCAGCTGACCGACTCACCACGGATCTGCAATAGTCCACTGCTGAGACGGCCGAGAGAAACGGAGCGGGTGCGTGAAGGCGCCCTTCGGTGCCGCGCACTGCCAGTTATGGTGCGGCCGGCATGTGCCAGCTGGCGCACTCAACCATTTTGACCGGCAGACTTTGACGAATTTAGCAGGCAAAGTCCTCTTCTCTGCGCCCGAGACTTCCAAATCTTCCCACGCCATAACCTGTCACTTACTAAAGTTGTCTTGCTAGTATGTTTGTGGAATCAATTGTGTTGACTTTCCTAGTGCTTCACACAATGCTAGCCTATCAGGAATACGTGAAAATAGTAAATAAAAAATCAGTGGCAGTGTCTTAGGTATGCAGTTAGGTGAGAAAAAAACACTCTTATCGGTCAAACATTCAATGTACCTATGATTTTAGGCTATTTCAGAAAATATAATGCATGCATGAATTTAATGTTTGCCGCTGATCCATGCCAGGCTTATAATTTTTTTCTGGTTAAGCCCTGCCCCGGTGGCGCGTACGAGCCACCTTCGCCCTATCTAAAAAAATAAGAAAGCTAGCAAAAGCGCAAAACGGCAATCAAAAGGTCTTCAAAAATTATATCGAAAATACTCAAGTCTTTTTTCTCGTCAGGTCGATATTAAGGTCACCAGAGGTCAAAATAGGTCAAAAATACTTATATGAGGTGTACTAAGAAAACCTCATTTATCTCAGAAACTAAGATAGTTAGAAACATTTTTTTACACCATTAGAAAGCTCTTGAGTTGCTCTTTTATAACAGTGGTATTCATTTTCGCTTCAGGTCAAAGCTTAGGGAGCTGCAGATCACTGAACATTGGGAATATTCTTAGGAATGTCCACAGCCGCCCATGCATAAGAGCGTTTACTTTTTCCCTACTAACTTCCAAACCAAGCAAGATACAGCCATAGTTGAAGCACCATTGCAATTCTCTCGTCAATATAAATCAAATGATATATTATATTGCTATGCCAGGTCCAATTCAAAATTTTACCTGACCCAGGTCCAGAGGTCAAGAACATGTCAGGTTGGCTACCCACATCCCTTGATGCGACCAACATGGCTACCTGAAGCGAAATTAACTTTTGCATGAACTGAGGCTTTAAATGGTTCCCAGAATAACTGTCTTAGTGAGTGAAAAAGTATTCTCAAAAAGTGGAATTATGAAAGTAATTAAATTTACAGTGATTTGGAGACTAATGAATTACATATAGCATACTCTTAGTACCAAACAGCAAAAGGTTAAGTATATGTGCAGTGATTACAAGTTGTGTGTGCTGTAATACAAGCATGCGTCCATTAGCTGAGCATATTAATCAGTCAAAAATGTTATCAAGTACCTAATTCAAAAATACATGAAAAATAATATGTGCCGTCAGAGTCTAGTACCCTTACTGCAACTGCTTGCTATGATTAATCATTGCTTAGATCATCATTGCTAAGATAGCAGACAACCACCATTTGACTGTAGCAGTCACCATGCTGAGACTTAAGCTACTTGAAGGATACATTCAAATAACACTCTGTTAAAAGAATACATATAATTTAAATATCTCCAATGCATGCAACCAAATATAGGTACTCAGCCAGAGGACAAGTACCTCCTAATACCACAACCATCATCCAGCAAATTCTAGAAATATTGAAGCAGATCAATAAGCAGCACCACATTCACCTGCTGAATGGAAACTTTTGTGGAATCATTACAATTTTGTTAAGTTTGATTTGATAAAATTGACACCTAAACTGCAGGTAGGCACCAAAGAAACCTACCGGCAGTTTACCTGACTTCATGGGCACCAAACAGCATCTAATTTTCTAGGTGCAAAGCCAAAACTTGCAACTCTCATCTCCACAGGTCTACAGTTTTGATATCTCGCATGCACATGATTAAAATGTGTGCTCTTATTGACACCCTCAAATCACACTATTCTCCTGGGCTTTTGAGATCTGGCAGAGTTCACTTTGCCCTGCGTTTCTCTGGCTGCGGCATAATATATAAGAATTGGTAGTGGGTTTACCACTAGCAACAAAAACTTCTATTTTGATTTATGTCAAAATCTAGCCTCATAGTAAGATACCCCAACAGCAGCTTCAACAACACGTATATCTGACTGCTTTCTTCTCGCTACTCCCGCGCCAGAAACGCAAAACTTTGTGGTTACCCAAGTGGCTACCTGGTGGGCCCTAATCGTAATTTTCGTTGGCGGCCTGGCTACCAGACCATCTCTAATTCCGCAAAACGAGTCCTCAAGTACAACGTAAGCAGTGGATTTACTATCCTATGCAGAGTAATTTCACTATAAATTCTGATATAGAGTTTAAATTTTTCTCTTTTTATTCAAAATAAATGGTCAAATTCATATAAAATAATGAATATTACCGTTTTCATGTCATCGCAATTTAGAGTACCTTTTTCTCATTGCTTTATATGGGTCAATTTCGTTGCCGATGTTGTTACCTACCCATCTCTAACTTAGCTGTGAAATAACGCGAGTGAGTGAGGATAAATGATTTGTCACTTATTTGTATCGTCTGTCACTAAAGTTATAATGTTACCTAAAATCAGTCAAGGTAGCATTGCATATTATGGATAGTTCTTTTTACGTGGCTGTAAGATCGTCGAAATACTTGTTTTGTGCTGGTAAGTGCAATTCTTGATCTCTGTCAAATCTCCGTGATTGGCTACCTAGGTTCTAGTCCTTGAACCTCATTTGGCTACCCACGAGCGTGGGCGAGTTGGCGAGATTCTTGACCTCTGCCCAGGTCAACGGTTTCATCAAACTTGACCTGGTATCGTCATGATGCATATCATTTGATTTGCAGTGACCAAACAAACACTTCGGTGACAAAATAAAGGTTCTATCGTTGTTTATTCAAAGTGTATAGAGTAAAACACCGACAACATGGTTATTTGAGCCTAGGTGACCTTTCAAAGGTCACAGGTCAACAGTTTTGGCAGCAAATTTAGAAATGGGCTAAGAGCAAGTCCTAGCCGATATTTGAGGTTGATTCCATCTATACTTACTAAAAAATCTCATTTCGTGATTTCCCCCATGCATTTACAATGGGGAGGTCATACTCTGTACATGACCTTTGGTCACAAATATAGAAAATCGCGGAACGTATGTTGTGGGCCCACTATGTGGTATGAGTTTCAACCTGATTGATTTACCCCCTTTTAAGTTATGCAGTCTTATAAATTTTTGGGTGAGGTCACTTCACCTGGCCTGGTGACCTGATCTGATATGACCTTGAGCTAAAATTTTCAGGAAAGATGTAAAATGATAAAGAAACAGCTAAACAAAGTCTGGTGGCGCTGCGGGCCGCCGCGGAGGCCGCGCCGGGAATGGCGCGCTGTTCTCCGGTCACTTTGGAAAAAAACCCGAGGGGGTCTAAAAGACTCCCCATCCGGGCTAAGGTTAAAGGTTAAAGGCTCAAGCCTGCACGCGGTAGTGTGAATTTATATATCTCTGGCGTGCCCAATGAAACACTGAAGTAGTGTTAAAATACCCTTTAAAGGTTCGTGATGTCGCCTAAAAGGTTTTAAACTAGGCTTAAATAGTTCAAATGTTCCGTGGAAAGGCTAAAACACTTACAGTATAACTGTATCACACTATTTATGCTATTTATATACCCACTATCGTCATTATATTATCACCTTTCATCTACCACCTATACCTAGAGGGGATGATAAATCTCAATATTATCCTTCTAGCCTTCGGGCCCATTGGCTCCCGAAAGAGAGTCAGGACGGCTCTCCTCTTCCTGGGGTCACGGAGGCGCCGAAACGTGCACTGTGATTGCTCTTGAACCGACCTTCACTCTACATCACCTCGCCCGCCCGTCTTAGAAACCCGGCACTATCATTCTAGCCTTCGGGCCCATTGGCTCCCGAAAGGGAGTCAGGACAGCTCTCCTCTTCCTGGCGGTCACGGAGGCGCCGAAACGTGCACTGTGATTATCCTTGAACCGACCTTCACTCTACATCACTTCACCCGCCGGTCTTAGTAACCCGGTACTATCCTTCTAGCCTTCGGGCCCATTGGCTCCCGAAAGAGGGTCATGGCGGCTCTCCTCTTCCTGGGGGTCACGGAGGCGGTGAAACGTGCACTGTGATTGCCCTTGAACCGACCTTCACTCTACATCACTTCACCCGCCCGTCTTACTTACCCGGTACTATCCTTCTAGCCTTCGAGCCTACGGGCTCCCTCTGGCTACGCTGTCCGCTGCCGGAGTCTTCTGGTCTGAACCACGGAGCTCCGATCGCACAGAAAAGGGAAAGTGGGACGTCGGAGATTGCTGTCAGTTGTTTTGTTGCACACTTACCAGACCGAAACGATGAAGATAAGAGGATCAGGCGGGCTCCAAAGTAGCGGAGGAAGTTTTTTCGTGACGGGGGGTACGCTGTCGATTTGTGGGATAGCCTAGCCGGAAAGGGCATGGCAGGCGTTGACTCATGGCTCTGGCTGGGCCATGGAGGAGCCGACGTGAGGGACGGGCGGTCAGTGTGGGTCTCGTGGGCGGGTAGGGTCCGAGGGAGGACCGAGCCTAGGGAGGCTCCCCACGCTAGGAAGTTGTTTGCGAGTAGACTAGGGCGTGAACGCCCGGAGGCTAGTAAAATTAAAAGCCGGAACTCGGTCATTCCGGTGGTCCCATGTCCGTGACCTCCAAGCCCTAGGGGCAACGGCTCAGCGACGCATCCACTAGCATGGTCCGTGCAGGCGGGATTTGACGCAGCCAGCGTTTAGTAAGTTTCTGTTTAGGGAGAAAATGAGGCGGGAAGGAGGAGCACTGGACCATCGGGGAAGGGCGGAGCTGAGTTACCTCCTGTTAGGCTCTAGCCAAGCCCTGGGAGCTGCGGCCGCCGGTGTGGGTGCGCGTGAGTAACTGGCGGTGGGTGAGTGACAGGCCATAGAACGAGGAACGTTTGGTGCCTTAGAGCGGGCTGCAGGTAGCGGGTCGTACCGGTCTGACCGACTGGGGATCCCACCACTCGCGCCCCTCCATCGGTTGCGCCCGCAAACGGTAGCAAATCGTAAGCATAGCCCCAGGTGAATTCGCCCACTCTTTCTGCCGGGGGGGATGTGCAGCCCGGCCTAATTGGTTGATGGGGCTTAGGTGGGGACGAATCGGCCATCCTCTATGCACGCCCTTTCACGAATAAATAAGACCCTACAACGATCACGGATAGGAGGAATGTAACCTTCTAAATACCGCTTCCGTTGGCCGACGGGGCTCTACCCGTCAGATCTCGGAAACACCGGGAGGGATATGAAATTGGGGAGGGACTCAGAATTTTTAGAACAAGTGAGAGGCGCGAGAAAGAATGGCCCTAGGTCAAGGTGATTTATGAGTGCATGCTCAGCGTAAGGCCCCGGTGGTGAGAATGTTTACTGAGGGCATTCGTTCCGGATCTGACAGTGAGAGCACACGCCGGAACGGGTGACGTGACAGAAAAAGGGGAGGAGGGTATTAAGGTAGGGGACTGAATTAGGGGGTTAACGACGCTGAAAAGTGCTGGCGTAGGCAAAACAAATCCACTCCCAGATAGACTGGACCCCTGGTACGTGGAAATAGCCCACCGAGATAGACGATGTTTGAGGCGAGAAGTCAGTGCAGCTCAGAGAACCACGATAGGAGGGTACGAAAGGGCAAGTAGTTAAGGTAGCTATGGAATAATCGGTCAAAAAAGGGTGGGTGTAAACTTATGATGATAGGTCCGAGGGAAATAAGAGAGTTAGCGGGCACTTAAAGGGGCGGGGAGAGGATTGACGGTTTCGGTGCCGCTTCTATGCGGGTAATACTTGGCGTACGGGTGGTTAAATGGGCCCCCAAAATCGTGAGGGGCGGGTGGGACCCCTGCTACCAGGGAGGGCTACAAAGTTCGGCACTAGCTGTATTCCCTTCCTGGAACCAAAGGGTGTTGAGTGGGAGTGTCGGGACAGAGGCTCGCCCGTCTGGAGGACTCAGCCAAGCTAGCCGACATTGTCCACTTCCCACCGTCAACTCGGCCCGCCACCCGACCGCGCACGTGACGAGCACGGCCTCTCTCTAATAAAATTTAGTGTGATGCTGGGAGCGGGCGCGACGTCGCCACCATCGAGAGCAAGCGGGTCACGGCCACGAGCAGCCGCCACAGCGGACCACCGAGAGGTCGGCCCGACGCACAACCACATCAGCGGCGACGATAAAGCCCGACTCGCACCGAGCGAGGCGCCCCGCGACCCCAGAGCCCCCGTCACAAAAGCTGAAGGAAAATTATGGGCAGTGTTAGAAAGCTCTTGACAAGACGAAGAGAATTTATAAGAATTATTTTTATGTCAGGTCAATATTGAGGTCAGCATAGGTCAAAGAATGCTCCATAGGCTTACAACAGAGCAGTGTACGTTTCCCTCTCTAGATCTGCCCACAGGGGAGCTAGAGCCAATCTTTATGCATCATTGGATTTCTCTCATCGCGGCGAATCGAATGATGTATAATATGACTTTGCTAGTCAAAATGACCTGACATCGACCTATGTCAGGGTCACAGTGACTTGGTATGGTCATGTTGCATATAAATCGACTCTCAGTGACAATATAAACACATTGCAAGCAAAATGGGAGCTTTATCTCAATTAAGTGAGAAGTTATTGGCAAAACAATCACTCTCTGCTCCCGTGACCTGATATGACCTTTGAGGGGTCAGATGCTCAAAATTTCAACTTTATGGTCAAGGTCGTGGTAAGAATAGACAGTTTGAGGATTTTCAGCCTTATCTATCGAGTATTTCCTGAAAACGAGTCCATTCTATTTTTCACCATAGACTTATAATGAGGTGACCAAAAAATTGACCCCACCTTAGGTCACGAATATCAAAATTCAGAGATAGCAGATTTGTAGACACGAATGACCTTATCATATTGTGAAAGGTTCAAACTGATCGGTTTGCTAATGTTCCCTGGGCGCTGCTTAAAACTCGTAATTTTAGGTTTTGAGGTCGGGTCACTTGACCCTGAATAGCTCCTTGACCTCACATGACCTTAACTCAAAAATTTGGTCAGATGTGTAAAATCGATCAAGGATAAGGTACTGTAAGTTTCGTTGTTCTGCGTCTTTTCGTTTTTGAGCTATCTGGGAAAAACCATGAGGGGGCGAATTTCGCCCCCAGCGGGGCGCGTGTTAACTATGATGTCATAGGATAATATACGTCAGACCGGGTAACGCTATATAACCGGAAGCACTGGGGTCAATGACATTGAAAGTGTTGATATGACCTTGACCTGTGACCTTCTAAATTGACCTTGACCTTCATTTGAGGCGAACTTAACATATCATTCCTGTTATACGGATTTATGACGTCACCACTCGGTCTCCACTGCAAGTGACATGGTCCGACCGCGCAATTCCGGCGATCTCAAAATGCAGGTCTGACTCTGAAAGCCTATGAGTAAAACGAAATTCAACCGATTAAAAACAAAATATCTTCGCTGATCAACAAGCCATTAAATGCTCTCAAATGTGGTCAAGTATCACCTTTCGGCTACGAGCAGTTCTCCGACCACCTTGGAAAATAGATGGAGGGGGGCCTCCGAGGTACTCTTCAGTCCATGTGTTAACCCTTTAAGCCAATTTTGCTATTCTAAAAGTGGAAGACTAAACCAGAGTGCAACTCGGCTTTTAAAAGAGCTAGATTTCAATTTTCCGATCACTCGAAAGCTCATGGAATATATAATCGGAATTGCTGACAATAATTTTGAGGTCAGGTCAACAATGAGGTAACCAGATGTCACCAACGTACACCATTATGAAGTACATTTTGCCTATGTTTTCGAAGACAAAGATACAGCAATCCTTTTACTTCATGACACCGGGCTTCAAATGGTATGCAACATGACCTTGACATGTCGTTATTTGACCCTGACCCGAGGTCCTTGCCTTCAGATCATGGTCAAATATAAGGGTATCCCGTAACCTAAGAAGGCAATGCTGCATGCCATTCGTCTCGTTGAGCTGGAACAAACGCATAAATGCCGCCAGATATCTTCTAAATCCTCGCACCGGGCCGTCGGAGCGAAGATGAACCCTCTCCGTTTCCTTGGTAAGGGCAGATGAGGCTCCCCTTCCACGCATAGACACATTGTTAAAGTGGCAATAAACGTGAAATCAAGCAGAAATAGCTATTTCTGGAAGCCCCTGCAGACAAAAAATATCAGTTAGTGCCTAAGCACCTTATATCAAGTCACCTTATCTCTCTGCCTTGGCCCTAAATTGTGGAATTCCATTTTCATCAATCAATTTCAAGCAGTTGAAGATGTGCCAGCTAGCAAAACAGTAATAAAAAATATCATAAAAAAGAAACTGTTGGATTTGTATGTCAACCAATAGACCAGATCTTTTCGTATCTCCTCTTGTCCCTGTGGTAGCCGAACTAGGTATGCGTGTTTCATTCCGTGGCGAATCGCTTCTCTAGATTTGTAGTGTTAATAATTTTGTTACAACGAATAAAATAAATTGTAAGAGCTAGGCTGTTTCATCTAAACCAGGTTAAAAAAACACGTTATTAATAACGTATATTAAACCTGTCTGTGGTTCAGCACCCGGGGTCAAGTGGCTCTGCGATGTTTCCACGCTTGACAGACAAATATCATGCTCTCATCTTCAGTCACTCTCACCTCATCATCATAAAAAAATCAGAACCGGTGCTAGTCTGCACTGTGGTGTTCCCAAAAAAAAGCATGCTCACATCTAAAGTCACTCTCATCTGATCATCATCTGAAAGAACTCCATTTCTCCTAGAGATCACCATAAGTGAGTATAACGTGATTTTTTCTTCTTTCTTTCTTTCTTTTCTTGACAGGACATCTGGCCGGACAATGAAGATGCGGAAAATATATCTTGATAAATCATGAGCTTCCTTTCTTTGCCTTTGAAGGTCGGTGCGCAACAGGTTTTTCCTCGCCTACTGGCCTGAGGGGGTTATGGAAAGGGGCTCATACATGAGTAATCATGCTTTCATATCAAGTACCTCTCACCTCATCATCTAAAAAAGGTTAAATTCACGTTATTGGTACGTAGATTAAACATGTCTGTGGTTCAGCACCCAAGGTCAGGTGGCTCTGTGGTGTTTCCACGCCTGACACACAAAATATCATGCTCTCATCTTCAGTCACTCTCACCTCATCATCATAAAAAGTGTTTCCGCACCCGGTGTCAGTCCTCACCCTGGTGTTCCCACGTGGGACACACAAAAATCATGCTCACATCTTTAGTCACTCTCACCTCATCATCATCTAAAAAAGACTCAAAACACGTCATCATGTTACGGATATTAAACCTGTTTGTGGTCCAGCACCCGGTGTGAATACGCTCCGTGGTGTTTCCACGTGGGACAAACATTATATAAAAAAATTAAGGCAGTAACATGGTGGAGTTGGTATGTAGAATATAAGCACCTTATATCAAGTCAAATTACGGCAGTAACATGGTGGAGTTGGTATGTAGAATATACCAACTCCACCAGAACTCTCCCGGTACCCGTCGCCTTCTGGGGGAAAGGAACAAGGCCGAGCGTTCAGGTAGCAGGGTGGTCTTGATGTAAGTTCAAAGCCATAAATTCCCCTAAGAAAGCAATATCACGCATAACCCTGATAAGTATAGGCTAAATGTTCTACATGACACCAAAATCGTAGTTATACTGCGTTTAATTGAATTTTTTAGCATTCAGATAATTTTGTTTGCCCTTAGTGACCTTTGCTGACATGGCTATGGACTTAACCGGACATCTGTTTGTGACATCACATTTTTTCAATTCAACAGCTTTTGAATGTTATTTAGAAATTTCGTCTTGCATTTCCAGGAGCGAGCTAGATTTCCACTTCGAAAAATCACTATGCATGGGCATAGGAATGACGTCATAACTCAGTGACCTGACCTGACCTAGTTAGGTATTTTTTTCAAAAATGTTGCCAAATATATTTGTCAGGTAACAGATAAGCATACTGACATTACCTTAAAACAAATACTTTTTGAATTATTTGCAAGAGAAACTGAGAGTAGCAGGTCCAATGGAACACTCAGCTGATGCCGGAAAACAAGCATCAGAGACGAAATTTTCACTTGCGCATGGTCGAAGTTTTTTTTGCAAGGTTGAACAATATCTTTTGCACCCAAAGTCTCCATTTTAACCCTAGAATCACCTCCTGAGTGGCAATAGATGTAATCCAATAATTATTTTTCACCATCCTTATCATCCCCCACCTTTTACTATGGTGGTTATTGGCACTGCCTCAAATGTGGACACCCCAATCGTGTTTAAAAATCAACGCCCCTGCCTGCAAGGCAGTTGGATATTGTTGGCTCAAAACATCTCGTGCATTCTGAGAGCTTCCCTACATTCCGTTAGAAAAAATTGTAACGGATGATATGGCTCAACTCACATTCCCTTCTTTCCTGACGCACAAATGTACAACTGTCGTTTCTCTCACAATGCCATGAATACTAGAACCATGCTTGCACAATATATTATCACGTCTATTGTAGCTGTGCAATAATATTTGCATATGGTATCAAATTAATAATCAAACTTTACTGAGCATTACAGAAAGTACGATAAATTACCATCACAGGGGCTAGTAACAAGCCAGGTCAGGAACCAAACTTCTCTTCACAAGAATACAGAAAAGAGTAGCTAAAGTGAGTAGTTGCGACGTCACACGCACAAACGGGGATGGAGCCAGGTCGAAATCACGCTTCACTTGAAACCAAGTCAGGTAGAATATCTTGATAAGTATGTCCAGATCCATTAGTACTCGTAATCATACCGATGCTGCGCGGATCACTGGTTTATCATACCAATCAAAGTTTCCGAAAACTACAGTGGTCCGATGTGGTAGCAGTGTGTGGTTCAGGATCAGTTCCGGAAAGTATCGTGAAAGATAGTTCCACAACCTTAATATGTAGTACATCCCACCAGCAACGTCCTTTTTGTCTCACAGAAAAATATTGCAAGACAATTGTCGTTGCGCACATGTCTCATTTGCCTGGAAACGATTTTCAGGCGAGGTTTCGGGCGATCCAGTGATTAGCCTGAGTGAAAACTGCATGAAACACAAACACATGAAATTGCACAATTTCTACCATCAACGCATCAAACCCTAAAATTAAGAGCAAAATGCAGCCATCCGTACAGAGACACCGTAAATCACTGCGAAAACGAGGTAAGCAGGAGATGTGAGCACTAAAAAAATGCGGACCTGAAAAGCCGGTAAAACAGTGAAACACATTCGGGATACAGATTGTATTGCTTCACTCTCCTCCAGTTAGCTTATAGGTACGAGCTGGGTTCTGTCGGTGAAGTCGAGGTGAACTAAAACGTGCATATACATATATATATATATATATATATATATATATATATATATATATATATATATATATAGGAGACTGTGGTCAAATCTTTTCATCAGTGCGTCATTTTTTCGTGCAGTCTTGAAGTCAGTTATCCAAGATCTGTGTTTTTATTGTCGTCTATAAATAAAACAGTATATATATATATATATATATATATATATATATATATAGACAAAGAGAGAGAGAGAGAGAGAGAGAGAGAGAGAGAGAGAGAGAGAGAGAGAGAGAGAGAGAGAGAGAGAGAGAGAGAGAAGAGAGAGAGAAAAAAAAAAAAAAAAGAGAGAGAGAGAGAGAGAGAGAGAGAGAGAGAGAGAGAGAGAGAGAGAGAGAGAGAGAGAGAGAGAGAGAGAGAGAGAGGACTGTGGTCAAATCCTTTCAGCGCGTCTTCCTTTGGTGCGGCCTTGAAGTCTCTTTTCCAAGATCTATGTTCTTATTGGCGTTTTCACCTTCCTTTCTAGCCTTGTTTGTGTTTTCCTGGAACGGTAAGTGGAAAAAGAGTATAATTAAGTCATTAGCCTAAGCATCCGCAACTGAGCATGTATCGATACCTCCTACACACAAGAACATTACCAAAAATCAACTTTTGGAGGCTGCTATGGAGGAGTGACACTGAAAATATAAGATCACTCCGAATAAAACTGTCATGGAAATACTGTTCAGCAGTTATGTATGTTATACCCCTGTGGGAAAAAGTTACGCTCACAAATAAGGGATACAGGATACGAATGAGCTAGGAAGAATCGCAATCGACTGTGCCTAAGATATGAACTGGGGTAAAAGGAGTTAATTTTAAAGCCATTGTGGCATTCGTTAGAGTGTTATGCCCTGTAATGGGGTGTTGCCTGGGTGTCTTTACAGTTAGGTAAGTTACAACAATGTACAAACAGATAAAGCACAATGCCGATCGGTGCAAACTATCGATAGCTCAAAACACATTACATTTTATACTTTTTCACTTGCAGAAAACACAGGCACGGCCACTATGCGGCACCAGAAGCAAACCTGGCTGTCGATCCTGGGTAAGAGGGGATTCACTTTCCTATTCACTTAGGTTTAACAGCATTTAGATATTGCGTAGGAGTATTTTATTTTAGAGAATAGACGTTCTTCGCTGAGCTGATCGATAGGCTGTAGGCTTACCACTCGGAAACAGATTCTTACCCGAATAACTTGTCGAGTCCACTCTCTGCTTCTCAGATTCATCTCTCCTCCAAAATAGAAGTCGTTAACGTAGTCCAACAGCTCGTCAACTTTCTCGGGGAAAAGTTCAGTTGGTTCCTATGAAAACAAAAATGGTGTAAAACAGAAAAGCTAGAATAAAAGGCATCATTGGATGAAAATAAAACGGCAGTCACAAACATGCATGTTTGATATTTTCTAGCTATTTATTTATTTGTAATATGTATACTACGAAGTCATATCACTTATCAGCTCAAGGATAATACAAATATGCAGGTAGGTATAAGGGTGGGTTGATTCTACATTTTTATTTTTGATCCCCGCTCCCCGGGCAATTTCTGATGTCTTGGAAGCAAGTGATCACGAATCAGACCACACAAAGTTTATTTGATCATTTTTCGTGCTGGCGAAAACGAATAGTTTGCAGCAGAATAACACTATTGACACACTAAAAACAGATTTTTGAGCCAAATTGCTTCCTGCTGCTAGGAATGACAAATTAAGAATTATACAAAAATACATGCCGATTGACTCGTCTATTGCCTACAAAAATACACAATTTCAAAAGATCTGTGCCTCTCCATAATCTCGAAACAAGAACAAATATCGCACACGTTGCCGCGTACTGCGTCACGCTGGCCACAATGGTACTGCCGCTGGGCGTCGTTTCACCGCCTTCTGAGCGGCGCCTGCGGCGCTGAGTCTCCAGGGCCGATAGAGTGTATTAGTCCTGCGTCCTGTCTGCCTCAAACTTGAAAAAAACGTCTGACTGCATTGCTTGTCTGGTGGTAAAAACGCTGATTTTAATGATTGAAAATTGCATTTCAAGTCCCACGCGCACTGCTGTTCACCTTAGCGCAGGACATTTTTTAAGGAAAAGTCAGTGGGGGGGGGCATTTCCTTTGCTGGCCATTATAGTGCCTTTAGGGGATCAACACTCCATTTTGAGGGGGTTTACTAAAAATTAAACGCGTTAGTGTTACAAAAAATGTTTCTCGATTTTTGTGTTATTCCATGTCTAGAGATTATGGATGATTCCCACGGCTGCCAGGTTTCTTCGGCGGAAAAGTTCAAACCGAGTTCGAAAAATGGCCAAAGAGGGAAAACATTTTATTTCCACTAAAATAGCCAAATAAACATTACAAAAGCCAAATTTGAGGCTAAAGCAACCCCTAGTGGTAGTCATAAACCCACAGAAAAAGTTTTATCACTGTTTAGAACTAATTTTTGACAGTTTCATATTGGCTTGACGCAATATTTTTAGCACACTACCCATCTACTGGGAAGCCAGGGGTGCGCTTCCAACCCCGCGTGGCCATCAAATGATTTTATCCACATAACTAAAATATTTTTTATCATCAACAATCACCCCCTCGCCCCACTTTTTGACCAACAATTTCCTTATCTCAGTCAGAATGGGAGTAAACCGGAAATTTGTATAACCATGCGCTGCCAAAGGCAACGAGGAGCCCAAATTCGAAAAAAATTTAGTACTAACGTGGAAATTGTGCTGTCAGCATCAGGTTGAGGTTTGGCTGGCCCCCTCACTTTTTCGCCGGTGGCGACGCTTATGTTTGCTACCACTGCAGTAATAAAAGGCTAAGTACTTCATTTCGCCACACCAGCAACCAGTCTTACGCACTCTTACTACACCGTGTCCCGTCTAATTCACGAACGAGCTCTAAGCGCCGACAACTGACTGTGTGTGAAATGAGAGCATCATGCAATGTCACGGCACTGGCTGGGATGTGGGCTTCCGGTCGGACAGAACAGGATGTTTGATTGGTTGTAGGCCAGCGTTTATCTCCAGCGTTGTGATTAGTTGATGCTGAGACTACTTTGCCGTAGATTTCCCGTAACTACGCGCTTTATTTCGTCTTTGCACGATGGAGTACTCAACCACGGGTGGAAAGTTTTTAACACAATTTTTGTGGATTGCCAATTTGGAACCAGAAATAGAACAAAGTTGGAATTATCGGGTGGTGCTCTGTCTCATTTTCATTAGGCGACTCTGCATTTGGTCAATTTTAAGTCATCTGTCTATTTCACTGGGGGGCCAATTTCCGGGCACTGGGGGGGGCATTGCGGCCGACTGGGGAGGGGCAAATGGCCCCCAGTTAACATGTTAAAAATGGCCTGCCTTAGCGTGATTGGGAAAAGTCCCTCATAGATATGCGCCAAGGCAACAAATATTGATTTTGTCATGCCGGTTCAGAGAGGCCTGCTTCCTCGCTGAATATTCGAGCTTACCTGTCTGCGATATATGCCGTGTTTATAATTCTTGAGATGTGGGGTGGGTTTGAAAGCATGATTTAAGTCGATTTGTGTTGCTTTCCCGACATGAGCGCCCGCAAACGGAAGGTGAAGTATCATAAAGTGTTTCAAGTGGCGTCATACGACCTACCCCACAACAAGCTTCCTCTGAATCTGGATGTGATCGGAAGCGTTTTGCTAATCAGAGCTCAACAAGATGGAGTTCCGAATTCCAGTAAAAAAAAACATAAGTCAAGTTGCGAATGAAACCATCTCGCTGTGGGACCAGGCTTCTATACCGACCATGAGAAAAGACAAGGTCCTAGTTTAGATAAAGAGCTTGTGGAAGGAGATGGACTACACTAAAAAAAACGTGGGCCACACAGCTGAAATGCCTCTGAAGGCCGGTTGCGCGCCAGGCTGAACAGCCTATGCGATATCTCCTCGGCTGCCAGAATGCCGGAGCACCCGGAAGGCCTTGCATTCTTGAGAGACCAGCGCTCGGACCGCCCAATGACGATTGGCCCAGTAGACGGTGTCACCATCGAGTGCTTGCGTTGGCAGATTAAAAGGCAAGCGAGGAGGACGACAGCAAGGGAGCCAACACTCAAGGCCGCCAGTGCCAAGCCATGCTCCCAGTCAACCCCTGTACCAGCAGTCTTCGGGCCTCGATCCGCTGCCCAATCAGCTAATCGAGCCATAAGATCGGTCACCTGGATGAATTGATGGCAAGCAGTGATGGAATTCCCGGTCATGCCGGTGCCGCTGCTGTTGAGACCGCCGCCGCTGGCCTCAGCTTCACCGACGCCCGCTGCAGCCAGCTCCGATGCTGTTATCTCCGCCGTCAGTGACGACCCAGAATATTATCCCGCAACTCTTCGCAGGACCGAGACATTGGATCTAAGCTTCTTGGTGGAGGCCGTAGATGCAGCCAGCATTGGCACCAGAAAAGCCACCTCAATGCCTTCTATCCAGTTTGTATGTACATACATACAAACAAGGGCGTCGCCGCCATAGGGGTCATGGTGCCCATGCACTTTTTTGGAGACCCCAGCTGACTCAGGAGGCCCCCTTTGATAGTTGATTAACTCTGAGTATCAAAGAGCCTAGTCTCCCTGCTTATAAACGAGACCGCCTAATTGGCCTATGCAAGAGGCCCTAGGAGCTGAAGGAGGCCCCAAAACAGCCTATCTAGGAAAACCTTTTCCTTTAGGAGTCCCCCTAAAAGCCCACATAGGTGCTCCTTTACATATAGAGCAAGACCCCGAGACGGCCTATCCAAAACGCCTCCTTACTATAAAGGAGGCTCACTAAATTACCTACGTGGAGGTGCCTTTTCTTATAAAGGAGGTCCCTAAACGGTCAACATAGAACCTCTAAATTACCGAAAAAAATAAAGGCCCCTAAAAGGTAGGAGACCCCCTCAGGACCTGGTATAGGAGGCCCTCTTCGATCCAGGCCGCATGGAAAGAAATCCGTGGCCACGTCCCTGCATACAATTGGAATGGATTAAATATGTAGCAATGGTTAAAAAATACAAAGCAGTAAAATATGTATACAACATTAGCATAAAATACCTAAATATATCACTATTGATATGAAATGGGGATAAACCGACCAGAAGACAAATTTAGAACGGGTAACCTCGTATGCAGCAAACATCAAACCTTGAAAATTGCAATCTTGCTCTGCCTGTCTCCTTTGTGTTCCTTCGGCCTACGGTGAAGCGGGCCAAAAGTAGGCCACAATATCGCCTTTGAGGTGTTTATTTCTCCAAGTAGAGAGCAAATGTGTTTCAGGGAGTGGTGTCCGGCGAGTTCTGTCTCTAAAACTATGAGCTTAACTCACATCATATGGTGAAAAGTCAAGTTCCCTTTAAAACTCTGTAAATTTGAAGCATAGGGTAGCTTTTAATGTTTTTCTCGTTTAGCCCTCGCCAGAATCGTTTGGTATATTTCTTTGAGAGCAGCACTGTCATATTCATCAGGACTGCTGAAACTGCACAATTTCCAAGTATCCTCTTCTAAAACAACATTGGAATAGCAGGTTCTGGGCACCCCACTTCGATAAAAAAGTACAATCACATACATTGCAGTCTCCACCTCATATTCCACAGCCCCGTTTACTGATATGGCAGCAGTTTAAAGGAAATATGGCACCTTTATAATGGGATTTGAGCTGAGATAACCATGACGAGAAATTGAAAAAGAGATAGTGCATGCCGGGAAACCATTTGGTCGATATACGACTGGTACGAGAACTTACCGTTGCGGAGAAAAAATGTAAACATTTATCACATATCGACCCCTCCTCCTCGGGTGGTCACGTGATATGGCGTGACTTGGGGAAGGTGACACAAATTAAAGTCCTACTGTGCGCACAAATATTTCTCGCTTGGTCTTTTTTAAAACCTACGTGCTAAACGTGCCTTTAGTACTTGCAACTATTAATACGAATAACTTTCTTCAATGTCTAGTTTGAAACGGGACATATACGAGGAAAAAATAATAGAAATTGATAAGTGTCACATTGATTCCCAGTGATAGACTCTTAAGGTCGCAACAACGTTTCATTTGTAGTTATATTCATTTGTGGCGCAAGTCAAAGAGGTTCAGTTTGGCACAAATCATTACCAGGTCGTGCGCCGACTTGACTTACGCTCATTTGGAGACTATGCCAAGGGAAATGAACTAAGGCCCTGGATGAGAAAAGTGAAGAGTAGAAGGCGACAGGTGTGAGAAGATCTCTAAAAAACTAAAACCAACCATAAAAAACTAAAACCAACCATAAAAAACTAAAAATATTAGGAATCCCACAACAGACCCCTGCGGAACACCACGAAAGTAAAAAAGCATAAAACAGCTTAAATGAACCTAAAAAGGGTGCAAAAGCACAGGTGAGATATGGAATGAACTAAAACGGTGCTAAAAAAACAAACTCGGTCGAAAAACTAAGATTCTGTGCGTAAACTAAAACCGTATATGTAAACCAAAATTCGAAGTATACACTAAAACCGCAATGGAAGACGCATAGCCTCTAGAACAGTGCGGACCTGAATGAAAGGGAATTGAAAGTCAGGGAAAGGTAAAACACGACGTTTCGGTCATGGACCATCATCAGGTGTAAGTAAGGCAGATCTACTTTGTCAAATTTCAAGGGATCAAGGGTCAAAACTCAAGGGAAACCAGGCAGATCTGCAGATCTGCATGAATTCAAAAACGCATTGAATAGTGTTGGTCTTCACTTTGTATACGACGTGCTAATAGCTTTCAATTTCGGCGACTATTTTATTTCTTGGCTTAAAGGGAGATACGGGAAAAAATTATTATTGTGGTTTCTTGCTATTTGAAAAATCCTGATAACAAAACTATCAATTATTTTTGTATCTTCGGCAAAATTTTGGGAGACCACTCACTTATTATCGAAATAGGTTAACAGTTTCGATAAAATGTCCATCACTTGCCCATGCCCATACCCATCACTTACTTTTCGAAAACTATTTCAAGTTGAAAAATAATGTTTTTTAATAATACAAATGTTTGCCCTCCTGTATTTGTATTTAAATTAATTTTAAAAAGCTTTCAAAAACTCCAAAATGAATAAGTTTGGCCCAAAAACGGAAAAAAACATAATTACTCAAGTCTTCAGCGGTTTCGTACCTCGGGTTTTGAGCCATTTTCTGCTTCCGCCCCAGGATGACAAAACTTTTGCGTCAGATAGGTCACGTGACCCTAGTTTGAGAATTCCTAGACTTCTGATTGGTTAACTGTGATTTCTTCTAAGCCCTATATTTCTGTTTTAAAAGAGTTTTGGAATGTTGTTTTTCTAAAGTAATTTTTTTCTGGAGTAGCCCAAAGTTCTACATCACTGTTTAGGATAGATATGACCTAATTCTTAGAGAAATTGATAGCCTTAGCCATGTGGACGTCATAAGCATCGATATGAGGTGTACCGGTAAAGTCGTCTAGAAATGTTGACTTTGAGAGCGATTTTAAGGCATTTGCAGGCCGAATTCGCAAAAATGAAAATAGGACTTCTGAAACAACTTTTTGTAACCTTTTGATATAGCCGATAAAAATTTTTTCGCGTATCTCCCTTTAAAGGGAATGGACCACTTTGTCGAAATTCTACAAAGAACAATTTAAGAACAAGAGAGGTCTGAAAATGAGAAAACAACCTTTTTCCCCCACTTCCATAGGCTAAAAACAGAGATATTTTTTTATTTTTTTTTTAAATTGGTTTTTTTTTTATTTGAAATATTTATTATTTTTTTTAATCGCTGTAAAAGCCCTTTCACAGCGTTCCCCCATGACACAATTTGTGTAAAAAAAGTACTAGTGCAAGACCGAACGTCAGATGGCGTTGCAGTAGCCGTGTATATTGAGTGGTCGAACGTTAATGCACATTTCTGATGTAAATAAACAATTTTAGGGTTCGATTTTGACAAAAACAATTGATACATGCTCCGACAAGTCCGGAGCAGTAACAATGTGGTGTGTGTTGCAGCCATTGGGCGCAATTTGGCCCAAATGCACATTGACTGCACGCTAAATTGTCCGAGGCTTTTGGTCCACACGCAGTTCTATGCGGGTTCACTCGATAGCATGGTATTTTCAGCGAGTGGGTGATGCTCAGGGCTTACGACCAATCAGATTACTGCTACCATATTGAAGTTATTCCTTCAGGGTTTGAAATAAGCCAATAGGCCCCTTTACTTTGAACTTTAAAGCTGGCGGAAATTTTATATCGAAAGCTTTGGGTGAAATTAAATATGTCAATAGTGGTTTCTCAACACGCTCTACAAAACTGCTATCTCAGTTGAAAACCCATTATAAAAGTGGGACACTCCCTTTAAGCTATTACATAAGGACAATGAGATAACCGTCACAAATAACGGCTACCCTTCGGAATGGTTTTCACCCTCTCGGGGCGTTCAACAGGAGTGTCCGTTATCTGGGCCCCTGTTTTCGTTAGTGGTGGAAATAATGACAATTAGAATCAGAACAGCAGCCACCATTAACCCTCGCCCCACCGGGGGCCATCGATGCCCCCTAAAGGTTTTTCGGGATAGCAGAAAAACGACGGAACGCAGGAGCGCGCTTGAGAGCTCTATCTCTCACCCCATCATTTTTACATCATCCCTGAAATTTTTTACCCCGGGTCACCCAAGGTTATGTCCCCAGGGGAGGTC
The DNA here is from genome assembly GCA_034440635.1 of Lepas anatifera. NCBI lineage: Eukaryota > Metazoa > Arthropoda > Thecostraca > Lepadidae > Lepas > Lepas anatifera. The sequence goes on along the minus strand of JAOTON010000842.1, from coordinate 951,440 downwards.
AACCAAGGTCACCTCACTTCAACTTTTGAGCTCTATAAGCGCTACGTTTCTCAGTCGATCGATTTGAAACTTCCTACAGTTCATGGTCCCGCCAGGGTCTACAAGGTGTATATCCGGGATTTTTCGATTTCGTGACCTAAGGTCAGGTCACGATGTGACCTTTCCCATTGAAAAAACATGGGAAAAACCTGTCTTATGATCTAAAAGCCACAAAAACTATTGCAAATGCTCGGCTTGCTCAGAAAAGCGTTTTTAGGCACCCTTTTACGGATCCCAGGGGTCAAATTTTCCCTTTGACCTCTCCAAGGTCATCCAAGGTCACCAGGGGTCGAAAACAGTATTTTGGCAATACCTTATGACCTAATTAAGCTAGAGCGTTGAATCAAACACCACCGTGTATGTCTCATTACTAGCTTTCATTTGATATACGACAAGGTCCTTTCTAACCTTTGATGACCTCAGGTCATATGAGATCGCGAGGTGACCTCTGGAGATCAAACCACTGGCGGGAGGTCATTACGTTCCGCATAACGGAAAAAGGTCTGGAATTTTCCTATCCAATGTAGTTTACCAGGTCTCAATAGCTCTAATGTCATAAGAGTTATGCCCAGTTATCTTAGCATTGCATATTTGAGTGAAAATAGCCTAGCGTGACCTAACTTGACCTCTGGAGGTCAAACTATTGACCTGAGCGTTTAAACATGCGAAGTAATTTCTTACTGAATTTACGAGAGCTTTCTAATGCACTTTGCAGATTTGCGCTAACCCCCATATTTTCGCAGTAAGGGGGGCATCGATGCCCCCGGTGGGGCGAAGGTGGCGCCGGACTCCCGGTTGGGGCGCGGGTTAAAGTATTACTGTCTCGAGTCAATCCTTCAAGATTTCGAAATACTGTAACGGCACTACATTTTTTGTATGCGACCAACGCTCCGCAAAGGAGGTCATTACTTGTGTACAACAAATTGGAAAGTCTCCCGTTAGGAGTTAAATATGACTAAATGCCAGGTTATCTGGTTGGGAAAGGATAAATGTCGCACTGTTTTGTTTGTAATGTACAGTTTTGTTAATGTACGAGTTGATAAGCTAAACATTCTTGGGCTGGGGGATCCGGACGCGCGGTAGAGAGCGCGCGGGGGCGTAAGTTAACGCGCAGCGGCTTTTAGAGGGATCCATCGGCGCGCAGTTAAGTTGTGGCGGAAGTAGTGTCGTAACTCGCCGTCTTACGCGCTAACTTTCCGCGTCTTCTCAACAGCGCGGAAGACAGCGCGGAAGCTTGCATGACCCTTTTAAAGTACCAAAAATATGTTGGAAATGTCAGTGAATCCAAGTTATATGACTTGCGTTCGACAAAACATGTATTTATAATAATAATCGAGGCCCACAAACTCCCAGCATCTCACTGGGAAATCCTCAGAAGAAACACAGGCGAAGAGAAACATAGATCACTGCAGCTGTACCAGTGGACCACCAGTCGTAATGCTAAATGCCCTCCAATAAACCTTGTTGTTCGCCCCCAGCACGTATCTCACGTTTCGTACCACTCACCGTCCCCAAGCAGTCTCGTCGAGGCTGGCATGGAACGCCAGCGATAACCCAGTTCACCCTGAGAACTGTGAGCGTGAGGATTCTTTAATATATGGTGCTGTTTCAAGGGCAGAAAGATAAGGGAAATGGGTCAAATTCATAGGCGGATCCAGGATTGCTGATCAGGAGGGGGGAGAAACTTCCGGGGGAGGCGCCACCCGGACCAGGGAGACGCCACTTTTGACCGGCAAAACATATCAGGTGGGCGCAAAATCCTCACGGTGGGCGCCGATTTTCGCAACCTGGAGGGGGAGGGGTGGGAAGCAGCTTTTCAGGGGGCGCCATCGACCTTTTGGGGGCCGTGAACATTTCAGGGGGCGCCGAGGGTAGATCGGGGGCGCACCTACTCCCCTTTGCCCCCCTCTGGATCCACGCATGGTCAAATTTTCCTGCATTTCGAAAAATCAAAGGTTACTGGTTTTATGAATGACTTTAAGGACATCGATGACGACAAGCGACTTAATGTAAAACCAGTAAAGCAAAATACAAAGTCGTGGGAAGATATAGCTAAGGCCTTCAACCTTGACCCCCGTGTCCATAAAAGGTCATCCAAGCACTTGCAGCATCTTTGGCGTGACTTGAAGGCCACTGTAAACAAGATCAGTCTCAGCATACGCATGACAGGCTAATGTCAGGCGGTGGACCCCGCCGGAGCCGATAGATGATAACAGGGGGCAATTTACCGTTGTGCCCACCCCTCCCCTGAATCCGACAGTGAGCAGGACTTGGCCACGGTTGAGAAAATGTACCTATTAGATGTTCGATTCGTGAATAAAATTTTAACTGAATTGCGCTGAACTCACCGAGCCAGGCTTCTTGGGGCCTACCCGGCTCATCTCTCCCCCAGTCAGGGGCGAAGCCAGGATTTCGCTCAGGGGAAGGGGCGGACGGCGCCCCGAAAAGGGTCCCTCCGACAGCGCCAAAAGGACCCTGATGGGTAACAGGGGCCCTGCTTGTTACAGAATAGAGTGCTGAAGAGGGATTAAGGGGTCCTGTCGTGTAGAAAATTTCAAATTTGGTCACACAGCATAATGCGGGCGAACCGCGCTACGCGCAGCCCGTGTCCTCAGGGGCCCTTCGGGCCCTCAGGGGGGTGGCTGTCCTTGCCCCCCCCTTGGCTACGTCCCTGCCCCCAGTGCTCTGACTAATCCAATGGCACCATAGTACAACGAGGCAAAAGTGTGTTGCGTGAAACCCGTGTCCTGCCCAGATAAACTGACTTGAGGTAGGCTTAACATAAAAACGTATTCGGAGTAAGTCAAATCATATCGTTTTCACACGTATGCCTCCTTTACGTGGAAATCCCACTTATAAATTGTCGTTTACGGTTAAGTCTTTTCCCTTTATCCGAGGCGAGCACTTTTATCATCACCTCACCTCCCAGCGCGGGGCCGTGTCTTCCCCTCATCCCCTCCTCCCCACAGTCGGCCAGAAAATCTGACACCGTTCAGCAGTCCGCAGGCTGTAACCCATGATGTGAGTTTACTACGGCCAGAAAAGCAACGTATTCTACGGGAATTTCAACCTTAGCGTCCATCTACTACGGTCGCCAGCGGTATTCACCGCCCCCTCGGATTTCCCCCGATGCACCGCGCTAACTTGCGCCGGCGCGGAGCTCCGCGCGATCGCTCTCTCCCAAACATCCCTCCAAATCGCTTACGCGCAAACTTCCGCCCAAATCAGCGCGGGCGTAGGGAGAGCGTGGGCGGAAGCTACGTGCAACTGGATCCCCCCAGCCATGGACTTTGGTTTGGTGCTAGGTTTGATTGCGAGTAGCATAATATTCTCCCCCAATAGAGAAAATAAGGAATCTGAACCAGTGGTCCCAACGAGACCTCACAATAAAAGGAAAAAGAAGTGCAGCCAAGTTTTTATCTTATCTCAAGCTATGTATTTTGTACCAGCGGTTAAAATCACTAGGAAATCACTCGACTTAATTCAGAGTTATGTGATGAAGTGTATCTGGAAACGCCGCCCTCCCAAAGTAAGAAGGGCGACACCATGTATGGCGGTAGAAAATAGGGGGTTTAAGGCTCCAGACTTAATCCTGCCAAACAAGGCAGCTAAGATCAACTGGCTAGGAAGAATATTACGATAAAAACAGCTTACTTTTGTTCAGTTGTTAGAGCAAAGATTAGGAGCAAAGCTTGAGGGCACTAACTACACTGGAGTTGCTCCACATTGGCCCAGCCATTGACGGGTAAGAGGTGCGGAAACGCTCCATTTGGAACAACTTGGCCTTACAAGAGTACAAGGGAACCATGCTTCTGTCGCAAGCTTTATGATAAAGAAATCAAGTTGCTAGATGATTTCCTTGATGACGCTAGTAACGTTCTGACATATCGCGAGTTTCAATCTCGCGCGCCTGACGTTCCTATAAATCCACTCGCATACTTTGGATGGTGTCATTCTATACCAGGTGAATGGAGACATATATTGACGAATTCTGACAGATTATCAGAAGAGCAAAGGGGTGCAAGCAAGTTGCTGATATCGATGGCGGAGAAATTATGTTGGATTCAATCAAATCGAGCTACTTGTATTATCTGCTCCTTCCCGACAGAACGCCTACAGCACAGATTCGATGGGAGGAGGAGAATATATCACCGCAATGCAGCTGGAAACACGTTTGTGTCTTGCCTTACACCGTAACGGCGTCCACAAGGCTAGGGAGTCTGCAGTTTAGAATAGTGCATCAACATTTCCCCAATCGACGCTATCTTTTTACTCGAGAGGTAGTTGATGACCCCTTCTGTGATGAGTGTCGTCTTGTAGACTCACTTAAAAACTTTTTCGTGGAATGCTCTGAGGTTCGCACATTTTGGAATCACCTTAAGGAGACACTGCATAGAAAACGGCAGAGAATCTTCTTTGCCGTTTTCTATTGACTTTTGAGTCAATTCGAGCTATTCAGATATATATTTTATTCGGTGTAGTCACTGATGAAGTCGCGCTTAATCTAATAATTTTGATCGCAAAACAACTAACTGTAAATAAACGTTTCCAAGAAGGAAGGACAACTCTGGAAAATATTGCAAAATGTTTGGACAAACATCTTACAATTGGGAAGCGTAATGCACTCGTAAGGAGTGAAACAGACAAATCGAAAAGTAAATGGACACCGTTCATTGACGAATCTCTTGATTTGGTGTTGGATGTGTCTGATAAGCTGTAAACGGTAAGTTTACTAGCCAAGAATGTGAAATTTAAACTACTGCGGGCTGGATATGACGATGGTGACCGATACCGTACGCATATATCTAGGTCGGATTGTCACGATGATTCGTAGGCTACTAATTTGACGTATTACAAATAGTTCAGAATATGGCCACCCTACACAAGGACCTGAGGGAATGTGTAAAGTGTACGGACGTGATGCACTACGCAGCCTGAAATGTTTCCACACGTTACTGTGAGAGGTAAATGATAATGTTGTTGCCAAGGTTGTTGCCACAATCTCTGTTTTGAAAATAAATGGTTTGTTGTGAAAAAAGGAAACTGCCTCTAAACCACTGACGGCTGGAATGGCACCGAGGTGCCACATTCCCTTCAAAACAGACAGCATACTCCTCACCTCTTTTTTCATTTCAGGTTCCACCACGTTGTTGGCAGCTCCTATACCAGTGAACTGTTTGATGCGCCTCACCATAAACTCCAGAATCTCGTACTCATTGCCTTGCTTCTTAACGTCAGATTTGATCTGAAAGTCAGTCCATGCAATCTTGTGTTGCGATCACATATTTCACTAATGACAGTGATTAAATATTTATGCCGTCCAAGGAAAGAAAAGCGTAAGCAGCATTTGAAAGATTTACAGCAGAGGGCTGTTTGCGCTTTGCGTTTTGCTTTATATTAGCCAAAGTATGTGACTGACCTGAAAATGGCGCTGTAACCCAAAAGTTTGAGTGAATGTTGCCATGTCATTTGATAAGTCGATGCAGCATGTATTTCTGCATCAAATGATACCAAAATCTCAAAACCGAAAAAATGCGAATTGGAACGGCAGACTTGGTAATTACTGAGTTTATCGATATGCAAACTCAGTTAACAGCACTTAGCAGCATTCTTATAGACTGCTCCTATTCAGCAGACATGAAAAACGGAAACCTTAGTTTTCAATTATCCTGTCTGTACAAGCGGGAATATCAATTATTTCCTTGTCATTGACACGGCCAATCAAAGTACGCCACCCTCAGCTTTCTCATGCACTCTCTCTGTGTCAGTTTTGAAAGCCCTTACCTGCTGGAATGACACGATCAGGAGAGTGAGCAGAATGTTGACCAAGACTAGTGACGTAGAGAACGCAAACACGAAGAACATGATCGGCCCCAGCACACGGCAGCCCTGCGAGATCCCCAAGAAGTCGAACTTCCCTGCAAACAGGCAACGGACAATCTCAAAGTCTCCACTTGGTTACTGATCTCGTTGCTGTACGTGTGCCCATAGGCAGAAGTCTTAGAGAAAAATACTTTCAGTGGGAAATAGCCCCGACCACATTTATGGAAGAAAATAAAATAGAGACAGCTTTGGAGAGCAAAGTATGTTTTCATAATTGTTTTATGCTTTATTTACGGTATTTTTTGTACACGCTTAGTTTTAAACCCTCATTTACGGTGATTAAAAAAATGTGTGGCTAGAACGTAAATACACCAGCATATCTTGCATGTATATTAACTTGTTTTTCTTATAGCACGCGTAGTGGGAGAGGGGTCTGGCGTCAATGCGCTGTGGAGGGGGTCCTAAAGTGCTCCATGGATCTAAAAAAACTAGGAGGGCTTCTAGACAGTGCCCGTTTGGGGGTGCTTGGGGGGCGATAGTGATCTACATTATCGCGACGTGTCATTGACCTAGGTGGATACTTTCAAGGCCAGACGAGGTCATAAAAGGCAACTCTGGACCGTGCTAGACTTATTGGGCAATGTCGTAATTATGCAGAAAAAACCGGAAATGCAATGGAAGCGTACTAAAGCCATAGAGGAAAGATCTCATCAATACTAGAAGGTTGAGGTCAAGGCCTTTCAAGGTCACTGACCTATGACGTAGCAATGTGATATATTCCCTCTAGTGTACAGGAAAGGAAGGTTTAACTTTGAAAAAGACATTCGAACTTGACCTTGAAATTCAGTAGCCTAAACTAAGAGGTCATAGCATAACATGTATGTTATCACGCGCCCCGCTGGGGGCGAAATTCCCCCTCCTGGTTTTCCCCAGATAGCTCAAAAATGAAGAGACACAGAGCAACGAAACTTACAGTAACTTATTTCTGATCAATTTTACACATCTCACCAAATTTTTGAGTTCAGGTTATGTCATGTCAAGGAGCTATTCAAGGTCAAGTGACCCGACCTCAAAACCTAAAATCGCGAGTTTGAAGCGGCGCCCAGGGAACATCAGCCAAGCGATCAGTTTGAAACTTCCACAATATGATAAGGCCATTAGGGCCTAAAATCTGCTATCTCGGAATTTCGATATTGCTGACCTAAGGTGGGGTCAATTGTTTGGTCACCCCATTATAAGTCCATGGGGAAAAATAGAATGGGCTCTTTTTCAGTAAATACTGGATAGATAAAGCTGAAAATCCTCAAGCCGTCCATTCTTACCACGATCTTGACCAAAAAGTTGATTTTTTGATCATCTGACCTCCCAAAGGTCATGTCAGGTCACGGGAGCATAGAGTGATTGTTTTGCCAATAACTTCTCACTGAAATGATATAAAGCTCCCATTTTGCTTGCATTGTGCTTATATTGTCACGGGGAGTCGATTGATAAGCAACATGACCATACCAGGTCACTCTCTGACCCTGACCTAGCTCGAGGTCAGGTAATTTTCACTATTTGACCTAGCGAGGTCATATTATACATCACTCGATTTGCCGCGATGAGAAAAATCTAATGGTGCATAAATATTTGATCTAGCTCCCCTGAGGGCAGATCTAGAGAGAGAAACGTACACTGCTCTGTTGTAAGCCTATGGAACCTTCTTTGACCTATGCTGACCTCAATATTGACTTGACATAAAAATTATTCTTATAAAATCTCTTCGTCTTGTCAAGAGCTTTCGAACGCCGCCAGAAATATTCCTTTAGCTTTCGTGGGGAATGAGATACGGAGGGGGGCGAAAAACGTCCCCCCAGCGGGGCGCGTCATGCCAGGGACCCCAGCGGGACGCGTGTTATGCTATGACCTCAGGTGACGCATACGTCATACTGCATACTGCCATCTGACCGGAACACTTAGGTCAATAACATTGACCTGTGACCTTTGGACTTGACCTTGACTTTCATGTTAGGTGATCTTGAAATATAATACTGATTATATGATATTTTAAGTCACCACTCGGTCTACAATGCAGGCGAACTGGTGCGACCGCATGATTTCTACATTCCAAAATATAGGTATGGTATTGAATGCCTAGAAGTAAAAAAACGATCGACCGATTTTCAAAATTTACTCACCTATCGACGCGATCATCAATTCTCTCAAATGTAGCCACGTAACTTGTTTCTGGTTACGAACGGTTCTCCAGCCATCTTAGAAAAATATGTGTGTGAAATCTAGGACCCCCCTCCACCGCGCGTGGTAACGTGTATAATATCATTTAATTAAACAAAAAGACTCACCATCTCGAGCCATGTACAAAAATCGCAGTCAGATTATGGTTAGCGTTCTGGCAAATATCAGCGATAGCGAATTTCAAAACTTACCGAGCATTGCTGAGAACGAAGCTTCGATGGAAACGACAATGTTTGCGTAGTCGATGTGCTGCGAATTCAGAAGTAGAAAGAAACATTGAGCGAATGCCAGGAATATCTGGAAGGTAGAAAAGTTAAAATTAAACACAAGAAACAGTGACCATGTTGGCACAACATATGGTTTCGTCTTATTGGGAGGTTTTACAATCTCAACTCGAGCGTCTCCAAACATATTCGAAACAACATTTCGTGATGCAGACACTACCACACATGCAGGCTGCAGGAGGGGCGTAGCCAGGATTTCACTCAGGGGGGGCACCCCGAGAAGGGCCCCTGCAACAGCGCCAAAAGGGCCCTGATTGGTAAAAAAGGCCCTGCTTGTTACAGAATAGAGTGCTGAAGAGGGCTTAAGAGGGCCTGTCTGGTATGAAATTTCAGATTTGACCACACAGCATAGTGCGGGTGAGCCGCACTTCGCCCGGCCCGTGTCCTTTGGGGGGCCCTTCGGGCCCCCAGGGGGGTGGCTGTCCCTGCCGCCCCTCCCTTGGCTACGCCTCTGGACTGCAGAATGCCAAAAAGTGCATGGAACTTGGATTTGATTGAATACCCTGTTCCTAAAATAGAAAATGATAGGAAAACTGAGACATTCAGCGGCAGCATCCATTTTCTTTATATCCCACCTTACATCAAAATGTGAAAATATTGTTATTGTTTAAATGAAACCGGAAATATCTAGTTGCTTCCAAAGTTGAGCTACTACCAATGACTGTTTGCAGCATCTTTGTGTATTGTTGACTAAAGAAAAAAACAAGGCTCATTCTGTACCGATGTTTTGGTATCTGAACTTTTATTGTTTAAGCCTCACCAGCATAAACGCTATGGCGAACCCCGAGAGGTCAGCAGCGCACCGCTTCAGCGTTGACGTCAGCATCCCCATGCGTCGGTTGAACCGTAACAGCTTGATGAACTTCAGGGTGGCGAAGAACACAAGGAAGGCGCACAAATACAGAAAAGCTTCGTCCACAAATGCAGCATACTGCAGATTTATGAAGCCTAAGCCTTTAGTCTCGGCGAATCGTTCAGCGATTCTGGAACAGACAATAATTATTGTACGAATCGAAGCTATGAAATTGTTTTAGCCTATTCAAGCATAACTTTTAAATTTAGCTTCAAACATGTATTTCACTGGATTATTTCCCAACAAACAAGACCCGGACATGTCTCACTTTTAACACCAGCGGCGGAATTTGATTTTCACAAAGTATATCAGACGTGAAATCACCCCGGCCTGGCGGCCTGGGCGGCGCCTGGCGGTGGATTAGCGCGATGTAACACTCATTCGGCTCGAATGCCTATCCCTATGCAGTGACACTGGACGCTGCGGGTTCAATCACGCCCGAAGATAAGATGTGGTGCCTTTTCCTATTGCAGCTGTTGCTTACCCCCTCTCTCCGACGCAATATAACCTCGAAGCTGGTGTTTTGAACCATTCCAAGTGAAAAACAAAAACCAGTCACCTAAACAAAACATACAACGCAAAAGAAACTGACCAAGGGAATATACCACTTCTGTCTAAATTCATAACCAGTTTTTGTAGACGAAGAAGCCTGGAAATCTAGAAAGCATTCCGCTTCCCACCTTAAATCGCTAGGAGCAAAAATTTAGTATTTTGTTTCAAATAATGGCAGCCATCAAAAGAACAGTTTTTTTTGTCTGCAAAATAAAAAAAATTGATCAGAGGAACGGCATAGACTCGCTTTGCTACAGCGGGTCAAGGTCGACATTTCATATGCACTCGTAACTTTCCCTCTCAAATTCCCGCAGCTATGGATGGCATAAAGCATGGTGTGAGTTATTTTGTATACAGAAATATTCATATATTTTCTAGTTTATCGACATGCAAAGATGGTTTCTTAAAAGGTACAGCAGGCATATAGAAGGGATGGTTCACTCGCTAGTATGGTATTTTCAATGAGCAAATGGGCTTAGGATTCGGGCCCAATCACATTTTGCGACCAGAAGGAGAGGAAAATATCTCACGGGTTGAATTTGATGTTTGTTGTGTTTTATTTTCAAATATAAATCGTGCGGAAATTTAACACAGGAAGCTCTGTGTGAAATGATATATGCTAGAAGCGTTTTTTGTCAAGCTCTACCAGAGTGCTCTCTCATTTCAAAACCCATGATTAAAATGCGACATTCTCTTGAAGCAAGCTGAGATCCGAGTTGATCACACAGCTTCATAGTGTCTAGTGATAAATCCTGCTCACCTGTATCCCCACACTGTACGGATTCCGTACAGTATAATTGCTCCGTAACCCAGTCCCACCACCATCCACTCCAAATAATTCCATGGGTCTCTCCAGTAATTTTTTCTCAGTTTCCTTATGGCCTGAAATAAAAATAGCTGGTTATAAATTCGTTCAAGGCAATGGCATAGTTACAGGAGAAGGGAGGGGGATCAAGACTTGGTGCTAGGGCCCAACGTGCGAATGTCATGCTTTATGATTCACTTCTTTTGGCGGTCTATTGTATTTCGTCTAACAGTTTCGGGGTTAGGATCAGTCAACATGTCAGAAATAAAAAAATATTTGATTCAAATAAAAGCTTATTTGCTTCAAACTGAGAAAAGAGCAGGAGCGAAAGCGAGAGCGAGAGCAAGAGAGAGAGAGAGAGAGAGAGAGAGAGAGAGAGAGAGAGAGAGAGAGAGAGAGAGAGAGAGAGAGAGAGAGAGAGAGAAGAAATGCAGATCCAGTCAGAAGAGAATATCCAGCAAGCTTCTCGCCTACGGCTGGTGTGTCATACACATTAAGGTCGTTTCTGAGACTGCAGCAATTCAAAAGATACCTCATCGTAAATCGAACCAAAAAGGAAATACTTACTGAACTGAGCAGCCATATTTATTCATTTATTTATTTATTTATTGTGCAGACAAAAAAACAGAGTAGCGCATAATGGAAAGACAAGTCATCGTACGCTACATGCAAACAGCAGACGCAAAACAGACACCTCATCAACCTTTACTTCATGTGGCTTGTGACCAGCAGCCTTAGGAGGCGACGGGATGCTGGGCAAGTCCCAGTGGCTAGGAAACGGAGGGAATCCTCAAGTCCACCTGCATCCAAACATACACTTAAACCCGTTGGCTCTTGGAAGTTTATCCATGCAGTTTTCGCATTACCTATTTGGCACATGCTAGCAAAGAATAGACGCTCATGGATTCACCCAAGCAGACAGTGCTTTGAATGTATTTAATCAAGGTTGGATGAAACCATAATGCAGTGACTTGCCTTAACTTCCAAGACGGTGTAAAACACGATGAAAATGAAGAAAGCTGCCTCGCAGATAAGGACGAACAAGCCGAAGCCTTGGTGATAGCGCAGTAGACGTAGGGGCACAATCTTCAGGCTCGGCTCCATCCCACCTGGAAACACAAAACGACCAGGCTGTCGGAACTGGTCACACCAGAGAAACGACCAGACTGTCGGAACTGGTCACACCAGAGAAACGACCAGACTGTCGGAACTGGTCACACCAGAGAAACAACCAGACTGTCGGAACTGGTCACACCAGAGAAACGACCAGACTGTCGGAACTGGTCACACCAGAGAAACGACCAGACTGTCGGAACTGGTCACACCAGAGAAACAACCAGACTGTCGGAACTGGTCACACCAGAGAAACGACCAGACTGTCGGAACTGGTCACACCAGAGAAACAACCAGACTGTCGGAACTGGTCACACCAGAGAAACGACCCGACTGTCGGAACTGGTCACACCAGAGAAACAACCAGACTGTGGGAACTGGTCCCACCAGAGAAACGACCAGACTGTCGGAACTGGTCACACCAGAGAAACGACCAGGCTGTCGGAACTGGTCACACCAGAGAAACGACCAGACTGTCGGAACTGGTCACACCAGAGAAACGACCCGACTGTCGGAACTGGTCACACCAGAGAAACAACCAGACTGTCGGAACTGGTCACACCAGAGAGACGACCAGACTGTCGGAACTGGTCACACCAGAGAAACAACCAGACTGTCGGAACTGGTCCCACCAGAGAAACGACCAGACTGTCGGAACTGGTCACACCAGAGAAACGACCAGGCTGTCGGAACTGGTCACACCAGAGAAACGACCAGACTGTCGGAACTGGTCACACCAGAGAAACGACCAGACTGTCGGAACTGGTCACACCAGAGAAACAACCAGACTGTCGGAACTGGTCACACCAGAGAAACGACCAGACTGTCGGAACTGGTCACACCAGAGAAACAACCAGACTGTCGGAACTGGTCACACCAGAGAAACGACCCGACTGTCGGAACTGGTCACACCAGAGAAACAACCAGACTGTCGGAACTGGTCACACCAGAGAAACAACCAGACTGTCGGAACTGGTCACACCAGAGAAACAACCAGACTGTCGGAACTGGTCACACCAGAGAAACGACCAGACTGTCGGAACTGGTCACACCAGAGAAACAACCAGACTGTCGGAACTGGTCACACCAGAGAAACGACCAGACTGTCGGAACTGGTCACACCAGAGAAACAACCAGACTGTCGGAACTGGTCACACCAGAGAAACGACCCGACTGTCGGAACTGGTCACACCAGAGAAACAACCAGACTGTCGGAACTGGTCACACCAGAGAAACAACCAGACTGTCGGAACTGGTCACACCAGAGAAACAACCAGACTGTCGGAACTGGTCACACCAGAGAAACGACCAGACTGTCGGAACTGGTCACACCAGAGAAACAACCAGACTGTCGGAACTGGTCACACCAGAGAAACGACCAGACTCTCGGAACTGGTCACACCAGAGAAACAACCAGACTGTCGGAACTGGTCACACCAGAGAAACGACCAGACTGTCGGAACTGGTCACACCAGAGAAACAACCAGACTGTCGGAACTTGTCACACCAGAGAAACAACCAGACTGTCGGAACTGGTCACACCAGAGAAATAACCAGACTGTCGGAACTGGTCACACCAGAGAAACAACCAGACTGTCGGAACTGGTCACACCAGAGAAACAACCAGACTGTCGGAGCTGGTCACACCAGAGAAATAACCAGACTGTCGGAACTGGTCACACCAGAGAAACAACCAGACTGTGGGAACTGGTCACACCAGAGAAACAACCAGACTGTCGGAACTGGTCACACCAGAGAAACAACCTGCTTGCGATGAAATTATCCAAATCATCCCACTTAAAACATTTCGCTAAAAGTTGATGGTAGCATATGCGGATCCGGGATTGCCATCAGGGAGGGAAACGGTCAAGGGACGCCATCCGAAAGGTAAACGCCACTGTTGGACGGCGAAAGCCATCACATGGGCGCCAGATCCTATCGTGGGGCGCTGATATTCGTATCCTGGAGGGATGGGAAGCGAGATTTTAGGGAGGGCGCCATCAACCCTCCGGGGGAGCCGTGGTCACTTCAGGGAATGTCGAAGGTCGATCGCGGGGTGTGGAGTGGGCAAGTGCCCCCACATGCCCCCCCGGATTCCGCCTCTGGATGGAAGCATCACAAATAAAAATCCATAACAGTTAACAGACGGAATAATTTAGGAAGAGCTTGAAGCCAGGGCTAAGTTTCAGCAGCAGAAGGTTTTTCTACCACACATGCGTAACCTTCGAGGTACAATTATTCATCTGCAATACAGTTTATAGTCTACAGCTGGCCGTATCTTTTAGAGAAGTTAAGCCTGGCGCTCTAACCGCCGAGGTTGGGGGACGTCGCCAACTCTCACCCTGTGGGAGGGATTTGAGGATCAGATTGACTTATTCAGAGGCTATGCCGGGAATTGAACCCGGGACTGTTGACTTAGGAGACAGGAACGCTATACACTAAGACACACAACTCCCTTCACACTAAGCCTGTTCCGTATTAACCCGTTAACGCCCAGGGTACTAAATATAGTGGGTATATATATTTTGTCGTATGATATGCGCAACACATGATTCAAGGTTGTCTTTGTTGTCGACTGTAGTATGGAACACGAGCTGTCAGTCCGACATGATATTCCTGGTATTGATCCGTATGATGCATATTTAATCGATTTTATAATTGACGATTTATCGTTCACTTGAGGTTGCTCAAGAATTTCAAACTTTTTCCGGAATATAATCCTTCTACATTAACCATAGTTCACATGCACCTCAAAAACACTTCTGGCAACTCTAAAACACCGATATGGGTAGTTTATTGAGTGTCCTGTCTTCAGAGCGTGGCGCATAACATGCACCCGCTAAATTTAGTACCCTGGGCGGAACGCATGTCACTGGGGAGCCTTTATCTTTTAGGGCCTTGACTGGGGAGCGGCGACATGCGTGGACGAAGGGGTCAGACACGTGTTCCGACGCTAACCGGGAAGCGTTGGGAGTGTCCAGTGGGTGAAAGGAGTGTTAAATACTATTGAATAACTAGTTTTGCAATGGCGAGACTAAAGGCATTGACGGTACAAGAGGCGCTGGACCTGATCCAAGATGAGGACTTTGGTAGTGATGATGACTCTCATGTTGACCTCGTGATAGTACCACCAGAAGCTGTAGATAATATCACAGATGAAGAGGATTGCAATGACGAAGAAATCGAGGTACTCGATGTTAGCGACGTTGCTGGCAGCCTTGAAGCTCATGTTCCCGCGAGAGAAAAGTCACCTGAGCCGACCAAAAAACGCAGAAAAACTGAGTAAGAGCCAAGATGGCGGCAGAAAACGCCGGAGTTTACGAGGATCCGATAGCTACAGCTGGTGCGGGCTCTTGGGAAGAGGAAGTACGCCATCTTCTGCAAGATAAGTCGCCTGTGACATTATTCGAAGAACTGTTCACAGAAGAAGTGTACAGTCACATCATTCGTGAAACGCTGAGATACGCGGCCAGCACGAACAATGACCAGCTCTTCACACTGCCAGTAAATGATCTCAAGGCCTTTATTGGGATCCTGCTTCTGACCGGATACCACAAACTCCCCAGCGAGAGACACTACTGGTCCAACGCCGGAGACCTGGGTGTGTCGGACGTCAAGGAAGCTCTCACTAGGAACCGGTGCGCAAACATCAAGGCTTACCTCCACCTCGCTGACAGTAACCAGGCGGTCACCAACAGACAAGATCGGGGTTTCAGAGTAAGACCCCTCATGGATATGCTGAATAAGACATTCCAGAAATTCGGAGTCTTCTCAGAGGAGCTGGCCATCGATGAAATGATGGTTAAGTATTTCGGCCGAAACTCGTTGAAGCAGTCTATCCGTGGCAAGTCCGTGAGGTTCGGGTACAAAATGTGGGCGTTGTGCGGCAAACTCGGCTACTGCTTCAAATTCAATCTGTACTGTGGGAAGGAGGAGAACAGTAGCAACGAGCCTCTAGGTACTAGAGTTGTCCTGGACATACTGAAGTCAGTGGAAACCAGCACCGACCACAAGGTGTATTTTGACAACTTTCTCACCTCTCGTTCTCTGTTGGTTACTCTGTCGGACCGTGGCTTTCGAGCCACTGGGACAGTCCGCGAGAACAGAACGGGACGATGCCCAGTCTCAGATCAGAAAACGCTAAAGGCAGGAGGACGTGGCCGCCACGAAAGATGGTTTGACGCAGCAGGGGAGGTGTGCCTAGTGAAGTGGAGCGACAACCGGTGTGTGACTATGCTCTCCAACCACGAGAGTGACCGCCCACTTACCCAGGCCAGGAGGTGGGATCGTGCTCAGCGGGCGCACAGAAATATCCCGCAGCCCCGCCTGGTCCAAAGCTACAACCAGTCCATGGGAGGAGTTGACAACTATGACTGGTACTGTGGCAAGCATGCCACTGGTATCAGAGGCAAGAAGTGGTACTGGGCACTCTTCACACGTATGCTGGACATGGCAGTGGTGAACGCATGGGTGCTTCATCGCATTGTACAGGAGAAATCACTGCCGAGTTCCGTCGAGAGATCGCCGTTGCGTACCTGCGCGGCGCTGTGGGCAGCCGTCCCCAGCGTCCAACCGCTCCGCTCGCGCCTCCTCCAGCTGACCTCCGATACGATGGACTCAACCACTTGGTTGCACTGGGCGACAAACAGCGACATTGTCGCATGGAAAACTGCAAGAAGCGACCGAGCTTCCAGTGCGTGAAGTGCAAAGTGACTCTTTGCATACCGTGCTTCGTGCCCCACCACACTCGCCCTGTGACTCGCCCCCGCCGGTGAAGGATTTCAAAAGGTTTTGAATACCAGCAAAGGCTAGCCAGAAAGTTATTGCACTGCCAATTGTGTGATGCTACGTTTTGATCGATGGAGAATGAATTTGCATGTTCTTTCGTGATTTTTGTACTGTTGTAATACAGTTTCAGGCTGCTCAATTGTTTTGCATTGAAGAAAAAACAGTAAACAATGAAATACATAAGCAAATAATATATTAAGTAGAGTGAAGATAAGCAATCACTTACATCTCCTAGCGTCATATTGACCAATTATTGTTCATAGATAACGCTTTCCGCGCAGCGCGCCGGCCTTGCGCCGAGGGGCAGTCCCACCGCAACCCGGCCCGAGTGACAACCCTCCCGCCCAGGGTACTAAATATAGTGGGTCCTCTCACAACGCCCCAGGGCATCTGAGGGACAAAAAGCTATGCAATTCTTGACTTCACACGTAAGAGTGCCAAACTTATCGAATTCGTTTGTATGCTTCAAAAATTGCGACCCTGGGCGTTAACGGGTTAATCCATCCCAGAAAATATATCCAATAATTAGCCCGGTCTCAGCACATTCCATATTCCTCCGATACTTTCCCAAAAATTGGCCCGTTTCTCCCATCCTAAATGAAATCAGGAAATTAATATCCTCCCTTAGAGTCAACTTTCATCCCGTTTTACAGTTGTCCCATGTTCCACCCTCGCCGACCTCGACCGTGAAGTCGAGGTCGTCACTCACCATTAGGCGACTGTTCCAGCACCAGCTGGCAGCTGGCGAACAGGTTCACCTGCGCGTTGTAAATGCTGAACTCGACGAACAGAGCCCGGGTGCGCTCGTCCACCCAGCGCTTCTGCTTCAGGCGGTCCAGGGCGGACGCCAGGCGGGACCTGGTGCCCCAGAGCTTCACCACGTATCTACCGAGGGGAGACAATCACCGAGATGTCCAGAGTAGACGCCAGGCGGGACCTGGTGCCCCAGAGCTTCACCACGTATCTACCGAGGGGAGACAATCACCGAGATGTCCAGAGTAGACGCCAGGCGGGACCTGGTGCCCCAAAGATTCACCACGTATCTACCGAGGGGAGAGAATCACCGAGATGTCCAGAGTAGACGCCAGGCGGGACCTGGTGCCCCAGAGCCTCACCACGTATCTACCGAGGAGAGATAGTCCCTACAGTGGTGCTGGTGGCAATTACCACAAATTTCTAGTTGGGCAAGAAGGAAAGAAGGCCAAAATAATTTTCCAGCCCTGATAGCCATTAAGGCGATGTGGCTCTGTAAAATTTCGCGCTCTCTCTCTCTCTCTAGCTTTTATTCAGGCCTTAGTTTTTACATCACTTCGATTTCCCGCTTCACTAAAAACGGCAGTTAGACGTTGACAGATTCAAAATTTATGTTTTATGTACGTGAACATCGCTGACCTGTGTATTCGTAATTTAAGGCAAAATTTCGTCGCCTGCTAGTGGCACTGTGTTCTGCTGGATCTTTATCACAAATCAACATAGATGCAAAGGTAGAACGTAGTGCCAAGCGCTCCCCGGTGGGTTTGCCTCCAGTCATTTCGCAGTACCCTTAAGCATAAAAAATCACAGGTGACCCAGAAATTAACCCAGGAGCCGAAAATAATAGAAAAAGACTTGTTACAAGAACTCTTCTTTGGATTAAGCTAGTGTACATACGATTGCGTAGTTTGCAGTAGGACGATGCGTGTTTTTGTCCCATCTACCACCTTTTGTATTTAATGTATTGACATGAAGAATGAAACGCCATGAACGTAGAATTCTTTCGAATACATTACGATTGCCTACCTACATAGGTATGTATGCACACCCAGCCCACCACCGCCACCAGCCACCTGTACATAGCCAATGGCACCGGAGGCAAGGATCAAAAGGTGCGTGGACGTGTCCGCCCACGCAGCAGGTCAGGGCCAGGGATGCTTTATACAAACCCCTCATTAGCAGGCGAGCGCAACCTTTGTTTTTCGTAGTCGGTTCTGAGCAGTCACATTTGGGAACTAAGTACAGTGCATGCTCTCCCCAATGACCGTATACATGTCGTCATCCCTCTCATCCGTCAATACCCTTCATGTCGCCACGATACACCAGCAATCGCATCTTTCCCGCGAGCCGAGTTCAGGTGGTCCGGGTCAGATAGAACCCACAACCCAGCCAGGGGCTACACTTACCCTCCAGGGCCGTACCAGCCAAGGCTACCCCACACAGGTACTCCATCCAAATCCAGCCATTCGTGGTACGTATACTCCGACTTCCGTCGCCTTCTTGTCAATGAGGCGTTCCAACCCTCGCTAAAGTCTCGTCTCTCTTCAGAGAAGATGCCGCTGAAGCCGCGACACTCGCGGGTAAACGAGCGCATTCCCCGGGGAACGCGGCACGTGCCTGAAACAAGGCACGGCAGAGCAAGGAACTCTTATAGGTCAACTATAAACTTAGCCCCGCAGCGCTTTACAAATTTGTGCAACACTTTCAGTTCGGAATGATCCCTGGTTCTCATCTGGCAGATAAAATTTTCAATGGAAGTAAGATAGCACCAAAACCCTCGCAAACTATGCACACTCATATCAGCTACGCATTTTACCAAGCGCCCCTGAGACACTCACTGCGCCTCATACTTACGTTCTGTGACGCGAACTTGACGCAGAACGGCGTATCCCAGCAGCAGACTGACGCGGTCCTGCATCAGCTTCCTCTCCTTGCCACGAGCTCGCTCTCCGTTGTAGTTCTCTCCAATGGCCAGCTGTTGCACCAGAGCGCGCTGGGCCCACAGGTAGAACCTGCTGGCGTTCCTGATGCTGCTGAAGTCGATGTTGACGTCTCCAGGACGTGCGAGGCTCTGTGTCAAGGCGTTCCGCAGGATGTAGGAGTTTGGATCGCGGTTACCGTAGCTGAGCACGAGGAGGATCCAGATGAACATGGCGTACGTGGTCATCTCTTTCAGGATGGCCCACATGGCGATCTCCTTACGTCGGTTTTCCTTGGCTTTTTCCAGGAATTTTGCGTCCGGCGGCTGATACTGAAGGCGCTGGCTCCGCTTCGGCTCTGATTAATGGGACACGGATTGGACATCTAAGTCGAAGTAAGCATATCAAGATCATTTCATCCGGCATAAGTAAAGTGCTGTTTCAGGATAAGCGTTAAGGTCGGATAAACAGCTACATTTCAGACTGTCGTCTCCTCCTTAAAAGCGTGCACAGGGCTTGCATCTGTTTGTTGAAAGAACTATCAAAAGGTAAGATAGAATCCGCATAGTTCTAAAACTTCTACGGTCATAATTCCTTTTCAAGCACATGTTCAGGACCAGCAATCATACCTCAGGAGCCTGCACTTTGGTGCCAGAGGGCCTGTGTTCGGTGGCCAGAGTCCTCACTTTGGCTGGTGCGGGTGAGCAGCCACTGTTCGTCCCGGTCCAGCTCCGGCGGCTTCTCGTCGTCGTCAATGTCGTCGTGGTCGTTGTCCATCTTCTTGCACACAGCCGACAGAAGCATGGCCACCAGCATAACCTGCACCAGAATCGACAGACACCGATCACGGATGCAGCGATCCCACAGGCGGTATGTTGTCACAATCAACAGTCGCTTTTCTAATGCCGCTCTTTACAGTGTCGAACGGGTGAAAATTACGTAAGAAATATAGAAAACTGCCTCCGAATTTAAATTATCAGAACTCAAACGACTCACTTGATACTAAAAATGAACCAGGTGACTCCTCTGGGTCAGGTTTTGCAAGAGCAGAAAGTCATGAGGCGCCTTAAGGGAAGCAGAATATTTTAGGGGCACTGTCAAAGATTTATGGCACAGTACAGCCAAGGGGCTAATTCTCTGCCATTTGACGTGTCATATTGAAGTATGCTCCAACGCCTGGAAAAAGTGTCTAAATGACATGGATTGTGTGGCAGCATATAAGCTTATAGCCATTGCGATGCGTGATATATTTTGGCATTTGATTTCTGGCAAGCACAAGCTATAAACAACCCTGGCTTTCAATGTAGAGACACAATCTAGGTTATTCTGAACGATGGAAACAGCACCAAACTTTGTCTTATATAATCTAATCAAAAGTTTTGGAATGATTCTAAAATGTCTGCTCAACAGATGAGTAAAATATAAAATATGCCATGAATGTGCATATGCCATCTGAGGTAAAATGATGCAATTTACAGCCCAATCCTCTCTCTCTCCCTCCTTTCTCCCTCTTCTCTCTTCTTTTTTTTTTTTTTTTTTTTCTCTTTCCTCTCTCTCTCTCTCTCTCTCTCTCTCTCTCTCTCTCTCTCTCTCTCTCTCTCTCTCTCTCTCTCTCTCTCTCTCTCTCTCTCTCTCTCTCTCTCTCTCTCTCTCTCTCTCTCTCTCTCTCTCTCTCTCTCTCTCTCTCTCTAACCTTCAGGGGCTGCGTGACAAGGACAGAGGAGAGGAACGACACCAGCAGCGCCGTCAGCCACTTAGTCGTCTTCTCGTTTCCGAACGTGATGCCGTACGCCCACAGAAAGAAGACGGAGGTAGCCATGCTGATTAGGACCAACAGCCAGGCGAGGTACACGCACCACCTGATGAGGACGGCTGATTTGATCTCTACTATGTGTAACCAGTGGCGACGCTGCCATAGAGGCACATTAGGCACTGCCTAGCTATTTTTAAATGTCGAAGTAGGTATGTATTTTATGTGAAATAAATATAATTTGACTCGATGTTTAACCTACAGAGAATATTCCTTTTCCGGATCACTGGGTCAAAGAGCCGATGATTTGCATCTCTGACAATCCACGCTCGCAGCTCTTACCGTCAATAAATGTGCGATTAGGCACATCGCGATTTCGCTGAATCTGCCTAACCCCGCGGCAAACCTAACGTGTGCTTTTTGATTGACATCTCTAATACCTCATTCATTCGGACGCGAGTATTGGCTCGCTAAATCAGCAAACCAGGCTTGACTTAGCAGCTAGCACGTGCGATGCCGCGTCTTAGAACCTTGATTACAGCGGATTCGTTTATTGACATTCTTGCATTCGCAGATTTCTAGCCTTCTCTAGTGCGGGACAGTTGTTTGGAAATTATTAGCAATATATTTAATATGCGAAACCGTAGTATGAAGAACGTGAGGCATGACATAAAATCTGGTTGTTAATATTTAACAAATCTGTTCACAAATCAATCGTACAGCGAGAAATTGGACGTCATAAAAAATGAAGTGCCGAAGCTGTCCTTTAAATGGGAAGCTCTCGTGGGTACCTTGTTCTTCCCGGCTTACTTACCTACCTACCTATCCTTCTTGAATTTTGCATTGTACCTTCATATACTGCCGCATAACCGTTTCCGCAATCTACCGACTTATGTTTTTTTATATCTATTTTTATTTTTTATGATATTAAACATTTAAACATAAATATTATTTTTGCTCATCGACGACCTGCTGGATCCGCCCCTGTCCAATATCAGGTAAAAAGCCTGGCCGACGTCCTTACCTCTAAGCCAATCAGGGGCGTAGCCAGGATTTCGCTCAGGGGGCGGCGTGACCAGTAAGAAATTTCTGGTAAGAAATTTCCAATTTGGCCACAGAGCATAGTGCGGGCGAGCCGCGCTTCGCGCGGCCCGTGTCCTCAGGGGGGCCCTCGGGCCCTCAGGGGTGGGGGTGGCTGTCCCTACCACCCCCCTTGGCTACGCCCCTGAACCCAATCGTGCCTAGGCTGTCAAAATGTTCAAGCGCCGCCACTGTTTGTAACGCGTAAAACAAAACCAGGATTCTCATGAGCGAAAGACGAGCGTCAGCCCATCATCGAGTAGTGAAAATAAGTCACTCAGAAACCGTCAGTTATCACATGAAAAGTACACAGACAGTACTAGATTTTCACCACCTACCATAGATCAGTTCCTTACTAATATTATCATCGCACCGGATTATTTATATGATCAGCCCCAGATCTGAAAATATTTTCAAGTTTTCAGGATTTCGATCAATTCATTGTGTGTGTGTCAAATTTGAATAATATGGAAAATATATTATGATATGGTATGGATGATAAGAACGATACTACATGACTCAAAACACTGGCATGGAAACTATAGATGGCAAGTCTGTAAAAACTCCTAACGAAGGTGGAGTGCTCTAAGCAATACTCATACAAATCACTTGTTTATTTAAATCCATATTTGGTTATTCGAAACAGTGGCGGATACAAGGGGGCTAGGGGGTTCAAGCCTGCCCCGAAATGTCTGAGTGGCTATAGTAAATGCATAACTGGAGGCTGACCCGAGGTAATGGCTGAGAAGGCTCGAGCCCCTAGCCCCCCCTCCCCCAAATGAAGTCTCGATCCGCCACTGATTCGAGATTTCCACGTGGGTGCTCGTTAAACTCCAGGAGCTACGCAGGGGTAATGCTAAAGTCAAAAGGCATATCGTTGAAAATCTGGTTATATTTTTTAAGCATTGCACTCCCTCCTTTGGTGCTGGGTATTCACCAGGGCAGCGAGAATGGTTTGCTCCGCGTAGTTTTCCTTTGGGAGGCAGGTCTGTTTCTGTTGGAGGTCACGCTGACGGCGTCCTCGTGCGGGCCAGCCGCGCTGTCCTCCCGGCCAGCCGCGCTGTCCCCCCGGCCAGCCGCGCTGTCCCCCGGCCAGCCGCGCTGTTCTCCCGGCCAGCCGCGCTGTCCCCCCGGCCGCGCAGGTCGCTCTCCGTCTGACGCCACCCTGTAATGAACGTGCCGATGTACAGGTAAAGCCATGCAGTCGCTTTACAGACAACCCGGCGCTTTTCCATTGGACCATCCGAGATGTAATAATTAATCCATAGTTGACAATACCCTTTAACGCGTGGAATGCCTTTGACTGCGTGCTTTTATTATAATAATAGGTGGCCCTAATATATTAATAGA
Organism: Lepas anatifera; assembly: GCA_034440635.1. Classification (NCBI taxonomy): domain Eukaryota; kingdom Metazoa; phylum Arthropoda; class Thecostraca; family Lepadidae; genus Lepas; species Lepas anatifera. The sequence continues at coordinate 928,096 of JAOTON010000842.1, read as the reverse complement.
CCTTTACGGAATGTTGATGGGTATTCCCGGGATTTGCCCCTCAAAAAGATCAAAAAATTAAACAATGTCTCTTATTCAACTTAAATTATACAACAAATACTCAAACATACAGGACGATAACATTTACCAGTCACTGAAGCTAACCAATACCAAATTAAACGTTCGTTCATACGAAAGCCTATTAACCATAAAATCAAAACACAAAGTGGCAATGGACCTGGGTGATTTATACGTTGATACATTTAGTAGAGGCAGGTATGATTGGTTAGGTGGCATGAGGAGAGCAGAATATGCGCTATTATGATTAGTTCCTATGGGAAGACATAAATACATATTAAACGAGACCATATCATGATCTGGCACTAAAAACCGCATAACATAGATTAACATTGAAAGCTCGTAATTTTTATGTAGAAGGAAAAGGGCATTGGTAGCATGTTCATTGGGAGAGGCGGGATGTTGTCCACACAATTACTCGCACGACTAATTATTGTAGTTAGAGCAGGTTGTTAATAGTTGCGAGACTTTCTGTTATATTTATGTACTGTTAGTGCATATTTAGTAGCTGTGAGTTGTTTAGTTTTGGCATTTCCAGTGACCGTTCGGACCATGTTTTGATCAGCTTATGGTGACCCTGCCACAATAATAAATAAATAATAAAAAATCCTGCCACTCGAATTAGTCAATGCCTGGGGGTATGGGGGGAGTATCATGAAGGGCGCCGTTGGGACATTAATTTTGTTGTTCGCAATGCCGTTTCAAACACAGCTAAGCCAAATAACAATAATACAAAGCGTCGCCAAGGCAAGGAATAATTTCTGAATGTCTCTGGTCAAATATCAAGGTCCATAAACAACAAAATCCTTTCTAACAAAATCCTTTCCCAATTCAACTTTACGCAAGAACAGTCGTTGGATATTATAATGATCGGTTTCTGTGCGCAGTGTACCGTTTCTGTGTGGAGCGGACAGTGATGTATCCACAGTTTTATATGTGTAGGGGAGACCAGGGCAAAGCGGTCACCCTAGTGATATTTGCTCAATTTTGAAGAACTTGTAATCCCGATTTCTTAGGTGCCATGATTTTGTCCCATGTTCAATTCTGAAGAAAAAAGAGGGGACAAAAAGGCAAAAAAATACAAGACCTATGCACAGGAAACCAAAAAGTAAACCAAACTTGTTTTGACCATTTTGCCCCAAGCACGGGGCAAAGTGGACAGGCTTATTTTGCCGCGATTCTTTGTTTGCAAGATATTTGGCATGTATACTTTTTAGTTCGATATTATTTTAATCTATAATTGTACATAAATGCTTAGATCAACTTATTTAATATGATAGCTTCTGCGGAGTGGCAATATTGCTATCCCTCCCCGCTACTCGGTTTCCAAACGTTCTAGCATTAAATGGTCCTATCTGACGGTAAAAATGCTTTGCGACAGGCCTCTGGTAAGCTGCTGTGCCCCACATGGACGGTTAAGTAGCTTCCAGCACCAAAAGACCGACGACTTTAAAGGGAGATACACGAAAAAAATTATTATTGTGGTTTCTCGCTATTTGAAAAATCCTGATTACGAGACTGTCAACCATTTTTGTATCTTCGGCAAAATTTTGGGAGGAAGCCACTCACTTATTATCGAAATAGGTTAAAATTTCCGATAAAATACTGCAACCTTCACCCATCACTTACTTTGCGAAAACTATTTAAAGTTGAAAAGTAATGTCTTGTTGGTAACAAAAATGTCTGTTCTCCTGTATTTGTATTTGAATTAATTTTACAAAGCCTTTAAAAAATACAAAATGAATCAGTTTGCCCTAGAAACGAAAAAAACATAATTACTTAAGTATTCAGCCGTTTCGTACCTCGGTTCTTGTGTCGTCTTTGCCTCAACCCCAGGATGACGAAGCCTTTGCGTCAGAAAGGTCAGGTGACAGGCCTATGAGGTGGCTGTACGTTCTGATTGGTCAACTGTGATTTCTTAAAAGTCCTATATTTATGTTTGAATATCGTTTTTGGCTGTATATGTTTTTAAAATAACTTTTTATTTAATAGTTTTAAACTTTCAAGTCACTGCTTAGGAAAAATGGGACCGGTTTTTTTAGAGAATTTGATAGACTTAGCCGGGGGTACGTCATTTACATCGATAAGAGGTGTACCGGTAAAGTCGTGAAGAAATGTTGACTTTGAGAGCAATTTTAAGGCATTTGCAGGCCGAATGCGCAAAAATGAGAATAGGACTTCTGAAACAGCTTTTTGTGACCTTTTGATCCGGACAATAATTTTTTTCGCGTATCCCCTTTTAATAGACAAAGTCGCATGTCACAGTAGTCGTGAGCTGAATAGGAACGCTTGCGTTGATCTTATTCGGGTGGAAATATTATGATGTGCGTAGAGGTTTTAAGCGATGGGATAGAGCATTTTGTGGTGGTCAAAAGATTGCTGTCGTTGGCTTTTGGCATCAGTCGTATAAGACATAAGTCAAATGCTGGCTGCCACGTCTGCAGAAAACGTAATGTCAATTGCTGTGTAAAATTTCGGTCTGGTTTATCAAACCCACAAAAATCCGAAAGAAACACGTATACATTTCTGTATTCACGATGATCGCTAAGGCTTCCTCACCATTCACGAACCAAGGCACCCACTACTGGCACGTGCCACACACGAAAACGATATCCTCTGCAACAACCCCTCCCCCTCTCCCACATGCATCGTGGATCCGCTTAGGACATATTGCGCAGCGTGACCAGCCATCACCTTTTTTGGATTTAGCGTAAGTCTCTGTACAATAGACACTTCTTATTTCCATTGTCATCAGTTTGGAAGAACTGGCGTCTCGGTTCGCCTCTCTGGCTCGGACCAGCCCTCGCACCGCTGGTGTTCATTCTTGATCTTTTACTCCTTGTCCTCTGCATCAACCCCTTGCTGGTCCTCAGGGTACCTGCTTTCTCCACCTGTGGCTGCTTCCCCCTCTGGGACTTTCTCCGCTTATGGACCAGCTATTCAACTAGATTAGGGCCCTAGCTCAATTTAAGGGCGCCCAAAGGTCGGTGTACATATATCGGGTCTCACAACATCTCCAGGGGCCCATTTAAGCTCATGGTCCCCAGCCCAGCTCAGGGGCCCTATAACTTTGCAGAGGGCCCCAGACCAGCCCAGGGGCTGCCAGTTCAGCACAGGGAGTTCAAGATTAGCTTAGGGCCCAGCTTAGCTCAGGGGCCCAGTTCGGCTGTTAAAGGGTCAGAACTGCTCAAAGGGCACATTTAAGCCCAAAGCCTTCAGCTCAGTGACACTTAATTATTTCAGAGAGCCCCCAGACCACTTCAGGAACCCCAACCTCAGCACAGGGGCCCCAGCTACATGAACTCCGATGACCAGACTAGGTTAGGGGCCTGGATGAGGTCAGGGGCCCCAGGTCGGTTTATATAGGGTCTAAGAACAGCTCAAGAGGGCCAATTCAAGCTCATGGCCCCTATTACTGTGCAGAGGCTTCAGACCAGCTAAGCCCGCCCCCAGGTTCAGCACAGGGGCCCCAGATTAGCTCAGGGGTCAGATTAGCCTTGGGGGAACATCTCAGCTCAGAGGCCCCAATATCGGCTGATATAAGTCTTTGACCAGCTCAAGGACCCAATCAAGTTCACGGCTCTCAGCTCAGCTTAGATACCCTAGAACAATTTAGAGGTTCCAAACTAGCCCTCAGTTCAGCTAAAAAGGTCCCAGATTAGCTTCAGTTCAGTTCAGACGTCAGTTCAGCGGCCCCTCAAGATTGTCTCATAGGAGCTTAAATTAGCTCAGGCGCCCAGGTCAGCTTAAGAAGTTTCCCAGACAAGCTTTCGGGCCCATTTGGGTTTCTTATTTTCAATTACAGTTTTCGATATTTATCTGCACTACGTCCCTCTTTCCATTCATGGGGCAAATGGACAGATTCCACTTTGCCCCGGTTCACCTTGCCCCATGCAACAAAGTCTATGACAATGGGAGACCAGTCATCACAAGAGTGACAAATCGAGGCGAGGTTTTTCTAAACAATCAAGGGACCCGTACTGGTTTCCATCAGTTCAATAAAACAAAATCCGTGCTGCTCGGATGGGATTTTGAAGACCACGAAGTGTAGCAGAAAAGCCAGCTAACAGCCTAAAAACCCTATCTTTCTCCACTGCGCTGGAAGCGAAGTGAGGAGACAGCTGACGAAGATACGCGGGATGCGTTGCTAAGTAACGCTTAGTATGACACACATTCACGGCAGATTACAGCACTTTGCAGAGAGTTATTCAGCTTTTTCCGCTTTGCCCCGCTGTCCGCTTTGCCCTGGTCTCCCCTATATGTTTTTTAGATTTACACATTTGTGAGGAAGGCACAAACATGATTTTGCAGCTGCTTCGTACCGAGCGAATCGTTAAAAAATATGAGGTATGAAATTTGTTGTGCAGTCTTCAGACCAGTGGCGGATCTAGCCGGTTGGTTTGGGAGGGACAAACCAAAGTCGAAAAGCAAAACAATTGTCACAATAAGTGAAAAATCGGCTACAATAATATGACTTGACGGTAGAATTTGGGATATTTGAGGCAAAAAGCCGAAAAAAACGTCACGGGGTGAAAATATGGGCTCTAGATACTTGTTTTACTATCCAAGCGCCAATATTTACACTGAACTTAACTGGTTCTGTTTGAAGTTGAGAGTTGAAGCACCAAAATCCTGCTTATAAACTAAAAACAAGTCGGGCCATAAAGGAAGTCGATCGCTTTGGGGGGCACCCCGAGCGTTTCCTTTTGGGGGGCAAATGCCTTTTTGCCCCCTCCCTGGATCCGCCACTGCTTCAGACAACTCTGCTTTAGTGGCACAGCGGAGAAATAATGCGCTAAGGTTGGCCAAAAGTGAATGAGGACAGTCCATATTGCAGTGCGTTGCCCTAGGGCTGAAAAGAGACAGCCAGCCGTGTACCAGGGGCGATCAACCACAGAAGAGGGCAACCAAAAGTCAATGAGGGCGCTCCATGTTGCAGTGGGGCGCCTAGTGGTATGCCGGAGGAAGCTGATCGAGGGTCAGGGGCGGTTCATCCTGGAACAAGCCAGCCTCGGGTGACTTATTCTTTGTGTTTAGGTCCAGCATAACCCCCCGTAGGCTCCCCTTCACTTCCCTCCCTCACCTTGATTCGTCTCTGCATGACTTTTGCTCTTATTTTTTCGTGTACTCTTACTGTCCTTTTCCGTGACGTTATTGCATTCATTCGCCAATAGAAACTCCCCAGCAAAATACCATAAATAGATATAGGGGCTTCCACAGGTGGCCAGAAAATTTCGAGGGAAAGCGATATTGGCTTTCTACTTGTGCTGGTACAAAATTGTACGGCAGCCTACACTAACATGTACCGTAAAGAACACCTAATTTCCAGATTATATAACTAACCGGTTTGGTAGTGGGATGGGTGGCTTAGTGGACAGCCTACAAATCTTCTAGACCGGTCCCGGTTTCAGGTCGGGGCGAAGTCTCTGAATAAGTCGCTCTGATCCTCCAAATCCCTCCCAACACAGTACGAGATGGCGACACCGTATAACCTGGCAGTCGGTGCGTTGCTCAACCCCCACAATCATAATTAAAGGGAATGTGGCACTTTCATACCGTGATTTTAACTGAGATAGCCAAGTTGTAAAGCACGTCGGAGAACCCGATGCTGAATATATCATTTGTCTTGAAACTCGAGATTTCCGTAGAAAAAAGCTAGAAACCTACCTCCAATGTACCCCTCATGCACCCATAGCAGCAGGCCACAGTTATCACGGCTGTTGGTGTGACGATATATGCTGACGTCACAATGAGCAACAGCCAATCGAAGCCCTTTAAGCGTTTTGAGTATGGTAGGAGTCGCCAGATCATGACATCATCCACAGGCAGATATTTATTTATTTTCCTAGGAGTATTTTAACAATCAAAATATTGAGCTTAATGTACATTTTTTCAGAGAAATCATGAGTGGTTTCATTATTTTCGGCTAAAAGAACGCTTAATTACACTAAATTCCAGGATTCGACCAAGGCGCCACATTCCCTTTAAGGGGTTTGGTAATTGGTATTTAGCCCCCTGGATAATTCCCGACACAGGCTGCATGTAAGAGGAATGTGACAATTTTATGGACTAGGTATCAGTCGAGTAGAGAATGCCCAAACAGACTATCTCATATTTTGTTTGTTCCAAACTCACTCTTTTCGGGGAAATAGACTTTTTCCTAAGAGAAAATAAATCCCTTTCACGCCTTCCCTGCCCTTTCACGCCCTTCGCTGCCACCTTCCCTTTGACTGTCAGCGTATTGACTGGGCCCGGGATGGGGCCAAGGGCGGCGGAGAGCTCTGTTCTGAAACCGCTTTTCTTTCCACAAACGGTGAGCTCTCGGACAGAAGAAATGTGAGAATCGTGATCTTGGAAAATTGTCTGCGGGACTGGTCGCTCCGTTCAAACCCGATTACAAGCGCGACATTCCTTTGAATAATCTGCAATGTATAAAAGAATACAGTCACGGAACCTTACATCTTTTTAACACTCGCCCCGCCGGGGCCATCGATGGCCCTTAGGGTTTTTGTCGGAATAACAGGCAGCGCGGTTGAGGGGTCCCCTCCCACCTCATCATTTTCCCACCATTTCTGAAATGTTTTACCCCGGGTCTCACTAGGTCAGGTCACCAGGCGAGGTCAACCAAGGCCACCTCACTTCAACTTTTGAGCTCTACCATAGCTACATATCTAGGCCGATCGATTTGAAACTTTCAACAATTGATGAACCCTCCAAGTACTACAAAATAAACATCCGAGATTTTTTGATTTCATGACCTGAGGCCAGGTCACGACATTACCTGTCCCATTAAAAAGCATGGGGAAAGCTGATTTATGATCTAAAAATCACAAAGATGATTGTAAAAGCTCAGATTGCTCAGAAAAGCATTCTTGGCCACCCTTTGACGGATTCCAGGGGGCGATATTTCCCTTAACACGCGCCCCGCTGGGGGGCGAAATTCGCCCCCTCCTGGTTTTTCCCAGATATCTCAAAAACGAAGAAACGCGGAACAACGAAACTTACGGTACCTTATCCCTGATCAATTTGACACATCTTACCAAATTTTTGAGTTAAGGTCATGTCAGGTCAAGGTCATTCAGGGTCAAGTGACCCGACCTCAAAACCTAAAATTATGAGTTTGAAGCAGCGCCCAGGGAACATTAGCAAACCGATCAGTTTGAAACTTCCACAATATGATAAGGTCATTAGGGTCTACAAATCTGCTATCTCGGAATTTCGATATTGGTGACCTAAGGTGGGGTCAATTTTTTGGTCACCCCATTATAAGTCTATGGTGAAAAATAGAATGGACTCGTTTTCAGGAAATACTGGATAGATAAGGCTGAAAATCCTCAAACTGTCTATTCTTATCACGATCTTGACCATAAGCTTGAGTTTTTGAGCATCTGACCTCTCAAAGGTCATATCAGGTCACGGGAGCAGAGAGTGATTGTTTTGCCAATAACTTCTCACTGAATTGAGATAAAGCTCCCATTTTGCTTGCATTGTGTTTATATTGTCACGGGGAAGTCGATTGATATGCAACATGACCATACCAGGTCACTCTGTGACCCTGACCTAGGTCGAGGTCAGGTAATTTTGACTATTTGACCTAGCAAGGTCATATTATACATCATTCGATTTGCCGCGATGAGAGGAATCCAATGATGCATAAATATTTGCTCTAGCTCCCCTGAGGGCAGATCTAGAGAGGGAAACGTACACTGCTCTGTTGTAAGCCTATGGAGCATTCTTTGACCTATGCTGACCTCAATATTGACCTGACATACAAATTCCTCGCATAAATTCTCTTCGTCTTGTCAAGAGCTTTCGAACGGCGCCCGTAATTTTCCTTTAGCTTTCGTGGGGAACGAGATACGGAGATGGGGGCGAAAAACGCCCCCAGCGGGGCGCGTCATGCAAGGGACCCCAGCGGGGCGCGTGTTAAGTTATCTGAAGCAATCAAATGTCACCAGGTGGCAAAAACAGCATTTAGACAATAAATTCTGACCCAAACAAGCTAGAGCACTGATTTACACGTCATCGTGTATGTCTCGTCACTGGTTTTCATTTGATATACGGCAAGGAAAATTTTTGACCTTCAATGACATCAGGTCATTTTAGGCCAGGTGACCTCTGGAGGTCAAACCACTGACAGGAGGTCATTATGGTTCACATGCGGGCAAAGACCTGGAATTTTCCTATCAAACGTAATTCACCAGATCTCAATGGCTCTAATGGCATGAGCTATCCCCAGGTTTCTTAAGCATTGCATATTTCAGGGGAAGTAGCCTATCGTGACCCAACTTGACCTCTGGAAGTCAAACCATTCACCTGAGCGCTTAAAAATCCTAGTAAAATCATACTGAATTCATTTGATATAACTTAGCTACTAATAGCTAATACTAACTAACTTTCTAATATTTTTTTTTAGATTTGCACTAACCTCCATATTTTCGGAGTTACAGGGGACATCGATGCCCCCCGGTGGAGCAAAGGTGGCGCCGGACCCCTAGCGGGGCGCGGGTTAATTCAATGTGCCCTATTTCAACTGTTATTGTTCAGATTAAGTTGAACGTGTTTAAAGTTACATTTATAATTTATCTTATCTAAATATTTTTAAAGCTTGGTGCCGGAAAAAGCGTTTCACATATATATTTCTAATAATGTTCTATTTCATTGCACGCGCCAAAAATTAGCTAGCATAAAGCCAGCCCACATATGCGAGGCTGGTACCCATATACGCTTAGTATCTGTGATCAACAAAGATAATTGATCAGGAACTGATATCCAATCAAACGAGATAACTTCACACAAATCATTGCCACAAGATCGTTGAACCCCGCTACTGAGCACTGGGTCCGAAAAAAAACTTTGTACAAAAGATACTCTGTATACAGGCCTAACCTGCACCTCCCGTCGACCCAGAACCCCGACTTACGCTGATCAGTGACAGCCTTCTCCACCCTGTTCTCCCTCAGCCTCCTGGGTCGCGACCTCCTGAAAAGGAACACGATGAGGAAGGACGGCGGAAACACGATCAGGTTGGCCATCACGCCCACTCCGATCTGCTCCGGACTGAAGGAGAACGGTCCGAAGGACAGCGAGGAGGCGCTGGGCTGGTCGGGCAGCAGGCCGTACCACATGGCGTTCACCAGCATGGAGAGATAGAGCAGCGCCATACAGCAGGAGAGGCGCTGGACGCGGGTGAAGCGGGAGCGCGGCGGCCGCATGAAGACGGAGAACCAGAGGTGGCCGTCCTGCAGGTTCTTCTGCGAGGTGGTGTTGAAGAGGTGCTGGAACTGCAGCATCTGCTCCCGGCCGGCCACCGGCAGCAGACGGTCCACCTACAGGCACCGCAACTCATCAGACCGCTCACAGGTCAGAGAAACGGCGAGAGATGCACATACAGAGAGAGAGAGGGATATGACGCCGAATATTAGTAGCTATGTTCACTTTCACGCAAACATCTGCGAGCACAAAGCTAAATGTTTAACTAAAATCTACTTCATAAACCCAAATTTACACATATTTTGAACAGAAGCTTGCAGCGGGCACCCCTACCTTTCCATCGTCCTTTTCCACCGCAAACCACTTGTTGGCGATGAACTGGAACTTGTCTCCGGTCTGCACGTCTCTGATCACGATGAAGTTGAGCAGCCAGGAGGCGGCGGCTCCCTTTCCTGAGTTGTCGTGCCAGATTCTCAAGTAGTTGAGCGAGCCCAGCGGCCGCGACACGGCCATCACGAAACTATCTGTGCCGCTGCGCTGGAGTGTACCACTAGTGCCATCTAGCGAGAAAGATTTAAGGTAGTAACTTTGGCGACGACGCAAGAACCATTTTATTTATATTAAAATTGCTAAACAACCAAGGGTGTAATACGTCATACTGTGCTGGACGTTTGAATGGTGTCTAACAAAATAACTTCATCGATGCCTCAAAATGGCTCCTGCCAGAATCTTCCAATTTTTGCATGGCATTCAACCTTGTACAGGATAAGTATCACTTCTAGGAAAAAAATGGAAGAAATTAGATATTCGACCATCCTCAGGGAGAAAAACATCCATCCATCAAAACCACAATATCCAGATTCAGGATCATCGTTACTTTGAGCTCATGCTATGCTGTCAACACAGCTTTCTCAATTCGGATAGAAAGTGGAAGGATTAAGTTCCTTAACCCCCTGGATGGCAGCAAGCCTGTTACACAAGCCATTTTGGAACAAAAACACCAACTTCACCGTCTGATATTTTAAAGCTCCTGGAGATACATAGGTGATATTTATTACCTTCGACCGCTTGGCTGGACTCGCTCTTCAGTATGCGTACGTCCGTTTCGTCTCGATTTCCAGATACAATCATTTGCACCTGGCTTTCCGTGCCAGCCTCCTCCTTATGGCCGGTGAACACCAGAATTTCGTACAGGTACTGTAGAAAACACAGGCGCTGGAGTTTGCAACACAGAACCGCTTCACATTACACTGAAGCTTTATTTCAAGCTGCTCTAACTCTTTGACTCGGGTTAGAGTTTGCCATGAACATCATCTTCGAACAAAGAAACGGAGAGGATTTATTCCAATGGATTACCGCATGACCCCATCAATGCCAGCATCGGTACAATGACGCCTACTCAGGATGAGATCATACGGCATTTGTCTTTAGCGTGGTTTGGATATTTGCTTACCTTATGCCCTGGTTTATTATCCGGGAGGGGAACACAACCGATCTTCTCCACGTCTTTCCTGTCCTTCCAGCGAGCCCAGAACACGAGCGCAAAGTAAATCACCCCCGTGGTAATTATGGTGATATAAATAGTCATGTTGTCCTCAAAACCTGGGGACAGAAATGTTGCATGAACTACTTGGAGACGCCAAAACAAAGCATTGAAATAACTATAGCTACTCACTCTTGAATATGTTAAATAATAAGAGAAATAATAAGAGTGTAAGTTCTGATGCAGTCTTTTCTGAGGACATAAACCGAGATGGTTCCATTGTATTATTCTCACTAGCATTGGCGAAAACGTAGTCGAAGTCGATGGTGTTGGGCTCGACGAAGAAGCCGGAGCCGAATGAGGTGAGGTGGTTGCAGGAGCAGGTGGTGGAGCGGTGGTCGGCCTCCAGGACGCGGCAGCCGGCGCTGCTCCAGCTGGAGCTGGCCTCCTCGAAGAACAGACAGCCCGAGGTGAACACCCTGACCGTGTAGTTGGTGGAGAAGACGCGGGTGGCGTTGGTCCACGTGAGGTTCACCGCCTCCGGAGTCTCCCAGAACACCTGCCGTCCGAGAGAGAACGTTACCAGCAACAAACTTACTTCAGGTTTAGATACTGAGTTGATCAAAGGAGTGAGCAGGTGTGGAACGTTGGTAGATAATGACAACAGATTTCGAGATATGTGTGTGCTTAATTTTGAAGAAAAAGAAATAAACGAAATTGAGGGATTTTCATGGAAATTTGAAATGTTAAGCATAGCCGAGAATTAAAAACGGTTCCGCATAAAGAACTGGTTTCGATGGAGGTTATATACATATTCGATGGAGGTTATATGAGATACACGTGGTACCGAAGCTATGAAGCAATCAGGCGCTCCAGGTCCAGTTATTGTCCTGTTGTCTTATTGCGTTTTTTTCTGGTGGGACAGGTCCCACATACGCAGCACGTCGGCAGGAGTGTGAGCTACAGGGGCGCGCTGCAGCTCGAGGCGGTACGTCGGGGGAAGGTAACGCATGGAACAGACTATAAATAGGATAAAATTCGTTCGGAATTACTCCTCAAAGTGTTTTTTAGGTCGGAGCTTTCGGTCTCTCATACAGAGCTTGGTCAGCGGGCTTGAATCAGACCCTGGTCTGTTCATTTGAGTTTTCAAAAATACTATAAATAGTATATTCGGTATTATTAACACGCGCCCCGCTGGGGGGGCAAATTGCCCCCCTCCTGGTTTTCCCCAGATAGCTCAAAAACGAAGAGACGCAGAACAACGAAACTTGCAGTACCTTATCCCTAATCACTTTTATACATCTGATCAATTTTTTTAGTTAAGGTCACGTCAGGTCACAAAACTTCTCACTGTCAATCACTTCTCACTGAATTGAGATAAAGCTTCCATTTCGCTTGCATTGTGCTTATATTGTCACGGGGAGTCGATTGATATGCAACATGACCATACCAGGTCACTCTGTGACCCTGAAATAGCTCGAGGTCAGGTCATTTTCACTATTTAACCTAGTAAGGTCAATTATACATCGTTAGATTCGCTGCAATGCGAGGAATCCAATGATGCATCCAGATTTGCTCCAGCTCCCCTGAGTACAGATCTAGAGAGAGAAACGTACACTGCTCTGTTGTAAGCCTATGGAGCCTTCTTTGACCTATGCTGACCTCAATATTGACCTGACATAAAAATTCGCCGTATAAAATCTCTTCGTCTTGTCAAGAGCTTTCGAACACCGCCCGTAGTTTTCCTTTAGCTTTCGTGGGGAACGAGATACGGAGGGGGCGAAAACGCCCCCCAGCGGGGCGCGTCATGCAAGGGACCCAAGCGGGGCGCGTGTTAAGGAACAGGTCGACAGAATCTAGATTGTGATTAGTAGACTGTATGCCTCTACTCAATCTGCAAAGGAATAAAAACTCCACATCAGTGCTTAACTGAACAGCATGTTAAACGTTCTTTAAGTCAATAAAACAAATTCAATAGGAGAGAAAAAGGGATTATTATGCATACAGAAGTCCCAGTGGATCTGCGAGTGCTCTTGACATAATCAAACACCCTTCTATCTCATTAATCAAGGCCAGAGGACGGACTGTATATTGGTGCCGGACCTCCGTGGACCGCACTAACCTCGTGGTCAGTGAAGTTCGCCAACTCGGCCAGCCCGAGGAAGACCTCTCCGGTGTAGTTGCCCGTGAAGGTGTCGTCCCAGAAGACGTCATACATGCGGTACAGGAGAGGGTGCTCGGTTCCATTACCCCAGGAGGCGTGAGCGTCCAGCAGCGGCTGGGTCACTGCAGAACACCTTGAACAATCTACACTCTCTACATGGGGAGGATATAGTCCTGCCTGCCTGGATATACCGTTGGAGCAGTTTTTGTTTCTTCTAGATTCTGATTTTGAAACATTTGTTGATTCCTTTTCGTTTGCCTTATGATAAGGCAATGATTGGAGTACAAACTAAGTTATATGAGGTGAATGAAAAATGTTTCTGCAAACGCGCATTAAATGCCCTAGCCTGCGCAACACTGATTATTTCATAAGTGGCCGTTCTTGGCTTTAGGTGCCTACAACTGATACACTACTTTGCACACTTTACTACTACTTTATAATGCTTACTTACATACTGCTTTATTACAACTTATAGGTAATACGCCTACAACTTGCCATTTATATTTCGATGTATTTTTGTGACAAACTTGTCGTTAACAAACATTTCTTCTACTACTACTACCATATCAGTTCATATTACCAACAATTTTGTCACAAGGCCTCACCGTTCTTGACTCGGGAAATAGAGTGGAGCTGCACAGCGTCGTCCCAGGTTGTAAGTGTGGGATAGGCGCGCCGCCGTATGAATAACGCCAACTGGAAAGATGGTGGAAAATGTGAGATGTGTTTTATTTATTTATTTGACAAATACGACATCTCCACTATTCATGTGGCCATTCTGACGCCGGTCGTAATGAAGATTAGGGAAATAAATGACAACTTAAGCAAAAATTCACTGTCGGATAAGGATAAGGATAGGATGGTTGATGGGGAAGGACAAGGATTACCCACGGGGAGGGTCGCCACAGGCGCCGCGCTCAACCCATGGAGTGATGTAGTGGGACTTGATGAAGGGATCCGGTGAAAAATCATGGAAAGCAACAAACAAGGCGTGACGATGACGGTGATGATGAATAATTCTCGTTCTTTTTCGGCTGGTCTCTTTTTTCGTTCTTTGCTTTTGTCGTCGTGACATTGGGTGACATTTCAACATTGTTTCTGCAATCTTGAAAAACAACTGCATAATACACAAATGAAAATAAATAAGCGATGTAACACTTGTACATACATAAGAACCTTACAATGGTCCATGAAAGTCGATCTAAGAGAGAAGTAACCCGAGCGATGACAGTCGATCTAAAACAGCACTAACACAGCACGCACGCACCGCTCAGAAACAGTCACACTCAGCCGATTCTCAGTCCACGGGCTCCTCTGACGGATGGCAGCATCGAGGTCCGTTACTTTTACAAGATTTCTTACATGTTGTATTGCTAGTGTTCTCGCTTGTGCTTTTGTCTGCACATCTTGTATACCCACTTTTATTATTTTAAAATATTTATTTTCTGATCATGTTTTATTCATACTGAGTTTTTTAATGGCACCAAAACTTAGAGCGAGCGTGTGGTTTTGTTTCCCATCTTGGAATGCCATGGGTATCATTTTGTATCACTTCATTGTAAATATAATGTCTTTATTTTACTTATTTGATTTGAGCTATAAGTGGGTTGTACCTGTTGCTCATTTACGTGAATAACTATAAATAAATACAAATACAAATGCTTTTGGATCAGATTATAATCTGTGGACTCTGCGGCCGTTTTATTGTTTGTTCATTTGTCAACCATCGATTTCTATTTCTAGTATCATGTGTCTGTGTAGTAGAAAGACGACCAAACTACACACATTTTCCTACCTGAGCTTCTGGGTTTCCGACGGTGATTTCCACGTTTATCGAGGAGTGCGGGTTGGAGACGTTGAACTTCTGGTACATCATAGGGCGCTCAGAGGCCTCTGGCCTTGGTAGCACAAGAGTTGGTTCTGAAGAAATGACACCGGATTTAGAGGTAAGTACGCACGAGGAAGTAAGCAAAGACGGCGTGTTGTCAAAGGTTTATACTTCTAAGATATATGTATGGAAACATCAAATCGAAATGGAAACATCAAGACATAGCAAATTATAGTTAGTAATTATGGGACTTATCAACGCACCAACTGCAAGGGTCATATGGTGTCGCCAATGCTCTCCCTGTTGGAAGGGTTTCTCGGAAGCCAGATTTATCCTTATTTAAGGAATCCGCCGGGCTTTGAAGCTGAGTCAACTGCGTGGAAAGCGAGCGTGCTATCCACTGAAACACTGCGCTCCCGCAAACCAGAGTACGTATTATTACGCACATAAGCCATCAGAATATAACCCTACAGCAATATATCGTAAAGTGGGATGGATAAGATGGTAATCAGACTGCTCCTCGAATCCAAGCTGGCACATTCAGCACAGAATGGGTGCCACAGAGGCGCCGCAGAGTTAGCGGCCCGCTCACCAGGCAGAGCGGGGGCTATAATACAAACCAGTGCGTCAGGGTCCGCGCGCCACGGAGGTGCCGCAGAGTTAGCGGCCCGCTCACCAGGCAGGGCGGGGGCTGTAATACAAACCAGTCCGTCAGGGTCCGCGCGCACGGAGGCGCCGAAGGGTCAGCGGCCCGCCACCAGGCAGAGCGGGGCTGATCAAACCAGTGCGTCAAGGTCCGCGCGCCACGGAGGCGCCGAAGGGTCAGCGGCCCGCTCACCAGGCAGGGCGGGGCTGTAAACAAACCAGTGCGTCAGGGTCGCGCGCCACGGAGGCGCCGAGGGTCAGCGGCCCGCTCACCAGGCAGAGCGGGCTGTAACAAACCAGTGCGTCAAGTCGCGCGCCAGAGGCGCCGAAGGGTCAGGGCCCGCTCACCAGGCAGAGCGGGGAATACAAACCAGTGCGTCAGGGTCCGCGCGCCAGGAGGCGCCGAAGGGTCAGCGGCCCGCACCAGGCAGAGCGGGGCTGTAATACAAACCAGTGCGTCAGGGTCCGCGCGCCGGAGGCGCGAAGGGAGCGGCCCGCTCACCAGGCAGAGCGGGGCTGTAATACAAACCAGTGCGTCAGGGTCCGCGCGCCACGGAGGCGCCGAAGGGTTAGCGGCCCGCTCACCAGGCAGAGCGGGGGCGGCACCGCGGCCGCCGCGGGGGATCCGGATCTGGATCTGGTGCTGGGGCGGCAGGTCGTACACCGGCAGCGGGCTGATCTCTCGCTCGGACGTCACCTCCACCAGCTGCAGCTGCATGGTGCGGGTGTCGCCCGCCAGCAGCTGCCTGGCGCCCGCTCCGTACGACTGCAGCAGGGGAGGCAGACGCAGCTGCCGTCAGCGGCGGCCACAGCGCCCGCCCGTAAGACTCAGGGAGGCAGACGCAGCTGCCGTCAGCGGCGGCCACAGCGCTCCCGCGACTGAGCCGGCGCCATTCTAAATGACGTAGTACAGCACATAGGAATATGTGACTCTGCTTCTTACCGAAGTGAAGCTTCTCAGGTTTGTACCATCTGTGTGTCTTTGGATGGTGGTACTTAAGGAGTTTTATGCGAAACTGTAACACGTTAAGTTATTTTATAAAAAAGTAACATCTTCCAACCGGCTAGTTTACCAATTTCATATATTCTTATCTTCCACCAAAAAATACGAATTTGGACATTTTTCGGGTAGACCAGATGCAGAGTCCTTGGGGTATGTGTGTTCGAAAAATACAAGAATTAATAATTTTCAAGATGTCTGGATTCCTGCGCATCACACTTGAATTTTCCCCCTTTGTAATTAGTTTCCACTTTAGCTACATACATACATGAAGCACTTGTGAGAAAATGAAGTCGATTGTAAAAATGTAAACTTGGAAATCGTAGATGGTATCGGATACCGCGCCACAGCCCCCACAATCATCTTTAACAGGGCTACGCAACATTTGCATATGTTGAGCTGCCGTTCACCTGTAATATGTTAGGCCAGGCGACCGTCTGTATACCGACAGTCCTGTTCTGGGCAGCGGTGCAGTTGCCGTGCTCCACCTCTTCGTGAAGTACTGCGCAGATGGAGGGGAAGGTGTAGTGGCCGCCCCCCTGCCACATGCTGTAGCCGTCCAGATCAGCAGCGTCCAGCCTGAGAGGTGACGGGGAAGCTCAGCTGGGGGCAGGGCATTTTTTAAGGAAAAGTCAGTGGGGGCATTTCTTATGCTGGCCAATATAGTGTCTTTAGGGGATCAAGACCCATTTTGAGGGGGTCTAATAAAATTAAGACGCGTTGGTGTTTCAAAAAGTTTCTCAATTTTTGTGTTTTTCCATGTTATTCCAGAGTATAGATGCCACCCAGGGCTGCCTAGTTTTTTCCCGCGGAAAAGGTCAAACAGAGTTAGAAAAAGGTTGAAAGAGGGGCAAAACGTTATTTTCACTAAAACAGCCAAATAAATGCCACAAAAACCAAATTTGAGGCTAAAACAAACCCTTGCGGTAGACATAAGCCCACAGAAACACTACTTGTATCACTGTTTAAAACTAATTGTTGACAGTTTGATATCGACTTGACGCGATATTTTTTAGCACACTACTGATTTAATAGGAAGCCGGGGTTGCGCTTCCAGTCCCGTGTGACCATCACATGATTTTATCCACATAACCAGAACATTTATTAGCATCATTAATTATGTTGGCCGCACCACTCCCCGCTAACATTTAATGTTTTCTCTGTTTTCCAACTATCCATTTTTTGCTCTTGATTAGCGGCGGATCTAGGATATTGGTAAGTGGGGGGAGTGCGGAGCCTCAGAAGGGCGCACTTTTTCATCAACTTTTTTACCCAAAGGGTGCCTATAGTATCGCATCCTTTGCGTCCGGTTTTCGGTGGCCATCATTTTTCTGGATCGTGTTTTTAACAAAGTTCCGTCCCTCCTTCCCACCACCATAACAGTTTGTCTGCTGCCCTTCTGCTTTTTCGGTGTCAGAATATCGTATTCAAGAGCGGAAGAGGTCAAAAAGAAATCATATTTATACAAGGGAACCAGAAATAGCTTAGGTGCCAGCTGCTTGAAAAGGGGGGCAAAAATGGCTAGATTCCAAGAAAGGGCCAACTGAAAAAATCGCGGGTCCAAACACGACAAAAAAGACCCAATTCGAGATATTTGGCCACAAAATGGCCAACCTGGCAGCCCTGACGCTACCACAATGTATTCCAAATGAAAAGGTTATTTTCTTATTTTTCTTGATGATTCTGGCAAGGTAAGAAAATTCCTAAAGTATCGAACACAAGTGGTTTATAGGCTAAATCGAGACAAGTTTTTACGTACATACCTACTATGACAAAAAAAAAAAACAAAATTTATTCAGAGTCATCAAAATCCAGGCTATTACGACTCCACGTCAGTAAAGGGGTGTAAAATGGAAGCACATACACACGCTATTAAAACAATAAAATCAGCTAAAATACAGTTATGCATAAAGTACCAACATTCTCAACAACACAAGTCACTCAGCGCCTCAATCCCGCCTGTGATTATATGGTCCTGGAGTGCAGAACAGAAAACAGGTACGGTAACCTCCTCATCTCAAGGTAGCTCGTTGTAGTAGGAGGCACCCCGTGAGCAGAACCTGCGCGCCCCATGCTGGTTCGTGAGCGGGGAACCAAATATTATGGTTTGCCTGGTAATGCGCTCGAACAGAGCCGACCGTACGAATCCCGGCCAGCTCCTCTGGCTCCCAGACACCGCCTGTGACAACCAAGTGTGGTACCTCAGCTCACCGCCGACAGCCAGCGGAGGTCACGTAACAGGCCTGAAACATGATCAAACTTTTGCGGCCGAAAATCACTTTAGCAGCATAGTTAATGATTTTTGGAGCCGAATGTTGTTGATTGAGTACCATTACCAAACACGGTGATACAGTAACGGACCCGAGAGATCACCAGCGAGCTGACTATCGGCGAGATGATTCCGGGAGGCAAGCAGTGTCTCAGATATAGACCACCAAAATTCCGTAGCACTACGAGTGAGAAGAGAAATTAGAGTTCCAGCTGAGGGTGCGGTCGAAGGTGAGCCGAGATTTTTACATTCATAGAAGGAACTAAATCTAGACCGCGAAATTTTACAGAAAATCGCCAATGTGTCGAATGTTGGGAGCACTTCCTACAAAATAAGTTGGGTCTTGTCAGCGTTTACTTAAGCCCGTTACCCTGAACCAAATATCTAATGAAGCTAATGCCTTTCCATGCGATTAATGAGAGATCGGAAATGTGATTTTTGCCGCTGACAAGGATTTGGGTATCGTCCGCGTACTGTACTACGACCGCATCCTTAGCGTACAGGCTAAGGTCGTTACAAATGCGTAGAGCAAAGGGCCGAGACATGAACCTGAAAAATTCCCATGTTGTTTGGGAGACAGGAAGAGACTTAGAAACACCCAGATTGTCAGCCGGAAGACTAACACTCGGGTGTGGTGCAAAGTATGCCAAAACCATGAGGTATCAATTCCATGAGCCGGAGTTTTTATCAGGCGAGGTGGTCAATCACATCAAAGCACTACTCAAATCGAGGAGACAGAGAGGACACCTTCACGATCATTGGCGTCAGGATGCTTCGGTATGGATATCAGCGCCTTTCACAGTGACGGGGGAAATCCGTGCTGGCTGGAGGATGGGAGGTGATTGTCAGAAAGGTAGGCGTAGAGCTGCTGATGAACAGCACGCTCAGGATTTTAGTGATGGAAGGGACGATACTAATAGGGCGGAACGAGGGATAGAGGAATCTCCGGATTAAAGATGGATGAACCAGGCATGTTTCAGAAACGGATTTCGTTGGTTAGGAGGGACTGTGACAGTGGAGAGTGGCAGGCCCAGGGACTCGAAGACAAGGCAACGATGTGCACTAATCCGTCAGCCGGAGGGACGAGCCTCTCAAAAAATACAACTGTCAAGGTGATAACGCAGGGTGAATGCGCAGGCGCCGCGCGGCAGCCGACAGCAAGATGGGACGCTTCCAAGCGGCTCCTGGCCGCCACCGCGGCCGACGCCACAAAAAGCGATTCAAGTCATGGCTGTTGCGTCCGCTATAAGAGCTCCACCCTTCTCTACAATCACCGTCGACACACCTCCAATGCCCTCGACCCTCCGCAATCGCCTATGCAATCGTCCGCATGTCGCGTCGATCCTGCCTTCACTTCGATCAAATCCAATATCGAACGGTGGCCGCCGATTCATGGCCCCGATGATGTGTGGTTGTTGCTGTCAAAATCATCTAGAGAATGTAGTACAAAAACCAGTCAATAATTTTTTAGGCCTACCGACGCACCAACTATCAGGGTTACATGGCGTCGCCAACTCTTTCCCTGTTGGAAGGGTTTCTCGGGGGCCACCTCTATGATTCTGACGAAGGGCTGTGGCCGAATATATAATCTCTCCCAATTTTCAACATCGGGGAATCGATGTGAAAGACCAGCTAACAACTTATCGACTTTACAGAACAAATTGATGCAGTGATCTCACCATAAATTTCACGTATGCTACAACACACAACAAGCATCGGAAAAGAGGGACCAGGGGCATGCCCCCCCCACCCACTTTTTGACCAGCAATTTTCTGATATCAGTCAAAATGGGAGAAAACATGAAATTTGTATAACCAGCCGCTGCGGAAGGCAACGAGGACCCCAAATTCGAAGAGTTTTTAGTACGAACGTGGTAAGCTTGTTGAAGTTTGGCTGGCCCCTTCACTTTTTGCCGGTGGTGACGTTTATGTATGCTACCACCACAATAATAAATAAAAAGGCTAAGCACTTCACACCGCCACACCCGCGACCAGTCTTACGCGCTTTGACTACAACGTGTTCCGTCTAATCCACGAACGAGCTCTAAGCGCTGACAACTGACCGCGTGTGAAATGAGAGCATCATACAATCTCACAATTCTGGCTGGGGTATGGGCTTCCGGCCGGATAGAACATGATGTTTGATTGGTTGTAGGCCAGCGTTCTTCTCCAGCGTTGTGATTAGCTGATGCTGAGGCTGCTTTCGCCAGGATTTCCCGTAACTTCGCGCTTTGTTTCGTCATCGCACGACGGAGGAGACAGCCTCGGATGAATATTTTTTTAACACAATTTTTGTGAATTACCAATTTGGCACCAGCAATAAAACTAAATCAATATTAACGGGTGGTGTTCTGTCTTATTTTCATTAGGTGAGTTTGAATTTGTTGAAGTTTAAGTCATCTCCTGTCTATTTCACTGGAGGGCCAATTTCCGGGCACTGGGAGGCATTTCGGCCGACTGGGGGGGGGCAAATAACCCCCCAGTTAACATGTTAAAAAATGGACTAGCTGGGGTTCAGTGCTGGGGACGACGGACGCACCGCTTCACTTCAGATCTGCTGTAAAAGGTATCAAAGGAGTGTTTCTAGAAAATGGGCAATCCAATGTAAAACAGAAACTGTTGATCTGGCTGCCCAACTCAGAAGTGTGTTAGTGTTAAACCAGAGAAGCAGCGCCAAACCAGTCAGGAGCGGAGGATTTGGGCGTTGGCTTCAGGTAGAGAACTCTGGTGCAGTGTCGGCTTGAACTCACATAACGAGAGTCATCTCCAAGCCATCTTCGGTAGACACAGTGATGGCTGGCTCTCCAGGGTACACCACCTCCAGCAGCTTCGTCTGCATCACCTCCACTGATGACGTCATCTTCCCCACCTGGAGGGAAAGTCACGTCAGTTGCTCTTCCGACATCGTTCTCCCCACCCGGGGAGAGGAGGGGCACGTGACATCGGAGACTCTGCCGATAGTAAAGTCTTTGCCAGATGACGACTATCTCACTCTGCCAGAATCGTTGTACACCCCGAGCTAGACGTGGAGAGTACGTCACGTTAGATGCTCCACAGCCGCCATGCTCCTGCCGCCTGGAGGTCTCACCATAGCGCATCAGATACGCAACACGACCCGAGACAGCAGTGAAGAGCAACCCACCCAGCTCGTGGACCTCCTCATTTCATACTCGCCATTATACATTCCGTCAAAAGCAGTTTTGGAACAATGGGTAAATCAGATTCCAACGCTACATAATTCTCCACAAGCCTTCGAAACTGCTAGCCATTAGAAGCCCTGTTTCGGGATAAGAGATGCGGGTTGTTCGGGTTGTTGCGATAGATGCGCTTCACCTGAGTGGCAGCCGACTTCTCGGCGACAGAGACGAGTGGTGATTCGTCGTTGCCTAGCGCAGGTTCAGCGCTGCCAGGTTCAGGCGCCGCTGGGCGATCCGAGGGCAAGATGTTGCCCTCCAGCACGGCACCGGAGATGCCCTGAAATGTAGCCACGCGAGGATATGTGCCACGCTGGTAGTGCATAACTTAATATGCTTAGCTACGTCCAATGCAGGAGTCGATTCCTGCCGGGCCTCCGTGCAGCCCTCGTTAAGACCATCTTAGACCAAGTGTTTTAAGTGGGAGCCATGAAAGCCCCATCGGATGTCTTAATTGAGCCATTTATCTTGTTTAGTAAGCATTGGAGCGATGAAGAAACTTCCCACGCATACTCTTTACTACCTTCACCAGTGACGACATGGATTGGAGACTGTTGGAGACGAAACTCTTCGCCTCATCAGGATCGTTTAGCGTTGTTGTCCGCAGGTTCTGCATGCAGCGTCCGCCGATCGCCTCAATGGCCAGGTCCTTTCCTGTCGGCGCAAAACGTGCTGTCATTATCTGTCTTTGCCTGAGACAAATCTGCAGACAGAACTTGAACTTTACAGCTTATCCTTCTATGGTGCAGCAATTCTAACCTGAGACTAAATAATTTCAAAGTAACAACATCTACCATGGAAGCCATCTTACAAGCTTACAGAAGTTCATGGATCCTCAATGTATTTGTTAAAATACAGCTTACAAACAGTCACTTCGAGGAAAATGGAGTAGAGAAATAACATAGGCCCACCAATGATAACAGGAAAGTGATTATACCAGAATTTCGCTCCTGGTTTTCCGCATTAAGATCAGTGTCATATAGATAATTACAATTTAGATCAATAAATTTTGCACCAAACATATGGATTCAAAATAATCTACTTAGAATAATTTGTGGTCAAAGTGCACATTCAAGGGCGTGGATTTTTAAAACGATCGTCCGTGCCGAAATTTGAAAAAGTCAATACCTATCGTGTTAAAAAGTGACAATATAATGCAAACTGTATCCTAGCCTTTCCACAGTCCTGTTGAACCACAAAACCAATAAAAAGTCATTAAAATAAAACATACGCAGATTGAACACTATCTCGGCCTTTCATTGGACGTACCTGGGAACCCTCAAAAAGATATAAATCCACAAAAATGTGCATACTTCATCTCCCGCGTTCCACCATTTTATATGCAACTGCTTTCTTGCAAAAAAAAAAACACACACACACACTGCCTCATTTATCACCTCTAGTGTCAATAGCGTTGCCCTCGCCAACAATTGAAGACACGCTGGACAAAACCTGGGAGCAGTCGTCTAGGGTGTCGGTGTTGAAGCTCCGTATGCTGGCTAGCATTGTCTTTGCCGACTGAAATACAAATAATATTTAGATCACATAAGCCGCGGTGTTTTCACTTCAAATGATTATAACTCTCCTCAATATAAGTCTAAACTCTAAAATATAAATCGCGTGTTAACAAAATCTTCGATATGGTATCATCCTAAGATTAGGATGAACATGTGATTTCCCAGCCGCCCGGTGTGCGGGTTTCTATACCAAACGCATGGTGAATTTCATGCAAAAATTTTGGATCTCCTCCCACCATGAAACTGTGTAGGTCATATCCTTCGTTCCAGGCACATTGCCAAGCTTGTGTAACGATTGTATTAACTTTGAGGGCAATACTTTGAGACAAGGTTAGGTAGAACCCGTAGGTAACAGCCACTCGGCTGTGCTCTGCCATACCAAGTTCAAACAAAGTTCCACCAACGCTGGCAGCAGTCAGAACCACTATACATCGCTATAGCCATGGTCCGGTGCTTCTCTCGCCTCTGCCGGTTGTTGTGCGTGAAAACAACAGACGAAGAGTCGCTGTACCCAGGGGCGAGTCCAGGTGATTGGAGGGGATGCAAAAAGGTATTTCCCCAAACCATCAGACTTTGGCTCATTTTTCAGAAAAAAACGTTTGTTTACAATTTTGTTTGCATGCGGAAAACCCTATATATATATATATATATATATATATATATATATATATATATATATATATATATATATATATATATATATATAGTATATCTCTATCTATATACATATGTAGATCATAAAAGATATAGTAGTTATAGTAGATCTCTATGCCTAAATCCGCTCATGTTTCGCACGGCACTTGCGGCCCTGACGAGTCTGATTCGCAAAAGGTGGCTGGCAGATTGGAGCGAGTCTTGTTGATGTCGCGAGCCACATCCCATTCACGTGACCATCTGTGTTGTGAGAAATATTTTGTCGCCCCTTTAAAACCACCAAATTTGTAAACATTAAATGCTAAAAACAGCTCCCTTAATAGAAAACATAATGCAGAGCCTCGCCGTCGAATATTCAGTTAAGAGCCTGCTTGTAGACTTGCCCCGACTTGTACCGGCCCACGTGACCGCTGCCGCCGCTGGAGAGGTGACTGTCTCAAGGACCCGCAGTCGGCCCTGCTGTCAGCCAGCCGCTTTGCACTATATTCCGGCTAGTATTCAGGACATTGTACCCACGTGCCTGTAGCATTGGAAAAATGCCGTCACTGAGTCCACATAGGATGTAGCCCTGATAGAGCGCCCGCTCCATTAAAGGGAGTGGACCACTTTTATCATGGGCTTTGAACTGAAATAGCAAATTTCGTGGAGCGTGTTGAGAAACCACTATTGGCATATTTAATTTCTCCCAAAGTTCTCGGTATAAAATTTCCGCCCGCTTTAAACCTCGCCCCACCGAGGACCATTTCGTGGCCTGAGGTCAGGTCACGAGGTGACGTCTTCAATTGAAAAAGCATGAGGAAAAACTGTCTTATGATTTAAAAGTCACAAAAATGATTTCAAAAGCTCAGATTGCTCAGAAAAGCGTTCTTGGACACCCTTTCACGGATCCCAGGGGCGATATTTCCCCTTTGACATATCTGAGGTCATCACACGTCACCACGGGTCAAAAACAGTATTTTGACGATAACTTTTGACCTAATCAAGCTGGAGCGCTGAAATAAACCTCATTGTGTATTTCTCATCACTGGCTTTCGTTTGATAAACGGCAAGGTCACTTTCTGACCTTTCGTGACTTCAGGTCATACGAGGTCACGAGGTTACCTTTGGAGGTCAAACCACTGTTGGGAGGTCATTATGTTTCACATAGTGGGAAAAGGTCTGGAATTTTTTTATTAAATGTACTTTACCAGCTTGCAATAGCTCTAACGGCATGAGATTTATGCCCAGTTTGCTGAAGCATTGCATATTTTAGTGAAAATAGCCTATCGTGACCTAACTTGAACTCTGGAGGTCAAACCATTGACCTGAGCGCTTAAACATGCGGTTTAGTTTCTTACTCAATTCACACGAGCCTTCCAATGCACTTTGCAGATTTGCGCTAACCCTCATATTTTTGGAGTTAGAGGGGGCCATTGATGGCCCGGTGGGGTGAAGTTTGGCGCCGGACCCCAGTGGGGCGAGGGTTTAAGTTCAAAGTAAAGGGGTTCATTGCCTTATTTCCAACCCTGAGGGAAGACCTTCCATATGGTTGCAGTAATCTGATTGGTCGTAAGCCCTAAGCCCGCTGAAAATACCATGCTAGCGAGTGAGCCAGCATGCAACAGCCTGCGGACCGAAAACTTCAGGCGAGTCGTTATCCATTTCATGGCGTTATTTGGACAAAATACGCCCAACGGTCGCAACAATCATTATATTCTCCCTCCCCCTTGCTTGCCAGAACAAGTATCAATTGTTTTATCGAAATCATGTCATTTTGTCAAAATCCAGCGCTAAAATTGTTTCGGTACATCAAGGATATGCATCATCTTTCCACCACCGAATAAACTCGGATGCTGTAACGACATCTAGCCTTCAGTTTTTGTACCAGTGCTGCATGTGATTTTTACCAGGTGGAAACCCTGGGAATGGGCTTTGACAGCGAGTCTATGATCTAGGTTTTGGATTTCATTGATTATTAAAACTGTTATTTTGATGACATCTCCTATTGTTCGAAAAGATGATGTATTTTTGTTTTTAGCGTATGGAAGTGGGGAAAACTATTGTTTCCTGGCTTTTAGACTACTGTGTTCTTATATTCCACTTTTTAGAATTCCAACAAAGTGGTCCATTCCCTTCAATGCAACTGGATATTGATCAGCAGTTGGGACCTCCGATCAGACGACGTCCAAGATAAGACCCCACTATTCAGGCATAGATGAAATGCGGAGTATCCCGTGCCCAGACGTGTACCGAAGTCGAACATCTGGCTTTCTTACAAACCCGGAGACTTATTGAAACCCTTGTTTCTGATTGCCTCTTGATCACGTAAGCCCTCTCAGTCCTTGTTTCTGATTGCCTCTTGATCACGTAAGCCCTCTCAGTCCTTGTTTCTGATTGGCTCTTGATCACGTAAGCCCTCTCAGTCCTTGTTTCTGATTGGCTCTTGATCACGTAAGCCCTCTCAGTACTTGTTTCTGATTGGCTCTTGATCACGCAAGCGCTCTCAATTACATTATTGTTCCCAGGGCCAAAGTGGTATGCAAAAATGTCAGCTCGGTGTCCGGAGGATTCGAATTCAGTGTCTCGTAACCGTGATGGCGACGGGAGGACTCTGCCAGGGGGCGGACATGAGATACCTCTCTAGAATTCTGGGGGTTTTGAAGGTTCCATTTCTGGGTCTGATCGTTTTTTTTGCAGCAAAATTTAACATGTAATACCA
The DNA here is from genome assembly GCA_034440635.1 of Lepas anatifera. Classification (NCBI taxonomy): domain Eukaryota; kingdom Metazoa; phylum Arthropoda; class Thecostraca; family Lepadidae; genus Lepas; species Lepas anatifera. The sequence goes on along the minus strand of JAOTON010000842.1, from coordinate 901,375 downwards.
ATGGGACTGTTTGCAGGGGTTTGGGGCACGGGCCAGTTAAATCAGAAAAGTTAAGCGGTGCTTAAGGGCAATTTTTTATTTTTGGTATGTAAAATTGATCAGGCCATCTTCTGGGTGCAGTTTTTAGTCCCTGACATCTTTTATAACAAGGAAAATCCACGATGAATTTCATGCTAATTCCTTCAGAATTCTGTTTCGAATGTTTCGCTCAACCAATCAGAACGCTGTATTCTACTTTCTGCTACCAGAATCTAAGGTATCGGATCTTGAACACAACCTTCCAAAATGCTACCATATGCTGCCAAATCAGGCAGTCAGCTGGCTGTCATGTCCGAACCGTATCTATAGGAACCGTGGACTCTGCCCGAATTGAGCATATAAGCGCTGGTGTTTACCGACTCAACATCGCGACAGGAAGCGCTGCTGGTTGGTGAAATACGTGGGCAAGTTCTGACAGAGAAGTGTTGAACATTGCTAAGTTTGCATACCTGTTCAAAACACCAGGAATCATTCCGTGTGCAATAGATTGGAAAAGAGCTCTACGCATCTTGAATGCACACAACCGAACATGAGGTCCTCCGTTTGTTGTGGAAACGATTTGATGTGTTATGTTCGCGGGATGACTACGTCATCTTTCTTTCCCTTCTTTAACTCTGATCAAGTTGTTTTGGTATGTTGAAGCGTTTTGAAGCGTTCCCTTCACCCACGTATAGCCCTGTTCCACCTGTCAGCACAGTTTTATCAGCACCAATCAGCGGACCGTGTTGCGCCTACGTCACAGGATTGTAGCCTCTCCCCGGGAACTAGTTCTGGAGGTTTTACGGGCTGATGGCCTGCTGTTTGCGCTGATGAAAAATAGCAAGTGCACGAAGTGGCAGCCTAATATTTTTTAATGGTATAAAGGTTGAAGTTCCCTTTGCTTACCACAAACTAGAGGCGATTATGGCGCTGATATTTCTTTTCTGGAGGAGTGGCTAGAGGTCCTGCTGACAAAACTGTGCTGACAGCTGGAACAGGGCTTATGTCTTACGATCAACAGCTGCCAACTTTCATCTGGTAGCCCGACCCGTCCCTGGGTCGAGGCACCCGCCATTGCGGGCAGTCGCCACCCAAACTGTGTTGCCGAACGTGCTCGCGTGGTTACAATATTACCGTTACTATTATCCGAGAGTTTAATTTCTGAGGTCGTGCAGAACGAGAGAGAGATTTTGGAGTACCGCAAATCGAATCAGCTTTCAATCTTTAGCATCATCTACCACCATCTCTTCACCTTCGAGTTCAACACCATCACACCGTTACGCAACAACATTTCACTGCTAGGCCCAAGAGCAAATCTAGGCCACATGTGTATGATGGAAACTACTGAACACCGGGTCGTCTAACTTTGACAATGGACAGTGAATCCAAAACATTATGTAGTGGAGACATACAAGCGTCCACGAAATTAAAAAAAACAGTAAAAGCGTGTGAGTTTACCTAAAATAAACTATTTTAAGGACTTAACCATTCTATTTCTGCACAACAGTGGGCTTCTTTTAATATGTGTAAATATAATTGTCAATTAAAACCTCAACTACATAAGATAGGGATTGACCCTTGTTATATTTGTCCCCAATCCCATTTCTAATGCATATTGAGTCGAGTGAATTGTATTTTAGCTTTTAGCTATTTTTATTTATGGTTTTGATGATGATTTTTATAATAATTGTTAGATAGAATTATATCTTGTTTTTTTCATTTGAGCATGAAATGTAATATGTGTATGATTTACTTAATCCGAGTGCTAACGCAGCCACTTAATCCCTGGTTGTTATTGCTTTAATTCCACTTTGACCATGAGGTACACTCTCGTATTTCTAAAACGGACCCACAACTTACGCAGGGTTACACGCAGTGTTTCATGTGAGCTTGCGTGCCAAACAGTTGACTGGAGCTGGTGTTGGTTGCGTTGCTCTCAATAAGAGTGGCATCTTCCTTCTTAGCACGCTCACCAATCGTTTGACGTCAACAGCTACCTGCGCCTACCCCCTTTCTTAAGAAGTAAACTAATCCCATCTAAAATCCATCGAAGTTAGTTAACTTTCTTCAAATTTCTTCAAAAGTCATTTTCTTAATTTCTTGATACCTCTCAAAGTTGTTCACGTCCCGTCGAACACATGGTGAGGTCCAGGCAGCACTCTGGCCTGCTCTTTAGGACATTTCCTAGGTGCTCTCAGTGTATCCCGTCCCCCTCCTTCCAGGTCAGGTCAGCAGTACAGGCCAAGTGACCTGACCCAAAAAATGTTTAAGATACCGTAAGTCAGATCATGGTCAACTTATCCTATTGAAACTTATATCACACAGTGGGCCCACCGAGTTCTCTGAAATTTCTTCCGGTATTTTTTATATCGATGACCTAAGGTCAGGTACGAGCCATGACCTCTCCATTGGAAATACATGGGAAAATGGTTTTGACTGAATAACTCAGTAACGGTTGGAGATAAAGCGTTTATTTTAGCTGCATTAAACTTGCCTTGTCTTTGCAGTTCTAATTATATCCATTTTACCTAATTTTACTGTGACCTGACTTCAGGTCAGGTCAAATCCCATATTTGACCTGATTTGACCTAGCAAGATAATATTTTATGTAATTCGATTTGGCTAGCTGCGAGGATTCCAATGGTCTACATTATTTTGCTCTATCTTTACTTCTTCAGATGAAATGACCGAAAATCCCCATTTACATGTTATCCCTATGATGGCATGTCTTGACCTCTAGTGATCTTAAATATGACCTAAAAATGGCTCAAATATTTACAATAGAGAAGTGGATGGTCTATCCAACGTCTGTACCATTTTTCGCTATCTAGCATGTTTTTCGAGATCTTAGGGGGCGGGTACCCACCTCCCCCCGTCAAAGCGAAGGTTGCTCAGACCCCCGTCAATGCGCGTGTTAAGGAGGCGCTGGAACATGCCCTAAGAATCGGGGACGCGGTGGGGTAGTGGTTAGCACGCTCGCTTTCTGTGCGACCGACCGGGGTTCACGACTCGGCGGATTCCCTGAACAAGCAGCAATCTAGCTATCGAGAAATCCTTCCAACAGGGAAAGACTGGGAGACGCCATATGACCCTGGCAGTTGGTGCGTCGGTAAGTCCCAAAATTATCACTACACTGGGACTGCCACCTCACCGTTACCGCCGACGGCGAGGTGACACGGCGCAGGTGTCGGTTACTACACGAGGCTGTGGATCAGGATACTGCTCTTGTCCCCCAGCTGGACCCAAACATGCGTACTCGAGGTCACCGAGGGAGGCCATTCAAGCCGTATGCTGTTTCAAAAGTTCGGCGCCACACCTTCTGCTGGCGAGTTGTAAATGACTGAAACATGCTACCGAGTGTATTGATTTTAGAAGCCTAAGGCACGACTTGATGCAAATAGGGCGTCTGATAGGTACTTCGTACCTGAAGCTGAGTTTAAATGTAAACGTTCAGGGCTCGTCGAGTACGGTACCAGCAGGCCAAGTAGACTACTAAGACACTGAAAAACATAAGGTAAGATGATAAATTCTTGGTGGCATGCTTACATACGCACTAGCAAATGAACGAAAAATACGCTACATAAACCTGAATGTATCACCTGTATGACTTCGTTTGCTTGTTCAATATTGCTCACAAGCTCACTCCGTCCGAATACAAATCAACCGACTTAAACTGTCGATGACTCAATGTTTAGTATCGACTGTAAGCGTTCATATGTCTATGGATTGTTCTTCTGACTGCAATCCAAAATCACCTAAAAAATGAACGGAAGTTTCCCAGCATAACTTCAGGAGACTTGACCCAAGCAGCAGCTAAGCCCGCCTCTTGAACGTGATGTATGTACAAGTCCTACAGCAGAATGAGGAGCTGTAGTGCGGCCGAGGCGGCTTCATTCCTTCTTTTTTATTTGATCGATACACTTTGTATGAAGACCCTAATGCTCCTAAAGTGCAGCGATCAAAACAACACACAAGAAAGCTTAAACTTCTCTCGTAAATAACGAAGTCAGAGTTATGGGTTGAATCGAAACAGCATGCTTTTAAAAGTTATGCAGTAACCATCTTATAAAGTTCAACAATATTAACCGTATAGAAGCACTTTTGACAGGAGCGATTATGGAGTCCTAAAAAATCAGCGCTGACATGGGGTTAGTATGCAGAATCGTGCATGTTTTGTATATAAGCCCTTGCCGAATGTTGTGTCCGTATTCGAAGTTTGGAACCGGAATAATTCACCACCCTCACAACGGAGCCGAACAGTAAAGGTGAGGAGCTAGCAAACATCAAAGGAACAATGTTGTTGGTATGAACGTGAAAACTGCCAAATGTGTTACGATGTAACTGTTTTTTTTAATTTAGTGGCTCTTTGTTCAGCATCGTCAGTATTTAGAAAAGTACCATTCTAGCCTTGGCAAATACTCTCAGTCAGGGGCGTAGGAACGGTTTGAAAAGTTAGGGCCAACCTTAGAGGGGGCCCACTTCAAGGGGGATCCAGTCCACGGGGCCCATAATTATGATTTTTTTAGTTAGTTCGTTTGGTGTTAATAAGGCACGCATGCACACTAAGATGTGAATACATGAAAAATTGAGAAATTCAGTTTTGCCCTATGATTTCGAGTTGTACCTATTATGATCTAGTAAATCATAGAAAAGCGCCAAAAAAACATTTTTTTTTTACCTAGACCCTTTTCAAATACGAAATACATTTTTATGCTCTTCTGGAGGATTTCAATCATTTTTTACCACGAGTGCATTTTTTATATCTACAGATGTTTAGGCCACAGAGCTATATTCATGTTTGTATGTTTATTCATGTATGTAGCTCCGTGGTTTAGGCCCCTTTCATTACATTTACAAAATTAAACACTGTTTAGAAAACTACAGACAATGCTTTGATTCCAAATAGCCTCACTTCGCTATGCCTAATCAACTTGTAGTTGCTTATTTAATGACAAAAATGGGAAAATTTATTTAGGTTATTACGGATCCCTGCTTTCCATCAATAGATATTGATTTAGGTAAGGCTGATCACAATAAATACGCCTAGCTATATTTCGATGCCTAAAATGCAGAGATCCGGCATGACTGCAAGTGCAATGTAGGTATTTGATGGCGAGATTTGCGATGCCGAGGAGGTGTGGGCATGGTGTTATAGTGGTTAGTAACCTTGCTTTCGCTGCAACCAACCCGGGTTTAAGGCACGGCAGATTCCTTGTGCAAGGAGCAATTTGACTCCCAAGAAACCCCTTCAACAGGGAAAGAGTTGGCGACGCCATATAACCCTGGCATCGAAAGGCGTCGCGCCTTTCGATGGCTCAGGGACGACTGTTGCTCGGCATTTGGTGCGGGGTCCGTGTCCGATTCATGCTTTGTGTTGGGATTGATATGAGATAGAGTTTGATTGGGCCCAGTTCTCGGGACTCATTAGGAAACACTCGGGTAGTAGGTGCCTTGGCTTTTTACGAAGCGCTCCTCCTCCATGGGCTTGCAAGCAGCGCACTACCGAACTTGAACGTTCCCAGACAAGCTATCGGGCTGTTTGGGGCTTCTTGTTCCATATTACAGTTGCTGATTTTTCTATATTTGTTGCGGGGGCCCACCTCAAAGGGGGGAGTTAGTATCCCCCTGACCCCCGTTTCCTATGCCTATGCCGCCCAGGGGACGCCAAATTGTCTCAGAGGGCCCCAAGGTCCAGACTATGGCTCAGGAACCCAGATCAGTCAGCTCAAGGGCCCAGACCAGTGCAGTAGCCTCGGGACCAGCTTATCAAGGGACCTTACATAAGCACAGGACCCCTAGAAGCTCATCGCAGGGGAGTCCCAGATTCGCACAGGGTGCCAGATTAGCTTAGGGGCCCAATTCAGCTCGGAGGTCCCCAGGTCGACTTATGTAGGGTCTCAAAACAGCTCAAGGGGCTTGTTCAAGCTCACGCATCCCAGCTTAGCTCAATGACTAAAACAGTTCAGGGGCCCCAGACCTGCTCAGGGCTCTTGTTCAGCACAGGCCAGCTCAGCTCAGGGGCCCAGATCGGCTGATATAGGGTCCCCTCTCATACCAGCTCAGGGGCTCCATTCAAGCTCACGGCCCCCAGCTTAGCCCAGGAACCCTAAAAGAGTTTAGGGCACCCATACCAGATCAGAGGCCCCAGTTAAGCACAGGGGTACCCAGAGATTAGCTCTTGGGGTCCCCTGAGGCTGTCTTTGGGGTGGGGTAGGGGGGCTGGGAATGACTTCCGACAGCCCTCTGAGACTTCTAGGGCGCCCCTGAGACAAACACCCGGGGGGGGTGATGGAATCACCGCTGAGACTGAGTCTTTGGCGTTCCTGAGACTGACTCTCGGAGGCTTCAGATTAGCTCTCGCGGTCCTAAGGCTGACTCGGGGCCCGTGAGACCAAAACTCGGGAGCACCTCTGGGAATTACTCTCAGAACCCCGAGATTAACTCTCGGATGTCCGACTGACTGACTGACAACCGGGAGCCCTCTGACACTAACTTTTGGGTGCTCCCTGAGATTGAATCTCCGGGCCGCTTATACCAAAACTTGGGGGGGCACAGCCTGAGGCTAAATCTCGAGGGCTCCCAAAATTACCCATCTGGGGCCCCCTGAAACTAGCACTCTGCGGATCAAATTAGACCCTTTGGGCTCTCTGAGACAGACTCTCAGGGGGACTCCCGATACCGAATCTCGGGGTCCCCTAAGACAGACTCTTGGGGTCCCCTTGACCGACTCTTGGGGTTCTCTGATACTGACTCTCGGGGGTCCCCCTGAAATAGACTTTTGCGGGGCCCTTAGAACCACTCTCTGAGGGCCCTTGAGACTAGCTCGGCCCCCTCCCCTGAGACAGACTCCCGGGGCCCCTGATACCGACTTTTGGGGCCTCCTGAGACCAACCCTATGGGGCCCCTGAAATCTACTTTCGGGGGCCTTGAGACCGACTCTCAGGGCGGGGGCCTTGAAGCCGACTCGGGACGCCCTGAAAACGAATCTTCAGCGGCCTCTGATACTGACTCTGGGGGTTCCGTGATCAAGGAACCCTTTGCAGTCGTTCAGATTGGCCCAAGGGGGTCTGCGGACGCCTAGGGCCCCATTGGCTACACCACTGCATCCACACTTTCAGGGGCCCTCAGAAATCACCATTTGGAGGCCCCTAAAATAATTTCTCCCCAGACCAATACTCCGGAGCTCCTTGATACTGATGCCCGGGGGCTCCTAAGACCAAGCTCGGGGTCCCACTTAGATCAGGCTCAGGGGCACCCTTAGGCCCATGCTCGCGCTTTTCTCAAGAGTAACTCGACACCGATGTTCCGGGGGCCCTCAAGATCAATATTTCGAGCCCCTCCCCCGAGACTCATGCTCGGTACTCTGGAGCCCCCCGATGCCGATGCTCGGGGGTCCTGAACCCAGGTCTGGGGCCCCTGAGACCAAACTCTGGGTCTCATGAGGCCAAATGCTCGTGCCTCACTCATGAGTCCCTCGATTTCAATATTCAGGGGCACCCCGAGGGGGCCCTAAACCCCTGAGACCAACCGACTTTGGCTTTTAGTTGGGCTGTTGTGTCCTTTGAGATTGGTTTAAACTTCGTTTTATCCGTCAGTATATTGTCCATCTTAGTCATATATTCCTCACGGTCTAGAATGACGTAAATGGTAGACTTGTCTGCCCGCCTTATTATTATATTGTTGTTGCGCAGTTGTTTAGCAGCTTCTATGTGTTCTTTCGTTAGAATTTTACTAGCACTGTGACTTCGTTGGATACTCTCGCCTAATAGTCTGCCTTTGATGTTCGGGTTCACTTCTACTTTGCCATTCTCTTCTAGGTTTTCGATATTCTGAAACAATACTTCCATTTCCGCTTTCTTATCAGCTATACTAAACCTGGGCTGCAGCTGGCAGTTAAAGCCGAGCTTAAGGACTTTAGCCTGTTTTTCTGTGAGCGGTACACTTGATAGGTTAATAGAAACCGTATTTCCTCTCCGGCAACAATAAGGGTCACCCCTACAAGTTGGAAAGTTTCTTCGTTGTTTTGTGTTTGATCGCATTTTCAGTTAGGCTAATGATAACATCTAGCTCTACCAAAATGTCTCTCCTCAACTCAGGCTCAATAGTGTACTCACTAAACGTTTAAGCCAGCTTGCTCCCTGAACAAGGAGCAAGCTGGCTGCCAAGAAACCCTTCCAACACGGAAAGAGTTGGCGACGCTATATGACCCTGGCAGTTGGTGCGTAAATAAGCTCCAAAAATTATTAGTCAGTAGTTTGTATTTTTCCTTGAGTTGCTCTTGGAGCTTTTCTTTCTTGTGAAGTTCATGTTTCACTCAGTTTAAGCGGTATTGCTTGGTGAACTTCGCTTCTTTGATTGCCGGCTCGTAGATATTCGAATGAGTAGGCAAAATATGTTCTCCAATGCATGTTTTGTTAAACAATAAAGCATATCTTGTTTTTACGAGCCTTTTCCTCGTCTTCTCTAATGCTAGAAGAGCGCATTTTTGTGTGCTTAGATAGATTTCAAATATGATAGCAGTGTTTTTATAAGTGTTTTAAGAGCTTGGTAATGGAAGATGTCACTTCCCAAACGCGTTGCAACGTTAAATGTATACCTTAAAAGATGCCAACATTCAGCCAATTAATAAATCAAATATCAGATTCACAAAAATGCACTCTTCGAGCATTGGAGAAAACGAGGAATAAGCTCGTAAAAACAAGATGTGTGTGTGTGTGTGTGTGTGTGTGTGTGTGTGTGTGTGTGTGTGTGTGTGTGTGTGTGTGTGTGTGTGTGTGTGTGTGTGTGTGTGTGTGTGTGTGTGTGTGTGTGTCTCTCTCTCTCTCTCTCTCTCTCTCTCTCTCTCTCTCTCTCTCTCTCTCTCTCTCTCTCTCTCTCTCTCTCTCTCTCTCTCTCTCTCTCTCTCTCTCTCTCTCTCTCTCTCTCTCTCTCTCTCTCTCTCCGTCCGTCCGTCCGTCCGTCCGTCCGTCCGTCCGTCCGTCCGTCCGTCCGTCCGTCCGTCCGTCCGTCCGTCCGTCCGTCCGTCCGTCCGTCCGTCCGTCCGTCCGTCCGTCTGTCTGTCTGTCTGTCTGTCTGTCTGTCTGTCTGTCTGTCTGTCTGTCTGTCTGTCTGTCTGTCTGTCTGTCTGTCTGTCTGTCTGTCTGTCTGTCTGTCTTTCCGTCCGTCCGTCCGTCGGTGTCTGCCTGCATGCGTGCCTGAAAGGAAAATTACGGGCGGCATTCGAAAGCTCTTGACAAGACAAAGAGATCTTATAAGAAGAATTCTTATGGCAGGTCAATATTGAGGTCAGCATAGGTCAAAGAAGGCTCCATAGGCTTACCACAGAGCAGTGTACGTTTCCCTCTCTAAATCTGCCCTCAGGGGTGCTAGAGCAAATATTTGTGCATCACTGGATTCCTCTCGTCGCGGCGAATCGAATAATGTATAATATGACCTTGCTAGGTCAAATAGTCAAAATAACCTGACCTCGACCTAGGTCAGGGTCACAGAGCGACCTGGTATGGTCATGTTGCATATCAATCGACTCCCCGTGACAATATAAGCACAATGCAAGCAAAATGGGAGCTTTATCTCAATTCAGTGAGAAGTTATTGGCAAAACAAACACTCTATGCTCCCGTGACCTGACATGACCTTTGAGAGGTCAGATGCTCAAAAGCTCAACTTTATGGTCAAGATCGTGGTAAGAAGAGATGGTCTGAGGATTTTCAGCTTTATCTATCCAGTATTTACTGAAAACGAGCCCATTCTATTGTTCACCATAGATTTATACCTAATGGGGTGACCAAAAAATTGACTCCACCTTAGGTCACCAATATAAAAATTCCGAGATAGTAGATTTGTAGACCCTCATGATCTTATCATATTGTGCACGTTTCAAACTGATCGGTTCGCTTATGTTCCTTGGGTGCAGCTAGCTTAAAACTCGTGATTTTAGGTTTTGAGGTTGGGTCACTTGACCTTGAATAGTTCCTTGACCTGACATGACCTACAACTAAAAAATTTGGTCGGATGTGTAAAATTGATCAGGCATAAGGTACTGTAAGTTTCGTTGTTCTGCGTCCCTTCGTTTTTGAGCTATCTGGGGAAAACCAGGAGGGGGGGCGAAATTTGCCCCCCCCCCAGCGGGGCGCGTGTTAATGGCTCTGAATAAAACGCGTTCTGAGCACATCGCAAATTGCTGCTCAATTTCAAGCTGAGTCATTGGGTTGACAATAAACCCACCCATACACTCATTTCAAGATTTCAGAGAGATGGGGTCATACGTTTGTCTCACTAGCTGCTTTTCCTTTTCCAGACCAAGTCACAGAAGTGCAGCATTGAGCAGCATGGACCACTTAATCACTGCTTTGCTGGTACTGTCGCTCACAATATCTACCATCCATGGAGAAGCGCTGACAGAGGAACCTGAGCCATGGAATTCAAGCCCATCCAAGGAACCGTCCAACCCTTGGGCGATGGTTCCAAGCGAGTACGAGTTTCCCGAGGATTCCGTCTACCTGCAGCTGCCGCAAGGCTCAAACTTCTGCCTCTGCTTACAGCGCTGCGCGGTCGATCCCGCGTGCCTCTCGGTTTCCATGGAATACCTCTCCCGGGGGATACGCTGTCGGCTTGCCAAAAGACGGGGCTCACGTCCGAGACTGAGCGGAGTACTTGGGTCGGATGGTGCAGGGAGACGTGGAATTTGGTACCTAAGGAACCCACTCCGGCTGATCACCCCGAAACAAGAAGAGAAGTCAACGGCACAGTGGTCTGGGGTGTACATGAGAGCTGGGGTGGCCCAAGTCGCTGATGGCTGCAAACAAAACCTCGAATGCCAGCGCAGTGACTTGGGAACGAAGTGTGAGACAAAAATGTTAGCCTCAATGACGAAACAATGTTCGCGTGGTTCCGACCAAAACCAGAAAGAGTAAGGGTGTATGTAGGATGTAGGAGCGTCGCCACGGAATTTTACCGTGGGGACGGACCCCGGAATAACGATGATGCGTGGGCGGGAGGAAAACTCTGATCATTTCGGCTGCATATGAAACACTAACGGCAATGCACGTCACCGACACATTTGTGTACATTCACGCATGTAACAGGGAGACAATGCAAAACATTCAAGGTCCAAAATTGGGGAGGGGGAGGGGGCTCGTCTCCCCGAGTCACCAAAACGAGGGGACCCATCCCCCCAGCTTTCGACGCCCATGTGTGCATGTAACGTTTTGATCGTTTGATCCTAATTTCTCAGAAGAAATATAACTTTATCTTATTTATTCATTCGTATTTTATTAGGGCCGCTCCTAACAGGCACACTTGCCCAATTACAGGGAGTATTAGCGTGGGTGTTTAAGGACCCTGTCCACCGGGTCAAATCAGACATGTAAAGCAGTTTCCAGCCGTGGGCATTGAACTCACGTTAACCCATGCCATCCGATCTGAATACGGACACATGTCGCACATTTCGCAGATCCGTCAAATATGCCGATCGTACCCTTCACCCGCCCGCATCAGAATAATTTATCCCACATGTCACCTACAACTTTGCCCTGAACTCTGCCCAGGAGCATGTTTGCGGCCTTCACCTACCTCTGCCCGCTTGCTCAGCTCCTGGTCCCTCTTTCTCTGCTTCTCTGCCCGAATCTCTGCAACAAGCTCCGGATTCAGCTGTTCAGCTTCCTCATACTCGTCGTATACAGGCGACTTAGTCGTCGTTGTCGCCTGAAATCAGATATAAAATGGCACTGAAGCACCACTTATGTCCACCAAGAATATTGCCTTATTGAATTTCACCACCAAAAAAGTCGTAGGATATGTATACGGCCTCTCAGGTCAAGGCTCAGATCACATTCACCCACCTCGCTCGGGTCGGTTGGAAGCTCCTGCTTCTCCAATGAGTTTTGGGCCTGGAGCAGCTGGTTGAATCGCGGTTGGTCCCCCTCACCCAGCGCCCTGGCCACCTCCCCCTTCAGCTCCCATTGTTGCTTCTCCCGCTTCGTAGGAAGTGAGGTCTGCCCCGACAATGGGCGGAATTCTTAGTATCTGATCATCCAACACTTATCTTACAAGAACTCGAGATTGTGATGGAATGTAAACATAAGATTGATTCCTCAGCGAAGCCACATACTAAGGTGGGGTATCAGTTAAGGGAAGGCGTCTGTGGGACGAGAAACGGGATAGGGCGGGACGGAACGGAGTTTCCCGGGATTTATTCAGGACATAACGGAACGGGACCGTTCTCTTTTCTGAGCCGACACAGTTATGACAGCGGGGAGCCCCAGCGGACCTGAGGGGACCTCAGCCGTGGTACCCCCCTTGGATCCGTCCCTGGACGGGTAGTCTTACGCGGGATGGAACGGGACGGAGGTTAAAGGGCTGTCCGACACCGGTATCCACACCAATTCACATATTGACACGCTGGTCACAATTCTTAGCAAGACGTTTATGTCTTGCAACAGCGTTATATTTGGACATTTTTGCGACGTGATCCGAGTTATTCTGCTTACGGCGAATTGTTGGATGGAGAAGTCGTTGGAAGCCCCGAGGGTGTCGTAGATGCCGACTCTCAGCTCCCACTGCCCGTAGGGAAACACGATGCGAGTTTTCCTTTCAGTACCAAATTTCATGTTCTTTACGTAGCCAAACCGAAGGTGCTTCACTGAAAGAGACGTAGAAGCAGCTGCATAAGCACCATGAGCAGCATTACTGAGCCACAAACTGGTGAATGTTTATGGCTACGGTGCCCTGACCATACCACCAGCCCGTCTCTTCCCAATGATATCGTAGACAAACGAGCAGGACAGTGATCTGGCTCAGAGCTATATATCACTCTTTGAACGAAAACAGCAAATCAGTTCCTTACTATTTCTCAGCATGTCAGCACTTACGATAGAAGCTGTATTTATCGATGCGGTGGCCGTCCGGATCGCTGAAGTCCCTGCACTCGACCCACCAGTCCTCCGTCAGGGCTCGGCCTGGCTCCCCGCCCCGTGGCGTGCCACTACCGGAGACCTCGCGACGTCTCCGAGACAAAGAGACGTTGACTGAAGTGGTGGCATCATCACTGGATAACGTTGAGTTCACAAAGGCAAGAGCAACAGTTGAGTTTATGTCGGCATCATCAACAGTTGTTTCTGCCACTGATGCTTCAGTGATGTCGTCGTCTTCTACCGGAAGGTCCTTCGAAAACGTCATTGGCGTGGTGCGCACTGGTGGCTGCGTCACCTGATGTAAGAGTAGCGACTCAATCAAGAGTAACCGTAGGTATAAAACAGCTTATTTTACACGAGAATCTTCAAGGAAGATTTCCTTTCACGGAGCTAGGTATAAAATCATTAAATGAGAACAGCACATGTGGTGCCCCATAATTTCGCGATTAAAAAACTGCGTACTAGGGCAATTCCAGCACCAATCGACCGAGGCCTACACGTCACCTCTTCGATTTGCTTTAAAATGAGTATATAGGTTTCTCATGGGCCCCAAAGCCGAATCTGAGACTTTTAGCTCGATCGGAGTAAAACTTTAGAAGTTATAGTCTCAGGCATTTTTTGAAAATCTGCTTACATTGCAATTTATAGGTGACCACAAAACCCTCAGGAACTGATGAATTATGCGTCAATATACATTTTCCTGTCCGAAATGAGCCGTAAAACTCTAATCTGAAGTCTGTTTGACCCGAGGTCACTTCTAAAAAAATTGTGATTTGACCTTGACCTAAGGTCATGCCCAAAATTTTCTGGTACACTTTTTGTTCAAAATGGAATGTTCCAAATTGAAGATTGAACTTTCCTCCTTCCAATAAAATAGGTTAGAACATCCGTTTTTTATATCTTCTTGTGTTTTTAACACGCACAGTGGAGGGTGGTCTGGCGTCAACACGCAATAAAGGGGTCCCGAAATGCCTCCCCTGAGATCTTGCCAATTAAGTGGGTTAGAAAAATGCGCGTTTCGGAATTTGTGAGGGCTGTAGAATGTTTTATTTGAGCTAAATTGTATGAGCTTAGATCAATATCTTTAAGGTCAAATCAGGTCATAAAGGTCAAATGTCTGTCGTGCCGGACACCTTTAGCGAAGTGCCGTAATTATGCGGAAAAAGTCGCGAAACTTTTGAAACATACAGCAGGTCCGGTGATTGTGGACACCCTCACGTCAACGGAGCGTTGCGAGAGTGGGTCGGCTGTCGCGCTGTTTTGAACAATGTTATCTGAGATAGTCGCAAAGGGGGATGCAAGGGAAGTCACGCAGCAAACAACGGCTTGCCAGTGGCCAGCGTGCGATTGTCTAGTGAGGAGCGTGGAAGTAAGTAGGAGTTGAGACGAGCCATGGGTAAGAAAGACAATCGTCGCAATGACGTGTGCTCAGATCCCTTCTCAAGACATAAAAAGACAGTTTATAAGTCGCCGGTTCATGAAGTTAGTGACGATGTGATTGACAAATGTCGCGGAACAGTGACGAAAGGCACGACATTGTGCTCGAACTGTGTGGGCTGGATCAGAAAGAAGGATGAAGAATATTTCAAGGAAAGTGAACCCACGATTAGGCCACTGCAAGAGCAGTGGACTCTCTCCTCCTCTGCATCGTCATCCAGTCTAAATCAGGCCAGTGAAGCCTCAACCAGCACTGGACAAATGACAGAAGAATTGGAGCTGGATGCCTCAACAAGTGCGGCCTCCTGCACGCTGGAAAAGGTGCTTCCGTTGCTTGACGTTTCGCCTGTGCGAAAAGGTAAGCACGTGGTGGGAGCTTAGTTCAATCGCTTTGTACTGAAAACATTTTATTAAGCTTGTATGTTTGAAGGTGAAAAGCTCTCGTAAATCAGCTACATAAGCAGTCTTATACGAAAAAACGGAACGAAATTCAAAGAATACGAACACTATACATAAACATGCGTGGGGTATCCTGTGGTAGCGTACTAGTTCTACGAAGCAACTGAAATTATTGTTATTTGTCCCTGTACTATTTTCATTTCGTAACATAGTATCTACAGTGACTCACTCTTATCGTCATTCATGTAAAAATTACTTGTTGACATCCTCATAATCGTTCGACATTTATTGTTTCTAGCCGGCCTTAGAACCCCGACTCGACGCGCTGAAGGCACACGAAAGCTGAAAAGCGTAGTGTCGGAAATGAAACGAAATATCTCCCTTGTGGTTGAAGCTGACATAGAGACACCAGAGGCAACTCCAAAAAAAAAACGGAGTAGAACAGAAACTGACTCTGAGTCTGGCAAGTAAGTGGAAATGTTTGTAAGGTCTGAGTATAAATAAATCTGCTGTGTCCATTTTTTAGGTTCGAGTATCAACTTATTCTGTCTCAAGCAATGTATGTTATCTCATAAGTAGTAGAATGTATCAACTAAGTCTTTTCTATACTATTTGGGAGAATGACGCAAAATTTACCCCCAATTATTTGTTGTATCTCAGTTGGTATGTCTGCGGGAAAATTAAATTCAAACTATGTGTTTAGAAGAAATATGTGTGAAGGGGAAGATACAAAAGATATCGTGTGCGTAGCTAAAATACCGTTCTTATGTTTCTTAATTCTTATATCGATGTCCTGTGTGCCTCTCAGGTATCAACGCATGATGTCCGAGTTAAAACATGCCTTTGTTGAGACTTCGGACTACCGGAGAAGACTACAAATTCTTACACTGTCCCCTCTCTCTATTTTTGAGACAATGAAATTCTTCCGCGTGTCTCGTCACATGGTCAAAAAGAGCAGGGAAATAAAGAAAGCTTACGGAATAATACCTCAAGTACCGACATTGTCCCATGGAAGACGGATTAGTGACTCAGAAAAGGCGAAAATAAAATCCTTCTATGACAGAGACGAAGTATCCAGAATGTGCCCGGGAATGAGAGATCGGGTGATCGAGAGGGACGGAGAAGGAAAGAAAGTCTATGTTCAAAAACGTCTTCTTCTGGGAACAATGCGGGAGATGTTTGTGCTGTACAAGCAAGACGAAAGTAATCCCAGGGTCGGATTCTCCATTTTCGCCACTCTCCGCCCCAGACACTGTGTTCTAGCTGGTAGTCCGCGCACACACAATGTGTGCGTTTGCACCTACCACCAGAATGTCAAGTTGCAGTTGGCAGCACTAGGGGAGCGAAGCGTAACATACAGATACCTTATGAGCGCAGCAGTCTGCGACCCATCGAAGCGGGACTGCATGATTGAAAAATGTCAGAACTGCCCTGGAGAGGAAGGAGTTAGGGAGTATTTATACTCACTTGACTCCGTGCAAATGGCTTCTGAAGATATTACGCTCAAACAATGGTCAAAATCAGAGAAAGAATCGACGCTTCAGGATTGTGTGGAAAATATAGAGCAATTTGTTGATTCCATGAGTGAGAAGGTATGCAACCTAACCCGTCACCACTACATCTCCAAGGCTCAAGGGCATTATACAGCAAACTTGAGGGAAAACGCACCAAAGGGGGAAGCCGTAGTCATCGGTGACTTCTCAGAAAATTATACATGCATCGCACAAAATGCTGCTCAGTCGTATCACTGGTCTGCAAAGCAGGTGACTGTACACCCTTTTGTTGCATACTGGACTGAGAATGGAGTCCAGTGCAGTAGAAGTTGTTGTTTTTAAGTGACGATTTAAAGCACTCCCACGTCATGGTTCATGCCATGCAGCACAAACTCGTACCTTGGCTACGCACCCAAATACCAGGTTTGAAAAAAATACATTACGTATCAGACGGGTGCGGTGGCCAATACAAAAATAAGTTTAACTTTATCAATGTTTGTTATCACGAGATAGACTTTCAAATACCTTGTGAATGGCACTTCTTTGCTACCAGCCACGGGAAGAACGCCCGTGACGGGGTTGGCGGCACAGTGAAGAGACGAACAGCGCAGGAAAGCTTAAGGAGAGAAGAAAAGGATCAGATCTTGGATCCTCTATCGATGTTCTCTTTTCTAACGCAAGACTTCGCCACCACAACCCATTTCGAGTTTGTCAGTAGAGAGGAGGTCTTTGAAATGTCCAAACGACTGAAACAAAGGTACAGCTCGGCGTTGAAGATCAAGGGCACCCAGCGGTTTCATCGCTTCACACCCGTAAACCTGAACACCATGCAGGTGCGAGAGCTCTCTGAAGACAGCGACGGAACAGAGGTGCCCACTGCGACAGCGTAAGGTCAGTACAGCACAAAGACAGCTCATGGAGGCGCCAGCTCCCGTATTTCGGTGCATTGTTCTAACTCGGTGTCCGGTGTACATATTTTTACACGCGCTGACAAATGCTTGCTTCCTTTAGCTTCAAGGAGAGTAAAATCGGGCAAATATATCGTCAAAGAGGTAGTATTGATATAGTTCTAACTCGCTAGTGGGAAATGCTTGCTTAGGTCTGATGCAAACAAAAACGTATATTTGAATTGACGCGATAGGCGAGTTCTATACATGAACGAGGAAACCCACAATTGCTTTTTTGGCTTTCATCAGACTTCTGAGCACTGTTCCTATTGTATCACCATTTCGTCCCACTACATGTCTTATATACTGTCGAAGCCCTAGCGACGAGTCATTGTCATCCTTTAAAGCACTGTGATGAACATTAACACGCAGCCGGACAGGGCTTAAGCATAATTGCCCGAGGAGGCTGGAAAACCCTTCATGGCAGAAAAATAACATCGGTGAGCGAGTTACTTGGGGAGAGAACTTCGAAAAGCGGTCCGCGATGGTCACGCACTGACTGACCTATAGGCTTACAAAATCCGAAATATATTTCTAAATAGCCATAACCTGCGGTCGCACCAGTTCAACTACATTGCAGACCTAGTTGTGCCATGAAAACGTAATATTACCAGGGTTGTATGTTAAAGTCACTTCAGTAGATCATAGGTCACAGACCAAGGTCATATAAACATGATCGCAATTGTTGATCCCAGAGCTTGCGGTCACATGACGTTCCCTGGCAATACGTGTATGATGTTTTGACGTTACAGCTGAGGTCACTGAATGCTAAGTTCCAGGACAGGTCAAAGACCGTGAGTCAATGTCAAACTCATTGCTCGCCCATTAGTTGTTTCTTTGCAAGCTTCATCGTATAGATGAGGGAAAACGCACCAAATGGGGAAGCCGTAGCCATCGGTGACTTCTCAGAAAATTATACATGCATCGCACAAAATGCTGCTCTATGGAAATATATCCCGTTGTGGCATCATTGGTCAATTATCTTGATGGACCTTGACCTAAATATTCCACATAACAATCTGTATCTTCTCTCTATGACATTTTCCCGCTCAAAGTGCATTCGCGACTTTGTTTCGCACAATCACAGCATTTCGCTAAAAGTGTCCAGCGCGGCCTACATTTGACCTCTATGACCTGATTTGACCTTGGAAGATACTGGTCTAGGTTCATGCAATTTAGCTCAAATAAAACATTCTACAGCCCTCACAAACTCCGAAATGCGTATTTTTCTAACCCACTTAATTTGCAAGATCTCAGGGGAGGCATTTCGGGACCCCTTCATTGCGTGTTGACGCCAGACCACCCTCCACTGTGCGTGTTAAAAACACAAGAAGATATAAAAACGGATGTTCTAACCTGTTTTATTGGAAGGAGGAAACTTCAATCTTCAATTTGAAACATTCCATTTTGAACAAAAAGTGTACCAGAAAATTTTAGGCATGACCTTAGGTCAAGGTCAAATCACAATTTTTTTAGAAGTGACCTAAGGTCAAACGGACTTCGGATTCGAGTTTTACGGCTCATTTTGGACAGGAAAATGTATCTTTAATGCATAGTTCATCCGTCTGTGTGGGTTTTATGGTCACCTAAAAATTGCACTGTAAGCAGATTTTCAAAAAATACCTAAGGCAATAACTCTTAAAGTTTTACTCCGATCGGGCCAAAAGTCTCAGATTCGGCTTTAGGGCCCATGAGAACCCTATAAAGTCATTTTGAAGAAAATCGAAGAGGTACCGTGTAGATTTGCCTTTTGCCTGGGCGATTGGTGCTGGAATTGCCCACTAGTTTCGTGCATTATGCCATGCGCAGCTTTATTACATAATACATAAGCACGGAAACCCAAAAGTCAGGTGCCAGATAGGCTTACTTCACCCAAAGTGCGTCCCGCCGGAGGGTAGAGGGTGCAGACGCCACCGTTTGGTGCTTGGTTGATCAGTAAAAACATTTCGGCCTGGCCCTTCTCTCCATCCTGTAGACAATAGAGAATTGCGACAATTTTCTATGACAAATCTGACCGCAAAATTTCATAGCATTTCACAATTCACATGCTGATTCAACAGCAAAACAGGCCTGAAATGTTAAAACACTACGGATTGCTCTGGAGTGCAAATGCAAAAAGTTTTTTACTATCAGTAAAGTGGTACAAAGGAACGTAGCTTAGGATTGCGATGAAACCACATTGTTGTGAACCAACAAGAAAAAGGCGTTTGAACCACTCAAGGCACCGGCAGAATTATTGAGGCTGTGGAAAGCTATGTGAGTCACTATTACAACCTGCCGCATGATGTAGAGTTTGACATGGAATTCCATGACATCAGGATAATCTTGGAAAAGGCTCTTCAACAAAGCCATGTCTGGTCGCTCCTTTCCAATCATATACCGATGGTCGCCCTGTGGAAGGAGACACTATTTGAATGTTCTAACATAAAAATGCTTCAACAGTGTAAGAATCAAAATATACTCCGTTTGCGTTCTCAGAATGTGCTGACATGTTCCGCTTTGATGCAGATATATGTTGTTGATGAACAGGTCTTGGATGGGCCGAATGCCTTGCGTGTGAAACACTCACCATCAGGCAGAGGCGTCACCACGATTTCTTCCCATGGGGCCAGGATCGAAGGGGGCCTCCCATCCCTGGACCTGAGGAGGCCTCCTAGCGTTTGGGGGCTTCTATTTTGTAGGTCATTTAGGGGATTTCCTTATAAATAAGGGCTTCCCATGTTGGCCGTTTAGAGACCTCCTTTATAAGTAAAGACACCTCAATGTAGGTCATTTAGTGGGCCTCCTTTATAAGTAAGGAGACATTCTGGATATGCCGTTTAGGTGACCTTCTTTATAAATAGAGAGGTCACCGATGTGGACCGTTAAGGGGCCTTCTTTTTCAGAAAAGGGGTTTCCTAGATATTTAGTTATGGGGCCTCCTCAAAAGCTAGTGAGGGCTCCTGTATATGCCAATTAACAGGCCTCCTTTATAAGCAGGTAGGTCAGGCTCAGGCTCTTTGAAGAGGCTATTCCAGACTCTGGGCATCCAAGGGGGCCTCCTGAGTCAGGTGGCGGGGGGGCTCCAAAAATGCATGGTGGCGACGTCCCTGTTATCAGGGCTACACCTCCAGTAGGTCACAGCTTACCTGAAGCCTGGTCTCGGTGTTGTTCTGGTAGAGGTATATCTGCCAGCTCCAGGAGAGCCGGCCTGCGCAGTACTCCAGACAGCTGCCCAGCAGCGCCAGCCTCGTGCTGGGGTTGATGATGCTGCCCCGCTCCGCAGGCGAGCACATGCGCGCCATCTGACACCTGCGCCCAGCGAAAACGCCAGCAACGTCGAGCTAGGTTACAACAACCACCCTTATAAGCAAGGGAGTAATCTCCATATCAAAACGCTCGTGACTGAGCCCTCCCAGCGCACAATCAATACAATACTCATCCCTGAAGTTCCCCCAGACACCCTACCCCCGCAGTCCGGTCTGTGCTGACCTGACCCCCAGCACGGGCGGCGATCCCGGCACCACCTTCACCAGCACTGTGGCCATGGCGCGGCGCGGCTCCAGGCCGCCGTCCGGCATCCTCTTCCGCATGATGACGGCGATCTCGTAGGTGGCGTTGGTGAGCCGCAGCTGCAGCGTGTTGAGGCGCATTTCTCCGGACGTGATGTTTATAGGCCCTGGGCAAACCGAGTGGCTTGCAGTGTATAGAGCTTTCACAACATGGTGAATGATGAACGGATCTTTCAGCTGTCTTCCCAGTGGCAGATTTTTTATGAATTGCAAAAGCACGTGCATCTTACGGCACGCTGAATACGGTAAACTTGCAGGTGTATATTTGACAGAGGGACATGAAACTCAAAAGGTCCGAACATTTTGCATCACTTATTGGGAATCTTTGGGAACAGCCTTAAACTAATTACAAAATAATTCTGATGAGAAATTTTCAGAATGATTCAAACGGGCTCCTTTAGATGTAAAATAAGGTCAGCGAACACGAAGTGCTAAATGATATTGAATATATTTCACAGCACAAAATGCAATATTGGCAGACGTACTCAATAAAATTGTAAAACTTACACTTTAAACACTCGCACTGGAAAGGGTTCTGGCACTAACGCGCACTGGAGGGGGCGCGGTAGGCCCCTGAGATCTCGGAAACTAAGAGGCTTAAAAAACGTCGGTTGGGTGTGGGTGGGAGCTATGGTGATCTACTGCATAACCAATTCTCATTGACCTAAGTCAATATCTTCAAGGTCAAACGAGGTCAGAAAGGTGAAATATTGGCCGTGCTGGGGACCTATTGGAAAATGCCGTAATTATGCAGGAAAAAGTCGGGAACGTGCTAAAGACGGATCAGGGTCATACAGCAAAGCTCATAAATATTTCCTTAAAATGTTGGGGGTCAAGGTCATTTAACTATGACACCACATTATGGTATACCTCCTATAATACACACTATAACTAGTGCTATAGCAACCGCTGGGCGGGAAATGAGGATTGACCTTTACTCATGGTCCTCGACTTGACATTAAGTTACCTTAACTATGACGTCATAGCATAATAGACGTCAGACTGGGTAACACCATTTGAACGGAGGCACTGAAGCCAATGACGTTGAAAGTGCTGGTACAACCTTGACCTGTGAACTTTGAACTTGAATTTGACCTTCATGCGGGGTGACCTTGACATATTATATGGCGTTATGACGTCCCCACTCGCTCTCAAATGCAAGTGAACTAGTCCGACCGCGCGATTGTGGTTATCTCCAAATTTAGGTCCGGTTTTGAAAGCCTCTAAGTCAAACAATTTTCGACCGATTTTCAAAATGATATCCCCAATCGACGTGCCGTTAAATTTTCTCAAACGTGACCGAATATCTTTTTTTGGCTACGAGCGGTTCTCCGCCCACATTGGAAAAATAGGTGGGGGCCTCCGAGACCCCCTCCACTGCGTGTGTTAAGAAGCTTAATCCTCTTTCTCCTCCATAACCATGTATTTGCTCTCCATAGGTTTCCAGTTTCTTCACTGGGAGGGTCGCGGCCTCAGTTAACTTGCAGCTATGGGCCTGACCTAGGGTCCTGTGAGCACTCGGAAAGCATCTCCGATACCAGCTCACTCTCATTCCTCGGGGGACCTACCGTCATGTCCCTGAACCACGCGCGCAGTGATAATACGCTGTAACTGACTGGTGTAGTAAAGGCAAGGCCTGGTGAGACTGGATAGTGTGCCTGCTGCCATACATCTGGCCTCACAGGGCACGGGTGGTAAACTGATGAGCTACTGCAAGGTGCTATCGGTGCACAGTGCAGTAGCTCAATTCTTTGTCGTTTTGAAATATATATCAACATGCTCTGGATAGATTGGCCTATTTGGTGGGTCCAATCGCGAGGCTGTATGCGAATGAACTGTGGATTGCATGTTCTTCTATCGACCACCACTCGAACCTGATGCGGGCAACGAAAGTATCACAGCTACAATTGCTATTTGAAATGCAGAACAGTGTGCCAGGCTCCCACACCTGGACCGTCGCCGAAGCAGCCGCCCAGGTCCTCCCTCTCCATCTCGTAGGTGGCGTTAGTGACATTGTCGTACACCCACTGATACAGCTCAGACACGTTGGCGATCGGGTTGGACACCATTTCAGGCTGGTACCGGTAGAAGCCCCCGGCGTCAGTTGGAATCGTCTCGTCCGGAAGCCGGCGGCAGAACCACTGCCACTGGAAGTCCTGGAAAGGCACAGCGTTCAACTTGACATAGTATTTGTGTTCCTCGAGTCAGCTATGCACGCCTGCCTCACGAGTTAAAAGATACATGGATAGCAAAGACCAACCCCTACCCTCAAAGAAACCTACCTCCTGCTAAGACCAGGTCTCCAAAATCAGGTAGCGTATAGTTTGCTTGCAATGGGGCACACAGTTAGAAAATTCCGGAAGTTTAGAGTGTGCAATACCCACCGTTAGCCCTTCGGTGGGAGAAAAAGTGTTCAGTCTGACCGCTGATGGCACAGCACCCACAAACTGCCCCATTCCGCTTACTGTCTGCAGTTCACGGTATTAGCCGCGGTCTGCAATAGTTTCCCTTGGCTTAAAACTTGGTCATACGCGGCCCAAAGATACAGGCATCCTTTCAAGCTCCGTAAGTTGGGCTGTTTGATCTCCCCTAATGTTTTAATAAACTGCAAGCCATGTGTGCAGCCCCCTGCAATTGCATCTGTACACACTAGGCTCGGTAGTTAAACTTCTATAACAAAACTTCAACACCACACTATAGCAAAAACTTCTGAGCCTGGTGTGTACAGGGTCAGTTGCAGGGGGGTTGTACGTGCTGCCGCGTGCATTACCGCGTGTTCTGGGTAGTCCGGGTCTCCCGAGAAGTTGGCTGGGGTCAGCTGTATCCACTGGTCGTAGCCGCGCAGGATGCTGGAGATGCCGCCCTCCAGCATCAGCACCCTCAGCGGACTGCGGGCTACCTGCACGTACGTGCTCACCTCTCGCACGAACGGAATGTTCGGGTCCAGGGGGTCGCTCTCGTCACCTGAAGTCAACAATTGTGGTGGTAACCATGTTGAAATTGATCAATTTAGGCTGAATTTGGTGCTGAAAATAACCAGCTAACGCTAGCAAACTGTAGTCCAGGAAGAGTTTGAGCCTGGGAAGATTTCTAATGTAATGATGCCCCGAGTCGATATGGGCATTTATACCTACTCATTTCTCAATCCGTGCTTCGTTGGATAGGCTTATCTCATTTCAGAACATATCAAAGCTCCTAGTCTTGGATTTCATGTGTTATTAATCGTGGTTGGAACCACAAAACATTTTCTTTGGCAATAGATAAAATAAATAGCACATCTTATGCGAAGTGGAAATTTGGCAGATAGTCTGGAACCTTTCACTGAAGGTCAGAAAAGCCTGCGTATTGTCCGCCATTCATACCTGTGATCCGAAGCGAGTAGGTAAAACGGTAGGTACCGTATTCCAGAAAACGCTTTGGCACATACAGAATCGACTTGCTCTCCGAGTCCAGCCCTGAAATGTCCACCGGGCTGTTCTCGTAACCCCACCTGAAAAAATAGTTCCCAATCGTGGGTTACCTATAGCTTGTGAACTTACACAAAATGTACACAGTACCTAATGATCAGCAATTATTTAAAGAAAAGTGTTTATAGATAAAGCTGGCCGATGGTGCGCTACATCCGATCCGTCCGACGTAATGCCAAATTTGCATCTGGTGGACGTCTATGATAGAAATATATATACAGGGCGCAGCCAGAGCTTTGGTATGGGGGGGGGCGCACCAACTTTGAAGGGCACCCCGGGGCCAAAGAACACTTTTTAACGTAACCTAAAAAATTTACTATATCTTTGTTGATATCAATTTTTGGGCATCTTTGGTTCAATAAAATGCAAATAAATCATTAACGGAGAAGGAAAACTCGATCATAACCGAAAAAAGAAAAAATCACCAAAATGTATGGAAGTAGCCAAAAACACGACTCTTTTGGATAGATTTAAGAGCAAATCAGCCAACTCATGCAAGTACTTAACATCAGAGAAATCAGCAGAGCATGTGATATCTGTTACCATGTGCAAGTTAAGGCATATTGGAGTCGAAAATTCATTTATTATGCCCACAGCTTTTGTCGTGACGAGTGAGCCCTGGCTGAATGTGGATAAAGTTCCTTGCCTCCCACAATCACCGTGGGACGAGGAGTGGCATAGTGCCTTTGGAAGAACACAAATTTTGCTGCCGGAATAATTTGGGAGATACCCTTTGAACGCGTTTAATAAAATCCATGTTCTCAAGGATCGGTCCCAGTTAAGAGTAAATAAAAGGTGAACAGGCCGGTGGTTTGGATGGGGATGGTGGGACAGGACTGAAAATTGTGAAAACTTGTTCTTCATTTAAAATAATTAGTAGAAATCCTGGTTTAGGGGACTGTGGTCTGAGCTCAGGGGCACATGCCTTTTCATCATCCCTTCCCAGAATCCACCAGTATAATAAGCAATTTATATAACCAGGGGTACCTAGGCATCACAAGCCGTTTTAGAGATTCCCCCATTCCTCGCTATTTCCGTTAGACAAGGGGAGTTTCCATCGTGTTCTTATTCCCCATCTATTCAAGACCAGCTCTAGGGCCCCCAAGTGTGGATCAGAGGCCTCCAGAGTAGCTTCCCCCACCCCCAGTTGTGCCTTCAGGGACTAGACTAGCTCAGTGATCCCGCCCCGAGATGATGGGAGTTGGCCTTGTGTTTTTATTGTCTGTCTATTCAAGACCACCTCAGGGGCCCCTGATTTAGATCAGGGCCCCAGAGCAGCTCATGCTTCACCCAGGGACTAGACTAGCTTATTGGCCCCAGAGATGAGGTTATCAGACTAGCTCAATGGGCCACAGATAGGCTCATAGGGCCGTAAACCAGTTCAAAAAGCCCCAGAACAGTTTAAGGCGCCAGATCACCTCAGGGGGCCTCAAGCCAACATTAGGGGCTCTCACAAGCTCAGCGCCCAGACCAGCTCAGGGTACCCTCAGAACCCAGATCCGCTCTTGGGCCCCAGATCAGCTCTTGGGGCCCCAGATCAGTTCAGGGGCCTCAAGTCAGATCAGGGGCAAGATCAAATCAGGGCCACTATATCAGCTCAGTGATCCCTTACCAGCTCGGGGCCCAATCAGTTCAGGAGCCCCAGAGCTGCTCAGGGGACATCACGTCGGCCCATAGGGCACCAGATCAGCTTCGGGGACAAGGAATTAGATCAATGGTCCCCGACTAGCTAGGGGCCAAGATCAGCTCGGGGTTACCAGAGCTGCTCAGGAAGTCACGTAATCAACTCAGGGGGCCCAGATCAGCTTAAAGGGCATCATATTGGCCCAGGGGGCACCTAGCTCAGGGACACCAGGCTAGCTCGGAGGGCACGAGATGGGCTCCGGGAGCACAATGATGGCTCAGGAGGCACCAGAGCGACTCAGAGGCATTAGTGCAGCTCAGGTGGCACCAGATAGATCCGCGCGGGGGCCCAGATCAGCTCCCAGCCCCCCAGGCCATAGCAGGGGCCTAACTCAGCTCAGAGGGCAACATAACAGCTCACGGGACACAAGATGGGCTCAGGGCCCATAAAACCAGCTCAGAGGGCACCAGACCATCTAAGGAGACATTCATAATCAGCTGAGGGGGCACCTAATCAGCGGAAGAGGCACCATATTGACTTAGGAGACAGTAGATCAACTTAGGGAGGCATGAGATCAGCTTGGGGCCCGAATCAGCCACAGGGGCACTAAATCAGCTATTAGGGCACCAAGCAGGCTCGGAGGTATTAGACTAACTCAGAGGGCATTATATAGGTCCAGGAGGCACAATTATTTGCTCAGTGGGGCACTCGATTGACTCAGGGGCACCAGATCAGCCTAGAGGGCAAGTAATCAGCTCAAGGAGCTAAGACCAGCTGAGAGGCTACGAGATGAGCTCAAGGGGCACCAGATTAGCTTCACCCATACGATTATTGGCGACGATGAGGCATTAGGTGGACACGTACTAGGTGCCCATACTCTTCCCGGGTGCTTGGAAAGGAATGTCCTAGCTGACCAAAAAAGGTATTAAATTGTCAAACAATAGTTTCAATCGCTACATGCGGTCCAGTTACATCTAGGCTCAACGGCGTAGGCCACTAAATTTCGAGCGGCACGGCCCAAATTGGGTCCACCACCTGAAAATCAAAAGGGCACCCCGGCAGTGATGGGGGTACATGCCCCCCTGTGCCCCCCTGACTGCACCCCTGGACAGTAGATCAGCTCCGGGAGGCATTAAATAAGTTTAGGGGCCCGGATCAGCTCAAGGGGCACTAAAACAGCTAATAGGGCACCAGGCAAGCTCGGAGGCATCAGACTAACTCAGAGAGTATTATTCAGAACGCACAATCATTTTCTCAGGGGGCACCAGATTGACGACGAGGGCACCAGATCAGCTCAGAGGGCACCAGATCAGCTCAGAGGGCACATGATCAGCTCCAGGGGCCACCAGATTAGCTCCGCCCGTACGATTATTGGCAACGATGAGGCATTATGTGGAAACGGATTACGTTCCCATACTCCTCCCGGGTGCTTGGAAAGGCGACAGAATGCTTTAACTGACCAAAATGGCACTTAAATGTCTCACAATAGTTTAAATCGCTAAATACAGTCTAGTTCCATCTAGGCTCAACGGCGTAGGGCACTAAACTTCGAGAGGCATGGCCCAAAGGGGGTACACCACCTGGCAATCAAAAGGGCACCCGGCACCGATGGGGGCACGTGCCCCCTGTGCCCCCTGGCTGCGCCCCTGGACAGTAAACTCCGGGAGGCATGAAATAAGTTCAGGGGGCCCGGATCAGCTCAAGGGGCACTAAAACAGCTAATGGGACACCAGGCAAGCTCGGAGGCATCAGACTAACTCAGAGAGCATTATATAGGTTCAGAAGGCACAATTATTTTCTGGGGGGGGTGGGGCACAGGATTAACTACGAGGGCATCAGATCAGCTCAGGGGACATATGATCAGCTCCAGGTGCCAAGACCAGCCCTCAGGGGGCACCAGATGAGTTCAAGGGGCACCAGATTAGCTCCGCCCGTACGATTATTGGCGACGATGAGGCATTTTCTGGAAACGGATTACGCGCCTATGCTCTTCCCGGGTGCTTGGAAAGGCGACAGAATGCTCTTACTGACCGAAAAAGGCACTTGATTGTCAAACAATAGTTTAAATCGCTAAATACAGTCTAGTTCCATCTGGGCTCAACGGCGTAGGGCACTAAATTTCGAGCGGCACGGCCCAAAGAGGATACACCACCTGGCAATCAAAAGGGCACCCCGGCACCGATGGGGGCACTTGCCCCTTGTGCCCCCCTGGCTACGCCCTTGAATATATATATATATATATATATATATATATATATATATATATATATTAAACACAGAAGCTTGCCATTCAGACTTACACTGCAAAGTTTAAACCAGGAGATCCTGTTTTGAAGGGAAAATTTGAAAGCTCATCTGGAGTACCGTAAAGCACGGGGACCACTGATTCGCTCACGTCACCATTACACTTCTCTTATCACCCCAGGAAGGATGCATACAGAGATATCGAGCACCCCAGCAAAGTCAGTCCCCAGAACTATTACGGTGCAGCTGCACAAGCTTCAGGAAGTCGCAGTGAAATAATCCAAGTCCCAGCCAAGGAAGCGCAATGTGTCAGTAAGTATAACAAGACTTTAAGTTAGGCTACCATCAAATTAACCAAAAGAAACATGTTGACAAAAATACGCGAAAGACCTACACCGGCTGATCCGCAATCAAGTCCTCGTGAAAGGACAAATGATGCATTCTGCTGGCTATAGTTTCAGTCAACACCAGTAAAAATGTCAGATAGTTAAACCTTACTATACAGATACCGATCTGGATCCGTGGCTTAAGGGGACAACCCGGTCAAAAATCGCGAAAAATATGGTGTTTCGATCGAAGAAAATTGGAAAAAATCAGAGGGCTTTGGTAGCAAATATCGGCCCGATTTTCCAGTGTGATCAGATGAAAGGCAACTCACTGTTCATTGATGCCGCGGCAGGTCCACTTCTTCGTGGTGACCAGAGTCACAGTGCAGGTGAGCGTGCACTCGGTTACAATCGCTACCGGCTCCGACCTGTACACCACCTGTGGCCACGGAGCGCTCCGGTCAGTGCTAGTACCGCGCGCGATGCAGCCCCAGTCCCCGCGATCAGTCTGGTGTGCAGTTCATGCCCACCCACGCGCTGCTTCCATTACATGTGAATGACTCAGGTCGCCGGTGGCAAATTGGCATCAAAATAGATAGGGTCTAATGGGGTAGAAAACAATTGTATTTACCTCCCGCTTAGGGACAACATTGTTGTTTCAATGCTTTATTTGCACATTTCATCCCCAATCCACAAAATATATAACGCTAAGATCTACCGAAACATGCCAATTTTCACTAGAGTGAGCATGTGTACATTTTGGATCCTGACGTTCTTGGGCATTTCGATCTGATCGATCAAAACCTCATGCGTGACACATATAAAACTGAATGCAATAAAGATATTTAACTTCCAGACAACGCGGCGTTATTGACCTGAGGCTGCCAGAAGCGAGTGCGGTTGTGTTTGATCCAGAGCTCGGGCGGCGCGCAGGGCACCGAGGTCACCGTCACCTTCAGCGAGTGATTGGATTGCGAAAGGAAGTTGAAGCCGTAGGCGTCCACCCGGTAGTAGCCTTTCTCCTTGTACACGTGGTCCTGACGAGAGAGGCAAGTTCAGCTGTGAATATTCTCTATTCTGCAACATGAATTCTGTTAATAAGCAACATTTTTCGTAGATCGCGTGTTTTTCATTAATCCTTACCCTGAGCAGGAGAGGGTTCGATAACTCCCCCTTCCATATGTATCGGATCTTCTTGCGACGCGCCCAATCCTCACACGTTTCTTTGCCGAGGCCCATGTCGGAGAACCCCTCCATGGGATAGTTGTCGCCGTAGTTTAGCATGAGACAGGAGTAGGTGCCCAGGGACCTGTGGAAAAGTGAGCATCACTGGTTAACATTACTACGATGCTCAGAAAGCTCTCGGTTTCGTTTTTACGTTTATAGTCTAATACAAACACTCGTTTTATTGCTCAGGGAATCAGATTTAGGGAGGAGAAGAGGGCACTATGAAAATTATTGGGCATTACAAGATATGCGTTTGCGGACGTTCTTTGGTGGAGGATATTTCAAAAGTCATATGGAGAAGTCATAGATCGAATTTCCCAATGGGTACCGCTGTCTAAATTGGGAGGCCAAGTAACCGAACCGCGGTCTACGGCTGACGACGGTGGAGCGGCGGCCAGTGAAGGACGCGCGCAGATAGGGCACCTCTGTCCAGCTTACCTTCGGAAACCGACTCTAAGCACAGTCACATCCAGGCGTCCACATGGGTCCTGACCCCTCAGCTGCTGGAAAGGCGTCTTCTCTCCCCCCCACACGCACAGGATTCTCGCATAAATCAAAGTAAGCTTAAAACCGCAAACATCTGTAAAGGTCCAACCGCATTCCCCCTCGACGTCCAGTAAAACCAAACTGAGCACCGAGTAGAATAGGAAGCAAAACGTTACTCCTTATTCCGACCAAGGGCTTCAATAGGATTTGGGGACATACAGCGTGCAGATATGGTGTTTTCGTTTTGTTTCTGTGCCTTTTTGTCAGGGGCGGATCCAGGGGGGGCCGCGGGGGCCGCGGCCCCCCTCGCTGGTAAGGCGCCCCCTCGGCACTAAGGCATCCTCGGGGGCCGCCTCCATTCGCTCCACATTTGTATGCCTAACAGAAATACTGGCGCCCCGTGGTAATTCTGCTGCATGCAAATACCACATTTTGACAACCCGCCCTGTATCACTGGCGCCCCCATGGTGCATCATTGGTGCCCTTGTTTCACTCCACCGACGCCCCCAAGCCTCTTTCACCTCTTGACATCCCGGTATATACTACCGGCGCCCCACTCTCCACTACAAGCGCCCCCATCTTCTAAAAATCCGCTCTATATCACTGGCGCCTCCATGGTGCAGCATAGATGTCTCGTTTTTGCTCCAGCGGCGCCCCCACGCGTCACTGTGGGCGCCCCATCTTTGGAACCCCGCATGTACCACCGGCGCCCCCATTGGGCATCATTGGTGCCTTCGTTTCACTTCACCAGCGCCCCCCAAGCCTCATCGTGGGCTCTCCCACTTCTTGGCATCCCGCTATAAACTATTGGCGCCCCAATCCTCACTACGGGCGCCCCCACCTTCGGAAAATCCGCTCTATACCACTGGCGCCTCCATGGTGCAGCGTTGATGTCTCGTTTTTGCTCCAACGGCGCCCCCACGCGTCACTGTGGGCGCCCCACCTTTGGAACCCGCATGTACCACCGGCGCCCCCTTTGGGCATCATTTGTGTCTTCTGTGTACTTCACCGGCGCCCCACGCTTCACCGTGGGCGCCTCTGCTTTTTAGAGCCGATATTCACCATCGGCGCTCCCGTGGTACATCATTGGTGCCTTTTTGCTTAAATGGCGCCCCCATGTCTCACTGAGGAGGTCTTCACCTTTTACCAGCCTGTTTTATACCAGTGAGCCCCCACTCTCTCTTCCCACTCCCCACTACGGGCGCCACCACCTTCTAACAATCCACTCTATACCACTGGCGACTCCATGGTGCAGCATTGATGTCTCGTTTTTGCTCCAATGGCGCCCCCACGCGTCACTTTGGGTGCTCCATCTTTTGGAACCCCGCATGTACCACCGGTGCCCCCATTGGGCATCATTGGTGCCTTCGTTTCACTCCACTGGCGCCCCCAAGCCTTTTCCACCTCTTGACATCCCGCTATATACTACCGGCGCCCCACTCTTCACTACGGGCGCCCCCATCTTCTAAAAATCCACTCGATATCACTGGCGCCTCCATGGTGCAGCATTGATGTCTCGTTTTTGCTCCAACGGCACCCCCACGGGTCACTGTGGGCGCCCCATCTTTTTGAACCCCGCATGTACCACCGGTGCCCCAATTGGGCATCATTTATGTCTTTGTTTCACTCCACTGGCGCCCCCAAGCCTCATCGTGGGCTCTCCCACTTCTTGGCATCCCTCTATAAACTATTGGCGCCCCAATCCTCACTACGGACGCCCCCACCTTCGGAAAATCCGCTCTATACCACTGGCGCCTCCATGGTGCAGCATTGATGTCTCATTTTTAGCTCCAACGGCGCCCCCACACGTCACTGTGGGCGCCCCACCTTTGGAACCCTCATGTACCACTGGCGCCCCCATTGGGCATCATTGGTGTCTTCTGTGTACTTCACCGGCGCCCCACGCTTTACCGTGAGCGCCTCTGCTTTTTAGAGCCGATCTTCACCATTGGCGCCCCCGTGGTACATTATTGGTGCCTTTTTGCTCAAATGGCGCCCCCGTGCCTCACTGAGGGGTTTTCACCTTTAACCAGCCCGTTTTATACCAGTGAGCCCCCACTTTCTCTCCCCGCTATGTACTACTGGATCCCCACTCCCCACTACGGGCGCCCCCACCCTCTAACAAAATGCTCTATACCACTGTCGCCCCCCTCCCCTGGTGCATCATTGGTGCCTTCGCTTCACTCCACCGGCGCCCCCAAGCCTCATCGTGGGCTCTCCCACTTCTTGGCATCCCGCTATAAACTATTGGCGCCCCAATCCTCACTACGGGCGCCCCCAACCTTCGGAAAATCCGCTCTATACCACTGGCGCCTCCATGGTGCAGCATTGATGTCTCGTTTTTGCTCCAACGGCGCCCTCACGCGTCACTGTTGGCGCCCCATGTGTTGAAACGCCGCATCTACCACCGGCATCCCCATTGGGTATCATTGGTGTCTTCTGTGCACTCCAACGGCGCCCCCAAGCTTCACTGTGGGCGCCCCCTGCTTTTTGGACCCGCTCCTTACCTCTGGCTCCCCCATGGTGCATAATTGGTGCGTTTCTTTTCAATCTCAAACTGCGCCCCCATGCCCAATTGAGGGGGTCTTCACCTTTCAACAGCACCTCCTACACCACTCGAGCCCCACTCTTATGATGCATTATTGTTGTCTGCTTTTAGCTTTATGGGCGCCCTCCCCCGCCTCTTTCCACCATCTTTTGACACATCGGTCTGTATCACTGGCGCCCCCATAATGAATCATTGGTACCTGTGCTATGCTCCACCGGCGCCTTCATCTCCCGCCGTGGGCTCATCGGGAGCGCCCCCAAATTTCGACAAACTGCTCGGTCTGGTGGCCCCCATGGTACATATTGGTGCTTTTCTTTCGCTCCATTGGTGCCCCCACACTTCACTATAGGTGCTCACACATTTCTGCTGATTAGTTGATGCATCACTGGTATCTTACTTTTGGTCTACCGGCGCCCAGCACCCCCCTCTACCCCCCGCCACGCGGCACTATGGGCGCCCCATTTTTTGACAGCATGCCCTGTGCCTCCACCGCCTCCATGGTGCATGATGGGTGCCTATCGTTAGCTCCATGAACGCACCCCCCCTCCCAAACACATCCCTGCCAGAAACCTCATGCAGCTTCTCTTTACTTTGCATTTCTTGCATCCCAAACGTGGCCCGTTGTCTTACCAGCGCCTACCCTTGACAGCTCCCACAAATTTCACTGAATGCAAGTACCCCCGAGCTGTATCACCGGAAGCTCCAAACTTCAGCTTCGGTTTCTCCTTGATGACCAAATTGCGCTGTCAGCGCTCTTCCCATGCACCGTCTTCACCTCCCTGTTGCCCAACCAGTGCCCTATTCGTGTACCCCCTTCTACCCTGTTGTTACCCTACCAGTGTCCCTATGATGGATTATTTGCTCCCACAGACGCTCAACTGACGGTTCCACGCCTATGTACCGCAGGCGCCCCTTGCCTGCACCACCGGTATCCATAACTCCAGTCTCGGTATCGCCTCGGTGAAGTATCAGCGTCCCCTCGATGCACTATCATCATTACCATCCCTCGCCCCGAAAGCCCAAATAACTAACTGACTAACTCACCACACTTTCCCCGGCTATAGATCACCGGCGTCCCACAGGGTGTACCACTGTACCACACTGAACTTTTGGCACTCCCATGCTGCATCACCGCTGGACTCATTTATAAACCTAAGCACCCCCTCATATATCATGCCCCCGGGTCACTAATAGGCGTCACACTTCAACGTGAACCTCCCTCATCGATTTTTTGACGCCCTCTTCTTTATGGTTAGGCGCCCATATTTCACGATTGGCCGCCCTTTTTAGCTCTAGAGCGCCCAGCTGCAGCATGGACCACCCGTTCCTACCTTTGGCCGCCCTCTTCTTCATGATTGTTCTCCTGTTCTCCACTATTGGTCGCTCCTCTGCAGATCTAGGGCACCTCACTTCAATGTGGACCCCTCACTCACCTCCGGGCGCTCTAGCGCTTGGCGGACCTCTGCGACGTGGACCACCGTCATTTACCTACATGCGCTCTTAACTTTGTGACTGGGCTCCCCGTTTTCACAATTGACCCGCTTTTCAGCCCTAGGGTGCCCCACTGTAACATGGACTGCCCTCATCCATTTTTAGCCGCTCTCTTCTGTATGGTTGTGCGAACCTTCTCCACTGCTGGCCGGTCTTGTGCAGCCTTAGAGCACCCCACTTCACCGTGGACTACCCTCATCCATCTCTGGCCGCCCTCCGCTTTGTGGTTCAGAGCCCTTATATCATGATTGACCGTCCCTTTTAGCTCTAAAGTGGCCCACCGTAAAATTGATCGCCCTCGTCCACTTTTGACTGCCCTATAGTGCATGATTGCGACCCCATTTTCCACAATTGTCTGTTCTTTCTTAGCCTTGGGGCGCCCCACTTTTACGTGTACCGCCTTCAATTCGGATGTCCTCTACTTCGTGTTCGGGTGCCCCAATTTCACGATTAACCGCTCTTTTTCAGCCTTAGGGCATCCCACTGCAACATGGCACTCCCATGGCACATGGACAGCTCTCAGCTTTGAGTGGTAACAATTGCCCCGAGTTCTTTTAATGTTTGCTTTGGGTATCGATCGGTGTCACTTTGCTCCATCATGCCCATCCGATGTGTGGTCGTGTGCCCGTCCGATATGTAGTTGTGTTGTCTTTTGCGACAAGAACATGCTACGATGGAATACCTATAGGGGACTGGTAAAAATAATGTTTCTTGTGAAGCAAATTTTGAGCACATATACCAATATCCCTTAAATGTGTTTAAAAAACATTCCGGATCTACTGATTACCCTATACGCTGTTGACTTCGATCATTTACTTATTTTGCCGAGGTGTTTTTTTTTCGCAGTGCCACTAATGAAAGGCTGTGTCCAGACAGCAATGCGAAATTCCCACGTCATCTGTGTAAGAAAAACATTGAGAGCTCGGCAGGAGGCACCTGCAGAATTTCGGTTGCGTCCTCTCCCACAAGTTTGTAAACAGCAAAAAGTTTCGCCTTATGTATGATATTATGGATTTATCACTATCCG
Source organism: Lepas anatifera (assembly GCA_034440635.1). Taxonomy (NCBI): domain Eukaryota; kingdom Metazoa; phylum Arthropoda; class Thecostraca; family Lepadidae; genus Lepas; species Lepas anatifera. Next base: position 866,180 of record JAOTON010000842.1, on the reverse strand, counting down.
CTCTGCGCAGACAGGGTAAACTGCAACGACTGGTTCGCAAACTCTCCAAAGGCCGTCTCTGCGCAAAGTCTGCTTCAAAACGTAATCCAGGTAGAAGGTGCCCTGTTTCATTGTTGCTTGCTTAACTAGAGGCACTTTGTGAAATTCTGCCTTTTCTTGGCAACGTGTTTTTTTAATCGGCACTTTTTCAAATGGCATCAAAAATACGCAAAATTAGCATCACAAAGATCCATGATACCAAAGGTTGACCCCAAATGGTAGTCTGACCACCCCCGGAGACGTCGCTTCCCCTTATCGAAATCCTGGATCGTCCATGTACCCATCCCTCTCGGTTGTTGATCAGTGATAGATAAGCTCGGTCAGTGTCAGAGCCGCATGACGAAATTCATGGAGCGAAGCGGATTGCGATTTCTCCAGAGGCTCTTACACAATTGCAGAGCCCTGACATCAACTTTGATGTCAGGACTCTGTAATTGTGTAAGGTGATAGCCCGTTTACGCTAGACGCCCAAACCAAGGCCCCGAATCTAAATTCAATATAGTTTTTGAGAAATTTTGGAACAAATATTTTCAATTTTTCATTTTCCTCATTTTGATTTCTTAAGCGACGAACTTGAAATTTGCCTCCTTTTGAATAAGCGACAGAGGCCTCCTAAGATAAAAATTTCGAACTGGTCTGACAATAATTATTACGCCAAAACGCAGTGTTTCTGATACAAGTAAAAAAGCTATTGAAATTTGACGGCCGACTTATAAGCTCGAAATGTCAAGAGGCACGCTTCAGTTAGTTTAAAGACAGCCACCTGGAGGCAGCTAGGTGAATTTGATTGTGCTTAGGCATAGTTTCCAGTGGAAAACGTAAAATTCTGACTTAGTTTTTGCCATTCTGCCGGAGGACTGCATTTTTTCACATTTAATTCAAATCTTAATATCGCGTGGTCTAATGCGCCGATTTGACTTGTCATTTCAGATAATGAAAGAACATTGCTTACGCCTGATATCTGGAGATGGATATCGTGATTTTGAAATTCATTGTTTTCTACGTATAAACATAATTTTAGTAGAAAACCTTTTATTTTTAGCTTCTAGGTTTCGAGCACATGTCACTCACAAGCTCAGAATTGACATGGCTGAATAGGAAAATTAATTGCAGTCATTTCATTCATTCACGCTACGCACTTATCTCCGACGGCTTGAGTAATTCGTCCGAAAGGGTATTTCAAGGTGCTAATTTTCTCGGACCACCTTTGTTTCTCACCATGGTTTCAAGTCCTTAAAATCAATGGAAGTGGATTAAATTTGGCATGAAGCTAGCTTAGGATCCTAGCCCGACGATACAAGTATTTTCAGCCCAAAATAATGTTTGGTTCGTCTTCTAGAAGCACCTTTATATCGTGCTTTTTCTGGACGATTACAGCACCCGTCGCCAGCGTCCCGACATTGTCGGCTGATTGGTACCGGCCAGTGACCTCCTGACGGGTCACAGGTGTTGGGCTAGTGGGAGCTTGAATAGTGTGGCACGGGGTTATAGTGGTTAGAGGCCCTGTCTCTTGATCAGTGAGGCCCGGTTCGAATCTGGAGTGACCGCCTGCTCTTTATTAGTTATTTCAAAGAAACTAATGATAAAACTGACTTACAGGCTTATGAAGAGATACATTGAGAAGGAAATATGGTTTGCTTTTAGCACATTGTCATGCGGCTCTCCTGCGCCGGTGGGGCGTTAGCCCAGGTCGCAGACGGGGTTGGTCAGGTGCGATCTCTAACATCATCACCTTGGATAGGTTGAGTTTGCGGCCGGTTTGATAGAGCTGGAAAATGCCTTGGTGATCGGGGAAGGAAAGTTGATTGGGTGATGAAACTATAGTAGGGAGGAACAGAAACGCAGCAAAGGGGTGGGGCGGCTAGCGCAGTCGCATGGGAGGCACCCGAAGGGAAAAGATCGCGCGAAGGGCAGCCGGGCTACGTCAATCCATGACCAACCGTAAACCTCGGGGACCAGCATGACTTGCTGTTACAAGCGTGACACTCTGCGGCAAGCGACGCTCTATATGTGACCGTCAGGGTCCCCTAGGGGCAGAAGAACACTCTTTAATCAGGTGGGTCACCTGTTTTCAACAGTTTCAACAGGGCCCTCTGTGACAAGCATGACCAGCACATCATTCCGTGGTCGGCAGGGCCCAATGCAGTCAGAAGAGCCTTCTGTCTGCCACCGAGAATGCCCTCTGCGGCCAGCGGGGTATGCTGTGACAAGTAGGGCCCTCTACGGTCAGCAGGTCTTTTGGGACCAGGAGTCACCTCGTTATCAATAGGGCAATCTTAGGTCAACAGGGATCTCTGTAACTAACAGATCTTTCGGTCGCAGTCCGGGCCATGTCTTGCCAGCATGCTTTTTTTGTCGGACAGGGCGATACCCTCGGTGACCATAAAAGCACTCTGTATCGTAAATATATATTTGAACTGAACGCACAGTCTATAAAAAGGGTACTCCGGGCCCAACAGGTCTCTCCGTGACCAGTAAGGCCTGCCATATTCTTGTGGAAGGTCATGAGGTGACCTGATGTATAATCGGGAAGTCGCTGGGCCCCCTGCATCCAGGTGGGGAACCATCCATGACGGTCTTTGACTGCTGTGGGTGGGACTGGTGGGAACCTTAAATCCATTAGGATATAATTTGCCAGTTAGCGAACCCCTGGAGAAAGCCAGAAAGTGTACAAGTGTACACTGTGAACGACTTCGAGTTCACTTTGGTCAGTCGAGGGTCCTATGTCGCTGCCAGAGCACAGCGAAGACAGGACAACGGCCAAAATCTGGTTATAGCTAGTTATAGTTCCTGCAAAAATTCAGGTAGATGCCGCTGAAGGGAGATACAAACACATTTTTCCGAGTTGATCTCTGATGTGGAGTATCCCTAAACTGGGCCTTTGCTTGCCTTAGGGTCGCCAGGGGCCGTATCATGATGCCAAGAATACATAAGAATGGGCGCACGCACGTCGATATTTTATTCTGATTTCCAGCATGCGCCCGCACTGGGCAGGTGGGGCCAAATCAACATTGTGATCGTACAGCGCACCTTAGATCGGTATGCTGATATTCTGCGTAGGCTAGGTCGGTACCGGTCCCTTTGTACCCCGGGTACGCTTGTCCTACGTCGAGCGTGGCTACGCACGGAAGGAGGTCAAAGTACCACATTGAAATACGGCAAGTTGCTTGTCTCAGTCAAGTCTTCGGAGGGCATAATATTAGAATATAGCATTAGAAAGGTTTACAATAACTGGGTTCTTGAAGTAAGCCAAAGTCCATAAACTTAGGCCATAGATCCTTCGTGGCTGGCTAGCTCAGATTTAAGGGAACTGGGATCATTGCTCTGACCTAGTGGTTTATTAGACCCTTATGGCTACTTAAGGCCCTGTGTGCTAATGCAGACAGACGGGCCTATTCTAAATATTCGTTGGTCTTCTACAAACTGTTTAAGGCTTCTGAAGATAATTTTGATCACCGATTGGGGAGAAAATAGTCCCCATGCAGTCTCCCCGGGTCTCAAAGTGCCTTTACTAACCGTGGGTTCCAGTGCATCAATAAAATAAACGCCAAAGAGATACTTTCACTTTTTAGCACTGCTGAGATGTATTTTAGATACATTCAAAGCTATGATGTTTCCCAATTTTTTTAAAGAAGATATGAAACTAATTACCTCTGACCCCCGCCCCAGTGGCGGCTGTTTGAACACCCCCTCCGATTTTTCGGGCGGTAAGGAAAAAACGACGACGCGAAGCGCCGCCGTACTTGGCACGCCTTATTCTTGATTGATTCCGCAAGTTTTCCCAAAATTTTAAGCTTGGGTCATCTCAGGTCAGGTCATCAGTGCAGGTCAAGTAACCTTACCTCAAAACATGTTGAAGGTGGCATAAGTAGGAAATGGGTGAATGTATCGGATTGAAACTTATAACACATAATGGCCCCACCGAGTTCTCCAAAAATTTCCGGGATTTTTCATATCGATGACATAAGGTCAAATACGGGCCATGACCTCTCCATTGGAAATACAGAGGAATACAGAAAATGGACTGTATTTGTGTAGATAAAGGTGATAATACCTTCATATTCTCTAAATTGAAGTATCCTAGGACCCTTTTAGGTTCATGCTGCAATTTTTGGCCTGTGACCTCTGAGAGGTCATCCGAAGCTACTTAAGCAGTTTTCAGACTTAGGTCAATAACTTTGCATGAAACGATGATACATCTTTTATGTGTATACCATTGCGTTTGGATTGCTATTGCCAGTCGATTGATAGTCATATGGGCTATGCTAAGTTAAAAAGTGACCTTGACCTGACCTGGGGTCAGGTGATTTGTGTTTTGACCTAGTATGCTCATATTATACATCATTCGATTCGCCGTGACGAGAGAGAGCAAACAGTGCATACAAAATTATTCTAACTCAACGCTGTCAGACGCTAGAGTCCAACAGCTTTGCTCAAAATGCCAACTTCTTTGACCTGTCATGACCTCAATGTTGACCTGAGCCAAAAAGTGACTGATATAGTGTCTTCATGAATTTGTATGAGCTATCCACCAGGGTTCGCGTTTTTTCGCTATCCTGCATAGGGGCCGAGTTCGAGAGGAAGGTGTTCAAACACCCCCACCAGGGCGAAGGTGACTCGGAGGCCCACCGGGGTGCGGGTTAACTGATCCAGTTCGCAAAAATACTTTAAATGGATAAAGAACATAAAATTTGGCGCCCCCAGCCGGCCTAAAAATGGCGCCCGCTGGCCATGAAAGTGGCGCCCCCCAGCGCTGCGGCCCCCCTAGCGAAAAATCCTGGATCCGCCCCTGCTTTTTGTACGTTTTGGTACGTTTTTTGCAGCAGGTGACCCCGACTACAGCGCGAGTACACACATACATACACAGATTAAGCATCTAAGCCCGCAACAAACCCAAAATACCATGTAATTCCATCATAGCTCAGGCTAAAATTTCCTAACACCGTAGCCCATGAAAAATATCGTAGCGTAATCCCACAGCGGCGTCACCGACAAAAAGTGAGGAGGCCAGCCAAACTTCAACCTGATGCTGACAAGAAACTTACCACGGTAGAACCAAAAGCTTCTCGAATTTGGGCTCTTCGTTGCGCTCCGCACAGGCTGGTTATAAACATTTCGATTTGCTCCTATTTTGACTGAGATCAGTAAGTTTTGGGCAAAAAGTGAGGGGGACCAGGCCCCCTGCTCCCACCTTTCCGACGATAATGAGTAATTCTGTACCGCATTTTTGGCCTAAAAAGAACAGTAGCGTGGTGTAATTCCGTGGCATTGGCTAGCGCAGGCCACCTCTGCTCGTGACGCTGTTTCTCCACTCGCCGCCTGCAGAAACCGCGCTGTGACGTCACTCTCCACTCGCCGCCCGCAGAAGCCCCACTGTGACGTCACAGAGGATCTGGTCGTCTATCGTTTGGAAATTATTGAGAATGTCCGATTCATTTTACTGCCTTTCACCTCAGAAATTTGTCCGAAAATTGTGTTTCGAGAATTGTCAAGAAGATCTCAACTTCATTTTTATACACAGTTATTTTACTGAAAGAACAGCTCCCAAGCCTGATGTGAAACCTGCTGTCTAACTGCCCTAGTGCGCAAAGTACGGCATTTTCGACGAGATCTCGTCGGTGCGAGTGCCCTTGGAGACAGGAGCGAGTGGTGCGAATTTTATCAGCCTGGTGCGAATTTGCAAGAATGGTGCGAGGAAGTTGACACTGAAGACTAAAAAAATAATAATGACTGAATAGTTAGGAAGACACAGGAGGGGGCCTTATAAAAAGTCCTTAACTAACTAATAAGAGAGGAAGTATTGCATCGTGTGGGTAGGAATGTGTGCGTTTTTCTCCCTGATATATGGCAGGCTGGTGCGAATTTTTTAGGCTGGTGGTGCGATAATTTTGGATGGCTTTTGCGAATCGTCTGGCCTGCTGTCATACTTTGCAGACTGGTAACTGCCCATGAATGAAGAATGTTGGCGACGTTGATTCAGCGTTCCGAATCATCGGATGTGCACACCGCTGCCCGTGTTTACCTGAAGCGTATGGCCAGCTCCTTTGCTTCTCCCGCTTCGGAGACCATGTAGTAGTCGTCGACTTCCACGCCCATCACCGATTCCACCACTGCAAACGAGCTTCACTGTTCACTGGCCGGAGGTAAGGCGATGGCCAGGTGCCCAGCGCTCTGGACACCGACCACAGCGGATGCTGTATGCAATACGGTGATATGTGTCCAAAAATGTATGCAGTGCTTCGTAATGCTTGATTCAAGGGAGATTCGCAAAAAAATTATTGGCTAGATCACAAAAAGTTGTTTCAGAAATTTTATACTCATTTTTGCGAATTCGGCCTCCAAATGCCTTAAAATCGCTCCCAAAGTCAACATTTCTAGTCGACTTAGTGCAAATTCTCACTATCGATCAAATGAGCCTCGGCTATGACCATCAATTTATCTAAGAATTAGCTCCTGTCTGTGCTGAGTAGTGATGTAGAATCTCGAACTATCACAGAAAAAAATACTTGAAAAACAACATTCCAAAACCCTTTTGAAACAGAAATAGGTATAGGACTTTACAAAAACCACAATTGAGGAATCGAAGGCACAGGAATTATCATACCTGTGTCATGTGACGTATCTGACGCAAACATTTCGTCATCCTGGGAATTTTGATAAAACGACTGAAGACCCGAGGTACGAAACGATTGAAGACTTGAGTAATTATTTTATGCTCCATTTTTAGGGTAAACGGATTCATTTCGTAGTTTTTATGGGCTATGTAAAATTAATTCAAATACAAATACAGGAGAAAAAACATTTATATTGCAAAAACTATTGCTTTCAAAACATAAAGAATAGTTTTTGAAGACTAAGAGATGAAGAGCAGCTCCCAGCTTTTTACCAGTACCGTTAACATTTCAATAATAGTTGAGTGGTCTCAACAAAATTTCCGAAGATACAAAATAATTGGCAGTTTCGTAATAAATATTTTGTAAATAGCAAGAAATCACAATAAAACATGTTTCGGGTATCTCCCTTTAAGGAAAGATAGTCCTTTAGTGCCACGGACATCGTAGGCACGAGGAAAATGCGTAAAAGAAAATTCGAGTCGACTACTTCGGAGCCAAAACAATGCATTTCTAAAATGATTAACATCACGTATGCGGCCCAGCCGCATAATGCAACTTACTGACGACGGTAAAATTCGTAGGCGAAGAGCGGCCCTGGACGGGGTTCCATCCATAGATACTGAGTGAGTACACGCCCGTCTGGAATAAAAGGGTGAATATGAAAAAGCATCAGCTTCACGCATTTACTACGCACTGGTAAATCCTCTCGTCTCCTGAAACCCGCAGCACCTTGAACAGTTTGGTCCAACTTAAAATAATATTGCTTTCATTTTCTGGAAAAGGTTTTTTGTTTAAAGGATGTATTTTTATGACAGTATTTTTAAACCCCTTTATGGCATTGCAGAATTGACATCAAACAGCATAAATGTTTTGAAAGTGATACCCTACGGGAGCAGATGCACGCTAAAGAATAACTTGGGATCAAAAACATACAATGGACGATTGCCATACCATACCATCTGGTGACAAGCACACGAACCGCCGGGAACAGGATGTCGACAGGGTCGTTGGAGGTGTTGGTGAGGAAGGTGCCGTTGCTCAGCTCGGCGATATACATCAGCACCGTGCCCTGTGTCATGTTCATGAAGAAGGAGACGTTGCGGTCCAGTGGGAAGTTGTTGTACTCGGGACCGAAGCCGAAGGAGTACTCCGTGCCACCTACAAGTCGCGCGCAGATCACCGTTCGGACATGCGTCAGAACTATGTCAGAAATTGCATCAGTTAGTGCCTATCTTTTTAAATATCACAGGCATGTAAAAGAGAATCTTTCTTGCATAAGATATGGTATAAAGCTTATATAATTAGGTCATCATCATTTATGCCATGGTACATTTATTGTTTCTAAAAAGTCTCAGGCAACAAAGTAAATTACCTGGCTATTAAAAAGTCTTCAGCTTTACACTTGTCTTTCTTTAAAGCTAGATACTTTTCCAGAAAAAAACATCGCCAACAACAACAAACACGGTGCTCAGTATATTCACAAGAAGCTGCAGCACGTTTCTTGAACATCTCCATTTACCGATGGGCAGGAAGGGCATAAATCTGGCGTTGGAGGTGAGGTTCTTGATCTCGGCATACACGGGCGCCCGGTTTCTCAGAGTTGCGTTAGAGGCCAGGTTCCAGATGAATAGCTCGGCAATAAAGTCTCCCGCGGACCCGTAAGTCCTGGCCGGAAATAACACCAGTTTGTCATTTCTCTTCTTCAGGGGTTTCTGTCCATCTCTGGGATATCTATCACCTGTTTTTTAAAGTAAGATGAATGAAGATGCGTTCTGATTACCTGAACTATTGACATGCATATTTTGAAAAACAAATAAGAATCAAACGGTTTTAATATCCTTTCTCCCAATGAACCACAAAAATTGTATTGGCCAGTGGGAATGCGTGCCCACTGAAGAAACTGAATTCTGAAGGAATTCAACACCGTAACACGTAAAATACGTAACGAAATGGTAGATATTTGCAGAAAGGGAGATTCAGCTGCCTCTACTGCAGAAAGTAATTCAAAGACAAGCCAATTATTCCTATGATTGAGAATGCCCTAGTAAAATGCATTACGCGCAAGAACTTACCAAAGTATTGAAATCCGACAGAGTTACTTTGTATCAGGAACGTGTCAGTTCTGACAGCATATAGAGGTTAATCTGTGGTTCAGACGTTACCCAGTAGCAGCCTGCGTCTTCGTGGGCCCCACCAAAACAAGGAATCGCTCATCAGGAGAGCTAACCTGCTGCCTCGAGCGATAACCAACCTGTTGTAGGTGGCAGAGAAGCCACCGCGGCCCTCCTGCAGCTCGAAAGGTCCCTCTATGTAGTCGTCACCGAACTCCAGCTGGTAGAAGGCAGCCGAAGGCAGCTCCTGGCCAGCTGGGTAAGTGATGGTAAACTCGACGTCTCCTGCCAGAGGTCATACAATACAGCTCTTATCGGACCAACAGGAAAGGAGGTGAAACTTTACCTCTCCAAAAGGCTTGGAACATCCCATTCAAAAGGAGATTTATCCCCGGGGCAGCAGCGATCAGCGGTAATGTCCGTGTGCGCACGCAGCTGGGGCATTCCACGACATTTCACCACAGGTCTTACACCTCATATCTCCGACTTTCTTCCAATTTTGCCCATGGGGTTATCGGCAGCCCAGAACACGCCTGTGATATTTTGAGCTCGCTCGGTGCAACCGCTCAGGATTTATAGCTTCCGGGAATTGTATCCCTTGCCGCGCAGTAGTTTCTTCTACAGCCATTTTATCCAATTAGAAGAATGATAAAAGGTAAAATTGTATATAAAATTTTAAAATGCCAGGAGCAAATGAACACAGCGATGGAATTTTCAAAACATTATATTTCCATTGAAAAAGTGGTAATTTTTCAAAACTTTTTAGTAGTTTTGAAAATATGTTCTTCAGCGTCGATTTAAAACTGACCATAGCACGTAAAAAAGCACGTCTCAAAGTACTAGGATCACATATAAAAGCCGTGGGTATTGTCTTCTAGACATAAAAATTACCAAAATATACCATGGGTACGTGCCGTTAGCGCACCCCGCGCGGTGCGCATGGTACGTTTGCTTCCTCCTACATACTTTAGACACCGTGACATTGACCTGAAGGTAATTGCCGAGGGAACAAAGGGTTGTGCGTTGACAGGAGACCTTTGTTTCCAATTATTTCTGTAGCTTTTTACTCTTTATTTCACAGCTTGAAATTGCTGTCATAGAGCTCTAGTAATAGAGAAGAGTTCAACCAGTAAGTTGGTTAAAAATGTGTTCTTCTGAAAACTGACACTAGCACCTGAACAAAGACGTCTCAAAATAATGAGATCAAAACCTAAAACTGTGGAAATGAGTTTGCAAGCGCAAAATAACTCGCGTACGATAACTGTCCAATGGCCATACAGTTACCCACATGATTCGTGAAGCGCTTCAGCACGTTTCGTAAAGCAGTGTTTATAATTATTCAAGTGATTATATTACAGTTAAGCTTTTCCAAAGCGACGAAGGCTGGGTTTGTAGTTTTCCTTCCTCATGCCCTCGTGAGAAGGAAACATTTGAACCAATTCTAAAACATTTGCTGCTGTACCTCACTGTTCCCATGACGGCGGACTGTGACGTCAAATTGTAATTCTAAAACGATTGTAAAGTTGTTACAGCTTCCAAAATTTAGGTCTAATTTCACTTTGGGTTCGTTCCCAACACGCCTCAGGACACAAAGTTAAGTTTCGCCCTACTTGCAGCCAATGGCGGATCTAGCCGGTCGTTTTGGGAAGGGCAAACCAAAGTCGAAAAGCAAAAAAAGTCACGCAGTGAATAATTGCGCTTCAATATGACTTTCCGGTAGAATTTTGGCCATTTGAGGCGAGCAGCAAAAAAAACGTCACGGGGTGAAAAATATGGATTCAAGATACTTCTTCTCTATCCAAGGTCCAACATTTGCTCTAAACTTAACTAGTTCTGTTTGAAGTTGAGAGTTGCAGCACCAGAATCTCGCTTATAAACTAAAAAAGAGTCGGGGAAAAAGAAGTTTGATCGCTTTGCGGGAGGGGGAAAGCATAGTTTTCCCCGAGCTTTTCCGTTTGAAGGGGACAAATGCCTTATTGCCCCCCCCTGGATCCGCCACTGCTTGTAACTGTGCCTTTGGGTCTTGAGGTGGGAGGGCAAAAAGCAAGATACCTATTTGGCGTGACGTTTGAAACAATGACGTCTAAGCAGTTCAGTCCGCACTTTTCTTCAGTATCTCCAAAACAAACTGTATACTGCCACCAGGTCTGGGAAAATGCAATACACTTGGGAAGATGCAATATCCCAACATAAAAGTATATATCTGATAGTTTTACCTCTTTATGAAGAGGGGTTGTTAGTGTATTTCAATACCAAATATGATAAGCATCATTTTGCCGCTTCACGTGGCAAAAATTCGTAAGACTATAGTGGGAGCGCATAGAAAATAATCGCAGCCATTGTGAATCTGACCTGTCTGCAGTCTAGGAAAATTAGCTCAGCGGAGAAGTTTTGCCATTGTAGGCAATGCAAACCGAACTTTAACCCACATGATTAATTGCCCCTAAAGAATATGTTTTTAAACCAGATTTTACAGACTCAAAGATATATTCTGAAAGGTGAAAGGGCAGGATAAACACGAATGAAATATGCAGGCATTTCCCATCGTCCTTTTTTTAGTTTTCAATTCGTCAGGATGGGAGAAGGGCTTTTGTGCGTGAAATTTCGAGAGGGGATTAGATAATTGTGGTGGCCATGTGATCGAATGCTGAAATAGACCATGGCAGGAGTAATTTGTCACATAAATTGGAGCACTTGGAATAAAAAGTAAAACAGGTTCAACGTGCTTAAGTACGCTCTTGATAACTAATAACTTGTTTTCGTTTATTGGCAGTGATTTGCGCATTTAATGATCGCTAGTCATTACGGTATAATGCGTACTGTATTTCTCATGAGCAGCCATAATTAAAGACCATTTATAGTTCCACGTAATTAAAGCACGTTGCAACTAATTATTTCGATAGTTCCTTGGCTAATCCCGAATGTAGTCATTTTCTCACTCTGGAAACGACCAAGCCTTTCGATATCCGTTTTATGTCATCATCTAATACCTGGCGCTTTTAAAACGGTAAGTTATGTGTTCAAACAGAAGTAAAAAGACCATTCAGATTGATAAAACGGTTATATTTTGGCATTTATCATCTACTTATTCCATCAACCGTCGTCTTCAGGTCAAGTTCAGGGCGCATCATGTAAGGGAAGAGGTGAGCGTGGGCTGCGCATTGCGCAGGGTTCGCCAACGCCGCTTACCCATATTATACGCCACCGGCTTTTCATGCTTAAAAGTAAATACCCACAGCTTTTTTATCTTAACACTCTGAGATGTTTTATTTCACACTCTTGCGACGGTTCTCAAATACACGCTGAAGAACTCGTGTTTTAACTAGCTTACTGGTTGAACTCCTCATACCTAAACCGGCATGTCGCGAGCTTTAAGATCGTAATTCCAATCGCTGAAACAAAGAGGAAAAACTACAGAAATGAGTGGAAACAAAAGTCTTCTTTCAACGCACAGCCCGTTTCTCCATCGGCATTGATCTTCAGGTCAATGTCATGGCATCTAAGGTATGTAGGATGAAGCAAACGTGTCATGCGCACCGAGCGGAGCAGTTTTTTCAATGTCTAGAAGAAAATACCAACGGATTTTATCTGTGATCTGGATACTTTGAGACGTGTTCTTTTACGTGCTATGGTCAGTTTTCAAATTGACGCTGAAGAACATATTCCCGAAATTATTAAAAAAGAATAACTACAACTTTTTTCATTCAAAGTCAAATGTTAACAAATTTCCACCGGTGTGTTCATTGGCTTATTCCAAATATTTTGATATATATATATATATATATATATATATATATATATATATATATATATATATAATTTTACCATTTTGTCATTATTCTAATTGGATAAAATAGCTGTAGAAGAAACTGCTGCGCCGGCAAAGGGTACAATTTCCGGAGGCTGAACCGTTGTACCTTTAGCCCTGAACCTTGGCCCTGAACCCTGAACCTTAGCCCTTGTTTGCTTTTAGCCCTGAACCGTTGTACCTAGCGAGCTAAAAACGTCACAGGCGTGTTCTGGGCTGCCGATAACCTCATGGACAAAGTTTAAAGGAAATCGAAGACATGAGGGTGTAAAATCGACCATCGAGTGTGCTGAAATGTCGTGGAATGCCCCAGAGCTAATGCTGCTCCGCCGTGCGTTCCAGTACGGCGGTGCAGCATACCTCCGACGCCTGGGTTACCCACTCCACAGCCTGCTCGGGACATACCTGTACCTAGTCAGATTGTCTATTTTTAGGGACAATAAAGCACCCGGTACAATATTTTCCAGTATCTTGGGCTCCTTCAGGAGCTCATGGAGCCCGACATCCTCACATTCGTGGGTATACTATGGTCCACGCCATCATACCATCGACAAAGTTGTGCACCTAATGTTCCTCAGCTCTGAGGAACATTAGGTGCAACTACACCATACTTCACTGGAAATATTAACACTTTCTGCGCTCTTCCTGCGGCTGCAGACGATACCTGCGTTTAATATGCGTTGTTTAATGAAGGTAAAAACATCTTATCAGGCACAAACTGTGATGTCATGCGATTAAGAACCGCCTAAAGACATGTGCTGTTCGCAAACTAAAGGACATCAATCAAGAGATGGACCCCGAGGGAGGCAGGGCGGAGGTCACCCCCTCCCCTCCTCGACCTATTGACTCATTTGGCACCCCTTGGGACCGCCCCGGTACCGCCTAAAATCCCCCAGGGTGTAAAAGCATTGCCACCCCCACGCCGTTGCACTATGGTGGCCCTCAGATGGCTCGCACCGCAAGAATTGGTACCGCTTCCACATCTAAATGGCGCCACTTGACCAAAGTGCTTCCTCCCGTCAGACATCCTGAGTCTACCTGTGCACCAAACTCGTATATTAACACCCACGGAGGGCGGCACACGATGGAGGGGCCGGAGGCCCCCTAAGATCTCGGAAACAAGAGGTGTGAAAAACCACGGCAGGTGGGTGGGGCATGGTGATCTACATGATGATCAATTTCATTGACCTAGGTCAATATCTTCAAGGTCAAACGAGGTCTTAAAGGTCAAATATGGCCATGCTGGGGATCGATTGGTAAATGCTGTAATTCTGCGGGAAAATGGCGGGAATAAGCTAAAGGCGGATAAGGTTCATAGAAAAAGGTCTCAAAAGGCTTCCCACAACTTTGGGTCAAGGTCATCAAGGTGATTGACCTTAAGGTCACAATAAGTATACTACTTATAATGTGCACTTCGACTAACACTAAGCCACTGTTGGGGAAATGAGGATTGACCTTGCAAATGACCTGACCGACCTGACCTGACCTACCTACCTTGTATGGGGTACCCTATCGATGACGTCATACATAATATATGTCAGACCAGGTAACGTCATTCAGCCGGACGCACAGTGGTCAGTGACCTGAAAGTGCAGATATGACCACCGTGACCTGACCGACCACTTCAGAAGTGACCTGACATATAATCCCGGTTAATGGAGTTACGACGTCACCACTCGGTTTCCAATGCAAGCTAACTGGTCCGACCGCCATTACGGCGATCTCAAAATGCAGGTCGACTTAAAGCCTATAAGTCAAAAATTTTCGACCGATTTTCAAAAGTCTCACCAATCACGCGCTATTAAATTCTGTTAAATGTGGCCAAGTATCGTTTTGGCGACGCACGGTTCTCCAGCCACCTTGGAAAAACAGGTGTGGGGCCTCCGAGGCCCCCTCCAGTGCGCGTGTTAAAAAGACAATAATTTGACAGGTTAAGGAGAATATGAGAACAGGAAATGTTCACAAATGTCTTCCGATGAGAGAATAACCTGAGGTGATTAAGTCGAAACAACCTAAACGATTCGAATGACAAAGATCACAACTGTATAAACGTCTATGAATGCTGCAGACAGCGCCAAAATAGACTGAGTCGATGTGTGTGTTTTGTCCTCACCAGGGATGGGCCAGAGCACGGGCGCCGTGTCGACCATCAGCCAGAGCTCGGGCAGTACCGGGTGTTGGCAGAGCAGCTCGTGGCTGAAGAGGAACGAGCCCCACAGGTTCTGCACCGTCACCAGCACTGGGTACACGCCCACCGCGCTGTACTGCTTCGTCTCCGTTATCGTCTGCTGGTCTAACTCGCCTGGAAACATTTCCCACAGCACTCAGGGTGGGTCGGAGAACACTGCGGGGTCGGAGTTAGGGGCTTGGGTCGGAGTTAAGGTCGGAGTTCACTGTAGCTACCGTGAAAAGGACAAATGTCGAAAACACCTTTCATCCACTACAAAAAGCGTACTATTTTCACACGTTCTCATCATTTGTACTTAAACAATTCCTAGAAGTTCATTGCAGTTTTATCCAACAAACGCCATGAACGTAATGCAGCGGCAGGGCTGTTTCTATTCTCCAAGTCTGACATGTTTTCTTATTTCTCTCCAGGCCAGGGGTGTGGATTTATATCTTTTTGGGGTGCCCGGGCACCCCCAAAAGTAACGCTGAAGTAGTGTTGAAATAACCTTTCTTGATTGTTTTTCCTCTTAAGGATTTTTAATTGGTTTTGTGCTCTTCAACAGGCCTGTGAGGAGGCGCAAACACACTTAATATTTTTCTATCGTTTTCATTCTGGTGGTTACTGACATTGTTTTAAATTTTGCCACCCCCAATAGATTAAAACCACGCCCCTGCTCCGGGCGTTCGATACGCCGCACAGTTTTGACAGACATGGTAGCGTCCAAAGGCCACAACACTGGGCACCTGGGTGATGTTGCGGCGCGGTGGTGCCGTCGCCCCACTGGTAGCTGACGCTGATGTTGGATCCGGACATCACAGCCAGCGACACGGTGAGGCTGCCACCCACCACCACGTGGGGCGGGTCAAACGACGCGCCCACCTCTTGCCAAATGATCGGAAGCTGAGAAGTGAGGCTTTTAGCTGGCAGCAGCCAAAAGAATGGCGCCACGGCACACGCAATCATCGGTTTGTACAAATATTTCCCGTTGCATATAAGTATCCAGGAAGGGAAAAAGTCAGGGATTCGGTTTTGGCTCTGCGACTTTGGCCATTTTCCTTAGGGAAATACAACGACAAGCCCTCTCCTCCCCCTCCTCCAATCAAGCATAGGCAAAACGGTAAACTGTCGCTTCCCACATTCAACCACCCCAACGATGTGAATAGCGGCACCCCAGCCAGCTCGCAACGAGGAATTCGACGCTCCCGGAGCGCAACCACTTAAAAACTAGAGCTCCTTAGGTCTAAACCTCCTTCGTTTGGCAGAAAAAAACGGCCCAGACCCCCCTCCCCCCAGCACAACCCTCGGATCCGCGAGAGGTTGATTGTCACGTGTATCTACGTAGATACCACACACACTATACCCTATACAGGCGATCTCGCTGTCGCTGGCTGACCTGCACGTTGACGTTGTTCTCGGTGCGGGCGGAGGCGACCACGCCCACTGCGGAGCTGGAGAGCTGGGCAGAGAAGGCGTAACACCCCACGACGTCGTAGGTGTGGTTGACCGTGATACGAACGGGGTCGGAGAGGACGCCGCGGAGGAAGGAGCGGCGTCCGGTGGGCCCAGCTGTCTGCGCCGGTACCGCACGATCCTCACTGGCACCCCAGTCGGACGGCGTGAGGTACCTCTCTGCCGAGGGTGAGGTGGCGCCTGAATCGTCACGTGTGTACTGAGCAGAGTTGTGCGACTCACGAGTCGGAGTCGGAGTTTAACTCAAATTCCGACTCGTTCGACTCAGAGTTGAGTTGAGTTGAGTCGAAAAAATTAGACAGGTGAGTTGAGTTGAGTTGAGTCGGTTCACACCACGTCAATGAGTTGAGTTGAGTTGAGTTGTGAAGACAGCGAGTCAAATGAGTTGACAATCAAAGTTGACTCAGTATGCAAATATGTTGAATAAGTTTGAATTTGCCCACCTTTTGGAAACCTCCTTTGAATACATTTTCCTCCAGTGTTTTAATTGATACCGTACACGTTTAGTACACAAATTTTCAATCAAAGTTTTAATTTCTCAATATATCAAATTAATTATACGGTTCAATTGCTATTTAAACGTCCATTGGTCGAAGAAATCCATGCACCAATAATACATGTACTAAAAATTAAACAGGCTCCATCTCTGGCCTTGTCTAAACATTTAAGAGGTAGAATGCCCAAATCATTAAAATATCTAAAAAATCCTCATCATCAATGTACTCCTCAACCACCACCACATACACTCAAACGTTCCACCACCACTCCAATATAAAAAATAACCACAGGCAAGAGGTGCGCCATGCTGTCTTGAAAACAAATCTAGTCAAGGATAGGTTCATGCTAAATACTCAGGCAAAAAACCTTTCAGGGCAAAAATGAAGTCACGGATAATTAACAAATATGTGATTATTTCAAACCATAGAAAGTGTTGAAATTTTTCTTTGTCTTAAATGCGCCGTCTCCAGCTACTCTTAACCTATTAAAAGCAGTTCTTACTGTTAGCACAGAAACGTCTGGACTCTGATTTGACAAAACATTGAAATACTATTATTGCGCGAATCAGACAAATTATTTCTTGCTACTGGTTGTGTCTGATCGTCGTCCGTATTTTATTTGGAAAGCCGTATACATTGGCAATTATCAAACTGCTCCCATTTTGAAGTGTGATAGGTAGGTGGTACGTGCTTGCTGTATTGAGAAGGTTTTCAAGCTGAAAATTGTATTGGGTTTAAAAATATCTATGTATTTAATGCAACACGACGATAAAATTTCCATTTCTATTGTCCTATGTCATATGTTGATATGGTATACTATTTCCTAGGTTTTGCTGTAGTTCTTAGAATTTGCAATTGCAACTATGTACTCTAGTAATTATAGCTTAGATTTTGGTTCAGCTCATAGCATAGGAATGTTTCATTTAGTATAATTATCTAGCATCGTTCTTTAACAGAAACAAAAAAGCATTACCCTTATCATTCCTGAAAATACAGTTTAGATCATGTTTTTTTAGCTTGGACCTTTTTCTGATAGTATGGAGGTGCAATTATTTCCCTATTTGGTTGTAACCTTAGCCCATTTGAGTTCCTTTCCATTCCATGCACCTGGTTAAACATGCAAGGCTTCTTTCAGAAATCATTGCAACATGGTGTGGCAGCTTTACCTGGCAGTGGCAGTCTGGAAGAATAAAAAAATATCCATGGCTCCTGGCTATAATTAATTTTCAATGTTTCAATTAGTTTATCTACCATACATTAATCTTCATTATCCTGTGAGACTTTCTGTACAGCTTGTCTTTTAGTGGTTTATTAATTTGTTATTATTTATCATTTATTTATATATTTTGAAACTGAGTCGAAGTTTGAGTTGAGTTGAGTCGTGAGTTGAGTCGGAGTTGAGTCGGGGTGATTTAGCATTGAGTCAGAGTTGAGTCGGCCCACTGAACTCTTGACAATGAGTTGAGTCAGAGTTGAGTCGACCACTCTCAGCACATGAGTTGAGTTGAGCCGACTCAAGAAAATTCTGAAATGCACAACTCTGGTACTGAGTTATTTGCAAATTTGTGCTGTTGAACTTTGATATGGTCTGGAGCAGCCGATTACTTTATATTAATCAAATGTCTGATTTGTTAAAAAAGAGGAAGCAAAATGTTCACGAATTGACCAAAATATTAACGTCTTTGTCCCTGATTTCACATTACTTACCCTGACGTCAATTGTTGTCGGAAGTTATATTTATATTTCCCAGTTGTATAAAAGAAAACAAAGTCAATTCGAGATTTCTGAGGTCATTCCAAGGCATCAATAAAGCGATATATCATTAGAAGAATTGCCCCTCTAGACTACCTCGACCAAGCGGCGACGAAGCCAGGCTGGCGCCGCCAACACGGTAACCGATGACGTCACCGCGGCGCATGGTCAGGCTGGTGGCCAGGTGGATGAAGTTGTACCCTTCGCTGACCGTGACATCAATGTTTTCGGCGACAGAGTAGACGGCTGGGGTGATATCATTGTCCCGTCCACACACCTGATAGCGAGAGAAGATTCAGGGGCCTGGTGGAGCACTCAGGGCATCGCACCAACAGGACCGTGGCAGTCCTATGCTGGCATTTTCACGTTTTCCGATGCCAGGTGCCGCTTTCTGTTGTTGATGAACTTTGATAAAACCGTTATCTAGATTTTGAACACTAATGCCAATTTTGTTTGAAATTTTGTTTGCAGTGGAATTTTGTTCGAAAGCCAAACTTAGCTTGTCGTCACTGTCATCGAGAAAATTCGAATAATCACATCCTCAAAAGGACTTATATTTCACCATTTGGGACTCTGTGGAATTAGAAAAATAATATCGGAAATTCACAAAAGACCAGATTAAAAAAAACGCCACGGGTAAGTTATTATCGACTTATATACTGAAAAACGGGCCAGCTCAACAGGGTGAAAGCTAGACAAATTATTATACAATAATATTTGTGTGTGAAATGGACAAAATGTGTTGCCATCCTAGATCTATATTTGACATATGTAGGAGAACAGATCCCTCAACACCGTTCCGTGGCCCTCGCCAATGCTGACCTACCTGACTCTGCCTGGAGTCCTGCTGTACCATCCACGGGTCGCCTGTTCCGCACCCCTCCGCCCCTGAACTCTCCTGTTCTGGCCGCATTATCACCACTCGCAGCGTCCCGGCGCTCTTCGCGAACGCTTCCACAGCTATCAGCTCCGCCTCTCTCCGGACCGAGGACCAGGGAATATACACCAGCGAAGCCGCCTGCCGACTTTTACTATCAGATGGCGCAGATGGGGGCGAGCTCGTGGCACTCGTGGTAGGATCGAGGCTGCTGGACGGCGGCGTTACCATGCTAGATGCACTGCTGGTCTCGTTACCTTCCGAGGGGATAGTGGAGGAAGCGTTAAGATGTTCTTCCAGAGAATGGTTTCCAGCAGCAGCGACAAGAAACGTTACGTCAGCATCGAAGATGTCGGTGTCAGATGGAGCAGAGCCGTTCCCGCTCTGCAGCAAGACATCGTTTCCAGCTGTATCGTCTGATCGACAAGTAGAAGGGCTGGTTTGAGATCGGAGAGCGTACCGCGACGAAAGCAGGAATTTGGTCGGCCCGCTTTTTGTTGCAGAGGTGGCTCTGAAAGGTGATGGCGTTCCAATCGAGAGAATAGCAGGATCTGAAAACAGATGAATGTAAAAACATCACAAAAACAGGCTTGATGTGAGGCAAAGACCATCTGTAACTTTACCTTAGCAATATATATCGGACTACCCGCTGGTTTTCCCCACCCCGAAGTCGGCGGTGTATGTAGTTAGCAACAAAAAACCTTCAGAATCTGCCATGGCAACAACTTGATAACTTCTGAGCGCAAAAACAATAGCCGGTGAAGTTATCTAACCGATAAGTGAGGCATTGTCAGCCAATACACAGCAGTTGTGTTGCAACAGAACGTATAGAGCCAAGTATTGTATTTAAATCCTAAATGATACTGATTCCAGGAGCGATCCGGTCAGACGATCAGGTAGTGTATAAAATGGCAATAAGTCAGACCATCGTAAAAACAGCATTACTCGACCAGTTTAGAAACACAATTGTTCTCTTGATCGTTTCCACTCGGGCCATGAAGCATGTTTCTGGTATGTCCGTGCCTACCGGGCAGTGTGTATATCTCCGGCGGGCCTCCGTCGCCCCTGCTGAGCTCCAGGACTTGGTCGGAGCCCCAGAGGATGGTAATGGTGCAGTTGAAGGCCTGACCAGGCTCCACCACCATCGGACACTCAACAGCGGGACTGCGCGGCGAGGCCCGGACACTCTTCTTCACAGACTTAAACACAGGCTGAGGACAGGGTCACAGCTGTCACCAAGCCAGCATTCTGTGGTGTCAAACTACGTATATTGTTTTCGATGCTAAAATGGTCAGTTTGAATAAGTTTCGAAGCTGGCGCATCCTCCAACCCCGGTATGGTTGTGAATCAGTTTATTGACCTTTAACGGTAAGGTGGCCAACACGGTATTTGACTGAACGACTTAGAGTAGGTAGTTACATCGCACAAGCAGACGTCAAATCCTTATATACCATCTACAAAACCTAGCATTAAAGTGGAAGACAGCTCAAAAGAAAAGAATTGATCATAAAAATGGATTGGTCGTACCTGTCCTGCTTCCGAAAGGTCAGAGAATTTGACAGTGACCGCATAGTCTCCAGGGGTCTGGAACCGACTGGCAGCTGGCGTGTCGGCCGAGGGCAGGGAGAGGCCAGTGCCGGTGTCATAACTGTCGAACATGTGTCCGTTAGCAGCCTGCAAGCATGCAGGAAAAGAGCTGCATCTGATATACGACAGATCAGTTGTCCTATTGCTGCTGGAACCCAGTTGGTAGAGCGTTGGGTTCTGACCTGCAGGTCTGAACCCAGGCAATGGTGGTGTACGACTGTCTGAGGTCACTTTCCCTGAGACGCTGTGGCATTCAACACTTGCCCTCCATAGGTCGGCCGGCAACTGGCCCAAAAGAGGGTAACCCAATCGGGGAGGCTGCCACTATTTGTTTCGTGAATGTGAGACGTGAAGCCCCGGCTTTGAGAATGACGCAACATTTACGGCATTGCTGGTTGGGCTGCCGAGGTTAAATCTCTGAAACACCCTCTTGGTAACTTCACTATGATGCCAATCCCAAATGCTGACCGCAGGGGCGTCGCCACCGGGGGGCCCAGGGGGGCCTGGCTCCCCAATTTTTGGTAAAAAATTTCCTGATCTCAGTCAAAATGGGAGAAAACCAGACATTCTTTTAAGCAGCCGCTGCAGAAAGCAACGAGAGGCCCAAATTCGAACAGTATTTGGTCATTACGTGGATTTTTTTGTAGGCGTCAGTTTGAAGTTTGGCTGCCCCTCCCCCCCACTTCTTTTCCGGTGGCGACGCTTATGGCTGACCGTGCAATGACTTGGTAAAGACTTATTTACTTGATTACCTTGCTAACGCCGTGGAATTTTTACATAAATTCACGCATAAAACCAGTCCGCCACGTCGCTATGTCGCGACGACCCCGCCTCAGTTCACAGCTGCACCGGCCGTGGGCGGGCACGCCCCCCTCCCCCGACTCCACATACGGCTGGCCGCCGACGATGATGATGATGGATGGTTAAGCCATGTAGCTTAAAGGATCAAGGGTGTCCTGCCACCAACTCTGAACTCCCATGTGCCGCCCAGCGTCACTTAAATCCCGCAGCGGGCTGACCAGTCAGCGCCCGAGGCACCACCGTGTAAGGGGGGGACGCCTCGACTTCAGTCGAGCATCGACTTTTTCACCAATCCCATATAAACTATGTCTACTGGTTTTTTTGACATGTGGTCATCATCATCATCATCATCATTATAATTATTAGTATTAGTATTATGTGGATGCCAGAACCAGCCTGGAGCTTCATTGCACAACAACATAAGGAATTCCAGCGTTAATCAGTTTTCCACCGGAAGCGAGCTGTTGAGCTGTTCGTATTCGTCTTTTCAATACGAACAGCTCAACGTTGCTAAAGCGATTACAGACCAATAGGAAGCGAGAGCAATATCAGTTCAACCAGGGGCGTAGCCAGGATTTCGCTCAGGGAGGGGCGGCGCTTCGAAAAGGGCCCCTGCGACAGTGCCAAAAGGGCCCTGATGGGTAAAAAGGGCCCTGCTTGTTACAGAATAGAGTGCTGAAGGGGGGCTTAAGAGGGGCCTGTCTGGTATAAAATGCCAAATTTGGCCACAGAGCATAGTGCAGGCGAGCCGCGCGCAGCGCGGCTCGTGTCCTCAGGGGCCCTTCGGGCCCTCAGGGGAGGGGGCGGCTGTTCCTGCCGTACCCCCTTGGCTACGCCCCTGAGTTCAACATATCGTATTAAATGACCGAGTATTTGCCATTACCTGAACCAGACGTGTGCCGCGTCGGGCAGCTGGGGCGTCAGGAACAGGTCTGCACCGGTGGGTATCGGTCCTGCTGGGGACACCGCCACCACCGCTGAAGGGGCTGCGATCTCCTGGGGGAAATGGCTGGATTCAGCGGCTGGCGCTGCTAGTTTACTTCCTATGATAAGAACTGTCCAACTGATCAGGCAATAACTATTCAAAATTCAGAAAACAAGGAGGATAGCCCGGACATGCGCCTTTCCAAAATGCGGAATTTAGTCTCAGCGTCAGACACCAGTGAATGACTGAAATTTTGTACATATTTATTGTTCTCATGATTCACAGCTACATAAAAATGTATGTATGGTACACCTGGATAATAGTTTAATGGATTGGCTTTTTCAAAGCCATGGTCAAGTTTCAAAATTTTCAAAATTGCAGCTCTGCACCAGCTGGTTTAAGCCACACGGAAGACATGTTTACCGTGCCGGGCTACAGACAAATGTTACACCTGCGCTTACAATGGCCTTGACCGGATAGTCCGGGCCATTTCACGGCATCCAATATGACGTATTGATGTGTCGTTAAACCAACACAAACAAAATTATTCACAATTTGATATATTCTGCTTATCAATCTTATGATAAGTTTGTGATGTCACTTGTGTCTGTCTGTATTGAAAAGATAGGCACGACCGCGTATATATCCCGGTACCGCCTGGGTCTTTTCGCACCCACCACCGCCTGAGGGGAGGGTTCGATCGGACCCTTACGACCTCGGAAACCGGAGACGATACGAAAAAAATTGAAACGGCGCTTCTACTCACTTCTCTCTCAAATCGAGTTTGAACCATATCCGTTGACCCGTGGCGTCACAGAAAGCCAAAATGGGTCAAATTTTGACCCTTTTAGAAATTCCCCTGCTAACTTGTGAACCATGAGACCTAGAACAAAGCCAAAGGTATCAATGTGTTCGCCTTGACTGAAGGATTCGAATGACATGTATAAGAACTTTAAAAGTTCAATTCATGACCTTGACCTCAGGCCAAGGTCAGATAATGACCTTTCAGCGCCATGTTGCACACCATTCGAATCCTGGGTCATGCTCGTCACAATAACACAAAATGTATTGCTGTATCCTATCTCGTTCAAAAGTTATTGACACAAACAAGTTCGAAAACCATGACCTTTGGTGACCTCTGGCGACCTTGTTATTGACCTTACCTCAAAATGGATGGCAGAATAAAAACTTTCGAATGATGTTTAGAAACTTGATCTAGCTCTTCTGGAAGATGAATTACACCCTGGTTTTGACAGACTCATTTTAGAAGGTCATAATCGCCTTGCATGGTTTTGAAATGACGCATAATTCGTTGACCTGACCTGACCTGATGCCAATTTTTGGCCATAAGTCGTAAAAATTATCATCATACAAGTGTGCAAAGTGACACGCCTCTCATTCAAATCGGCTTGGAATCATTTTTCTAAAAAACCAAGGGGGTCCGATCGGACCCCCAGGCGGTGAAGGGATATGTTACGGTATATACTGACAATAGAGGCCCTGTTCCAGCTGTCAGCACAGTTTTGTCAGCAGGACCTCTAACCTCTCCTCCAGAAAAGTAACATCAGCGCCATAATCGCCTCTTTGCTTGTGGTAAGCAAAGGAACTTAATCCTTTATACCATTAAAAATATTAGGCTGCCACTTCGTGCACTTACTATTTTCATCAGCCAAACAGCAGGCCATCAGCCCGTAAAACCTCTAGAACCAAGTTCCCGGGGAGAGGCTACAATCCTGTGACGTAGGCGCAATGCGGCCCGCTGATTGGTGCTGACAAAACTGTGCTGACAGCTGAACAGGGCTGAGGTTTGACTGGTCAAGGAGCACTCTGTGCCAACAGGCCAGGTTGTGCCAATATAGACTGAGTTGCCACGATAAGATGATAGACTAAGACAGGATAATATCAGATAATGGATACTATAAGATAATAGATCATATATGATAGCAAACTGGACAGGCAAGATGTTTTTAGTACTATTAGTTGCTGGATGCTTGATCTCACACAGTAAAGAAAAGATGCACAGTGACGAAGGTATAGTTGAGAAATGGCAAATGTTACTGGACCCTTCTGGATACTGACCCATCCAGCGGTGGAGAAGACGAAGACATATCGCCTGCCCCGGGCGCTGCAGGCTTCAAAGTCGTCTCCGTACACTTGTCTCAGCCCTGGTTTGGAAAGTAGCAGCATGATGGACACGGAATCGCCCGCATTTCAGTAGATGTTTGTCTGCCATATAGCATATTTGCCTGCTTGCACATTTTCTACTTAAATTGGTTCAACTCATCTTGAGATGAGTTCTTCAAAACTAAAGCAAGCCCTCAACTGACAAAATACTTTACCAGGCTTCCAAGTGTATCTAACATGTATATAAATATATACATTCATGATTCATGCACATGGAGCCCACGAAGACTTACTCAAAACATTGGCGCAGAAGCAGAACCAGTCGGCCTTGACGCCGGCGTAGTGGTAGCCCAGTGTCTTGCAGCGATAAATGCAGGCGCGGGCCGGCGACCGCCGGTTGAAATTTCCTGCAGATACTGCAAGAAAAAGGCGGGTGCCGTACAGTGCAAGTCATAGAAACGGTGAAACGGGTATCATGGTTATCGCTTCTTGAGGACGAGGTATAAAACATTTTATAAAGAGGTATCTAAATCAATTTCAGCCGTTCTTCTCCACCCTAACCATGCTACATAGGACTGCCACTAGCTGTTTAGGATCACTAAGATCATATGCCTTTTAATATTTCGCGACCCGTCCAACTAACCTGGAAATATCAAAGACGTGGTTCTGTTACAAGAAGGCATTCAAATGGATGCCAATTGCACATTTAGAAGTTGCGTCCCCCGGCCGGCCAAACTACCAAAGTGCAGCGGTGGACGGCAGTGACAGCATGCAACAGTCCAAAGTTGGTGCAGGCATGGGTGACGAGTTTCTTCAATGTGGCACTACCAAGCCATGATCATGGATTACTTCACTTAACAGCCAAATGCGTCGGCTCAATCATTGATGATGAATTATTATTAAATGAACAGGGGCGGATCCAGGAATTTTCGCTAGGGGGGGCCGCAGCGCTGGGGGGGCCACCTTCATGGCCAGGAGGTGCCATTTTTAGGCCGGCTGGGGGCGCCAAATTCTATGTTCTTTACCATTTAAAGTATTGTTTTTGCGAACTGAATCAGTTAACCCGCGCCTCGGTGTGCCTCCGAGTCACCTTCGCCCTGGTGGGGGTGTTTGAACACCCCCTCTCGAACTCGGCTCCTATGAAGGATAGCGAAAAAACGCGAAAGACAGCTCCCAGTAATGTTTCTCGTGCTGAAAGAGGGGTGGTTTTATCGGACGGTAGGCCCAGCTCGCCTAACTGATGCCCAGGATCAACAGCAAGCAGGACCTCCTCGGAATCACAAAATTCGCTATCAAATAGATGGAACTTGCAATTAATCGGAAACCGTATTTTAGGCCCCGAAATACAACCAGACTTATTGTAACCATCCTTTGCCTGAATCAATCCTTACTGATCTGAAGAAGGAGCCCGTAATTACCTAAATAGTGGTTCTCGTTTGTGTCACGAAATAGGTGATTCAGAGCTAACTAGGCATAGAGAAGTGTGGTCTTTTGATATTAAGGCACTCTCGGTGTTTTCTAAATATTGTTTCCTGTTTTTTAAATGCGCTGATGGATCGCTGCTCAGAAATTGGAAGAATAAATGATAAAAAAGCCATAGTGTCTCACCGACAAAGTCCGGGGCAAGCTCGTCGAACTCCTCGAAGCAGCCAAATCGGAATGACGTCATCGGCTCCGGTATTACTTGCTTTCCTGCAAGTCATACAGCATCGTCAAACCTAGGCATAGCCTGCAGCCATCGTCAAACCTCAAATAAAGCAGAGGTTTCAGCCCGACGCATAGGTACCAAAATGGCGCTCTTTTAACCATATGGTGCCAGCTCCCAAATTGCCTGCCTCCCTGTGTTGAAAAATCCGTGATCCGTCTATGAAATTGATTTCAGACAGAAAGCTCTGGTGCATGTTTCCTTGAAATGTCTTCCAGTTCGAGAGTAATCACACTGAAACCGATTAGTTTTAACCGTCACCGGCTGCATCATTTGCCAACAAAAGAACGCAAAAGGAATTGCCTGTATAGCTTTAAACTTGCCTTTTTCTCTGCGACAGATAAACTGATTCTCCGAGTCACATCGAACCCGATCAATTGTAGGTTCCTCTTCATAGGTGGCGAGGGTGGTGCAGGCGTCAGTGCCCCCCGTGTTGTTTCTAAAAGGTAGATACATCGCTGGGGCGTTGTCAGGGCCGTTCCAAGTATTGCCGTTCAACTGGATTCCCAACGTCCACTGAAGAGCTTTTGTTTTGGAATCCTTCAGGAAAGAAGTAAAATTCATCTGAAAATGAAAATAGATGTTAAAGGTGCAGGAACGTCCAGAGCATTGAGCGAGGCAAGGTCTATTTGGAATTCGTTTCTTCCCAGTCAACCCCTAGGGTCAATAGTTAAGATCTTGAAAATTGGGGGCCAGGGCCTGCTGTTCCTAGGCCTGTGATTGGGGGTCTTAAGCATTTGTACAAACCAAGAGATTGGAAGATAGCCCAAACATTTACTTTCAAATGAGACAAGGGTGAAGGGGAAACCCTACAGTTGTGACTTTAAATCACCTCCGCCAGTATGTATGACCTTTTTAGATGCTGCCAAACCGAAGAAGACTCATGATGCATTGAAACCAGTGATATTCTTTCATTCAAAACCACCTTCTCGCCTTTCGTGACAAGAAGCGTCTTATCAATGGAGTTCGAACAATCAGAAAACATCCTGGGTGAATGCCTAGTGTGTAAGCCATTTCATTTCACAAAGCGTAAAGGCACAGGTTCTGCAAACTGTTTCCCTAATAATTTTACGCCGGACGCCAGTTCCTAAACAGCATTTAGTTCACACTTACATCCGCTTTCAAAAAAAAATAAGAAAGAAAAAAAATACACTAAACTGCAAAATTTTGGTATAAGAGGATCATATCGATTAGCAGAGGACCCTACACAATGTTAAGGTCATTGCATGGAGCGCCCAGAGCTGGCAGGGAATCACTGATCCGAGATTAAAACAAGCCGGGCGTCACCGTCACCTCCAAGCAGCAGCGCACGAAACTCTGAACAAGCTCTGGACCCAGCTTGAAGAGTAGACCAGAGTTAGCTTGGCCAGGTGCGGGTACAGCATGACGGCACTGTCTAGTGCACGTCCGCCGACACGAGAGTCCTGCTTAAATGTTCAGGAACTGCGTTTTAAAGATGAGAAGCGTCTGACCAGCCCATTCTCCAGAATGGAGCATCCAGACCTTAATCCTTAACACGGGAAAGACATTCGAGTTGCGTAGATTATTTTTCAAGGGCATGCTGAAGGCAGGACAAAGATACAATTTTACCTTAGCAAAAATAGCGGTCGTTCCCAGTGTGCTTTTAAGATACAATGACTACCTTTAGGGTGTAACGCAACTCGTGTTAGGCAATTGAACCAAACGTTTTACGTTTGCCTCGTAGAGTGATGCACCGTAATTAATACTTTGATGAACCGTTATTTTCTAGAGTAAAACAAGACGCAGACGTTTCTAAACACCCGATATGATCAACAAACGCGAGCTTCAATTAGTTTTAGACAAGAGTTTGGACGTCTCGTTTTCCTTTAGTTTCCTCGAATGTCCATGAAAGCCACTCGGTCGTTTTGCATTTGTATCGAAGTATACATTACGTTTCTTTTCATCTTCTATTTCTCTTTTCTTATTCCGCGTGTATGTTCGTCTAGTGCCAATGAAATGAGACAATGTTTGTAGCTAAATGTATGTGATCACATATTTATCCCCAAAGTATGGTTGTCTGACTGGGTCCACATAAAGGTTGGAATAAGAGGGGGAGCAGGAGGGCTAAGTATCCTTCTTTTCATCGAATAATTTACCTACTTTGGTAAATTTTGGAAGTAATCAGAAAATTGTGTAACTAGCCAGCGCGAAAGAGAACAATGGGCAGAGTCCGACGAGTTTTTGGTTCTTGGCGCAGGTGCCTTGCGTCCGACCCTCGTAATTAAAACATAGCTGATCATTTTATGTCATGTCGATCTGGCTTATTGTCCGTGGTGCGTGGGTGCGCTTCAGTAGTGCGGCAGGACGTACAGCAGTCTGGCTGTCGGGCAGGTCCAGCAGGTGAGCCCCGTTGGCTCGGCAGAAGGCGTCCGCTTCGGTGAAGGGCAGCGCTTTTGAGGACAAAAGTAGGCACGATGAGTCGACGCCCACAAATCCCGCCGGACAGTCAACGTCTGCAACACGAGAGAGTTTCAGATGAACATCATCCACCCGTGAACCCATAAGTTCTGCTCAACACTAGCGGTCATAGGCGGATCCAGGGGGCAAGGCGTACGTACATTTGCATGCATGTAGGTATGCACACATATAAGTGATTAACATGTTCACGCAAAATTAGATTGGCATGATTAAAGATGACAGGACATTTGGATGCAAAATTCATCATTGCTTTTGGAGGTATGCGAACTTGCTTGAAATAAGCCTTTCATGCGAAGCATGTATTCCAGTCATGATCACCCGCTTACCAGGACGATACTTGCAGACGTACGGACTTTCTTCGTCAGCCGCTTTTGTAACGAACTTGAACTCGCTGTCTGCATGACCCAGCAGGGTGACTGTATCCTTTCTCGGAGTGGCGCCGGGGCTGACCCAGTCCAGAAAGGCCGCTGGCTGACCGTCCTCCACGTGAATGTAGTGACCCAACTGACAGCAGCGCCACGTCCCGGGTGGTACCGCACACTTCATACCGGACTACATCTCCCAGGGTAGACGCAGATGAACGAATTTATATTTGTAGTGATTTTATAAAATACTCTGGACGAGTAGGTAACAAAACATATCTCACTAGCAAATTTGTGCTGCGTCCACGACTAAGCACCTATCACTAGCCGAACTGTGGTCTGTGGGCGACTTGACACCTCTCACTAGCCAAACTGTGGTCTGTGGGCGACTTGACACCTCTCACTAGCCAAACTGTGGTATGTATGGGAAGAAATGCCTCTCACTAGCCAAATTGTGGTATGTATGGGAAGAAATGCCTCTCACTAGCCAAACTGTGGTCTGTGGGCGACTTGACACCTCTCACTAGCCAAACTGTGGTCTGTGGGCGACTTGACACCTCTCACTAGCCAAACTGTGGTCTGTGGGCGACTTGACACTCTCACTAGCCAAACTGTGGTCTGTGGGCGACTTGACACCTCTCACTAGCCAAACTGTGGTCTGTGGGCGACTTGACACCTCCCACTAGCCAAATTGTGGTATGTATGGGAAGAAATGCCTCTCACTAGCCAAACTGTGGTCTATGTGGGAAGAAACACCTCTCACTAGCGAAACTGTAGCCTGTGCCGGAAGAAACACCTCTCGCTCACCAGACCCTGGTCGGTGACGTCGATGCTCACCAGACTCTGGTCGGTGACGTCGATGTGGTGGGTGGCGTTGGTGTGCAGCCGGGAGAAGTTGGCCACCAGGTCCCGCTCGCTGTAGTGTCTCAGGCTGGCCAGTTCACTGTCCCAGCGACGACACAGAGCGGCTGCCTCCGGCCGGGTCACCGCCTCCCCGAGAACCGGTAGCACGGGGCCAGGGAGCCGGCCGCCACGAAGCCAGCAGGACACCTGGACCCTGTCAGCACGCAGCAGAGTAGTCCACTCATTCTGCAGCAGCATCAACACTGAGACGTCCTGACGTCACTTGACCAAGTGTCCTGGCCCGAGCTCGCATTTCGGGGAAGCGACGGAAGGATCTGGCAACAGCTGCGCACCGTTGGCTGCCCTCAGCCTTCGTAAAAGGTGGGAGGAGCAACTATTTGAAACCAGAGGCATATCCAGGGCGGCCAGTTCGTCCAAGACCCTCAAATTGGCCAAATATTTCCTTTTCTTTCACGATTTCTCCGAGTTGCTCTCAAACATTTCGTCTAGACCCTTTTCGTCAGAAACTGTTCACTGTCATGCTATGATACCGACAACTGACGGATGACGGATTCCCCATTCCTTACTCGACTTGAAAGCGCAGGCGAAGCGGTGCTCTTCGCTGCAGTCGCCGCGTCGCCAGGTGGCGTTCACGCTGCCGTCCATGTAGATGCAGAGCTCGTCGCCGGTGATGTTCCTCAGGCTGGTGCCGAAGAACGCCGCCGGTGCCTCAGCGCCAGAGTCATCCACCACGGCACCGAACTGCCGCCGCCGGAAACAGTTGGAGGTGAGACCACCAAAGTACCTAATACAACATTTCAACACGTGTCCACACATTGCAAGTAGAAGTACTGGAAAAGGGAAAGCATTTGTCAACAGACTGAGCTTTTTAAACGAGCTTGTAAAAATTTACACGAGTCTGATAAGTGATCCTGGACGAATCTAGATTTTATTTCCAGTTTTCTGTGTTAGAAATTTGGCACCTTGCAGAATAATAGTTTGGCAGTAAGCATTTCAAACCAGTGTTCCCTGAATGAGGAATATCGGTACCTTTGTTAAGCTGAGTTCAGATACCTAACTTCTTCTCTTTCTTTAGGTGCCTTCAGAATCAATGTCATACAATACTGCTGACTTTGGTTCTTCGACTTTTGTGAACTTGTGACAGTAACGGTCAAATAAAAATACTTTCACAAGGGAAAAATGCATCTATATAAAGAAAGCTAGGAAAATAAGCCAGAATAACGACATAATCCTACACATTGCCAGATAAATCCCTCTGCCTCTTACTGGCTCCTGTTGTTTTACACCGATCCAGTAGGTGTAGCTTCCCTTCAGCTGTGCCATGAAGCTGGCCAGCTGGCGATGCTGGTAGCTGGTTCGTGGCTGAACCAGCTGGGCACCATCAGCCCGGCAAAATTCCTCAGCAGTTCGGCGGCTCGCAGCCCCGTGCGAGAACCGGATGCACTCGCTCCCCATCTGGATGTACCCCGCCGGACACAGCGCGCCTGAGGGCCAGGAAGTGCTATCCATGAGAGCGTAAGTGACGGAGATACGCAGACAGATCAAGAGGGCAGGGAAGAGTGTGAAAAGAGACAGAGAAGAGAGAGTTCAGTGGCGGAGTAAGAAGCAACATACAGCATTGAACACTGTATTAAGAGAGAGTTCAGTGGCGGAGTAAGAAGCAACATACAGCATTGAACACTGTATTAAGAGAGAGTTCAGTGGCGGAGTAAGAAGCAACATACAGCATTGAACACTGTATTAAGAGAGAGTTCAGTGGCGGAGTAAGAAGCAACATACAGCATTGAACACTGTATTAAGAGAGAGTTCAGTGGCGGAGTAAGAAGCAACATACAGCATTGAACACTGTATTGACCCGCGCCCCACCGGGGGTCCGGCGCCACCTTCGCCCCACCGGGGGCCATCGATGGCCCCCCTCTAACTCCGAAAATATGGGCGTTAGCGCAAATCTGCAAAGTGCAATAGAAAGCTCGCGTGAATTCAGTAAGAAATTACTTCACATGTTTTAGTGCTCAGGTCAATGGTTTGACCTCCAGAGGTCAAATTAGGTCAAGATCGGCTATTTTCGCTCAAATATGCAATGATTAAGCAGACTGGGCATAACTCTTATGTCATTAGAGCTATTGAGGCCTGGTAAAACACATTTGATAGCAAATAGCCAGTACTTTTTCCGCTATGTGGAACGTGAAGACCTCCCGCCAGTGGTTTGACCTCCAGAGGTCACCTCGTGACCTAATATGACCTTAGGTCACGAAAGGTCCAAAAGTGACCTTGCCGTATATCAAATGAAAGCCAGTGACAAGACAAACACGATGGTGTTTGTTTCACTGCTCTAGCTTAATTAGGTCAAAAGTTATTGTCAAAATACTGTTTTTGACCTTTGGTGACCTTGGATGACCTTGGAAAAGTCAAAGGGCAAATATGACCCCTGGGATCTGTGAAAGGGTGTCAAAAAACGCTGTTCTGAGCAGTCTGAGTATTTGCAATCATTTTTTGTGGCTTTTATATCATGAAACAGCTTTTCCCCGTGCTTTTCCAATGGGAGAGGTCGCCTCGTGACCTCACCTCAGGGCACGAAATCGAAAAATCCCGGATATACACCTTGTAGGACCTGGAGGGGTCATGAAGTGTAGGAAGTTTCAAATCGATCGACTTTGAAATATAGCTCTTACAGAGCTCTAAAGTTGAAGTGAGTTGACCTTGGTTGACCTCGTCTGGTGACCTGACCTTGGGTGATCCGGGGTAAAAAATTTCAGGGATGATGGGAAAATGATGCAGTCAGAGGTAGAGCCCTCAACCGCGGTGCTGCGCCTCGTCGTTTTTCTGCTATCCCGGAAAAACCTTAGGGGGGCCATCGATGGCCCTCCCCGGTGGGGCGAGGGTTAAGAGAGAGTTCAGTGGCGGAGTAAGAAGCAACATACAGCATTGAACACTGTATTAAGAGAGAGTTCAGTGGTGGAGTAAGAAGCAACATACAGCATTGAACACTGTATTGAGAGAGAGTTCAGTGGCGGAGTAAGAAGCAACATACAGCATTGAACACTGTATTAAGAGAGAGTTCAGTGGCGGAGTAAGAAGCAGCATACAGCATTGAACACTGTATTAAGAGAGAGTTCAGCGGCGGAGTAAGAAGCAACATACAGCATTGAACACTGTATTAAGAGAGAGTTCAGTGGCGGAGTAAGAAGCAACATACAGCATTGAACACTGTATTAAGAGAGAGTTCAGTGGCGGAGTAAGAAGCAGCATACAGCATTGAACACTGTATTAAGAGAGAGTTCAGCGGCGGAGTAAGAAGCAGCATACAGCCTTGAACACTGTATTAAGAGAGAGTTCAGTGGCGGAGTAAGAAGCAACATACAGCATTGAACACTGTATTAAGAGAGAGTTCAGCGGCGGAGTAAGAAGCAGCATACAGCCTTGAACACTGTATTAAGAGAGAGTTCAGTGGCGGAGTAAGAAGCAACATACAGCATTGAACACTGTATTAAGAGAGAGTTCAGCGGTGGAGTAAGAAGCAGCATACAGCATTGAACACTGTATTAAGAGAGAGTTCAGTGGCGGAGTAAGAAGCAACATACAGCATTGAACACTGTATTAAGAGAGAGTTCAGTGGCGGAGTAAGAAGCAACATACAGCATTGAACACTGTATTAAGAGAGAGTTCAGTGGCGGAGTAAGAAGCAACATACAGCATTGAACACTGTATTAAGAGAGTTCAGTGGCGGAGTAAGAAGCAGCATACAGCATTGAACACTGTATTGAAATGTCCAGCACAGGTACAAATTACTGAAGGGAGACTATTTTGACAACGTGATATATCTCAGCAAATCTTTATCACGCTCAAAATTGGGGTTAATGCCATGGGAAACCTAAAATGGAGGGCTCGTTTTGCCATAGGTAGGAAAACACATATTACTTTTGATGGACGCCACGTTTGAGTAATTTGACTTCAAAATCAGAAAATTTCCTCCAAGAGAAAATGAGCTCGGCAAGCTGGCCGTAGAGAAAATGACTGGAAACATTAGAAATGCACCCAGGTACGATATTAACGCGATATTTTACGTTTCAATCTGCCGCCCCGGTAGCTCAGTTGGTAGAGCGTTGGGCTCCGGCCCGCTGCTCAGAAGCATGCAGTGGCAGTGCATGTCCAGGCTTGGGATCGGCTCCCCTGAGACGCTCCGGCGCTCAATAGTTTACCCGACCTACAGGTCGGCTGGCAACTGACTGGTGAGAGGGTGACCTGAGCGGGGCGGCCGTCCCTGTGCTTTGTGGGACGTTAAACTTTGGCTTCTATATCAACCCTTCATTGTGGGAGTTGCTCGTTCGGGTGGTGGGGTCGGGGTCTCCGTGACAAGTCCATTGATGACTTTAGTGAGACTCCTACTCCAACAGTCGAACTGAGAACAACTTGGACAAAATTTATATAAAAAACGTGATTGAAACGCAAGATACCCCACTCTACTCCTTTTACCGCGCCGTTCCTGCGCTTCTTTACCACCATTGGTTCTCGAGATATTGGGGATCTAAAACTAGCCTTCTATGCGGTCGATTAAACGGTACCATCATCGATTAAACCCGGAGAAATAGCACGGTGCGGTAAAAACGAACGGGCGTGTCCTTGCTGTACTTTGTCTGAGATCAGGACTGTTCGAGACACCACATATTTCATGTTTTTGTGGCTAGATGGCAAAAATCATAGCAATTATAACCTGTTGAAAATTTTCCAAAAGACGCTTTGGGTGCCATGGACCGGATGGCCCTTCCCTCCCCTGTGGCAGCTAATTTCTAGGATGACCGGATTCTCGCCACACATGATTGGTTTGTTACTGATGTTCGAATGATGTCAATTGTGACCAACGCTGGCATTGAACTCAGTTTTCCAGATCAGGTTAATGTTTAGGGTTTGACCTGGCGTCCTAAAATGCACCATTCAATCAGGTTTGACAAGAGGATTTCATTCGCGCTCATATACTTTCGTTAACTCTGTTCTCTCAGTTGTTATGACACAAAACATTAGACAATTTTGTATGTATATTAGTCTCACTGACGGTGAAACTGGGGGAGGGCACTGGGGAACGGTGCCCCCACAAATCAACAATTTTAAAACTAACCCTCTGCCGTTGACTGGAAAGAAATGGGCTAAAAAGCCCATGGTGCCCCCTTAAATTCGGAGATTCCGCCGTTGCTGAGTAGTCTTTAAGGTCACCTGACAAAAAATTGTGCATAAGATTTTTGACAGGAAGTGTGGCCTGGATCCCGTACCATCACGTGTTATGAACGATTTCTCTGTCAAATGAGAACATGTTTATTTACACCACTCTACACACTTTTTAAGATCTCATGACAAATATTCTTGAGCTAAATAAAGCTGAAATAGTTGTGCCATGATTTTCTTTCGCAGGCTATGAAACACAATTTGTCGTTCCCCACTATCTCCCCTGGGAACCGAAGTCGAGGGGTCGCGCTTAAAGCCCGCCTCGGTAGGCTTCCTAACCACCTTCACCCTAGTGGGAGGGGGTTTCAAACACCCCTTCGAAATTGGCTCCTATGCGGGATAGCGAAAAACGAGAAGGCTTGTGGATGGCCCATTAAAATAAATAAAGAAACTGCATTGGCATTTTTAGCTTAGGTCTATATTGAGGTGTGGCATGTTAGAGAATAGTTTCTGGCTTCTAGCGTCTAACAGAGTTCTGCTAGTATTTTTAGGTATTAGGTAGGTGTATTTAGGTTAGTATATTTTAGATATTCATAGTATTTTTAGGCACCATTCGCTTCCTCTCGTTACGGCAAATCCAATGATGTATAATATGACTATACTAGGGAGAAAATGAAATGGTCTGGCCTGAGATCATGTGAGGGTTATCATCTAGTCTAGCATATTTAATATGCATACCAATCGATTTGCAATAACGCTCCAAACGTATTGGTATCAAAATAAAAGTTATATCGTAATTTCCTGCAAAATTCTTAACCCAAGTCTGAATACCTGATTATATAATCCCACGTGACCTCTCAGAGGTCACAGGTCCAAACCTGCAACTTGACAATATAACGGGGCCTAGGATACTATTATTTGGAGAATACGAAGGCATTCCACGCGGTATCTACGGAAATTTTTCAGCAGCACTTTTCGCCCAATTTCCGTTTTCCTCATTCATTTTCAATGGAAAGGGCATGATCCGTACCTGACCCTAGGTCATCGATAAGAAAAATCCCGGAATAGATTTTGTAGTACTCGGTGGGGCCATTGTGTAGTATAAGTTTCATTTCGATAGATTTCCTCTTTTCTTACTTACGCCACCTTAAAAAATTTTGGAGGTGAGGTCACTTGACCTGCACTGATGACCTGACCCGAGATGACCCAACCATAAAATGTTGGGGAAGGTTGCGGAATTAATAAAGGATAAGGTGTCTAAAGTACGGCAACGCTTCGCACCGCCGTTCTCTCGTGCCCTCGATAAACCGAAGGGGGTGTTCAAACACCCCCACCGGGGCGAGGGTTAGAGGCACTAAGTCTCAGACCCCCGTCAGTCGGGAGTAGGTCAAAAATTATTTGTTCCTAGGGTATAGTTTGTAGCATAGTATAGTTGTACTTCGTTGTACTTACGGCTGCTGACTTCCTTAATGGTTTCTGACGGATAGACAACAAGAAAGAACAAAAGTCGTCACGCTGCTTCCTCACTTCAGATACTTCGGCTTCTGACATTGGATCACGAAAAGACATAAAACTGTTAGATAGGAACACACTTCCAGCTCGTCAACAGCATCTGACGATGAGACCGGTAAAACTGTTAGATTTGAACTCGTTTCCGTTAACCAACAGCTTTTGACAACATTAGAGACAGAAACACTATTAGATTAGAAACAGTTATTCTTCGTTCACGGCATCTGATACTTACTAAATCTCAGTTGGCAGAAGCTGGCATATCGGTCCCTTGAACGTTTCAGATACAGCTTTCCCCTGCTCCGACTCCAAGAGACCAAGGTTCGAGTCGAATCTTCAGGTCCAGCAAGAGCTTGCAAGGCCCACGAGGTTAATGGCTGAGGCTCATCGGTGTTGAATTGGTCCTTCTCCAGCAA
Organism: Lepas anatifera; assembly: GCA_034440635.1. NCBI lineage: Eukaryota > Metazoa > Arthropoda > Thecostraca > Lepadidae > Lepas > Lepas anatifera. Next base: position 828,953 of record JAOTON010000842.1, on the reverse strand, counting down.
AGGGTCACTCCAAATCCATTTTCCGTCTGTTTGGAAAAAAGTGTTGTTAGTCTAATGCTTGGCTCTCATGTTTCCTTGACATATGGTTGTACTAGCTATTATGGACTCGCTATGAACTGATTGGTAATGCATTGCGTTTGCTGTATGCGGAGATAATATACTGTTCGTTTATTGTTGTTTATTGTTTATTTTTGTCATGAGCAACAGGTTGCCCCAAATTAAAGCTCATGTCGTATCGAAGACGATCAAACACGATCGACGATCGAACACTCAGCTTATACAGGATACAAGGAATCCACATACACACTAAATACAAATAAAACGTTATAAGAAAACGGAGACCACTACAGACTTTTTATATACGCGCGGACTTGAGATCTGAACTCACAAAATTTTGAACTGCATACATCTGAATTTTGACACACGGTTAGGAAAGAGTTCATAGCACCAGCCGCCCGACAAAATACACCTCTTTTAACCGTATCCACCGTGGCGAAGGGAACGTGGAGCAATGTCCCGTTCACATTCCGGGTGGGTCGCGCGGGGACGTGAAGGGGGAATGTCCCGAGCAAAAGAGCAAGGTCCACATTCCCGGCTAGAATTTTGTGAACGAAAAGTACATCGTACTGATACCTCCTGTTTGAAAGGCTGGTTATGTTAAAAGTCGCCAAACGGTCTGAGTATACCAAAGACGTTGTTAGTGTACGAGTAGTGGAAGCGAGCCAGATAAGGATTTTATGTTGAACCCTTTCAAGTCTTTCAAGGTTTGTTTGGGCAGCAGCCTCCCCCCCAATCACGCAACCGTATTCTAAAATTGCCAGAATGTTGCAAAAATAGGCTGCCAAGAGAGGTTCCGGTGACAATTCTCCTCCCGTATGGCAGGATTGGAGGGTTATAATCATCACGCCCAGAGCTCTGTTTGCTTTAGTTACCGTGTTGTTGATGTAGTCGGCAAAGGTTAATTTGGTGTCCAGCCATACCCCGAGGTCCCGGATAGAATCTACCCGGTCCAGAGCAGTGTTTTGAATTTTGTAGGTGGCCAGGGTGGGGTTCCGTTTCTGAGTAATTGGGAATGCTTTGCATTTCAAAGGATTTAGTTGGACTTTCCAATCATGGGGCCATTGTGTGGGAGCATTCTGGTCTCCCTGAAGCCGCTCAACGTCCTCCAAAGAGATAATTTGGCTGTAAAATTTTACGTCGTCCGCAAAAAGAAGGCAGTTCATTTTGATCACGTCCGGGAGATCCTTCACCAACAAAGCAAAGAGCAATGATGAGAGAATGCTACCCTCTGGTGTTCCAGAGATTACCCTAGTCCAATCCGAACACTTTCCGTTGACAATGACACGTTGCTTTCGATTGCCCAAATAGGATGATAGCCAATTTAGCGCCAGGTCAATGATTTGGTAAGAGTGCTTGAGCTTATATGAATTACTTACATTTCAGAGTGGCAAAATGCACGTTTTTTCGTACTAGAAAACTTCTGGATCTACGCAAAACTTGGACTTACATATTTTTCTATGGAAGTCACGCTCAGCAGATTAACTGACGAGTTTACTCTTCAGCAGACTAACTGACGAGTTACGTTTACTCTTCAGCAGACTAACTGACGGGTTACGTTTACTCTTCAGCAGACTAACTGACGAGTTACGTTTACTCGTCAGCAGACTAACTGACGGGTTACGTTTATTCTTCAGCAGACTAACTGACGAATTACGTCTACTCTTCAGCAGACTAACTGACGAGTTCCGTTTACTCTTCAGCAGACTAACTGACGAGTTACGTTTACTCTTCAGCAGACTATCTGACGAGTTACGTTTACTCTTCAGCAGACTAACTGACGAGTTTCGTTTACTCTTCAGCAGACTAACTGACGAGTTTACTAGTTTACTGACGAGTTCGACGAGTATTGACGAGTTCGAGTTTACTCTTCGAATCAAATCGGACGCTCCCTCGGGCTAGCTCCGAGGGCCACCCAGACTGACAGTTGGCGGACCTTATCTGGTCACATCGGGGCCCATGCTTCTATGTAAGGTTTTGCAGGCTCAGTAGGTATTCATCGAATCCCTGAGACCAGTACCTCGGGACCCCAGACTAGTGAAAGGGCGCCTTCAATTCCAAGAGGGTTGCCTGAGACCAGGCTCCGAGTACGTCGCGACCACTCACCACTCGGAAGTTCCTACGCTTGCGAGCAGGGAGGTTGTGCCACGCTCAGTCCTACAGGGGGTTTCCCTTATATCAACCTTTTTCTCCAAGCTTGACGCAGACCGTCCGCGAACCGGTCTGAGCGGCGGGGACTGAGTTGAGCGGAAGGTCAAGTCAAAGAGGAGGGATACGGTCGCACGCACCAGTCCTCCCCACGCCCCCACCCCTTCAAATCCACCCATGACAGGCTCATAACATGCGGGTTCAACGCCTCCTGCGCTACTCGAATTGTGTAATACCCGTCTTGCGGCCCATTATGACGCAATAAACCTTAGAAGCCCAGCACAATCAGGTTGCTGAAACACGCTGCGGTGGTAATTCCAGTAGAAATTGTGAGTAAGCTCTTGAAGGCTCGTTTATATATACATGATATGACGAGACTCGTAACTTTACCAGGTGCCTGGGATCAATATGCGATTTACATTTCTTCCTCACGAGTAATTTCAACTTGATCGAATTCAAAATGTACCGGCCAACATAAGTTCAGGTTAACGATCCTGTCTCCATCATAAGTGTTGTTTGACAATAGCATTCTAGCCATTTTTAATACCATTGTCGGCGTACTGTGGCTAAGACCATTCATACCCTGATAAAGAGCGGAAGTCCAGAATGTGTCTTCTCGTTTCCTGGCCAATAGTCCTCGGACGGTATTCAGTTGTTCCTGATAAAAAGACAAGGTAAAAAATTTTTAAAACAAGGTCATCATAGTATAGCGTCAAAATAAAATAGCCGACATAAACCGGTACAAAAGTGGCACAAAAGCGCTCTAAACACACTTGAAGCACTAATCAACGGATTCTCGACCGGAAACTGAATGGAATATATTTCCTCGAAATCTTGAAAACCATTGCGGTTGAATTAAATGTCAAAATCGATCGGATATCTGGCCTCTACTCTTCAGAGCTCTCAGTATCCAAGTCACTTCAATGGACATCAAAATGGGAAAAACCGACTAAGTGTGATATCTGTTGTTCGAAACAAGGAAAAGGTATACAATCGAATTTGGGAAGGGATGATTTTCCGTGAACTTTTGAAGCAGGTGAAAAACAATACATGTGTTCAAAGCATAATGTGTCGCACGACCAGCCGTCTCCCATCAATAATACTATGGCCAACTGATAAATCGCTGTGCCTGTGGACGGGAGGAGCAGAGCGGCGCCGCCCAGCTCAGAGATATCGCTGTGCCTGTGGACGGGAGGAGCAGAGCGGCGCCGCCAGCTCAGAGAAATCGCTGTGCCTGTGGACGGGAGGAGCAGAGCGGCGCCGCCAGCTCAGAGAAATCGCTGTGCCTGTGGACGGGAGGAGCAGAGCGGCGCCGCCCAGCTCAGAGAAATCGCTGTGCCTGTGGACGGGAGGAGCAGCGGCGCCGCCCAGCTCAGAGAAATCCTGTGCCTGGGACGGAGGAGCAGAGCGGCGCCGCCCAGCTCAGAGAAATCGCTGTGCCTGTGGACGGGAGGAGCAGAGCGGCGCCGCCCAGCTCAGAGAAATCGCTGTGCCTGTGGACGGGAGGAGCAGAGCGGCGCCGCCCAGCTCAGAGAAATCGCTGTGCCTGTGGACGGGAGGAGCAGAGCGGCGCCGCCCAGCTCAGCTCTGGCCTCGTGCGAGGTCCGGGCTGAAGAGTTTTGCTGAAAATCTAGCGACTAACTTGTGACGGGTCGTCGAAGTTCGAACCACAAAATCACAATATTGAACGAGGTGCTTGACACAGATTGGAACTGTAAGAGGGCGAAAGGGGGCTGGTACCAGCAGCGGATCCGGGAATTCATTGCAGGGACTAGGGGATTAGAGCCTCCCCCGCCATTGCCTTGGAACGACCTCCAGCAACGCATTTACCCTCGCCCCATTGGGGGTGTTTGAACACCCCCTCAGGTCTTTCCGACGGCACAAAAAACGACGGCGCGAAGTGCCGTCGTTTTTTTACCTTTCCTTTTGACCTTATCCTTGATCAATTCTGCAACTTTCCTCAAAATGTTAAGGTTGGGTCGTCTCAGGTCAGGTCACCAGTGCAGGTCAAGTGGCCTCACCTCCAAAAATTTTGACCTGTGACCTCTGAGAGGTGATCTGGTCAAAAACAGTTTTAGATAAATTAAGAACTTAGTTAATTAATCAGATTACTTAGCAGTTTTCAGTTTTAGGTCAATAACTTTGCATGACAAGATGATACACATTTTATTTTGATATCATTGCGTTTGATATCATTGCACCTACTATTGCGAGTCTATTGATATGCATATCGACATGCTAGGTTAAAAGTGGTCTTAAACTGACCTGAGGTCAGGTCATTTTTGTGTTTTGACCTAGTATGGTCATTAGGCTGTTTCAGCCCACTATAGTAAAATTTTGTTTGTTTGCAACGAAGTCATATCGACTTTCCCCCAGCTCTATACGTAAAATTGAATCGATTGACACCCTTAAAAGCAAAATAAAAGGACATTTAGAGGTCGCGCACTTTTATCACCAAAAACCATTACACTTGAAAGAGGCGCATTCTTTCTTAGTGCGCTTGGGTAGAGAGCCCTCCGATGGAGTTCCACCACCCGGAGCAGGTACTGCTTCTGCTTCTCGTCCTTGACGAATCCGTTGAACCTCTTGATGAGGGCGATCTTCCTTTCCCGCTGTTTTTATTTTGAGTCGAAAGTTAAAGTCGTTGTGGCGTCCCATTTGATATAATGATCCTTCCCATATGTAGAAGGAGTATCGCAACAGATTCGACGCATATTTTCTAAATTCAACGTAAGAACATTTCAAGCCACATCAAACGATCAAACAATTACTAGTCAAACCAAAGGACAGGATAGACAACCGGAAAAAACCAGGCCCAGTATACACGATGGAATGTAATGACTGTCAAAAAGCATACATTGGAGAAAGCAAAAGGATGATGGAAGTCCGACAAGACGAACACCGAAAATCTCGACAAAAACTAATCCGAGGGTCAATTGAAGAGAGAGCAGCGGAGGCCACAGCGGAACATTAATTCAAGAAGGATCAGTATATCAAATGGGACGCCACAACGACTTTAACTTTCGACTCAAGACAAAAACAGCGGGACATAAAAGAGGCAATTTACACCCAAACCAAAACGGAACCAAAAATGAATAGAAATATCGGCAAAGTTACCATCTTCTCTGGATTTTTGGACCTCTTAAAATGCCAGCCAAACAAGAGATTGAATTGAAAAATAACTCGTGTATAGAGCTAATAATTCTAAAATGATTCGTCATGTTCATGGCTAAGATTGTTATTTCAAAGTGTACCCAGTCTTCGTGTTTTTCGCTTAGTTAGGTTCATGTCATAGTGTTATCTACATCTCCATTGAAAACGGGGGCGGGATGCTCCCGAAACCGGTCGGGTTTTATACTCAGGCTAGTCATTGTGCAGTAATAAACGCTTTACTTAACCCTATTTCCGGCAGGGGGGCTAATATTGCCCCCCTTCAGGTTTTTCGAGAATATCTCCGAAACGGCTTGCGATAGAACTTTGAAACTTCCTGACTTTTCCTAAAACTAGTACAGGCAGGTTTTCTGAAATTTTCAAGATTATATATTTACCAGGGGCGGAGCTATGGCTGGGTTTTTGGGGAGCTTCTATCCACAAACCAAGTATTATCGTATGCGATGGGTTTTTTGTAAAAGGAAGCCGTCTCTGCTGATCCTGATACCAGTTATATGGTTTTATTATATAATTTTTATGTGAGATGATAGTGCATTCACAATTGTCACTATTTGTATTCATCAGGGGCGGTTACAGCAGTTCAAAATGGGGGGAATGTTATCAAGAAGGACTAAACGTTAGTAAGTGAGAAGACTGCTTACAGCCGTGTCAGGGCGAATACAATTGGGTATATGAAAATTCAAAATAGTTATAACCCAATTCTAGATTACCAGAGGCGTGTCCAGTCACTACACATTTTCAAAATGTATATTCCCAGCCAGTATCACCGCCGCGACTCAATATCGTTGTATATTGAAAATGTGTTTCCAATCACCCCCACCCCCCACGACGAGTCCTTGATCCGCCTATGTCACCCCCTTTCCCAGAGCTGCCATGGGAGGGTAAAAATTATCTGAAATTAAATTTCAACTAGTCGAGGGACTAATATACTCATGCATACCATTCGCATATTGTTGGTATGTATTTTACCCCACTGTTTTACCTACTGCATCCGCCCCTGATGAGTTTTTCACTTTTTTTTTCTCATTTATTTATGTGTCAAAGATGCCAAGCAGTATATGACGGCTTCTAATCCGCGTAACAAAAACTTTTTAGGTTGTATATATTTCCCCTCATAGTCCTGGTCCTGGAACTGCCATTGAATTTCGAATTTTTGCGTAACTCGAGTATATGAAAATTTTGGGTCAATTATTTGTAAATCTGAACTAGTTTTGTGAAAATCGTACAACAGAGACAAGGGTTATGGAAAATCTAAAAAATACACAAAAATTGTATATTTTGCACGACCTTCTCCTAAAAAATAAAAATTTTGATTTTTTTTTCAAAATAAAGTTTAGCAGCAGAGGAATCTATGGCACTTTGAATTTTCAAAATCGGCCGGTTAGATTACGAGATCTTAGGGGGCCGATATTGCCCCCCCCTGCCGGAAATAGGGGTAGCCGGGAGCCTGACGGAAATAGGGGTAGCCGGGAGCCTGACGGAAATAGGGTTAATTTGAAGAATATTTCAGATGTGAAATAAAAAACCAAGCAAAAGAAAACCAGCGCCAGTATCAGTGTAGAAATGTGTACACTCATAGGCGTAGGAACAGGGGGGGGCAGGGGCCATGCCCCCAATATTCTTGGTTCTTGACCATTAACCCTATGGCGTTGACTGGAAAGAAATGACTTCGAAATGCTCCTTGGTCTCCCCAATATTCTGGACGTTCCTACGCTTATGTGTACATTTGAATACATTTGATAAAAAAGCTGCAAAAGTGCGCGACCTCTAAATATCATCGAAATTCATGGAAATTTCGCACAGAAGCTTGTAAGCAGATGAGGTTTGAGGGGAACATCGATATGCGTCGAAATATTGCATTTTGGAACAATGAAACACCCTAATGGTCATAGTATACATCATTTGATGTTCTGTGACGAGAGAAAGCGAATGGTGCCTTAAACATGATTCTAACTCAACTGTGTCAGATTCTAGAGCCCAAAAAAACTCTACTCAAAATGCCACCTTCTTTGACCTGTCACGATCTCAATATTGACCTGAGCCAAAAAGTGACTGATGTAGTTTGTTATAAATTTGTATGAGCTATCCACCAGCGTTCGCGTTTTGTCGCTATCCCGCATAGGGGTCGGGTTCAAGGGAGAGTGTTCAAACATCCCCCTACCAGGGCGAAGGTGGCTCGGAGACCGACCGAGGCGCGCACTGAGAGAAATTTTCACTAAGTTACAACCTCGTAACGAGGGCTTCAGAACCCTAAAGTTTGTGTTCTAAATGTCTGCATCATTAGCAAGCATTTACCAGTTTTTTACTCCAAAAACTAACATTGCGGGCCCAAAAGTCAGCACGAGAACAAGGCTTTGATCAGGGTTGAGTTGGTATTAATCATCGACCATTGTATTCCAACGAAGTGCCTACAATGATTAAAATGCAATAACCAAATCTAGACGAAGTCTTTACCAGGGTCTACAAATGTGCTAGCATTTCTTACTCCAGTAACTTACCACAAGAACAAGGCTTTGATCATGGCTTAGTTGGAGTTAATCAGTCACCATCCTATCGTAACTAGTTGATTACCATGCTTAGAATGCAGAGACCAGGTCTAGACAAAGTCTTCAGTCGGCCTTACTCTAGTGTCTGAATTAGGAAAGTAAGATTTTTTCAGCTTCAGTATGGGTGAATTATAAACCAGTGGCTAGGTCTACAAAAAGTTGGAAGTATATCATTGATTTCTATTTGAACCCCATTAAAATTCCTCTTCGCTCCTGCTGAAAAACATTGATCACATCCGAAAAATATTGATCCGCATTAAACCATGTTTCCTTTGTTGTTTTTCTTTTATTGAGAGAAATGAAACACATGACTATCACGGATCGTAGTAGTTGAAAAATATTTGCACGAATGAAAAAAAACACGAACATCATACCGCAATCATCTTCGCCATCTGAGCCACTCCAGCTCAGTCACCTGAACCTCTCCAGTTCATTCATCTGAACCTCTCCAGCTCAGTCATCTGGGTCACTCCTGCTCAGCCATCTGTCATCACCTCTGCATCCCGAAGTTCTTTGATGATTGCAGAGGACGTTTATGTCCCTTACAGCGAGGACATTGAAGGCCAAGAAGCGGCCAAGAAGCGGCTTGTTGCTTTGGCCCCTTTATATTCCAGGCTGAAGACGAACTGGCATATGATCCCCATAAGGAGGGCTTCAATTGGTCCATCCATCACCAACACCTCCACGTCATTCACACATACTGTGTGCCCTCTCAGTGTCGCACTCACAGCTTGGATGTTGTCATGATATACTCACCGACCAACCACACCAGGGCCTTGGGAGCTCGGGCTGAAAATGTTGTTTGATTGTTGTTTGATGGTTGTTTGATGTGCATCCCATAACATCTGACCAGCTTCTGGACGTTGTATCCCGGATGCGCAGTAGTGCGACCGCTGGCGCCGATGGGTTGTGCATGCGTTTCATCAAGCTGTGCATTCATTCACTTTGTTCTGTAATCACACACATTGTTAATACTAGTCTCATCACTCACACCGTTCCGGACTCATGGAAGCGTACTATCGTCCATCCAGTTCAAAAGTCATCCAACTCAACCGAGCCCTCAAATTTTCGACCGATCTCTATTCTCACAACAATAGCCAAAATCACAGAACGTGTCGTTTATGAGCAGCTCTCTCACTATTTTACAAGTCATCACCTGTTCTCGCCATCCCAGCATGGTTTTAGACCTCATCATTCAACCGAAACTGCGCTCTTAACAGTCACTGACAGTGTTTTCTCTACAATTGACCGCCGCCACATTACTTTGCTATGCCTTCTAGACTGTTCTAAAGGGTTTGATCTAGTACCCCATGACAAATTGATCCAGAAACTGCAAATGTACGGGGTTGTCACACCATGGTTCGAAAATTATTTGAAAAATCACTACCAACAAGTTCTCATCCAAAATCCTGCAGGGACACCACCATCGGCTCATCAGCATGTCGACTGCGTCCTCTCTCGGCCACTCCTCAATCCTATGGGAACATTCCAAGGTTCTGCCCTCGGGCCCCTGTTATTTTCCATATACGTCAACGATATCCCTCAGTAAATCACGCCAAAATAGTTCAATACGCAGATGATACCCAAGTTTTCGTTTCAGGACCACCCAGTAATCTAGGAAATATTGTTTGCTCTCTAGAAAACGATCTGGCACTATTATCGAACTGGTTTAGCCAGAACGACATGAAAATTAATAGCTCTAAAACACAGTTCATAATTTTAGGCTCTCAGCAAAATATTCGTAACATTCGTCACCCAACAATCAACTTTATGGACTCAGTCATAGAGGTGTCTAAGACTGCCAAGAACCTCGGTGTTGTTTTCAATCGATGTATGTCCTTTACTAGTCATGTAGATGATGTTATTAGGCGCTGCACCGGAACACTATGCGGACTCGGGCATATACGTCACTGCATTCCTGAAAGGACCATCATAACATTGGTGGAGGGCCTAGTACTGTCTGTGGTACGCTATTGCTTAAGTGTATATGGTGCTTGTACGATTACTCAGATCCGGCGGTTACAGAAACTGATAAATTTGGCGCTCGAGTGATCTCAGGACGGCGTAAATTTGACCATATCAGCGATGTAATACGCAGACTCGGCTGGCTTCGTGCAGAATACCTCATTGAATACCACTGCCTGACCACTTTGAAAAAAATATTGTTAACTGGACATCCCGCGATAATGGCCAACAGTCTTGCGTCTAGACAGTCAGTTCACGGCAGAAATACACGGCAGAGCCAGCGGCTGCAGACGCCGATCATTCGGACGAGTCGGGCAGGCGGAGGTTCTTGTACAACGCTGTGAGATCTTACAATGACCTTCCTACCAATGTCCGCGATGCCACAAACATCACTGTGTTTAAAACACGATTAAAAGTGTATCTACGGGAGCAGCAGCTGAATGATGCTTAACCAACAGTCTGGACAAGTGTGTGCATGCAAGGGTGAGCGTCTAGTTGTGTCTGGTTTGTTTCCATCGTTTTGTTTTCATTTAACTCGACCCGGGGTGAAGAATAGCCATCGTTTGATGGAATTGCCCTTGAATGTGAAATATAAATATAAAATGAGACGCGAGGCGGTTAGGACACGGTCATCGGAAACCCGGTGTGCAGATGTATTCTTTGTTTGCGTTCGAAAGCTCTTGGCAAACCAATAACCATTATGCGAACTCTTTTTTGGTTAGGTCAATATTGAGGTCACCAGAACTCAAAGCAGGTTCCATACAGTGGCCGAATCAGGGGAGGGGGCGAAAAAGGCTGTTGATACCCCAAACGAAAAAGCTCAGTGAAGAGCCATATTCCCCCAGAAACTATCGACTTTTATACATTTTCCCCGGCTCCTGCCCCTCTTAGTCAATAAACAAGGTTTTGGTGCTTCAACTGAACCATTCAACTTCAAACAAAACCAGTCAACTGTTCAGTGTAAACATTGGACCTAGGTGCTCTCGATATGGAAATTCGCTTTTGAGTGAATGGTCCTTGAATAGCAAAAGCAAGCATATTGTGGTCAAATCTTTTACCGGGCTATTTTTTTGCTTTTCGACTTTAGCTGCCCCCTCCCCAAACCTACTGGCCAGATCCGCCACTGGTTCCATATGCCTGAGAATCCCTGGCTACACCCATAAGGCCATTTCAATTTGTATGCAATAGAAGAAGTTCCGTAACAGGTAGGTAATTGGACACTTGGCATTCCAATGCAGCTGCTTACCTTGCAAGTCCAATGCCTTTCAAAGTCCATACCATTTTAGCGACTGCCTGCTCCCAATGTCATAAGGCACTGACACTGAAAAAGATTGGTCTAGAATATGCCTAAATAGGCTATACACTAACCAAAGAAACTTTTCCACCGCAATCCGCCAACTCGACTAACGCCGCCCTGCACACACTCCCCGTGGCCTGCGACTGAGGGAGGCGTTTAATTACGACACAAATGAAAAAACGCAGTAGCGCACGTGCATCTTACACTTCCGGTGCTTCCGTGATATTAATAATACCAGGTCAAAATGTGTGCCGCATTTGTAAATATACGACCATCTTGCAAATGCATTAGCAGGGCTGTCCTACTGCCGGCTTTAATCATACGGGACAGCGTTGCTACCCTTGTACTGCCTTAGTTGCGTGTTCATATCATTACAAGAGGACGACTAATGTTTGTTTAAAAACAATACCTTAACTACTTCTTGCTTTGCACGAACTGGGTTTTGTCCTTCTTTAGCGTTGGTTGTGCTCTAGTTAACCCCAATATCAGGGCTAAATTTGTATAGACATTGTGAAAATTTCTCTCAGTGCGGGTTAACTATAGACACTCTGCCATTTCGGGCGGGGGTGGCTCGAGCCCTCCTCGCCCCGCTGGTATCTGCCACTGGCTGGTACTTATTGTCAGGTTTTATTTATATGTTTAATGTAAAATCAACAATTAGTATGAGCGTTAAGATTCTCAAAGTGTGGTTTACAAGGACACCAAACACGGTCAATTTTTATAGGTTTAAGTTATGTGTGCACGATCTTGATGTTTCTTTTTGGCAGATAATCAGCGCAAGCAGGTGAACATTCCTACACTTTTAGGCTTTATTACAGAAAGCTTTGTCACTAGGGACAAACTAAGACAAAATGCGTTCTATAGTGACCTACTTTGAAATGGAAAACATTTTCAGTTGCGATATACGATGAAATGAAGGCAATCGAACAAAGTATATAGACCCCAAATACACCGTGAATGGAAAGTGTTATTACTTTTGAATTCGTTGTGAATTAACACAGCCGCTATCATTCTGCGCTATGACCTAATTCTTAGAGAAATTGATGGTCATAGTCGAGAAATGTAATTTAATCGATAGTGAGAATTCTCGATAAGTCGTCTAGAAATGTTGACTTTGAGAGCAATTTTAAGGCATTTGCAGGCCGAATTCGTAAGAATTAGAACAGGACTTCTGAAACAACTTCTTGTGACCTTTGATCTAGCCAATACATTTTTTTCGCGTATCTCCCTTCAAGAGCGCAATCTCCAGCAAAGCCTAGATTACCGAGTTTTTGATGCTGACGAGGACAGCGTCCCTTCTCTGACATAGGTTGCTGGCCTGGTCGCGGCTGATCCTCCTCTCGTGGATGAAGTAGCAGTCGGAGCCCCTCTGTGACCAACCGTCAGGGCACCAGTCTGTGGGAGCGAACATGGTTTAAATCCTGACGGGGGCTCTTCTCTGACGGCACGCGTCACTGGGGGAAGTTCGTCGAAATTGCGCGGCTGAAATGACAAAGAGGGGTTATGATGATGCAATGTGACCTAATCCGCAAAATAGAGACCGAAGACAAAGCTGGAAATTAGTAGATAATCCTGGTGAGGCAGCTTATCCCTGTGACCACAAAAGTTCATCATTCACATGCTTCTGATTTCAGGGTGCGTCAACTATAATCAGGCCATTTTTTAACATGTTAACTGGGGGGCCATTTGCCCCCCCCAGTCAGCCGAAATCCCCCCCAGTGCCCGGAAATTGGCCCCCAGTGAAATAGGCCGATGACTTAAAATTGACCAAATACAGACTCGCCTAACGAAAATAAGAGAGAACACCACTAGATAATTATAACTTTGTTCTATTTCTGGTCCCAAATTGGCAATCCACGACAATTGTGTTAAAACAATTTCCACCCGTGGCTGTCTACTCCATCGTGCGGAGACGAAACAAAGCGCGTAGTTACGGGAAATCCCGGCAAAGCAGCCTCAGCATCAACTTATCACAACGCTGGCCTACAACCAATCAAACATCCTGTTCTATCCGACCGGAAGCCCACGTCCCAGCCAGTACCGTGACATTGTATGATGCTTTCATTTCACACGCAGTCAGTTGTCAGCGCTAAGAGCTTGTCCGTGGATTAGACGGGACACGGTGTAGTCAAAGTGCGTAAGACTGGTTGCTGGTGTGGCAGTATGAAGTCCTTAGCCTTTTTGTTTATTATTGTGGTGGTAGCATACATAAGCGTCGCCACCGAAAAAAGTGAGGGGGCCAGCCAAACTTCAAGCTGATGCAGACAGCGAACTTTCCACGTTAGTACCAAAAACGTTTTCGAATTTGCGCTCCTCGTTGCCTTCCGCGGCGGCTGGTTATACAAATTTCCGGTTTACTCCCATTTTGACTGAGATCAGGAAATTGTTCGTCAAAAAGTTGGGGGGTAGCGGTGATTGATGATCTAAAAAAATGTTCTGGTTATATGGATAAAATAATTAGATGCCCACGCGGGGTTGGAGGGGCACTCCTGGCTTCCTATTATATGGGCAGTGTGCCAAAAATATTGCGTCAAGCCAATATCAAACTGTCAACAATTAGTTTTAAACATTGATACAAGTCACCTTTTCTGTGATTTTATGACTACTGCTAGGGGTCGTTTTAGCCTCAAATCTGGCTTTTGTGGTGTTTATCTGGCTATTTTAGTGGAAATAACATTTTGCCCCTCTTTGGCCCTTTTTCTAACTCGGTTTGACCATTTCGGCTGAAAAAACCTGGCAGCCCTGGGCAGCATCTATAATCTCTAGACTTGGAATAACAAAAAAATTGAGAAACATTTTTTAACACTAACATGTCTAAGTTTCATCAAACCCCCTCAAAATGGGGTCTTGACCCCTTGAAGACACTATAATGACCAGCACAAGAAATGCCCCCCCCCACTGACTTTTCCTTAAAAAATGCCCTGACTATAATGGCTATTTTGCACTCAGCATCAGCACTTTATGCTAACAATATGTGAAAGGTTTTCCGCCCTCAGATTTTTAAAGCCACGATAATAATGCAAGGTGCTTATCACAAGACCCAAGTTTGGGAGGTCAAAAAGAACTGCTTTATGCAGGATCACCAGATCCCTGACCTGCAGACACGTTGTGAGATTCTGTGGAAAACTAATATTGTTTCTGTACCTAATGTTTCGTTTCCTTACCGGTGCTTTCGGAGGCGCTGCCCAGCCTCACGAGAAGAACAGTGAGAACTACCTGCAACGTCTTCATCCCGGCCGTTTGTGGCTTCAGCCGGCGGTCGGGAAACCGTAGCAGAGCTCATAAAAGACGCGGAGGAAACTACCAGCCCGCTTCCATCGCAGCCTCGGTGTCTTCCAAGCTCGCCGCCGCTCTGATGCCCCGACTGCAGCCGCCAGTCTCCGACCAGAAACGAAGCGTAGCCCTGCCGGGCTATCGACTGGAGTCAAGCATGATGGATAGGACAGTGAATGCACCTAATTAGACGATGGCTTAGTTAATAATACAGCGATGAAACAGCCAAAAAGTGCATTTGTCAGGATGTGACCTGTGGACACGCCCTTGTACACCTATTTGTCAAAGGTTTCCCACAGAAAACGGTACTCCATGATAACTTTATCCTTCTCTAATACTCCATGATAACTACACCAGCTGCCAACGGACAAAGCGATGACCTTCGTCGTCCATTGTTTTGTCGTCTATCATATTGGACGATAAAGGCGCTGGCGATAGTGACGATCATTTATACTCCTGTCAGACTTTTTTGACGTGGCTGAAAATCAGCAGGGCGTAGTTACACCGTACTTAACACGTGCATTGACGGGGGCGGGTACCCGCCCCCCCTCTGGTTTTTCGGAGAAAGGAGAATAATGGCGGCGCGTAGCGCCGCCGTACTTGGCATACCTTTTTCCTCATTATTTTTACAACTTCTGTGAAAATTTTGAGGTTATGTCATCTCAGGTCAGGTCACCAGTACAGGTCAAGTGACATGACCTCAAAAAAAGTTTAAGATAGCATAAGTCGAAACAGGGTGAACTTATCTGATTGAAACTCATATCACATAATTGGCCCACCGAGTTCTCTAAAACATGTTCCGGTATTTTTGATATCGATGACCTAGGGTCAGGTACGAGGCATGATCTCTCCATTGGAAATCCATGGGAAAAATGGTTTTTACTGAATAACTCAGTACCGGATGGTGATAGAGCGTTTATTTTAGACTCGCCTTGGCTTTGCGGTTCTAATGATATGCATGTTATATAATTTGACCCTGGCCTGACCTCAGTTCAGGTCAAATCCTTGATTTGACCTAGCAAGGTCAACTTATATATCATTCGATTCGGCTTGCTGCGAGGATTCATATAGTTTAAGTCGTTTTGCTCTACCTTTACTTGTTCATATGTAATGGCCGAAAAACTTAATTTACATGTTATCCCTATGACGGCATGTTTTGACCACTCGTCACCTTAAATGTGACTTGACAAAAAATGGTTCAAATATTTTCGATGGAGAAGTGGATGGGCTACCCAACGCCGTTTACCATTTTTCGCTACCAACCGTGGTTCTCAAGATCTTAGGGGGGGCGGGTACTCGCCCCCCCCTTGTCAAAGCGAAGGTGGCTCAGACCCCCGTCAATGCGCGTGTTAAGAGGGCTCCCCGGGTCCTCAGCGGGATGGGAAGCTGTTCCTCCCAGGGAGGAGGAGGGGATGAGCGGGGCGGACGGGATGCTTCACGCTCCATCCCTCTACGGCAAATCGAGCCACAGGGACCTTCGTCGTAGTGGCACAGGGGCCAGGGCTCCTGTGGAAAACTAGCCCCCTCCCCTTGTCACTGGTGGGCTCACAGCAGTTGTGCAAAAGTCCATCAAACGACCCCGGCATATCCTCATCTTGAAAGCAGGCGACCCGCCCCCTGGAAAAAGTTTTACCAGTTGTGCGGCGCATTCATCACGACTATTTCCCTCTGTGAATATTTATGACTGGTCCATGCAAACGCTGGGGATTCTAGCTGGCAGTCTAGGGCTCCATTGAGGGGGGCGGTGTTCCCGATCTGGATGCCTTGAACCCGGCCCAAAGAAATGTCCAGCCCCTACCGAAACTGGTACCCTGCGGTCACCCGGATTTGCTTTGCAGAAATTCTGTATGCACTGTGGCCAATCGCGGGACCACTTTTTCTGTTAGGCACAGCTAGGGTGAACCTGGACCCATGATTCGGGTGCAGAGGGCCCTCTGTAATTATTCAGGTGCCGATAAAAGAAGTAAAACCCGTTCTTCTGAAGGACTCTCATTTCGGTCGTTGCTCGCCTCAACTCCCGGATGGTCTATGGCAGTGATTTCCACAGGGTGAGGCCTGACCTCATGTGGGATCATCGAGCCACTCGGCGTAACGAAGACGCGTGAAATTAAACTATATGAGAGTTACACGAGCACAGCTTTCATAAAGCCCTCATTGATGAAGGTACTTACTCTACTTTTGGCACGCTTTTCTAGTGTTGAAGACCCTTGAATGATGAAGAAGTTGCCACGACGACAGAATTCATAGCTCCGAAATTCACGCTTAGGGCAGATGGTCCAGAGAAGGCTGTCAAGATTTTGGTAGAAAATTACGATCAGTTTACAATCCTTTC
Source organism: Lepas anatifera (assembly GCA_034440635.1). Taxonomy (NCBI): domain Eukaryota; kingdom Metazoa; phylum Arthropoda; class Thecostraca; family Lepadidae; genus Lepas; species Lepas anatifera. Next base: position 812,164 of record JAOTON010000842.1, on the reverse strand, counting down.
GCGCCGTGCCTAAAATCCTGCTCTCATTGTTTCCGTGACTTATCTTGCCCGTCTTACCACCCTCTCCTCTACGAGAAGAGCTCAGGTGGTGCCGGGTTAGCAAAGCTCATTTAATAATTTCACTGGCGAATCCAGGGAGACATTTTTTCTCCAAGCTCCCGATTTTCTTTCAGAAACGTATATTTTTCGCCATTTTGGGCCCCATTGCCCCCCCCACCTCCATCCATTAACCTGGATCCGGTACTACATAATTAATGATATTAACTACAGTTCAATAACAGTTGCAATAGAAATTAGCAGCTAAGAAGTCAGTCATTATACCTAATAATCCCTTGGTACAACTTTTCTGTAAGAGTTCGCTCAACAAAGGCCGGCGACGCTGCGAACTCGTCATTTCCCGCTCCCGGCAGGTGCGCGCGCAGGGGTCACGCGGAGTCGCCAGAGGTCACAGTCGGGCCTCGGCAACTGCCCCGCGGCACTGTCTGCCGCCGCGGCAGCGTGGGGAAGGGGAGCGTGAACTTGATTTACCTCTAAAACACGTGAACCAGGACGATTTAGGGACGTGGGCGCTGGATAGTTACGCAATTTATTGGTTTCGGTGATGTACAGATAAGCTTTGAAGACAGACATCCAGTGCCTCGTCTAAGGAATTTTCACTAGGTGGGATTTCAGCTAACTCAACCAACCCTACCCGATACAAAGGCAGAAATGCTAGAAATAAGCTTCAGATGGGAGATAGGCCAAGTCAACAAGCACAAAAAGCCTTGCGCCGTGCAATTGGTGCGTGACGGATGCTAGGAAAATTCAAATTCATTTTTACGTTTAAACTGTTCTCTTTCATGATGATTTTTATCCAATCCATATGATGTTTTTATATTTTTATTTATTCAACCCTATGTATGTAACGCAATGCACCAAGACGAAAATGGAGTCAGAGGCACAGGAGCGCCGGAACTATGTTCAAAGTTGGGGGGGGGAGCGGGAATTTTCAAGTCATTTCTTTCCAGTCAACGCCATAGGGTTAATGGTTAAGAATCATGAAAGTTGGGGGGCAGCTGCCTCCCCTGCTCCCCTCCCGGCTCCTACGTCCCTGCAGAGGCACGATAGTTAAGAAACATTTTGCTTTGAAAAACGATTCCAGTGTCGTGAAACGGCACCCAATTTGGTTCACACAGGGTGCTTTCTCCAAAATGTCATTCTTTCCAAAGTTGAGGCAGGGCAATATCCCTGCTATCTTAACACGCGCAGTGACAGGGGGCGGGTACCTGCCCCCCCCGGGTTTTTTTGGAAAGAGCAGAAAAACGGCGGCGCATAGCGCCGCCGTACTTGGCTTACCTTTTTCCTCATCCTTTTTACAACTTTTGTCAAAATTATAAGGTTAGGTCATCCCAGGTCAGGTCATCAGTACAGGTCAAGTGACCTGACCTCCAAAAAAAGTTTATGATAGCATAAGTCGGAACAGGGTAAGCTTATCCGATCAAAACTCATATCACAAAATGGCCCCACCGAGTTCTCTAAAATAAGTTCCGGTATTTTTTATATCAATGATCTAAGGTCAGGTACGAGCCATGACCTCTCCATTGGAAATACATGGGAAAATGGTTTTTAATGGTGAATAACTGAATAACTGAATAAACTGACAAACAATGGTTCAGAGACGGCGGATTCCATTTTCGAGAAGGGGTGCAAGATTTTCTGGAGGGGGCACCTTCTTCCCCAGGGGGCGCCATCATCCCTTGGGGGCGCCTTTGAATTCCAATGGTGTTCCGCAGAAACTCTTTGGACTCAGCGAGCGAGGCCACTTGGGGTGGTTTATTTCTAATATTCCGAAAAATAGGTATTTTAGATTTCGCATAAACTCAGTCGTATCGGATTGGTATCAGCAACAGAGCGGCATAGCCCAGGATTCTGTGATTTTCATAGCCTTGTTTGCAGTCACCAATGACCAATGATATTGCAGACACTTTCCGCCAACATACGTCATGTGCTTTTCGTTGAAGAGTTCACAATATGGGTGACAGCGTCTACTACAGCAGCTGCGCAGAGGCGGCTGCAGCTTGGCCTTGACACATTGCAGCAATGGAGCACATGCAATGGACTGAAATTTTCAAATTCAAAGACAAAGTGCATGCTCTTCTATAATAGATATTGAGACTGAATACCCGATGTTGTAAATTCGCGGAAATCCGATCGACGTTGTAACAGAAACCAGATTTATCGGGCTCACACTAAACTTTCATATGTGCCACGCCTGAAGGAACTCCGCAAAAAAATGTTTCGATACACTGAAAATACTGAAGGTGTTGACGAGGTAGGGTAGCGTATAACGTTACACGCATGTTATACGCTCATCGTTGTACGCTAAAACTTTCATATGTGCCAAGCCTGAAGGAACTCCGCAAAAAAATGTTTCGATACACTGAAAATACTGAAGGTGTTGACGAGGTAGGGTAGCGTATAACGTTATACGCATGTTATACGCTCATCGTTGTACGCTACGTTATAAGCTTCTTATGTTATACAGATCACCACGGGTGTAATTTTCCCAAAATCTTTGGGGGTGCTCAGTCGGTGGGGGGCACCCCATAGGGGCGGCGGCGTTGGGGGCAGCACCCCTTCATTGCATCAAATCTGTTATGCATCGCTTTTTTGCGCCTTTTATAGCCCAGAGAACATTCTATTTTAATGTTGGGCAGGTATTCTACAGCTTTTTCCAAACGTGTTTGCTTTTTAGGTGACATCCCAAAGCTACATACACGTCTTAAAATAATCCAATCTGAGTTTTAAATCTCTCCACGATCAGGGGCGCAGCCAGATCTTTGGCATGGGAGAGCACACCACCTTTGAGGGGCACCCCGGGAGAGAAAAGGCACGTAACGTAACCTAAAAAAACTTTCTATATCTTAGTTAATATCTACTTTTGGGTACCTTTGGTCCAAGAAAAATGCAAATCAAGCATTGACGGGAAAGGAAAACTGAATTAAAACCAGAAAAAAGTGTCGCCGAAATCTCATGAAAATAGCCAGAACACGACTGTTTTGGATAGATTTAAGGGCAAATCAACCAACTCATGCAAGTACTTGACATCAGAGAAATCAGCGGAGCATGTGATATATGTTACCATGTGCAAATTAAGAAATATTGGTGTCGAAAATTCATTTGTTATGCCCACTGGTTTTGTCGTGACGAGTGAGCCCTGGTTGAACGCGGATTAAGTTCCCCGGCTCCCACAATGACCGTGGGAGGAGGTGTAGCAAAGTGACATTGGACGAATACAATTTTTGTTGCCGGAATAATTTGGGAGATACCTTTTCAACGCGTTTAAAAGTTCCATATTTTCCAGGATCGGTCCCAGTTGGAGTAAAGAAAAAGTAAACAGGCTGGCTGTTTGGATGGGGATGATGTGACAGGGCTGAAAATTATGAAAAACTATTTCTTCATTCATTGAAATTAATTAGTAGAAATCCTGGTTCAGGGGACTATGCTCTGAGCTCAGGGGCACATGCCTTTTATTACCCTCCCCCAGAATCCACCAGTATAACAAGCAATTTATTTAACCCGGCGTGCCTAGGCATCACAAGCCTTTTTGACGATGACGGCTCATTCCTCGTTAGCTCCATTTTAAAAAGGTAGTTTGCACTGTGTCCTTATTCCCCCATCCATTCAAGACCAGCTTAGGGGCCCCTAGTATGGATCAGAGTCCTACAGAGCAGCAACCCCTCATTCCCCCAGTTATGCCCCCTGGGATTAGACTAGCCCCGTGACCCCCGAGGTGATGGGAGTTGGCCTTGTGTTCTTATTCTCTGTCTATTCAAGACCAGCTCAGGGTGCCCCTGGTGTGGATCAGAGCCCCTCAGAGCAGTTCATGCTCGGCCCAGGACTAGACTAGCTCAGTGGCCCCAAAGATGGTGGGGGGATCATCAGACTAGCTCAATGGGCCGCAGATAGGCTCATAGGGCCTTGCACCATATTAGCTCAGGGGGCACCAGATCGATCAGCTCGGGGCCCAGATAAGCTCCTAGTCCCCAGACCAGAGCAAGGGTCTAGATCAGCTCAGGGAGCACCATATCAGCTCAGAGAGAGTGCAAGGGATCAGCTCAGTGGTCCCCGATCAGCTCGGGGCACAGGTCAACTTGGAGGTACTATATCAAGTCAGGAGGCATTTAATCAGCCCAGGAGCCCCATACCAGCTCAGAGGCCTTCATCTGCTTCAGTGGGCACAACTCAGCTCAAGGCCCCAGAGCTACTGAGGAAATTCCTTAATCAACTCAGGAGGCCCAGATCAGCTTGAAAGGCACCAGATTGGCTCAGGGGACACCGAACTAGCTCTGGGGGCACTAGACGAGCTCAGAGGGCATGAGATGGGCTCAGGAGAGAAAATGTTGGCTCAGGAGGCACCAGACCGACTCAGGGGCATTAGTTTAGCTCAGGGGAAACATATCTGCTCAGGGAGAACCAGATTGATCAGCCCCGGAGCCCAGATCAGCTCCTAGCCCCCAGACCAAAGCAGGGGAATAGATTAGCTCAGAGAACACAAGATCAGCGCAGGGAGCACCAGACCAGCTCAGGGGGCACCAGATCATCTTAGGAAACATCAATAACCAGCTTAGGGGCACCTGATCGCCTCAAGAGGCAACATATTGGCTCAGGGGGAGTAGATTAACTCTGCGAGGCGTGTGATCAGCTCAAGGGGCACTAGAACAGCTAATATGGCACCAGACGAGCCTGGAGGTATCAGACTAACTCAGAGAGCATTAGCTAGGTTCAAGAGGCACAATTATCTGCTCAAGGGGCACCAGATTGACTCAACGGGCACCAGATCAGCTTAGAAGGCACGTGATCAGCTCAAGGGGCCAAGACCAGCTCAGTGGGCACCAGATGAGCTTAAGGGGTACCAGACTAGCTCCGCCGGTACGATTATTGGCGACGATGAGGCATTAGCTTGTTATGGATTACGTACCCATAATTTCCGGGGTGTTTGGAAAGGCGACAGAATGCCCTAGCTGACCAAAAAGGTACTTAATTGTAAAACAATGGTTTTAATCGCCAAATGTGATATAATTGCATCTAGGTTCGACGGCGTAGGGCAATAAATTTCGAGCGGCATAGCCCAAACGAGGTGCACCGCCCTAGTGATCAAAGGACACTCCGGCACCGATGAGGGGGCGCGGTAGTGGAGTGGTCAGCACTGCTGGCTCCCACGCAGCCGACCCGGGTTCAAGGCCCGGCGGCTTCCCTGAACAAGGAGCAAGCTGGCTCCCGAGAAACCCTTCCAACAGGGAAAGAGTTGGCGACGCCATATGACCCTGGCAGTTGGTGCGCCGATAAGCCCCAATAATTATAATTACGGCACCGATGAGGGGGAGGGTACGTGACCTCCTCGCTGCGCCCCCTGTCCACGATTGAAGAGTATCAGTTTTGTGGGGTTAAATTTTACCTTCAGTATGGCAGAGGGGATGGAGATTGAAATGAAAGCAAAGGACTTAAAGGGAATGTGGCACCTTTATAAAGTGATTTTAACTGAGATAGTTAAGTTGTATAGCATGCCGGAAATGCCGGTACTCTCTGTATAATTTGTCTTGAAACTCATCATCAGGTCAGGTCATCATCATCATTGTTACATCATCACTAAATAATCATCCGCAGGCAGATATTTATTTCGTTCCCCAGAGGAGCATTTAAAAAATCAAAACATTGAGCTTATTGTACATTTTTCAGAGAAATAATGGACGCTTCCATGATTTTCGGCTAAAAGTTCCTCCAATCAAATTTCAGGATTCAACCAAGGTGCCACATTCTCTTTGAAGGGAATGGGGCACCTTGGTCGAATCCTGGAATTCATTGTAATTTCAGGTACATTTCGAGAATGGCGGGTTGAGCTGGTGGAGGCAAAACGTCCTTGTTTTCATTTACTGCCATGGTAGCGTGAAACAGAATGACGCAAGTTGACAATATGCGTAACTGTGGGAGCAGGTTTTCCCGGAAATTGAGCCTTAAGAAACTGGACAGAACCAGTCGACCATAGAACTAATTTAAAGTCGGGGTCACCAGTTGTAGGATTCAACTTGGCCACGTAAGGCCTTATTCAATCTACCAATCGAAGGAAAGAAGTCGACGATGATAATGTCCAATTTATTGATGCAATTGCCAAACAGCGGATGAGAGACAAAAATGATAACCGACAACAACAGTGCCAATATTTACAAATGGGAACATATACCCATTCCAATGGGAAATAACAAAATCCCAGAGAAATACGTAACACTCGGTATGAACGCGTGTAGAGTGAGTGAGAGCGTGAGTGATTGGGAGAGCGTGTGACGGCGAGAAATAAATCGCCGGCAGGTTCGATGCCGTAATTGACAATGAACTCAGCGACGGCTGCAAACCGAAATCGGACTTGCACTGAGCAGAGATATGCTCAGTCAAGAGTGCAGACCCAATGACACGACGGTATTGTCAGTGTAGTTGGGAGGGAACGAAACACTCCAGGGAGTGGCCCTGGCGAGTGATCGCAATGCAGCGGTGGAGGAGTGGACCAGCCCAGAGAGTAGCCCTGGCGAACTGACCGGTGTTGTCACCACGCAGCGCGCCTTTATACCCGGCCGGCAGTGGTCACGTGACCAGGTCGCGCTCTGGTTGGTCGGCCGGGTGGGTCGCTGGTGTGGTGGCAGTGACCCGGCGCGCGCCTGTGCCTGCGGCGGTGGTCGGCTGACCGCGCCGCGGCTGAGGGCGCCGGGTCAGCTGGTCGGCTGCGGCTGGAGCCGTGTAGCGGTGCAGTGGCCGCTACAGGGCGATAGTGATTGGCCGGGGCGGCAAGAAACAAGGCAAAGTCATAAGTCGAGGGCGGCAGTGATGAGCCAGGGCCAATAGCTATGAACTAGGAGCGGCGCGAACCAGAGTGGAAGTGATAAGGAGAGGGCGGCAGTGAAGACAGGGGGAGTTATGAACTAGGGGGCGGCACAAATCAGGGCGGAAGTGATAAGTTGGGACAGGGTAGCATTAATTAGCCGGGGGTGGCACGCATCAAGGCAAAGGGCATCAGCCGGGGACGGGAATGGTGAGCCGTAGGTAGTAGTTATAAACTACGGGTGGCACGAATCAGGGTGGAAGAGATAAGCTGGGACAGGGACGGCGGACTCGGGGGGGGCAGGGTGTGCAATTGCACACGCTGAAAAAGTTAGGGCGTGCAAAAGTATATTTTGCACTCCCGGCTTTGGCTTCGTCCGGGGAAGCGCCCCCGGATTTGGGCGGCGCCCCCGGCCGGCCAAGAAACCATCAGAACTAAACACCGCCTACCTGAAGAGGAAAGGCCCTCTGTGCAAAATAAAAACAGTTTCAAATATGAATGGTGTCCCCTTTCATCAAAGCTATCCCATGGAGAGCAAATAGACCCAATTTATCGACTCAACGCAGGGAAATGATGTTGTCACCCCCCTCCGAGTGGGCGCCCCTAGGGAGCCAAAGGTGCCCCCCTGGGGATGGAGGCGCCCCCTTCCCCTGAGAAGGAAGGCGCCCCCTCCCGAAAATCTTGTAAAACCGCCCGAAAATGGAATCCACCATCCCCGAGCTGGGGGCGCTGGGGGCGGCAGTCATGAACCTAGGGCGGCACGAATTAGAGCGGAAGTGATAAGTCAGGGATGACATTGATTAGCTGAGGCGATAGTGATGAGCTGGGGGCAGCATGAAACAGGGTGGCAGTGATAAGCTAGGGATAGCACTGGTTAGCCACTGGCAGCAGATATGAGCGGGGTGCTGTTCGAATCAGAGCGGCAGTAATAAGTCAGGGTTGGCAAGAATCAGGGTGGCAGTGATAGGTGGGAGGCGTCAGTGATGAACCATGGCGGCATAAACCAGGGTGGTAGTGATGAACCGGGGGCGGCATGATCACAGTGGTAAGACGGAGGCGGCATGAATCAGGGCAGAAATGCTGGAGCCGAGGGGCGACACATGTATTGGGGGGTGCTTTCATTGTGATTAGGGGTGCTCGCACACCCAAAGAGATAACAAATTTCACCTCAGGCTGACACTAAAAGAGTAAAAGCACGGCAGCAGCAGTCTACCATTTACTCGGCTCGGAGAGTTCCTCCAATAGACAAACAGATAACAATTAGACGATTGTGGGCTGCTGTTAGCTTTCTGGAAGGGTGTTAACTGTGGAAACTGTGCGGACAGCAGGGCCTAAGTTTGACCGGTTTTGGGGGCCATGGCCGGACTGGTCTCCTCGTCAGTGATAAACCAGGGGCGGCAGTGATCAGCCGGGGGTGGCAGTGAAGATTCGAGGGAGGAAGTGTCTAACCAGAGGCCGCTCATATATGTGTTAATAAAAAACAGGGACAGCATTGATCAGCCAGGGGCAGCGTGAATCAAGGCAGCAATGATTAATCTAGGCGGCAGTTATAAACCAGGGGTGACAGTGATCAGCCAGGGGGTGGCAGTGATAAACCAGGGGCGGCAGCGATGAGTCGGGGCGGCGCGCATTTGGGTCAAAATATGCCAGGGACAGCATTAATTAGGGCGGCAGTGATAAACCAGGGGCAGCAGTGATCAGCCGTGAGACGGTCCATCATCATATTTGAAGTTTTAGAGCGCGCCGATATCTAGGGTCATACGGCGCCCATAACACTAATAAAATACGCAAATAAGATATTTCCGCACGAATTTTAACAAGTCAGGTGGTAAAACAGGTCAGGTTGTGAAAGTTGTATCAGAAGATTATATAAAAGACATAAAAGATGAAATGAAATAAAAATACTGAAAAATGATACAGACAATTACACACGGTATACTAAAGCCAGAGACTATAGGTATCATGAAACTCGACGTTATGTAAAACCTGAAAGACTACTAGGATGAATATATGACATTAAAACTAACGCTCCTCAGATATAACATGATGTTAGTGATATCCACAAAGGATGCTCGCCCAGCACGTTCACCGCCCAGACATCCCCAGGCTGATCACTGCCCGGGGAGCAGTGGCGAATCTAGCCGGTCGGCTTGGGAGGGGCAAACCAAAGTAAAAAGTCGAAAAGGAAAAAAATTCACGCCGTGAAAGCTGTGCTACAATATCACTTACCGGTAGGATTTGGGGTATTTGAGGCGAAAAGCAAAAAAAACGTCACGGGAAGAAAAATATGGGCTCGAGATACTTTTTCCAGTCGAAAGCACAATATTTACACTGAACTTCACTGGTTCTGTTTGAAGTTGAGAGTTGAAGCACCAAAATCTTGCTTATAAACTAAAAAGGAGTCGGGGAAAAAGGAGGTCGATCACTTGGGGGAAAGCATAGTTTTGCCCCTAGCTTTTCCGTTTAAGGGGGAAATGCCTTCTTTGCCCCCCCCTTGAATCCGCCACTGCCCAGGATACGGCAGTAATGAACCAGGGGCGGCAGTTATCAGCCAGGGGGCCGCAGTTATCAGTCAGGGGCGGCAGTGATCAGCCAGGGGCGGCAGTTATCAGTCAGAGGCGGCAGTTATCAACCAGGGGGCCGCAGTTATCAGTCAGACGCGGCAGTTATCAACAAGGGGTGGCGGCGATCATTCAGGGGCCGCAGTTATCAACCAAGGTGCGACAGTGATCAGCATAGGGCGCCAATTAGCAGCCAAGGGCAGAATTTATCAGTCAAGCGGCGGCAGCTATCATCCAGGGGCAACAGTTATCAGCCAGGGGGTGACACTTATCAATCCGCCGGGGGCGGCAGTGATTAGCCAGGGGCGGCAGTTAACAGCCAAGGGCCGGCAGTTTTCAGTCAGGGGGCGGCAATGATCAGCCAGAGGGCGGAAGTGATCAGCCAGGGGCGGCAGTGATCAGCCAAGGACGGAAGTTATCAGGCAGGGGGCGGTAGTAATCTGCCAGGGGGCGGCAGTTATCAGCCAAGAGCCGACAGTTTTCAGTCATGGGCGGCAACGATCAGCCAGGGGGCGGTAGCGGTCAGCCAGGGGAGGCAGTTAGCAGCCAAGGGGCGGAAATAATCAGCCAGGGCGCGGCAGTAGTCAGCCAGGGGCAGCAGTTAGCATCCAGGGGGCGGCAGTTGTCAGTCAAGGGGTGGCAGTGATCAGCCAGGGGCTGCAGTTATCAGCCAAGAGCCGGCAGTTTTCAGTCAGAGGGCTGCAATGATCGGCCCAGGGGGCGGCAGTTATCCGCCAGGGGCGGCAATGATCAGTCAGGGGGCGGCAGTAATCAGTCATGGGGCGGCAATGATCAGCCAAGGGGTGGCAGTTATCAGTCCGGGGCGCCAGTGATCAGCCAGGGGGCGGTAGTGATCAGTCAGGGGGCGGCAGTTATCAGTCAATGGGCGGCAGTGGTCTGCCAGGGGGCGGCATTGATCTGACAGGGGCGGAAGTTATCTGCCAGGGGCGGCAGTCATCTGCCAGGAGCGGCAGTCATCCGCCAGGGGCGGCAGTTAGCAGTCAAGGGGCGGCAGTTATCAGTCAGGGGGCGGCAGTGATCAGCCAGGGGCGGCAGTGGTGAACGAGGGGCGGCAGTGATCAGCCGGGTGCGGCAAAGATGATTCGGTGGGCGACAGTGACTTACCAGGAGGGGCAAGTATATGGGTGTTAAAATAAACCGGGGTGTTTAGCCAGGGGCGGCAGTGATAAACCGGGGGTGTCAGTGATCAGTCAGCTGATCAGTGAGGAACAAAAGGCGGCAGTAACCATCCGGAGGGGGGCAGCAGTGATTAATTGCTGGCGACAGTGATCGGGCGGGGGCGGCAGTGATGTGGCGTCATAAATCAGGGGGCAATGCAGGTGGCATTGATTAGCTAGAGGAGGAACCAATTAGAGTGAAAGTAATGAATCCGGGACGGGAGAAACTTGTGAGGGGCGGCACGAATCAGGGCGGCAGTGATGAGCTAGGGTGACACTCTTCAGGGTAGCGGTGATAAGCCAGGGGCGGCACATGTATTGGGGGTGCTCAGCACATGATTGGGGGTGCTCGAATTAGGATTGGGGGTGCTCGGGCACCCCCAAAGAGATAAAAAATTACACCCCTGCAGATCACTTATTCGTTCGAAGATCGAGTACGGCTGCGTTGTGTATGAGACCGCTCCTTAGTCTGCGAAAAAGATTATCGATATGTCCATCATCACGCTATCAGAATAGTAACAGGCGCGCTCCAAGCTTCACCCATAATGAGCATGCTAGTGGAAATTAATAAAATACCGCTACAAATGCGCAGTAAGATACTCGCTTTGCATTAAGCCATTAAAGGGAATGTGGCACATTTATAACGTGATTTTAGCTGAGATAGCCAAGTTGTAAAGCAAGTCGGAAAACCAGGTACTCTACATATCATTTGCCTTGGAACTCGATATTTCCGTAGAAAAAAGCTAAAACCTGCCCAAAATGTACCTCTCATGTACCTCTCGCCAGGCGGCCATTGTTGTGAGCCGCTGGTGAGACGAAGTATGCTGACATCACGATGAGCATCAACCAATCGAAGCCCTCGAAGCCCTTGAAGCGTTTCGAGTATGGTAGTGGTTGCCAGATCATGACATCATCCACAGGCAGATATTTATTTCTTTTCCTAGAGGAGCATTTTGAAAATCAAAATATTGAGCTTATTGTACATTTTTCAGAGAAATCATGATTGGTTTCATTATTTTCGGCTAAGAGTACGCCTAATTACACAAAATTCCAGGCTTTGACCAAGGTGCCACATTCCCTTTAAAATCATTCACCAACACGCCCCACATACCAAACATTTTTTGGCGACGCCTACCTCTGTCAGATAGACAGTGGCTCGCGTGTTGCAACCCGTCACCCGGGATTGAGAGTCTGTGCCTGGCTGGCACAGGCTGGTATCGACAGCAGCCTCGTAGAACCACATGAAGCAGCTGTTATTGAACCATAGCTCATCTCGACATTTAACACGAACACAGACCTACTCCAACAAAGCAAAAATTTGCCTCCTGAACCGACGCGCCAGTAATTTATGAACTTGCGTGCGGAGCCGTTCGAAAACCACGTCTGTTTCTAAACAGACGGTTGCAAAAGAAAGTGACAATGGCACAGGGCGTGCATTTGTTGGTGAAGATGTTGAGAAGTTTTCGAGTTTGCCTTACGAAGGATCCATTTTTACTTCAGAGCTGTACGCCATTTTTTGCTGTTTAGACCAGGTATCTAAGCTGATGGCGAGGAAGTTTGCGATTTCTACCGATTCGCTGTCTTATCTACAGACATTGAAGCCATTTTATTTATATATTGCGTCATCATCTTGGCGGGCCATGCTGAAGATGACCGGATCTGCGTGTGCACTGAGTGGTCCAGTAGGAAGACATAGGCAGTTTGGAGGGCTACCATCTCAGCCTGAAAACTCGAGCAGAGCGAGCCTGCTGGTCGCCTGAGCTCATGCTGGCCTCCGTCTGGTTACTCGATGAAGACCCGGCTCCCCCGCACGTGACCCCTCCGTGCACTGACCCGTCAGTCCACACCCATGTGGCACATTGAGTCAGGGAAGCGAGGTGGTGGAGAGCTACTCGCTTCTTCCGGACAGGTGGCACACCTGATGTCAGTGGACCCACGTCTAGTTGAAATGTGACTCACTCTCCTGATACCCACGGTGGAAGACGTCGAGGAACGAGAGGCTAGATGGGGAGGGAGATGCCTGCTTAATCCCACATCTCTTTGCCCACCTGCCGCCACCCGGTCACCGAGGAGAGTCGAGAGGGCGCTGTCGCCTCCGCACGTCTTCACAGAGGGTCTTCAGGCGGCAGCGCATGGACTTTCACCAGCAGTAGGGTCGCGAGTACCCTCCTTCTGGCCGCTACGGAGGGAATCTTACCTCGGCCATCAGCGCATGACTGGAGGTGGGGCGGGTGCGTCCTGTGATGGTACGCGCCGACGCTCGCATTTTGCGTTCCAGCAGCTCGACATGACATGGCGGTGTGGCGTGGAGCCACGCTGCGGCCGCTTGCTCCATCGCTCCTCTCACGTAGCCAGTAGCGACGGCTCGGAGGTGCTCTTCGTGCAGCCCCCAGATGCGGCCGGACAGTTGACGTAAGTGAGAGATGCGGGGGTGGACCTTCTCCCACAGTCTCTTACAGTGTGGACCGAAGTGGAGGAGCCGATCGATGGTGATACCAAGTAGCTGTAGGGTGTCTCCAGCAGTGACAAGACTTCCCGTCGACCTTAATACTGAAGGGATCCGCGTCTCTGGCCCACTGGGACATCACTAGTACTTGGATCTTGGCTCCTGATACCACCATTTTGTGCTGTCGGGCCCACTTCACGAGGGTGCCAGCAGCAGCTTGCGCCCGGTCTTTGGCGACTTGGATGTTGTTGCCCGTGCAGAGAGCCGCCGTATCATCGGCGTACATGTAGGGGGAGCATCCGGGAACCGCGCGGAGTGCGTCCATCAGCCGAGCCGCCCATAACAAAAATAAAACTGGCGAAAAGACACTGCCTTACGGCGGGCCAGTTCGGAAAATGCGCTCACTGGAAAGCACGTCATTTAGTTCCATCTTGACTCTTAGGTCCCGGAGCCACTGCCAAACCCAGGCCATCGTGCAATTTGACAGCCCCATCTCCAGTAGGCGAACGCGTAGCAGGCGGTGGTCCACTACGTGGTACGCGTGCGCGAAATCAAACGCGACGAGGACGTATTTCTGCGTGGTCTGTCCATCGGGAGGGCGGCGGTGTCTCCATTTGGGCATGCACAGTGCACGCTCACCTCTTCTGTTAAATGATGCGTCCTGAACTTGACCTGAAGACGATGGCTGATGGTATAAGATGGTGAGTGACAAAATATACTCGTTTTATCAATCTGAATGGTGTTTTCACTTCGATCTGAACAGTTTAGTTCTCTATTGTTGGATTATATGTTATTCATTATTCTCTAATTCATAGAAGGTGTAAACTCTTTAATTCTATTCGAAAGTCTGTATTCTCACACCTCGTGCATTAGGCAGACAATTTAGTTATGTTCGACACGTGCCGAACAAACTCTACTGTTTCTCATGTAGAAACACGTGAGAGAACACTGCACATAACTCACCGTTTTAAAAGCGTTAGGTATTAGATGATGACCTCAAACGGATATCGAAATGATTGGTCGTTTGCACAGTGAGAAAATGACCGCATTCGGGATTAGCCAAGGAACTGTCGAAATGGTTACTGGAAACTTCTTTCAATTACGTGAAACTGCTAACTGATTTTTGTATTCTTGTTGCTCGAGAGAAATGCAGTACGTGTTAAAGGACAATGACTTGTGACCATTAAACGCGCAAATCACAGCCAATAAACGAAAAAAGTTATCAATTTATCAAGAGAGTACTTGGACATGTTGAAACTGTTTTCTTTTTATTCTAGTTGGTCCCATTTATGTCGCAAATCACACATGCCTATTCCTGCCATGATCTATTTCAGCATTCAATCACATGGCCACCAAAATTGTTTTAACACATCTCGAAATTTCACGCACAAGAGCAATTCTCCCAAGCTGACGAATTGAAGAATATAGATAAAGGTCGATGGAAAATGCCCACATACTTCATTTTGTGTTTATCTTAACGTTTCAACTTTCCTTATATCTCCTTGAGTCTGCCATCTGGCTGAAACATTATTTCTTTAGGATCGATTAATAATGTGGGTTAAAGTCCGGTTTGCATTGCCTACACTGAGAGAAATTTCGTGACACCCAATGTCGCAGTGACTCTCTGCTGCGGAGTCTGCGGCTCAAGTTTTGGTGGTCGGCCCCAGCCTAGAGCGTCGCTGGTCTTAAAGAAAAGGGTCCCCAATAAATGGTGTCACTTCCGAGGTGTCCGATACCCCAAATCCGTTAATGATTATTTTGGGGAGTCAGGCACCTGTTTTGAGCGTGCTTAGACACCCTCAGAAGCACAGTCTGATTCTACAAAGGAGTCATCTCCACCCTTATGGGTGTCATTTGGAGCGATTGGCAATCTTAAAAACAACGGCTAATTGCTCTAAGAGTCAGCTGACTCCCTACTGTGATCTTGACTCCCTAATGCATACCGTCCGACGCCTAAAAATGTGTCAAATATCTCCGAAATGCGAAGTCGGACTCCTTTGCATGCACGTGCGTTGTCTTTTTTTACTGACAGGCAAACCACGCCGCCGTTGAGGTAGCCATATTGAATTGGTCGGCCACACGGTTCGGTGGCCTTTCCGTTGTGATCTCCGTGAATAATCGGCAGCATGATTATTATCTGAGAGAAAATGCAAAACTGCACGAGAGTGTCAAAGGAGCTACTGATCAAGAAGCCGCAAGTCACCAATACACGAGGCCATCAGTTCAAGGTCGCTCATACTCGTGCAAATACCCGTGCTCGGCAGAACCACCTGGGTTACATGGCAGTGGCAGAATGAAACAGTTCTATCCTGCGTTATCGAGTGCGAAACGGTGAGCAAGATCACGAACAGCCCGGATGCGCACTGGGCAAGGATACAGTGGGATTCTCTGAACTCGCGGTGTCATTAAGAAGGTGCATTGTGGATGACATGCCCAAGTGATAAGGGCATTTTTAGGAAGCATATAAATATTCGGCTTCCATAAAAATCATAAACAATAAGAAACCACTTGAGAGGTGTCGTGCCAATTCGGCCTCCTATGGTTTGTGTTCAAGTGCTATGGTATGGGACCGTTGAAAGTGGCGGATCTAGCCGGTAGGTTTAGGGGGAAGTAAGCCAGAGTCGAAAAGGAAAAAAAACGCCACATGTTGAAATATTTTGCCATAATTTAACTGGACGGTATGTTTTAAGGGTAAACCCAAAATAAAATAAGTTGAAAGAAATTGTCACGGGGTGAAGCATGTGACCAAAATATGTTTTTTGCTCTCTAAGCCTAATGCTTACACTGAAGTTTAAAGGGAGATACGCGAAAAATTATTATTGTGGTTTCTTGCTATTTGAAAAATCCTGATAACGAAACTATCAATTATTTTTGCATCTTCGGCAAAATTTTGGGAGGCCACTTACTTATTATCGAAATAGGTTAACAGTTTCGATAAAACGCCCATCAATCACCCATGCCCATACCCATCACTTACTTTTCGAAAACTATTTAAAGTTGAAAAGTAATATTTTTGTATAATAAAAATGTCTGTTCTCCTGCATTTGTATTTGAATTAATTTCAAAAAGCTTTTAAAAACTACAAAATGAATTAGTTTGCCCTAGAAACGGAAAAAACATAATTTACTCAAGTCTTTAGCGGTTTCGTACCTGGGGTCTTGAGTCATTTTCTGCTTCGGCCCCAGGTTGACAAAACTTTTGCGTCAGATAGGTCACGTGACCCCGGTTTGAGAATTCCTAGACTTCTGATTGGTTAATTGTGATTTCTTTTAAGCCCTACATTTATGTTCCATAAGAGTTTTGGGCTGTTGTTTTTCTAAAGTAATTTTTGTCTGTAGTAGTCCAAAGTTCTACATCACTGTTTAGGATAGATATGACCTAATTCTTAGAGAAATTGATAGCCTTAGCCGTGTGTACGTCATATACATCGATATGAGGTGTACCGGTAAAGTCGTCTAGAAATGTTGACTTTGAGAGCAATTTTAAGGCATTTGCAGGCCGAATTCGCAAAAATGAGCATAGGACTTCTGAAACAGCTTTTTGTAACCATTTGATATAGCCCATAAAGTTTTTTTCGCGTATCTCCCTTTAATGGTTCTGTCTGAAGTTAAGAGTTGAAGCACCAGAACCTTGCTTTTAAAATAAATATTAGTCGGGCCAAAAATGAGGTTGACAGCTTTGGGGAAACATAGTTTTGCGCCCAGATTTTCTGTTTAGGGGCAAATGCCTTTTTGTGTACAATGCCCCTCAGTGTACAATGTCAAAGCTTCTCCGCTGAGATAATTTTCTGGGACAGCGCTCAGGCCAGGTTCACACTCGCTGTGATTATTTTCAATGTCCTCTCACCATTATCTTACGAATCTTGGCCACGTGGAAAGGCAAAATGATGCTTATATTTGATATTAAAATAAACTTAACCCCTCTTCACAAATAGAACAAATCCTCAGATATGTACCTTTATGTTCTGCTGTTGCATCTTCCCAAGTGTCTTGCATTTCTCCATGGCCTAGTGGCAGTTACAGTTTTTTTCAAGAGGTGCCGAAAAAGTATGGACTGAACTGTTTAGCAATTCATCGTTTCAATTATCACGCCAAATAGGCATCTTGCTTGGCTGGTACAAACTTTTATGGCTGAGGGAGGGAGAGACAGAACGTTGTTCAAAATACGATCCACAAAAATGACGGCCACCGAAAACCGAACACGAAGGGTGCGATACCATAGGCGCCCTTTGGGTGAAACGTTGATGGTAAAGTGCGCACTCTGAGGCTTCGCTACCTACCCCCCCCCCACTTACCAAAATTCTAGATCCGCCCATACACGGATCCAGGTGGCAAAGAGAGGGGGGCAGATGCAGCCCCCGATCGATCCCCGGCGCCCCCCTGAAATGGTCACGGCGCCCCCTGAAAGGTTGACGGCACCCGCCTGAAATGGCGCTTCCCACCCTCCACCCAGGATGTGAAAATCAGTGCTCACCGATAGGATTTTACGCCCACCTGATAGGTTTTTCCGGTCAAAAGTGGCGTCCCCTGCTCCGAATGGCGCCCCCGGGAGTGTGCCCCTCCCTCCGATCCGCAATCCTGAATCTGCCTATGGATCCGTCACTGTTTAAGAGCAAACAATTCACAGGGAAAGCAGGAAAAATATCAAATGTTAGCGGGGAGTGGTGCGGCCAAGATAATTGATGCTGCTAACAAATTGTTCAGTTATGTGGATAAAATAATTGGGTGGCCACACGGGCTTGGAAGGGCACTCCTGGCTTCTTATGAAATAGGCAGTGTGCTAAAAATATTTCGTCAAGTCAATATCAAACTATCAACATTTAGTTTTATACAGTTTACTGTTCACTGCAGTGATACAAGAGTGCTCTGTCCTTTTTCTGTGGGTTTGTGACATCCGGTAGGGAGGCTCACATATGGCTTTTGTGGTATTTATTTGGCCATTTGGCCGCCCCGGTAGCTCAGTTGGTAGAGCGTCGGGCTCCGGCCCGCTGCTCAGAAGCATGCAGTGGCAGTGCATGTCCAGGCTTGGGATCGGTTCCCCTGAGAAGCTCCGGCGCTCAATACTTTACCCGACGTACAGGGCGGCTGGCAACTGACTGATGAGAGGGTGACATGAGCGAGGCGGCCGTCCCTGTCCTTTGTGGGAGGTTAAGCTTTGGCTTCTAAATTAACCCTTCATTGTGGGCGTTGCTCGTTCGGGTGGTGGGATCGGGGTCTCCGTGACAAGTCCCTTGAGGACTTTGGTGAGACTCAGACTCCAACAGCCGTACTGGGAAGAACTTGGACGAAATAGAAAAAAATTAGTGCAAATAAAATTTGACCCTTTTGGCCCTTTTTCAAACCCGGGGCCGTATTCACGTCGGCATCTTAAGATGCATTTTCATCGTAAGATAAAAATTGGTATTCACGTCGCGCAACTTAAGAACAAAATTAGGTTATTTTTGCAACTTACGATATTTGGTATTCACGTTGATATCTTGAGATGGATTTGTATTCACGTCGAAATCTTAAGATAAATTTGTATTCACGTCGATATCGTAAGCTTTCTTTCGTTTCTTATGCAATTGCATTTCTGCCCAAAAAAGTTGTCTTGAATTTATAATGCACGAGTCAAAAATTCAACATTGGTGCTAGATGTCTGTGATCCATTTCTTGGACAATTTGCATGTTGCAGATATTGCAGAGTGCGCTTAGATTGCTTCAACTACATTTCTATAGACATCTTATTCTATTATTTCTCACGTTTTAAATTTTTAAGTGTATAAATCAGCGTTTATAGCGGCCTTACTCTGCTAAATGGCCGAGCTAATGCTCCTTTTGACACTAACAATGCACCGCAACGAGACCGTCGGGTTGACGGGTCAATTTTCGACTATTCTGACGACTTTTTGCTTAAGCGGTATAGGCTACCTCGAGCGATGCTTGACCGGTTATGCTATGATTTGAAGCCAAAATTAGAGAATGGATACAGAGGAGCAAATATTTTTGTGAGCAAGCAAGTGGCCACTGCCCTACGCGTTCAGGGAGAGGGCAATACCGAGCATCTCCACAATATTTTAATAAATCTCTGGAGGGGGCGGTGGAGGCGGACCACCTCCAGTGCCTTGGCTTCTTCTCTTAAAATTTGCCATCTCCCGTTTCGATATTAACTTTAAATCCGTCCACTTCTTTCGTAGCTCATATACATTTCTGGGTATGGCCGTTTGCATGCAGAAATCCCTCTCTACAAACCTCCATGCCTCAGTTTTCTGGGCATTGCCACTCCCTGGGCCAGAAAACCGACCCAGGATGCCCTGCAGGTTACGCTCAACAGCGTGTACTAGTGCATCCACCCCACTGTCAGAAAAGTTTGGTTTACGCTTAGACATATTTGCTATGGTTAGCGATATCCCCGATAATCCCAAAAAGATTGCAAAATAAGAATGAATAGATTCACAACATTTCATTGTTACTATTTTCACTTGGGATGGGACGTGCTTCACTTCTTGCATTTGCATACACAAACAGCTAACCCGGCTAAGCCTTAAATTAAAGCGTCAAAATAAATATTCGTATGAAAGACGAGATCAGCCTGATATAACTTCTTTATGTTTAAGTGGGTTTTCTTCAACTTTAAATTCAATTATCGGTCTATTTTCGATGAGTCTGCGTCTAGCTTACACTGTAGGTACAATGAATAGCATTACAAGGAAGTATTACAATGAAGGTGGAGAGTAAGACAAAATAAATCCATTAATCAAACAGTTAAGTCACCTACCGAGTAGACGTAAAACTCTGTGTTGAAACAATAGGCCGACTTACGATGAGCGTACGCAAAATCGACGTGAATACCAAACTTAAGATGATCTTACGTAAGATGGTCGACGTGAATCGGAAATTTCATTTTCATCGTAAGTTGTCTGCGACATCGCATTTTCGTCGTAAGTTTGACTTAAGATGAAAACCGACTTACGATATCAACGTGAATACCAAAATATCTTAAGATAAACGCGTAACTTAAGATGAACTTAAGTTAAGATGTGGACGTGAATACGGGCCCCGGTTTGGCCTTTTTCCGTAAAAAAACTCGCAGTCCTGGGCAGCATCTCTAATCTTTAGAATATGGAATAAAAAATTGGGAGACATTTTTAACACTAGCACGTGTAAATTTTATTAAAGCCCCTCCCCTCCAAATGGGGCTTGATACCTCCGAAAACACTGTAATGACCAGCACAAGAAAATCCCCCCACTGAGTTTTCCTTAAAAAATGTTCTGTTTTGCTCTCCAGGGGGCGGCTTTCCTATCCAAGGGTGCTTATTCTTTCCAGAGGGTGCACCTTTTCTCTCCGGGGGGGGGGCGCCTTTTGCTAGCCAGGGATGCCTGTGCTAACCAGGGAGCGCATATGATATCAAGGGGCGCCGTTGATTTTCTTCGGAGGCGCCTCTGCTGTCCAGGAGGCGCCTGCGCTATCCAGGGGCGCCTATGCTATCCAGAGGCCCGGATCCTTTACTCAGGGGGCGGGAGGCGCCTTTTGCTGTCCAGGGGTGCCTGTGTTAACCAGGGGCGCATATGCTATCCTGGGGTGCCGTTGCTCTTCTTTAGGGGCACCTCTGCCGTCCAGGGGTGCCTATGCTATCCAGAGGGTGTCTTCTGTCCATGGGGCGCTTCTGCTATCTGGGGCGCCTTTAGTATAAAAGGGCTTATTTGCTGTTTTGGGGGCGCCTGTGCTATCCAGAGGGCGCCCCTGCTGTCCAGGGAGCGCCTTTGCTATTCAAGGGAGCTTATGATATCCATAGGGGGTGCCTTTGCTCTATGGGGGGGAGGGCGCCTCTCTAACCGGAGAGAGTCTATGCTATTCAGGGGCGTTGTTACTCCTCAATTGGGGGCGCCTTTTTGTCCAGGGGCGCCTCTGCTGTCTAGGGCCGCCTTTGCTATCCAGAGGGGCGCCTTTACTCAAGGGGGATGGGCGCCTTTTTCTGTCCAGGGCGCAGCTTTGATATCAGGGGGCGCCATTCATATTTGAAAATGTACTTTATTTTACACAGAGGGTATTACCTCTTCAGATTAGCGATGCGTCTGATTTTCTCTTGACCGGCCGGGGGCAGCGGCCAAATCCGGGGGTGCCACCCAAATCCGTTGGGGAGGAGGCGCCTCTCCGGACTTGGTCAAAACCAAGTGTGCGAGAAGATACTTTTTCACACCATCATTTTTCATGGTGTGCAACTGCAGACCCTGTCCCGCGGAATCCGCCGTCCCTGCCGCCGTTGCTCTCCGGAAGGTGTCTTTTTCTCTCCAGGAGGTACCTCTGCTCTCCAGGGGCGCCTTTCCTACCCAAGGGCACCTATGTTATCCAGGGGCGCCTTTTCTAGCGGGGGCGCCTTTAGCTGTCCAGGGGGCGCATGTGATATCCAGGGGCGCCGGTTCTCTTCTTCGGAGGTACCTCGGCTGTCCAGGAGGTGCCTACGCTATCCAAGGGCGCCTATGCTACCCAGAGGGGCGCCTTTACTCAGAGGGGGGCGCATTTTTCTGTCCAGGGCGCGGCTATGATGTAAGGGGGCGCCATTCATATATGAAAATGTTTATTTTTCACAGAAGGTCCTACCTCTTCAGGTAGGCGGTAATTAGGCTTGATTTTCTTTGACCGGCCGGGGGCACCGGCTGAGGCCGGGGAGGGGCGCCTCCCCGGACCAAGCCAAAACAAGGGGTGCAAAAAGATACTTTTGTACCACTTGAAAAAAAATCGAGTGATGCAACTGCACCACTTGCACCCTGGAATCCGCCGTCCCTGCAATGGTTCAAATGTTTTCGATGGAGAAGTGGATGGGCCATGGAAACGTCATTTCATCCGTACTCCACGGACGCTCTGCTCAAAAGTGGCCAGTGTTGTGCACCTGCCTTTCGCCCGGCCTGTCCGCGCATTCTGCGGCACTCGTCTTGCAGTTTTCCCTCTTGGTCACCGGGGATTGGAGTAGCCTTCATCAGCTCAAGCTTTGGAATGACAACTTCTTTGTACTGGAGAATTTCGGACATGATGAGGTCACCCCTTTGCAGCTGTTTTAGAAGCTTGCAGAGCACCTTGTTGATGTCAGCCATCAGGGCTGTCATGGCGGTGGTGTTACTGGCATCACTCCACTTTTTGAGGAAGCCACGGGCCTCAGCTTTCTCCGTTTTATACGTTTCATTTGACTCTAGGACTTCCTTTCACACGAGCCTGCACCCAGGAAGATAAGTCAGCGTTGCTTGCACAGAATGGAGATGTTCCGCGAGGCGTACCTCATGATAAGCAGGGAAAGCAACAGAGCCTTCCATCTGTCCGTGCAGTGTTTTTGTCCTGTTCTTAGAGGCTCGAGATTAGGTCATTAAAGCGCGGATGTCAGCTCTCCAATGTGGCATTTCTGCTACCGCTGTTTCTGCGCTGGCTAGTGCCCAAAGCCTTTAAATGTAAAGGTAGAACGCTCCGCTCTCAAATAATGGCAACCTCTGTTTTACCTTTGTGACGTCAGCAGTTGCTCTCAAGGTGGAGCCGCCTATTCATTCAATGTAAATCGGCTACGGATCATGGCATGTTCGTACGGTTTCAAGATGCATCTGGCGAGAGGCAGACCAGGATTCATTACCTCACGTCCACAAAAAGCCAGAATTATTTTCCCTAACACGCAACCTATCTGCTGAGCCCCGTTTTCTACAATACACAGCGGCAATGCGTTGCTAAGGATTTCTTGGCGATTGCTGACGTCATTGCCTTGGCGAATGCCAGATTTGCGGTTGCCATTTTTTGCCTATGCTAAAAAGCTGGAGCGCAACCCCCTGCTAGTGCCACATTAATCCTGTGGCACACACGCCAGATGGTTACCAGATGCCTTCCCAGTGAGTGCCTCATTCGCCTCCACAATCCACTTTCCTTCCCAGTATTTGCACTTCCCCCATCCGTGGCAACTCCCACTAGCTTGTCTGTGGAAATAATGAAGGAAAGCTTCCACGGCCTCCAGGAGACCTTCAGCACCATTTCCTTCCGGCTCAAGCCCGGAGAGGCAGAGAAAAGTCAGATGGCCTGTCTTGCCGATCAGGCGCATCGCCACAAACTTGATATCGGCTTGTTGTCTGTCCATACTTGGTCCACTTGAAATATGTATGCGCAGCACTCCTCGACCTGTGCGGCTATCCGGTTACGATCTATCTCAGCTACGACATCCAGCATCTCCCGGTGAGTATCCAGGCTCCTGTATGAGAGTACGGCCATGACTGGCTTGGATGGAACTCAAAGTTCCACCCCTGGTCCGTGCACAGAGTGTTCACCCGCTCTGCATACAGTGATGCAAGCGAGTGCCTGGGCCAAGACCAGGCTGCCAAACGTTTCTTGTAGGCTGTCATTATAAACAGTGGCGGCGCTGCCATAGGGGCACATTAGGCGCTGCCTAGCCACTTTTAAATGTCGAAGTAGGTATGTACTTTATGTGGAATAAATCTAATTTGACTCGAGGTTAAGTTACAGAGAATATTCCTTTTTCGGATCACTGGGTCAAAGAGTCGATAATTTACATTTCTGAGAATCCACGTTCGCAGCTCTTACCGTCAACAAATGTGATAGGGGAGGCCAGGGGCGCAGCCAGAGCTTTCGTATGGGGGGCACACCAACTTTGAGGGGCACCCCGGGGAAAAAGGGCACTTTTAACGTAACCAAAAAACTTACTATATCTTTGTTTATATCATTTTTTGGGCATCTTTGGTTCAATAAAAATGCAAAGAAATCATTGACGGAGAAGGAAAACTCGATTAAAACCGAAAAAAGGAACAAAATATCACCAAAATGCCATGGAAGTAGCCAAAACACTACTTTTTTGGGATAGATTTAAGGACAGCCAACTCATGCAAGTACTTAACATCAGCGGAGCATGTGATATCTGTTACAATGTGCAGGTTAAGGCATATTGAGTCGAACATTTTTTTATGCCCACTGGTTTTGTCGTGACGAGTGAGCCCTGGCTGAACGCGGATTAAGATCCTTGCCTCCCACAATCGCCGTGGGAAGAGGAGTGGCATAGTGTCTTTGGAAGAACATATTTTTGCTGCCGGAAAAATTTGGGAGATACCTTTTGAACTCGTTTATTAAGTTCCATATTCTCAAGGATCGGTCCCAGTTAGGAGTAAATAAAAGGTGAACAGGCCGGTGGTTTAGATGGGGATGGTGTGACAGGGCTGAAAATTGTAACAACTAGTTCTTCATTTAAATTAATTAGTAGAAATCCTGGTTTAGGGGACTGTGCTCTGAGCTCAAGGGCACATGCCTTTTTATCATCCCTTCCCAGAATCCACCAGTATAATAAGCAATTTATATAACCTGGGGTGCCTAGGTATCACAAGCCGTTTTAGAGATTCCTCATTCCTCGTTAGCTCCGTTTTACAAGGGGAGTTTCCATTGTGCTCTTATTCCCCATCTATTCAAGACCAGCTCTGGGGCCCCCAAATGTGGATCAGAGGCCCCCAGAGCAGCTTCCCCCTTCCCCCAGTTGTGCCTCCAGGGACTAGACTAGCTCAGTGAGCCCGCCCCGAAATGATGGAAGTTGGCCTTGTGTTATTATTATCTGTCTATTCAAGACCACCTCAGGGGCCCCTGATGTAGATCAGGCCACAGAGCAGCTCATGCTTCACCCAGGGACTAGACTAGCTCATTGGTCCCAGAGATGAGGTCATCAGACTAGCTCAATGGGCCACAGATAGGCTCATGGGCCTTAAACCAGTTCAAGAAGCCCCAGAACCGTTTAAGGCGCCGGATCACCTCAGGGGGCCTCAAGCCAACTTAAGGGGCTCTCACAAGCTCAGCGCCCAGACCAGCTCAGGGTACACTCAGAACCTAGACCCGCTCTTGGGCCCCAGATCAGCTCTTGGGGCCCCAGATCAGTTCAGGGGCCTCAAGTCAGGTCAGGGGGCAGGATCAAGTCAGGGCCACTAAATCAGCTCAGGAATCCCTCACCAGCTCGGGGCCCAAGCAGTTCAAAAGCCCCAGAGCTGCTCAGGGAACACCAGATCGGCCCATAGGGCACCAGATCAGCCTCGGGGACAAATAATCAGATCAGTGGTCCCCGACCAGCTCGGGGCTCAGATCAGCTCGGGAATACCAGATCAAGTCAGGAGGCACTTAATCAGCTCAGGAGCCCCATACTATCTCAGGGGCCCTCACCAACCCCTGTGGGCCCAGTTCAGCTCAGGGCCTGGGAGCTGCTCAGGAAATCACGTAATCAACCCAGGAGGCCCGGGTCAGCTTAAAGGGCACCATATTAGCCATGGGGCACCAGACTAGCTCAGAGGGAATAAGATGGGCTCAGGAGACACACTGATGACTCAGCAGGCACCAGATCGACTCAGGGGGCATTAGTTAAGTTCAGGAGGCAGTATATCTGCTCAGGGTGCACCAGATCGATCAGCACAGGGGGCATGTTCAAATCAGGGGCACTAAATCAGCTCAGGGATCCCTCATAAGCTCGGGGCCCAATCAGTTCAAAAGCCCCATAGCTGCTCAGGGCACACCAGATGCCCATAGGGCACCAGATCAGCTCCGGGGACAAACAATCAGATCAGAGGTCCCCGACCAGCTCGGGAATACCAGATCAAGTCAGGAGGCACTTAATCAGTTCAGGAGCCCCATACCATCTCAGGGGCCCTCATCAGCCTCTGTGGGCCCAGCTCAGCTCAGGGCTTTAGATCTGCTCATGAAATCACGTAAGGAGGCCCGGATCAGCTTAAAGGGCACCAGATTACTCAGGGGGGCATCAGATGGGCTCAGGAGGCACCAGATCGACTAAGAGGCATTAGTGCAGCTCAGGTGGCACCAGATCGATCCGCTCGGGGTCCAGATCAGCTCCCAGCCCCCCAGACTATGGCAGGAGCCTAAATCAGCTCAGGGAGCAGCATAACAGCTCAGGGGACACAAGGTGGGCTCAGGGCCCACCAAACCAGCTCAGGAGGGGGACCAGACCATCTAAGGAGACATCAATAATCAGTTGAGGGGGCACCTAATCAGCTGAAGAGGCACCATATTGACTTAGGAGACAGAATCAACTTGGGGAGGCATGAGATCAGTTCGGGGGCCCGAATCAGCTCAAGGGGCACTAAATCAGCTATTAGGGCACCAAGCAAGCTCGGAAGCATTAGACTAACTCAGAGAGCATTATATAGGTTCAGGAGGCACAATTATTTGCTCAGTGGGGCACTCGATTGACTCAGGGGCACCAGATCAGCTTAGAGGGCAAGTAATCAGCTCAAGGGGCCAAGACCAGCTGAGAGGCCACGAGATGAGCTCAAGGAGCACCAGATTGGATTTACCCGTACGATTATTGGCGACAATGAGACATTAGGTGGACACATACTAGGTGCCCATACTCTTCCCGGGTGCTTGGAAAGGCGATAGAATGCCCTAGCTGACCGAGAAAGGTATTAATTTGTCCAACAATAGTTTCAATCGCTACATGCGGTCCAGTTACATCTAGGTTCAACGGCTAGGGCACTAAATTTCGAGCGGCACGGCCCAAATTGGGTACACCACCTGGCAATCAAAAGGGCACCCCGGCAGTGATGGGGGCACGTGCCCCCTGTGCCTTCCTGGCTGCACCCCTGGACAGTAGATCAACTCCGGGAGGCATTAAATAAGTTTAGGGGCCCGGATCAGCTCAAGGGGCAATAAAACAGCTAATAGGGCAGCAGGCAAGCTCGGAGGCATCAGACTAACTTAGAGAGCATTATATAGGTTCAGAAGGCACCAGTGTCCCAAAACCTGGGGTGCTGGGTGCAGAACGACACCCAGTCAAGCAGAATTTTTCACTCACTTTTATATTATTTTTGCTGAATTTTCCACTCAATTCCAACAATACTACTTACTACTATTGAATTTTACTCAACAATACTTACTACAAAGGCCAGTTCCATTGCTTCCTCTACCAACGTCCACTGGAAAAAGAGAGCAGTAGAATCGACTAGAAGATCGCCAAATTAACTCAGCTTTTATGGGCTTCTTTCGCTTTTCTGGAAGAAAATCTGGCGATTTCTATTTTTCTGGCCAATTATACCTGGCATCCTTATCTCCACCGATTTCAGTGGAACAACTGAATCGAAATTCTGGCGCGGGCAAGACGCTCAGTGCCCCCCGCCCCACCGGAGAAAGTTTCAATGGGTGAACACCGCCACTAAATTCCACCACTCACAAAATTGGTGAGTGGAAAATTAGACACCCTAGCCTTGTGTTGCCAAAAAAATGAGCTGACCGCTTTGAAAGATACATTTCTGGAAAGCAGTTTATCTGTGCACATGATTTCTAGGCTTACGTCCTTGAAAAATTGTTTTTGCATTTCTGGTACCGAGAATAGTGAAAAACCATTTTTTATCATATTGTTGTTAAAAGCAATTATCTTGAAATTTTTATGCTAAGCAGCATATTTTTTGACATTGTATGGTAGAAAATTGACCATTTATTGCGAAGAAAATATTTTGTATCCATATCAGCCCTTCATTGCAGCGTCCACGCCGTGTGACACCCAAATCCAATCACGACACCCTACGACACCCTAGGCATAAATACGCTGATATTTAAGTTGAACTAAAAGTGTCCGGTACTTTAATACATTAAAACTCTACATTTTCATTAAATGATTTTTTGGGCAACAAGAATGCATCCAGTTACCCTTCAAACATCGGCACTTTTTTGTATGGCTGGTCTACGGCGTGGACTTACCAAAACGCCGTCTTTACATCTAGTAAATAAGAGCGGCATCTTTAGGCTTTTTGAAAGGCTGGTTTCGTATTCGTTATTGACAAAACATTGTTAGTCTTCCTCTTGGTGTGCTTTTTAGTTGTATAATTTTCTAGTCTATTAGGATTTAGAAAATTAATTTAGAGCAAGTTTTGAAATGCAAATTATGTTGCTCATGCGACCGGCAACTGGATTGCGATCAGAAATTTAAATTAGTAGTTGCTTCGACGCTGTCGCAACCCGCCGCGCCTGGCTGATTGTAGACGAAAGGAAGAAACAACAGAAAGAAGGCTGTAGTTTCGATTAGATTGATAGAAAGCAGCATATTCATATGAAGGTGAGTGGATATGTGAAGAAGAGCAGGGGAATTGACAGGTAAAGAAAAGAAACTTTTAGCAAGAGTCTGGAAGAGTTTATTGCCATGAAAGAAAGTTTGTAGTTTCGTCTGGGTTAGTTAAGTGTAAACCAAGGCTCTACTGGGCCCTAGCATACGTGTATGCGAGGTGCAGTGATTGAGGTCAGGAGTGGCCTCCAAAATTCCGATAACTGTAGGTATAGGAGGGGCGTTGTCCCGGACAGAAAAACTGTACAGTGTGTGGTTAGATAATTAGTTTTGACACTAGGTATTGCATGAAAAAAATCCCTTTTCATTTTTCACCACCTGCCGGTCTCGGAGCCCCCCTCTGCAGAGTTGGTCTAAGGTGGCCCCCGATATTTCGTATCAGGGGCCCTCAGGGTCCCAGGAGCTGGTCGTGTGGGAGAGGAGAGGAGGGGCACAGGAGTTGGTCTAGGGAAGCCCCCCAAGAGTTTATCTTCATCCCACAAATGTTAGTCTTTGTGGCTCGCAGAGTTCTTTCCCCCGAGGGCTGGTCTCAGAGGCCCCCAAAATGTTTTTTATTTGTGGCAATTCACCAATTCCTTAAAAAATTGGAGACTGCATCAGGGGTTTCAGTTGGTAAATATTTACCTGCTTAACCCAAATTTTTCACATGGTAATGGTCAAACAATGCAGCTTGGGGACGATTTAAAATATTTACTTTGAGAAAATTAAAGGAAATATCCATCCCTCAGTTCAAACAAGGGCTCTGATAGTTTACCACCTGAGTACCCAAATTGTAAAATTTTTTCTCCGCCATACATTTTGAGGGGAATTTTCCACTCACTCGCCATACATTCCGAGCTGAATTTTCCACTCGACACCCTAGCGCAAAACCTATTTTGGGTCACTGGAAGGCACAATTATTTATTCAGGGAGGGGGGGCACCAGATTGACTACGAGGGCATCAGATCAGCTCAGAAGGCACATGATCACCTCCAGGGGGCACCAGATAAGCTCCACACGTACGATTATTGGCGACGATGAGGCATTATCTGGAAACGGATTACGTGCCTATGTTACAGCCTATACTATTCCCGGGTGCTTGGAAAGCCGACAGAATGTTTTAGGTGACCAAAAAGGCACTTAATTGTCAAACAATAGTTGAAATCGCTAAATGCAGCCTAGTTCCACCTAGGTTCAACGGCGTAGGGCACTAAATTTCCTCCGGCACGGCCCAAAGGGGGTACACCACCTGGCAATCAAAAGGGCACCCGGCACCGATGGGGGCACGTGCCCCCTGTGTCCCCTTGCTGCGGCCCTGGACAGTAGATAAACTACGGGAGGCATTAAATAAGTTCAGGGGGCCCGGATCAGTTCAAGGGGCACTAAAACAGCTAATAAGGCACCGGGCAAGCGCGGAGGCATCAGACTAACTCAGAGAACATTATATAGATTCAGAAGGCACAATTATTTTCTCAGGGGGGGCACCAGATTGACTACGAGGGCATCAGATCAGCTCAGAGGGCACATGATCAGCTCCAGGGTTCAGGACCAGCGCTCAGGGGGCACCAGATGAGCTCAAGGGGCACCAGATTAGCTCTGCCCATTCGATTATTGGCGACGATGAGGCATTATCTGGAAACGGATTACGTGCCTATACTCTTCCCGGGTGCTTGGAAAGGCGACAGAATGCCCTAACTGACCAAAAAGGCACTTAATTGTCAAACAATAGCTTAAATCACTAAATGCAGTCTAGTTCCATCTAGGCTCAACGACGTAGGGTACTAAATTTCGAGCGGCACGGCCCAAAGAGGGCACACCACCTGACAATCAAAAGGGCACCGCGGCACCGATGGGGGGCACGTGACCCCTGTGCCCCCCTCGGCTGCGCCCCTGGGGGAGGCTAGGGTCAAATGTAACACGGGGCAATTGTAACACTGGCCATATTGTCTAAACTAATCAATGGTTGGCGCTGGTGGCACAACCGGAAATGCGCAATCAGCTGCTGCCTTTGTTAACGAAGTTCAACTCGGCGCGGCGGGTAAGTCAGACGCTTGTTCACAATTATGTCTTTTTGAGGGTGTTTGGTAACTTTTAAAATATTTAAAGATGACAAGCTTATTGATGGGTATGATAAGGTGCGGCGGAAACAGCTTCCGTGCATAAAGAGTGTTTAATTAGCTAAGAAATGAGCACAGAATCTGTCGCCTAGGCCAGCTCGTTGAGCGGGAATTTGGATTAAAAATTGCGGGATGCGATAGGGACAATTGTAACATTTCTCTTTGGGTCAAATGTAACAATGTTACAATTGACCCATATGGCCATACGACATATTAAACTTGCTTCTACTGCACAAATGCAGTAGCTAGGTTAGTGATTTTATGATCAGGCGCGCACCCAGGATGTTCTTTCCGGGGGCGGGCTGACGAGGGGACGTCAGGCCGATGAAGGGGGCGCATTTGTTCACCCAAAGGGACCAATCTTCATATCCTGGGGGGGCGGGGGAGCGATGAACTTTTTGCTTCGCAGACCTAGTATCAACTGTTTTTGGGAGAAGGCACTCAACACGTTGAGGGGGGGCAGGCCTGGATCCAGGCCGACCGTTGGGGGCGGGGGCATTGGCCTAAGATCGGGAAAACATGAATTTTGAAGAAAATCGAAAAAATCAGGCGATTTTGGGGCAATTTCCCTGTTTTCCCCCTGGATCCTCCATTCGGAAGGGGGAGGGTGGAGTGCGGGCCTGCTGTCCCATGGGTTCGCTACTGTTTATGATTTGCTTCTCAATGATGTGTTTGTTCGTAGGTTGGTATAGGTATGTTTCGGAAAAGTGTCAGTGTTGGCTGCCCTATGTAATATTTCTTTTCTGAAAAAAATTAATGATGATAATTGAGGTTTAAGGGCACGTGAACTGCTAAGGCTATGTGTGCCCAGTTTGAAAAGTTAAAGAGATTTTAGTCAAATTATAAATATATCTTTGTAGGTAGTCAGTCCAATAGGCAAATGTGCCAAAAATGATACGTTTTGCGCTCTAGAAAGGGTCATCCCTTTTCGGCAACATATTCAAGATTTACTGACCAGACTGATGAGTAAATTTTTACAAATATTTTGAACGCGGTAGATTCAGGTCATTTCTAGGGATTATTCAAATCACCGGTATTCGTTTTTGTGCTCATCTTTCTAAAAAAATGCATCGGCTGTTTTCAAACATATGTCTCGCACTTCCAGAGAATGCCTCGTTTTCGACCACGCACCACCGAACGCGGGACTCGAATGGCGAGGGTCCATGAAGCTGAAGTGAATGTCAAAGATGCAGAAGTGTTTGCATTAGGATTTATTATGGTACAAATAAATCGCCGAAATTCACACGGCTTTAACATGGTACAATTGACCCCTGGCGCTTTTACAATTGCCCCTGACTTGGGGTCGATTGTAACAGCTGAAGTAAATTTTTAGAAGTGAAATGTTTACCCCTAATCTTCTTTCTTTTGAAATCTTTCTACATCTGTGACATTGCAAAATCTTCAAAGTTGATAAAAATATAATTATAAGTGTTCTAACTTAAATCACTATTGCCCCAGAAGCAGAAATGTAAAATTTATTACAATTGACCCCAGTCTCCCCCATTGGGCACTTCACGATTTCACTGAATCTGCCTAACACCGAGGCAAACCTAACATGTGTTCTTTGATTGACGTCTTTATTACCTCATTCATTCGGACGCGAGTACCAGCTCGTTAAATCACCAACCAAGGCTTGCCTTAGAAGCTAGCACGTGCGATGCTGCGTCTTAGAACCTTGATTACAGCGGATTCGTTTATTGACATTCTTGTATTCGCGGATGTCTAGCCTTCTCTAGTGCGGGACAGTTGTTTGACAATTATTTGCGAGATATTTAGTTTGTGAAGCCATTATGAAGAACGTGAGTCATGGCACAACACCTGGCGGATGAAATTTAAAAAATCTGTTCACAAATCGATCGTAAAGCGAGAAATTGGGCGTCATTAACAATGAAGTGCCGAAGCTGTCCTTGAAATTTGAAGCTCTCGTGAGTACCTTGTCCTTCCCGGCTTACTTACCTTCTTGAATTTTTAAGGTAAAAGCCTGGGCGACGTCCTTACCTCTAAGGCATTCGTGCCTAGGCTGTCATAATGTTCAAGCGCCGCCACTGCTTATAAACTGTCACAACTAATTCAATCAGCAATTTCACAATGCTTGGATCAACTTCCCTTAGCCAGCGAGCCACAGAATGATTCGTTTTGCCATTTTTCCATTGTTCAGAGAATCTGCCAGCTGCCGCTACAGATTTGTGAACACTCCCGTGCATGTGGTCTACAACCCTTCGCAGCTTTACTCTATCGTCTACCCTTACGCCTGTGGCTAAATGTACTCTTCCTGTTCCTGAAGCGCTGTCGGCGGCAGCTTAGTGCCTCTGGCATGTCTTGCATAATATCACTGTTCTCGTTTTGTTATTCAATTTTCTTTTCTCTGGGGCTAAATGGGCTCTGAAATGCCGGCTTAGCTACTTATGTTGCAGCTTAGCCACTTGACCTCCAGCTTTGCTCCTCTATAATTTTCCACTCCTGTCACTTGCGATTCATTTCTTTCATTTTCTCCCAATTCTCCACGAAAGCTCCCAGCTTTTGGGTCTGTTCGTTCAGCTAAGCCAGAAGATCCAGCTGTTCGATCAGCACCTCCAGCGTGACTGCAGCCGGCTTCTGGACAGGCCCCAAAATCATGGGTAAATGCATGGGGTTGAACAAAGGTAAATGGGATGCTGTTTGGAGCTGAAGCCACCTAAATATGGCTTACTGCCTGTTCTTCTGCCGGAGCCGACCGAGTCCTAAAAGCAAAAGATTTCCGGTCAAGCGTTGGCAGCTTTGAAGCCAAAGGATCGATAAATCCACTGTACGTTTACACCAAGAGTGAAAACGTACAGTTAGAACGTTAGAACATTTTTAAAAAGTTCTAAGCGTCATAAGTTGTACCCCAGGAGTGCAACCATAAGTACAGCCATAAGTACGGGAGCATTTGAAAATTTTGGGAGGGGGCAATAGTCGTGGCCGATGGTGGGGTCAAAGGAAATTCGGCATTTCGCATATGTGACGGAAAAATCCAGAATCGGTTCGAAGTTGGGGAGGAGGATCCAGTGTCCCTCCCCAGCTTCGTGCCCCCACAGTCAGAAAGTTTGAGGGGGGGCAGTCGCCCTCACTGTTCCCCACGGTTCCTGTGCCAATGAGCCCCGACTCCAAATGTCTGAGCCCCTATATAAATGCATAGGCAGAGGCTGTCCGAGGCGCTGGCAGGCAGGCTCCAAGCCGCCCAGCCGGCAGCCCACCCCCCCCCCAATGAAGTCCTGGATGCGCCACCCCAGTGGCGGCGGATAAAGGGGGCAGGGGGGCAGTTGCCCCCCCAATTATCAGAGGGGGTCCCTGGAAAAATACGCAATTTTAGCTTGGTTGTTTTTCTGAAAGTTCATGAACGACCTGACTGAGCCCTCAACAGTCTCTCGATTTGGACAGTGTCCGAGCTTTAGCTCAAGGGCCCTGAGCTTGGGCTCGGTGAGACCCGAGGTATCCTTATCCTACAAAGTGTTTTTGCTTAAGTTGTCATTTATGTCCCTCATCTTCATTACGACCGGCGTCAGAATAGCCACATGAATAGTGGAGATGCCGTGTATGTCTAATAAATGACAATAATCAATGGTTTCATTACTTTCGGATAAAAGTACGCCTAATTTCACTAAAGGGAATGTGGCACCTTGGTCGAATCTTGGAATTTAGTGCAATTAGGCGTACTTTTAGCCGAAAATAATGAAACCACTTATGATTTCTCTGAAAAATGTGCGATAAGCTCAATATTTTGATTTTTAGAATACTCCTCTAGAAAAAGAAATAAATATCAGCCTGTGGATGATGTCACGACCTGGCAACCACTTCCATACTTGAAACGTTTCAAGGGCTTCGATTGGCTGATGCTCATCGTGACGTCAGCATATGTCGTCACACCAGCAGCTCACAACAATGGCCGCCCGACGAGGGTTTGGTGTCAGGTAGGTTTTAGCTTTTTTACACGGAAATATCGAGTTCCAAGACAAATGATATATGGATTACCGGATTTTCCCACTGGCTTTACAACTTGGCTATCTCAGTTAAAATCACGTTATGAAGGTGCCACATTCCCTTTAAGGGAGCCCTCCGAGCTCGATCTCAGTGGCCCCGAGATTGTCTAAGGGGCTCTGGAGCTTGTCTAAGGGGCCCCCCGAGCTTGGTCTCAGGGGCCCTCCATGCTTAGTCTCAGGGGGCTCCCGAACGTGACCTC
The DNA here is from genome assembly GCA_034440635.1 of Lepas anatifera. Classification (NCBI taxonomy): domain Eukaryota; kingdom Metazoa; phylum Arthropoda; class Thecostraca; family Lepadidae; genus Lepas; species Lepas anatifera. The sequence goes on along the minus strand of JAOTON010000842.1, from coordinate 777,774 downwards.
ATGGAGGTTCCGAGATTGGTCTCAGGGCCCCCAAGATTGGTATAAGGGGGCTTCCCAGATTGGTCTAAGGGACCCCCGAGATTGGTCTTACGGGACCTTTAGCTTGGTTTCACGGGCCTCCAAGCTTGGTTTCAGAGGCTGCCAAGCTTGGTCTCAGGGCCCCTGAGCTTGGACTCGGGGGCATTCGAGCTTGATCTCTAGGAGCCCCCCAAGTTTGGTCTCAGGGAGCCCCCGAGCTGTGTCTCAGGGCTCCGAGCTTGGTCTCAGGGGGCCTCCGAGATTGGTCTAAGGGGCTTCCGGGATTGGTCTAAGGGGGCCTTGAGCTTGGTTTCAAGGGCCTCCAAGCTTTGTTTCAGAGGCCCCCAAACTTGATCTCAGGGACCCTGAGCTTGGGCCCGGGCTTTCGAGCTTGATCTCTAGGAGCCCCGAGCTGTGTCTCAGGGCCCCGAGCTTGGTCTTGTGTGTGCTCAAGTCAGTATGCCTGTCATTTGCGTTCTTTCTGTGCCGACATAGACGACAGCATCAAAGCGCCCCCAGTTCTCATTCTGCGGGAGACGGAATTTTCCGAACAAAAATACTCAGAATATAATAATTTGTGTTACCTACCATGTTTTATTATTTAGATGCATACGGAAAAAACAGCATTCACTTTTTAAAAGAAAAACTATTTGCCTCGGAAGGCCGTTGTAGTACCGTTATTATAATTTTGCTAAACTCCTAACATGACGCTAGAGCTTAAAGATTTGACGTTCAATGTCCGAGGCTTACGTGAACCTATAAAACGCAGATCCATATTTCGACATCTCCATGTTAAATACGCTGCTTATTTTGCTGCACTGCAGGAAACATATTCCAGATTGGAATCCGAGATCGTGAGGAAAATCGAATGGGAAGGCAAAACCATTTTTTACACGGGCCAACTAAGCAATAGGGAAGAATAGCCATTTTTGTACTGGGCCAAATACAACTTTTACCATTTGTGACGCTTATGCAGGAGCGGAACCAGGACTTTGCTAGGGGAGTGGCTGAGCATTGAAAAATGGCGAAAAGGGGAGAATAGGGCGAAGACGGGAAAAATGGGGCAAAGAAGGGCTGAAGCCCCCTCAGCCCGCCTGGATCCTCCCCTGCGCTTATGCCTCTGACCTCAGACAGCAAGTCCCAACCAATCCATTGCAGTTTTTAGGGGGGCCCTTGCTGCCGAGGGGGCCCCTGGAAAAATTATTGTCCCCCATCCGAAATGAGCATCCGGCGCCACTGCCCACCCCTAACCTCCAACACTCCTCCGTCCCTAAGACGGGGTCCGTCGTCGCAAAAATAATTTCGGGCGACGCCTTTGATGGTGCCATAAGATATCCCTAATGTTTCATTAAATTGCACCTAAACTCCTGTCCAGATTAAATTGTTATTAAAAAACAACAAAACCTTACAATATTTACCTGCACGTTTTATGCATAGGCGTCTGAACCCGTTTGAATAGATCTTGTCTTCATTTTGCACAGAAATATCTAAAATATAACTCTTAACTACCAATAAAAAACATCACGAATAAAAATTCACACCGCCGTCACCTAAACCCGCCTCAGGCATGACTGGCGGGCTCTCAGGTTGACAAGTTAGTTATTTAGTTAAGGGCTTTTTATAAGGTGTTCTGTGCAAAGCACCTTTGCCCGCCTCTAAAGTGTGGGGGAGAATTTTCCGGGAGGGGTGTTTACTTTAATGTCGCAGAACAAAGGGGCAAATCTTATTTCAAGGAATGGGTCGCGAAGTGTAGCAACACTTGCGAGGGAAGGGGATTGCTACGGCAGAGATGCCGAGCCCGGGGCACAGGTAGGATTTAAAAGGGTACGTGATGAGGCTTGCCAGCGTAAAGATTAGTTTTTATTTTGTTCCTTGTTATCGAAGGGCCGTTTTTCTTACGTTACTCGAGTTCCTCCATTGAAAAAGAACAATTTTGGGTTATTAGAAACACCCGCAAGCACCATGACGTGATGCGGCGGGTCTTTATCCTGCAACCAGGAGGTGAGGTTACAGCACCCTCTCTGGCTGGGTAGCCGCCGCATAGAGGAAGAGAGAAGGGTAATAGAACAGATAGAGTGTTAGGGAGGGATGTGAGTTGGTCAGCTGTAGATGTGGTTAGTAGTTAGTAGTCCTTATGTTAGGGTTTAATTGGTTAGCAAACATGAACGGATGGTTAGTTAGGGTTAGCTGGTTAGTTGAACTTTTTTGTTTTTGTTTTGTTTTGTTTTTTGTTTTTTCGCCTATGGTGGGAGCTATTCTGAGTCTACCATACCTTAGGACCAGACAGTTAAAGCCTAGTTTGAAGCACCTATTGTTTAAATTTGTCAGAGGGACGTCTAAAGTGTAATTGATATTTCTAATATGAGGGGTGCTCTTCGGATGCAGGTATTTTTCATACCTGCCACCATAGACGTTCAGATAAAGCTCTCGAGCCTAGAAGCCTTCTGGAATGTAAAGAGCTTCTCCAGGAGCTCAGGGTGATCATTGCCGAGAAGAGTGGAAATGTTTACTGGGATATTTCTGATGCGGCAATAATCTAGCATGGGCTGCCTATGGGCATCGTGCTGGGGACAGTCGATGAGGATATGGTAGGGATTTTCCATGACAGAGCATGTACCACAGGTACCTACACGCTCATAGGCATTTAATTTGGTGTGTCCGCCTCTGAGTCTGGTCAGGATGACCTCACGCCGGCGACTGTTTTGGTTGGAGCTGGGCCAGTAGCCGATGTTAGGCTTTATATGGAATAAATGGGCGCTGTGGTTAGTGGTCCAGTCATTTTGGATGTACTTCCGGATATGGTTCTGGAGGAGAGCTTTGCTATTGTCTCCAGGCCATTTGAGAGGTGTTACATCTCTGAGTTCTAGAGATTTTTTGGCCTGTTCGTCGGCTTTTTCATTTCCGAGAATTTTGCAGTGGCCCGGGATCCAAAGAAAAGAGACATCTGGGATATCGTCGATACCCTTCTGGATGTCTGCTACTACGTGATGGCTGGGGTTGACGACGTTGACGAGTCGTTTTTGGAGGCAAATATTTTGCCCCCAGATGCCGAGGCCTACTTTTTCGCCCATTTTAGAGCCGTCTTTGAAGATGAAGGTTTTGCTAGTGTTGTTAGACTGGAACTCTAAGAATTTCTGAGAGATCTCCTCTGTGGTGAGGTTGTCTTTGCGTGTGGTGAAAAGAAACTCGACTTTGGGCTGTTTGCGAGTCCAAAAGCGGGAGAGTGGGGGTTTGCCTATGGCTTCTGGGATCGCAAGGTTCAGGGTTTCCAGGGTCTTAGCTACTCTATTCTTAAATAGAGGCCAGGTTTCCGATTAGTTTTTGATACACGTCCGGGGTGGGCGAAACATTGTTTCACCGGGTGATTTTCGGTAGATTGAACCTTGATATAGTAAGAGATAAGCTGGGAGTGGCGTCTTGTTTGGAGAGGGCACAGCCCACTGTCCACTAACAAGCTGGTGATGGGGGATTCTCTGAGCGCTCCTGTGGCTGCCCGGATACTTGCGTTTTGAATGCGCTCTAGCTTTAGCTTATTAGTGTTGTTTGTTGAGTCAAAGACGAACGAATTATATTCAAGTATGGGCCGGACCAAGGACTTGTAGAGCATGAGCAGAGTCTTTCGATCCCCACCGTACTCTGTTCCGCCGAGCATGCGAAGGATATTGACTCGTTTTTGACAGCTAGAGACGACTTTGGTAATATGCTCGTTAAAACTAAGGCGGGTATCAAGGATGAGGCCTAAGAATTTGAAGCTTTTCGCGCATTCAATGGGTTTGCCTGAGATTTGGAGCAGAGGAACTGCGTGTCGCACACCTGGCCTGGAAAAGACTACGACTGATGACTTCTCGGCCGAGAGTGAACCCATTGAATTGCACCAAGTATGGATGTCGTCGAGACTACCCTGCAGTCCGGTAGTTGCGGTTTTGAATTCTGGTTGACTGCGCCGCCTGGTGTCGACCGGAGTGGCGTGAGAGTTTTTTTATGGGATTCAGTTGGATGAGACGAGCGTTTTAATTGGCTGCAGACTGTCCAGCTTTGTGATAAGTCGGCGCATTCGCGGGGTTTTCGTTGCGCACGTTGGGGTAGGCCGACATAAGCGAGCATTCTTAAGCTTAGCTTATGATGCTCCTAAATAAAATATGCATGAGATGGAACCTAGAAAATACAGGCCGTAGAATATTCTTGAATTTATATTATTTTTCATTGCACAGTTTGCATCCACACCATTATGAACGACGTGGCAGGGGCGGCGCTTGAACATTATGACAGCCTGGGCACCATTGGTTTAGAGGTAAGGAATTCAAGCCCAGGCCATTGGCCTGGGCTTGAATTGGCGGACGCAGGGGCCATTGGCGGACCGTTGGCCATTGGCGGACGCAGGGGGAGGGCATTCCGGCCATGCCCTCCCCCAAAGCCCTGGAGGGGGCCAAACTATCTTTTGGTCCCCCAAATGCCGGATTTTTTTTAAATAAAGGTGTTTACACTAGGTCTGAAGAGCAGAAAAGTATTCGCTCCCACCCACCCACACAACCGCCCCCCTCCCGGGAGAGCGATATTGTACTTCAAGAGGTAGCTCATATTAGGTCTGTCGAGCACTGAAATTGCACGTCCCACCCACCTCCCCCTTCCCTAGGATGAGAGACAGACATGGATTTGCCCCCTCCCAAACTCGGGTCTGCGTCCGCCCCTGGCCCAGGCTTTTTACCTGATATTAGACAGGGGCGATTCCAGCAGGTCGGCTGGAGAAGGGACAAGCTCAAGTCTATGAGCACAAATAATATGTATGTTTAAATATTTAATATAATAAAAATTGAGAAAACAAATTGAGAAAACAAACGTCGGTGGGTTGTGGAAACGGTTATGCAGCATTATATGAAGGTATAAGGCAAATTCAAGAAGGATAGGCAGGTAGGTATGTAAGCCGGGAAGGACAAGGTACTCACAAGAGCTTCCCATTTCAAGGACAGCTTCGGCACTTCATTGTTAGCGACGCCCAATTTCTCGCTTTACGATCGATTTGTGAACGGATTTTTTAAAATTTCATCCGCCAGATGTTGTGCCATGACTCACGTTCTTCATAATGGCTTCACAAACTAAATATCTCGCTAGTAATTGCCAAGCAACTGTCCCGCACTAGAGAAGGCTAGACATCCGCGAATACAAGAATGTCAATAAACGAATCCGCTGTAATCAAGCTCCTAAGACGCGGCATCGCACGTGCTAGCTCTTAACACGCGCACTGGAGGGGGCCTCGGAGGCCCCTGCACCTGTATTTCCGAGGTGCCCGGAGAACCGCCCGTAGCCGAAAAACGATACTCAGTCACATTTAATAGAATTTAATAGCGTGTCGATTGGTGAAGACTTTTTGAAAATCGGTCGAAAATATTTTGACTTATAGGCTTTCAAAGTCAGACCTGCATTTTGAGATCGCCGTAATCGCGCGGTCGGACCAGTTAGCTTGCATTGGAGACCGAGTAGTAACGTCATACCGCCATATAACCGGGATTATATGTCAAGGTCACCTCACATAGAAGTCAAGGTCAAAGGCTACAGGTCAAGGTCATATCTGCACTTTCAAGGTCACTGACCACAGTGCTTCCGGTCAAATAGCGTTACCCGGTCTGACGTATATTATGCTATGACGTCATCGGTGGGGTACCCCAATGCAAAGTTCAAGGTCAAAGGTCAAAGTCAAAGGTCATTGGGAAAGGTCGATCCTCATTTCCCGCCAAACAGTGGCTATAGTGTTAGTCAAAGTGTAAATCAAAGTAGTATACCATATGGTGACCTTAAAGGTCAATGACCTTGAATGACCTTGACCCGTAAAACTATAGGGAAGCCTCTTTGAGACATTTTCTCTATTAACCTGGTCCGCCTTTAGCTTATTCCCGCCATTTTCCCGCATAATCACAGTATTTACCAATCGGTCCCCAGCATGGCCAAGATTTGACCTTTACGACCTCGTTCGACCTTGAAGATATTGACCTAGGTCCATGAAAATTGGTCATCATGTAGATCACCATAGCCCCCACCCACCTCCTAAATGACGTTTTTCTACACCTCTTAGTTTCCGAGATCTTAGGGGGGGGCTACCAGGCCCCCTCCAGTGCGCGTTAGTGCCAGACCCAGTGCAATTCCATCTGTCCGTGGGAACACGAGCTACAGAGAATGTCCTCCAGACACTGAACCGTGGTAGCGCAACTCGCCTGTATTCGCTCGGTCAGTCTTTTCTCGAAACTGACCCGCAGCGACCCTGGACGGGCGGCCGGTGATTTTCCAGTCTAATCCTGGCCAATGTACCTACCGACCGCACGCATTCCCGACGTCCACCACCTAATCCCGTCCTTCAGCCCAGGAGCAACGCATCACACAGCGGCGGTTCTGTTGCGTTTCTGTCACGGCGGTGGAAGTATGCATTGGAAATGGCACTACCATACCTGGCTCCCAATTTACCGCGCAATTAGGCCGTCGCTGACCGCTATTCATCTCCCAGCCATTATTCTTTCAGTCGCCTTGAGTTGACGGCGTGTTGTGACACCGTGAGACCGTCCTACATATATAACGTCGACAGGTCTGCATGCGCGCATCCCTTGCGAGCTTCCACAAGTCCTTCAAACGATGAAAAACTGGTATTTGTATGCAAACGTTCCTTAGCACGAGAGTGTTTTCAGGATACTCACTTCTCTTGGTATAGACGAATTCTGAAACGGTCTACCACTTAGTTCGAAACACCTATCTATTTGGACAAATTATTTATTAATAACTAGTCAACGACATGTAATTATCAACCCACAGCTCCTAGCAGGGTTAAAACGCAACAAAACGAGGCAGATGGCCGCTCTGTCATACCCTCCCGGCTAACAAGCGCTGACACAACAGCGGCCGGGACTACAGGGGACGCCGACGCCGCTGCTCCAAGCTCCTCACAGCAACGGCTGCGAAATGAAGAAGACAGAACGTAGAACGAAACAGGCGCAACCACAGCAGGGCGCCAGTACGGGGAAACGAGGCCACGGCGGCCGGCGGGAGAGCAGCGCCGGCCGGGTACAAATTTGCACTGTCCATGATGGGAGAGGCGCCACTGAGCGCAACGTGGTCCACATGGACACCTCTGGGTTGTATGAAACAAAAAATCCCTCTTCGTACACACGTTGTCATGGGACGCATGGAAAACCCGAGTCCAAGTTAAACAGCTGTGAAAGCCGTCTGTTTCTTACAAACCCTCACATGAAAACCATCTAGGGAAGGAGCCAAGCCACATCATACAAGAGAAAACCCAAACCCAGTTTCGAGCCCATTGTTGTTTTGAAGCTTAGCTTGTGTCCCGCAATAGCCGGGCGCTGGCACTTTCATTCAGTCGCTCACACTTCGTTGAGACCATGAAAATACGCAAGTGACCTAAACAAGCGACGCTTTGCTGTGTGCGAGTCATAACTTGTGAGCAGGGCCCACGCGGTCCTAACAAATCCAGTGAAGTCCAAAACCAGCCAAGCTCCCGAGACTTAAGGCCAAAGAACCACTGCATGGACCAGTTAGCTAGCTAGCGCGGGAAACATTGTTGTAAGCCAGAGACCGGCGTGTTTTGCTTTGGTCACTGATAGGTATAATATTTGTATGGATCAACAACGCCGCAGGTACATTTGGACGACCCGTCCGCCGGAGCACACCACCCGCGAGCGAACACCATCGAGTCTTGGCGTCAGCACCGACGCCCATCTGAGCGAACCCACCCACTGCAGCCGTGATTTGTAGCCCGGCACTTCAATACTCCCACGTCCAAGCTGCATCAGGCAGAAATAACCCCTAGCCGGTAATGAACTACAACGTATGGCAGTGATTTAATCGCGAGTGTTAACAGGCTCAGTGTCAGGCAAAGGACTGAGAAGAGACAACCATGTCGACGGTTCGCTCACGACGGCGACGCCACAACACCTTCACACCTGTCCTAAAATGACGAGCTACCAAGCTAGCGCTAGCTACTTTTCTTCCAAGGCTTTGACTTCATGCTGCACGTCTGTCTTCGCTGAAGAAGTATTTGCAGAGGAGCAGCAGCCGCTTCAAGCTTACCATCTGCTTTCGCCTCCTCGTTCACAGTTACAGGTCTCGATGCCTCCTTCACTGCTGCAGGTTTTGGTTCCTCCTTCACTGCTGCAGGTTTTGGTTCCTCCTTCACTGCTGCAGGTTTTGGTTTCTCCTTCACTGCTGCAGGTTTTGGTTCCTCCTTCACCGCTGCGAGTTTCGGTTCCGCCTTCAATTCTGCAGGTTTTGGTTTCTCCTTCACTGCTGCAGGTTTTGGTTCCTCCTTCACTGCTGCAGGTTTTGGTTCCTCCTTCACTGCTGCAGGTTTCGGTTCCTCCTTCACTACTGCAGGCTTTGGTTCCTCCTTCACTGCTGCAGGTTTCGATTCCTCCATTACAGCTACAGGTCTAGAATCTTCCTTCACTGGCGTAGGTTTCGAATCGCCCTTTATCGCTTCCAGCTTTGATTCCTCCTTCACCACTAGAGGGTTCGATTTACAGTCCCCTGCAGCAGATTTCGCTTCCTCCGCTGCTCCAGGTTTCGACACCTCCACTGGTGAGGACTTCGCAACCTCCACCTCTGCGGGCTTCGCAACCTCCACCGCCGCAGGCTTAGCCTCCTTCACCACTGCAGGCTTAGCCTCCTTCGAAGCTACAGGTTTCACCTCCTTCACTGGGGCAGGTTTCGCTCCCTCCTTGACTGCTACCACTCTCGCTTCCTCCGCTTTCGGCGCTTCAGACTTTGTTTCCGCCACCTTAGCCTTAGCAGCAGTCTTCGAGTTCCCCATGGCTGTCTCTGGGTTCACGTCAGCTTCCTCGGCGGTGGAGTCGCCCCTCTCACGACCCTTGTACCGCTCCACCACGATGTCCTCGCTGATTACCCTGAGCTTGTCGGCCGCCGCCACCAGCTGCTCGGCAGCCTCCGGCGACTTGAGCCGCACGAACGCCATGCCGCGGCGGCCCTTCCACGCGATGGACGGCTCTGCGGCGCCCGCCGCCTGCAGCGCCTCCCTCAGCTGGCGGACCCGCGTCGCGGCGGGTAGACGGCCGATAAACACCGTCAGATCGGCCTCCTGAGCTGACACGGCGCGCGGCCCGGGACGCCGGCCGCCACCACCGCCAGCGCTGGAGGACCTGTCTACACGCTGTCGCGGCCGACGCTCGGCCGGCGTCGGACGTCCTGGTCTCACCACCGCCGGCGGCGGCGGCGGCGGCGCTCGCTGCCGGTCGTACAGCTCCAAAGTCACCAGCTCGTCCACTAGCTTGAAGCCGTCTGCCGCCGCCAGCAGGTGATCCAAGGCGTCCTTCTCCCTGAGTCGCAGCAGAGCGATACCCTGGCGTCCCTTCCACGACAGGATAGTGGCCGGCGAGTCCGCCGCTGCGATGGCATCGCGCAGGTCGCGAGGTCGCGCGTCCGGCGGAATCCGACGCACGACCACTGTCAGGCCGTCCGAGTGGTCGATGGGAGGCCGGTCGCGCCGCGTGCGCCGGGCCGCGCGGCGCTCCTCGTCGGCCGAGTCGGGGCCGGGCGGCGGCGGGTTGGTGCGGCGGCGGCGGCGCGGTGCCGGGTGCCGCTGCTCCAGCTCCGGCTCCTCCTGGCCGTCGCTGGCGGCGTCGTCGCTGGTGGGACGGCGGCGGCGGCGTCCGGCCGCCGCCCGGCGCCGCGGCGCTCGCTGCTTCTCCGCCGCCTCGTCGTCGGCGTCGCTGTAGCGCAGGTGGCCGTCGGCGTCGCCGGCGCCCTGCTCGCGCCGCCGCGGCCGGCGCCGGCCGCCGGAGGGCTCGCTGTCACCACGCAGGCGGCGGTTCTTGCGAGCGGACACCTCCGCTTGCTCCTCTTCAGAGGGCTCTCCCAGTGTCACGTCCTTGCCGGCTCTGCAGACCAGACATAGGGCCCACTCGTACAAAGGACAACTCGAGAAATGGAAACTGTGGAGGCACAGAGACTGGCAACTGAAATGTTGTACTTTTACCCAATATCAAAATAATACAAAATAACAATAAAACAATGTCTTTATTTCTTTCAGGTAATACTCCAAGCAGAAGACAAAAATCCCTCAGTTACGTGCCAAAGCGTCTTTCTAAGATACTTCTTCGTTTCTTCCTTTTGATAAGTATTACTTGATAAAGTATGTTATACAAGCTCAACGGTGTCCCACGACTAGCAATATAAATCAAGTATTACTGGGCAAGATTGGTGTAATATCAGCATGATTTGTACATGCCCAAGACACACTTACGCCTGTTCCATCTCTCTGAGCACCTTCAGTATGGGGATGGCCTTGAGTTTGCGAGGCGTGACCAGACGCCAAACAATGCCGGTGGGTTTGGGGTGGCGCGTGCCCACGCGAATCACTTGGGTGGGCGTGACGATTACGTCCACCGTCAGGTCATGCTCACCAAACAGCTCCGGCGGCAAAAGTCAAACACCTGCGGAGCAAACACGGCGTGTGTACGTCCGTGGAGACCTAATGCACGCACAGAATGGCAAACACCTACGAACAAACAGGGCGTGTAATACGCCCGTGGAGAGCTAGTGCACAACACAGAATGGCAAACACCTTCGCGACAACACGGCGCCACGTGTGGCAGATAATCAGCAGACATCATACAATTGAAAACACCTGCGGCACAACACAGGTTTAAAGGTGGGGACAGCGGGTTAACACAGTTTCACGCTCGTCACCTAATGCCAGACACCTGGACTACAACACAACGCCAACAGAATATCAACGCCCGTCAACACTGCAACTAGACTAGACTGCAACACAACTTGACGAGACTGCATAACTAGTCAATTAGACTGCAACACAGCTTCAAAAGCGGTAGCCATGGAGTTAAGCGCCAGTCACCCAGCTTGGTTGCAAAGGGAGGAGCAGATTAATGAGCACCTTTGTGCCCGCCAACCGTCGATGTGGATCAAACGTTCAAAGAAAACAACCACGTTGATTCTGCAACATTGAAAATCATCATCACGTACCTAACTTCCCCGCTGTTCATACTAGTTTGAGAGGGATATGCCGTACCTGGTCGTCATGGACGGTGGTAATGACGAGCGTGTCCTCCGAGACAGCGCCGGCGCCGCGAGCCATGGCGTACTCCAGGTCAGCGTACCCCTCACCCTTGCCGATACGGTACCCTGTACACAGGGTCACAGGTCAGTGAACCCCTCACCTCACCCACAGTACCGTGACTTTAGCTGTCATATTCAACTTTTAACAGTCATATTCACCTGACAGCTAAAGTACGCGATGAAAAAGGCCTGGTTTCCCCACGCGAGCGTTGGCATCGACGTACCTCCCAGTCTGCGATTGGAGTATTCGGGTTTGAGGGCGCACCAGCTTCTGCGGTCACACAGCTAGTGCCGGTATGACGCATTCATAACTACAGCTCGTTCGTTACCCAGCGCTCTCCCAATCCAGTGGCACCACGGGGTAGAGCTGCCCCATGACCCCGGAACGCCGTGAACCGTGGCACGCGTAGACGAGGCTTCAGTTGGTCTGGCCGAGTCTACTGACCGTCCTTGGAGACGGCCACCGAGCCGACCACGATCAGATCCACCGGGATGATGTTGTCCAGGCCGATGGGCGTGCTGAACTTGCGGACGCCCTCGGCACGCGCCACGCGGCGCAGCTCCTCCTTGGCCAGCGAGGGCGGCTGCAGCCGGTTGAAGAGGCCGTGCCGTAGCCGTGGGGTGGGCACCAGAACAGTCTTCTCCACCTGCCAGCACGCTGCTGGTCAGCGCAATTCACACTGGCACTCGGCCGATCGCCGTCCATACTGCAGTGTTCTCGACAGCTACCCACACAAATAGCCGGGCTGTGCGGCATCGCGTCAAATCGAAGAACGCGAAACGTAAAAACGCTGTCACAACACACAATGACGTATCATTACATCGACTGGATGAGTTGTCCACATGTCGCAATTCGGTCACGACAGACAGCATTGCATTTGACAGACTCACAAAACAGATCCTCCATGTTTGTAGCACTGGTTCTGGCCCAGGTTAAAGCTCAGCGACATTCGTTAGGTTGAAGCAAATGCTTCAGCAAACGATTCAAATTGAAGTTACCACAGAAAAAAACACATGCAAACCTCCTTAAAGGTGGGAGACTTCCAGGCATAAAAATTAACCGTTGTTAACAGGTGTGCGTAGGTAAATTGGCATGCCCACAGGTAAATAGGCGTACCCGCAAGCAAATAGGCGTGCCCGTCGGTAAATAGGCGCACCATTGAGCCACAAGCGTGTAAAATGACCCACTTCTGGAGGTCTCCGGTCTGAATTGGTTGCCGGCGAATGCATTGCCCGAAAAAAACATTATATTGCGTTTAAGCTCAAATCATTACATCGAAAAAGGAGTGTGCTCAATCGGATGATAAGTTTCTTAGGTAGAAAGAGAGTTGGTGCAAGGTGTTCAGCTTCCAGATACACCTTCAGGGAAAGATGCTGCTCTCACCTCCATGGCGAGGAAGCGGACCGTCTCCTGCGGCTTGTCCGGGTTCACCTTCACCACCTTGGCCTCCTTGAACTCGGCGAGAGCGGCCAGCGCGTGCGCAGACGCCGCCGCACCCTTGAAGTTGGGAATCCTGCAACGGCGTCACACGCACGTCACCACCAGTCCCAGCACAGCTGATCTCACTCACGTCACCACCATGCCAGTCCCAGCTCAGCTGATCTCACTCACGTCACCACCATGCCAGTCCCAGCACAGCTGATCTCACTCACGTCACCACCAGTCCCAGCACAGCTGATCTCACTCACGTCACCACCAGTCCCAGCACAGCTGATCTCACTCACGTCACCACCAGTCCCAGCACAGCTGATCTCACTCACGCACGTCACCACCAGTCCCAGCACAGCTGATCTCACTCACGTCACCACCAGTCCCAGCACAGCTGATCTCACTCACGTCACCACCAGTCCCAGCACAGCTGATCTCACTCACGTCACCACCATGCCAGTCCCAGCTCAGCTGATCTCACTCACGTCACCACCAGTCTCAGCTCAGCTGATCTCACTCACGTCACCACCAGTCCCAGCACAGCTGATCTCACTCACGTCACCACCAGTCCCAGCACAGCTGATCTCACTCACGTCACCACCATGCCAGTCCCAGCACAGCTGATCTCACTCACGTCACCACCAGTCCCAGCACAGCTGATCTCACTCACGCACGTCACCACCAGTCCCAGCACAGCTGATCTCACTCACGTCACCACCAGTCCCAGCACAGCTGATCTCACTCACGTCACCACCAGTCCCAGCACAGCTGATCTCACTCACGTCACCACCAGTCCCAGCACAGCTGATCTCACTCACGTCACCACCAGTCCCAGCACAGCTGATCTCACTCACGTTCACCACCATGCCAGTCCCAGCTCAGCTGATCTCACTCACGTCACCACCAGTACCAGCACAGCTGATCTCACTCACGTCACCACCAGTCCCAGCACAGCTGATCTCACTCACTTCACCACCAGTCCCAGCACAGCTGATCTCACTCACGTCACCACCAGTACCAGCACAGCTGATCTCACTCACGTCACCACCAGTCCCAGCACAGCTGATCTCACTCACGTCACCACCAGTCCCAGCACAGCTGATCTCACTCACGTCACCACCAGTCCCAGCACAGCTGATCTCACTCACGTCACCACCATGCCAGTCCCAGCACAGCTGATCTCACTCACGTCACCACCAGTCCCAGCACAGCTGATCTCACTCACGTCACCACCAGTCCCAGCTCAGCTGATCTCACTCACGTCACCACCAGTCCCAGCACAGCTGATCTCACTCACGTCACCACCAGTCCCAGCACAGCTGATCTCACTCACGCACGTCACCACCAGTCCCAGCACAGCTGATCTCACTCACGTCACCACCAGTCCCAGCACAGCTGATCTCACTCACGTCACCACCATGCCAGTCCCAGCTCAGCTGATCTCACTCACGTCACCACCAGTCTCAGCTCAGCTGATCTCACTCACGTCACCACCAGTCCCAGCACAGCTGATCTCACTCACGTCACCACCAGTCCCAGCACAGCTGATCTCACTCACGTCACCACCAGTCCCAGCACAGCTGATCTCACTCACGTCACCACCAGTCCCAGCACAGCTGATCTCACTCACGTCACCACCAGTCCCAGCACAGCTGATCTCACTCACGTCACCACCAGTCCCAGCACAGCTGATCTCACTCACGTCACCACCATACCAGTCCCAGCTCAGCTGATCTCACTCACGTCACCACCAGTCCCAGCACAGCTGATCTCACTCACGTCACCACCAGTCCCAGCACAGCTGATCTCACTCACGTCACCACCAGTCCCAGCACAGCTGATCTCACTCACGTCACCACCAGTCCCAGCACAGCTGATCTCACTCACGTCACCACCATGCCAGTCCCAGCACAGCTGATCTCACTCACGTCACCACCAGTCCCAGCACAGCTGATCTCACTCACGTCACCACCATACCAGTCCCAGCTCAGCTGATCTCACTCACGTCACCACCAGTCCCAGCACAGCTGATCTCACTCACGTCACCACCAGTCCCAGCACAGCTGATCTCACTCACGTCACCACCAGTCCCAGCACAGCTGATCTCACTCACGTCACCACCAGTCCCAGCACAGCTGATCTCACTCACGTCACCACCATGCCAGTCCCAGCACAGCTGATCTCACTCACGTCACCACCAGTCCCAGCACAGCTGATCTCACTCACGTCACCACCAGTCCCAGCACAGCTGATCTCACTCACGTCACCACCAGTCCCAGCACAGCTGATCTCACTCACGTCACCACCATACCAGTCCCAGCTCAGCTGATCTCACTCACGTCACCACCAGTCCCAGCACAGCTGATCTCACTCACGTCACCACCATGCCAGTCCCAGCACAGCTGATCTCACTCACGTCACCACCAGTCCCAGCACAGCTGATCTCACTCACGTCACCACCAGTCCCAGCACAGCTGATCTCACTCACGTCACCACCAGTCCCAGCACAGCTGATCTCACTCACGTTCACCACCATGCCAGTCCCAGCTCAGCTGATCTCACTCACGTCACCACCAGTCCCAGCACAGCTGATCTCACTCACGTCACCACCAGTCCCAGCACAGCTGATCTCACTCACGTCACCACCAGTCCCAGCACAGCTGATCTCACTCACGTCACCACCAGTCCCA
Source organism: Lepas anatifera (assembly GCA_034440635.1). Lineage (NCBI taxonomy): Eukaryota > Metazoa > Arthropoda > Thecostraca > Lepadidae > Lepas > Lepas anatifera. The sequence continues at coordinate 762,549 of JAOTON010000842.1, read as the reverse complement.
GCTCAGCTGATCTCACTCACGCCACCACCATGCCAGTCCCAGCACAGCTGATCGCACTCACGTCACCACCATGTCAGTCCCAGCACAGCTGATCTCACTCACGTCACCACCAGTCCCAGCACAACTGATCTCACTCACGTCACCACCAGTCCCAGCACAGCTGATCTCACTCACGTCACCACCAGTCCCAGCACAGCTGATCTCACTCACGTCACCACCAGTCCCAGCTCAGCTGATCTCACTCACGTCACCACCATGCCAGTCCCAGCTCAGCTGATCTCACTCACGTCACCACCATGTCAGTCCCAGCACAGCTGATCTCACTCACGTCACCACCAGTCCCAGCACAACTGATCTCACTCACGTCACCACCAGTCCCAGCACAGCTGATCTCACTCACGTCACCACCAGTCCCAGCACAGCTGATCTCACTCACGTCACCACCAGTCCCAGCTCAGCTGATCTCACTCACGTCACCACCATGCCAGTCCCAGCTCAGCTGATCTCACTCACGTCACCACCATGCCAGTCCCAGCACAGCTGATCTCACTCACGTCACCACCAGTCCCAGCACAGCTGATCTCACTCACGTCACCACCAGTCCCAGCACAGCTGATCTCACTCACGTCACCACCAGTCCCAGCTCAGCTGATCTCACTCACGTCACCACCATGCCAGTCCCAGCACAGCTGATCGCACTCACGTCACCACCATGTCAGTCCCAGCACAGCTGATCTCACTCACGTCACCACCATGCCAGTCCCAGCACAGCTGATCTCACTCACGTCACCACCAGTCTCAGCTCAGCTGATCTCACTCACGTCACCACCAGTCCCAGCACAGCTGATCTCACTCACGTCACCACCACGCCAGTTCCAGCACAGCTGATCTCACTCACGTCACCACCAGTCCCAGCTCAGCTGATCTCACTCACGTCATCGCTGTGACGGGCGAACACTTGGCCAAACAGCACTGATCCAACCACTGCGTCAGGTGGCGACTAAGCCCTGGTGGCACGCCTCGTGTCGGCGCGGTTGGAGGAAAAGGCAAAACCTGCACTTACTGAATTTAACATACTTAGAAACGAGTTCGTCAATACATTTTCTAGATGAGGAATCGAAAAATAAAAAGGTAAATATCCCACTCTAGGTAGGATTTTGGAACTGCTTTCATTGCTGCAGCATTGTCTCGACACCGCTCCCGAAAACATTGTTTTTTATGATTAGCCGCGATCCGAATCACTTCACCTACGATTACAGCATTTTCCAATAACTAATAAATCGTCTGATCCCAGACCAATGTGGTAAAAAGCCAGGAACATGCAACGCTGGGGCCACGAGATGAAACTTAACAAGACGCGAACATTGACCACAAAACTGAAATGTTGGTATTTCGGATGCACCAACTACCACGGTCACAGAGCCAATGAAGATCTATTACATTTACTCTTTTCCGCACCATCGCACAGTGTTACAAGGAGGGCCTAAAACGGTACAAAAATCAATAACTTGCGTTCTGTCAACGGTATTGCCTTGAAATTTGGACCGCAGTATGCTAATATCCTGAGCATTATTGAGGTCGAGCTGCAAGTTTCAGTCAGGTCAGGTCTTTGACCTAGGTCAAGTTGAATTCTTATGTTCGGAAATGCGCTTTCAGTTTCTCATTTATTCATTTTAAAAAAATTCATCACAAGAATCTGATCTTACGAAATTGCATTATTTGTGTGTTAATGCCCTGAAAATGCATATTTTCAAGTTGACCTAAACCTAGGTCACAGTTTTCAGTGCAAAATTCTGCCAGTTTCTGTGGGAAAATTCAAATTACATCGGATGTCTTTCATCCTACTTTCAGATGAGTAGCTGCTAGACCTACTTTTATTCTCCTAAAATGGGTTTTCTCATGCTGACCTCAAATGAGGTCAGATGATTTGATGGTTGATTTGTAGGACTTAGCATCCGAAATTGAATCCGAATAAGTACACATAGTTTTTACACCATTCTGAGGAAAAAATGTTCAAAAAATATTCTGAGCAAAATGCATTTCAGGTACTGCAGGCACTACCAATGAGTTGTAAACACCATATCGAATTCACGTAATTGGGCAGCTTGCCCAAGTTAAAAAAAGTTTCGCCAGCCTCTGGTAACAGCTCACTTGGCCCAAACTTATAAATCACAAAAATTGCATCCAGCAAGTTCACTAAATATAACTATAGACAAAACCTCATCAATATCAGAGACGTTAAAAAGGTATCAGGTGGGAACAAACACCGAAATTAAGTAGCTTCACATACTCAAAGACTTCTTAAGAACTATCAAGTAGGTTGGGAGACAGACATGCACTTCAAACAGACAAATGTAACTTATGGCCCAGTCCACTTTTTTATGAATCCAAATCATCAGCTGAACTATGGGATGTATCCGAGTTTCCGGGTTGAGTGCCGGGAGCAACCAGAAGCGCGGAGATGTCAAGGTGTTCTCCAGAGGACGATCAGATGTCACCTCTGGGTCGTTCCAAGTCTTTTTGGATTGCTTTCACGATCACAGGATCGCTGGACACCGTGAAGTGATGCAACTGGTCTTGGATTGTCGCTTTTCGGGAGGTTTTTCTGGCATGGATGGTGCTCGCGTGCATATCTTGTCTTTGTTCCTCCGCTCCCGTGCCTAACTGAGCATATCAATTGGAAGGAGAAGTGACCGAATACACTCACCCCCGTGCACGAGGAGTTTGTGGACTGAGGCTGGCAGGTAAAACCACGGATGTAAGCTAACGAATAGCTGTGCTGTCTCTAAAGCATACAGGTCAAACTTGTCCGGGTCAATTACCTGATCAGAGGTATTCACACCCGAAAGGATCATGCCAAATCTCCTGATAAGTTCCACACCCACACCAGTAATTTCAGAGAATATGGCGGGGCTCTGGAAGGTGCGGCGAGATGCGTTCCCGTCATTTGAGGTTCCGGAGCCGCCAGGCCATGGCCGGTCAACCACTAGGCCAAGCTTCCGATGAAACTGACGCCGGACGAACTTAACCTTACTTTATTTGTTTTTTCATCCCACTGCTTTGTTTGCCGTCCATGGCTACACCACACGGCCCAACAGAGGCGGCCGGGCCGTGCCCTGGCGGCGCGGCGACCCGGCGCCGGGCGGGGGACAGCGCGCGAGCCGCCGACAAACCCTTACATAATCGGTCGTAAATCACGAAAATGCAACTAATTGCAGCTGAAACTTTATGTACGCATTGCCAACACGTGTGCAGCTGCCACTGTGGTGGTCTCATGTGGAAAGCTGTGGGATTTTTTGCCGGCTTAGTCAAGTTTACTCGGTAATGGAAATATCTGAGTTGTAAATCATGAAAATACATAAAATGAAAAAAATACTTTTGGAGATATAACAACTTTCAAATACATATAATTTTGCGGCAAACAAGTCATAGTTCTGGAAAAAATCACTCGGTGTGTTTTCGGAGATGTGAAAGCATGTTTGCGAGCGCTCCAATTTCCGGTACGTTCTGACAGTCGCAAGCAATCTTTGTTGTCTGATTGGAAACGTCACCTTTACCTCATCTAAAATTGGACAAACAGACATTTTATCTGAGATTGAGATATCCTCCTGGATGGTCTGGAATGCTGCCCTCTGATATAAAGGCTTCTTAAGGCATTCTGTGTTGGTAAAAATTGATTTTCGTACCATTTTAAGCCCTCCCTTGTAACACGGTGCATCGGCTGGGCGAAACAAAATGGCACAAACGTAGATGTAATGGTGAAACTATTAGGAGACTGGGAAGGGAAGATACGATAAATTAAATCCAGAAAGCGCCAAGCTCAATGATGATTTCACATATACCTTTAGTGAAGGGTAAGCAGTCTGCAAACAGCGTAGTCAAGACAAGATGAAAGTACAAAATAGTTTCAGTTTGTGGTACTCCACACGTAACGGGCTCAGGTTGATTCTCAATAAAAAGCTCACTTCCAAGGATTATATCTATCCTACCGAAACCCAACTTTCAGATACACTGCCCCACCAGGAGAAAGAGCGCCCATTTACCCTGACAGTCTCCAGAGACGGCAGAGGCACAGCGCTCAACTCCGCCACAGGTTCCCACGCGTGCCTAATAACAAGCCATTTGTCACCAGCCTACGCCCCCGCACGCGCCAATCAGTCAACACTAAATAGCCGTCCACCATCGGTAGATTGTACATCTGCAATCTACAATATGCATTTACAATCCGTTTCTTAGCTTAGAGCTTAGAATGCACCCATCGTGTTCACTGGAAAAGCGATGGGCGCAATTCGTCCACTGCAAAACAACTGGCATGGGGTCCAAATAGATCTTAGATGTGTAATGATGAACACGCTGGTCAACTTATTTGAGTTCAAGAAATGCAAAGCTAGCCCGCTTCCAACCTCGTAGTTGCTGTCCAGAAAGGCAAGCATGCAGAGAGACATAAAAGCGGCGCGAGCATCTGAGCCAGCGCAGAAGCAGCCAACGTGACTCGCAGCCGGGGTCCCTTCTGGGTTTCTCCTCCCTCGGCACACCCGACTCTCCCGCCTCTCCCCTTTCCTGCTAATACTGATCACCTTTGCCAAGAAAGCCATCTCACCTCTCGCTCTTTCGAACAAAGTTCTCGCTGACATGCATCTGTCGCGACAAGACTAACCAAACCAATGCCCAAAGCCACCTATTTTTGTACCGGAGGGTAAAGAAACTGCGTTTGGTGTTTCGCTACTCCACCACATTTTCTGAGATGTGGGAAGCATAAAATATCACGACAGAGCAGGATTGCTGGGAAATACAAAACAATAGCAAGACAAAACTTGATTTCGGAGAAAAAATCACCGGGAAAGTACAAAATAGTTTCTGACACAAAGGACCCTTAACCTTCGCCCGGGTGGGGGGACTTTTTAGACCCCCCCTCGGGTTTTTCCGAAGTGACCAAAAAACGGCAGCGCGCAGCGCCGACAAAAGTAGTCTAGCTGCTCCTTCATCATTTTTACATCTTCCCTGAAAATTTTAGCTTAAGGTCATATCAGGTCAGGTCACCAGGCCAGGCGAAGTGACCTCACCTAAAAAAATGCTTAGGACTGCATAACTAAAAGGAGGGTTAATCGATCAAGTTGAAACTCATACCACATATTGGGCCCACCAGGAGCTACAAGATATGTTCCGGGATTTTTTATATTGGTGACATAAGGTCATGTGCAGAGCATGACCTCCCTATTGTAAATACATGGGGAAAATCATTAAATGAGTTTTTCTCAGTAAGTATGGATGGAATCAGCTTCAAACATCGGTTACGACTTTCTCTTAGGCCATTTCTGAAGTTGATGCCAAAAATTTTAACTTTTGACCTTTGAAAGGTCAGCTTAGGTCAAATAAACATTTTTTGGTATTTTTCTCTATAAATTTTGAATAAACAAAGAAAAAACTTTTATTTTGTCACCAAAGTGTTTGTATAGGCACTGCAAGTCAAATGATATACATCATGACTATACCAGGTCAAGTTGGGTCACACCTTTGACCTGGGTCAGGTCAAATTTTTAAATTTGACCTGGCATAGCAATATTATATCATTCGATTCGTATTGACGAGAGGATTGCAATGGTGCATCAACTATCGCTGCATCTTGTTTGGTTTGGAAGTTATTAGCGAAAAAGGAAACGCCCTTAGGCATGGGTGGTTATTAGGGTGCATCAAACGCCCCATGATTTTCATTTTTTGATGAATTAGCTTAGCGGCCCGTCACATTTTGTTGTTTCAGACATGAAGACCTCAAATCCCATTTTTTTTAAATCTATATTGGGCTAGGGGTGCCACCTAGCGGTCAAAGTTTCAAATTTTTGCAATTTTTAATGTTCATTGAATCGCCCGTGGAAATTGTATTATCATAAAATCGGACCCAGTAGTGGTCAAATACTGTTTTCAAAGCTCCAAATTACCTGTGCAGTCACTTTCGCGCATTTTGGACGCCAGCTAGGGGTGCCGCCTGACGGTAGAAGTTTGCAACGTTTGGCGTTTTGGTGAGTTTTTATCGAAAATAATTGTTGAACCATCCTGGATTTGAACTTTGTTGTAATTATGAACTACTCCTGTAGGTCCAAAGTATCTGTTAAAGGCATTTACAACTTATGGCAATGAGTGACATCTGGTGGCCGGAATTAATTTCTAAGTTTTTAATAAATTAATGACTATGACAAAAATGAGTAAGACGTTTTGGTTGAGATCCAACGATAATTTGTGTTGCAAATTCCTCTCAAGTGTCAGATATCACCTTCAAAATTTTCGGACCATATTTAATCTTCCTTTTTCGTTGTTTTTCAACAAATCATCCATTTTCTTCCATAATTTTTCATAGTTTTTGGGAGTTCTCGCACGACCTCCTCTCATTTCAGTAATCCGCCGGAGCACAGTGGGCGGCTAAGTTGGGATATTTCGGGAAAGAACCCAATCGTTCATCGATTTGAGGTATTATTCCTATTACAATACAAGGCCAGTTATACAATGCTGAGACCAAAACATCTTGATTCATCAATCTTTGAAATGCTTGAAGGTTCCAGCTTAAGTACCTTGCATGAAAAGCACCGTTGTGGAAGCTAAGCTCATGTACGATGATGAACGCCAAGAGCCGATGTTTCCAAATTGACACGAAATGTCTTAGATTATTGTAATCATGTTACTTTGGGTTATTGCTTATGTTATTATTGTAGTTAACATAACACCGATCTTTCGATAACAAATACGAGATTTGTAAGAGACATTCATAGCACAGCTCACGGCCTGTTTGATGGATTTTTGGGGCTTATCGACGCGCCAACTGCCAGGGTCATACGGCGTCGCCTACTCTTTCCCTTTTGGAAGGGTTTCTGGGGAGCCCGCTTGCTCCTCGTTCAAGTAAGTCGCCGGGCCTTGAACCCGGGTCGGCTGCGTGGAAGCCAGCTGCGCTGACCACTCCATTGCCGCGCTCACAACTCATGGCCTCGACAAGACGTCATGTTCAGTTGCGCTAGTTTTGACCACTGATAGTCACACTTGACTTCCTATTTCTACTATTCACACAACCCCCTTTCTTGAGCACACAGATTACTTGTGTTTCGGGTTCCTTGAGCGTAGATCAGGTTGCATTTTCGGTTTTTTCCCGACCGCTTGCAGAATGTTCTGCAAGTGTCGCTTAGACTACGCTGTCGTTTGAAAGTCCGAGGCCATCTTTCCTCCCTTTACGGCGGTATCATTGGGAACATGTATGGCCCTGGGCTTTACCCTTGATGCCTGGTAGGTAGATGAGTCAGGCCCGTCACTGACATCCAGCTCTAGGAACCCGGTGTCCAGCTTCAGGAGTCTGAATTTAGACCACGATTCAGGTTCAGCCAGGTCTACCAACTTAGTCTCTTTGCTCAATCTCTGCAAACTCTGGGGCCGGGGTGGCCCAGTGGCTTTGTTGCCAGTATTTGGATCGGATAGCATGGATTAACGTGGGTTCAATTCCCACGGCGGGAAACCGCCTTCCGTGTCCGATTTGACCCGGTGGAGAGGATCCTTAAACACCCACGCCAATACTCCCTGTAATTGGGCAAGTTTGCCTGTTGGGAGTGGCCCTAATAGAAAAATAAATAAAATAAAAAACATGGTTTCCCGGACCCACTTCCTTCACGACTGAGAGGTGCCTCGGGTATGATCTTGAGCTTCACCACTAGAAAACGTTTTGCAAGCTGACTTCGCACAGGCTGAGATGTCAAGTTGCTGAAAAGAGCAAGGGAACCATCTCTAAGGCGAAGTACCGCTGATGGCTGAAAGCCAGCAGTGCACCGGTGCCAACAACTTTGTTCACTAGATCCCCATTACAGGACAAGTGCTGATTAAGATTCAGATCATGCCATGGGGAATCCACTGCGTCCTGGCATATCATGCAATACAAGCCATAGACGGAGGAGATGAAGGTCCCGAACCGCCAAAGCTTTGACATTAGTTCCTGCGTTGGGGCTTTTTCGTCTTGAACGTTGGAATGTGGTGCTCGGACGTGCATATCTTCATCGCATAAGGCAGGCTGCTCATCCATCTAGCTCTACGCATTGCTCCTGAGCGTCGAAAATATACATCTGGATTATTTGAGCCAAGGTAAGTAATTCCTAGTTCTCTGAACTCCTCGTGGTCATGACGGCTTTGCTTCGGACAGACAGTTTGAAGGAGGTTCTCTTTGAGTTCCGTCAGGAACGGGCGACTTTCTGGTGAAGTTGAGTTTATTTGAAAGATAAACTCAACCGTCTTTCATATTTCGCTTATCTTGATAAATAATCAATTTCGAAATATTGTTAATTTTTTTGGCCCGTTTTTCTTCAGCGTATAATGAGCGTAAGTCGGTTTTTGTTAGAATTATTGGTTAGGCAAGCAGAATTTCTCAATATCGAGTCTGTTGAAAACACTGACGTGGACTTTTCCCACGACTTAGTGCCTGTCCGCTGACCAGAGCAGAGCCTTGTTCAGCCGATTTTGGATTTGGATGCAGGCGGCTGATCGATGACCTGTGTTCGACCCTGTTGAGGCAAACACCATGTTCAACACTGCGTCTGAGCAATCCTACCGTTCAAGAAGCTCAACCGTCAATTTCGATATGGGGGAGCCGTATTTTCCATTCGTTCTCTTACTCTACCACGGTGTAACCAGCAATTAGTTTCCATGTCCGCTCCCCCACAACTTGTTTCCGTCTTTCTTCGTTCTTAGCCTTGTGTGTACGAGAAGGCATCAAATTACAGTAAAACGGTAGTTTATCACCCAAAATATTAGCTGCAAGCTGGACCAGTGTCCTCAATAAATAAAAACGGATGAACAGAAACCAATGTAAATTTTTAACTTCGGCCGCCAGGTAGTGCCATATAAAGAAATCCAAAATGCATGAAATCCGTCTCGCAAGTACCCTGAGGTCGATTCAGCAAAATCTCGTTTCAGCTGGAACAAAATACACAATGATTCTGTCCACACATTTAATGAAACAAATTGTAAAAAACTGTCAAAATTGATTTTTTCACCGCTAGGAGGCATCCCTAAAAGATGTCTAAAATCCATGAAATTGGGCTTGCAATTGCTTTTAGGGCAGCGCAATACTGTTTAGTCACAAAACAGTCCACTAATAAAATGAAGCGACTTCTGCGGCCAATCCAAAGTATATCCAAAAATAGTCACAATTGAAAACTTTGGCCGCTAGGTGGCGCCCCTAGCCCCTTTCGAAATTTCAAAATATTTCATATTTTGACTCACTAGGTCCAAGGCAAAAAATTGGGCCGGGCCGCGTAGCTAATTTCAAAAGTCGGGACATTTGATGCACCCTAGTGGTTATGGACATTCCCAGAGACATTCACAATATTCAGTGACCTGTAGCTCCCTAGACTCTGACCTGAGCTGGAAATCATTGCCACTGTAATGGAAGAACAACTCAAGAGCTTTCGAATGGTGTTTGAAAAATGTTTCTAGCTATCATAGTTCCTGAGATATATCGGGTTTTCTTAGTACACCCCATTCTAGCGATTTGGACCTATTTTGACCTCTGGTGACCTTGATATTTACCTGACGAGAAAAATGACCTAATTTTTTCGATATAATTTTTGAAGAGCTTTCGATTGCCGTTTCACGCTTTTTTCTAGCTCTCTTAGTTTTGGAGATCGTAGGGGTTTTTTTAGCCCCCCCCACCAGGGCGAAGGTGGCTTCAATCCGCCACCGGGGCAAGGGTTAAGAGGCATTTCTATTTAAAGGGAATGTGGCACCTTGGTCGAATCCTGGAATTTAGTGTAATTGGGCGTACTTTTAGTAAGAAATAATGAAACCACTCATGATTTCTCTGAAAAATGTACAATAAGCTCAATATTTGGTTTTTAAAAATACTCCTCTAGAAAAAGAAATAAATATCAGCCTGTGGATGATGTCACGATCTGGCAACCACTACCATACTTGAAACGCTTCAAGGGCTTCCATTGGCTGATGCTCATCGTGACGTCGGCATATGTCGTCACACCAGTAGCTCACAACAATGGCCGCCGGCGACGGGGGCTGAGGGGGGCTGGTGCTAGGTAGGTTTTAGCTTTTTCTACGGAAATATCGAGTTCCAAGACAAATGAAATATGGAGTACCGGGTTTTCCGACCTGCTTTACAACTTGGCTATCTCAGTTAAAATCACGTTGTGAAGGTGCCACATTCCCTTTAAGTCTTCGATAGGTATAGGTTGTCTGAAAAGTTCGTTAACACCCTAACAGCGTAATGCTGACAAGGTATTCGGAAATATTTTGACCACTGTCTTCTTGGCCACGTGACCTGTTAGTTCCGTTCATCACACACCTGTGGGCAAGACCAGTAAGCGCCTCAAGCCCACTGTGAAGTCACGACAACGGTCAGGTCCTGGTCCTAAATATCGGTGTCTAGGGAAACCGTGCGCCCACGAGATGGGTCCGTTGCCAGACAATGGTACGACAGTTGGTGCAGTGCCGAGGTACACTGGCCTCTTCCATCGACTCACCACAAAGTGGTTAACAAAATCCAACAACATGGAATGGGGAGCAATCAGTGCCCAGGGCATGTCAGATCTCTATTGTTCTGCCTCAGAAGCAGATGATCTCCAGGGAGTTTGTCACCGAGTTCCTGCAAGGCCCTTCTCCCTGTTCTCAATAGTTCTGCCAATACGGGCCCAAGACATAGATGGTGCCTGGGATGTCGACTGCGATTCTCATAAAAGATGAAGAGCTGGCAACCGTGTCCCGGACGTCCCAAGAAATGTATCACCACGTCCCAAGAAATGCATCACCACGTCCCAAGAAATGTGCCAACACGTCCCGGGGTTCTGGGACCTGCTGATTTGGCCAGAGAACTTCCCAGAGTTGAATCCAATAAAAAATATATTGATCTTGAAGCAGAGTCTCCATAAGGCGGAGCCGTGCATCGACGTGAAACGGCTGACGAAGTGACCTGAGACAGCATGGACCAGCCGTCCGGCTAGTGTACTGAAGGAAGTGGTGGCAAGTATGTCAAAACGGGTGACCGGCTGTCTGCAACCAATGGTTGCTTACACTGGTGTTCAAAATGGAAAGACACTATTGGAATTTTTCCATTTGCAAACACCGGACTGGCGGGAAGGAACTTATAGGACACCCCGTACTGATAAACTCGTACCGAGAATTTCGATTGTAAAAGTTTATATATGATCACATTACATACTCCAGCCCATTCCTTACCACCTGCGGATATATGAGCAAAGGTTTTTATCCTTTATACTACCCGGCATTACCAACAAGGAGATACCGGGTAGAAGGGGCCTTACAATGGAATGGTTAGGGTCTCCAGAAGAGCTTACTTTCAAAGCTTACTTTCTGTTTATTGGTAAATCAGGTCATTCAAGCTTAAGTGATAGTGCACCAGCGTCGATCTCGATCAATACTGTGGCCGTGTAAGAAGATACGTCTACAGATTGCACTCATTGCTTCCCCAACACACACATGCCTAACACACCGCAACTTCTTCAATAGAACGTTACGGGCAACCGAGACCAACATTTCACACGGAGAACTACAATAATCTAACGGCTCTTCAAGACTACAAATGACCCAGCAGCCATGTCAGAATAGAATCACATCCCATCTGCCGCTCAGCATCCGTGGTCCGAGGAGACTCAATCACCGTTCACGAGCCTCGGTACCGAATACGCCGGCCAGGTTCCGCTTCACATACGCCCTCAAACTTGTCGGCGTTGCAGAACCCTGACTGGCACTCGTAATTTTCTGAACAGGCGTCCAGGTCGGGCTTGAGGTCCGTGCAGCGCTGCGGTAGCTTCAGCTCGGACACGCCGGGGGCGCAGAACTGTCCGGTCGGACATCCGCTGGTATCGCCGGGCGTCGGGCAGGCTGGCGGCGGGGGCGAGGTGGCAGCCGGAGTCTCCGTAGTGGCAGCCGGAGTCCCCGTAGTGGCAGTCGGAGGCGCCGTGGTGGAAGGTGGCCGCGTGCTTGCTACCTGGAGCGCAGCTGCAGGAAACACCAGCTTGAACACAGACGGAGAGGTCTGGGCAGAAGAGATTGAGGCTGGTGAGTCACTGATGCCAGCTTGGCCAGGGCGCCGCCCAGCAGTTTTTTGGTGAAGAACAAGAAGCGGCCCTGTCGGTGGGTGGATGGTGGTTTCGAGTCGGCTGGGTCCGAGGAGGCCGCGGCAGTGAGAACCAGCAGAGCCGACAGGGCGAGCACAGTGACCCTCATTATAGCGCTGCTTCTGGGGCGGCCGTCACGGAACAGTGCCGGGAAGGGGGGTACCGATCGGCAAGTGCAGTCTGTGCTGAAGATGCCCGGTTATATACTGACCTGCAGCCGAAGAGAAAGCCATCTAATCCTCCTCGCCCCAAATCCGCGCGTACGTAATGCGCGTGATGGCCACAGCCACTTTCAGAGAGGCAGTCACACTGCAAGAACTCGGGCGATTGATTGCAACTGATGTGGTCGTAACGCAGCCTGCTGCACACCAGTAGCCGCGCTGAATTACACATATTCCACATCACAGCCTACCTGATTCGTCTACTCAGGCCATTTTGCCCCAGAACCGAGAAAACAGCATGAATGCTTGACTGCTTCGAAAATACGGGGCTGAAAGAGCACGCACAAATCCTCACTTACCCGCTTACCCCGTCAATCACTAATGACGAAAGCAGACGAGGCAAGCTTACCACCAGTGAGTCACACCCAACGCACCATTCTCCGGGCAAAATTCAACCGCAAATACGGCTCAGGACAAAATTTACTGGTCGGGCAAGTAGCGCAAGGAAACTGACAGATCATCGACCTGACGTTCGCAACCTGCAGAAACTAAATTAGCTTATAATTGATTTCACAGATAAATCCGATCACAGTCAAACACGCCCCGTTAATACCATAGCTAAGCCAATCCGCCACACCGTAAGCCGCAAACTCTGATTCCACTCTCCCCGGGCTATTGCTAGAAGCAGCAAGGATGTGTAACACTTTCATCGTCTTTTGATATCACCGCTTTACTGTGACGAGCCACGCCCAGCGGTGAAGGTTCTGCAGCTTATACTGACTGGTATTATGTTTGGAGGTCATTCTAGTGGTCGATAATTAGAAGAGAACCCGGGGTGCATCTGCAACCAAATCGAAGTCTCGTGTACCAGAAATACCCACTCGAAAACACAGTAATATAACTAAAGCTGTATGAGAAACTAAACACACCTGAATAAGCAAACAATTTTTCGGTACGCAGACGTGCCTTCATAGGCGGATCTAGGACTGCCGATCGGGAGGAGGGGGCACATGGTCGAGGGTGGGGGCCATCCCAACCAAAGTAGCGCCACTTTTGGATGGAAAAAGCTATCATACAGGCACCAAATCCTATCGTAGGGGCGCCGATACTAGCATCCAAAGGGACGGTTGAGAAGCAACAAATTAAGGGCCTCGTGACCATTTCAGGGGGCGCTCCGACCATTTCAGGGGGCGCCGTGACCATTCCAGGGGCCGCCATGACCATTTCGGAGGGCACTGAGGGTCTATAGGGGAGCGGTTAGGAGTTCCACTAGAGATCGACACAATTCTGTTTAAATATAAAACCCCAATGACACCGATTTCGATCAACGTTACCAGGTGGGGTTACCAGGGCGCTGAATTGAACTATCAAGTTACATAGTCACCTTTGAAGGCCTAGAACACAGGTTCAAATCCATCAAAATCTACGAAATTATGCATCGCCCAACTCAGAACATGTAAAAAATCCGGGCCCACTGGTTTCTTTCATACCTTAAGGATTCTGAAATTTTGACCTAGTGCCGTTTTCATAGTTTAATCAAAGGCATACGGATCAGATAGAAAACTTGAGATGTTATAGTTTGTTTCCAAACTTTTTTCTTTATGCTTTAAAAAGAAATGGATATGGGCATTTTCCTGTATTTTTTACAGAAAATATCCTCGCCCGCCTACGGAGGGGGGAGGATGGGTGAAAGCGACATTTCAGGGTTCATCGAACTTTCAGGGGGAAGGGGGGTCACCGTGACTATTTCGGGGGCACGAGGGTCGGTCAGGGGAAGTGCTCCCCTTGCCTCCCCCCTGGATTCTCCTATACCCTCACAAGCACGAGGGTACAGAGCAGGCCAACGCTGGCAGCGGCGCCCTGTTGGTGCCGGAGGACGTCTCGCGTCTGTGCCGACTGCTGCGGACGGCGGGGTCCCTGCTGCACCGTCCTGGAGGCGCCCTGTTGGTGCCGGAGGACGTCTCGCGTCTGTGCCGACTGCTGCGTACGGCGGGGTCCCTGCTGCACCGTCCTGGAGGCGCCCTGTTGGTGCCGGAGGACGTCTCGCATCTGTGCCGACTGCTGCGGACGGCGGGGTCCCTGCTGTACCGTCCTGGAGGCGCCCTGTTGGTGCCGGAGGACGTCTCGCGTCTGTGCCGACTGCTGCGGACGGCGGGGTCCCTGCTGCACCGTCCTGGAGGCGCCCTGTTGGTGCCGGAGGACGTCTCGCGTCTGTGCCGACTGCTGCGGACGGCGGGGTCCCTGCTGCACCGTCCTGGAGGCGCCCTGTTGGTGCCGGAGGACGTCTCGCATCTGTGCCGACTGCTGCGGACGGCGGGGTCCCTGCTGCACCGTCCTGGAGGCGCCCTGTTGGTGCCGGAGGACGTCTCGCGTCTGTGCCGACTGCTGCGGACGGCGGGGTCCCTGCTGCACCGTCCTGGAGGCGCCCCGTCGGTTCCGGAGGCAGCTGGGTCTCTGTCTCCTGGCTGGATCTGTCTGTGGCCAGTGGCGTGCGCAGGCAGTGTCGCGGATACTGGGGCGTGCGTGCGGAGCGGCCAGCGAACTGCATTGGTGATACGGATGACGGGCGTGGATTATTAAGGCCGCGCCGGCCGGTGGCCGCGGGTGATGGTAATGTTGCACTACTCCCGCCTACTCCCGCTGGAGGTTATACCGGTCAGCCAAACAGCGTCTGTGGCGTGCGCCTGTATGAATATGCATCTTTAACATTGCAGTCTACCGCTATTTAACCTGAACTGTTTTGTTGGTGTGAGGTGAAGTATATGGATTGCTGTAACTGATGCAGGGGTCTAGGTAATTCTGGGCATCATATATCGTCATCAATTCTTTACTTCCCAAACCTTTTCTTTAAAAAAGAGGCATAATCTGAAAGCTACCTAGAGGGCTCTTTCCAAGACTTTCAATTTCAACAATTGCTGACATTGAGAGCTCACAGTGACTGGATTGATGACTGACCTGTTGTGGACAGGTCGAGGGAACTCTGCCAGATCATTCTTCTCCAGGTGATCCCACACCTTCTTCCGAAAGTCATTCTTGGTCACCAGAGTCTGTGTCGCCATTCCTGCAAACAGGTCAGGGCGGTCAACTACAGTTCTGAGCACTCACCATCAATCTGACAATCATGTAACATAACAATCCATTGATAACATGGTTTGCAGGATAGTTATCAACCTGCTGTTCAAATACGTAATTAATACTTTATCCTATGCATTTCTTGAGAACAGTAAGGGAAAAGTAAGCAGTAAGGTTATTGCATTCAACACCATAGCCATGATTCTCAACGTGGTGATACTTCTGAGCACAATGCTCAAGGAAA
The DNA here is from genome assembly GCA_034440635.1 of Lepas anatifera. Taxonomy (NCBI): domain Eukaryota; kingdom Metazoa; phylum Arthropoda; class Thecostraca; family Lepadidae; genus Lepas; species Lepas anatifera. The sequence continues at coordinate 746,962 of JAOTON010000842.1, read as the reverse complement.
CATATTAGATAAGTGTGCATATAGATAACAAGTAGAAGTAGTTCTACTGCTATCCATGGGATACTGGAACATATCAGAACATTTCTCCTGAACTACATCAGTAAACCAGTTAAGTTTCTTTAATTTTGCTGAAATTCCACGCAGATACATTAGGGGGAACTTCTGGTCAAATTTCCCAATAATGGGAGCCATCACCCACAACTGGAAACGCATGCGGCACCAGTTCCATGCTGCGATGCGATGCTATTGCTATATTTTCTAAGACTCTAATAAATCAAGGCAGGATCGGCTGCAAAAACTAGTCAATTCACCAAAAGTGCACCTTCTTTCGTTTATTTAAGAGGATTTATTGGCTATTTATGTCCATGTTGCTGAAAGTATGGCCATAGGATGTGTACCGTTCAGGAAGCTGCTCAATGCCGATCTTGCTGAATTCACCGCAAGCGAGTACACTGCTTGAAGGTAGAACAGCGTAATAACGGTGGGCTATTTCATGTTCAGCAATGGAAAACTATGTAAAAAGTGTATAATCACCACTTTTGAGTATCATTTCAGCTGATATTCCACACAACCAACAGTTTTCTAGGCATCAGCCCCTAGTGGCCACATGCCTCGCAGCACCTCTTCTGTAAAATAAATTTTTACGACTATTGGCGATTACAATTTTGGTTCCTATTATTATTTTGAAAGAAGTTTTAGAGAAGAACTGGGTTCAATAATCTTATTCAAGTTTTGAAAGACCGTTGCAAGGCAATTTCTTCTGTCGGTATTTCCCGATGGAGTGATATGGGGAAATTTGAACGAATATTTAAAGTAGAATATAAGTTATATGTATATCTTAATTCAAAGTAGAATCCCCTAAAAATTACACATAGAGAGTAAATCGACTAGGCAGAAGGCAGAAGGCCTCCCATGCTATTTTTTGGCAGCTGAGGGTTTTTCTGACAAAATGGACCCCAGCGTTTCCATTCTCGGCAAAGTAAGTTTGCAATTTTCGGAACGTGTGGTTCCAACTATGGGTCATTGTTCTCCATATTGGGAACGCCGTTATTTTTGGGAACTCAGTTTCACAAGCTACAGTCCCCCCCCACTGACATTGAGCCCACATAGTTGAACCACGCATGTAGCTCCAACCAATTTTGATCCAATATAAAGTTCATTTCAGCATTGAATTTGCACTCATGTAGACAGACATCTAGAAAGGATGGTGCGTGACCTTTCTGGACATATTACACTATTCATGCACCCCCCCCACCATTCCCCACAAGGACCACTATTACAGTAAATGGCGGGTATTAGCATCAAAATGAAGGATACATGTTCTTGGGCACTCTGAAATCGCAAATACAATCCATATTATGGGGTTCTCCCAGCACCCCCAGCACTAAAAACAGTGGGGATATAGTACAAACCACATTGCGAACTTTACAAGTACGTTTTTTCGTTTCTAAGAACGTTTTTCGTCATCAAAAATAAGTTCACGCCATAGAAATGGCTTGATGCTACACTACAAAAAAAAACAAGAGAAAAACACCATTGAAAAAGAAAAAACGTAGTTCAAAGCGAAAATCGTCCTTCAAAACTAACAATAATGTTTTAATATTTGAGCTTTATTTAGTTTTTTTCACTTTTTGATCATGATTTAAGAGTGTGGAGGGAACTGTTGTAATAATTACTAGAGTGGTAAGCAGCGGTGTAGGGTGGTTTGAATACATATTTAAACTATTTTGGCCTTTTGCACGCCAGGAAGACCCTGCATGGTAGCATGTGACAAGCACATGTAAGGGAGCTATCTAAAAGTAAGGATAACACTGCCAGATATTGCAATTAAATGGTATCTTTGGTTATGCTGATGTTGGGGATGTGATCACATCGCAGGTGCCTGGACTTTTCTGGATCCTGGACATATCCAGATTTTGCAATCAGGGGCGAGAAAAGGAAATAGTAATCTGGAGCGCATAGGCGGACCCAAGGTCTCCGATCGAGGGAGGGGGCACATGGCCGGAAGGGGGAAGTCATCCGGACCACGGGGTGCCAATACCTGGACCCGACCAGGTATGCACAGAGCACCTCCGGCACCTTGGCCCCATAGCCCGGCAGGCCCTCCTGCATACCATAAACAAGTCCTGGCTTACAGCTGCCGTCCCCTCTGCCTGGCGCCGGGCCACTATCGTACTAATTCCGAAGGCGGGGAAGGACCCCAGGGTGGTCAGCAGTTACCGTCCCATCGCGCTGACCAGCCATGTCGCTAAACTGGCAGAACGCATGGTGAACGCCCGCTTAAACTACCTCATCGACCGCGACAAGCTCATCCCAGCCGAACAGGTTGGTTTCCGCCGGGGACGCTCAGCAGGGGACAACCTCGCCCGCCTGGTTCAAGTTGTCCAAGACGGCTGGAATCGCCCCAAGCCGCGGGGCCGCCCCGTCGACGGTGGCACAGCGGATAAGTTTGTCCTTCTCGCGCCCCTCCCCCGCGATAGAACTTGGCGCCTACAGCTGAGAGGTTTTTCCGTCCAAAGCGGCGCCCTGGCGCAGTGCTCCAAATTCCAGGGTACTGAGTGGAGAGCGACAGCTGGGCAAGCTAAATTTAACACTCTTTTCTGTGTTATTTGTACTCAATTTTCCACTCAGTTTTCAAGTAGAGCTTTTAGCACAGTGCAATAATCCTAATGCGTATGAACTCATTAAAGGTATGGTAGTAAGGAAGTTTGGGAGAAAAATTTGTTCCTAAACTTGTTTTATAAATTGTGTTCAAGTTGTTCCCAATTCAGTTTTTGGAGTCCGAGTCTCACTAAAGTCATCAAGGGACTTGTCACGGAGCCCCCGACCCCACCCCCTAACAAGCAACTCCCACAATGAAGGGTTAATTTAGAAGCCAAAGTTTACCGTCCCCCAAAGCACAGGGACGGCCGCCCCACTCAGGTCAACATTTCACCAGTCCAGGGGAAAATAATACTTGGGTAAGGCACGAATTCTTACGCAGTGGGCTTTGAGACAATTATGAATCTTCCGCCGTGCGCCATACTAGACAATTTACGCGGCGTTAAAAACCTGTGGAATATTTACGCATTTTAGTAAGGATTTTTCATAAATAAAATTTAATTTTTGTAAATAAACTCAGCCTATACATGTTTAATTATATCTACCATTCTTTAACACTTTCCACGAGAACCATTCCTAAATCAAATAGTATTTTAATACTGTTGGAAGGTACCCACGATTTGAAAGTGGCCCCATCTTCGTAACTCTAATAACCGAGAAAACCCAGGGTAATAGAGGGAAAAACAGCCCCTTATCATATGATCATAACTGAGAAAACCATTTAGTAAAACACCCGGAAAAACCTATGGTCAGCAATCGTTTGCCTCAGAACTCAAAATTCTCGTAAAAGGATAAACCCCACCTGAAATCAGAGACGGAGCCAAGGGGCGGGGCGAGGGGTGAGTCATCCCCCAAAATCCCAAATGAAACCCTTCTGAGCCTGAAAAGGCTCCCCTAAAACCAGTTAACACGAGGTCTGCGATGCAACAAAAAAAAACGTTAACGATAGAAATTTGTCCCCCCCCCTCCACCTCCCCAGGATGCGATACTAGGCGCCCTTTTGGGTCAAAAGTGGCGTCCTTTGATGGTTAAGTGCAAAGAGGAGGGTTCGCCTCCTCTTACCGAAGTCCTAGATCCGTCACTGCCTAAGATCAGTCACACATGGCAGTGACGGCAGAACATCCCACCCAATTTAAGGGGTAGGGGGCACCACGGACTTTTCAACTCATTTCTTTTCAGTCAACGCCATAGGATTAGTGTTAAAATTTCTGATTTAAGGGGGCGCCGTGACCCCCCCAGGTCCGCCGTCAGTGACACAGGTTCACCACGGTTTTTTAAGGCCGCTAAAAGGGTTTCTGCTGTTTGGACGCGATGCTGACGTAACGTGAACTTGGAGTGAGGTATTAACCCTTTTTATTTACAATTCTTCTACAATTGCACCAATCGACCAAGGCCTACACGGTACCTCTCCGATTTTCTTTAAAATTTCGCAAAACTTTGGCAGTGTTGTGATTGTGAGGCATCGTGCGCAATAGCACGTGCTATATGCATAGAATTTAATTACATTTAACTCAAGACCCAGTACCTCCACTACCGGCGATTTATGCATTGTGAGAGCTTTCGCCCTATGCTTTAAGCGGCACTCACCGATGAAGGCGAAGCCCCGCTCTGCTCTGTCCGTATCTTTACGCTTATGTATGGGCAATTCCAGCACCAATCGACCAATGCCTACACGGTACCTCTCCGATTTTCTTTAAAATTGGCATATAGGGTTCTCATGGGCGCCAAAGCCGAATCTGAGAGTTTCAGCTCAATCGGAGTAAAACTTTAGAAGTTATTGCCTCAGGCATTTTTTGAAAATCTGCTTACAGTGCATTTTATAGGTGACAATACAACCCACAGAGACTCATGAACTATGTATTATATATACATTTTCCCGTCTGAAATGAACCGAAAAACTCGAATCTGAAGTCCGTTTCACCCTAGGTCACTTGTGAAAAAATTTATGATTTGACCTTGACCTAAGGTCATGTCCCAAATTTGCTGGTACACCTTTTTTCAAAATGGATTATCTCAAATTGAAGATTAAACTTTTTTCCGTCCATTAAAATAGGTTAGAACATCCGTTTTTTATATCTACTAGTGTTTTAAAACGCACAGTGGAGGGTGGTCTGGTGTCAACACGTAATGAAGGGGGTCCCGAAATGCCTCCCTGAGATCTCGCCAATTAAGAGGGTTAGGAAAACGCATGTTCCGGGATTTGTGAGGCATGTAAACTGTTTTATTTGAGCTCAATTGTATGGTCTTATATCTATATCTTTAAGGTGAAATCAGGTCATAAATGTCAAATGTATGTACATACGTCATACCGGACACGTTTAGTGAAGTGCCGTGATTTTACGGAAAAAGTCGCAAAACGTTTGAAACATATAACAGTAATATATTGAAACAGTGATATTGAAAAATGTAACAGTACGGTGACAGTGGACACCCTCACGTCAACGGAGCCCTGGAGAGGAGGACGTACTCTCCTTTGACTCAGTGCAAATGGCTTCTGAAGATATTACGTTCAAAGAATGGTCAAAATAAGAGAGAGAATCGACGCGTTCGGATTGCGTGGATAATATAGAGCGATTTGTTGATTCCCTGAGTGAGAAGGCATGTAACCTAACCCGTCACCACTACATCTATATGGCTCAAGGGCATCATATAGCAAACTGGAAGGAAAAGGCACCAAATGGGGAAGCCGTAGTCATCGATGACTTATCAGAAAATAATACATGTACTGCGCAAAATGCTGCTCATTCGTATCACTGGTCTGCAAAGCAGGTGACTGTACACCTTTTTGTTCCATGCTGGATTGAGGATGGAGTCCGGTGCAATAGAAGTTGTTTTTTTACGTGACGACTTACAGCACTCCCACGTCATGGCTCATATCTTGCAGCACAAACTCGTACCTTGGCTACGCACCCACATGCCAAGTTTGAAGAAAATACATTACGTATCAGACGGGTGCGGTGGCCAATACAAAACAATTTTCACTTTATCAATGCTTGTTATCATCCAGATAGACTTTCAAATACCATGTGAATAACACTTTTTTGCTACCAGCCACGGGAAGAACGCCTGTGACGGAGATTGCGGTAAAGTTAGAAGAAGAAGAGCCAAGGTAAGCTTAAGGAGAGATGAAAAGGATCAGATCTTGGATATTTTATTGATGTTCTCTTTTCTGACACAATACTTCAACACCACAATCCATTTCGCGTTTGTCAGTAGAGAGGAGGTCTTTGAAATCTCAAAACGACTGATACAGCGGTACAGCTCGGCGTTGAAGATCAAGGGCACCCAACGGTTTCATCGTTTTACACCCGTAAACCTGAACACCATACAGTTGCGAGAGCTCTCTGAAGATATCGACGGAACCAGTGGCAGATCTAGCCGGTCGGTTTGGAAGAAGCAAACCAATGTCAAAAAGGAAAAAAACGTCATGCAGTGAAAAATTGTGCTACAATAATATGATTTGACAGTAGGATTTGGGATATTTGAGCCAAAAGGCAAAAACAAACGTCACGGGGTGAAAAAGTATGGGCTCAAGATACTTTTTTCTATCCAAGACCCAATATTTACACTGAACTTTACTGGTTCTGTTTGAAGTTGAGAGTTCAAGCACCGAAATCTTGCTTATAAATTAAAAATGAGTCGGGGCATAAAGGATGTCGACCGCTTGGGAGGGGGAGGGGCAAAAACATAGTTTTGCCCCTAGCTTTCCATTTGGGGGGACATATCGTTTCTGCTTCCCCCCTGGATCCGCCACTGGACGGAACAGAGGTACCTACTGTGACAGCGTAAGGTCAGCTCAGCTCAAAGACAGCTCATGGAGGCGCCAGCTCCCGTATTTCGGCGCATTGTTGCAAACCGGTGTCCGGTGTACATACATACATATTTTTATACGTGTTGACAAATGTTGACAAATTTGGGTAAAAGAAGCGTGTCAATAGCGAGAAGACATTTAAGCAAGTTCCACAATTTTCAATTTGAAACATATATTTTAAATTTAGTACTGGAGATCTGCTATCGGAGGCGGTTGACGACCACCTAAGACCACTATATCAACACAGGCACACACTACATACAAGTTGACGTCCACATTTACTCATTACACCAGACATTAAATTACACATCCAGCAGAGTTATCCACAATACGCTCAAAAATCTAGGGTGAGCCGCGGCTGTACACAAACTTCGCATATTTCCTATTCAGTACTGGCAATCCTGACAAGCCCATTTGATCGCATAAAGCGCGCCTAAAGCGCAACTTATTCACATCCGCACTCAACCACGATAAACATACAAATAGGTTCAGTGTCTATATTGATTTGAGTTGGCACCGTGAGATCTTTGAGGTCAGGTTAGTAAAGTTTTGGGTACCGTGCACGCCTATTAGGTACATTAAATCGACGTACCACGGAGCTACAGAGGTTGGCATTCACTTGCACTATCGGACATTCGGTGACACACCTGGCAGACATACTCACAATTTGCTTGGAATTTTGATTTGCTCGCTCACCACCGCTCGTCGAGACGGTGTCACGTCAATTTGGCTACAGTTCTTACAGTGCCCATTTGCAGCATTGGATTATCAGGCTAGTCAAACCTGGATAGCAGAACATTACAGGTCACCACTTTTTGAGCATTGCACACTGTTTGGTGAAAAATTGAGCTTTGTGGAGATTCTCATTTTGAAAGCAGGGCCTAATAGGGTTTTTCACTTCACCATCATAGGATTTATGGGCCTGCATCATTAGACTCTTTGGTAGGTTGATTCCACTTGCATTGACTGCACACTTGGTGTTATTCTGGAACGCTTGGGGACTGTCAAACCACTGGGATTGGTCTCAGCTTGGGTTTGCCAGAACAGCCATGTAGCGATCGCCACCTCCTCAGAGGCGCCGAGCTAGCACATTGTCATCTCCCTTGGCTGGTGCTGCTGTGGTGGCAACCACCGTGTCACCGTCAAAAAGTGGGTTTAGCGGTGATGGAGGCGTGGCTGGAAAGACCAACGAACAATCTGTTTCCAACAGAAAACACTGCTTGCCCAATCTGGTTCTCGGAGCTGAATCTGCCTGTGATCAAGGAGCTTCTGAGGGAGCTGGTGAATCCGATGTGACTGGAGCACAGCTAACCCCATGTGGGACACCTATCGGTATTGTTGACAAGGTGATTAAACTTATAGACACTAAGATCTCAGACTCTCCTCCACTCTCTAGGTCATCTAGTGCTAGCAGCAATTCAGGCACACCTCAGTTTGCAAGGGGGTCCTGGAAAGCAAACCTGCTGGGAAGAAGTAAAGGATGGGGAACATGGTGTCCGATGTGATGTATGTCATGCATGGTTCCACATTGGATGCCAGGCCATCCCCAAACAGGCATATAATGCCCTCAACAGGCACAAAACACTGACATGGATTTGCAACATTTGCAAGCTGGAGGTAAAATGTCCCCGTCCCGAACCAGCATCTTCCCAGACTCAGACAGATTGCAACCTTAAAACTACCACCTCTCAGACTGAGGAAGCAGCAGCTCCGCAACTTGCTAACAAAGAGACCCAAGTCTCCACAGGGAAGCAACACTCAGATCTGGAGAAAAGAATCGATGAACTAGACAAGCAAGTCAGGGATCACATCAACTTAGTGTCTCAAGCCATGGAGCTGCAGGAGAGAAACAATCACAACTACACAGAACTCATAAAAAGATCTATCCGTGAAACTGTTGCACACAAGGAGTCGTATGCTAGCATTGTTAAGGGGTCATGCGACCAGCTTTCCAAGGAAATTGAGGTTAAGTGTGTGCAGGCTGTGAATAACTCTGCAGGTACCAAGGATGGTGTGGGGAAAGTGGCTGATGCTATCGATGGTTTTCTGGACAGAGAGAGGAGAAAGTGCAATCTTGTCATTCATAACTTACCAGAGCAGGCTGGGGATACTAGAATGGATCGTTCCAATGCAAACATGTCAGAGTTCACAGGTATGATCAGGGAGTGCTTTCGTCTTAATGTTCACACTAAGTCGTCATTTCGGGCTGGAAAACCCTCAACAGGTAGGCATCGACTGTTGATTGTGACACTTGAAAGTGAGAATGACAAACACTCAATCTTGAGACTGGCATCCCAGCTCCGAGACTCAGCCAGATATGGCCAGATCTACATTACACCTGATTTGACTTGGCAGGAACGGCAAAAAGGAAAGGAGATGAGGGCGGAGCTGCGCCAGCGCAGAGAGCAGGGAGAAACAGACTTGGTCATTAGGCGTGGGAGGATTTGCAAGCGGGATACTGCCAGCAAAACCCTTCCGAGCCAGACCGGGTCTGGCGGCAATCAGGCCTCGGCTGTGGCCACAGTAACCAATGTGGATACAGACGAGGCAGCACGAAATGGGCCAGTTGCTGGTACTGGGTCTGGGGCTGGTACCTCCCCACGATCGCGGTCATCTCCACCTATGGTCCCCCACCTACAGCCCGGAGAGTAACCGCCAATGCCTCGCTACCCTCCGGTGCAACAGACGACAGGCGTGTTCGTGGCAGCTCTTCTCAAGCTGCCCAGGACCACTGACTAACCCAGCGAGCAGGCAATGAGCTTAAGATGCTCTATACAAACTGTGACCAATTTGTCAATAAGAGGGAGGAGTTAGTTATGATGATCGCAGGAAATAAACCAGACATTATGTTATAAACCGAAGTCATTCCTAAGGGACAGCGCTTTCCACTCTCTAGGGCCCTCCTGAGAATCACAGGATATTCACTTCATCTGAGCTTTGACCACAGAAAGGAAAATTTGGGCAGAAGTTGAGAAAGAGGCGTGTGTGTTTTTGTTAGGGATGACATCCTTACATCTGCGATCCCAATCTCTGATCCTGCATCAAGGTTCAGGGAGCAACTCTGGCTGCAGCTGAAACTGAGGGACAACAAAATTCTTATAGTGGGCTGCATTTACCGTAGTCCCTCATATACCACCCACAACAATGTCGTATATCTGGAACATCTTTTTCGTGCAATTTGTGACCTGGCCCCCACTCACTTATTGGTTACTGGAGATTTCAACTTTCCGCTGATAGATTGGGACACGGAATATTGCTCGGCTCCAGAGGGCCATCCTTCTCACAAGTTCGTCAAAATCGTTCAGGACAGTTTCCTATTTCAACATGTGAAGCGCCCAACACGTTATAGGCTGGGTGAGACTAGCAACATACTTGATTTAGTATTCTCCAACGAGGAGGGTATGGTGCGTAACATGGAATACCTTCCAGGTTTAGGTAAAAGTGACCATGTCACACTTAGATTTACACTGAAATGTTCCTCAGTTTCAACTGAGCAAGGGACACCGAAACTCAACTTCTACAGGGCAAACTTTACTCTGTTTCGACAGATGTTATGCAATACTGACTGGACAGCGATGGCACACCTGGATTTGGAAGACTGTTATCAATTCTTCAAAAATACTATAGACTCACTAACTGATGCCTGCATCCCATACAACAAGTCCAGAAGAAAATTTAGAAACATACACATGACAAGTGAAGCAGGCAGACTCAAAGATAAAAAGAATACCCTTTGGAGGATATACATGAACACTAAAGACGACTTGGATCACGTCCGTTTCACACAATGTCGGAATCGATTGAGATCGTTGACCCGCAGGTTACTGACCTCCCACCAGCAAACAATACTAGGGAGTATAAAGGACAACCCCAAATCAACCTGGCAATATATTCATTCCAGATTGAACACCAGGGTAGGCTTGGCTGATCTTCGTGATGACAACACTGGCTGCTTGGAGACAAAGGACAAAGAAAAAGCCGAGCTGCTGAATTCCTGCTTTTCAAGTGCCTTCACAAGCGAAGATACTTCCAATGTCCCGTATCTTGGACTTAGATGGCAGGGCGAAGTCCTTGATGATATTGTCTTGTCAACAGATCTTGTGTTGCAAAGCTCTTGAACTTAAAGCAAATTAGTTCACCCTGACCAGACAACATACACCCACAAGTTCTGTGAGAGGTGGCGAACGAAATATGTCATCCATTATCTATACTTTTTAGGAAATCAATTGATGTAGGCGTATTGCCCCAGGAGTGGAAACTCGGATCTGTGGTTCCTATCTTTAAAAGGGAGATCGGCACAGGCCAGAAAACTATAGGCCAGTGAGCCTAACTGCTATCCTCTGTAAAGTGCTTGAATCATTAATCAAAGACAAGCTAATGGAACACCTTCTAAGTCACGATCTGCTGAGTAAGGACCAGCACGGATTCAGACCCAAGCGCTCCTGTGATACTCAGATGTTGGAGGTGATTGAGGATTGGAGTCGGGTGCTGGAGGAGAAGAGTCCACTTGATGCGGTGTACCTAGATTATAGGAAGGCATTTGATTCTGTCCCTCATGAGCGTCTCCTTCACAAGCTGTGGTGTTATGGGGTGCGAGGGAAACTCTTGAAGTGGATTAGGGCATTCCTCACCTTCAGGAAACAACAGGTCATCGTTGGCTCCTCCGCTGCGAACTGGGCTGCGGTAACGAGCGGCGTTCCACAAGGGTCTGTGCTAGGCCCGTTGCTCTTTGTCATTTTCATTAATGACCTCCCGACCACATTCGATCTTCAGTTAACATCTTTGCGGACGATACGAAGCTGTATTATCCGGCTCGACACCTGATTACACTCAGATACTACAGAGAGACATCCAAGCGGTCGTGGAATGGTCATCGCAGTGGCAGCTGCCGTTCAACACCAGCAAGTGTTCTGTGCTGCATGTGGGCCATAGCAACCCTGGGTTTACCTACACTATGGCAGGATCCATTATCTCCGAGTCAGACGCAGAGAAAGACTTAGGAGTTTGGACTGACTGTGACTTAAAATTTCAGGAACAAGCAGCCACAGCCATATCAAGGGCTTTGCGAGTCCTAGCGATGGTACGGAAGTCTTTCACTGCCATTAATATCATGTCACTGCCTTTGCTGTACAAATCCCTGGTTAGGCCTATCCTTGAGTACGGGAACATCACATGGGGACCCTTTAACCGGCGTGATCAGCAGGCAGTGGAGAGGGTGCAGAGACGAGCGACCCGCTTGGTCCCAACACTTCGAAACCTCGGATACATAGATAGGCTAAGGGCACTCGACCTTCCTTCACTGTACCATCGTCCCCAGAGAGGAGATATGATTAGTTTTCCAGATCTTAAGGGGATATATCGACCTTGATCCCGAGCAGTTTTTCACCATAGCAACCCACTCATGTACCCGAGGTCACTCCTGGAAGCTTGCAAAACCTGTAGCAGTGTCCAGAGTCCGCCGGAATTGCTTCCGTGTTAGAATTGTGACAGACTGGAACTCACTTCCAGCTGCAGTGGTAGAGTCTCTGACGACTAACCAGTTCAAATCATGGCTTGACGCCCACTGGGCACTGCAGAAATATGACATCCCAAACCAGGACTGAGCGAAGACCTCACATGTAGTTGAGCTCCATTAGAACGGACCCCACAGGCATTAAGCCTTCACTACTCCGATTATCATATCATATCATATCATATCAGAGGAAAAGCGAAGACCTCTTTATCCTCATTCCTCACCTGTACCATCTCCATTCATAGTTTAAAATCACTTCATACTCATCACAATGCTACTTTAAGTCACCTCAATAGTGTGGAAGTGAGAGTAGTAGATGAATGAAGGTAGTGAAAGAAACATGGTAATGAGGTAGCTGGCTTCACACATGTTGCCAGATAACTACAGGTTGATCTGTATGATAAGTGCCACAGTTCAAAAGTTCCCATGGATCAAAACTTCCATTAATTAGAATTGCTACAGGTTAATATATATCATAAGTGCCACTGTTCAAAACTTCATCCAGTGCAATATTCCAAGTACCACAACTGGCGCTGACCACAACTAGTTAGGTTAGGTTAGGTTAGGTAAGGTTAGGTTTGGTTTGGTTAGGTTAGGTAAGGTAAGGTTAGGTTTGGTTAGGTTAGGTTAGGTTAGGTTAGGTTAGGTTAGGTCAGGTCAGGCTAGGCTAGGCTAGGCTAGGCTAGGCTAGGCTAGGTTAGGTTAGGTTAGGTTAGGTTAGGTTAGGTTAAGTAGGCACACAGCGTATCCACAGCAGCTGATGAAGGCAAAAGTGCCACCAGGAGGTTAGGTGCGCCACAGGCCAGCTTGCTGAGTCGAGAAAAGGTTAGGTCAGGTTTGGTTACATTGTGCTACATGTAGAAATATTAAAAAGAATTACCAAAGGTTTTTGAAAAAGTGTCACTCAGCAATGCAAAAAAGCAGTTTTGGCACTAGGAACATTTCAAAGAAGGATGTTTCAGCAACGCCAAAAACAGCTAGACCACTTGGAATATTTCACTGGAGGAAGCTTTGAACAGTGGCACTTACGATCTGGATCAACCTGTGGTGCTTTTGTTTGGAAGGAAGTTTTGATTCATAGGAGCTTTCTGGACCAACCTGTGGTGCTTTTGTTTGAAAGGAAGTTTTGATTCATAGAGCTTTTGAACTGTGGTACTTATGATGTGGATTTAGCTTGCTGTGATTCTATCTGGCAACATGTGTGAAGCCAGCTACCTCGTTACCAGAAACATAAATGGTGGGATAGAAATGTAGAAGAATTAACACTGTAGACTCTTCAATCTGTTACAGCTATATCCTCATCCAAGCTAGTGTCTTGGAAACAGTGATTGGTACATTCTGATCCTCAGCCCTACCTTCATCCCTTCTCACTCATGGAAACTAAGCCTATGAAGCACAAATTTCAACCAGGATAAAACAAACATCCATATACTGACATGCCAAGCACTGTTACATCAATTAAGTGACTTACAAATATTTATTGTTGGAATCTTTAATCTAGGTAACAACTAGGCTGGACCCAGTGCTTGGAACCAGAGAAACCAATATTGCTCTAAAAATAAAATATTTTAAGGTCAGGCAGGTCCAGGCACCTACATAGATGCAATACCAACAGAGAGAGATCAAGGAAAATCTGTTGGCACAACAAATGTTAACAAAAAAATGGATCCAGCCAGTGCACAACAAGCCCCTTGATTCATAGGTTCCCCTTAATTCCTAGAAATTAATAGGTTTTCATGCAGTTGTTAGGTAGGTACTTACTGCGGCAAACGTCTAACTTTTTTTGGCTTGAACAATGAGGAAACGCTTTGAAAAAGGTCAAACCAGCCTCGTCCAAGGCAGATACCAAAAATATCCCAAGCTCCTCAGACTTTCATAATGGGATCAAAAATAAATAAGGCTAGGTATTTTACTACCACCATCCACATCACTTCATGCAGAACCATCACATAATAGATATGAATTGTTTGCGCTCTAAATGTCTACAATGCTGTCCCTAGTAATGGATGATTACTGACTATTGACACTTTTAGTAAATCTAGTACTCTAATTTGCAAGATGATATTTAACTAAAAATTTCATAACTGTATCATTATTGGATACAAGTCTTATAAATTCAGCTTTTGGTACAATCAGGGATCATATACCTTCAGGAAAGCAATAGACAGCTAAAAGTACCTGCAGAGTGCGGAGTCGTTTCTCTTTTACCGGCAAACAGCGAACTCAGCGCATCCTGGCTCAATCTAACGATTTACGAATCATATCTTTTTATAAGCCGTGTTATTCTGCCGTGCAGAACGCATACTAGTGTGCCACACGCATGCGCAATATGGTATCTTGTAGTCACGAAACCGTACTGCGCATGAGTGTGGCATACTATTATGCGTTCTGCCGGCAGAATAACAAGTCTATACAGTTGCTTTATTTTTTAGAGCCTTGATTGTGGTCGGTTGTTATTTGTCGTTATCGTGTGGTGGTGTTGCTGTGGTCGTGTTGCATTGGTCGTGTAAATGGATAGGAGCTGCTGATGCCCCCTGTGGATAAATAAAACGAAGTGCACATAGGATGTTGTAGGCGATACTAGATTTTGATACTGGATATATAAATCAGTGCGGATGTTTATATTTCCATAGAATATTACTGGTACGCTGGGTGCTGTAGCCTGTAGCTATCGACCTGTTGCTTGGCTGCAGGTATCGTCGCCAAGGGCGTGCTGGCCGCCTTAATCACCACTTGGAATGCTCATACTTACAGATTCAATGAATTCATTGCATGGCTAATGTGGTACTCATTTGTGTGAGCAATCTTAAAACGGGTCAAGCTGCACTGACGCTGCTCATTTTTGTTTGTTATTGCTTTTTCACTTTTAAAGGGAATGTGGCACCTTCATAGCATGATTTCAACTGAGATAGCCAAGTTGTAAAGCAAGTTGGTAAACCCTGTACCCCATATATCATTTGTCTTGGAACTCGAGGATTCCGTAGAAAAAAGCTAAAACCTACCTGCAATGTACCCCTCATGTAGCCCTAGCAGCAGGCCACAGTTGTCATGGCTGTTGGTGTTACAACATATGCTGATGTCACAATGAGCATCAGCCAATCAAAGTCCTTGAAGCTTTTTCGAGTATGGTAGTGGTGGCCAGATTATGACATCATCCACAGGCAGATATTTATATTCTTTTCCTAGAGAAGTATTTTAAAAATCAAAATACTGAGCTTATTGTATATTTTCCAGAGAAATCATGAGTGGTTTCATTATTTTTGGCAAAAAGTATGCCTAATTACACTAAATTCCAGGATTGGATCAATGTGCCACATTCCCTTTAAGGATGTTTCTCCTTTTGAATACATTTTATGTTTTTTATTTTATCATGTTTTTATTTTATCTTGTCTTTGTTATGTTTATTGCTTTTTATTCCTATTATGCCTCTTTCTGAGCCTGTTTGACAATTAACAATGCCAAACAATATTCCTTGATTGCAAATGCCAAAAAACCTTTGTTGCAGTCTTTCTGCATATTTTTTCTCCTTCCACTCTCTTCCTCCCTTGGAAACAAATTTAATCTGATTGTGTCTTATTCTCCAATATATGTGTTTGGATGGAAAAAATTTTAATAGGGAAATTGAGCTATATTAATAGCAAAAGGGGCATGGTAGTGGGATAAGCCAGTTTACAAATGATGTTACCAGGCTAGATTAGACTCACTGGTCATCTATAGTTCTCTCAAATTTTCACTGCAATGCTCTTAAACTGCACCCCACTGGGGTTTCAATACCACCTTTGCCCCACAGGAGGTCATCAATGGCCCCCCTTTGACTCCAAAATTAGGGGGGTTAGTGCAAATCTGCAAAGTTCATTGGAAAACTTCTGTGAATTCAAAATGATTATACTCACATGTTTAAGCACTCAGGTCAATGGTTTGACCTCTAGAGGTCAAGTCCAGTCTACAAAGTATGGTAGCAGGCCAGAAGAGTCGCACCAACCACCTAGAATTCCTGCACCAATTCACACTACAGGCCACCAAAAATTTGCACTAATCCGCAATATACCAGGGAGAAAAGCGATTTACGGACCAAAGTTTGTATGGTTAAAGTATGTGTAGATAAACTTCATACAAAAAGTTTGTAAGTAAATGTATGTAGGGTATAAAACTTGTATGCCAAAAGTATGTATGCAAAAGTATACGTACACATAAGTATGTATGTAAAAATATGTAAGTAAATGTACATAAATGCATAGGCTGGGGTATGTTCGAGCCAGGTAAGTGTGGGAGAGGCTTTAGTCCCCTAGGCCTCCTGAAATATGATCATAGACAGGGTTGTTGCCACAGATTTTTTAATATTAAAGACTGTGAGGCAGGGCACGCACGTCTAGCGAGCCTGTGCTCCATCGCAGACAGGCCCCAGGGCCGCAGTCGATCCTTTGGTGAAGGGCCAACCGGCGAAGGGGTGTCCCCTCACGGTGCCAGGGTGGGCCGTCTCTAGGTCGCAGGCAGCTCCCCTAGATGTCGCAACGGTCTGGATGGAAATAACTCCCTCTGGAATGTTATGCTGGTGCTGCCAGGCAGTGGAGCCGAGCCGCCAGGTCAGCCTCTCGGATCGACGTTCGTAGGTCGCGCGCCGCCGGCGGTGCAGTAGTGCGCAGACACCGGCAGGGATGCCGAGGGCAGAACACGATCGGTCTGGGTGGGATGAGCTCCCTAGAGCACTCGAACAGCAGGCCGGCGTGGGAGGACCGGCGCCAGGGTGGGAGGGCCGGCGCCAGGGGGGGGGCTGGGACTCGTGATGAAGCCCTATGTTCACTGAAACGTGGCATTTTCAATAGTATTTCCGGCCAAAAGCGGGGGCTGGCCCCTCCCCGCCACTTTCCGAGAGCGGGAGGGCCCGGTCGCCCATGCCCCCCGGTGGTGACGTCCCTGGTCTGGTCATAGATATCCGCCACTGCGCTTAAGCTATTTGAAAGCCCGGCGAGATGTGGGAAGGCAATCGATCACCTCTGTACTTGATGCGGTGTAATTTTCCATGCGATTTTTTTCATGGCGAATATTTTACCTTTAGGAGCTTTACTCATATTAATTTGTGTCATTACGAAATATGTTATCGTTACGGACATTTTGCTCCTACGGCTTTATCCCGTACGAATTTTTCCATACGAACTTATTACATTACGAACATTTACTCCTACGTACGTTAAGCCGTACGAACTTTTCCACGCGAACTTTTACGTTACGAACATTTTACCCCTACATACTTTAACCCGTACAAACTTTTTCTATACAAACTTTTCCATCACGATTATCATCCACGTACGTACTAGACCCTGGAAGGGACTTCAAGTGTAGAGAGCTTCAAATCGATCGGCTTAGAATTGTAGCTATGGCAGTGCTCAAAAGTTGAAGTGAGGTGACGTTGGTTGACCTCGCTTGGTGACTTGACCTGGTGTGGCCTGGGAAAAATTTAATGTATGGTAGTAAAATGATGAGGTGAGAGGTAGACCCCTCAACTGAGTTGCTGCGATTCGTTGTTTTCTGCTATTCTGAAGAAAAAACTTAGGGGCGGGGTCATCAATGCCCCCGTGGGACGAGGGTTAAAGCTAGCACCAATCTGCATTAACACGCGCATTGACGGGGTCTGAGCCACCTTCGCTTTGACGAGGGGGAGGGTACCCGCCCCCTAAGATCTCGAGAACCACGGTAGGTAGCGAAAAACGGTAAACGGTGTTGGGTAGCCCATCTACTTCTCCATCGAAAATATTTGGACCTTTTTCAGGTCACATTTAAGGTCACGAGAGGTCAAAACATGCCGTAATAGGGATAACATGTAAATTAAATTTTTCGGCCATTACATCTGAACGAGTAAAGATAGAGCAAAACGACTTGAACTATATGAATCCTCGCAGCAAGCCGAATTGAATGATATATAATTTGACCTTGCTAGGTCAAATCAAGGATTTGACCTGACCTGAGGTGAGGTCAGGGTCAAATATATAAAATGCATATCATTAGAACTGCAAACCCAAGGCGAGTCTAATGCACCTTAAATAAATGTTCTATCACTATCCGTTACTGACTTATACAGTAAAAACCATTTTTCCCATGTATTTCCAACGGAGAGATCATGCCTCGTACCTGACCTTAGGTCATCGATATAAAAAATACCGGAAGACATTTTAGAGAGCTCGGTGGGCCCATTATGTGATATGAGTTTCAATCGGATAAGTTCACCCTGCTCCGACTTATGCTATCTTAAAATTTGTTTGAGGTCAGGTCACTTGACCTGTACTGGTGACCTGACCTGAGATGACCTAACCTTAAAATTTTCACAGAAGTTATAAAAATGATGAGGAAAAGGTATGCCAAGTACAGCGGCGCGTAGCACCGCCGTTTTACTGCTATCTCCGAAAAACCCGAGGGGCGGGTACCCGCCCCCCGTCAATGCGCGTGTTAAACCCCAGAAAAAACACCAATCTCTGTGTGCACGATGCAGTGCTTCCTCTCTCAACCCTCCCTCTGTGCCTTTATAACCTCTCATCTATCTTCCTACATCCTGACATTGTCGCCTTACCACCACTCCTTACTCACCCATTCAGGCTCAACCAAGCAGCTACTGTAGACTTTAGGATCATTCAACAGTACATTACTTGTTTTTATTTCATCAGTGTTAGTCGGTATGTGCTTAACTTTATTTCCTCTGTAAATACAAGGCCTTAACTTTCCAGAGGATATCCTGGCTTTCACTGGAAGTGGGTTTATTTAACTAGTAGTTGTTTATTTTAACCACTTTTTCCCACTTCCGTCATGATTCCAACACTATTGAGTGCCGCCTGCCTCTCACCAGTCTCGCAAATTTGCACCAGGGTAGTAAAATTCGCACCACTCATGCTTGTCTCGAAGGGCTCTCTCACCGATGAGCTCTCGAAAATCCCGTACCTTGTAAGTAGGGGATAAGGCCCCCATGGCCCATTGATGTATTCAGGGAATATACAACAGGGCAGGTGCCGTGCTTTCATCTCACCTTTCCCCCAGTTGACTTGGTGCCCCATCAAACTGCGCTCTCCGGGCCATTTGCGGATCCAGAAGTTCCGGTGCATCTGATCAGGGTTTGCCCGCCAATCTTATAATCGGGGTGCCAGTACTCGCATGGGAGGAGGGAACAGTGTCTGCAGCAACGGAGACCGTGTCTGCAGCAGCGGAGACAGTGTCTGCAGCAGCGGAGACAGTGTCTGCAGCAGCGGTGATATAGTCTGCAGCAGCGGGGAAAGTGTCTGCAGCAGCGGTGATATAGTCTGCATCAGCGGAGACAGTGTCTGCAGCAGTGGAGATGGTGTCTGCAGCAGCGGAGACAGTGTCTGCAGTAGCGGAGGCAGTGTCTGCAGCGGCGGTGATAGTGTCTGCAGCAACGGAGATAGTGTCTGCAGCAGCGGGGAAAGTATCTGCAGCAGCGGAGATGATGTCTGCAGCAGCGGTGACAGTGTCTGCAGCAGTGGTGATATAGTCTGCAGTAACGGTGATAGTGTCTGCAGTAGCGGAGACAGTGTCTGCAGCGGCGGTGATAGTGTCTGCAGCAGCGGAGGCAGTGTCTGCAGCAGCGGTGATGGTGTCTGCAGCAGCGGAGGCAGTGTCTGCAGCAGCGGTGATGGTGTCTGCAGCAGCGGAGACAGTGTCTGCAGCAGCGGAGATGATGTCTGTAGCAGCGGTGATATAGTCTGCAGCAGCGGTGATATAGTCTGCAGCAGTGGAGACAGTGTCTGCAGCAGCGGAGATGGTGTCTGCAGCGGCGGTGATGGTGTCTGAAGCAGCGGTGATAGTGTCTGCAGCAGCGGAGAAAGTGTCTGCAGCAGCGGGGATGGTGTCTGCAGCAGCGGTGATATAGTCTGCAGCAGCGGAGAAAGTGTCTGCAGCAGCGGTGATAGCACGGAGAAAGTGTCTGCAGCAGCGGTGATAGCAGTGGAGACAGTGTCTGCAGCAGCGGAGACGGTGTCTGCAGCAGCGGAGACGGTGTCTGCAGCGGCGGTGATAGCAGCGGTGATAGTGTCTGCAGCAGCGGAAAGGCTCTCCGAGCTATCAATCAGAATGCGCGCAGGGGGCACACCGAACGCCAGGTCGCTTCTTCTTGTTGTTGTCCCCCCCCCGGCCGCTAGAGCGTCGTAGCCTGACAGCTCTGGAGTGCGTCGTAGGCGGGCATAAGGGCCGCCACGATATTGCCGCTGCGTACCTCTTTCGGCCTGGACAGGATATTGTCGAGGTGATTAGTCGGGTCCCCACTAGAGCTGGGCGCTCTTGGAGGACGTGGCGGGGCGTATCCGCCGCCTCCCCGCCGACGGGGCACCGCGCCGCCTGGCAGCGGACGTCGCTGCTGTGGTGCAGCGCGGGGACGGGTTCCACCCGATCCGGTGGAGGTACTGGCCCGACCCGGACCAATGGCCGGCCCTCAGTTGGTGGATGGTGACTGCATGGGCTCTGCTTCCCGTCGTTACTGGTGGCGCCACAGGTCGCTCCTCTTAGCTGGCAGGAGGAGAACGTGAGGAATAAGGACAGAATATAAACACGGCAGTATGGCTGGCAAGCAAATAACCTAGAAGCAGCCAGCTGTTGTATGGCGTGGATGTTGCAACGAGGCCGACAATCCTGAAAAGCAAATTGGCTGTCACACATGGTAATGGATGCATCAAAAGCACCGAAGACTATTGCGGCAAAGATTATTTGAAAACATACATCGAAGTGGTTGGAGATCGAGGTCGGGGGAGGGGGTCAGGACCCCCTGGATTTTGGGTCTCCCATTGGCTTTGTATTGGGCTTGTAGTGCAGTGGCAGAGTCAACGCATCCAGGAGGCCCCCCCCGGGATCTAGAAGAGATCTCCAGTCTTGTACATCGGTCACCTGCAAAGTCAGCACCACGTGGAAGACCTAACAGGTACATATTTGACTCATTTAGAACAGATGTGGACTTCAATGATAAACTGGAGACTAATAAAAAACAATGGTTTAATGAGATGTCGACGTCCTGAGGGAAAAGGAAAGAGGTGATTTTAAACAGCGGAACCAGCCGATAGTGACGGGAGTTCGCAAACGGCACGAATGCAGACACTTTTCGCACCGGTAACTAGCTGGTCCCGCCGCGGGGGACGGGGAGGCGCGTGGTGGGTCCGTTCCGCCGACCCCATGGAATGCGAGTCGATGGGATGATGTGCGCCAATACTTGTAGAGTCAGGTAGAAGGAGAGAGCAATGGTAAAGGGAGCAAGGTACGAGGGTGCAGGATTGAGACAGTGGAGAGCAAATGACTACAATTTCCTATTTCTTTTCCGGAAGGAATATGTAAAGTTGCCACACTTGATGATCGTAGGAAAGACGCACATAAGATCATACACCACAGTTCAATAAAGTAGCAGAAGGTCGTGGTGACGAAACAAACCGAAACTGGAGAAAGCATTAGCAGAGAATCAAAGGAACAGAAAAAGTGCAGGCACACTTCGCGTCCCACTAGACAATATTTTTAATTTGTTGCTTTGTATATTTTTAAATCATAATCGAGCAGACCGTTTTATTTGTAATCATATCTCAGAAAGCTGGTTTGATTTAATAATTGATAATTGATGACGCATGTACAATGCTTTCTTCTTCCTTTTGCTAAAGTGGTATTGTCCTTACAGGTTTTCAGACTTGTATGCCGGTAAGGCTACCGTACTTGAAACAAAGTCAACATTAAACCCCAAAAATGAGTGGGGGAGTTTACGGTGGAGGTGAGTGTACTTGGGTCGTGCTGAATGGGTTGATGATGGGAAAACTGTTCTGTTGTTTTTCTTCATTTGTGTTGTGTCTCATTGTTTGTTCGCTGTCTGCTAAACTTCTTAATTGTGACTTGTTTCTATTATTCCTTTTTGTCTTAGATGAACTACTGGTTGCAAGTATAGTTAAGTTAAAACGACGATGTGAACTCTGACTGATATCGATATATCGAGGCTGGCTGACAAACTCAGATATAGGCTACTTTTTGCTTTACATCGTATGAAGTCACTTGTTCGCTGGTCATTTGCAATGTCTATATGTTGTGCAGTTATTCACGTGTAGAGTTGGGGGGTTTCGTTGGATCGGCAAAAGAGCAATATGCAGGACACGTCACTGGTGTCTGGCGCCGCTGACCGTGTGGCGACATGTGCAGATGAGGTGGGGGCGCTGGTGTTCGACCTGGGCCACTACTCGCTGCGGGCGGGCTACGCCGGCGAGGAGACCCCGAAGTCAGAGATACCAGCCACGGTGGGTGTGTTGGAGGAGAGTGCGGCGCAGGACGCTGCCATGGACGCTGTGGATGCTGGCAGCGCGCCGCCCAAGGAGACGCCTGTCCCTGCCCGCAGCTACAGCATCGATACCAACTCCCTGCACGTGCCCAAAAAAAGTGAGCCACGGCACCACTGATGCGGAGTTTCGCTGGCGGACTAGCTGGATGTGCTGGGGCCCGTCTCGTGTGGAAGCTTAATGCCTTTTCGGGTCATCGAAGTGTCTGTGGGGTTCTTGCTCGATACAGGGGCTTGACGTAAGAATATGATGTTGCAAACTATTTAGTTGTCAGGTTATTTTAGGCTGATCCTCACGAATTTGGGCCGATGTTGAATTCTATTTTTTACATTTTAATAAATGAGTTAAGGGCAAAGACAGAAAACTTTCAGCGTATTTCGTGTGAGACCAGGCCTCATTAGGTTTTTGATAGATCCGTCACGCTTTTCAAGTCAATATGACTCTGTGGGTTTTGAACTGATAACCCGTGGTGTCATATTTTGTTTATCTCAGATTTCACATTTTAAGGAGGAGCAGCGGGGCTTTGGGGGGTCGGGATCCCTTCTATGGAGTCATATTCTCCACAAATTGTGTATTTTAGTTAAAATGAAATAAAAATGGAGCTTATAGTATGCATTCCCTTTCGGTTATCTCAGTTCAAATCCTTTTATAAAGGTGGCGCATGCCTTTTGAACTTTAAGGAAAAGCTACACATCAAAGTTGGAAGCTAACTACATACAACCAGGTGATGAATTTCTGTGAATCGAAAGGAAAACAGGATCTTCGTTGTTTGGGAATATTTGCGACGCCGAATCGCCACAGTCAGCTTCCTTGTGTCTTTGACTCCGATCTGACTGTGTGCGGCAGATGTTGAGGCCATGAGCTACATGAAGGACGGCATGATCGAAGACTGGGACCTGTTTGAAAAGGTGCTGACGTACGCCTACTCGCAGTGTATCAAGTCGGACGCCGAGCTACACCCTGTGCTGATGTCTGAGGCACCGGTGAGATCTTAGACGCTCTGTCGTCTGTTCAGTTTGGATTATACATGGTGTTCGAAAGGCAGTCGGCCAACGTTGTTGTGTTTTGCGTTTTTTTTGTTTTTGTTTTAAGCTTGAATGACTCAGCCAGGGTTGGCATTTTTGCCAGTTGAGGGGGGGTTTCTGCCGCCAGCCGGTTTTTACCGGTTTAAACCGGCAACAAGTGGCAGAAGTGGCAAAAACTCGGGGAGGCCAAATTTGCCATTCTTTATGGAAACTGAACCTTAAGCGTTTTCCAATAGTTGTTACCAACATCATGCCGATAATTACACTGTATTTCCGGTATTCTGATAATCTTATTTAGCATTATATATTTTCTAGTCTTAGTCTTAAGCCTTAGTGCAGCAAACGCAGATAGGATCGCATGTTATGCACATTTTAATCAGTTCAATTGTTAATCATCGATAATATTATCAGCTGAATCAAACAGGGGCTAGTTGGGATGTCTGGTGGTAGTCTAGATGAAATAAGACGGTTTTCCAGACCAGAAAGTCAAGCCGCTCGAACTCAGTAAGAATCCAGCCCATGCGTTGGGGTCTCCGATGCAGTTCTCCATCGGAGGCAAGGCAAGCGCCTTTTAGGTGCACAACTTAGCTGCGAAGACCGTTATTATTTTACGTGTCGTATTTGGTGACAATTTTGAGTCTTCTTCAACGCCGAACAGTGGTGAACCTTAGAAAGGGTACAAGCTGGGGATTCCCAAGCCCCTCCGAGTGACTGGTGTACTGGATGTTTTACGGCAAAGGACATTCTTTCAGCCTGAATACATGTAAACTGCATTATTAGCATTACTTTTGAGCTTCTATAAGCTATACTTATCAAGTGAAGATCAGCATTGACTGGCCTGTTCTGGTTAAAACATTCACCTTTTTCAAACATGTTGTCTCCTCGAGCTACTTTGTTCGTCTCTTCTGATCATAAGCTCTCAAACCTAGTGGCTTGTACCCCCAGTGGTCGGTTGTACCATACATTTATCTCTTGGCAGGCGCACACCCAGGATTTTCGTTTGGGGGCGGCAGGCTGATTGGGGGCGGGCATGTCACACGCAAGATTTCTTTCCCTGGTGAGGAGGCGGCAGTTTCGGAACAGGGGCGGCTTGAATAACATATCGGGCGAATACTTCAACGCAGGGGCGGCAGGCTAGTGGCAGGGACGGCAAGGTGAGAGTAGAACTGGTACTAAAAGCCAGATCAGGCTCATTTCTGCCCTCCATGGGTGCCTGCGTCTGCCTCTCCGCCTTGGGTGAGCTACTGTCTCTTCGAATAAAATATCTGAAATAAATTATATAAAAGAAAATAAGGTTGAATGGACCGAGCTGTTGTTTGATAATATGCATACGATTTCTTGCGATTAGAGAACAAGTCTTTAAATTGACATACCTACATTTCTGATGTGGTATTTCACTTGTGGCGTCATCTAAAATGTATGTACCGGTTCCTAACTAACAATAGATGCAACGACAGTTCATCCATTGTAAAAACCCTTCATATCAGAAAGGTGAGGTAACTTGGGGATCCAGGCGGTCCGTTTGGGGGTGGGGCAAACTGATCGGCAAAAAAGCTGATGAACAAAAAATGTCACACGTCCTAAATGGAAGCTGACTGCTTCAAAAATTTCTTACTGCCGGCCGTGGGGGGGGCAAAAACACTATTTCGACTTTATAGGGCTGGCCTCTTCCCCCTGGATCTGCCAATGGATTGGTTCCAGCCATAAAAAACCATTCAGTTTGATCAGATTGTTGAAGTTGTGTGATGAAATGGAAGAGTGCTGAAATGAAGAGTGCTGAAGCCTCCCAATACACAGTAATAGACGTTTTCACCCCAGAAGATGCCCTTGCATTCATATCCAACGTAAATATCAGTTTTTTCAGTCTTTCATAGTTTTTGCCACTTTTTGCCACCGGGTTTATGTCAGCCGGTTTAAACCAGCGGTTTAAACCACTTTCTGCCGGCTGCTGCCAACCCTGACTGGTGTACTGGATCTTTTATGGGGAAGGACATTATTTCAGCCTGAATACATGGAAACTGCATTATAAGCAGTACTTTTGAGCTTCTATAAGCTATACTTATCAAGTGAAGATCAGCATTGACTGACCTTTTCTGGTTAAAACATTCACCTTTTTCAAACATGTTGTCTCCTCGAGCTACTTTGTTCGTCTCTTCTGATCATACGCTCTCAAACCTAGTGGCTGGCAGAGTTGTGCGACTCGGGAGTCAGAGTCGGAGTTTAACTCAAATTCCGACTCATTCGACTCTGAGTTGAGTTGAGTTTAGCCGAAAAAATTTGACAAGTGAGTTGAGTTGAGTTGAGTCGGTTCACAACACGTCAAAGAGTTGAGTTGAGTTGTGAAGACAGCTAGTCAAATGAGTTGATGAAAAAAGTTGGCTCAACAGGTAAACATGATGTCAAGTTAAAGTGTTTGAATTTGCCTACCTTTTGCAAACCTCCTTTAACCTCCTTTAAATACCTTTTCCCTCCAGAGTTTGAATTGTTTAAATCAGAGTTTGTTTGTTCAATTTGTTTCAATATATCAATAATTATATGGTTCAATTGCTTATTTTGAAGGCCCATCCGGTCTGAAGAAACCCCTAGGCACAAATAATACATATACTCGAAAAATTTAATAGGTTCCTATCATTGGTCTTGTCTTAAACATTTGAAGGGGTCGAACGCACCACAAAATACATTTCAAACCTTTCAAAAACTTCTCATCTTCAATATTTAACGTTACTTCTTTACTTCAACCACTCCAACAACATGCGTCGTCGTCGCTGATTGTTGTCGTCGTCAGTGGTCGTTGCCTGAGAATAATGTGTGGGCCATTGCTGTCTTTGAAGAACAAATTCAACCGAGTATAGGTTCAAGCTTAACTAGCCTCAAGGCAAGAAGTGTAAACATCACGTGATAATTCATTAAGCCATGCAAATATTTGTAAACCTACATGTTATATTGTTTCTTTTATCCTAAATGCGCCGTCTGCCGCCGCTCTTTTCATTTTGCCTATTAAAAGCAGATACTGCTATTAGCATATAAAAAATTGGACGCCTGATTGGACAGAAATGTTGAGACGCCTTTATCGCAAAAATCAGAGCAACTATTTCATGCTACTGGTTTTGTCTCATGTCAGAGACCCTCGCCTGGCGTCTGTGTTTTATTTAGAAAGCTATACATTATACAATTTCTATGAAATCGTGCGTCAATTTTGAAGAGCGATAGGTATGTACTGTATTGGAGGTTCTCAAGCTAAACATTGGATGGGTTTAAAATATGAATATATTAAAATCCAACACGTTGATAGAATTTCCATTTCTATTGTCCTTTGTCATATATGGTGTACCTTTTCTTAGGGTTTGCTGTAGTTCTTAGAATTAGAAATTTTGCTGGTTTCTTGATTTATTTGTGAATTTTTTAAAAATATTATTTATATATTTATCATTTATTTATTTTATTTTGAAAACGAGTCTAAGTTTGAGTTGAGTTGAGTCGTGAGTTGAGTCAGAGTTGAGTCGTATGGATTTAGCCTTGAGTCGGAGTTGAGTCGACTCACTGAACTCTTGATCATGAGTTGAGTCGGAGTTGAGTCAAGCGCTCTCAGCACTTGAGTTGAGTTGAGCCGACTCAAGAAAATTGTGAAACGAACAACTTTGGTGGCTGGTACATCCAGTGGTCGGTTGTACCATACATTTATCTCTTGGCAGGCGCACACCCAGGATTTTAGTTTGAGGGGCGGCAGGCTGATGGGCGGGGGCGGCATGTCACGCGCAGGATTTCTTTCCCTGGTGAGGATGCGGCAGTTTCGGAAGAGGGGCGGCTTGAATCACATATTGGGCGAATGCTTCAACGCAGAGGCAGCACGCTAGGGGCAGGGACGGCAAGGTGAGAGTAAAACTGGTACTAAAACCCAGATCAGGCTCATTTCTGCCCTCCATGGATGGGTGCCTGCGTCTGCCTCTCCCCCTTGGGTGGGTTACTGTCTCTTCGAATAAAATGTCTCAAATTAATTATATGAAATAAGATAAGGTTGAATGGACCAAACTGTTATTTGATAATATGCATACGATTTCTTGCGATCAGAGAACAAATCTTTATATTGACATACCTACATTTCTGATGTGGTATTTCACTTGTGGCGTCATCTAAAATGTATGTACCGGTTCCTAACTAACAATAGAAGCAACGACACTTCATCCATTGTAAAAACCCTTCATATCAGAAAAGTGAGGTCACTTGGAGATCCAGGCGGTCCGTTTGGGGGCGGGGCAAACTGATCGGCAAAAAAACTGATCACATGGGGCCGGGTGGACAAGTGGCTTCGTTGCCAGTCTTCGGATCGGATAGCATGGATTAACGTGGGTTCAATCCCCACGGCGGGAAACCGCCTTCCGTGTCCGATCTGACCCGGTGGAGAGGATCCTGAGACACCCACGCCAATACTCCCTGTAATTGGGCAAGTGTGCCTGTTGGGAGTGGCCCTAAATAAATGAATAAAAAGCCGATGAACAAAAAATTTCACACAGCCTAAATGGAAGCTGACTGCTTCTAAAATTTCTTGCTGCCGGCCGTGGGGGGGGGCAAAAACACCATTTTCGACTTTATAGGGCTGGCCTCCTCCCCCCTGGATCTGCCAATGGATTGGTTCCAGCCATAAATGACCATTCCGTTTGAACAGATTATTGAAGTTGTGTGATGAAATGGAAGAAGAGAGTACTGAAGCCTCCCAATACACAGTAATATACGTTTTCACCCCAGAAGACGCCCGTACATTCATATCCAACGTGAATATCAGTTAATATTAAGTATTTAATCGTTTTTGCCACCGGGTTTATGCCAGCCGGTTTAAACCGGTTTAAACCACTTTCTGCCGGCTGCTGCCAACTCTGGACTTAGCTGCGGTAGGCTTTGCTGAGTGCAAGTCAACATTTATTAACCCGCGCCCCACCGGGGGTCCGGCGCCACCTTCGCCCCACCGGGGGCCATCGATGGCCCCCCTCTAACTCCGAAAATATGGGCGTTAGCGCAAATCTGCAAAGTGCAATAGAAAGCTTGCGTGAATTCAGTAAGAAATTACTTCGCACGTTTTAGTGCTCAGGTCAATGGTTTGACCTCCAGAGGTCAAATTAGGTCAAGATCGGCTATTTTCACTCAAATATGCAATGATTGAGCAAACTGGGCATAACTCTTATGTCATTAGAGCTATCGAGGCCTGGTAAAGTACATTTGATAGCAAATTGCCAGTACTTTTCCCGCTATGTGAAACGTAAAGACCTCCCGCCAGTGGTTTGACCTCCAGAGGTCACCTCGGGACCTAATATGACCTGAGGTCACGAAAGGTCAGAAAGTGACCTTGCCGTATATCAAATGAAAGCCAGTGACAAGACAAACACGATGGTGTTTGTTTCACCGCTCTAGCTTAATTAGGTCAAAAGTTATTGCCAAAATACTGTTTTTGACCTCTGGTGACCTTGGATGACCTTGGAAAAGTCAAAGGGCAAATATGACACCTGGGATCCGTGAAAGGGTGTCCAAAAACGTTGTTCTGAGCAGTCTGAGTATTTGGAATCATTTTTGTGGCTTTTATATCATGAAACAACTTTTCCCTATGCTTTTCCAATGGGAGAGGTCGCCTCGTGACCTGACCTCAGGGCATGAAATCGAAAAATCCCGGATATACACCTTGTAGACCCTGGAGGGGTTATGAAGTGTAGGAAGTTTCAAATCGATCGACTTTGAAATGTAGCTCTTACAGAGCTCTAAAGTGAAGTGAGGTGACCTTGGTTGACCTCGTCTGGTGACCTGACCTTGGGTGACCCGGGGTAAAAAATTTCAGGGATGATGGGAAAATGATGCAGGGAGAGGTAGAGCCCTCAACTGCGGTGCTGCGCCTCGTCGTTTTTCTGCTATCCCGGAAAAACCTTAGGGGGCCATCGATGGCCCCCCCGGTGGGGCGAGGGTTAACTAGTATTGCTTAACGAGCAGCGCAGTTCACTTGAGGTTTCGTGCCTACAGTGCACTCGTTGCACGCCTCACACTCTAGGTCGTGGCGTCGCTCCACCCTCACCCCCCGCCTCCTTCTCCGCGCAGTGGAACCACCGCGGCCGCCGCGAGAAGCTCACCGAGCTCATGTTCGAGAAGTACAACGTGCCGGCGTTCTTCCTGGTGAAGAACGCTGTGCTGGCGGCGTTCGCCAACGGGCGCTCCACGGCTCTGGTGCTGGACAGCGGTGCCACCCACACCTCCGCCGTGCCCGTGCACGACGGCTACGTGCTGACTCAAGGCATTGTCAAGTCGCCGCTGGGGGGCGACTTTATCACGGCGCAGTGTCGGCAGTTTTTCAGTCAGAACGACATCGAGGTGGTGCCGCCCTACCTCATCGCGGGAAAGGAGGCGGTCAAGGACTACGAGAAGCCCAAGTGGATGAAGCGGAGTAACCTGCCCGAGGTCACCAAGTCCTGGCACGAGTACATGGTCAATGTAAGTGTTGTGACCTGCCCGAGGTCACCAAGTCCTGGCACGAGTACATGGTCAATGTAAGTGTTGGGACCTGCCCGAGGTCACCAAGTCCTGGCACGAGTACATGGTCAATGTAAGTGTTGGGACCTGCCCGAGGTCACCAAGTCCTGGCACGAGTACATGGTCAATGTAAGTGTTGGGACCTGCCCGAGGTCACCAAGTCCTGGCACGAGTACATGGTCAATGTAAGTGTTGAGACCTGCCCGAGGTCACCAAGTCCTGGCACGAGTACATGGTCAATGTAAGTGTTGTGACCTGCCCGAGGTCACCAAGTCCTGGCACGAGTACATGGTCAATGTAAGTGTTGGGACCTGCCCGAGGTCACAAGTGGGCTACCACCCGCCCGAGTCCGACGTCAAGTCCTCGCCGCTCGCATGAGAGCACATGCCGCCGCGCTCCCTGCCAGTGATCCGCTCCGCCTTACTGCAGAATTCAGAGCCCCTCGTCGCCTCACTACCACAGGATGGCGCTTCACCGGGGAAGAGGCCCTCACATTGATCGGAGCCGCTGAGACCACCGTGGAGGCTGACTCTGAACCCATCCCGCCCTGGCAACCCACTGCCAACGTTCAATTCAACCTCAGCGTTGGCGTGGGTGGAGGACGCGACGCCCCAGATCCGGTCCGGAGAAGCGCAGCCGAGGCACAGCTAGCGACGCTCCCACAGCAAGCCACGCGCGTCTGGTCAGACGGCTCTGCCAGCGCAGGCGTCTCACGTGGAGGCGGCGGCGCCATCCTCAGATTCCCCAACGGTGAAACGCTAGAAGTAAAAGTGGCAGCCGGGCAACTGTGTTCGAGCACCAGAGCGGAGCTGTTCGCCCTCCGAGCGGCCCTCACAGCCGTTCGTGACGCGGCAGACAAGGCCGGCACAACCCCCGTTGTCATTTGCTGCGACTCACGAGCGGCACTCGACATGCTGGCGGGCGGGGCTGCCGAGCAGACCACAGCTCTCGGCATCGAAATCTGGCGACTGCTGATGACCCTAACCGACCGGCAGCAGGAAATCCACCTCCAATGGGTCCCAGCACATTGCGGCCTTCAGGACAATGAACGGGCTGATACATTAGCCAAGGAAGCCGCAGACCTGCCCCAAGACCAAGTATGCGCCGACGTGAAGACGATTACAAAAGCCGTCTCACGCGCCGCCACCCGGAAATGGCGCCGAAACTGGCCCAACAGTTTCTTCAAAGAAATAATGGAGGACCATATGCCTGCCCCAGTGACCCTAGATGACCGCGATGCCGCAGTGAATGTACACCAACTGCGAGCCGGGCACTGGGGCCGGTCCCAACAATACCTTCACCGGATCGGCCGTCGTCCAGGAAGGTCCTGCGAAAAATGCAGCGACCCAGACTGTCGAGAGGCAAGGTGCCTTGTTTGCCGCGAGGAGGGTGACACCCCAGCCCATGTCCTCCTGCGGTGCCCCTGCCTGGCCGGCACCCGACTACGACTGCTGGGAAACATCCACGTTCAACCGCAGCAGATGAGGGACGGCGACGTGGTGGCGGCCTTGGCCGCCGAATACCTCCGCCACAAGGAGCCCCTAGAGGGCTAAGGCTTGGCACGCCCAAGCCCTGGAAGAAAAACAACAACAACAACAACAACAGGTCACAAGTCCTGGCACGAGTACATGGTCAATGTAAGTGTTGTGACCTGCCCGAGGTCACCAAGTCCTGGCACGAGTACATGGTCAATGTAAGTGTTGTGACCTGCCCGAGGTCACCAAGTCCTGGCACGAGTACATGGTCAATGTAAGTGTTGTGACCTGCCCGAGGTCACCAAGTCCTGGCACGAGTACATGGTCAATGTAAGTGTTGGGACCTGCGCGAGGTCACCAAGTCCTGGCACGAGTACGTGGTCAATGTAAGTATTGGGACCTGCCCGAGGTCACCAAGTCCTGGCACGAGTACATGGTCAATGTAAGTGTTGTGACCTGCCCGAGGTCACCAAGTCCTGGCACGAGTACGTGGTCAATGTAAGTGTTGTGACCTGCCCGAGGTCACCAAGTCCTGGCACGAGTACGTGGTCAATGTAAGTGTTGGGACCTGCCCGAGGTCACCAAGTCCTGGCACGAGTACATGGTCAATGTAAGTGTTGTGGACCTGCCCGAGGTCACCAAGTCCTGGCACGAGTACATGGTCAATGTAAGTGTTGGGACCTGCCCGAGGTCACCAAGTCCTGGCACGAGTACATGGTCAATGTAAGTGTTGGGACCTGCCCGAGGTCACCAAGTCCTGGCACGAGTACGTGGTCAATGTAAGTGTTGGGACCTGCCCGAGGTCACCAAGTCCTGGCACGAGTACATGGTCAATGTAAGTGTTGTGACCTGCCCGAGGTCACCAATTCCTGGCACGAGTACATGGTCAATGTAAGTGTTGGGACCTGCGCGAGGTCACCAAGTCCTGGCACGAGTACGTGGTCAATGTAAGTGTTGGGACCTGCCCGAGGTCACCAAGTCCTGGCACGAGTACATGGTCAATGTAAGTGTTGTGACCTGCCCGAGGTCACCAAGTCCTGGCACGAGTACGTGGTCAATGTAAGTGTTGTGACCTGCCCGAGGTCACCAAGTCCTGGCACGAGTACGTGGTCAATGTAAGTGTTGGGACCTGCCCGAGGTCACCAAGTCCTGGCACGAGTACGTGGTCAATGTAAGTGTTGGGACCTGCCCGAGGTCACCAAGTCCTGGCACGAGTACATGGTCAATGTAAGTGTTGTGACCTGCCCGAGGTCACCAAGTCCTGGCACGAGTACATGGTCAATGTAAGTGTTGTGACCTGCCCGAGGTCACCAAGTCCTGGCACGAGTACATGGTCAATGTAAGTGTTGGGACCTGCCCGAGGTCACCAAGTCCTGGCACGAGTACGTGGTCAATGTAAGTGTTGAGACCTGCCCGAGGTCACCAAGTCCTGGCACGATTACATGGTCAATGCAAGTGTTGTGTGTGAGGTTTTGAGTTGCGCACTCACTGCTTAATCTGAAAACACTGGGCCTCTGCTATGGATCTTTTCCAGTTTTCCATGGCATCCACTCGGGATGAGAACGATCTCAATCTTAGTGTTTTGTAGCACTGTAGATCTTGTTTGGGGCTCGGTGTTTCGTAGCCGAACGTGTGCACGTGGCCCTGTGTTGCAGCTGGTGGCGCAGGACTTCCAGCAGACGATCCTGCAGTGTGTGGACGACTACTCGGAGGAGGCGATACAGCAGATGCCGTCCGTCCACTACGAGTTTCCCAACGGGTACCACCAGGTGACTGCTACCGCCGCGCGGCGATGGTGCGGGAAGCTTTAGTTCTTATAACTCTCACTGTGCCGCCGAAAGTCCAGAACCTGCAGATCAGGTCTGGCCAATAAGACATGTTGGTGTAGAGTTAGCATAGCCTAGTGTTGAGGTGCAACAACTTACTTAAGATTGGTCTGAAGCTGGAGGGATGAATTTCCGTAGAAAACTGCTGAAATGTGTACTTCTGCGCGCCGTGTCATGC
Organism: Lepas anatifera; assembly: GCA_034440635.1. Taxonomy (NCBI): domain Eukaryota; kingdom Metazoa; phylum Arthropoda; class Thecostraca; family Lepadidae; genus Lepas; species Lepas anatifera. The sequence continues at coordinate 713,738 of JAOTON010000842.1, read as the reverse complement.
TGCGCTACTGCAGCTTCCAACGCGGCAAAGGTAACCCCAAGCGCAATCGACGTCTCCGGGAGAACATTTGAATCAAGTGTTGATGTTCGTCGGATTCAACTTATGTTACGTATAGGTATGAGCCGTTGTCGGAAGAGGCTTTGTTTAAAGGCGTTTAGAACTGTAGACTAACTGTTGGTCATAACTCTGATTTCCAAGAGTTGTGTTCTGTGGAAAGGATTATAATATCCAGTATGATAACTATTTATTTGTCTCCTATATACGCCCACAAATTGATAGCACTGTCTGCGCAGGGACATTGAGCATAAACCTTGGTGGCACTTCGTCCGAGGAAGTTTGCTCTACCATTAATCACAAGACCAAAAAGAAGAAAGCTGACGGAGCAGCATGACCCTCCCTCGCCCCTTACACTCCACATTCACGTACAGCCAAGCCTCTGCGCTCGACTCACGTTTGAAGGCAGTCCGAAAGCTCGTCAGATGGGCCTTTGCGGATGCTGTGTAGTCAGTGGATGAACTTTAAAGACGTCCTACACGACACCGTTGTGTTCCCTAATTGATTGATGCACCAATCAAGCCGCGCATGTAATTAGGAGTTCGTTAGCGATATTGCGTCATTAGTGTTTGTTCTCCTGTTTCTGCTGCGTCCTGTTTTCCCGCCCGTTGTTCCAAAGGGCGGAATTCTGGGACTCAAGTGATCAAAGCCCTTCAACGCTGTGAAAACTTGTAAAAGCTATATCAAACACTGCACGAGTGTGGTAGACATATTGATCTGGGCTTTGGAGTTACCTCTTGTTTAGACGTGGAGCTTCAGCCAGTTGTCGGACTGGAGGGCTGTCTTTCAGGGTAGGCCGTCGCTGTGCGGGGACCCAGGCCGTCGCTGTGCGGTGACCCAGGCCGCCGATGTGCGGTGACCCAGGCCGTCGCTGTGCGGTGACCCAGGCCGTCGCTGTGCGGTGACCCAGGTCGCCGATGTGCGGTGACCCAGGCCGCCGATGTGCGGTGACCCAGGCCGCCGATGTGCGGTGACCCAGGCCGCCGCTGTGCGGTGACCCAGGCCGTCGCTGTGCGGTGACCCAGGCCGTCGCTGTGCGGTGACCCAGCCCGTCGCTGTGCGGTGACTCAGGCCGTCGCTGTGCGGTGACCCAGGTCGCCGATGTGCGGGGACCCAGGCCGCCGCTGTGCGGTGACCCAGGTCGCCGATGTGCGGTGACCCAGGCCGCCGCTGTGCGGTGACCCAGGCCGCCGCTGTGCGGTGACCGAGACCGTCGCTGTGCGGTGACCCTGGCCGCCGATGTGCGGTGACCCAGGCCGTCGCTGTGCGGTGACCCAGGCCGTCGCTGTGCGGTGACCCAGGCCGTCGCTGTGCAGTGACCCAGGCCGTCGCTGTGCGGTGACCCAGGCCGCCGCTGTGCGGTGACCCAGGCCGCCGATGTGCGGTGACCCAGGTCGCCGATGTGCGGGGACCCAGGCCGCCGCTGTGCGGTGACCCAGGCCGCCGCTGTGCGGTGACCCAGGCCGCCGCTGTGCGGTGACCCACCGCCAGGGTTGGCAAATTTAAGCCACGTTCTGGTTTAAACCGGTTTAAACCATGGATTAAACCGGCTGGCATAAATTAATTTATGCCACCCTGGTTTAAACCACTTGTCATGACAATAATAAAAGCCACTCATGTTAAGTTCTCGCGAGAACTGTTTTTCATATTTTCAAAAATAATATGTAACTTAAAGTATAAATACCATATTCATGTTCATAAGAGCTTACTAATCTTAAACATATATTTGAATCCATACACGTGTATTTCCGGACATTTCGGACATTCAGACATTTACAAGGGCATGCACACAGGTGTGGACGAGTTGCATAATATAGGAAAGGATAGAGTGAGCACCGGGTAGGTCTGTAGTGTAGCCAGCAGGGGACGGGAAGACAATCTATTTTTGGAGTGTCACAGACGCTAACAAAAACCCTAGCGCAAGCTAACCTATCATTAACATTTTAACAAATACCTTTGCATTCCAATAACCATGAACCAAATGATATTGGCCAACATCCACTAAAAGACCACCAAAAAAGCACGATATAGTAAATGGCTTAAGTATGAACAGGGCCAAAATTCTAACCACCAATTTTCAAATGCAAAGCTGTCTTTCTGGCACAGGGCCCTGCGCGGCCGTCATTAAGCCGACATGATGCAGTCGAGCAACGTGATATGTTGCTGCTCAATGAATGTTTTTTTGTATAATAATTTGTCACGCTTTGTGTGAGACCAATACAGTTTTGCCTTGTTTTGGAATTGTTTTAATGACTATGTAAAGTCCATATATCTAACCAACCATAATAGCAAAAGAATATGTGACCTATCTCCACATCCAGGTAAAACGCTGTGATTACGTGAACTGTTAAACAGTATCACATTCACCTGTTCGCAACAGTACGCTCCAGCTTGCCAGTATTAATTACATTGACTTTGTGCTCAGCCAACTTGATGGACGACATGCTCAACTCAAATTCTTCAAACAATATGCAAATTGATAGTATTGTGCAGTTCTCACCTATCTATCTTTGATATGAAAGGGTGTTCTTGAATTGAATGGGTCTTTCATTGATTCTGAATTTAAGCCGGCTTTTATTAATTTAAGCCGGTTTAAACTGGCTTAAATTAATAAAAGCCGCTGGCTGGCATAAATTCAATTTAAGCCGGCTTTTTTCCAACCCTACCCACCGCCGCTATGGTGTGTCGAGTTCTCGACATCAGCAGGCGAAACTTGCAGGGACTCGCGGTCTAGTGTTCGTTATGCAATCAATTCTGGTTTGGAGGAGACCACCTGTGTGCTTAAACGCAACAGTTGCGAATGGTTTATTTTGGAATTGAGCTTTAGTATCAAGGGGAAGCCTTAACAGCGTCTCTGTGGCTGGTTCTGGCAGGACTTTGGCGCCGAAAGGTTCAAGATCCCCGAGTGCCTGTTTGACCCGAGCAACATCAAGGGCGTCGGCAGCAGCATGCTGGGAATGGGCAACGTGGCCCACAACGCCGTCTCCATGTGCGACGTCGACCTACGGCCGGTGAGTAGAGAAGGGAAACGGCACGCGCAAGGCATGCTCAATGGATGTCTGGAGGACAGTAGAAATTATAGCAGTGCTAAAGTGGGTTTGAAGTCGTATTATTTTAGTGAATAGCCTTGAACCAAGTTTTCTCGTTTCGGAAAACTTCGTTTGTGCTTTGATATGCTGAGTAGTATCTCTTGTTTGTTATATATCAGCTTTGGCGCTGTGAGTTTTCTGAAGGTCTCGGTCGAGCGTTGGCGCGAACTATCGCCTGCTGCTCTGACCTGGAATGACCTGCTGCTCTGACCTGGTATAACCTGCTGCTCTGACCTGCTGCTCTGACCTGGTATGACGTGTTGCTCTGACCTGCTGCTCTGACCTGGTATGACCTGCTGCTCTGACCTGGTATGACGTGTTGCTCTGACCTGCTGCTCTGACCTGGTATGACGTGTTGCTCTGACCTGTTGCTCTGACCTGTTGGTATGACTTGTTGCTCTGACTTTCTGATTTGTCCTGCTGCTCTGACCTGCTGGTATGACGTGTTATTCTGACCTGCTGGTCTGACCTGCTGTTCTGATCTGTTGCTTTGACCTGGTCTGACCTGCTGGTATGAGCTGCTGGTATGACCTGCTGTTCTGACCTGCTGGTATGACCTGCTGTTTTGACCTGTGGGTATGACTTGTTGCTCTGACCTTCTGGTCTGGTCTGGTCTGACCTGCTGGTATGAGCTGCTGCTCTGGCCTGCTGTTCTGACCTGCTGGTATGACCTGCTGGTATGACTTGTTGCTCTGACCTGTTGCTCCGATCTGCTTTTCTGATCTGTTGCTCTGACCTTCTGGTATGACCTGCTGTTCTGATCTGTTGCTCCGACCTGCTGGTATGACCTGCTGTTCTGATCTGTTGCTCTGACCGTCTGGTATGACCTGCTGTTCTGATATGTTGCTCTGACCTGCTGGTATGACCTTCTGCTCTGACCTGCTGCGGCCGGACCTGCTGGTATGACCTGCTGTTCTGACCTGTTGCTCTGACCTTCTGGTATGACCTGCTGTTCTGACCTGTTGCTCTGACCTTCTGGTATGACCTGCTGTTCTGATCTGTTGCTCTGACCTGCTGGTATGACCTGCTGCTCTGACCTGCTGGTATGACCTGCTGTTCTGATCTGTTGCTCTGACCTGCTGGTATGACCTGCTGGTCTGACCTGCTGGTCTGACCTGTTGCTCTGACCTGTTGCTCTGACCTGCTGGTCTGACCTGCTGTTCTGACCTGTTGCTCTGACCTGTTGCTCTGACCTGCTGGTATGATCTGCTGGTATGTCCTGCTGGTATGACCTGCTGCTCTGACCTGCTGTTCTGACCTGCTGCTCTGACCTGACCTTGCAGAATCTCTACGGGAACGTGGTGGTGACGGGCGGGAACACGCTGATGCAAGGAGTGCCGGAGCGGCTCAACCGGGACCTCTCCCGGAAAACGCCACCGGTCAGTTACCAACCACGCCACCGCTTCTGGGGAACTTCTGATATTGCTAAACATGCTATATCAGAAGTTCCCCACTGACGTGTTTACGTGCTAGAGTGAGAGAAATTTAAAACGCGATAGAAATATTTGCCCGATTCATTCTTGCTAAACTGTCTCGTCTATTCGTTTTATGGTGCTTCATGTGTGTGTTGTTTTAATATCTTTTTGATGTGATTTTGCAGTTCATACTGACGAAGGTGCTTTGACTCCGAAACGTCTGTAGAAATATAAATATAAAGTAAATTAAGTCTTAAGTCTCTTCCATATATCATATATCATGTCTAGAACGTATCAATAATATATATATATATATATATATATATATATAACACAAAAGACTGGCTTAACCCTGTTTTATTAGTGGGTAAGGCAATGAAAATTGTTCGGCTCTCTCGATTGTGCTCTAAAGGTGTCGAATTACCCAAATAATTATCCTATTAACGCCTTCGGAACGGACCTCTATCTCTTCAGGGATACGTGGAAAATCCTAACCAAGAAAAGATCTTATCAGACACTCCTACCTTCTACTAATTCATTTTCAGGGAGTACTATTGTTTCCCCGGGCACGTGTAGCCTCTGCAGCTGCAGTGCCCAATTATTATACCAATTATTATACTTTAATTATTATATTATTATCATCATCATAATATTGTTCCCCAAGGGCTGTGAGCTAAAACGATTTTTTTTGCTTAAAGAAATATCGGACGTTTATTTGTATCTCATAGGCCAATACATTTTGAAGAAAAATTGGGACTGAAAATGGAATATCGATTGAAGCAAAGAGCCAATGTTAACACCCGTAGCCTCGGCACAACGGGGGCTGCAACCAACATGATTATCTTGCAGACGCCGGAAATATGATGTTTTGAAGAAATCATAGATTGAAAAGAAAATGTTATATTTTGGATTCGAGCGACAAAAGGTGAGCTCAAAAAGTGAGTTAAATATATCCAACCTGGGTCCGCAGCATGAGGTGGACTGTACTCGATCAGGTTCGAGGGATGTAACAGGTCAGGGCAAAAGCAGCTATGAAGCAAGTCAAATCGCGATAATCATCTATTAATGCATGTCACAATACATTGATTTGTGGAATGTTGGAAATGTATTTCCGGTATGATTCAGAATGTGCAGAGCTCGGCGTTAGACCAGGAATGTGTCCGGTGTTGACGCCGCGATAACGGAGGCGGCCCCGACCAGCCTCCGTCGGTTTCGCGAGGGTCTCCGCTGTCCAGCGCGACAGTCGGTGCCGTGAACTTGTTGAGCCGGTACACCTTCTATTCCTGCCAAGCCTTGGTGGAGCTGAACCAACAGATAGTAGCGCTACACAAGTATATGTAGGTCACCAGCAGCTGCTGGGTTGTGAGCCACTGCAACCGCTCTCCGACGGCAGATGTGTGTGTGTGGGGGGGCTGACGGCAGCCTGATGGGGGGGCGGTAGGTTACTGGAGGGGAAAATCAGCCAGAGAGGGTACTTATCACGTAGAGGCGGCAAGGTGAGAGTAGAACTGGTACTAAAAGCCAGATCAAGGCTCATTTCTGCCCTCGAAGGGCGCCTGTGGCGGTCAATTCTTACCAAAACCCAGCGGCACTTTGTAGTCGAAGCGTTTGGGAGGGCCCGGGCCCGCTGCTCTCCCCCTTGGGTGTTCTACTGGTCACGTTTGTGTCGTCTCGCCACTGCACGGTGAAAATATGCTTAATCTGCCTGTGAATCTCACAGGTTACCCTACAGTAAACATGTGCAGATATGCAGCAGTGGGCTACCGACACTGCCGGTGACTCAACGTTAGAGCTGAGTGAGCGACCACGTGGCCTGCATGATCGGCAGCCTTGGGGATGCAATTTACATGTGTCCAACATGAAAACTGCCGATCAATACCAACGCCAAGGCTTTGGATAACATGTCAGCTTAAAAATTCGGGGTCACCGGGGTATGTACGAGCCGGCAACAGCTGTTCCGGGTACAGGGTTTGATTTGGTCGTTCGGTGAAGAAGCTCCCATAATTAAGTGGGCCTGGATTCGTCGTAAATCACGTTTAGCTATTGATTTGACATTTTCCAGATGTCCAGAATAAGCACAGCAGTTTGGACCATGCTGGTATGTTGGGGCGACCGTTTGAAACGGCCACCACCGACGTAAATACTCTCCGGTCCAAGCAGTGGTATGTTGCTGTGGACTGCAGCGGCGCCACAGTGCTGTTGTGTGTTTGTTCTTCTCTTCGTGGTCTGCAGTTGGATATTGGTTTGGGGTATGTTCATCAACGTTTTCCTTTTGTAACTCGTATGTTTCAGGAAAACTCAGTCAAGCGGTTTCCTACAAGCGAAGGGTTACGCGAAGAAATGCGCCGTTCAGTGTGTGCAATGTGTCGTGGGTTCGAGTCCACCCAAAGGCAACATTTGGTGCCGTACCCTAGCTCAAGCTTAGCTTACTCCCCTTGCGCTCCGACACCATATGGCCTCGGCAGCTGGTGTGTTGTAAACCTCCAGAAATAAGCTGGTTAATAGTTGTATAGGGTGCTAATAGTTGTATTAGGTGCAATTGTATTCCATCGTGCATTCCCCGAGGTAGTTGAAACCTTGTTTTAAATATTCACCTCATTAAAGACAGCGTTCTTTGTCTGCAAACCTCGAAACGTTTTGACGTTAAAGGGAATGTGCCACTGTGTTGGAATTCCAAAAATGACTTGATGGGCAAAATAAGTCTGGGAATCTGGCAACCACTTTTTGCGCTCACCTTTCGTCGCTCGAAACAAAAATATAGGATTTTCTTTTCAATCTATGATTTCTTCAAAACAGTGTATTTTCGGCGCCTGCAAGATAATCACGTTGGTAGGCCCCGTTGTGCCCAGGCTCAGGTTGTTTATATCGGCTCTCCGCTTCAATCGATATTCCATTTTCAGTCCCAATTTTTCTTTAAAATTTATTGGCCTGTGAGATACAAATAAACGTTCGATATTTCTTTAAACAAAAAAATTAAATGTTTGTGGGGCTTACTGGCTTTGAATTAAAACATGGAGGATGTCTCACTCGTCAGCAGAGCGGGTCGGCCCGCTACTTGCGGACTCTCCAAAGGGTAGCGGAGTAGTGGTAGTAGTTTCCATTATGAAAATGTAGCGGGGTAATGGGTAACGGACTCAGAATAGGTCAAAAGTGTTACCGCTACCGACAGTGTTAAGGCCACTCCTCAAACAAACCAGATGAATATGTTTTTATATGATTACAAAAATATGAGGGAAATCTCCCAGAAAAAACACCAGGAGATTATATATGTATTTTTGTTGTTTGATTTTGCCTGCATATTATGCAACAAAACTGCCTGTAAGGAATGCAGTATACAGATAATAACAATAGTTCACCGTGACTTGTATTGTAAAGAGCAATTAATAATCATACTAATAATGATGTATTCAGAACGTGAAGGCACCTGGCCTGTGGGGTTCGCTCTTGCTCCCAATGACAAACATTGAACAGTTTAAGCACTCATATTCACGAAAAATGGAGAGACTGCACGTGCATATTATAGCCTGGAACATTGGACAAATAATAAGATACATTGGACACACAAAATAGGCGCTTTTGGTAAAACACCCGTTGCCTATCTTCGTCTGGCATCACATATTAAATTGATTCCCAGCGGTTATATCTAGTCCAGATTTGAAGGCATCATTGAGGGGCATCTACCGCGTCAGCTGGCAAACTGCTCCAATAATTTATCACCCTCACTTGAAATGCGTTTCTCCGTGCCCTTGATGACGCATAGGATTTGATGAGCTTCCATTGGTGTCCACGGGTATGTCTTCTGGCGTCTAATATGAGTATGCTATTAGCTCCTATGTCCATAAAGTCATGCAGCAGCTGAAAGACACGAATCGTGTCCCCGCGTCGTCTCCGATAGTAGGGTGATGGGATTTTCAATTTCTTCAGTCTTGAACAGTATGGTAGCTTCCTGGGTGCTGGAATAAATTTGGTTGCCTTTCTCTATACCTTTTCTTCTCGCTTCCAATCTTTACGAGAGAAAGGTCCCCATGTTATACTCCCATACTCCCGATGAGGGTGAACTAAAGTCTTAAAAAGAACCGGTAATGTAACTGGTAATGTAACTGGTAATGAACCGGTAATGCAACTGGTAATGAACCGGTAATGCAACTGGTAATGAACGGTAATGTAACTGGTAATGAACCGGTAAAACTGGTAATGAACCGGTAATCAAGGTAAAACCGTATCAACTGTAAAACCGGTAATGTAACGGTAATGAACCGGTAATGTAATGGTAATGAACCGGTAATGCAAGGTAATGAACCGGTAATGCAACGGTAATGAACCGTAACAACGGTAATGAACCGGTAATGTAACTGGTAATGAACCGGTAATGTAACCGGCAATAGAGATGCATTTGTGGGCAGCGCTTTAGTAGCGTTTTATGATAAAATGTGCGCTAGCGGAGTAGTGGATAGCGGTTCCTCAGTGTTGAAGAAGTAGCGGTAGAAGCGGCAGCGGCTTCAACTAGGTAGTGGAAGTAACTGGTAACGGTTTCACAAAATTCTAGCGGCGCCCACCTCTGCCCGTTAGTATGACATGTTCAATAAGTGGGAGGGGCTTGGGATTTGGGCCAATCAAATTGTTGCACCCAGATGGAAAGGGATTCCTTCATGGTTTGAATTAGAGCTTTAACACCGAATATTTTGAACTATAATTTGTGCGGAAATTATATGCAGGGAGCTTTGGGTAACACAAACTGTCAGTAGTGGTTTCCCGACATGGTCTGTCAAACTGCTGCCTCAGTTCAAAACCCGTCACAACAATGGAACATTGCCTATAACATTGTAAAGGTTTCTTTTGGAAGCAACTGGTTTTGCAGGATCACACAATTATACACAGCGTTATCGTGGCTTGTTGTAGACAAAGGTTTATACGAAACACGTAAATATCAATGTGGAATCTCTTCATACCGTTTGGTTTTTTGCGCTTCCCTGAATTCCGGATACTGATCGTTTCTATATTAACAAATTCCACCAGCCTACACAACCAACCTCGAAGGAGAAGCCTGCTGACGATTTTAAACTTATTGCGATGGCGGATGAGATAAGGTCTCTAAGTGCTTTAAGTGTAGCTGCATTTGCATGGCTTTCAGATATACCCTGTTTTGAGAATAGTTTTAACTGGTTTGCCCCCCAGCTAGTCAGGTGCATGCCCGGTGGCGTGAGGCAGTGCCAAATGCGGTAGCTGTGGGGCATCTCTGGCTACCGGTCCTGCACCAGCTGCCGGTGACGGCCACGCTGGAGGCCGTCTGGGGAGGGAGGCTGCACCGGTGGGAGCTGTTGCTACCAGCTGGCAGATGCCATCGGGCCGAGAGGCGACAGCGCGGCACAGCCGGGGCCAGCGTGGGCGGCCCGCCCCGCCACCAGCGCCGCTTGTCTTCGGTCACACCTCAGTGGCAGGGGCCGGCTGTCGATGCTTTTAACAGATATGCCCCTCTTCGAAACGCGACCGCGCCTCTGTGTGTTTCCCGTGGTCGACCCTCTGTCTGCGCGGTGATGCGGTCTGTCAAAAGAAGACGCAGTTGCAAATTGATCAGATTTGTACCTACGCTGCAATGCGAAATCCTTGTAAACTGATTGGTTGCGATGACTCGATAGCAAATGTGCTCAGCTATATGTGCTCCACTTTTGTCCATCGGTTTTACTAGAAGAACGTTTTCTAATGTTCTACATAGTGATGCGGTCTCGTCCGATGCACTTTGTTATGTACCCCATTAACCCCCTTCCTCTGGGCTGTGTGTCTGAGACTGGCGCCCTGCCTGCAGAGTAGGAACTCCCTCAGATCTCAGCTCCCAGACTTCCTACGTACAAGGCCACAATGTCATTCGAAAGCTATTGGTGAACTAATCTCTTCAATATCAGCCACCCCCACGCAACGAATTAAGTCAGGGTGGGGTGGAGAAGTTAGCAACCCCCGCTTTTCAGTGGGGCTGCTAACCAAATCATGACAACCTGCTTAGGTGATCCCAGACTAGCCCTCAGATGCCGGAGATTCATATTGTAACATGACCCTTGAGAATTTCCCGAAGAATGCTTGAGTCTGATATTCCCAAGTTAACAGTCAGTGCAGCAATCAGTAGCGGACTCGTATTTGCGGAAGAAGAAAAGCTATATAGCATAGTTATAGACATTGGCGCCATCCTGGCATGGCGTGAGCTTTGATGGCTCACTTGGCATTAAGGCTGCATCGGTGTTGATACAGCCATGTTGAAGCCGTGGTCACCCTACCATCTTATTTCGCCTGGCCGGGAATAACCTGGATCCGAACAGTTGGGATGAACTGGTCCAGCCAGGCTCAAATTGCTTGCGTGCGCCGGTGCTGCGAGTCGCCTTGGGAAACTCCGAGGAGATGCTGGAATTATTTCCCTCTCTGGCTCTGGGACATGAATCCTGTTGACTCTCTAGCCTCTGGTGTGGTGTGGCTGGAGCTTCCCCGTGCACCGTCTGTTCTGACCACCACTGACCTGGCCTCTCCCATTGCAGAACATGCGGCTGAAGCTGATCACGGCCCAGGGGAGCTCCGAGCGGCGGTTCGGCGCCTGGATCGGAGGGTCCATTCTTGGGTCGCTCGGGTCCTTCCAGCAGATGTGGATCTCAAAACAGGAGTATGAGGAGGGAGGACGAAGTCAGGTGGACAGAAAGTGTCCGTGAACGTTTGCAGCGATCTCGTGGAAGGTGTGGTGAATAGCGGTGAGACTAAGCATGCGCTAAGCACCGTGTCGGGTGCGACTGAATCCATCCGTGAACCCGGCACAGTGTCTGGGAGACGTTGAACATGAACTGAACTGTGCATGGTGTGGAAATGAAGGCCGGCCGAGTTTTCCCATGCGCGAGACGAGAATGACCGGTACACTTTTGTGTAATAACTTCAATTTGGAAGGGAAGATATCGTGCTGACGGACCGCAGGCAACATTGTCAGTGGCTGGATGATTCCACATTGAATGGGATGCTTCAGTGGCTGCGACAACGGCCTTGGATAACCGGGCCTCGCTGTGTGCATTATTTACCCTGTGTTAGAGGGGAATGACGCGACTTGTCGGAGTGCGCGTTTGGACACGTTCTTGTGCTGCACCAGTGATTTGTCCGGGTGGTCCAGCTGGCGCTTGGTAACGTTCCGCGATTGACGGAACCGATGAATGCATTGTTGTCATGGTTCTTACTGCAGCGTTGTGTTAACGCTTTGACTTGGACCGACAGTCTGTATGTTTCATTTTTTCATCCATATTTCATCAGTTAATCGACTCTGCTGCATTGTGTTCGGTCTATTTCCGAAGGCCGCTCATCATGGAATACAAATGGACTGAGAATGAAGCATGAGTCCTTCGTGGCATGCGGATGTTTTTTCTTCATATTTTTGCGGTGACTGGTGTGATGAGCAAAGGTTGGCTAAAATGAATCTGAAACTTAACAGGTTGTGTGAGGCCAGCTCTGGATGTCTGAAAAGTCTGCCAGAATGTTCGTTGTCGCAGTTTCCTTCCACCATGCCTAAGGAGAAGTAGCGAGACGGCTTTGGAGATATCTGAAGATGATGATCTTTTTTTCTGAAGATGATGATCACTCATGAGACCGGTCTCCCGTTTTGGCCCCTTTTCGAACAGGAGCTGCTCAAGGGTAGAAGGCAGGCCTCACAGACAGAGGAGCGTGTGCCAGGCCTGTCTGCACCCTCCTTGTTTGTCAAGAGCCTCTTCCTCGCTGCTCTAACATTTGTATTCGCTGCTTGCAGAATCTCTGATTCCAGAAACCTGGCTACTGTTTCTCATTACTGATAATCCATGCCGTCGTCACGACCGTGGGTGGTATCCAGGCGAAATAAGTTGTCAAGTTAGCCATATGGGCATTGCTGTTTCCATTCCCACTTTTGACAGCCGGCAATTTAGATGACGGGATGATATGCAGCTCGTCCAGCCCTTGCCGAAGTACCCTCAAGCATGCAACATTTGTTCACGTCGAGGGTGTCGCAGTCGGTGGCGATACCGGCCCGGACGACCAATACCATCTCACATCTGTACCTGTCCGAGACCACACCGCCCCCATCTGTACCGCTGGCTGCTTTGGCAGCGCGCCGCTGGCGTGCGCTTTGACCGCCGGCGGGGCTTCCGATCCGCGAAATCGGTACCGGTCAAGGCTAATCTGCCGTGTGATGACGTCACTGAACGGTCACACCTGGCCTGCGGGTACCTGTCGGGCTGCCAGGCTGCGATCTGGTCTGTTTCGCCCGGCGGGGCCCGCTTCCAACAGCGTAAATCGTCTGAGGGTCGGCGGTGATATGGACAGCGGACAGGTGGTCATGACGTGCGTGCGCCGCCTGTTGTTCCGTTCAGCGGAAGTGACTTCCACAGAAGGGCAGTCAGACTCAGAGGCAGGTAAAGCTGGACTTCACCGTCTTTCAAAGCTCAAAACTTCGTAGCTGGCGCAAAATGTCACTAGACGCTGGAAAGACACGGTGGTTCTAATCCTCAGCGGCGGCGCCGGTAAAAAGTGAGGGCAGGGGTGGTCAGTCTCTCACTAACAACAAACTGCTAGCTCTGAAACCGAAATCCCTGGAGATTGTGGCTCGTTGCCACCCTCCGATCATGCTCTTTTGAAATCCTTCGATTTTTTCTTCAAACTATTGATGGAATGAACAGTATTTGTGAATAAAATTTAGCTAAAGCTTCCGCTGTCCCCTTCCTCGTACCGATGCATGGCTTATGCTTTAACACGCGCATTGACGGGGGACGGGTACCCGCCCCCTCGGGTTTTTCGGAGAAAGCAAAAAAAAAAAAAACGGTGGCGCGTAGCGCCTCCGTACTTGGCATACCTTTTCCCTCATCATTTTTACAACTTTTGTCAAAATTTTAAGGTTAGGTCATCTCAGGTCAGGTCACCAGTACAGGTCAAGTGACCTGACCTCAAAAAAGTTTAAGATAGCATAAGTCGGAGCAGGGTGAACTTATCCGGTTGAAACTTATCAAATAATGGGCCCACCGAGTTCTCTAAAATATGTTCCTGTATTTTTTATATCGATGACCTAAGGTCAGGTACGAGCCATGACCTCTCCATTGGAAATACATGGGAAAATGGTTTTTTACTGAATAAATCAGTAACAGATGGTGATGGAGCGTTTATTTTAGCTGCATTAGACTCACCTTGGCTTTGCGGTTCTAATGATGTGCATTTTATATAATTTGACCCTGACCTGACCTCAGGTCAGGTCAAATCCTTGATTTGACCTAGCAAGGTCAAATTATATATCATTCGATTTGGCTTGCTGCGAGGATTCATATGGTCCAAGTCATTTTGCTCTATCTTTACTTGTTCAGATTTAATAGCCGAAGAACTTAATTTACATGTTATCCCTATGACGGCATGTTTTGACCTCTCGTGACCTCAAATGTGATCTGAAAAAAATGGTTCAAATATTTTCGATGGAGAAGTGGATGGGCTACCCAACGGCGTTTACCGTTTTTCGCTACCTACCGTGGTTCTCGAGATCTTGGGGGTCGGGTACCCGCCCCCCTCGTCAAAGCGAAGGTGGCTCAGACCCCCGTCAATGCGCGTGTTAACAGCAGAGGGTTGGCAACGCACTGAGGGGCGAGGCCCCAAGATCTCGGAAACTAAGAGGTTGAAAAACGCCATTGTAGGTGAATGGTGCTATGGTGATTACATGATGACCAATTTCATTGACCTAGGTCAATATCTTTAAGGTAAAGAGGTCGTAAAGGTCAAATATTGGCATGCGGGATCGATTGGTAAATCTGATTATGCAGGAAATGGAGGGAATAAGCTAAAGACGGACAAGGTTCATAGAAAGAGGTCTCAAAGAGGCTTCCCCACAGTTTTTGGGTCAAGGTCATGCAAGGTCATTGACCTTTAAGGTCACCATATGGTATACTACTAATTATTTACACTTTACTAACACAGCCACTGTTTGGCGGGAAATAGGATTGACCTTCCAATGACCTTGACCTGACCTTGACCTGACCTTGTATTGGGACCCTACCGATGACGTCATAGCATAATATATGTCAGACGGGGTAACGTCATTTGGCCGGACGCACAGTGGTCAGTGACCTTGAAAGTGCAGATATGACCTTGACCTGTGACCTTGACCTTGACCTGACTTTCATGAAGTGACCTTGACATATAGTCCCGATTATATGACGTTATGACGTCACCACTCGGTATTCAATGCAAGCTAACTGGTCCGACCGCGCGTTTACGGCGATCTCAAAATGCAGGTCTGACTTTGAAAGCCTATAAGTCAAAAATTTTCCGCCGATTTTCAAAAGTCTTCACCAATGACGCGCTATTAAATTCTGTTAAATGTGGCCACGTTTCGTTTTTGGCTACAAGCGGTTCTCGGCCACCTTGAAAAACAGGTGGGGCTAGGCCCTCAGTGCGCGTGTTAATATCCCAAGATTTTCGGACTGCAGAAAGGGCTGTGGGGCCGGCATTGCTTCCGTTCTTCCTTCCAGCCGGTGTAGCTGTCAAATAACTGCGCTCCCCGCCGGCCGGAAGATTTATAGCAATTGATATATCAGTCTGACAGGCAGGTGGGAACGCAAAAATACCCGCTCCCGAGTCAGTGCTACTGTGACTAAACTAAACCTCAACAACACAAAGTCATCTCTCAATCAATCATTCCAGTTTTTGCGTGCAGCTCTGGCCTACGATCTCACTAAAGCCCACGCGAAGCATCGAGACAAATGGAATGGTTCAACAAGATGTCGCCGATGAGATTCGGGCCATTGAATACAAACGCATCGACCTTGGTCGCTGTCAGAATGTGAAATAAAACTGCAGTCTGAGGGATGGTCGTTTCAGGAGTCTGATGCAAAATGGCGTGGATCGAACGGTATTCATCCCAGCGGAATTGTCTTATCAGTTTAAATGGTGGCCTATCACAGCGTACTCTTGAACGTGATCCAAGCGCACGCTTCAGCACGAAGAGTTGTTTCCATTCGGCAGTGATGCAGACATCCAGGACTAACGCTCTTCCTGTAATCTCTGTACAGTTGTAGGGTGGTTACAAAGTTTATGAACGAAAACTTATAAAGGAATATACGCCGATGTGTTCAAATGGTGCGACTGCTGAGCACTTCATCAATCGACAGAAATACAAAAACTCCAATGCGTAGAGATTTTCGGCATGCTGCTCCAGTGGATGCCGCGGTTCGTATAAATAATTAAATTCGGGTATGTTCGAGCAGTAGCAAGTGGGCAGCAACAGCCCCTGACCGTTCCTGCGGAGTCTCATTCCTCAGCCTGAAGCCCTGGGGAGATGTATCTACCATGCACTGGCGGTCAGGCCCACTTGGAGTGGGCTCCCGCGTAGTTTGAATTAGCGTGTTCTGTGTACCCGAATCCGTGCAGACCCCTTGGTGGAGAGCAGGTCCCCCACCAGCCTTACAGTCGGCCGTTTTATGAAAGGACTGCTCCCGTGCTCTTATGGACAACAAATGCTCCTTGCTTGTCGGGAATTGCCGCCCAAGTTCCCTTTCATGTGTAAGCATGCATTTGCATTCTAGTTGATTGGCAAGCGGTATGGCCATATGAAGTCAGTTGGGGACCCTGAACTGACATGACCAGGGCAAAGCTGTTGTCATGTTTTTGTATTTAAGATAGATATATCGCCGATATATATATATATATATATATATATATATATATATATATATATATATATATATATATATATCCATATATATGCTTAAAAATGCGTTAAAACTATGCTTTAAAACGCGTTTAAAATATAAAATATAAAATTAGCGTTAAAACTATAAAATGCGTTAAAACTATGCTTTGTGGTTTTGCTCAGTGAAAGTTGCTAAGATATTGGCCTCTGCTCCTTCTTGAAAATATTCGCTTTTTGTAAACTAAGATTAGCCTCAGTAGGTAACAAACTAAAAATGAAGTGTTAGTTGTCCTTGATAATGATTGGTATAATACAATCGAAACGCGTCGGAAAAAATGACCTATGACTATAATAGAAGTACTTAACACCATTACCGAACCAGACAAAAAAATATTCGACAAGCTACTGAAACTCAACCGAAAACTCTCAAAAACTCGAAACGCTATTCTTTTCAACATCTGCCTGAAAGAAAAAATATAATATCTGGCTGGTCGGTGGGGGGGGGGGGGTGGGGCAGTCCGAAGTCGAAAAAACATGCAAGGAAATATTTTGCCACAATGTAACTTGACGGCAGGCTTCGAGGAAATCCAAGTAAAAAGCAAAGCAAAAAACCTCACTGGATGGAGGATATGGGCACAAGATCCTTATCTTTGCTATCCAAGGCCCAATGTTAACAAAGAAGTTGATTGCTTCTATTTGAAGTTGAGAGTTGAAGCACCAAAATTATGCTTATAAACAAAAAAGGAGTCGGGGCAAAAAGGAGGTCAACCACTCTGGGGAGGGGGAAACATAGTTTTGCCGCGAGCTTTTCTGTTTGGGGGGCAAATGCCTTTTGCTCCCCCTGGACCCGTCACTATGGCCAAGAGGAGAGAATTGTTAATATACATGAATAATCGTCAGAAGTCGCGAGTTAGATAAAAACATTTCAATGTGGGTATATGTTTGTAACGCTCTTCCCCATGGATTGGCCTCAAACATGGCCTAGATTAAAAGTTGCCGTATGCTGATCCGTCCCACCTAAGTTTCCCGATAAGCGGAAGAAATGGTATCGAGTTTTCCTAGGATCTAGATCTAGAGGGAGAAGGAGGATAATGCTTCTATCCTGTGCGGAGATTTCTCGGGGCTGATAGGGCTGCTGGTGATATGCAATGCTATTCGCGCTCACAGCAATGCGTTTGCATCCTGAAATGATGCATTAAATGGCAGCGTATTCATTTTACCGTCATATCTTGCTGGAAAGCACTTCATCGCCGTGAAACGGATGGATCCAGGATTTCGCTGAGGTTGGGCGGCTAATACACCATCTCGGGGGGGGCTCTTGGTACCATAAAGTGCGCTTTGTGACACTAATTTTGCCTGTTGCCGATGCCACTTCAAACAACTCTGACTACAAAAAATCGCCAGGAGATGGCAGAATTTCTTAAATTGTCTCTGTTCAAACAAATAACAATCAAACAGGCCTTCTCTATCTGGACTATTTTTTTAGGTTGAAATTTCGTGGACGGACGACCTTTGGAGATTTTGAGGACCAGTTTCTGCCCCAACTCGCCTTGTCTGCGCCGAGCAGATAGTGATAAGTCCACAATATTCTACACTAGGGCGAATTTTTGTGGACTTTATGCATTGGTAGGGGACGAATGCAAAGTTCTGCTGGTGCTTCCTGCTGAGCTTTAAATCTATTTTACACAGCTGTCGTAGGATTTTTTTATCTTAGTCTGAACACGCCCTTGCTTTAGCGGCAAAGCAAAATTCCTCGGTAAGAGAAGGAAGCGATAGAACACTGAAAATAACATTTAGACTTACCAGAACACTAGGAATATTCCTGAAATTATATTTAGGATATTTGTCAACATGTTCAAACTCTTCATAGGAAACGTGACTTTACCAACCTGCTATATGGGGCATTCCAGGACAAAACGACCAAAAATATTTCAATTTGACACCACCATGTCTAGAAAAAATCTGAAACTTTGTCTCCGGGGTAGTTTTGGGCCAGAAACACGCTTGTGAGAATCTTAGCCCCCTCCGACCACCGGTGACCGAGTTATAGCCCGAGGCATTTTCGGGAGGTCACCTTGTAGACTCATCTTTGATGATTCATAACTCAACAACGCATCGCCCGATTAACAAGTTTTGTGTACCATTGAACTCGTCTTGAACCATACATTATGCTGAAAAAGAAAATTGTAAAATTTTTAAAATTTTGACTTTTAATTCGTTTGACCTTTTCTTATATGACCTAGCTTGACCTTTTCGACATTGAAATTTACCTTTTAGACACCTAAAAAATTTTGTTTGATCAAATATCTTTCGAAAGAAAAAATCAAAAAATGCGTTCTTTCTATAAATTCCAAATATTTAGCACCGAAGGTGGGTATGTAGACCGTTTTTGACCACTGCGGCAGTACAGTCTTATGTTTAACGCCGCAAACATAGCGATTGCTTTTGTAATCGGTTGCTGGCAATCATATGGCATTGTCTTTACGAAATTTTCATCGTGCAAGTGTCAAAATATATGAGAATTAACACGCGCCCACCCGAGGGCGTGGGCAACCGGCCTCCTCAGGTCTCTACCGGTAGTAAAAAACGCCTTCGTGCAGCGCCACCGTACTTCATCTACCTCTAACACGACATTTTGCAACTTCTGAAAAAATAATTTAGGTCAACTGGGAGGTGGTAGGTACACTAAATACTGAAGGCCAGCTGGCAACTGACTGGTGAGGGGATGACCTGAAGTAGACGGTCGTCGTTATGCTTTGTGGAACTTTCAACTTTGGTTCATTGATTAACACTTCATCGTGGGAGTTGCTCGTTTGAGTGGTGGGGTCGGGGTCTCCGTAAAGAGTCCCTTGATGACTCTAGTGAGACACCTACTCCTAAAACTGAACTGGCAACAACTTGGACAATATTTATGAAAATAAAAATTGCAGTCGTTAAAAGTGATAGAAAGGGATCCATTGTTTCGAGGGAAACGAGGGCAAATGAACTTATTAATAATTGACCTTTCAGCCTTAAACGAAAATTTACAAAGATGTTGCGGCTTTATCCATAATTGAAACAAGTATAACTTATCCTATGGGCACCACTAACTCACACAATTACATCGTTCCTGGAGATGGAAAAATAATATCGATACAAGGTGACCAAGTGCAGCACAGCATACGTTTGAGAGGATTCATGCAATGTAAACAAACGTGTCTGAAAGGCGTTCATTCCCAAAAAGTAATTTCAATCTGCTCATATATGAGAAAAATGTCCTGAAATTGTAACGCATTCGACTTGGTCACTTGAACAGGTTGCCTCATGATATTTTTACAAGGTGATCATTTCATAGCTGACACGGATCCCAGAATCCCAGATGAATAATGACACAGTGCACTGGTAGTGATGCCGCTAAACAGCCAGTTTTAACCACTACCGAATATGTTACATACAATCGTTTGGTGGTGTCACCTTTGAGTTTGCTCGAGGTCACAGTATTTTTTACAGGAACAAAGTGGAAACCTAAATTTTGTGGCATAATAGGTGACAGAAGAGAGCCGTAGAAAGAAACGTTCAGCACCATTGGAACACTCTTGTTGAGCCCAAACGGATTATGTATCTTATAATATTGCCTAGTCAAATGTCAAAATTAACCGCTTGAAGAGCCAGGCTAGGGTAGGTAAAAAATATTAATCAAACCAGTGGCAAGTAGACACGACAGCGTAAAAACAAAACCTCCACAAGTTCTCGACGATTCTCAATTCTCAAGTTATCAAAATTACCAATTGCCCCATGCATTTATAATGGAAAGATCAGACCGACCCCTCGGTTATGACATAGAAATCCTCTAGAAAATTATCTGCTGGGACCTACTATGTAAGGAATCAACGACGAAGGCAGATTTGATATATGATGCACCGAAACTTTTTCGAGGTTAGGTCTCTGATCGGTTGGCCGTCGACCTAGTATGACCAGACCTAAAATTTTTAGAAGCTGCAAAAATTTCGAGTTAGAGGTACATGAAGTAGGTGGCGCTGCGCGAAGGTGTCTTTTACTACCTGTGGAAACCGAAGAGGCCGGTTGCCCACCCCTTGTTGGGCGCGTGTTAATTCTCATATATTTGACACTTTCACGATGAAAATTTCGTAAAGACAATGTCATATGATTGCAACAACCGATTACAAAACAATCCTTTGTTTGCGGCGTTAAACATAAGGCTGTACTACCGCAGTGGTCAAAACCGTCTGCATACCTACCTAGGTGCTAAAAATTTGGAACTTATACAAAAACGCATTTTTTATTTTTCTATCGAAAGATATTTGATCAAGCAAAATTTTGAGGTGTCTAAAAGTCAATTTTAATGTCGAAAAGTCAACTAGTCATCTAAGAAAGTCAAACGAATTAAAATAAAATTTCTAAAATTTTACATTTTCAAAATAATGTATGGTTCAAGACAGTTCAATGATATACAAAACTTTTAATCAGGCCATGCGTTGTTGAGTTGAACATCAAGATGAGTCTACAAGGTGACCTCCCGAAAATGCCTCTGGCTATAACTCGGTCACCGTTGGTCGGAGGGAGCTAAGATTCTCACAGGCGTGTTTCTGGCCCAAAACTACCCCGGAAACAAAGTTTCAGATTTTTTCTAGATATGGTGGTGTCAAGCCTTGGTCGATCTGTCCTGGAATGCCCCATATGCCATATGGGTCATTCCAGGACAACTCATTCAGGTGAGTTCACCATTACCCTTAAGATTTCCGTTAAATTTTTACCCAAGGTTCCTTATAAAAAGAAAAATTAGGGCCCATTTTCAGGTCCCAAGGTCAAAGAGGTCATCACAAAGAGAATAATCAAATCAAAAGATCGAGGTCAGAGCACACATTGAAACAGATTTTTTTCTTAAAAGTGACTGATCAAAATTAATTAAAATTAATATCACTAGATAAAACATCCAATTGGCCATATCAGGGAAATATAAATGTGTACCTCAGGTCAGGTATGGACCTTGTGACCTTGTGACCTTTTCTTTAAATTAATAATGCTTGGAAAATTCCTATTTTTAATTTTTCACTGGCTGATCCTCAGTGTATAAGCTACCAGTGTCGGGTGATTTTCTTTGTAACTTAGATTAAGTAGGGGAAAGTGGGGGGTGATGGACACCGTAACGATGGTGTGAGTTTTCGATGACTTAATGAGCTTGTTTCGTTCCTATTTTGGCTGTAGAGATGCTTCAGGCATTTGTCTACCACTGTGCAAGCAGCTATGTGTCTGCATTTATCATTTTATAATTTGTATAAAGTTTAGCAAAAAGTAGCAAAAGTCCATTTCGCCCCACCTATTGGGGTAACATGGTCATCCCATGGGGAAAGATGGACAAGATGAACAAAGCGATCGAACCAGGCCTTGAAGATTTCCATCCTCATCCACCCACTAGGCGACTGTCGTCCGCGGCGGGGAAGGGGGCATTTTCTTACTTGTTCCGTCAAAGGGTCAAAGGGTCAAAGGGGGTCATGCCTTTTCTATTTTTTAATGACGGAAGATTAAAGTATCAAGGGCTGTTGTGGAACTGTGCATAGGTTGATATAGGATCACCGATCAGGGGGTGGGGCACCTTGCCGGGGGCGCCATCCGGATCAGGGGGCGGGCACGCACCCAGGGGGCCAGCGGGCCCGGCCCCCCAAACGCTCTGGCTCCAAAGTGCCGCCCCCATCCATTTGGAGCGCCGAAGGCGCCCATCGAGGGGAAGGATGAGCCTTCACCTGACTTTTAGAGGCAGTGCTACACTCAGGGGCGTAGGAACGGTTTGCAAAGTGGGGGGCCAACCTTAGAGGGGGCCCACCTCAAGGGGGCCCAGTCCACGGGGCCCATAATTGTAAAAAAAAAATTTTAGTTAGCTCGTTTGGTGTCAATAAGGCACGCATGCACACAAGGATGTCAATATATGGAAAATTGAGAAATTAAATCTTGCCCTATGATTTCGAGTTGTACCTATTATGATCTAATAAATCATAGTAAAACGCCAAAAGAAACATTTTTTGGTTGTTTACCTAGCCCCTTTTCAAATACGAAATACATTTTAAGCTTTTTTGGAAAATTTCAATAATTTTTTACCACGAGCGCGTTTTTTTATATTTACAGATATTTAGGCCCTTTTCATCACATTTATAAAATTAAGAACTGTTTAGAAAACTACAGACAATGCTTTGATACCAAATAGCCTCATTTCGCTATGCCTAATCAACTTGTATTTGCTTATTTAATGACGAAAATGGGAACATTTATTTAGGTTATTACGGATCCCTTCTTTCCATCATTAGAGATTGATTTAGGTAAAGATGGCTGATCACAATAAATACACCTAGCTATATTTCGATGCCTAAAATGCAGAGTTCCAGCATGGCTGCAAGTGCAATGTAGGTACTTGATGGCCAGCTTTGTGATGCCGAGGAGGTGTGGGCATGGTGTTATAGTGGTTGGCAAACTTGCTTTCCACGCGACCAACTCGGGTTTAAGGCACGGCAGATTTCTTGTGCAAGGAGTAATTTGACTCCCAAAAAACCCCTCCAACAGGGAAAGAGTTGGTGACGCCATATAACCCTGGCATCGAAAGACGTCGCGCCTTTCGATGGCTCAGGGACGACTGTTGCCCGGCATTTGGTGAGGGTCCGTGTCCGATTCATATCTTGTGTTGGAATTGATATGGGATGGATTTTGATTGGGCCCAGTTCTCGGGACTCATTTGGAAACACTCGGGTAGTAGGTGCCTTGGCTTTTTTTACGAAGCGCTCCTCGCTCCTCCTCCAGGGGCTTGCAGGCAGCGTACTACCGAACTTCAACGTTCCCAGACAAGCTATCGGGCCCGTTTGGGTTTCTTGTTCTATATTACAGTTGCTGATATTTGTATATTCGTTGCGGGGGCCCACCTCAAAAAGGGGGAATGACTTCCGAGAGCCCTCTGAGACTTACTCTAGGGCGCCCCTGAGACAAACACCGGGGGGAGGTGGTGGAATCACCTCTGAGATTGAGTCTTTGGCGTTCCTGAAACTGACTCTTGGAGGCTCCAGATTAGCTCTCGCGGGCCTAAGGCTAACTCCGGGCCCGTGAGACCAAAACTCGGGAGCACCTCTGGAAATTGCTCTCAGAACCCCGAGATTAACTCTCGGATGTCTCTGAGACTAACAACCGGGAGCCCTCTTAGACTAACTTTTGGGTGCTCCCTGAGATTGACTCTCGGGGCCGCTTATACCAAAACTCGGGGGGGAGCACAGCCTGAGGCTAAATCTCGAGGGCTCCTAAAATTACCCCTCTGGGGCCCCCTGAAACTAGCACTCTGCGGATCAAATTAGACTAACTCTCGGACCTCCGGATTAACTCTCGGGGCCACCTGAAACTAAATACTGACTCCTGAGAGAGAAGCCCGTGAGACTATGAGGGCCCCCTGAGACCGACTCTTGGGGTGCTCTAAGACTGACTCTTGGGATTCTCTGAGACAGACTCTCAGGGGGACCCCGAGACCGAATCTCGGGGTCCCCTAAGACAGACTCTTGGGGTCCCCTTGACCGACTCTTGGGGTTCTCTGAGACTGACTCTCAGGGGCCCCCTGAAATAGACTGTTGCAGGGCCCTGAGAACCACTCACTGGGGGGCCCTGAGACTAGCTCGGCCCCCTCCCCTGATACAGACTCCCGAGGCCCCTGATACCGACTTTTGGGGCCCCTGAGACCAACCCTCTGGGGCCCCCGAAATCTACTTTTGGGCGGCCTTGAGACCGACTCTCAGGGCGGGGGCCGTGAGGCCGACTCGGAACGCCCTGAGAACGAATCTTCAGGGGCCCCTGAGACTGACTCTGGGGGCCCCGTGATCAGAGAATCATTTGCAGTGGTTCAGATTGGCCCAAGGGGTGGGGTCTGCGGACGCCTAGGGCCCCCTTGGCTACACCACTGCATCCACACTTTCGGGGGCCCTCCGAAATCACCATTTGGAGGCCCCTAAAATAATTGCTCCCCCTAGACCAATACTCCGGAGACCCTTGATACTGATGCCCGGGGGTCCTAAGACCAAGCTCGGGGTCTCACTTAGATCAGGCTCAGGGGCACCCTTAGACCCATGCTCGTGCTTTTCTTAGGAGTAACTCAACACCGATGTTCCGGGGCCCTCAAGATCAATATTTCGAGCCCCCCCCTACCGAGACTAATGCTCGGTACTCTAGAGCCCCTCGTTGCCGATGCTAGGGGGTCCTGAACCCAGGTCTGGGGGCCCCTGGGACCAAACTCTGGGTCTCATGAGGCCAATGCTCGTGCCTCACGCATGAGTCCCTCGATATCAATAGTCAGGGGCACCCCGAGGGGGGCCCTGAACCCCTGAGACCAAGCTCGGGGGTCCCCTGAGACCAAGCTCGGGCGTTCCCTGAGACCAAGCTCGGAGGGCCCCTGACACCGAGCTCGGGCCCCTGAGACAAAGCTCGGTGGCCCCCTGAGACTAAGATCAGGGGCCCCCAAGACCAATGCTCTTGTTTTCCAGTGCTTACGGTCATCCTTATGCATCAGATGCCCTCGGATGCCCCCTGAGACCAAGCTCGAGGGCCCCCTGACGCTAAGCTCGGGGAGGGGGAGGGCCTGAGACCAAGCTTGGGGGCATCCCTGAGACCAAGCTCGGGGGTCCCCTGAGACCAAGCTCGGGGCCCTGAGACCAAGCTCGGGGGTTATCTGAAACCAAGCTCGGAGGGCTCCCTGACACCAAGCTCGAGGGGCCCCTGAGACCAAGCTCGGGGGCCCTGAGACCAAACTCGAAGGGCCCCCTGAGACCAAACTCGGGAGCTCCCTGAGACCAAGCTCGGGGGCCTTGAGACCAAGTTCGGGGGTTATCTGAGACCAAGCTCGGAGGGCTCCCTGACACCAAGCTCGGGGGGCCCCTGAGACCAAGCTCGGGGGCCCTGAGACCAAACTCGAAGGGCCCCTGAGACCAAGCTCGGGAGCTCCCTGAGACCAAGCTCGGGAGCTCCCTGAGACCAAGCTCGAAGAGCCCCCAGACACCAAGCTCGGGGCCCCTGAGACCAAGCTCGGGGGCCCCTGAAACCAAAATCGAAAGGCCCGTGAGACCAAGACCGAAAGGCCCGTGAGACCGAGTTCGGGGGAAGGGCCCTGAGATCAAGCTCGTGGGCCCCTGAAACCAAAATCTAAAGGCCCGTGAGGCCAAGACCGAAAGGCCCGTGATACCGAGCTCGGGGGGAGGAGCCCTGAGACCAAGCTCGGGGGCCCTGAGGCCAAGCTCGGGACCCCCTGAGACTGAGCACAGGGGTCCCCCGAAATCAATATTCGGTACTTTGGAGCCCTCGATACCGATTATCGGGGGCCTTCTGAGACCAAGCTCGGGAGCCCCCCCCAGCCAAGCTCAGGGGCCCCCGAGATCAATTTTTGTGTTTTTAGTGCATAAGGTCAGCCCAAGAGGGTCCGCGGATCCCAGGGACCCCCTCCCCTGGCTACACCACTGTCAGAACATCTCAAGGGGCCCATTCAAGCTCACGGCCGCCAGGTCAGTGGCTATAAAGCCTTATAGGGGTCCCAGACCATCTCAGGGGCCCTCAGTTCAACACAGAGGCCCATATTAGCTCTGATGACCAGATAAGCTTAAGGGCCCGGATCATCCAGGGGCCCCTTGTCGGCATATTTGGGGTTTCAGAACAGTTCAGGATTTCAATTAAAGCTTATAGCCCAATTTCAGAGCAGGGGCCCTATTCCTGTGCAGGGGCCTCAGATAAGTTTAGGGTCTTCTGTGCATCACAGGGGATCCAGATTAGCTCAAGAGACAATATCAACTTTACGGTCCCAGCTCAGCTCAGGGGCCCCCCAGGTTGGTGGATACAGGTTCTGGCCAACTCACGGGGCCCTGTTCAAGGTCACTGCTCCTAGCTCAGTTTAGGCGTCCTAGAACAGTTCATGCTGCCCAAACCATCTCAAGGGCGCTTAGTTCAGCTCAAAGGGCTCAGATTAGCTCGTATAGCATCAGAGGCCAGTTCAGGGGCCCTGAGAAGCTCAGGGGACCTTAAAATCAACTCATAGGACCTCAACTTAGTTTAGGGGCACAGGTAAGTTTAATGGGGTTCCGGGGCAAGCTATCGGGCCAGTTTGAGTTTCTTGCTTGATATTACAATTGTTGATATTCTTATCTCCGTTGCGGGGGGCCCATCACAGAAAAGTGGGGGGGGCCAGTGGCCCCCCTGGCCCCCCGGTTCCTACGCCTATGGCTACACTGACTGTCGCCCCTCCACCCAGCATGCCGCCCCCCTCCCCCCCTACACAGACTGCTGCCCCTGCACCCAACACGTTGCCCCCTAAAAAATTACACTAGGTCTGTGGAGCAAACAATTCACCGCTCTCAACCCCCATCCCTCCGGATGCGAAAATTGGCCGCCCTTTGGGTAAACAAGTGCGCCCCCAGAGACAAAAAGGCCGCCCTCTCCACCGGCCTGCTGCCTTCTCTCGTCAGCCGCCCCCCCCAATAAGAATCCTAGGGGCGCACCTGCCAGGGGGTGCCACTTTTGGAATACAAAACCTATCAGGTGGGCGCCAAATCCTCTCGCAAGGCTAAGAGCGCCCCTCTCCCGCTCCTGAGTGGAGGGGCTGGAAGCGACAGTTTAGGGGGTCAGACCATGATGGTGACCCTACCATCAATCGGTCAGGGGGCACCGTGACCATTTCAGGGGACGCTGAGGGTCGAGGGGTACACCTGCCCCTGGATGAACCCCAAATTTAATTATATGTTCTCCAGCATTTCGGGCCCTGTGTCCCCAACCTCTCAAACCATCAGCCTTTATTTATTTAAGGTTATATTATATACAATTGAATATACTCTTGTGCGGGGTAACATGGACACCATGTCCATTAGGGCACAGCGTCAAAATAAAAGTTTTTTTACTATTCGGCCCAGACATATTCGGTTGTAACACGGAATTTTAAGTGGGACTGTACTATTTTTTTCTAATTTGAACACATTTTGGTGGCGGGGAATAATGTTTTATATTTGGGTGTAGATTACAGATAAATACCACGGAACCGCTCGGCCCATGCCAGTTCATTGTTTATCTAACCCCGACTAAGTCCGGGAAAGTAATTTCCATCGTATGAAATGGCAGAATAGTGTTGAGTTATGTATATATATATATATATATATATATATATATAAGTTATCGGCTATTATAGTGTTGCAGCTTTGGAAAATTGCTCCCAAGCTGGGACTCGAACCCAGGTCTTCGGATTTCCGGCCCGGCATGCTAACCACTACACCACTCAGGAGCCTTATATATATATATATATATATATATATATATATATATATATAAGTTCTGGGTTACCTGCTGTAACAGAACACACTATTGGTAGTACATCTTCTATATTTCACCCCAGAAGTCAATATACATTCGATGCTCGCACACAAATAGTGAGGTGAGGACATAGAAAGCGGGTTTCTTATTGGGGCGGTAACAGGAGCGAATGGCATCGACATGCTGGCACTGTACATCCCACGGAAACCTTACTAGAACACTGACATAATGTGCCTCTTTGTCTTAAAAACCGGCAGGTCCTGCCTATGGTGCGCCCTAGCCCGTATGAAACCGTCTCGAGCCTCCTGGCCTACCACTGCTGCAGCTGCCTCTGTCACTTGTTTCACTACTCTCTCTGTACTCTGTGTATGAATGTAGAAGTCTGGAGCCTTAAATGGATGAGCGAGAAAATCCTTTATATTTTTCTTCGGTAGCCTACAAGTAAACACGGGCTCATGAATGGTGTCAGGCTCCCAAGCGATCATATCTTGAAGACGCTTTGCCTTCATGTTGAGTTTCGGGGTGATGCGTGAACGGACGCTCATATCTCCATATTCACTGTCTCCTCTGATCTTCAAGATCTTATTTACAGCGAATTCTCGGTCGTCCCTGTTCTCACTACATACAAGCGATAGGAGAATACATTCTGGATGTGCGAACCAGGCGCCAGTTTTGACGCTAAAGCTCACAGCTTTCTGCACTGCCTTCGGCTGTGACTGAAGCAGCCTAAGCTGTGTTAAGACATGCTTTGGCCCGTCCTGTAGTTTGCACTTCACTTTAATGTCAAAATACATTTTGAAGTAGACCTGGACACAAAACTCAACCAGAATCCTCAGACAATCCAATGCCTGGCCAACGAGTCTGTGTTTTCTGGTCCACATGTAAACCAGACTCTGAGCAGTGGTAAGCCACCTTGCATGAGAAAGCCCTCCGCATTGAATTTCCTGCATAGATGGAGGAAGTGTGCCACATTTCACAGCTTGTACCAGTTTGTATGACAACTTCTGGTCTGCGGGCATGGACTCCAGAATGTCCTCTGGTACCTCAACCAGATCTTCACCTGCCGGTAGCGCCTCGAATTCTGCATTAAACTCCATCTCATTGACCTTGGATAAAAGGCAGCCTACGGGACCTGAGAATTCGTTGCCCGATGCAGTTGGCCCATCAATGGTTTTGATCAGGTGCCGTAAAGGAAGCTCGTTAGTATGAAGCATGCATATGCTCCAGAAAAGCTTGTGTCCTAACAACTTTTCCAAGTGAGTGTGTGTCCCTCCTCTCCATCCAGTGTTGGAATTGGTGGAGTCTCCCTGCAAAACCATCAGAGACTCAGTGGAATTATGTACGACTAAGAGATCATATAGACCTTGGGCTACTTTCAGCGCCGGCTTTTCGGGATACACGGGAGTTTCTGGCACAAAATGCCAGAGATACCTACCGGAAGGCTCATCAGTCACCGAAACGTGCTCTTCCTTAATGATTCGAGGATGAAGCTTTCCATGACAATCTGGTACCAAGGCCCTTGTCTTAGCATTTTTCCTGCCATCATAGCCCAGTCCAATTATCTGCGAACCCTCATGTTGCTGTTGGTCTATGGATTTCGCTACCCTCATGACTTCCTGACGCGCCCGTCTTACCTTGCTGGGGTCACACGCTAGAAAGGATTGTTGGGGAGAGAGGTAGCCACTCGCAATCAAATCCTGAAGGAACCCTGTGGCAATGCCTGCCGCAGCAGTGGGTGGCACGTCAAACCGAATGGAAGCCAAAGCTAGATTGTGAACCGGCATGACATTTCGTTGTAGTTTTGGTTTGTCTAAATACTGAAGCACTAGGTGGGATAGTGTTCCAATTTTCTCTTTAAGAAAACCTTCTACCAACCTCATCACGTCCAACTTCTCTTGGATATCATCCGCACGTAAAGCAGAGAATGTTTTATCTCCCTTGTCATCGGTTCTGAGGTCATCATCGGACGCCGATGCCGCATCTAGCTCTCGAAGCACGAGATCCTCAGTCCGTTTGTTTTCTGTTTTCATTCGTTTCCTCGTTGCTTCTTCCTTCTTAAGTTTCCTCTTCAACACCGTTTCCTGTCGTTTTGCCTCCTTCCGGTCCACGCCCTGCATCATCATAGCCCCTCTTTCTCCAATTTTCTGTCTCTGATGATAAAGCCACTCCAGCTCTAAAGCAGGTACCTTTTTATCCGCCGTGCAGTTGCACTGAACATGGACATGTTTCTGACACTGCTGAGAGTCAAAACAATTGGAACCCTCATCAGTGCAACGTAGAATCTTGTGGGGGCAGGAGGTTATATCAAAAAGTCGGTCTAAATTCTTCTCCACGTGGTCGGTTACAGCAGCTGTTGACTTTCCCCTCGCATACTCAGAAGCTTTCAACCAGAATCGCTCAATTTTTCTGGACAGTGACTTCTCATTTATGACTGCTGGCTGAACAAACTTTGGGTTGGATTTCTGCCACTGTGCAAACACCAAAGGCGTTAAATCACCTGCAATGTTCTTCACGGAGTAGAAGTTCTTGGGGATATCGTGCTGAACGGTTCTTTGTTGCTGTAGCAGAATTCCTCGTCGTAATATATCCCGGTACGTTGGTACTTCACTCGCCAGAAATTCTCTCCCTGTTCCGATTGCTTCGGAGAGGTTTGTTTTATCGGAGGATCGGGTTTTGGGCTTGACACTAGGACAAGGATCCATCCTGAAAAAGGAAAGCAATATCAAGCATAGCAACGGATGGAAAAGTGGATATGAGAGGGTCATGCAACATGACGGTACCTGAGAGATGGGTACAAAAAGAAATGCACAGATGTGTGTATTAAAGTACTCGTTTTTCGTCATAATTCAGTGTTGGTTTTATCAGTCCATCCCCAATCACGCATAATTAATAAGCAAGCCCCATGTCCACCATAGTGCAATATATATAGGAGAATATGGGATTTAGTGGTGCCTTCTTCGACTTTAGTGGAACTATTTTTTATCAGCTCTTATACCCTCACAAAGAGAATGTGGAACTTAGATCATACCACCATAACACTAAAGTAAATATATGTTATCACATATCGGGAGGAAAAACATAAAAAACAACGCTATCAGCCTAAATAAGCCACATTGTTAAGTGAAGCTTGCTCATCGGGAGCTAAAAAGTTAAATGCGGTACTTAAATAGACATATTTGGACATCTATTTAGTATCTTAAATACTGTTGTTCTCACAAGATATCAGTAGCACGACAATCAAGTTTCGACGATGTGGCAAACCAGCATTGACCTGCATGCATAAGCCATATGGTAACAAAAAATGCGATTTCCCGCCACCAAGAATTGCTCAAATAAAAAACTTGCAAATACAAATCCTGCTTATAAACCCGTTTTACAACCGAATAAGCCTGGGCCGAGGTAAAAAAATCTAAATTTAATTTTTGACCATCTCGACGCTGTCCCCTAATGTTCATCTTGCCCCGCACATGGTGTCCGTCTTGCCCCACTTTGTTCTTCCTAAACAAACTTGGACATGAATCGGACGTCATTGAGATTACACCGTCAGCGACTGCGGTGAACAAAATGTAACATCTTGAAGAGCCATATTACGTCTTACCAATAAAGTATCTATAAAAACATTCATGCAATGACCTTACGAATTCGATTGAGAAAAAAACACATGAGTTGCAGTTTTTACTATTATGAAAATTGTATAAAACCTAGAGAGCTCACCGGACCCAACGCTGCTCTGCGACCGACGTGGGTAAAAGGAAGCGTATTACACGCTTTTCCCGGTCGCAGCGCTGCCAGTTCGTCTCAAACAGAGGGTGTCCGTCTTACCCACGGTGTCCGCGACCCCTCCCCACTTTTCCCTAACAAGTCACAGAGGTCATCACCTAGGGCAAAACGCTCATTGGAAGTACCTTTCGTGCGGATGCGCCACAACATGGCTAATATGGATGTCAAATGGGAATTGATAATTTACCTACTGCAGATTACGCAGCATTATTTGTGCCTTGGATCTGAGACGACCCTTGTAACCTGACTAATTGACCTATCCTGACCTTAAATGCCATTTAAAAGAAAATTACGCAAATACGTCGTGGCCGATTCCATTCCAAGGCTTGACAGGCTGATGGTTCTTCGGATATGTTTGACCATTGCGAATTCATACCAACCTCGAGTGACCTTAATTCAAGACCTAAAATGACCTCTGCGATTTTACTACACTGCACCATAGCCGAGACGCCTACGATTTGAAAGGTCATTTTGCCGCCAGTTTGCTGTTTGCTGTTATCAAATGCGTCACACACGCAAAGATCCTGTGAATGGAAAGTTACATTTCCCTGTGGCATAATTGGTCTCGTGTTGTATGCGTTACGACATCGAATATGCAATTATAAACAATATCACACAACAAAATTGAAAAAACCCAGTTTGTTTCAACATCTTATATTCACATCATACCATTCATAATTGTTCATTTCCACGCACACTTCAGCCCTGGATACTTCGAACACAGTGCCCGTCAGAGAACGACATAGGATACGCAGTAGCTGTTGTCAGGTCCAGCGGAACGATACAGTTAACCGTTTAATTCTTTTACCAGCCTGGTATCACGGAAACGCATTTCCAGCTTTTTGGACATACTGGCTATATCAGCACTCATCACAAAAAATGAACTTAATCTTATCCATGTGGCTCGTTTTGCGGTGACCCAAAAAGTATTCAGCACATAAAATTTATTCGTTGATAGGTTTTGAATGGGAGGATATGATAGTTGATAAGGTGATGATAAGTTGATAAGGTGATGATAAGTGATAAGGTGGCCTGTCCCTCGAATCCGGAAATTAAAACACACTGAAGAATAATTCTATTAATCTTATTGAAAATTAATTCACTGAATTGTTAAGATGTTCCCTGGCCTCTCCCCTCGAATCCGGAAATGTAAAAAACACTGAAGATTATATATTCGGGCACAGCCCTTCATCAGAATCGTGGAGTAAATATCAATAATTCTCAGTCCTAGTATATACGACCTCGAATACGAGGTCTGGCTGTAAATGTAAAAAACACTGAAGGTTATATATTCGGGCACAGCCATTCATCAGAATCGTGGAGTAAATATCAATAATTCTCAGTCCTAGTATATACGACCTCGAATACGAGGTCTGGCTATACTAGGACTGAGAATTATTGATATTTACTCCACGATTCTGATGAAGGGCTGTGCCTGAATATATAATCTTCAGTGTTTTTTACATTTCCGGATTCGAGGGGAGAGGCCAGGGAACATCTTAACAACTCATCATCATGCTCCTCGCCGCAGCACTTCAAAACTTATCAACGTTTAATTCACTGAAGATTAATTCTAAGTAAAAAATCTTCAGCGTTTATTACATTTCCGTATTCCGAGGGACAGGCCACCCTATCAACTTATCACCTTATCAACATACAATTTATTCATTCACTGTTATGTTGAGACCCGCGCGATACGCGGCACGCTCAATAGAGCCACCGATACCATCACACGCCTTTCTTTCCGTGTGAAGTGGTGAAAAAAGTACCACGCACACTCAATGCCATAATCCCGTTGATGGCTACTGTATTTGAAAAGTAGCACTGGTTTTTAAACTGTCCGGCGCAAATATCTGGGAACTAATGTAGTTTTTGGATGCCTGGATGAGAGTATCTGATATGTGGAATTAACACACAACTAAAAGGTTGCGACTGCCGCCGTGTTTTGTACGAGAGAATCAGAACTAAAGCAAAACCTTTTCTGGCATCTATGAGTGTAAAAAACGAGTGGATGTAGGGTTAGGGTGCGCTGATGCTGGTTTTCAAATGAAAACCCTGCGTTGAATCTTGTGCGAAAATCGCAAGGTATTCTGAAAAATCACGTGGCGCCCTTTTACTCATTTTCCGCAAGCCATGTCTGGGATGTTTTCCAGAGGTGTACAGAAATCTGATGTGTCTGGTATGGGTCACAGCCAGGGTTGGAAAAATACCGGTAAAAACCAGGTGTATGTCAGCCAGTGGCATAAACTGGTGAATGCCGGTAGGTAATTACCAGAAAAATGGCAAAAACTGGCAAAGTGTGGCACAAACCTTTAAACTGACAATGATAGACCAGAAAGACATTTAAAGGCCATAGAACAGTTGGAAATGTGAAGCAAATGATGGTATTGGCATGATCTCTGGTCATGACTGGTGTGTAAGCAGGCGTTTTATTTTCTAGGCGTCATGGTTCTGACTGCTATGAATAAGGGGCTTAAAACGAAAGCGCTGGAAAAATGTCAAAATGCCGAATGGGGGGAAAATTATAATACGTAGACACCAGGTCTTCGTCACTGAAAACGTGGAAAGGCGGGACTAGAAAATCAGCCTGGTTTCAAACATTTTCAAATCTTACTTTTTCTTTACTGACGTGCACTCACGGTACAATTTCTGAATATGTGTCCGCTTTGGGCCTTTGATGAAATTTTTGTCAAATATTATGAATTTAAGCTGATTATTCCTCTCATTTTTAAGCAAACATTTTGTCGATTTTGCTGACTGAGCAAACAGAATAGTGGCATTTCTGAATGGTACACTTTGAACCCTCTTCCGGTAGAATGTGTTCAGAAACCGGTAATTTGATGTCATTTGATATTCAAGCAAAGCGTTTGGCTTTCTGTGCTGTAAAATTCAATTATGAAGAAGTCAGGGTTTTTAATTGCTTGCTTGGTGTCGGGTTCTTTCGAGCTCTTATGGTATAGATTATGCGAATCTGAAGAGATAATTAGGAATTCGTCAATATTATCGGCAGTCCCCTGGTCAGGTTTCCTTGCTAACTATACTAATGGGTAAGGAATGGAAGTATGTAGAGTGGGAAAGAATGGGGTTTCCCTCTACAATCAACCAATTACTATGTACCTATTATTATTTATATAGCGACATGGGGACTCCAAAATCAAAATACAGGTAACAGAGGCCAGATGGGCCGATGAAATCATCTCTAATTATTTGCACGGTTAAGTTACGGCAATGTGAGTAATTTCTCTGTACTGTTCTCGCCCCAGTGGGAAGGGGTGTTTGAACACCTGTCAGGGTTTTTCCAACGGTGCCGGAAAACGGCGGCGCAAGGCGCCGCCGTACTGGGCATCACTTATCCTAGGATCAAATACACAACACTCCTGAAAATTATTATTTTGTGTCACCTCAGGTCAGGTCACCAGGTCGGGTGACCTCACCTCATTAAATGTTTAAAAAATGCATAAGTCGGGATCTATCGATCTGAATTTTATCACAAAATGGACCCAACGGGGGCTAAAAATGTATTCCAGAATTTTTGACATCGCCGATCTAAGGGCAGATAAGAGTCATGCATAACCATTGGAAATGCATGGAGAAAACGCAAAGTGATCAAAAAATGTATCTTTTCTGAAGATACCTACGGCTTAAAAGGAATTTTTATTGGAATGGTAGCATCACTCGGTTTGCTGTAATGAGAGGAATTGAATGAAGCTTGAATATTGGCTCTAACTTAACCCAGTCAGGCGCTAGAGTAAAAAAGTATTCTCAAAACTTCCACTTTTTTACCCATCATGACCTCAGTATTAACCGGAGCCAAAACAAGTTACTAACATAGTATCCTCATAATTTTCGGGATTATTCAGCGCTTTCGCGTTTTTTTCGCTACCCCGTCGAGGAGCCGAGTTCGAGGGGGTTTTTAAAACGTGCATTGACGTGGGGCAGGTACCCGCCCCCTTGGCTTTTTCGGAGGCAGAATGAAAACGGCGGCGCGCAGCGCCGCCGTACTTGGTATTTCTAGCCTGATCACTTTAACAAATTTAGTAAAAGATTTAAGGCTAGGTCATCTTAGCTCAGGTCACCAGTGTAGGTCAAGTGAAAGTTGAAGATAGCATAAGTCAGAACAAGGTAAACTTATCCGATTGAAACTCATATCACATAATGGCCCCACCGAGTTCTATAAAACATATTCCAGTATTTTCGATATCGATGACGTAAAGTCAGGCTCAAGTCATGACCTCTCCATTGGAAATGAATGGGAATAATGGTTTAAACAGAATAACCTAGTAATAGATAGTGGTAGAGCTATCATTAACACGGCGTTAGGTTTGTCTCATCCTTGCAGTTTTAAGGATATGCATTTTAACCTAAGTTGACCTTGACCTG
The DNA here is from genome assembly GCA_034440635.1 of Lepas anatifera. Lineage (NCBI taxonomy): Eukaryota > Metazoa > Arthropoda > Thecostraca > Lepadidae > Lepas > Lepas anatifera. Next base: position 678,063 of record JAOTON010000842.1, on the reverse strand, counting down.
ACCTCAGGTCAGGCCAAATTCCAAATTTGGCCTAGCAAGGTCATATCATAAACCATATATATATATATATATATATATATATATATATATATATATATATATATATATATATATAAATCATTTTTTGCTATCTAGCGTGGTCCTCGAGACCTTAGGGGCGGGGGGCGGGTACCCTCCGTCAATACGAAGGTGGCTCAGGCCCCCGTCAATTCGCGTGTTAAACACCCCTCCCCCACCCACCAGTGTCCCAATACTGGTTTTTGCGCTACAATGCCGAGTGTAAAATCAATATTGGGAAATATTGCCGGCGAGTGGAATATTCAAGTCATATTTTTAGAGTAAATTAAGACCCTATTACACCCTTACCTATTTACAGTTAAGGAATGAATTTTCCACGAAAATTGTTTTTAGCTCCATACTTTTAGTGAGTTTATAAACACCAGGGCTATTAAATTCTGCTGAAAATTTTCCACTTGAAAAGTGAGTGGAAAAATAGGCAAAAACAACACACAGAATTGAGTGGAAAATCCAACCTGCTCAGGTGTCGCACTCCAACCAGCACCCTGGGATCTGGAACTGGGCGAAGGTGGATCTGAGGCACAATGGGGTGGGTATTAATAATTCTTGTGGGCAATTGAAACTTCTGACTGCAAAGGGGACCCTTAGAAATCAAATCTCAAGATTCAATGGAAATACGTACCTTCCGTAGCATCTTCCTAGAAACTGTCGTCTTGTAGCTATTATTTTATTTTCTTCAAACAAGCGCCAGGTGATCAGTAATTTTATTCACGCGAACGGGAGGCACCTAATTTAAAGGGCCCCCGTTCAGGTGGTACCATGCGTGGCTAGTATTTTTCCATCCCCCACATGTCTAAAAAAATTATCGCTCGAGCTGAGCGTGATCGGGAGCAAGTAGCTGTAGAAATAAAACTAAGCTTTTTGTAATCTATTTTTCTCAGGAAACAATTTTCTATGCAATTTGAAAATGAGGGTTACTGATATCATGAGCGCCGCCAGCTGCAAAACAAGTGAGGGGCCAATCAAATTTCAACCTCATCCTGACAAGAAACCTACCACGTTATGATAAAAACTTCGAATCTGGGCTCCTCGGTGCCTTCCGCACCCCCTGGTTATAAAAACATCCGATATTCTTCTATTTAGATTGAGATCAGGAAATTTTTACCAAAAAGTGGGTCCAAAGCCTGGTTGAGTAAGAGGAAGTTTAGTTTCAACTTTGTTTCATTAATCAAAGCTCATTATCCCTAGATCCGCGCCCGTTACTTAATATGTGCATAACTTGATACGAGCAACATGTCGTACCTACTCCCTGCGCTCGTCGTGCTTGCTGCTGGGGGCTGTAGTTTAAGATCTTTAAAGTGTATGGCTTGCATATTATCTTATTGCTGCTGGGTGTCACTTCTTTAAATTATCATTGAGGAAATTATCTATACATATGCTGGGCCCATTCGAGCATTAAGATACTAATTGATGCTGTACCGTATGTGGTTTCGTATGTTTCAATGGTTGGTGCTGATTATTCTGCTTTGTGTGGCGAGGAGCGTTCAAAAAGCGGGAGCACAAATACATTATCGATACATTATACATATCATGGAATTAGTTTAAAGTCAATTTCTCTATCGTATGGGACTGAGAAGTAACTCTAAATAAGCCTTTACAGGGAATGTGGCACCTTTACAACGTGATTTTAAATGAGATAGCTAAGTTGTAAGGGATGCCGGAAAACCCTGTACTCCATATTTAATTTGTCTTGAAACTAAAAATTTCCGTAGAGAAAAGCTAAAAACCTACCTGAATACCACATATACCCTTAGCAGCAGGCCACAGTCGAAAGCTGTTGGTGTGACCACATATGCTGACGTCACGGTGAGTATCAGCCAATCGAAGCCCTTGAAGGCTATTACATATGGTAGTGGTTGCCAGATCATGACATCATACACAGGCATATATTTATTTTTTCCCAGAGGAACATTTTAAAAATCAAAATATTGAGCTTATTGTTCATTTTTCAGAGAAATAATGGACGCCTCCATTATTTTCGGCTAAAAGTTCCCCTAATTACACTAAATTCCAGGATTTGACCAAGGTGTCACATTTCTTTTAACGATTCTTTGACCTAAGCTGTAGGATTTCAGGATATATTTATATCATATTTCTTAGTTCTTGCTGGGTCTTACCAGCAAAAATTCGAGAAAGACAACCAAGCGATGAGGAACTCCTAGGATGCCGAACAGCGCCGCCGCAGCGTTCAAAAGGGAGTAGAAGTGTAACGTCACTTTGAAGGCTTTTTTCGGCATAAAGGTGTAAAAGACGTATATCTTTGTATTATAAATAATAAGGACAAAAATGTTTTTCTTAACAAATGTGGAAAAAACTTTCAAAAACTAGTTTATGCCGGCCGGTTTTTACCATGGTAAATACCGGCAAAAACCACCAAGTGGCGAAAACCTACCAACCCTGGTCACAGCCAGGGTGGTCGCCATTGGATTTTTACTAGGGGAGGGGCATGTTCCTGGACTGGCGATGACGGGGGATAGGAGGTTGATTCTGAGAATTATAGCTGCTTATGAAACACTAACGACGATGCACTTTACGAAACCTTTATGTAGATAGCATGCAGGTAGCAGTGAGAGAATGCAAACAAATTAAATAGAGGTCCGATTTATTTGAGGAGACGACCAATGCTTCACGAGTAGGCGGGGGGTGGGTAGAAGAAGCACGTCAAAACCCCATCCTCCCACCGAAACACGATACAACAACAGTGCGAACACCGCCGGCACTGCGCGGTGGGGACTCGCCGCGGCAGCAATCACCCAGTGGCCATAAAGGGGGACGAGGCTGTTGACATCTTGTTTTCGCGTGAGTGCCACGATTTCGCGTGAGTGCCTCGACCACAGCTGTTCAAATTATAAGCATTGTTAGAGCAGCATGAAGTATTGGTGGTGAATAGTTTTCGGTTGATGAGCTGATATCTGTGGTAACCATACGGCGTGCGTTGCAAAACTATGTTTGGAAATAGTGTAGTTCCAACCAAAATCACGCGGGAAGAAACGCAGATCAAATAAGGTAATAAACAAGTATCACGTAAAGTCAGTACGATTTCAAGTAATGTTTCCAACTTACGCGAAGCACCATGAACCTGTCAAGCCTTGAAATTGAATATGTAACGACGTAGGGGAGACTGGGGTCAATTGTAACAAATTTCACATTTCTGGTTCTGGAGAAATAGTGCTCTGAGTTAGAGCACTTTGAGTCACATCACTGACCGGCATTTGTTCTTGGCGGGAGGGGGCTGGCATGATTTTCTTATAAAAGGTGGACCCTTTGAACAGTAGACCTTTTGACATAGACCCGATTTGCCGGCCTTTGGTGATCAAAATATAGCAGAGGAAATGCAAAAAACTACATACCGGGAAATTTTATTTCGAGTTCTTAGATTGTTTTTGTAACTAAAACTTAGTTTAGATTACAAATTTACAAAGCAGTTAAATTTAGCTTTAGAAAGGCGCACGTTGCCTGATTTTTATTCATTTCCAGGAACTTTGACTTTACGTCTATTAAAAAATTTCCTTTACTTGGTTTTTTTAACCATACTCCTTTTGATGACAAATATGACGCTTTTGAGACAATTCAGCTTTTACGGCGCAATTTTAATTAATGATTGTTGTTTCTTTTCATTATGTTTTCTTCTTCCCTCGGCGATTAGGGGAAGTGGGGGTAAGCCCGCCACCATAAGGATTTGCTGTTCTCAAAGGCATATTTTGTGTTGAATGACAATCTTTTCACTTTCGATCCATTTTGAGATTAATTTGGCACCATGGAATGCCCTCCCAATTTGGCTGATATCTTTAAACTAAAAAATAAATGACTTCAAAGTGAGTAGTGCATTTCTTGGTACCTTAAAAAAGTGAGGGTAACACCGCCATGGGTGGCGGCGTTAGTGTTTATCTTGAAGCTTCTAGTCTCTACAGCAGTGCTAACGGTTACAAGGACGATTATCGATGATATTTGAAAACACGAATTTCTGTACTCGTGCGATACAAATTTCTATCACAAATAAATGTGAGAAAGCTCATATTTGAAAGCTCGCATAACGTATGTTACTGGCTTAACATCCAAGCTCATACCCCCAACCCCGCGCCCTCCTTTTGGTGTGTTGGTGCGTTAAACCCCCAACAATTATTATACAGTGAACTTCCAGGTATATCAAAAATCAAGTCACACATCACACATGTCCCTAAAACATGAGAAACACAGTATGATAATCAGTGACGGCGGAACGTCCGAATTTAAGGGGGAACCATGGGCTTTTCAACCGATTTCCCTCCAGTGAACCCCAAAGACTTAGTGCTAAAATTTATGTTTAAAGGGTCGGATACCACGCACCGGTGCCCCCCCCCCCCCGCAAGTTCCTAGGCCAGTGATATAATGGTAACTGAGGAAATAAACATTCATGTGCCTGCACTAGCAAACAAGAAATCAAATCCAAAACCGCAGGTCGTTGAGAGCGCTGAAGTGCACATAATCAAATTCTGAAATATACTTCCGAAATGTTTTCTCCTCATAAGAACGTGTCGTGCCCTGAGGTTTTATGCGCATTATAAATCACACACAAAACCCTTTGAACTAAACCCATCGCTGCAAGCCTCGTGTCCTGTGACTGCATGATCCACACTGCAACCGGAGTTCGTTCCGGCCGGTAACACCTTCTTCACAATACATGCAAATATCCTCATTTTCGTTTCGGTGGGACACTTATGTCTTGCGCCTTTTTGCCCTGCTTTTTTCTTAGTCTTATGTATTTGCGGCTTCCTTTCTTTTTCAGGCTCTTCCATCGCCCTTTTCGCAGGAGAATTCGTCAGCATTATTGAGCATAATTTTCTGCGGTGAGATGGTTTCGATTTTTTCGTTGAATTTGTGTGATCGGGAGTTCATCATCGATAGGAGATTTTGGTGCTATTGGGCTCAGAGCGTGGGCAACCGACATTTGGGCCCTTTCCCAAAGTCCTGGGTATAGATATCTGAGATCCTGCTGTAGGCGCATCCGCATCCGGGCATCTGCGAGTTTCACGATCGCGTGGATGGCTGCTCCTCTGCCTTTTCGCAAAGTCGTACGCAACAGACGCAAGCTTTTCGGTAGTAATACCATAGAAAAGTTTTGAAAGCAGACCAGCCTTTCTGCTAGGTCGTGCTCGAATTCTTCTAGGATGACTGTCTCAGGATCTAATATAGGAGGAGCAATGTCTTCAATTTGGCCCCATGCGATGTTTTCAGTCGATCTAGCAGTGTGGCTCTCGGGATCTGATACCGTATGCTGGTTTTTTACTGACATTCCTATAGATATATACTATACCTATAGTATATCTCTGTGTGTAGTATATCTGTGTGTAAATGTACTATAGCTTTAGTATATCTCTACTGTAATTATAGTATATAACTATAGTTATATTATATCTCTATGGACATCCCCTTGCCCCAACTACTTTTATAGCGTTTGTCACACATTCTGAGCTTCAAGCGCACCTCGTGCAGTTTTTATATGCTTACTTCAGAGCCATTGTGATCTCACATGTTGATTCGATGGTTTGAAACAGAACACGCTTCCTCGGTAAAAAAATAAACGAAAAAAATTGAAATCAAGTTTTACTGACAGTATACACCCAAACGCAGATGGTAATGTCAAGAACAGCGCAGCCAATCCAGAACCCTAATTGGAACTGCACTTCGTTTTTGCATACAGTAAACACTACCCCCGCTTAGGTTTAGGCTATTTCGGTATTTCTGAGTTGCTTGCATGATAACTGGAGCCATTCAAATGTTTAAAAAAGTAAATGAGCCTCCGACATCCAATGAGGTAGCACCGCCACCCCTTGGGGTAACACCGCCACAACGTTTTTGGCGGTGTTACCCGCATCGACAGTGAACGACAATCATCGCTACCTCTGAAAAAGTAGGACTGTTATGGCGACCTGGTGCGACAAAGTCAGATCAAAAGCTATAACGCTCTGAAAAAATGAGAAATTGCTAAGTTTATATCACTGAATAACATCCGGCATTGTTCAATGACAGGGAAATTTTTTTATAAAAGATTATTCTTTTTTCGAAGTATGTCTCTAATTATCTGAAACGTATAAAAATCGTGTTGCAACGGGCTCACGCTCATTCGCCGCTAAATTCCGACTGAGAAATGATGCCAAACGTTGCTTAAAGCTAGTAACTACACCAATAAGGGATATGGCGGGGTTCCCCACATGGCAGTGTTACCCCCGCTTACGGGGAAGTGGGGGTAAGCCCGCCACCATAAGGATTTGCTGTTCCCAAAAGCACATTTTGTGTTGAATGACAATTTCTTCACTTTCGATCCATTTTGAGATCAATTTGGCACCAAGAAATGCCTTCCTAATTTGACTTATATCTTTAAACTAAAAGATAAACGACTTCAAAGTGAGTAGTGAATATTTAGTGTCTTAAAAAAGTGAGGGCAACACCGCCATGGGTGGCGGTGTTACCCCCTATTATGTCGGCGTTAACCCCTGACATATCACTTCTATGACGTTTTAAATTCGTTCGTTTTGCAGCTTGTGAATGCAAGTATCTATACATTTGTGTTTATCTTGAAGTTTTTAGTCTCTACAGCAGTGCTAACGGTTCCAAGGACGATTATCAATCATGTTTAAAAACGCGAATTGCTGTATTCGTGTGATACAAATTTATGTCACTAAAAGGGGGAAAAGCTCGCATTTGAAAGCTCGCATAACGTATGTTACTGGCTTAACATCTAAGCTCATATCCTTTGAACTTCCAGGTATATCACAAATCAAGTCACAAATCAAAAATGTCCCTAAAACATGAGGAACACAGTATGATAATCAGTGACAGTGGAACGTCAGAATTTAAGGGCTCACCATGAGCTTTTCAGCCCATTTCCCTCCAGTCAACGCCATAGACTTAGGGCTAAAATTTATGTTTAAAGGGGGTGTGCCGTGCACCGGTGCCCCCTCCCCGCAAGTTCCTACGCCAGTGATATAATGGCAACTAAGGAAATGAACATTCATGTGCATGCACTAGCGAACTAGAAATCAAAACCAAAACCGCAGATCGTTGAGAGCGCTGAAATGCACAGAATCAAATTCTGAAATATAGTTCCAAAATGTTTTCTCTTCATATAGGAACACACATAAACCCAGTTTGAACTTGCCCCATCTTTGCAAGCCTCGTGTGTCTTGTGACCGTACGATCCACACTGCAACCGGAGTTCTTTCCGGCCGGTAACATCTTCTTCACAATACATGCAAATATCCTCATTTTCATTTCGGTAGGGCACTTATGTCTTGCGCCTTTTTGCCCAGTTTTGTCTTGGTTTTATGTAGCGTGACTTCCTTTCTTTTTCAGGCTCTTTCGTCGCCCTTTTCGCAGGAAAGCTCGTCAGCATTATTAAGCATAATTTTCTGCGGCGAGATGGTTTCTATTTTTTTCGTTGAATTTGTGTGATCGGGAATACGTCATCCGTAGAAGATTTTGGTGCAATGGGGCTCTGAGCGTGGACAACAGACATTTGGGCCCTTTCCCAAAATCCTGGGTATAGATATCTGATATCCTGCTGTAGGCGCATCCATATCCGTACATCTGCGAGTTTCACAATCGAATGGATAACTGACCCGCTGCCTTTCCGCAAAGTCGTACGCAACAGACGCGAGCTTTTCGGTAGTAATGCCAAAGAAAAGTTTTAAAAGCGGACCAGCCTTTCTGCTAGGTCCTGCTCGAATTCTTCTGGGATGACTGTCCCAGGACCTAATCTAGGAGGAGCAATGTTTTCCATTTGCCCTCATCCGATGTTTTTCAGTCGATCTGCAGTGTGGCTCTCGGGATCTGATACCGTATGCTGGTTTTTTACACACATCCCTATCGTGATCTACTATAGCTATAGTAGATCTCTACTGTTACTATAGTATAGCACTAGTTATATTATATCTCTATGGATATCCCCTTTCCCCAACTGATTTTATAGCGTTTGTCACACATTCCGAGCTCTAAGCGCACGTTGTGAAGTTTTTATTTGCTTACTTCAGAGCCATTGTGATCTCACAAGTTGATTCGATGGTCTGAAACAGAACACGCTTTCTCGGTAAAAATAAACGACCAAAAATTGAAAGATAGTTTTACTTCGAGCATACACCCAAACGCAGATGGTAATGTCAAGAACAGCGCAGCCAATCCAGAACCCTAATTGGAACTGCACTTCGTTTTTGCATACGGTAAACACTACCCCCGCATTAGGTTTAGGCTATTTCGGTATTTCTGAGTTGCTTGCATGATAACTGGAGCCATTCAAATGTTTATAAAAAGTAAATGAGCCTCCGATATCCAATGAGGTAGCACCGCCACCCCTTGGGGTAACACCGCCACAACGTTTTTGGCGGTGTTACCCGCATCGACAGTGAACGACGATCATCGCTACCTCTGAAAAAGTAGGACTGTTATGGCGACCTGATGCGACAAAGTCAGATCAAAAGCTATAACGCTCTGAAAAAATGAGAAATTGCTAAGTTTATATCACTGAATAACATCCGGCATTGTTCAATGACGGAAATTTTTATAAAAGATGATTCTTTTTTCGAAGTATGTCTCTAATTATCTGAAACGTATAAAAAATCGTGTTGCAACGGGCTCACGCTCATTCGCCGCTAAATTCCGACTGAGAAATGATGCCAAACGTTGTTTAAAGCTAGTAACTACACCGCTAGGGGTATGGCGGGGTTCCCCACATGGCAGTGTTACCCCCGCTTCCCCTAAAACAAAAATATAGGACTTTTAAGAAATCACAATTGACCAATCAGAACGTACAGCCACCTCATAGGGGTCACTTGACCTTTCTGACGCAAAAGTTTTGTCATCCTGGGGCTGAAGCAGAAAACGACTCAAGACCCGAGGTACGAAATGGCTGAAGACTTGAGTAATTATGTTTTTTTCCGTTCCTACGGCAAACTAATTCATTTTGCATTTTTTAAAGGCTTTGTAAAATTAATTCAAATACAAATACAGGAGAACAGACATGTTTATTACCAAAAAACATTACTTTCCAACTTTAGATAGTTTTCGAAAAGTAAGTGATGGGTGAAGGTTTCAGCATTTTATTGGAACTGTTAACATATTTCGATAGTACGTGTGTGGCCTCCCAAAATTTTGCCGAAGATACAAAAATAATTGGCAGTTTCGTAATCAGGATTTTAAAAATAGCAAGAAACCACAATAATAATTTTTTCGCGTATCTCCCTTTAACAAAGGCAGTAGCTGATTGCGCATTTACGGTTGTGCCACTAGCGCCATCCATTGATTAGTTTTGACAATATAGCCAGTGTTACAATTTACCCGCGTTACATTTGACCCCAGTCTCCTCTTTTTGTGTACTTTTCTTTTAAGTGGCATTTAAGGTCAAGCTAGGTCATTTAGACAGGTTACAAGGATCGTTTGAGACTTAAGGTACAAATAATGGTGCGAAATATGTGGCAGGTAAGTGATCAGCTTTCATTTGGCATCCATATTAGCAATGTTGTAGCGTATCCACACGAAAGGTAGGGGAGACCGGGGCAAAACGGACTTTGGGGCAAAACGGATTTTAGCTATTTCGGTATGTTGCTGGTGTTTTCATCTAGATTTTAGAAGATGAACTACTGCTTTAGACAAAGGACGTCAGAAAATAGCGTGTATATCGTCAGTTAGCGGCATCATTTCGACGTGGGCTGGTTGGAGATGATTTTGCTGTAAGTTGTACGATATTTACAAGTTTTAAATCTTCATTTTTTTGAGTGACAAGCTGAGTTCAGTCCTGATTGATATGTCTGAATAAGTGGCAGTGTAGGCTTACGGTAAGGGTAATTTCAAATCTCAAAGTCTGTTTTTTTCCGACACGTAAAAACTTGAATCGGAGTAGCTGTGGGGCAAAACGGAAGGGGCAAAATGGACCAATGGTGTAAAATGGTCTGATGGTCTGGTTTACCCCAATCACTTAGGATAATTTGCTATGTAGTTTGTTATTGTGGTAAGGTCAAAGAAACAGCGAGAAAAGAAGGCAGGGGCGGGTCCAGAGTGGGAGCAGTCTTGTGTCAAAATGAAAGCAGGTTAAAATTTTCACTGAGTTAATAGATGTTGACGCTTTAACGAAAATATGATGTTTTTTCGCCATATTACCCAAGCTGCCAGGGATGTCGATTGATATATATTTGGGGGTGCTCGGGCAAAGTCCAATGACAGCAGGCCATACTGTCCGTTTTGTCCCTTTTTGAAAACCATTATGCCCCAGTGCTGGGCAAAACGGACAAAAACACTAGCTCTTATATTTTACTGCCATGTTTTCACAAATTAATTTTTCAAATTGATACCACTGGTCAACAGCCAAAATAGATCCGGCACGTGAACACCTGTTTCTGCCTATTTCGATACCGCTGATTTCAAATTTAGTAACTGTTTTTTGCCATCGAACCTGGTTTCTTCTCCAGAGCATGCCTGTTGTATAGCCCCTACACTTTCCACACACTGTCATCAGCCTAGCCTTTTGGGGAAAAATATAGATCAGTGATGTCGAGAATCCGGATCATCTGCACCCAGACAATGCAGCTTATCAATATACATGTGAATTTATTGCAACGAAATACTACCTCCATTCAAGTGCATGAACATTGTACATACATTGAACAAGGTTTGCGCTCGGTCGCACAAGCTCGCCAGATTGTAGACCGAGAGGTGACGTTGCAACATTATATGATGAGGATTTTATGTCAGAGCCTCCTCCCTTGAAGGTTGAGTCTAAGTAAAAAGTCACAGGTCAAGGTCATATCACCATTTCAAGGTCATTGACCCTAGTGCCTTTGGTCGGATGATGCCGCCTAATATGACGTATATCATGCTATGACGTCATACGCTAGGTCACTCAATCTTGAGCTCAAAGTCGCAGGTTCAAGACAAAGGTCATGGGCCAAGGTCAAACCTTATTTTCCGCCCGACGGTTGCCATAGTGCTAGTTGCAGTACACGTTATAGGCAAAATATAATATTTTGACGTCGAAGGTCAATCACCTTGAATAACCTTGGTCTAAAGTTTCAGAGAATATTGCCTCAGACATTTCCTCTGTTACTTTAGGCCACTTTTTCTCCATATCCGGCTTCTCATCGCATAATCATGACATTTCCTAATGGCTACCCAGCACAGACAGAATTTGACCTATATGGCCTCGTTTTACCTTGAATATATTGACCAAGGTCTATGAAAATCGGGTTTAAGGTAGAATACCCTAGCCTCCACAAACACCTAAACGTTCATTTTCCTAGACCTCTTGGGTTTTGCACTGTCAATGTCACTGATGCCAAGAAGGCTTGCACAAAGACGACACACAGACAAACTGGTTCTCAAAATTCTGGTCTGATACGGCATTTCTGCTGCCAGGTTCGTGTTCAGCGCCACAAATTACTCTGGAAACAGACTATTTTATATTGGATCCACGACAAAAGTTAAATTTTGTTGACCAGTGTACGCTTACATTTGAGACACAATTCATTACGCTTCGTCAGGGTGTATAGCTCAAAATTTTCTACCCACTATTGAGCTTGCTATGTTAGAAAATCACTTAGGTGTCCGTTTTGCCCCGGTCTCCCCTACTTTCAATGAACGTTTTTCCCTAGTTGATGACCTCTGTGACCTGTTATTCAATCTGAGTTACAAAGAAAATCACCCACCACCGGTTAGGATCAGCCAGGAGGACTCTGAGGGTCAGCCAGTGAGAAAGAAGGAAAATAGGACTTTTCCAAAAATTATTCACTTAAAGAAAAGGTCACGAGTTCAAAACCTGGCCTCAGGCAAAGTTTTGATTTTTCTGATATGGCCCATTGTACGTTCTATCCAGGAAATCCATTTTGGTTAATTTCGATCAGCTGCTTTTAAGATACACAATTATTTCTGCTTCAATGTTTGCGTTGAGCTCGAAACTTTGATGACCCCTATCTGGTGACCTCTTTGACCTTGGGATCTAAACATGGGCCGAAATTCGTCTTTTGTGTGGGGTGTAGGGGACCTAGGGTAAAAATTTGGTGAAAATCTGAGGAGTCATGGTGAACTTCTTGGTGCCAACTGGACGATGTCCTGGGACCCATATACCAGCCCGCTACCTCTCGGTGCTAGTGCCTGTGGTTTCGTTGGGGGCGTGGGGAGGCTCTGTTAAAGGGAATGTGGCACCTTGGTCGAATCCCAGAATTTAGTTAAAGTAAGGGTATTTTTAGCCTAAAATCATGAAAATGTCCCTGTATTTCTTGAAAAATTACAATAATTTCAATATTTTGATGTTTAGAATGTTCCGGATTTTCTGACATACTTAACAACTTAGCTATCTCAGTTAAAATCACGTTATAAAGGTGCCACGTTCCCTTTAAATGCAACTGCTGCATCACATCTATGAAGGAAAGTTAAGGAAGGGGAGCTAAAAATGGGGAAAAAATATGGAGAACTTGGATAGAAAACGAAATCACCCTATATCACCATATATATATATATATATATATATATATATATATATATATATATATAAATATCTGTGGGCGTGCGTGCGTGCGTGCGTGTGTGTGTGTATTAAGGTGCGCGTCACACCACTTGTTTGGAAATCGAAATTTTTTCACGCAGTTTTAGACGGTAGACACAAATATAAGGACAATCCTGCAAAAAATCGTCATTTTCTCGATTTTAAGCAACGGATTTTCACTTTTTAACCCTTCCCAGTGGCGTGGGAGTGTGCTGACTAACCTCCCTACAGATTTTTCGTCGTCGCGGAGAAACGGCGACGCCAAGCGCCACCGTACTTGGCACAGCTTATCATTAATCAATTCTGCAATTTCCCTAAAAATTTTAAGGTCGGGTCATCTCGGGTCAGGTCACCAGAATAGGTCCAGTGACCTCACTTAAACAAATGTTTGGAATTGCATAGCTCGGATTAAGGCTTATTTATCAATGTGAAATCTTCTTCATATAATGAGCTCACCGAGGGCTACAAACTATGTTTCGGTATTTTGTATATTGTTGACCTAAGGTCAGGTACGAGTCATGACCTCTCCATCGGAAATGCATGGGGAAAGAGCAAATTTGCCGAAAAATATCTATTTTCTTTATATAAAGCTTATAGGGACTGCTTGTTCTCGGGACCATAGTATCACAGGCCACTTGCAAGGTTCATTTTGCAAATTTTGACCTGTGACCTCTGAGAGGTCATTTGGGTCTACTTAAGCACGTTTTGTCAATAACTGCGCAGTCAATTGCTATAGAGCTCTCATTTGGATACCACTATCTTTGATTTGTCATTACGAGTAGAGTGATATGCATATTGGCTATGTTTGGTGAGATGATGACCTTGACCTGACCCTAGGTCATGCCATTTTTATACTTTGATCTAGTATGGTAATATTGTACATCTTTCGAATCACCATAAAGGAAGGAATCGAATGATGATTAAATTTTGGCTCTAACTTAACACAGACAAATGCTAGAGTTAAGTGTTCTAAATTGTGCTATTTTGACCTTTTATGACCTTAATATTATTCTGAGCTAAAAAGTTATTGGAAAATCGCTTCAATGGTCTATCAAACCATTCTTGCGCTTTTTCGCTACCTCGCTCAGGAGCCGAATTGCCGCTCTGGTAGCTCAGTTGGTAGAGCGTTGGGCTCAGGCCCGCTGCTCAGAAACATGCAGTGGCAGTGCATGTCCAGGCTTGGGATCGGTTCCCCTGAGACGCTCCGGCGCTCAATAGCTTATCCGACGAAGGTTGGCTGGCAACTGACTGGTAAGAGGGTGACCTGAGTGGGGTGGCCGTCCCCGTGCTTTGTGGGACGTTAAAATTTGGCTTCTGAATTAACCCTTCATTGTGAGAGTTGCTCGTTCGGGTGGTGAGGTTGGGGTCTCCGTGACAAGTCCCTTGATGACTTTAGTGAGACTCCGACTCCCACAGCCGTACGGGGAACAACTTGGATGAAATTAAAAAAATTGGAGGGGGTGTCAGCACTAGCATAGCTTGTCCAAATTGGTTCCGATGTCGCTTTGCTTTTCAGCCTTAGTGATGGAGTGTTCTCTGATTTCTTTATTTGTATTGTGATAATTTAATATTGCAACAGATTCGTAGTTTGCGTTTTGGTAGAACAGGAATACGATCTTTAAGTGCTGCACAATTTCCAAGCTAAAAAGTGAAAGCCATCTATATACATAAGTTGGTATTTTATTGTTATGTTTTATCCAACAGCGCATCACACTGTGTGCGTGGCACCACGCTCTCCCCGTGCAGCAGTCTCAGAGTCATCCGGACCGGCCCCTCAGACTCATGTCTGCGGCACTTTTTCGGAAGAACATTCATGCCGCAGACATGAGTCTGAGGGGCCGGTCCGGATGACGCTGAGACTGCTGCACGTGGAGAGAGCGGTGCCACGTATGTATGTACATACACAGTATGATGTGCTGTTGGATAAAATATTACAATAAACTACCAACTTATGTATATAGATGGCTTTTATTTTCTGGCTTGGATATTGTTCAACATCTTAAGATCGTATTCCTGTTATGCCAAAACGCAAACTACGAATTTGTTGCAATATTAAATTATCACAATACAAACAAAGAAAACAGAGAACACTCCATCACTAAGGCTGAAAAGCAAACCGACATCGGACCCAATTTTGAGAAGCTGGGCTAGTGCTGCCACCCCTCCCTCCCGAATCTTGTTTTTAACTTTGTCAAAGTTGTTCCTGGTACGGCTGCTGGAAGTTGGAGTCTCACTAAAGTCATCAAGGGACTTGTCACGGAGACCCCGACCCCACGGCCCGAACGAGCAACTCCCACAATGAAGGGTTAATTTAGAAGCCAAATTTTAACGTCCCACAAAGCACGGGGACGGCCGCCCCACTCAGGTCACCCTCTTACCAGTCAGTTGCCAGCCAACCTTCGTCGGATAAACTATTGAGCGCCGGAGCGTCTCAGGGGAACCGATCCCAAGCCTGGACATGCACTGTCACTGCATGTTTCTGAGCAGTGAGCCGGAGCCCAACGCTCTACCAACTGAGCTACCGGGGCGGCAATTCGGCTCCTGTGCGGGGTAGCGAAAAAGCGCAATAATGGTTTGATAGACCATTGAACCGGTTAACAAAGTTTTACGGTTTTCCTCTAACGTTTTAGCTCAGAGTAATATTGAGGTCATTAAATGTCAAAATAGCACAATTTAGAACACTTTACTCTAGCGTTTGGCTGAGTTAGGTTAGAGCCAAAATTTAAACGTCATTGGATTCCTCTCTTTATGGCGATACGAATGATGTACAACATGACGATACTAGATCAAAGTATAAAAATGGCCTGACCTGGGGTCAGGTCATGGTCATCATCTGCTAAACATAGTCAATATGCGTATCACTCGACTCGTAATGACAAATCAAACATAGTGATATCCAAATGAGAGCTCTATTGCAATTGACTGCGCAGTTATTGACAAAACGTGCTTAGGTAGACCCAAATGACCTTGCAGAGGTCACAGGTCAAAACTTGCAAAATGAGCCTTGCGAGTGGCCTGTGATACTACGATCCCGGGAATAAGGAGTCCCTATAAGCTTTATATAAAGAAAAATAGATATTTTTCGGCAAACTTGACCTGGCCTGGTGACCTGACCCGAGACGACCCAACCTTACAATTTTTAAGGGAAGTTGCAGAATTGATTAATGATAAGCTGTGCCAAGTACAGTGGCGCTTGGTGTCGCCATTTCTCCGTGACGACAAAATATTTATAGGGGGTTAGTCAGCAGCGTTCCTCACCACTAGGGGAGGGTTCAAAAGTAAAAATCCGTTGCTTAAATGCGAGAAAAATACGAATGTTTTTTGCAGGACTGTCCTTATGTTTGTGTCTACCGTCTAAAACGGCGTGAAAAAGTTTCGATTTCGAAAAAAGTGTTGTAACGCGCGCACCCTAATATGTATATCACCATAACCATATCCACCACACACAATCATGCAAAGTGTTTCTGACATCCTTCCCCACGTCTCCCATTGCCACGCGAATATAGATCTTCATCGCAGGACGAAACAGTTTTCTTTCTTCGGCAGCGTCGGCGGGCACCAAGTTCGCCGTCGTTTCGCCAGTGTGCTGTGTGGCGCTAGTGTCGCGTCGTCCGCGGCGCCTGGTTCGAGTGTACTGGCCGGTCAGGTAGGAGGGGCAGTAGTGTGTTTGGTTGGAGTGTGGACGGCGGCTGGCCGCTGTCAAGTTGGTGCTGGTCACCGGGCCAGAGTGGTTCTCCTCTGACCTCAGCCCCGGCCAGGTCCACTCCTCTGTCCTTCCCCAGTCCCACTTTCTCGTCGGTCCAAGCCATGGCGGAGCGCGGGGCGTGCAGACTGCGGCCGCCGGCGCTGCTGTCTGTTGCTCTGATGCTGTTCTCGCTGAGTTACCCGACCGGCGCCTGCCTCAGCCAATCAGGTAAGCCCCTGCTGGCCCCGTTGGAAATTGTTAGCTTGCTGTTGGAATTTACCAGTGGTTTCGTTACGTGCCTTTTTGTTTGGAGTTGTCGGAAGAAGGCTCAAAGGTACAAAATATATTTCAATGATATGGCTACAATATTGGTGCAATTTCAATGCCTGCAAATCAACGTTCACTTCTTGCCAAACAACATCTGCTTGAGAATTGACTGGGTCACAGTCGATGGTAATTGGCGGCAGCAAGCATGGTAACCTGTGATGGTAGCTAATAGAGTTTTCGTTCTTTGCAACCAAACTAATGAAGCGGAAAATTGGTGCTGCAAAGCACAATCTTTGATTAATAAATCCCTGTCGCTTCCTATAAAACTAATAGCTAGCGGGTTCAACGCCCTCCTTGCACTCAGAAGACCGTAACCCGCTCGCCCCATTTTCGTTTGGGTCACGTAACTTGAACTTTACTGCTGGTGAAATACACAATTAAGCCATTGCCATTCAGCTCTGATCATCTCTCATCAAGCGACTCGATATCAGTGTTATGCAGGTGGATAGTGCCAGATCAGCGGGAATAGTAATGGCGATGCCAGATCAGTTGCAATGACTTGGAGAGATAATCCTCTGGAGGAACAGGCTGCCCCACATACACGGTGCACATGTCTCGCGCTTGATGGCTTGTCGCCTTGGCAGACGACTGGTGGCTAGTAAACAGAATAGATCACCTCGTCTAGAGCTGTCCAGTGCGATCGCAAACATAATCACGCCCTGGTAGGTCGCACTGTGAAGCCCTGTTATTGATAACGTCGGTATCATCGTCGCCTGAAATGACATCATCTATTGGTAGGCAACAGGGAAATGGGTGGCAAATGAATGCTCATTGTTGCGATAATATGCGTATAAAAAGTAAGTGGCAGGTATCATGGGTTCTGCTCTCAGCTTCCCGTAGAATTGATAGACATAGCGGTGGCATTTGCGTGTACAACTGCGTGTAGCTGTCTGCCATGGATGGCATCAGCGTATCTGTAGGTATTGTTTGGCAACATGCTGCACTCGCGCCAGGAATAGACATAAGCTATGCAACTGTTTAAATGGTATTCCCGTGACAGGTTTTAGGGCAATGTCATAGCATGTCGTCTGGCCATTTAAAGCAGGCGTACTATGAGACAGATTCATCATTTCATACAATGAATACGGAATGCCATAAGTAAGCTTAAATTATTTAATCATTCACGTAGCGCTGTAGTAAAAGCAAACGCATCGGAAAAGGGTGGCAGAAGGCTTAGCCCCAACTTTTTATGAAAAAAGTGTGCGAAATTGGCAGAACTCAGTGATTGCAGATCAGTATATTCGAAAGGTGGCAAGAACCTCAAATGCGATGATTTCTTGGCTCCCGAGCTCCGCAGTTTTTTGTCGTCAGGGAATGGAAGATTGGCTGGTCCCTTCACTTTTTCATCAGTGACGACGGTTGGGAGTAGAAGGGCCGTCGCCACTGTGTGGCCTGTGACGGGTGAGACTGCTGAATGCGGGGCTGGAGCCAAATCATGCTCCATAGTGCCCAAGCGCACTCCAGCATGCCGAGCTACGATGGCGGGATTGACACAATGACCGCCGAAGAGGTCCGTCAGCCGGAAGCCAAATCCTTACTGGCGTGATTTGGCCCGAGGGCTTGCAGCTGCTGCTCCTTGCCCTGACAGAATATTTCGTCTGCTCTGCTGGCTTATTTACACTTGAAAAATGTACTGTGATAGACCGATGTACATCGTTCCTGCTGTTAGTAATAACTATTTTAATCGATACATTTCTGTGGTCTCTGGGTCAAGGTCAAAAAGGGAATGTGGCACTTTTATAACGTGATTTTAGCTGAGATAGCCAAGTTGTAAATCATGCCGGAAAATCCGGTACACAATATATCATTTGTCTTGAAACTAAAAATTTCCGTGGAGAAAAGCTGAAAACCTGCCTGAAATTTACCCCAAATGTACCCCAGCCAGGCGGCCACAGCTGTCAGCTATTAGTGTGACGTCAGTGCTGTCGATTTTCAAGACAAATGATAAATTGAGTACCGGATTTTCTGGCATGTTTTACGACTTGGCTATCTCAGTTAAAATCACGTTATAAAGGTGCTACATTCTCTTTAACCCCTTGCGTAGGGGGTAAGTGGCACTCAATCAATGTGTGCTTGATTCTGGTTTCCAGAAGAGAAATATGATCATAACTTGGTCGCTTTCGGCCTAGATCGAAATTGAGGTGGCTATACCTAAGTCATTGAGGGCTCCCGTTGCCAATTAGGCACCTGATATCAATGGTTGTTTTCTGCCCATTACTTTTAACTTATCGCTATTTGAACTACTGAGAGAGCATTGCCATATTTTTTAGCGAGTTGACCTGACTGAATGCCAGGTTGAAATTATGCACCGGTCGCATATATGTTGACTCGAAAAGCAGGGACAGATCGGGGGGGGTGGTGAGGGCGACCACTCCTCCTTGGGCAGAGCCTAAGCAAGATACCTTTACTTAAAGGTACGTTCAAGAGGGATTCCCCCACGCCCGAGTGACGTCACACGGGCGTGAAGGAATTCCTTCACAATTGAGCCGTGTGTTAAACTGCTGCTAATGGCACTTCCTGCATACGAAGTTGTGAGAATACACGGTAATCAAGTTTATCCCACATGCAATGGATAAACATTTTATTTTCGATTCTGGACCTCTTTTTGCAAAAATTGGATATTTAACCATTTAATTTTCCCATGTTAAATGCTACGAGATGTGACGCCACATCCGGTGGTCTGCGCTTGCTGTTGGAGGGGGCTGGAGCTTAAGCACTGCAAAGGCTGCCCGCGAGGGGTCCCAGGGATGTCAGATGGGCGTTCTGGGGAAACCCAAACGCCACCAGAATGTTAGTCTAGGGGCCCAAGAGGTGGCCTGGGGCCTCAGGAGCTGGTCTGGGGCACCCAGGAATTGGTCTGGGGACCCCAAGAGTCCTCAAGAGTTGTTCTCAGGAGACCCCAAGAGTTTGTATCGGCCCCTTCCCCCCAAGAGTTGGTCTCAGGGCGCTTCAAAGCATTGATCTCGGCGCCCAAGAGTTTGCCTCGAGAGCCCAAGAGTTGGGCCCGAGGACCGCAAGTCTTGGTTTCGGGGGGCCTAGAGTTGGTCTCGGTACTGCCGCCCCAGGTAGCTCAGTTGGTAGAGCGTTAGACTCAGGCCCGCTACTCAGGAACATGCAGTGGCAGTGCATGTGCAGGATTGGGATCGGTTCCTCTGAGACTCGCTCCGGCGCTCAATATTTACCCGACGTAGGTCGGATGGTAATTGACTGGTAAGGAGGTGACCTGAGCGGGGCAGCCGTCTCTGTGCTTTGTGGGACGTTAAACTTTGGCTTCTTAATCAACCCTTCATTATGGGAGTTGCTCGTTCGGGTGGTGGGGTCGGGGTCTCCGTGACAAGTCCCTTGATGACATTAGTGATACCCCGACTCCAAAAACCGAACTGAGAAAAACTTGGATAAAATATATGCTAGGAAATGTGTTCTTGATGCACCTTGAGCAGCAAAAATTGGATACAGGAGCCCATTAGCGTTTCCACAGATCACAGAGGAAGGGCAGTGAATGCCCCACCTACTGACAGGAAACCGCTCGCCCTTAAACAAAAGACCCGGATCTGGACTCGCAGCTACCTTCGGCTCATGCTGCCAACACGACTTAAAGGTCACAGCTAGCACCCACAGCCTCAGAACGAGCATAGGAAAACCTTACGTTTAAACACGAGGCACAGGGTCTTATGTTACAAATACTAGAACTTAAATTGGCCGAAAAACAAAGCAAGTGTTTTCAGCTACGTATCGGGGTGCCTTTTTCTACCAAGCTGGATCTGTTGAGCTGCAGAGGAGGCAGTTTAGAGGTCGTTTGAGACCCATGTACCGGCGATTGTTGAAGCAGCTGACGCCGCAGACTGACCCGCCGCCCGGGGTCGGCGCCGGGGGCACCATCAACCGCTGTTCCCGCGTGCTGGCGGTCCCGCCCACGTGCTTGTGTATCTTTGGGCGGCGGGGTTACGGCTGGGGGGGTGGGGGGGTGGCTGGCAGCCAGGGCTCCTGATGCCACTGCTCCCGTCGACCGGTGAGATCAAACGATGACCGGCATTTGCGATCGGCCTTCAGCCCGTTTTGCTCTCTCACGGTCTCACTGCTCCCGCCATAGGCTCATTGCACCGTGCCCACAAACCGCAACAGTGCGGACTCCTCGAAAGGCCATGGACGACGTCACATAGCGGTCCTCCAGCCTGACTCTGTTGGCTGAGGCAGCTAATGCAGGCACGATGTCAAAACGTCTGCTCCCATCCAGAGGCATCCGCACTCAGTGATTTTATGTCGAGGTATAGGACATCGTTCACCCACCCATTGTTCACTCACCCACCACTATTTTTGTCGCATTGTTCATACCAGAGCTCAAGTTTCTTATATATAACGCAACAGAATAACCCGGGAGCCAGTGATGCTGCAACTGCTTTCGTCGACTGGATGGGAGGATGGTCGGTCTGATGGTGGGTTAGGCCCCAAGACTGCAGCGGGCCTTCCAGATGACGCAGTAGCCTCTTATCTGACACCGCTCTAAATTCCATCAAAGGCAAAGTAGTATCCATAATTTTCTGCATGTTGACGATATGTTCTGAGAAGTAGGTCTGAATTGTTATCGGAAGTTGTGTCAAACTGGAAAACCAACAACCCAGTTTTAGACTTTTTTACATGTCAGTATGCGCTCATGGGTGGCTGATATCCAGAGGAGCGCGGCTGCCGGCTGCGAGATGGCGTTTCCGGGCGGTACCGGAGTGCGGCGTCGGCCGGGTGAGCCGCTGACCGGATGCTGGAGACGTCGCCAAGGTCTGGGTCGTGTCATCGCAGTCAGACACCGTGGCATCGCTCCCGGCGCAGCTGGCCACGTTTACCGGGCCCCACTCCACCCCGCCAACTGGAAACGATTCGGACGTCATCGGAAACGGACCGCTACAGATGCCGTAATCAAAAGCCTCGCTTCCACCTACGTGGCTGAGGGTGAACGACAAACTTATCTAGGACGGAAACAGCAAATTGCAGGCCAGTAACTTCTTTCCACCTGGTGGCGGTAACCGCCGCGGTCGCTGGGGCAGCACCTGTGCTGTACTTTTTCGTCTGCTGGCGCTGTGCCGGTTTGCATATTCCATCAGTGATGTGTTTGATTATTCTCGCCTCTCGCCGTCTACCGGCGCTGTGCTGATGGACAGTCCGATACCAACAGTCGGGGTGGCACCCACTGCCAAGGTTATCGGGCCACCGGTTATCTGCGCAGACGCCCTGAATTCCGTCGGACTGACGCCCCGACAGCAGGATATCCAACTATTGTGCGCACGGTAAATTATTTTGTGTTATAAGTTTGTGGATATGATGTAATATCACGAGCCGTACTTAATGTTTTTTTGCGGAATAAAAGGATTAATTTGAAGAAATACTGACCGCTAAGGTCCGTATTTTTTCATGAGTCATTCATCCTGTCCAATGGTTCTTTTATTTCCATCAGCAGAGAGTATTATTTAAGGTGACTCATCCATTTAGATCCTTATCGGCTCTAGTGGTGAGTGGGGGTTTTGGGCAATCATTTCCATGCTACAGCGGGCAAATCAGGGATTAAAGCTGAGGACATCACGAGAGCGGAAGTTGCAGATTATGTAAACCAGAGTTGAATCCTTAATTTTTTATTTCATTCATTTCAATAGCATGAATGACGTTACAAATATTTGGAGGTAGTTCCTGAGGGACCGCATTAATGTTTCAAGCTTAGGTTAAATGGAAATGCGCTACTCGATTCCTGATATACAGAATGTTTCATCGCGCATCGAGCATCCAGCTTCTTATCCTGAAACTCCACTGTATCATTAAAGGGAATGGACCACTTTGTCAAAATCCTAAAAAGAATAATTTCAGAATAAGAGAGGTCTGAAAACCAGAAACAACATTTTTCCCACTTTCATATGCTAAAAACAGAAATATCTCCTCTTTTCTAACAATATGTGACATCATCAAAATAACACTTTTAATAATCAGTGAAATCCCAAACATTGATCATATACTCGCTAAAAGGTCCACTTACAGCGTTTCTCCATGGCAAAAATCGCATGCAGTACAAGAAGCACTGTTATTAAAATGAACGACAGATGTTCCGGTGGCCGAGTCTATTCAGAAGTGGAAATATTGTGCATATGCCTGATGTAAAGAAGCAGTTTCCGAGCTTGATTTTGACAAAAACAGTTGATACTTATTGTGCCAAGTACGGGGGATAGTGGACTCCAGGCTGGTGATGAGGGTGGGAGGCGAATATCGAATATAGGCATTATATGTCTTCCAGAACGATGCATATGCATTGCACCAACACCTAAAGTGGGGGCAGCCACAGCATTCCACGCAGGTGACGGGAGAACATTAAAAACCTAGGTTGAGCTGGGCTGAGCTCAAAGTTGTGTTAGGTTTACCAGCCGACGAGAGCGTGACTTCTTCCCATCTCAACCCCCCCCTCTCCACTTCTGACGCTCGTGGTGACATGGAAGAAAGCGAGACTTTGAACCTAATCGCCTAGCTTGGGACCTGCCCTGCTGTAAATTTCAGTCCTTACTTGGTCAAGTTTATCAGGTTTTACTTTAAGGATGAATTGTGTCTTAAAATATCTGGATCAATGAACTAATTATACGTTCAAATCATTATATAACATCTAAGACTTGAAATGGCAGGGCGTGCCGCGACTCGTTTAATTTTATGTTTCTGGTGTTAACGTAAGGAAAAAAATTACATGAAGAGCATCGTGACCAAAATAAAGACGGACATACTCTATCGTGAAGGACTATGTGCAGCTTTTATACCACACGAAAGGGTTTCGACTTCAGTTAGTTGTTTGGCCTTTAGGGCCCAACCGTAGAGCCATTAAATAACTACATAGATATTTCTCTCATGACTAGGGACCCAAATGTGTGTACTTTTTGGACCAATGCATGAAATATCGTATGAACATAAATAAAATATGTGGAAAAAAATCGTAGAACGTCATAATAATAGCATCGGGCCTTCCGTAAATTCATCAAACGTTACACATGGGCTTCAGAAAGCCTTAGGTATATTGGGGAAGAAAGAGAGGGATAGTAAAAAATCGCTGGAAAACGCGTTACATATTTTATGGACGAATTATACGTAAAAAGCCCAACCATATGGCTTTATGTGAGAAAAATCAGATGGCGTGTTTTTGTAATATATGCTGGGTTATATGAAAACATGTATGTGAGAGACCAAAAACTCCAAACCCCACTCATTACGCGGAGGCTCGAGCCGGATTCAGCATGCGCATCATTTATGCAAGCAGCGCCTCCCGCGCCAGTCGGCACCAATCGTCCATGGAAACAGTGGCCGACGCGACAGCGGCGAGTGTTCGGCAAGCTGCCGCGTCACGTGCGCCGCAGCTGCGCTATTGGCGCCTCAGCCGCGCCGCATTGGTATGCAGTGGCAGGCGCGCGGATCCGCGGTGACCTCCGGAGTAGACTGCGCGGCGGCGACGAGCGCGGCGCAGCAGTTTCCGCCACAGACTAACCGTTACGCCGATACTATAGCGCCACCGGGAAGTGCACTGCACTCGGAGAAGTGAGGGCAAGAGGGGAGTAGGGGAGCTGGCAGCTGCACTTTCTTATTGTGGAAGCAGTGTGGAGGCTTCATGAACACCCGTGTGGACTGCGAGGGGGCGTGAGATGGCTAGGGCAGTTTAATCTTGCCTCAGGACCCACTCAACGCGTCGGGAGTTTACAGAGGGCAAATTTATACCTATCCCCAACTTTTTGGGGCTATATTTTCAGAGTCGGTTTATGATCACGATCACGGCTTTACGGTGTTTTTATAAGCAGGGCTTCAAAGACTTGCAAGCTACATGTCTGAAATTAAAGGAACTGTTAGATCTATGATTATCTGAGATTCCATCAATAAAGTTGTCAGAAAACAAAGGCCTTTTACCGAAATATAAACCTAAAATCGATCAAAAAGGAGCAAAAGTCCTATGATATAGACACAGCCCCCAAATATAGTATTGCTTGGGGGCTTTTAAATGATACTGTGAGTCATGTGAATCTAAGTGGGGTGTCGAGCCGTGTGTATGAGGCACTCACCTGTCCTTACCTGGGCAGACAGATGAGACCACGGCCAGGTGGGCTCCGATATTGGTGTCCAGAGTTGTCTGCTTTGAAACGTTGGTAGATTTGGGAGTGCTGAGGCGAGGAGTATGGTTATAAGTTGACAAAATGTTTAATGGCCTGCCTGATCAAATGCTGAATGTGAAATGGATCCAATGCACTGGGCCAAATATACAGCCACAGCCCTTGATCAGAAGCTGACCATTCGAGGTATTGCTACATTAGGACCAATAATTTGGGATTTTGTCTATCATACAATGATGATTCCAGAGGCGTAGCCAGGATTTCGTTCAGAGGGGGAGGGGCGGCGCCCCGAAAAGGGCCCTGCGACAGCGCCAAAAGGACCCTGATGAATAAAAATGGCCCTGCTTGTTACAGAATCGTGTCCTCAGGGGCCCTTCGGGCCCTCAGGGGGGGCGGCTGTCCCTGCCGCCCCCCAACCTTGGCTACGCCCCTGGATGATTCTAATGAAAGGCTGTGCCCGAGCATATACATAATCCCAGTGATTAGATCCATCTCGCACCCAGGATTCGACCAGGCACGACATTAAACATCGTATCCACTCTTTTATCCGAACAGCAGCACGTCCGAGGTGTCAACTACCTATTTTGGATTCAAGTCCCTGCTCTAGTGATGACATGTGTATGCCTGTTTTTGCTTTAAACCGGGTTAGGTTGTTTTAAATTGGCGAATTTGGCTGGTAGTATTCACCACTGGTACTATTCATTCCAGTAAATTTTTATTTCAGTTTCAAACAATTTGATGGCTCTTAGGAAGTCCTAGAACACGTTCTGAGAGGAATTATAAAATCAATGCGCACTTGAAAGAGGCAAGCTTGAAAGGGCGCGCCACTCGTTTTGTGTCGTCCCTGTGGTGTTTTTTTCCTCGGACACAAACGCATTACTTTGACTGTAATTTAGTCTGAAACGACAGCATTTGGTAGAAATAAGGCTGTCGAAACAGTTTGTAAGTAATAAAGCCGGTCTACTAGTCACCAGTAAGTTGCCGGTCACTACACCTTAGCCAGCAGTCCTATGGGTATTAAAACCGTGCGTTTTACGCTAGATCCTTTACGCTGCGGATATATATATATATATATATATATATATATATATATATATATATATATATATATATATATATATATATATATATATATCCGAGCTAGCACAAGCCATTGAAAGGTTAAACAGGTGGCGCACCGCATGAGCTGCAACGTTCACGGAACCACACGGGCGTTGTTTGCGGTAGATGATTAAGAGTTGCATTCTCGGATGCGAGCGAGGCCGAATAGGAAACTTGCCGTAACTATTGTTTATTTGTGAAATGGGAGTTTATATCAGCCATTGGCTTTAAACCTAAGATATATATATATATATATATATATATATATATATATATATATATATATATATATATATATATATATATATATATATATATATATATATCTTAGGTATTCAAAAGCCAATGGCTAGATATAAACTCACACATTTCAACAGAAATAAACAATAGTTAACAAGGCAGAATAGTTTTCCATATTCGGCCTCGCTCGGCATCTCGGAGAATGCAACTCATGAATCATCTAACCGCAAAAACAACGCCTCAGTTGTTAGGTTCACGTGACACAGTTGCAGTAAAGCTCCTAAATCGCAGGTGCGCCAAACACCTGGGTTTACACCATCTCTTGTCCCCAAATGGCTTCAGCATGCAGCTAAGCTCGCACTTTGCAAAAGCACCGCTCGTGCCCACCAGACGAGTGATCCCATCTTCTCACAGGTGGTGATGCTGAGTTAATGAGCGATTTGCGCATCCAACTGAAGTCCAGCAAACTAAAACCACTTTCTTTGTGGGGTATTTTTTCAGCAACGACCAAGTACTGTTTCCCCTTCCTCAAAAACTACGAATTTACTATCAGGCCTAGTTCATTGAACACATTGAATTCCTTCATGCCCACACATTTCACGTATTGTATACTTGAGTTTGCTCCTGCATGAAAATAAATGTTTGTTACGTATCTTTATGAGAGTCGAAATCAGGAGGGGGATGGGATGTGTCCCCCTACTGTCGAATCAGGGGAAAGTCCCACAAAAATTTGGACTTCGACACAATTTTTGGTATTCTCTACCTGTTACCTGCGTGATTTTACATAAATGTGTTAGTGAAGTGCATCGTCGTTAGTGTTTCATATGCATCTCAAAGTTGTCAGAATTCGCCTCCCACCTCCCCCCTTCTTCCCTTCCACCATCGCCAATCATCATCGCCAATCCGGGGTGCGTCCCCCCAGAAAAAATCCCTGGCGACGCCCCTGCATATACTTTCAGTCTATTTTCCGGAGAAAGTTATACCTTTTTCTCATTTTGAAGGGCATTGGCGAACGCAGGGGGGGGGCATTCCGGTCATGGTCCCCTAAAGCGATGGAAGGGGGAAAACTATATTTTGCCCGCCCAAAGGCCGGAGAAATTTTTGAAAAAATGTGTTTACACTAGGCCTGTCGAGCCATTTAATGTTCGCTCCCCCCTCCCCATCCCCCCAGGAGAGTGATCATGTATTTGAAGAGGTAGCTTATACTAGGTCTGTCGAGCACCCAAATCGCACGTCCCAACCCCCCACCCCTCCCCCCAGGAGGAGAGGCAGACATGGATTTGGCCCACTTCTCCAAAACTCGGGTCTACGTCCGCCCCTGTTGAAGGTTTAATACCAACTCCTTTTATGTTGTTTTATCGTTTTATCAAACAACTGATTATAAAAACTTGCCCTGTTCTGTACACTTGTTTGCTTTGTGCTCATGGTAAGGTTGTGAAGTTCTGAGATTGAAGGAGACAAATCGTTAGATGAGGTACCTTTTCAAGCCTTTTTCTCTGATTTGAATTTAATGTTTGACTCAAGACTTAATATTTATTGAGTCCTTAAGCATCAAATGTCAGCTAACTGTTCTCTAAGACCAAAGTACACGCCGGAAAAATGCAACTGGTCATTTCGATAGCACCAGGCGTTTGAGTGAGGCCATGCGTTGTTAACTGGAGCCGCCAATGCCCCTACCAAAGGAATACATTATTTTTGCAAAATATTTCAGAACGGGAAAGAGAGGTCGGATACAACACCATCCCACCTATCGATTGAGTTCGCCCGAAAACTGGAGCCATCCCTTGGAGACCCTCCCTCGTCTCCGAGCACGGTGACCGACAGGCCACCAAGAGGCAGCCCAAGCTGGGCTCCGTGCACGCCTGGGCGAGCGCAGGATCTCCTCCCGCGTGGGCATCAGGTGGCCCGTCTCTCAACTCTGGGCAATTTGAACATTCGCACCGCCCTGTCACGAGACAGTCATGTCTGTCAACTGTCAACTGTCATGAGACAGTGACGGATACAAGGGAGGGCTATGGAGCTCAAGCTGCCCCCTCCCCAATTTCTGTGTGTGCATAGTAATCACATGGTAAGAGGCTATTCGAGGTAGAGGCGGGGTAGGATGGGGCCCCGTAGTCCCCCTCCCTAAATGGAAGCCTGGATCGACCACTGCCATGAAATGCTCAGTATTGGGCTTTAGCCCTTCATTCTTATCACTGAACACGGCGGCTACCATGGGTTTCAAAAGCGGGGGAGGGGGGGCGCATCCCCCAACTCTCAAATCGGGATATGTTTTCCTCCCTCCCTTTCCAAAAACAAATTGGGACTGGTAGGTTTCTTAATTTTCTTTCTATTATTTGCGTGAACATGCTTAAATGTATTGATGAAGTTCATCATCGTTAGCGTTTTCAAAGACCACGAATATGCTCTAAGTTCGCCACCCATCCCCGCTCCCTTTCTCCCCCCGGTCATCGCGGGTCTGAGGCTGCCAATAGAAATTCCGTGGCGACACCACCATTGGTTCCGCACCTCCGGCGCAGGTTCATCTTGCTAGGGCCTCATCGTCCACAATAGCAGCAAAACACAGAGGCCAATTCAGAGCTGCTACCAGAGAGCGCGGTAGCCGCTCTGCTGCTGTTCGGCATGAGGGCCGGAGGGAGGCCGTCAGCGGGAGCTTCGACATGCGTTGCGGCTGTTACCCAAGCGCGACAACCGTGACTGTATATACCGACTCAAAGTCGCTACTGCGCAAACTGCAGGCAGGTAACTCTACCCCGGATGGCCCGACTTACAATATCACATCACCGGCCGTCCATAAGTTACGTAACGAAAAGGGAGGACGTGGGGGAGTGACCCACAGCGCTATCGGACGCATGGGCGTCAGAAAGCGTTCCATGGGAGAGGGCAGTTAAACATCACCAAATATCCGCTGCGTAATTTATGGACGGTTCTTTGATGTGCGTATACTGCCCAGAACACGCTAGTGTACAGCTTAACGAGACATTCGACCAGCTAGCAGCCAACGCTCGTTCTACTGCATGTTTAGAGCATGGGCTTGAGGATGTCTGCCTTATTGTGACTGATGCTCAGAGGAAGAGAACTGGCGAAGAGGTGCGGCAAGGGAAAGCCTCTCTCCAGAGCAGGCACGAATGTTGAGCAGCGGCGTGGTGCGGGGTTAGTCTGTCAGCGACAAGCTGCGCGACTATTATTCCGGGGCAGTCGGGCATCGGTGTCTTTTCTAGGACTTGGGTTGTTGCGTCTGGGCGGTGCTGAGGTTGTTGTGCCCGACTTCTTTACTCTGTCGGCAGAAAATTCTTCCAAACGACGAGTAAGCCCTGCCCGTCGGAAATGAACTGTTCCTTGCAACGATGAAGCAACTAGTGGACATAGAAATGCAATGCCATGTTGTTCTAAGTTAAACATATTTCACTAGCCGGAGGAGTTGGCCCAGCTGCCAACCGGTACCTGAAGGCTTGGCCTTCCCCTTTAGTGATGCTTTTAGGGGTGTTTTATCGCACGATGTACCCTGCCAAACCCTGTCGCGATGTACCCTACTAAAAAGTAACATGATTATTTCACGAGTTCTTCACGATATCTACCCTAGGTTCTGCTCCTCTGTGGCTCACCACCTTATCTTCTTCCAGTGACGTAGATCATGAATACTTCTTTGGATTCGCATGCCATGTATGAAAATGGAAATGAATTTCGACTGCACCACTCCCATGGAAGTGCTAAGGTCGATGTTTTTCATCGCTTGCAATAATTCATGAGCTCCTGGGTTAATGCGGCTTCTCGCTCGGTCATGTCAGACCTTTTATGACTAGGACACAAATAGAAACAAATACGGTGGAGGCAAGGCTGACTGTCACAAACATGCTCTTATTATGCCACACATGGTGGTGGTTTTCTTCAAATGTGGTCAACCAAGCGTGACTGCCACGTCTTGAGGTCGTTGGCAGGCACCGTTTTGGACTTCCATTTGGAGGCCATGAATCACGTTCGTGCAGATGCAAGAGAACGCACAAACTGGTTCGAATTCATTGTGCCGGAACAGCTCTCTGAAAGTCGATGATGTGGTTCGGCGAGCAGAAGTCAGACACAATAGCTTCGACACGTTAATAATTATTTGGAATAGGTGTCTCCGGCTATGTTCCGCGCCATGAACAGTCTTCTGCAGAAAAATAAAAGCTGTAATGCTTATTGTGCGAGGGATTTAGGTTTCAACAGCATACTTTCTGCCAATAAATCATCTTAACCCTAAGATTGTTTGGTTTGGTGCCGAATTTGAGGGCTCTTTCGATGAGAGCCTTTGCCTGAAATGAAAGCCTTTTGTGAACTATGTATGAGAGCGGGAGATAAATTACCCATTATCCCTTAATGGACACAATGCAATGTTAAGCGGATCGGAAAATGAGTCTTAGGGCGCTCGGTTAATGGATGTTTATTGAGACAAGAAAATCCGTGTATTGCACCACAGCATGCCTTTCAGCGAAGATTATAGCTCTAGCTGCCAATGACATCACTCATCAGCACCAAGGGCCTGCTGGCCTCAAGAACATGCCTTCCGAGGTTGCACCGTGACAGAGGGTAGGCACCAGCTGACCTGCCGGGTATCACGACAAAACCAGGGCAGAAGCAGCCCGTCTCCCGCCGCCACCGAACTGATTAATGAAGGCGTTGTATGGCCAAGTTGGCTCACGCGCCCTGGACCACCAGCGGTGAAGTGGTTCGCACCAGTCGTGAGGAAGTCACGATGCAGGGAGGAGGCCTGATCCAGGCAGTGTCTGAGAGTATGTGGGTGTCATTCAGCGTTGGCGAGTCATAAGCAATGCTCATTGATGTCTTGAGGGCATTTAAAAACTTCCACGTGGTGACCCTTGTGGCACTGGCCTTATTTCTGGTTAGTTTTGATCATTCATAGCGGGCAATGATCTTGATCCATATTTTCTTTGTCAAGATCTTAACCCTCGCCCCGATGGCGGGGTG
Organism: Lepas anatifera; assembly: GCA_034440635.1. Classification (NCBI taxonomy): domain Eukaryota; kingdom Metazoa; phylum Arthropoda; class Thecostraca; family Lepadidae; genus Lepas; species Lepas anatifera. The sequence continues at coordinate 647,054 of JAOTON010000842.1, read as the reverse complement.
TTTCAACACCCCTCGGGTTTTTTTCCGGCAACACGAAAAAACGGCGGCGCAAAGCGCCACCCTACTTAGCACACCTTATTCTTGATCGATTCCGTAACTTTCCCCAAAATTTTAAGTTTGGGTCATCTCAGGTCAGGTCGCCAGTGCAGGTCAAGTGACCTCACCTAAAAAAATGTTTAAGGTTGCATAAGTAAGAAATGGGAAAATCTATCTGATTGAAACTTATAACACATAATGGCCCCACTGAGTTCTATAAAACATGCTCCGGGATTTTCTATATCGATGGCCTAAGGTCAAGTACGGACCATGACCTCTTCATTGGAAATACGTGGAAAAACAGAAATTGGGCTGCTTTTGTGTAGAGAAAGCTGATAATACCTTCATATTCTCCAAATCTAAGTATCCTGGTCCCCTTTCCAGGTTCATGCTGCAACTTTTTTAACCTGTGACACCTGAGAGATCATCTGGAGCTACTTAAGCAGTTTTGAGACTTAGGTAAATAACTTTGCATGAAATGATGATACAGCTTTTATTTTATACCATTTTGTTTGGATTGCTATTGAAAGTCGAGTGATATGCATATTGACTATGCTAGGTAAAAAAGTGGCCTTGACCTGACCTGAGGTCAGACCATTTTTGTGTTTTCACCTAGTATGGTCATATTATACATCATTCGATTTGCCGTGACGAGAGAAAGCGAATGGTGCCTATCAAGTAATTCTAACTCAAATCTATTAGACGCTAGAGCCAACAAAACTTGGTTCAAAATGCCAACTTCTTTGACCTGTCATGACCTCAATATTGACCTGAACCAAAAAGTGACTAGTATAGTCTCCTCATGAATTTGTATGAGCTATCTACCAGTTTTCGCATTTTTTCGCTATCCCGCATAGGGGCCAAGTTCGAGGGGGTGTTCAAACAACCCCACCAGGGCGAAGGTGGCTCGGAGGCCCACCGGGGCACGGGTTAAGTCTGCCCGTTCTTTTCCACAACAGTATTTTTTACCAAGTTGCTCATGCCTGCCGAAGTCAGTGAGCCTCTGCAGGGGTGAAGTGCTTCCCTGGTCTGAATGACAATGCGACACTGATCGCTGATGCTCCCACGGAGAGACTGCAGTAAAGCATAGCTCCCATAAGGTGTCGACAAGGGCCACTCCCTCCGTAAACCGCTAACAAATCGCTGCCATCTGGCCTCACGCGTACTCAATCAATAGCAACGGTGCGGCGGAGCAGATAAATGTCCCGTAATCCGTGTATGGAAGGGTAAGTCCATTGTTTGTCTCCGGCAACCGCCAAGCACGCTCGCTTACAACCATTTAGGTCCTTCGTCCACATGTGGAGGGATCACTGCCACCGCAGTTTCATCGTAGAATACGAATGCGGACGTCATGAAAACCTGAAGTCGCCTCGCTTGTCGCTGTCCCAACGACTTGGCCAGAAGTCTCAGCATCACTGGGGAATGGAGCGGTCGCTGCGGCCAAGGCTGTGGCCAGTCACTGGAAGATCGCTTTCGCAGACACGGGACGTTTTTCATGTTCCTTAATTGCATAATCTTGCTCAGAAAACAAGACTTTAGTTAATCTGGCATTGAAACAGCTTTACTTAATTTGTACTACAAAATGATGACTTACAGGGAAAACAAAAACACCAAAAAGTAGTGAGGGGACAAGTTGGGGAATTAGTGGTATGCTACTTCAAAGCAGATGTAACTAGTTTTTTAGGTTGAAGGCTGATTTTTTAATGTCGTATTTACCAGCTCCTAAAATCATCAAAATTGTAGGTTTCTTTTTTGGTCCTTTCAGCAGACTAAGAGCTTTTTAAGCGCTGTAGTCACCTTTTCAAGCTTTAATAACTATCAAAGACATACATGAACACTCTTACTGCAGACCCATGGACCAGAGGTGGTTTAAGGGGGTGACGGCGGGGAACACCCGCCCCTCCCTCTTCCAAAGCTGGAACCATGGTGCCCCTGCACAGGAGGTGCCTTAGTAATAATTTGTATCCCAAACCTTATGTGCGCGGTAATCTGCGGGGCAACTGCGATCGCTGGGTGATAAGTCACTAAGCTGCCTTATGATGTAAACACCTATGAAGTCTGAAATAGATATCCAAAGGACTATAAAATCATGTAAAAAGTAGACACCCCCTGCAGCTAGAGCGGCTGGTCGCCGAGAAGCGCCTGCCTGGTGTAACAGGCTGCATAGCAGCTGCCTCTCACTCGGCAACCTCCTGGACTTGTCCTGCCATCGGCAATGGACCATGGTCCAAGTATGGACATATGAACATGGCTATTGTATGATGCGTTTGGCTTTTACTTTGTTTTTGTTGTAGCAGAACATGTCCTGCTGTGAATGATGTAGTTTAGTTGATTATTTGAACCTGGTGACGGGACTAATTGTCTGAAGGATTGTCAGCTGTTACAGAGGCTGAGCAGCGCCTTAGCACCCGCACTGGAGAGGGGCCTGCCACTAACGCGCACTGGAGAGGGGCTGGTAGGGCCTTTCACCTGAAGACTCGGAAACTAAGAAGCTTAGAAAAACGCAGGCTGGGGACCGATTAGGAAATGCCGTAGTTATGCGGAAAAGGTCGATAATATGCTAAAGTCGGACCAGGGTCATAAAAATAGGTCGCAAAGAATATTTCCCAAAAATTGGTGTCAAGGTTACTCAAAGTCATTGACCTATAACGTCACAATATGGTATACGCCCTATAATGTACACTCTAGCAACCGTTGGGCGGGAAATTAAGATTGGCCTTTACCCATGGCCTTTGACCTTGGCCTTTACATTGGGCTATATTAACCATAACGTCATAGCATGCTATACGTCAGACTGGGTAACGCCATTTGACCGGAAGCACGGGGGCCAATGACCTTGAAAGTGCTGGTATGACTTTGATCTGTGATTTTTGACCGTGGCCTTCATTTGAGGTGACCTTGACAGATCATGCCGTCTATTTGACGTTATGACGTCACCACTCGGTCTCCAATGCAGGCGAACTGCACGATTGTGGCGATCTCAAAATGCGGGTTTAACTTTGAAAGCCTATAAGTCAAAACATTTTCATCCGACTTCAAACAATATTTCAGCAATCGACGCGCCGTTAAATGTTCTGAAATGTGACTGAGTATTATTTTTCGACCAGGAGCGGTTTGCCAGCCACCTTAAAGAAATAGGTTGAGGACCTTCGAGGCCCACCTGCAGTAGTCGTATTAAATGATTCATATTGTTGAATACAAATTTGGATGAGCCGATAAATCGGAATTTCTTACTTCGTATTGAATATTGAAATATTGCATGGGTATTGCACCCTGGTGCCATCCTGATGTCTTAGACACTTCGCCACGTGTACAATTATACACTCTTTCTTTCCGGAGACACTTTTATTTCAGGGAAAAACTGGTCAAACAATAGGTGGGCTATATACAAAAACGCCCTTTTCCTGACCCTTAGATAGTCTGTCTGCAGTATTTTCCCCGGTAAGATATTTAGGAATGTTATGTCAAGGATACGCTCGAGGTTTCCTTAATGGAACGCCGCATCTGTATCGCGAGTGGGAAGCCTCCCAGTCCAAACGCGGTCGGCCCCTGGACCAATGGCAGGCCGCGGTGTGGGCTGATTGTTAGGTTACTTCAGCCAGTGAGTTTATGTCGGGTCCCGACTGCCACCGACCTTGAGCAGACTTACGTGGCTCGTGTGTTGTCGTTCGTGCCTTGGCGAATGGGGTGGTGCCATTGTGTGGAGGGCTATGAACCCGGTGAACGACTACCTACCCAGTCTCAGCTAGCTTTCCGCTGCTTTCTGGAGCCAGCAAGGCACTGTTCGAGCTCATTTTGGTAGGTAAATGCCAGCACACGCTGCTCTAATATGAAAACCATAGCTGGAAACGATTGTGCTGAAATTTCATAGGTCTCAGAAAAGAGTCTGCCGTGTGGTCACCGACCTTGAAGCACCAGCATGTCTTCAAACCCGGGCTTTTTCTTGTTCCATTTCACCTTTTCGTGGCGTTCCAGTTAAGGCTAGGCCTCAATGCTGTGCTGTGCATATATCTCGTATTTGGTGTAACATATACGGCAGAGACATCTGGATTGGCGTTGGGCAGTCTCCGATGACACCATCGGTGCATCCTTTTTGTTCTCCTTTCGGTCGCATATTGCATGTTTGGCAATTGTGTTGGGAATAATGCATTGGGATAACAGGGCCGATTACCGGTAGCAGAGGTAGCTGACAGCCACCATTTGTTACAAGAGCTCATTATATGAATGATTTGGCGATATGTTTCAATCTCGTCACCGTACATATCCCCGCCCAAACGTGGGGATCTCTGAATACTGCATATGACCATTTGAGCGTATAAGGATATCTGAGCGGCCTTAGCGCTGCTTGAGCGTCCAGCATGCAAATTTGGAACCCCAAACAAATGAGAGGCCTCACATAAGTGTGCACATAATTTCCGCATCAATGTGGTGAGTAAACAATTGTGAATAATTGGCCATGCTTACTTTTTCTAGCAAGCTTTCAAGTCAGCTGATGAGCGAATTCAGTTAGCTCGGGCGGCGCCATTGACCGTGCTCGGCTCTAGTGCACAGTCCGAAGCCACGTTCTCACGGCTCGCTCACCCCCGCCACGGGGCCAGTCAGCAGCTACTCCTGGCTGGCTTCCGGGGTCAGCTGGCTCCAGCGCACCCACAGCGTCCTGTCGCACCATCTCAGGCGTGGGGCATAGATGCTTGTTCGTCCCCTTCACCCCCGCCCAGTGGCCATTCATGGCAGGCTGCTCAGACAAATTGTACCTGTCGTCCTCCGGAGCGTAAAAAACGGCCAGACGTGGACGGCCTTGAATGCTGAAAAGGTGGGCACGATGGGCGCCTGTGTGGATAAACTGTCCTCCTCGCTCTACTCCAATATTTGTCTCAAGATAGAAGGAGAAACCTCCGTTTTGTACAGTCTTCTCTTCCCACAGAGTGTACCCATACATTTGCAAAACATGTTGCGCAGGGACGAGGGCATTGCTAAAAGGCGGGTACGGGATTCTAAATGCTCAGAAATAAGTTAGGAACTTGCACGATGTGTTTGATTCAATATTCATATCAATAGTTTCATTGCTTACGACTCAGGCGGGCTTGCCCTGTCTTGTCACGTGAGATTGATAAGCGGGTAAAACACCTAAGCCGCGTTCACTCGAGCGGCGGTAGTGGCCACTGGCCAGCCCAGCTTACTGGCCAACGGGCACGCTGACAGGTTTGACTCTTTGGGGCAAGCTGGAAAAATGAGCTGCAGTGCGAATAGCTGTTGTTTTCTTCTGAACTCAACTTCCTTCTTTAATAACACTAAATCGAGTGTTGTCTTTAACACGCGCATTGACAGGGGTCTGAGCCACCTTCGCATTGACGGGTTGGGGGTGGGTACCCGCCCCCCCTAAGGTCTCAAGAACTACGCTAGATAGTGAAAAACGGTAAATGGCTTTGGCGAGCATATCAAAATCTCTATAGAAAATATTTCAAGCATTTTTCAGGTCACATGTAAGGTCACTAGAGGCCAAGGCATGCCACCATAGGGATAACATGTAAACGAAGGTTTTCAGTCATTACATCTGAACCAGTAAAGACAGAGCAAAACAATCTAGACCATGGGAATCCTCGCAGCAAGCCGAATCTAAATATAATTAAAATAAAAAAATTAACCGAAACTCACAATGATTCTAATGACCAGTCGCCGAGAGCAGCGTACGCAGAATTCCAGAAGCCCTTGAACACGTTACCCTGGCCAGGAGGAAGCGGTGCCTGATTTGAAGCACGTGAGTACGTTCCAGCACGCTCAAGTGCCCTGCAATCCTGCACAGCGACCGTCGTGCAAGGCAAGGCCACTGCAACACATGCAAGGCCTGGTAATCTTTTCGGCATAAATCTATCGGCGGTCTTTTTGCAGCATTCGGTCATCTCTAAGCTAAGTGGAATAGCAGGGATTCCTTCCTGCTTCGCGGACCTGTATCGTATGCATCACATTCTTGACATAGCTGAAACGGCAGACCTTGCGGAAACCCTACAATCGTGTGTTCGCATGGTTTGACAGGCGTGCTGCTGGTATCGCGCTAGACTTCCATAATTGTGGTTTCCAATAGCGCCAGCTCTGGATGTGTATGACTGCATCTGATGGCGTGAGAATTAGCTGTTCTTCAGGAACGATGCAGTGGAAGGCGAGGGGAGAAATATTTCCCAGCCCTTCACTGTGCTAAACCTGCCAAAGCTAATGTTAAGTGTGTTAGAATTGGGTCGTTTGAAACACATAAAGCTGATTTATCAGCGGCGGAATGGTCTCTCGGATGGCAAGTGTTGTCAGCCCGTCTAGGTCAGAGACGTTTATTATCAGATCGCCAGGGCTGAGGAGGAACGCTTCCCGGAATGTGGTTGAAGTTATTCCACTAACTATAGCTCGTGGGAGAGTTCTGGTGCCATGTGGGAGTCGTATGCGCTGGAGCAGTGCGAGGCGTGAGAAGGCTTGCGAATTACCCGCTTTGACCAGGCATGGCCCAGCCCCTCTGCTGGTGTTCCCTCGAAAGTACGGGCAGCGATCAACTCTCGAAAGTCTGAGCAGGCGGGCAGAATGGACGCACTCAGAAAGCCAAAATGCCAGAACCGGGATAGTTTACTAGATAAGTTCAGACTCGCAAAAAATTAGTTAAGCTATTTAACTTCAAAATAACTTTCAATTTATGGAGCAAGCCGTAAGTATTTAAAACACTAGCAGGGTCTGGAGACACCAATGAAGGCCATTAGGATCTTGATCTTTGCCAGCAGGCGCGGTGCCTCGCTGTATTATCGAAGGGCGGAGGTCGTTACGAGGTAAGCCGCGTTCACGGGGTTGAGCGCCATTGGCAGACAAGTGTTGGCCCAGTCAGCGACCCGTTTAGGACCAGCAACACGACCGCCCTGCAGAAGGAGGAGGGGGTTAGTGGGAGGGCTCCGTGTCGCCCAGGCTGGCGGGCGGGGTGAAATATAGCCATCCCTATACCCGCGAGAAAAGCACAACGGGTGTCAAGGGCTATCTACAACTTGCCTCCAGGCGACCTACCTATTTTGTCGTGAAAATATCAGGAAACTCCGCCGAGGCATCAACAGTGAGATGTGCTGGCGGTCCGAGTTCGTCACGAGAGCTGTCTTTGGTAAGTCCATCTGACACCTCAGCCTTGTTGAGAGTAATGGGCTGGTGAGGTGTCGGTGACGCCATCAGAGGACGGTCTCATGGGCGGGCTCACGGCTGCATTACACCCAAGTCCTAATACCCACCGGCTATAGCATGTATGGAAAGGGAGCAGTGAACCAAAACGGCTCAATTAACCAAAGTCTCCAGTGCGTTTGACTCTTAATGCCGAGGTAATTTTGTAATAATTAACTTTTTCAGGCTTTCAGGTTGTATTTTAATAATCATTCATGTTACTTGTGCCATACACGCCTGGCTAGGTGCGTCTTCAACCTATCGTAAGTAATTTTCTAGCTATCATTTTTCAGGAATTACAAGGAAAATAATCAGAATCGAGAAGCAACAGGTTATAGTGTTTCGGGACGAATTCAACAGAAAACCAAAGCAGAAATAAGCATTAACACGCGCATTGACGGGGTCTGAGCCACCTTCGCATTGACGGGGGCGGGTACCCGCCCCTAAGATCTGAGAACCACGGTAGGTAGCGAAAAACGGTAAACGGCGTTGGGCTACCCATCCACTTCTCCATCGAAAACATTAAACCATTTTTTGTCAGGTCACATTTAAGGTCACGAGAGGTCAAAACATGCCCATCATAGGGATAACATGTAAAATTCAGTTTTTCGGCCATTACATCTGAACAAGTAAAGATAGAGCAAAATGACTTGAACTATATGAATCCTCTTAGCAAGCCGAATCGAATGATATATAATTTGACCTTCTAGGTCAAATCAAGGATTTGACCTGACCTGAGGTCAGGTCAGGGTCAAATTATATAAAATGCATATCATTAGAACCGCAAAGCCCAGGCGAGTCTAATGCAGCTAAAATAAATGCTCTATCACCATCCGTTCCTGAGTTATTCCGTAAAAACCATTTTTCCCATGTATTTCCAATGGAGAGGTCATGCCTCGTACCTGACCTTAGGTCATCGATATCAAAAATACCGGAACATATGTTAGAGAACTCGGTGGGGCCATTATGTGATATGTGTTTCAATCGGATAAGTTCACCCTGCTCCGACTTATGCTATCTTAAACTTTTTTTAGGTCGGGTCATTTGACCTGTACTGGTGACCTGACCTGAGATGACCTAACCTTAAAATTTTCACAGAAGTTGTAAAAATGATGAGGAAAAGGTATACCAAGTACGGCGGCGCTACGCGCCGCCGTTTTTCTACTATCGCCGAAAAACCCGAGGGGGCGGGTACCCGCCCCCGTCAATGCGCGTGTTAAACATAGAATATTAGCTAAGTTACAGAAGCGAATGCGTAAAACTAAAAAGCTTTCCCTACCTAATGGCTAGGCGACATCGGAACACTTAAGGCCGCTAATTCTGTGGTAACCGATCTACTACACTTTGAGTGCCGAGTGAAAAACATCTAAAAAAGTCATAACGCACGCGATGGGCCCCTCCAGCCATCTCGAAAGCAGCAAAGCCACCCTGAGCATTCAACACAGTTCGGCAGATACTCTGAAAGGCACCAGTTCACAATGCATCGCTTCAACAATGCGTAAAGCCTCCAGTCCTCTAACCACAAAAACCATGCCCACGCAACATATATTTTCCACTTGTGATAATTAACTTGGTGGGCTCCCACTGGTCTTAGCAGCGGTCTCATTTGAGCCCCATGTTTGGTATAGAATGACGAAAGCAAGGGCACCAGCATGAATAATCATTTTCTCTTTGATTATTCCTAAGGCATTGTAGCTTTGCGTGTTATAGATGACCAGAAACTAGGGTAGGTACATGTTTGATTTGCACATTCGATTTGTTTGATATGTACAAATCTGCACTTAAATGGTATTCCCTTTTCCGTTCACCTTATCTATGTCCCCAAATGTGTCGCAATCTTCTGTGCCTAATTGTTAAAGTAAGAAAAATATTTGAAACCCATCTTACACACATGATACGTGCGTTTATGAGCTGCGTTGCATTCAAATCATATTCTTCACGCAACTTTGATGTTCAAGGCAGAAGGTGGTGTCATAGTCGCCTTGCTGATCATTTGTTCGTAGGAAAGCAGCTGCACTTATTCACCATTTCCTCTCGGAACTTCTCCAGACACCGCAGGAAGATTACCCACCAGAGCTCGTTGTGGACGATGATTGGAACAGGAATCAGTTATGTAATCGATCTACCCTTTGCCAAGGCCTTGTTGGCTTTCGTAAGCGGCCGATCAGTCCGCTCTGTGGGACCATCTGTGTGCCCACATTGAATTGGGAGCCATTCCCGAAGCTGGAGTGATGGATCGGCCGGGCGGCGCTGGTCGAAACGGCGTTTACAGGGCTGTGTTTGCTTGTGTAACTCTTGGTGAGTCCTGGGATACTTAATGAGTGCGCCTGACGCGTATATGAATGCTGATCCATTGGATGCGGCACACGGGAAGGAGGTGATGGGTTCGGCCCAGTGACCCAACTCGGTTTCAACGACCTCAGCACTCAACTAACCAGCTCTGTGACCTTCCATTCAACCGGCCGAGTCTGAAACATCCCAACCGTCGGCGGCATGATACGAAGCTCGAAGTTTCACCAATAGAATATGCGTAGATTTTAATGTATATGTCCTAAGTAAAGACGACCATGACCACGGGCAAATCCTGCGAATGCTACTGGCTGAAAAATCGTCATACCTTGGTGATAATCGTTTTTAGAGGATCGTCACATCTGTAGATTTCCCTTGCTCCCAACTAAAAAAGTTAGATTAGTGTCTTTTTTTGTAGCCACGGGCGGTGGACTCTAAATCAGGCTTATAGTCGGCACACCCGGAGAGGAAATTCCCGGACGGCAAAACCACCATAAGCCCACAGCTGGTCACCTGATTGATTCAACTTAGCCCCAGCGATTCTTCAAATGTGCAGCTGACTTGGAGCCGGTGAGATCACCCCTGGCAACCGTCTGGGCTGGCTCACTGTGTAGACTCTGTGCCTTCAGTTACAATGTGTCCACGTCCGTATGTTGGATGCGAAATAGTGGAACGGAATTTAAGTTGTTTTACATTGCATGCCACGATATTTTCCTCATTTAAAGCAAATGGTATGTAGCGTGGTTTCGTACTCATGCACGTGTTCATGTACACTGACATATCATGCACACACACCTGTAATAAAGCTGGCGTCCATGCCGCCAAGCAGCTGACACCCTGCGCTGCTCCACCAGAAAATAGTCAAACATTGTTCTAACATTGCCAAGCTCGCTCTGCTTCTGGATGAAGATTGTCAGCCAGGCCAGTATAAATGTTTTAGCCCTTTTGCGATCAAAAGGGAGCTGAAAAATCGATATTATTTAGAAGTAGGCAGTAGACCTTTGACTATTTGGTCGTGCTCAGAGTACGTGAGCTCTCCTTTCCCCACGCGGCGGCGTCAGCTGGAGGCGAGCTTGTGCAGCGTCCTTTGAAGTGCCGCTGACCCCGTCAGCGGCGGCGGCGGTCCGCCGCGTAGCGTCATGTTTCGGCTCCTGTGCTCAACACGTGCCCGGTGCCTCCACCCTCCGCGGCCCACTATAGAAGGCTGGGGGTGGGAGAGGACGTGTCAGTCTGCAGTAGCCCAGGTGGAGCTGACTTCAGTCTGTGCAGCAAGGTGTTTTGTTTCTGGGCGGGTATTCTCTAGCCGACAGTTTGTACGAATGCCTACATAAGTGCCGTCATCTGGAATTAGCTTGGGCTGTATGCATAATGTGCATACCTATTCGCAAAACAAAGAAGAGAGCATGTCATTTACATCACCTTCACTTCGTCTGGTGTATGTTCTTACCCTAATTCTCTGCTTTATCGCTCCGCTTGTTTGAAAACTGGCCCAGCTCCTTTCAGTAATGTAATGCAATGATGGTAATGTACGATTCACTACCCCGTACAGGGTAAGCCAGGCGTTCGCAATTTTAAGGTATTTTGAACTTGGCTAAAACCTTGAACATTACTGTTTTCGTTTGAAGTGTGTTCTCAAAGCATTTAAAGGGAGTGTCACACTTTTATAATAGGTTTTGAACTGAGAAATTAGTTTTTCAAATCATGTCAAGAAACTACTATTGGAATATTTAGTTTTACGGTTAGGCTTTAGCTTGAAATGCAAAATCGGCATTAAGTTGCGTAGGATGATTACAACGCATTGTAATTAAAGACGGCTTCGAAATAAGTTGCGTGTAGGGAATATACTTTTAGCGTGGGGTAATAAATGGTACCAAGATGCATCAAACTAAAGATGAGTATATAGGCCTCACACCACGTACAAATAAAGTTAAAAAAGGTGCCATTTTAGGCGTTCCCATTTAAAGGCCGGTCACTCAAAGGGCTATTTCACTATTTTCATATAAAGGAATCCCTTTTCATCTGGTAGCGTATGTCACGTGATAAATACTAACATGATTGTGATGGCATCGCCTTCACAATGGTATATGCCGCAAGCCACCGCGGGCAGCCAGATTCGTTATGAGACGCGCTGCTTAGGTCAACCCAGTGTAGCAAGACAAGAAACAATGTTCTTGTTTTGAGCGATTGAAGGTGGAAACGAAATGCGATTTCCCGATTGGGAATTCAACAAATCGAACCATTCCCTTGAAGTCATATCTTTATTTGTTTTTCACTTCCCGAAACTTCTTTGTTTCGGGAGTTACCCATCCCCTTTTCTCTATTTTCGGCTTTGCACCGCCTTCCACTCTGTATTTTTCGCTCTACCCTCAAACACCTCATGCCTAGTGTAGAATCAGTCACTGATACAAGTGGTCTTATTTTACTCAGACATGTAGGCAGCAAAAATGTGCTTAAAATAAGAATATAAATCATCTAGAGCACAGTTTGCTGGTTATCGACAGTTCTAGGAGAGCCAGATCTCCAGCGTCGAAGCAGCACTGAGCACTGGATTGTCTGCGGTCTCGGAAGCGCTCACCTGAGGCTGGGCACACCCTGAAATACAGCAGCGAGCAGAGGTTCTGCATTAGCGCCGCCGCCTGCAGACACCTCGGACCTGCAGACTCAGTGACATGGAGCGCTGACTCAATTAAGCTGTCGGTGCGCGTCACCCGGCCGGCTGCTGACGTCAGCAGCGCCGGTCGCTGGGGAGCTGGCGACGGTGCTGCAGGTGCCGGCATCTCCACAGGGCTCTTCTGACATCTTCTGACCCCACTCGGCCCAGGCCCGTGGCTCTCAGCCCAACCCCACTCGGCCCAGGCCCGTGGGTCTCAGCCCAACCCCACTCGGCCCAAGCCCGTGGCTCTCAGCCCAAACCCGTGGCCTCGGCCCAAGCCCGTGACTCTCAGTCCAAACCCTTGGGCTCTCAGTCCCAACCCCGCTCGGCCCCCGCCCGTGGCTCTCAGTCCAAACCCGTGGCTCTCAGTCCAAACCCGTGGCTCTCAGTCCAAGCCCGTGGCTCTCAGTCCAAACCCGTGGCTCTCAGTCCAAACCCGTGGCTCTCAGTCCAAACCCGCTCGGCCCCGGCCCGTGGCTCTCAGTCCAAGCCCGTGGCTCTCAGTCCAAGCCCGTGGCTCTCAGTCCAAGCCCGTGGCTCTCAGTCCAAGCCCTTGGGCTCTCAGTCCAACCCCGTGGCTCTCAGTCCAAGCCCGTGGCTCTCAGTCCAAGCCCGTGGCTCTCAGTCCAAACCCGTGGCTCTCAGTCCAAACCCGTGGCTCTCAGTCCAGACCCGTGGCTCTCAGTCCAAACCCGTGGGCTCTCAGTCCAAGCCCGTGGCTCTCAGTCCAAGCCCTTGGGCTCTCAGTCCAACCCCGTGGCTCTCAGTCCAAGCCCGTGGCTCTCAGTCCAAACCAGGACCCGGCCACAGCCTATAGCATATATGTATGTCTTTCTGTAGGCATACATACATAAAAGGCAAACTGGCCTACTCAACGCGTGAAATTTAAGTGTAGTATGCAACTTGCGTGATAGTGACTATAATCGCTGTTAAAACTTAACATCAAAAGCCTCATCTCATAAATAGCTTAGCCCGCGCCCCGGTGGGTCTCCGAGCCACCTTCACCCTGGTGAGGGGTGTTTGAACATCCCCCTCGAACTCGGCCCCTATGCAGGATAGCAAGAAAACGCGAAAGCTGGTGGATAGCTCATAAAAAAATTATGACGAAACTATATTAGTCATTTTTGGCTCAGGCCAACATTGAGGTCATGACAGGTCAAAGAAACTGGGATTTTGAATATAATTTTTTGGCTCTAGCATCTGACAGATTTGAGTTGGACTAAGTTCATTCATTCAAACCATATTCATATAAGGTACCATTCGATTCCTCTCGTCACGGCGAATGGAATGATGTATAATATGACCATACTAAGTCAAAACATAAAAATGACCTGACCTCAGGTCAGATTAAGGTTACTTTTTACCTAGCATAGTCAATAGGCATATCAATCGACTCGTAATAGCAATCCAAACGCAGTGATATCAAAATAAAAGCTGTATCATCATTTCATGCAAAGTTATTGACCCAAGTCTGAAAACTGCTTAAATAGCCCCAGATGACCTCTCAGAGGTCACAGGTCAAAACTTGCAATATGAACTTGGAAAAGGGCCCAGGATACTACGATTTGGATAATATAAAATCATTCTCAGCTGTATCTACACAAATACAGCCCAATTTCTGTTTTTTCCATGTATTTCCAATTGAGCGGTCATGGTCCAAACTTGACCTTAGGTGATCGATATGAAAAGCTCCGGAATATATGTTGTAGCACTCGGTGAGCCCATTAGGTGGTATAAGTTTCACTTCGATAGATGCACCTGTTTCTTACTTATGCCACCTTAACATTTTTTGAGGTGAGGTCACTCGGCCTGCACTGGTGACCTGACCTGAAATGATCCAACCTTAAAATTTTCGGGAAAGTTGCAAAATTTATCAAGGATAAGGTGTGCCGAGTAGGACGGCGCTTCGCGCCGCCTTTTTCGTGCCGCCAGAAAAACCCGAGGAGGTGTTCAAACACCCCCCATCGGGGCGAGGATTAATACAAAAGAAATGACACCTTGAATAATGTCAACTACGGTTGAGGGATGCAATTTTCTTATTACTAAAATAATAAAGTTTTCTCTACTCAATGGCGTGGTACGCCCAGAACCAATTCATTCCCCACCAATCTGGCTACCTTAGGGTAGCCCTGGGCTGCCAGAGGTGTAATGGGCTGGACTACCTTAGGGTAGCCCTGGGCTGCCATAGGTGTAATGGGCTGGACTACCTTAGGGTAGCCCTGGGCTGCCATAGGTGTAATGGGCTGGACTACCTTAGGGTAGCCCTGGGCTGCCAGAGGTGTAATGGGCTGGACTACCTTAGGGTAGCCCTGGGCTGCCATAGGTGTAATGGGCTGGACTACCTTAGGGTAGCCCTGGGCTGCCAGAGGTGTAATAGGCTGGACTACCTTAGGGTAGCCCTGGGCTGCCAGAGGTGTAATGGGCTGGACTACCTTAGGGTAGCCCTGGGCTGCCATAGGTGTAATGGGCTGGACTACCTTAGGGTAGCCCTGGGCTGCCAGAGGTGTAATGGGCTGGACTACCTTAGGGTAGCCCTGGGCTGCCATAGGTGTAATGGGCTGGACTACCTTAGGGTAGCCCTGGGCTGCCAGAGGTGTAATAGGCTGGACTACCTTAGGGTAGTCCTGGGCTGCCAGAGGTGTAATGGGCTGGACTACCTTAGGGTAGCCCTGGGCTGCCAGAGGTGTAATAGGCTGGACTACCTTAGGGTAGCCCTGGGCTGCCAGAGGTGTAATAGGCTGGACTACCTTAGGTAGCCCTGGGCTGCCAGAGGTGTAATAGGCTGGACTACCTTAGGGTAACCCTGGGCTGCCAGAGGTGTAATGGGCTGGACTTCCTTAGGTAGTCCTGGGCTGCCAGAGGTGTAATGGGCTGGACTACCTTAGGGTAGCCCTGGGCTGCCAGAGGTGTAATGGGCTGGACTACCTTAGGGTAGCATCCCAGCCTATGGCAAGCTCTGCTGCTGATGAAGGGGTGGAGCAGCCCCGGTGTATGTTCATATATTTGGATTGGCATAAGTCCAACAGGAAGCCTGCCATTTTGCATTATCATACTTGAACTCTGCGAGGTTAGTGGAGTTGTAGTTATACTTCTGCCCGATGAATTTGGGGGACTAATACCACCAAGGTAGATGTGTCTCGGCAGAATTTCCCATTCCTTTTATCCGCCTGGCTAGTGGGATAGAAATGTCCTACATCGTAAGAAAAGGGTCGAAGGGGCCTTTATTTTTATTAATAAAATTTGGTGTCAGTTACATTTTAAGGCCCTTGGTTGCTGTCATTTTCCCCCACATAAGTTTGGAAAGTCGAGTCTGGCATAGTACCTACAGCATACAAACTGCCCTAGTTTCGCTTCGACATATAGCTAGGAACACATTGTAGCTTTCGATAATCAAAATCATGTTGATCTCATTCGCTTCACGTTCCTTTCAATGGTCACAGTTTGTTTGCCCGCTTCTTGCTTCTTGGAGTGTTGAACCGATAGACGAGCATGGACATACAGCTAACTATTTTAACGCCTACCTCAAATCGACTAAAGCTAACAAACTCCAAATTTAACAACTGTTCTACGGGAAAGCCACCCAGCTCCGTGAAGATACTAAATATGAATCCGCCTGTTAAGATTTCTGAACTGGCCTGTGAACCTACCCAAGATTGTTCATAGGCTCACATCCGAAGGTTACGGTCTCTCAACAAATATTGCTTTCGTTTGACTCATTGGGATACAACCACCCAACTGATGTATGGTTCCTCTTATTAGGGACTTAATTATTCTAAGAGCCTTCTTATTTCATATTTCTTATATATTTCGTGTTTCATGTATTTCACACATACTTTTACGGAAGATGGAAGGTAAAAGAATACCCGGCTATCCACACAATAATAGAAAATCGTCAAAAAAGGGGGAGATTAATAAGGTCTAAATAAAAAGACACGTTCAACAGAACATTTTCGCTTTTAAATAAGGCCGCGGTGTGGCACGACGCTGACATTCGCGTCTCTTGGCTAATGCTTGCAAGAAATCAGCCCTGTGTTTACGGTAAAAACTGCGGTCAGAGACACGGTCACAGCCGCAGATTACCAACTGTTTGCGCTCGTTGAGAACGCTGCTTCCAGTGAAAGCCGAGTGGAATATCACAGCTGACGCTACTAGAATCCAGGCCAAAGTTGTGGGCTGCGTCAAGAATGCTGGAGCCGATTCATCTTCATAATTTTCATCACAACCGAAGGTCAAACAAAGTAAAAAGCTTACGCGCTTGAACTCCTACTACATCCCAAAGTACGACAGCAAGCAAAAACTAACATTGTTAATCTGAGGCTAAGTAAACCGCATCACTTGTTTTACCAGAGTAGATGACTCCAAAAGATCGCGAATGATTGCATCACGTTCTTTCTCAGACAACAGCTAATGGTGCTTACCGGCGTTGTCATTTATACCTTTCTCCGTAGGACTTTTCGAAAGGCTGCTTAGACGGATGACATCGTTGAACGCCAATAGACGTCAAATGGATGATCTGGTGTTTTTCTGAAAGTGCACTTCCTGGGTGCTGCCGTCTCCCATGGGAGACGGCACTTCCACATCGTACGTAAAACGTACTGCGACTGTAGCAGCGACAAACACTCTCCGCTTCACGCACTTACACAGCGCGAATGATACGATATCGTATACCTAGTCATTGGCCCAATTATTTCGGGCTCGTTTTCAATGTGCGGAGCCGGTTTATAAATACCACTGGGCCAGACCAGTGCATTTTTAGACGACCGGTGCACACGTGCGTGGCTGCTGTCGCCGACGCTGAACGGTTTACATTACCGCCCGAGAACCGCTGCCGAGCGTTGTTTCGTGTCGGCACCCGGCAGCGTGACCATCCTCCGGTCACGAGGGACGCGGCCATGTCACAAATTCCGGTCACGTGGCACGCGGCAAAGTCACAAACTCCGGTCACGTGGCACGCGGCCAAGTCACAAACTCCGGTCACGTGGCACGCGGCCAAGTCACAAACTCCGGTCACGTGGCACGCGGCCAAGTCATAAACTCCGGTCACGTGGCACGCAGCCAAGTCACAAACTCCGGTCACGTGGCACGCGGCCAAGTCACAAACTCCGGTCACGTGACACGCGGCAAAGTCACAAACTCCGGTCACGTGGCACGCGGCGAAGTCACAAACTCCGGTCACGTGGCACGCGGCCAAGTCACAAACTCCGGTCACGTGGCACGCAGCCATGTCACAAATTCCGGTCACGTGGCACGCGGCCAAGTCACAAACTCCGGTCACGTGGCACGCGGCCAAGTCACAAACTCCGGTCATGTGGCACGCAGCCAAGTCACAAATTCCGGTCACGTGGCACGCAGCCAAGTCACAAACTCCGGTCACGTGGCACGCGGCCAAGTCACAAACTCCGGTCACGTGGCACGCGGCCAAGTCTTAAACTCCGGTCACGTGGTACCCGACAGCGTGACCGTCCTCTGGTCACGCGGGCCGCGGCTACGTCAAAAACAGTATCGTCGTCTGCTGTGACACATCGACATGTGTCGTGAGATTTTTTGGTGGCACCAATAGATCCATCAATAATTGGAGCGGGAAAAACGGTGACTCTTGCATGCTGATCCTGTATTAGTACTCCTACTCATTCGACTAAATAGAGCTATCATCGTCAGTGTTTCCATTCTGAGGTAATGACGTGCATAACGCGAACAGGGTTGAGGCCTTGTTCCCCATAAACCCAAGGAATTTCAGGAGCTGCGATATTTTGCCTCTCGCCTCGTCTTTTCAAAATATTTTGTGTGTCCCTTCCACTAGCTAAAGTACTTACTTTTGCTATATGACGATTATATAGACGGAGCATAAGTGTCGAAAGCGCAAAGCCGAAGCCCAGCAAGCGATGGGAATGGGGTCAAGTTAAGTGTGAGTGTATGTGTGCATGTTGTCCTGGGATATATCCTAGTGTAAAACATTTAGCCAGGCCAAAGTGATGCCGTGTGTCCATCGTGGATATCAAGCGTGATATCAGTAGAGTGCGATTCCTAACAGTGGGAAGGGCATGAGCTGGGTTCCCATATGGTTCAACCTGGTGCGACAGTGTTTTGTACATCCTTCCTCCGAGCTCCAAAACTTTTACTAGTAAGTTTCAAACATTGGCATATTGAATTCATTAAAGATGATTGGTGGGGCCAACATTTGGTCTCAGAACGCTCAGAAGTTGAACAATTTCACCCCAAATTTATGTCACCGAGTCCGCAGAAATGTGGTTCTATTTGGAAATGTAGAAATGTCCTCAGAAGTTGAGCTCGCACTGTGTGACTGGGGTCCCTGATTCTAAAGGGTTGGCTGCTGTAAAACAATTGAATTTTACGACACACAGCATTTACAACAGAATCTTTGAATATTTTAAGGCAGGGGGCGCGGTAGTGGAGTGGTCAGCGTAGCTGGCTGCCACGCAGCCGACCCGGTTTCAAGCCCCGGCGGCTTCTCTGAACAAGGAGCAAGCAAGCTGGCTCCCGAGAAACCTTTCCAATAGGGAAAGAGTTGGCGACGCCATATGACCGTGGCAGTTGGTGCGTCGATAAGGTCCAGGAATTATTATTAATATTTTATGGCCTAAATAATGGTTTGTGATATCGACAGATACCGTTCTGGTATACCACCTGCCAGCGTCCGTCCCCACCACGCATACTGTTATGCTGCAACTGATAGCTTTTGTGTAGAACACTTAATGTATGACATAGAAACCCCGCATATTTATTTTGCATGTCGAAATAAATATACGGCAGTAACAGAAAAATCAACAGTCTCTCGGAGCATAGTGTACGAGTATGTTGATTGTCATCTATAGTTAATGAGTATATTTTGATTTTGATATTTATTGATGACTATGGTGGTCATTTCCATTATATGTGTTGCACCTGTGTTAGTACTTTTGCTTAAGAATAACATTTCAACTCCATAAAACGAGCCGAACAAACACTAATTTTCTTTGAATTGAGACCATCAAGAGGATGTTTGGACACAAGATGCCAGGCTGTATGTATATCACGTCCGTTCGTTGCTTCCGCACTGGACGATATGGCAGACCAGCAGTCGGCCGTCGTCCCTCCCACCCGCACTGGACGGTATGGCAGACCACCAGTCGGCCGTCGTCCCTCCCACTGGACGGTATGGCAGACCAGCAGTCGGACGTCGTCCCTCCCACCCGCACTGGACGGTATGGCAGACCAGCAGTCGGCCGTCGTCCCTCCCACCCGCACTGGACGGTATGGCAGACCAGCAGTCGGACGTCGTCCCTCCCACCCGCACTGGACGGTATGGCAGACCAGCAGTCGGCCGTCGTCCCTCCCACCCGCACTGGACGGTATGGCAGACCAGCAGTCGGCCGTCGTCCCTCCCACCCGCACTGGACGGTATGGCAGACCAGCAGTCGGCCGTCGTCCCTCCCACCCGCACTGGACGGTATGGCAGACCAGCAGTCGGCCGTCGTCCCTCCCACCCGCACTGGACGGTATGGCAGACCACCAGTCGGCCGTCGTCCCTCCCACCCGCACTGGACGGTATGGCAGACCAGCAGTCGGACGTCGTCCCTCCCACCCGCACTGGACGGTATGGC
Source organism: Lepas anatifera (assembly GCA_034440635.1). Classification (NCBI taxonomy): domain Eukaryota; kingdom Metazoa; phylum Arthropoda; class Thecostraca; family Lepadidae; genus Lepas; species Lepas anatifera. Next base: position 627,299 of record JAOTON010000842.1, on the reverse strand, counting down.
AGACCAGCAGTCGGCCGTCGTCCCTCCCACCCGCACTGGACGGTATGGCAGACCAGCAGTCGGCCGTCGTCCCTCCCACCCGCACTGGACGGTATGGCAGACCAGCAGTCGGACGTCGTCCCTCCCACCCGCACTGGACGGTATGGCAGACCAGCAGTCGGACGTCGTCCCTCCCACCCGCACTGGACGGTATGGCAGACCAGCAGTCGGCCGTCGTCCCTCCCACCCGCACTGGACGGTATGGCAGACCAGCAGTCGGCCGTCGTCCCTCCCACCCGCACTGGACGGTATGGCAGACCAGCAGTCGGACGTCGTCCCTCCCACCCGCACTGGACGGTATGGCAGACCAGCAGTCGGCCGTCGTCCCTCCCACCCGCACTGGACGGTATGGCAGACCAGCAGTCGGCCGTCGTCCCTCCCACCCGCACTGGACGGTATGGCAGACCAGCAGTCGGACGTCGTCCCTCCCACCCGCACTGGACGGTATGGCAGACCAGCAGTCGGACGTCGTCCCTCCCACCCGCACTGGACGGTATGGCAGACCAGCAGTCGGCCGTCGTCCCTCCCACCCGCACTGGACGGTATGGCAGACCAGCAGTCGGCCGTCGTCCCTCCCACCCGCACTGGACGGTATGGCAGACCAGCAGTCGGACGTCGTCCCTCCCACCCGCACTGGACGGTATGGCAGACCAGCAGTCGGACGTCGTCCCTCCCACCCGCACTGGACGGTATGGCAGACCACCAGTCGGCCGTCGTCCCTCCCACCCGCACTGGACGGTATGGCAGACCAGCAGTCGGACGTCGTCCCTCCCACCCGCACTGGACGGTATGGCAGACCAGCAGTCGGACGTCGTCCCTCCCACCCGCACTGGACGGTATGGCAGACCAGCAGTCGGACCGTCGTCCCCCCCCACTGGACGGTATGGCAGACCAGCAGTCGGCCGTCGTCCCTCCCACCCGCACTGGACGGTATGGCAGACCAGCAGTCGGACGTCGTCCCTCCCACCCGCACTGGACGGTATGGCAGACCAGCAGTCGGACGTCGTCCCTCCCACCCGCACTGGACGGTATGGCAGACCAGCAGTCGGACGTCGTCCCTCCCACCCGCACTGGACGGTATGGCAGACCAGCAGTCGGACGTCGTCCCTCCCACCCGCACTGGACGGTATGGCAGACCAGCAGTCGGACGTCGTCCCTCCCACCCGCACTGGACGGTATGGCAGACCAGCAGTCGGCCGTCGTCCCTCCCACCCGCACTGGACGGTATGGCAGACCAGCAGTCGGCCGTCGTCCCTCCCACCCGCACTGGACGGTATGGCAGACCAGCAGTCGGCCGTCGTCCCTCCCACCCGCACTGGACGGTATGGCAGACCAGCAGTCGGACGTCGTCCCTCCCACCCGCACTGGACGGTATGGCAGACCAGCAGTCGGCCGTCGTCCCTCCCACCCGCACTGGACGGTATGGCAGACCAGCAGTCGGCCGTCGTCCCTCCCACCCGCACTGGACGGTATGGCAGACCAGCAGTCGGACGTCGTCCCTCCCACCCGCACTGGACGGTATGGCAGACCAGCAGTCGGCCGTCGTCCCTCCCACCCGCACTGGACGGTATGGCAGACCAGCAGTCGGCCGTCGTCCCTCCCACCCGCACTGGACGGTATGGCAGACCAGCAGTCGGACGTCGTCCCTCCCACCCGCACTGGACGGTATGGCAGACCAGCAGTCGGCCGTCGTCCCTCCCACCCGCACTGGACGGTATGGCAGACCAGCAGTCGGACGTCGTCCCTCCCACCCGCACTGGACGGTATGGCAGACCAGCAGTCGGCCGTCGTCCCTCCCACCCGCACTGGACGGTATGGCAGACCAGCAGTCGGCCGTCGTCCCTCCCACCCGCACTGGACGGTATGGCAGACCAGCAGTCGGCCGTCGTCCCTCCCACCCGCACTGGACGGTATGGCAGACCAGCAGTCGGCCGTCGTCCCTCCCACCCGCACTGGACGGTATGGCAGACCAGCAGTCGGCCGTCGTCCCTCCCACCCGCACTGGACGGTATGGCAGACCAGCAGTCGGACGTCGTCCCTCCCACCCGCACTGGACGGTATGGCAGACCAGCAGTCGGCCGTCGTCCCTCCCACCCGCACTGGACGGTATGGCAGACCAGCAGTCGGACGTCGTCCCTCCCACCCGCACTGGACGGTATGGCAGACCAGCAGTCGGCCGTCGTCCCTCCCACCCGCACTGGACGGTATGGCAGACCAGCAGTCGGCCGTCGTCCCTCCCACCCGCACTGGACGGTATGGCAGACCAGCAGTCGGCCGTCGTCCCTCCCACCCGCACTGGACGGTATGGCAGACCAGCAGTCGGCCGTCGTCCCTCCCACCCGCACTGGACGGTATGGCAGACCAGCAGTCGGACGTCGTCCCTCCCACCCGCACTGGACGGTATGGCAGACCAGCAGTCGGCCGTCGTCCCTCCCACCCGCACTGGACGGTATGGCAGACCAGCAGTCGGACGTCGTCCCTCCCACCCGCACTGGACGGTATGGCAGACCAGCAGTCGGCCGTCGTCCCTCCCACCCGCACTGGACGGTATGGCAGACCAGCAGTCGGCCGTCGTCCCTCCCACCCGCACTGGACGGTATGGCAGACCAGCAGTCGGCCGTCGTCCCTCCCACCCGCACTGGACGGTATGGCAGACCAGCAGTCGGACGTCGTCCCTCCCACCCGCACTGGACGGTATGGCAGACCAGCAGTCGGCCGTCGTCCCTCCCACCCGCACTGGACGGTATGGCAGACCAGCAGTCGGCCGTCGTCCCTCCCACCCGCACTGGACGGTATGGCAGACCAGCAGTCGGCCGTCGTCCCTCCCACCCGCACTGGACGGTATGGCAGACCAGCAGTCGGACGTCGTCCCTCCCACCCGCACTGGACGGTATGGCAGACCAGCAGTCGGCCGTCGTCCCTCCCACCCGCACTGGACGGTATGGCAGACCAGCAGTCGGCCGTCGTCCCTCCCACCCGCACTGGACGGTATGGCAGACCAGCAGTCGGCCGTCGTCCCTCCCACCCGCACTGGACGGTATGGCAGACCAGCAGTCGGCCGTCGTCCCTCCCACCCGCACTGGACGGTATGGCAGACCAGCAGTCGGACGTCGTCCCTCCCACCCGCACTGGACGGTATGGCAGACCAGCAGTCGGCCGTCGTCCCTCCCACCCGCACTGGACGGTATGGCAGACCAGCAGTCGGCCGTCGTCCCTCCCACCCGCACTGGACGGTATGGCAGACCAGCAGTCGGACGTCGTCCCTCCCACCCGCACTGGACGGTATGGCAGACCAGCAGTCGGCCGTCGTCCCTCCCACCCGCACTGGACGGTATGGCAGACCAGCAGTCGGACCGTCGTCCCTCCCACCCGCACTGGACGGTATGGCAGACCAGCAGTCGGCCGTCGTCCCTCCCACCCGCACTGGACGGTATGGCAGACCAGCAGTCGGACGTCGTCCCTCCCACCCCACTGGACGGTATGGCAGACCACCAGTCGGACGTCGTCCCTCCCACCCGCACTGGACGGTATGGCAGACCAGCAGTCGGACGTCGTCCCTCCCACTGACGTCAGCCAGCCTATTTCGGTTTTGCCGACCAGGAAAAACGTCTGACGATGTTGAGTCAGCATCTGTGTGAAATGCGGCCATCAGCTTATTCAAAAATATCTATCGGAAACATGAAAGTAAACTGGTAGGTGGAGGGCCATAAACCCGGTTATTATTGCGATGAATCAGCCCTTGAGGAATATATTTGGTGCTAAGGCGCGGCGTGAACAGTTAAAGTCAAGAAATTGGTTGTTTGAGGAAGGTATGTACATTTTAAATGCTGCTGTAAATGTTAAGTATGTGTTAAACCAATGTTAGCAGTAGTAATCATGCAAAAATAACGAATATGGCGTACTGTACTAGCATGAACATGCAAAATGACCCCGGCCGTCTCCGCGCCCAGAAACACTGCCCACCAGGAGCATTGAGTCACGTGTGGGAGAATGTAACAAGTCGATGTTACAAGCCAAGTCAGGTGGGCACTAAATCCTATCGCAGGGACACCGATACTTCCGTCCTTAGGAAAGGGGGAAATGGGCGGGAAATGGCATTTCAGAGTGCGAAGGGAAGGGGCGTCATTGACTTTTCAGGGGGTGTCGTGACCAATTAAGGGGCACCAAGGGTCGATCCATAGCAAGTGCCCCTATTGATTGCCCTGAATCGGCTTTTGGTCAGAATGTAATTGCATGGAAGCAACTGCTTTTTAGATTATTGCAATGTCGAGTTCCATTGCCTAAAAGTAGGGTGCCCTAGGCAGTAGCGTGACCATCATGGGGCTATGGGGGCCAAGGGCCTCATGGATTTTTGGAGGCCTTCCACCTGACTCAGGAGGCTCCCTTTGCTACTCAGGGTCTGGAATAGCCCATTGAGCATCAAAGAGCCTAGTCTCCCGGCTTATAAAGGTGGCCTCCTAATTGGCATATGCAGGAGGGCTCATTAACTATAAATGAGACCCCATAAAGGCCTACCTAGGAGACCCCTTTACTTAAAAAAGAGGCCCCCTAAACTGCCTTCATAGGCGGCCCCTTTACTTATAAAGAAAGCTCCCTAAACGACCCATCTATGAGTCCTCCTTACTTATACAGGAGGCCCACTAAATGACCCACGTGAAGGCGCCTTTACTTATAAAGGGGTCCTAAACGACCAGCATAGGGGGCCTCTCGCGTATAAAGAAAGCCATAAATGACCCAAAAAATGAAGCCCTCAAAAGCTAGGAGAACCCGCTCAGGACCAGGGATAGGAGGCCCCCTTCGATCCTGGCCCCATGGAAAGAAGTATGTGGAGATGCCCCTGGTACTGGGCGCAGAAACAATGGGCCGATGCCCGAAAGCATAACATTTTATGCAAATTCAAAGTTGCTCATCTCAATAAGTAAACAATAATTTGTGGCAAATAATTCTAACTTGTCAGCAATAAATCAAGCAATGCACACTTGTACCAAATGATCAACTAATCCATGGCTACTGGGTAGTGGCTTGACATTAGTCGTCGCCTTTGAGTGATGGAATCGTCCAGAGCTGGGTCATTCCACCATAAATCGACCAAAAATTTCGTAAAATAAGACCTTTCTATTTCTTATTCTCTCCAGAATTGGTGTCAAGGGGGTTTCAAAGGTGTAGAATCTAACCATGACATCAAAAAAATTATTTAAAAATTTAGTATGGCAGATATAGCCTCCGGCATTTTTTGGGGGTCACCACGTAGGCATTGTTTTGAAAACCTGTAGTTCTGCCATTTTTTAATGATTGTAATGATGTTTTACTTTTATGTTCACCATTTAGCATATTTCAATTTGGCTATCTTCGATTTTTATATTTCTGCAAAATTGACGTCATGACTTCGTGACCTAGATTTTGAACGGTGACCTTGACCCGCAATACAGTGAAATTTATAATTTCGTGTAAAAACATTTTTACCTTTGGAAATAATATTTTAGGTAAAGTAATAAAAAATGTGGCTTTCGCACTAAATATACTACGTCTTCCTTCCGAAACATGACACTAGGTGTCACTATGGAGCTGTACATAGTAACTCACGGTATGGTTAATGCCAGTGACGAGGGAACGTCCGAATTTAAGAGGGGAGCCATGGAATTTTCAGCCAATTTCTTTCCCGTCAACGCCATAGGGGGTTTGAACCCTTACACGTACAGGGGGGTGTTGCAACCCCCTTAGGTTTTTCAAGAATTGAAAACGAGCTTCTCAAGTTAGAGTCTTGAAATGTTGTATAGCCTCTGACGCATTCATTGCGGACATCTTGCAAATAATTGTTCCTACCCTTCAAGGTCACGGAGATATGAGCTCAAGAGTGAAGGCATGTTGGGGTCATTTGGGCGCCTGTACCTGTTTTCGCGTGGATGCTCCAGACTCTTAGCGTTCTTTTGCATCATTTGCTCATGAATTGTCCCAGGATATTTTCTTCCAGCCTTCGAGGCTCATTTTTATCAGGTTAGACCTTCTATGACCTTTTTAACATTCAATGGCCTTTATTTGACCTTGTGTGACCTGAGTGATAACTCTGTGTCGAATATCGACTACAGATGCGTGTTTCAATTCGGTATTTCTAAAGGAAAATTATTTCTAAAGACCGAATTATTTGACTTGCGTCCGATACGGGCTTAACCTTTTTCGACCTGTGACATTTTTACCTTGAAAGGGGACAAGCAATAACAATTGAAGAAGCAAACTTACTTGGAGTAAATGATGCAGAATGGTTAATGAATAGTCAATTTGAATGATATGGACACTAAACTAGTTTGCATATTGCATGGACATTACCTTTTTCGAAATTTGACCTTATTTGGCCTTGAAGGGGGTGTAAGCAATAACAGATGATAAAGCAGGCACTTGGCGTAACTGATGAAAAATTTCTTATGAATAGTCAATTTGTATGAAAATGACACTGAACAAGACGGATCTCGTTCAGACTTCCTCCACAAAAAGATATTGAGGCTCGGAGCTTTCGTACTGCATTACAGTGCTTCGTCAGTGATGATCGTTCGGAATATAAGGGAGATAAAAAGACACTCAAGTTTCTTATCATCGCTGACGAAACACTGTAATGCAGTACGAAGCTCCGACCCCAATATCTTCTTGTGGAGGAAGTCTGAACGAGATCCTACGAAAATCGACTCCACAGTATGGCATTTAAAGAACTGAACAAGACGTTTTTCTTCCAAAACGGACTTGACCTTTTTCAACCTTTGAACTAATTTGACCTTAAGGGGGTGTAAGCAGTGACAGATGATTAGAAACTCACTAAATTGGCGTAAATGATTCAGAATGGCTTGTGAATAGTCCATTTATATGATGTGGACTCTGAACTAGTTACGTTCACTTCTGAGGAGTACTTTTGAGCTCTGAACCAGTCCCATGCAATGCAATGTACCACTAAAAATCACCAATGATTTGTTTTAGTGCCTAAAACTTCTTCATTATAAAAGAGCTAAAATAATGAGCATGCTGAGCAAAATTCACTAGGAGATTACCATATGTCAAGATTAAACACGTTTGAAAATGCCACAAGAGATTACCAAAGGCTATAAAAGCCGAACTGAGATCATAACATGTTTTAAATTCAAGCTACGTCCGGGGGAACGCGACACAAAGCCTCAAAATCCAAAAATCTTCCATAAACCTCGCCCCACCTAGAATAATGAAATCGATGGTCCCCTAAGGTTTTTTCGGAACAACAGAAAAACAACGAGGGAAAGCACCGCGGTTGAGGGTTTTACCTCTTACCCCATTATTTTCCCATCATCCCTGAAATTTATTACCCCGGGTCACCCTAGGTCAGGTCACCAGGCGAGGTCAACCAAGGTCACCTCACTTTAACTTTTGAGCTCTACCATAGCTACATTTCGATTGATTTAAAGTATAGAAGTAAGATTTAAAGTTTAAAGTATTTAAAGTATATACCATAGCTACATTTCGATTGACAAGTCGATTGATTTAAAACTTTCGACACTTAATGACCCCTCCGGAGTCTACAAAATTTATCTTCGGGATTCTACGATTGGGTGACCTGAGGTCAGGTCACCAGGTAACCTCCTACATAGAAAAAAACATGGGAAAAGCTGTCTTATGAGATAAAAGTCACAAAATAATCGTAAATGCTCAATTTGCTCAGACAGGCGTTCTTGGACACCCTTTCATGGGTCCCAGGGGCGATATTGCCCTTTGACCTATCTGAGATCATCAGAGGTCACCAGAGGTCAAAAACAGCATTTTGAAGAATTTGTTGACCTAATTAAGCTACAACACTGAATCAAAGGTCATCGTGTATGTCTCGTCACCAGTTTTCATTTGATATACAACACGGTCACTTTCTTACCTTTCGAGATCTCCGGTCACATTAAGTCACGAGGTACCCTCTGGAGGTCAAACCACTGGCAGGAGGCCATTATGTTCCACATAACAGAGAAAGTTCTGGCATTTTCCTATCAAATGATTTTTGCTAGATCTCAATAGCTCTAATGGCTATGCTCAGGTTTCTTAAGGATTACATGTTTTACTGGAAATAGCCTATCGTGATATAACTTGACCTCTGGAGATAAAAACATAGACCTGAGTGCTTAAATGTGTTAGTAAAATCTTACTGAATTCACATGAGCTTTCTAATGCTTTTTGCAGCCTTGCGCTAACTACCATATTTTCGGAGTTAGGGGGCATTGATGGCCCCCAGTGGGGCGAAGGTGGCGCCGGACCCCCATGGGGCGCGGGTTGAATGCTTCTGGAAATGACATCATAGTTCGGTGATTCAATGTGACGGGAACACATTTATTTTCAAAAGATGTACAATGATCTAAACAACCAACCATGACATTTACAACAGCTAAGTTCATTCCCAAAGGGACAATAATGTGAATTCAAAATAGGGGAGGGTAACCCCCTATTCCTGTGTTTGTGTTAAAATGCTTCAACTCTAGGTTGACTGCTTGATTTTGATTCTTCAAATATTTTTATTTTAAAGTTGCAAGTCAATTAGAACATGAGTTACGATAGCATAGCTCCACAGTGATACCTAGTGTTATATATGTATACGAAGCTAAAAGTAGTATATGCATTTCGAAAGCCATTTTTTCTTTATTTGATATGAAAGACTATTACCATATGTCGAAATGCTTTCAAGATAATTTTTGAATTTCACTGTACTACGGTTCAAGGTCACCGTTATAAAACTAGGTCATGAGGTTACCAAACATTTTTGTTTGAATTTCAAAATCGAAAATAGCCAAAATGTTTCCCGTAAAATTTATACCCTAAGACTATAAAATTTTCAGAAATCTCTTGAAGACTTTTGAAGCTATAGGCCTTCTAATCAATGCCTGTATAGTGACCTCCAGAAATTGCCGGAGGCTATTTCTCTGAAACAAATTTTTAAATAATTTTTTGGGTGCCATGGGTGAATTCGACGCCTTTGTGAGTCCCCATATACCAATTTTGGAGGAAATTAAAAATAGTAGGGTGTTATGCCTTGGTCGATTTATGGTGGAATGACCCAGCTTACAAACGAGCTGTTTGCTTCTCTTTCCCAGCAGCACGTTCTGCCGTGAAAACTGCCCGCACCTTTGTCTAAATTGTTTCCAGAGGCCCTGTCTACCAGGTATGACTCGCACCTGATGCTTTCAGCTTGGAACTATGGTTTCCTGGTACTTTGATTTCTGCCAGACTCAACATGTCCGCCAGTCTCAGTTTTATTTCTGCGAGAAAATTCCTCCGGGCATTCCATTAGCTTGACCGTTTGTGTGTGATTCTCGCCTGCCCTCCGGCGGTGTTTGCCCCTGGGGCGATCTGTTTGACCTCGGACAGCCGTCGTGGCCAGCAGCACCGCCTTCAGCAGAGGCACTGTGTTGACGCCCCGAGTAAACGTGTCGCTCCGCCGACGTGACGGCTTCCGTGAGTGATTCACGTGTCCCGTGGAGGAGAAAAAGAGCACAGCTCACCTGCCGGCTTGTGAGCCTCCTACGCGTCACCAATAAAGCTCCCAACTAGCGTTGCATGCAATTTTAGTGGCATCCCTCCACTAGACCGTGAGTTGACTGGTTGCACGAGTGTTTGGCTACGCAGTTTTGCCACCTTTGACTCTGGTCTGGACCGCTAAACTGGCGCCAAGGTCCCATGGGTGGCAGTCGAAGCGGCGCCCACTACTACACCGGTGTAAACCGCCCCTGTGACGTCTGACGCCTCCGAGCGCCAGGACCTTCTATCCTCATTTCTGACACTTGGGATATGCCGAACACGCGTAGAAGATAACGTGACCCAGGCAACCAGGGGGTTGCCGATTTTTAATGACCTCAGCAGTTGGTGTGTCACTAAACCAGAACAGTTGACTAATATGGCAAATATGTGGATTGCAGAGTCGTGTGAAACTTCCCACTTTGAGGCTCACCTGCCATATGGGTTTGATTTATGCTGGCCCTTATCTGTTATTACCGATAAAATGTATCATAGCTTCGTTATGTATATAAGCACAGCTCAGACACACGAGTTCTATGGCATTTATAGCCAGCATAAGCAGGAACCAGGCCCAGGCTTCCTTGCATTGGCCTTGCATTAGCGGAAGACACACACGAAGAGTGGGTGGCCCGGACCATCCTCTGTGATGCAACAAGCCCATTCACTGACGCCGCTCAGGTTTCAGATGCCTCTTTATTGCTGCTCTCTGCTGTTTGTTCTTTATTGCTGCTCTCTTGGAGAACACGCCCAAGCAGGTGTCAAGCGTTACTATCCAAGAGTGGCAATGGTACTTTCGCGCCGCATCCTGTTCCCCTTTCGTCATCCTCACCCACATCACCATGAGAGCAGCCGACCAATCATTGGAATAAGATTGCCACGTCACCGCTGGCGGTCAGGCTGGCCCTTCGGGTAATAGTGACTGATGTGGATGGGGGAGAGAAGACGGGATAAATGCCAGCGAGCCTGAGTCAGCCAGGAAGCCGCTCATTTTTCACAGCTCCTAACCAAACTCCCCATCCTAAGTAATCAAAGGGATTGCATAAAAGGTTTTAAAGGGAAAGTGGCACCTTGGTCGTATCCTGGAATTTAGTGAAATGATGCGTATTTTTAGCCAAAAATAATGAAACCACTCATGATTTCTCCGAAAAATTTTCAATACGATCAATTTTTTTAAAAATATTCCTCTAGGAAAATAAATAAATATCTGCCTGTGGATGATGTCATGAGCTGGCAACCACTACCATACTTGAAATGCTTCAAGGGCTTCGATTGGCTAATGCTCATCGTGACGTCAGCATATGTCGTCACACCAGCAGCTCACAACAATGGCCGCCCGGCGAGGGGTTGATGAGGGGTTGGTGTGAGGTAGGTTTTAGCATTTTTCTACGGAAATATCGAGTTTCAAGACAAATGATATATGGAGTACCGGGTTTTCCGACTTGCTTTACAACTTGGCTTTCTCAGTTAAAATCACATTATGAAGGTGCCACATTCCCTTTAAAGGGAATGTGGCACCTTGGCCAAATCCTGGAATTTAGTGAAATTAGGCGTACTTTTAGCCAAAAATAATGAAACCACTCATTATTTCTGTGAAAAAATGAACAATAAGATCAATATTTTGTTTTTTTTAAAATACTCCTCTAGAAAAAGAAATAAATATCAGCCTGTGGATGATGTCACGATCTGGCAACCACTGCCATACTTGAAACGCTTCAAGGGCTTCGATTGACTGATGCTAACCGAGACGTCAGAATATGTCGTCACACCAGCAGCTCACAACAATGGCCGCCCGGCGAATGGGGGGGCTGCTGTCAGGTAGGTTTTAGCTTTTTTCTACGGAAATATCGAGTTCCAAGACAAATGAAATATGGAGTACCGGGTTTTCCGACTTGCTTTACAACTTGGCTATCTCAGTTAAAATCACGTTGTGGAGGTGCCACATTCCCTTTAACCGCGAATGCGTGGTCCAAGGTAAGAGCGAATGCCTCCTGGGGCAAACGCCCTCGGGGCCCAATGTGGCCAGCCGCACTAACACTCTGGAATACCCTAGTGATACGCTGTTATGGTAAACCAATTAAGTTTAGCGAGTGATACTAGACGGCTTCAGCGTTGGTGAGGCTGAGCTCCCTGAGATCCCGTAGCCTGAGTTATTGTAATTGGAGGCCAGAGATCCATAAGGCTGTGTGACCTCGTCAGTGGGAACTTTGTGAAACCCTGATTTATTGTGCAATACCTATGCATTTCATCTAGACCTGTAAGCGTTGAATGCGGCCAAAATTGAGAAGAAGTCACTAATTTATTGTTCATGTTTAGCAGACTTTCCCCCCTGTATACCAATTCGGAAATAGTCACGGACACTTAATGCTCTCCTCCACAGCGCCGTTGAAAAGGCGAGCGCTGTCCGATGCTGTGTTGTGGCCACGCGACCTTTGTCAGTGAACAAGGGCCGCGGATCAGACCCAACCAGAGGCACAGTTGGTGCTATGGTCTACCCCAAGCATAGTTAACTCCTCTCCCCTGACGCCGTAGTAACATTTTAGCTGGTGTGCTGGTAAACCCCCAATAGATCGTGTGCTGTACCGCAGTGTCTCGCCTGTGGTCCTACTGTGCCGCAGGACACGGTTCGCTTGACAACTGTATCGCCGAGTGCGTGAGGGGCGGGGTGCGTGGCTCGCCATCGGTATAACAGCTCGTACTTTTGCAGCGTTGCAAAACATTTTTGTTTGATAGTGGACTCGTGTGCGATATGTGCCTCTAAGCCTTTGGGGATCCCTAACGATCTTAAGGAAAGTTAAACCCATTGATAAGGCAAATAATGAGGAGTGTGCTATCTCAACGATGTAGCGGTATTTGAACTGGTACTTTCCTCATCTATAAATTTCCCTGCTTCTTACCAAATGCGGAAAAAGAGAGGGGCAAGTGCGCTCAGCCATGTTCATATTGTTCACAATATTTGAAGATCGTGACGTGTGAAGACTGCTATGCTTCCTAAGGCTGGGAGGCGTCCCCAGTCGGAGAACCAAGTCGCATTCTGACAGCAGAGAGAGAGAGAGCCATTCGGCAGCCTTCGAAACATCCCATACCTAAATTAGATTACAACTCATCGTGATTCGAGTAAACAATGATTGTGTGTATGCGATGAGACCGGTGGGGGTGTTTGAATTTCCGTAATACAAAATACAATAATTTCCGTTTCTAAAATACTCGAAACTACGAGCAATTCTACTGAGAACGATTCCCTTCCAGTCAGGGTGTTAATGTCCCAATTGGTTCGGTAGATATGGCGGAATTGAGACAATTCGCTATGACATACACACATGCATAAAACATCTATCATAAAAAGATATTTAAGATTGTAATACCTAACACGTCTTTGTACAGCTCTGCAGACACTGACAAAAAATCCTAGCAACACTTGGTAGACGAGCCTGAGCAGCCTGGAGCTTTTCTCTGCACACGCATGCATACCATTAGTGGACCCGGACGAGGTGCTGAGACAAGTCCATGATGTGACAGAACCGTGGACCGGATCTGCATTTATAGAGCGATTAAAGAAGGGCCAGAGGTTGTGGGCACTATGACTCCAGTTCTGTGGAATCGCTAGTGACGCCTACTCGTCAAACACGATGTAGATAATTTTACACTCGCAAATCAGCAGCACTGTTATCAGTTCAGTGCTGCAGTTGATGGGTTGCGCTCTCATTTGCCCACGACTTCGCAGCACCAGCTACCGCACTTGAGTCGGCAGCGGCGCGCCGCGCGGATTTACCGCCAAATATGGGGCTTCCGGTGCGGCGGGGGCGCGCGCTTCCACCGCGCCGTTTTGTAGGCGACCTCACACGCGGTCAGGCGTAACACAGCCTGTCGCTGCTGGCAGACAAGCGTGATGGCCGCCCAGTCCTCTTATTCAAATGGCGCGCAGCCGAGCTGCTGGGTGGGCCGGCGCGCTGTTGCCACGTAAGGCGTCGCCGGATGCTGGCGGGCAGCCAGTTCGGCCGGTCACTCACCTGCAGCCTGCCGCCCAAACCTGCCGGCCGTGATCTTACATTCGGATTATCTATCTGGGGCGCGCTCAGTGGCTACGTCGATGATGCGTTCGATCGGACTACGCCGTGGTGATGTAGCGCATTCGTTTTCCGGGTCACTGAAACGGTTTGGAGCGGCTTGGTTGATAGCCTTCGACTTGCAATAAACGGTTCAGATGCTGTTCTTCGTCATTGATTTGTATCATGTAAGAGAACACGATCAAAGCAGATGCGACATTCATTACCTACCTAAGGGTCTCTAAAATGCACACATCTCCTCAATATTGATGCAATTTGTTTGTCTAGTTTATATTGATTACGCTGACCAAGGGCCGAACTGCTGAACAGGGGTTCGGGATTCTAGATGATTTCTCGGCATTGTGCCGCCGACTGTTGTCATTAGGCCCGGCTGCGTTGACTTTCGCTGCTCTGTCCAAATGGAGGAAAATTTTCGTCACTTACTTCACATTTCCTCCCAGTATAACGGCATAAAAACCGGAGAAAACCCACGGTTATGACTGAAGATGATTGAAAATGGAAATCACTTTCAAGAAGTGCGATACAAAAATTACAACCAGCCCATTTCGCGAAAAAAACTGATCATTTGTATAGATGAATCATATTGCTTCATCTAAACAAATTGGTGGATGTGTGACTCTAGCAAAAATAACGATTTGCTAAAAAATATCATATTTGAAGCCATATATGTCGTACCTGCGAGTAACATCATCCTCTTGTGAGTACCTGAGCGCTAGTTCAGGATGAATACAAATGCAGTAAAATATAAATGACAATATTTTGCCTTCTTGACCTATCTCTTCGAAACTGAGACAAAAAAGAGTGAAAATGAAAAAAAAATTATTTAACACTGCAATCGGATCAACGAAAAGCGTTGTGTCCAAACATACGATCGTTTTATTTAAATAAATGTTCATATTGGATTCAAGGAGCTGGGCCAAACAGCATTGTATCATCTAAAGACATGATCCCCGCTGCAGCGCTGCGCAATAGAATGCAATAAACTATCTATAGCCAACTAAATGAAACGGACACACAAAGCTCACCAAGGTTAATAAAACATCGAAGTCGGAACCATTAGCACCTTCCCTCTAATCAAGCGGCCGGCTAATTTCTCACGAAAAAGCTCATCAGACCTGAATAATGAAGACATTAATTCAACTGCGCATTCCTACGGAGCGAAGGATGTCGGCTGATGCAATCATTGTCAAAGTGACGAAAATGGTCACCACTAATCACCATTGGGACTGAGTGGAGCCACACAGCGAGAGAGATAGTCGAGCCAATGAGAAGTGACGCGCGCCGGCCTAAGTTATCCCTTAGAAGCAGCCATGAGGTCACGCCGCGGTAATTCACCCGATAATCGGCTTCACAAGGCCAGCCCAAGGGAGCGGCAGTCGGCTTCTTCCCACCGAATGCGCTTACAACGCCTCCTTCCGGGCGGCGGGAAACATAGAGAGCTGTCTGCCCCCTATTCAACAATCTAGCCTCCTCGCAAAAACCTCTTCTTAGCTTCCTGATTGGCGGAATTAGACAAGGTGCCCTCTATCAAGTTGTTTATAAGGAAGGCGCTAATAGTGTTCCAGAAACATTGAGGTGTTTTATAAACCTTGGTGAGCTTTGTGTGTCCGTCAGTGCCGGATCCAGCCCAATGGTTGGGGGGGGGCTACGGGGCCCAAAACCGTGACAAACATGGTTTTTGTAAGAAAGTCAGTCAAAATTGGTGAAGATGGGAAGGTGTGGGGGAAAATACCTTTCCCCTCCCTGGGTCCGCCACTGGTGTCCGTCTCTTTTATCTGGCTATCGTCAGTTCCTTAATGCATCCCAAACAATTTAAGGTGCAGTTAATGGGCGGCAGCTTTTGCCAAGTCACCTTCGGTGGGTACCTGGCAAGGGAGGTTCCAGGTTCCAGGTTTTAGGTGTAAGTGGCCAAAAGTCTGACATACACATTTAAAGAAGATCTGTTGATCAGCTGGACAAAGGCCTCTGCCACAATTTGACGCTCGCCCACGCCCTGGGTCCGCGCCTGCCTGGTCAGGGGCTACCACTTCTACCAGCCTGCCTCACCAATCACAGTACCTGCGGCGTGCCTCCCTAATAGCCACCTGACAGACCAAATCGGCTTAGACCCCGCGCATAAGGTCCTAAACGATCAGTCACTAGCTGTCTGTCTGCTCCGCGAATCCAAACACGAGATCACGGAGTACGAACCAATATACCAGTTGCGCCTATTGCTATTTCAAACGTAATATATACAGAACACACTGGCCATCTGAGCTGAAGGGATTCGCCCACATATAGGGCAGGCGCGGCCCGTTTTGGGCGCTGACCCGGGCGGCGAGGGCGGCTGCCAGATTCCGGCGGGGACGATCGCGCGCAGGGCATAGCGCCCACGTCGGCCAGTGCTCAGAGAATGCCCTGCCGAGCTGTGCCAGGTAAAGCATGCTTCCGCTGTCGCCCCTCCCACCGGGCAGGCCGCTACTGGCTGCCGCTCCCGCCCAAACCAAGCGTCTAACGAACAGGACACGTGTGTGCTGCAGTCAGTGACCGACACGATAGCGTCAGAGGGATACAGCCCTGGTGTATCCAGCACCGTTTTGTTGGGATGTTATTCTGAGGAAGACAAGTGGATGCACCTTTTGCGCTCTGGCTCTTTGGCTGGCATGATAAGGCTTGTAAACTGATGACTGAAATTTAGCATTATACGGTGAGCCACGGGTGAAAGTTGGACTGCAGCACTGGCATATGATACGTAACGGAGGAATTGTTCTTATTATACGGTATAGGTGTGCCGACCCCCACCGATTCAACTCGTTACGCTAGTAACTTACGCTACGCTAGTAACTTACGCTACGCTAATAACCTTATCTACTTCAAGTGAGGACTTGTCCCACGCTCCTGCCTCTGTTCTCAGAAATGTATCTGGTCCCAAAATAAATATACCAGTCGTTCAATATAACCATTTGTTTGTTGCCACCCAGGCTTAATCCAGTTCAGCCATGATTCCTTATCGTGGAGTTCTAAGGCCATTCAATTCTGCAAATGCATATTGCATATTTTGTGTTTGTATGTTCTTACCAGCTGGAGCTTACAAGGAATGCCCCCATGATCGTCATGGAATCATTTTTACAAGTCTGCACCGAACGGACTCAGTGGAATGCTGCTTATGCTTGATTTTCCCTATGAATCAGTATGTGTATTCAGAATAAAGAGCTGCAGAAGTTGTGTTTTCCAAAGGTGGTGCAGGCACGCTGCGCCACACCCCGGTTTCTGAGCACACGAGCAGAGCCGCACGTGGCAATGTCTGAAACCGACGGCTTAATACGATACCTCGACATTGCAACCAAGCATAACACGTAGCTTCGGCCCAATTAAGTTGTGTGTGGTTCTGGTCGATTTTGTTCGATGAAATGGCTCCTATATGACTGTACAGATGTCACAGCACTATAGAAGACGTTGATTCTGGCTTCCTATGAAAACTTTGTTCGTTTTGTTTTATTCACAAACAACGACGTAGAGGCTGGCAGGGGCAATGCCCCTCCCACCTTTATTAATGAGGTCTACACTGCACTCCTGCATCCCAAGAGACCGAGTTGCTTACAAATAAAACCCTTTCATAGTTTGCACAGTCTTATACGACCCAAGCAGTCGTGTTCCATCCACGCTTGTTTAACTTTTTGCTTCTGAATTCTACCTAATGAAATATTTTAATGCGCCCAACCTTAGCAAAGCACTCTCCTCCCTACTATGAAGCTGCTCGCCACCCAACCTTGAATATGGTTCTAGTTCTCTTGTCCAGACATATTTTATCCACCCTACCTGTATAATACATTCGGTTTTAGAAAGCTCAGCTTAGGCTAGGGTCGATTACCTAGGGATATATGCTGTCTATTAGTACCATTCCTAACAGGCACACTTGCCCAATGACAAGGAGTATTGACGTGGCTGTTTAAGGATCCTCGCCGCTAGGTTAGATAGGACACGGAAAGCGGTTTCCCACCGTGGGGATTGAACCCACGCCAATCCATGCCATTCCAGTCTGGAGAAGGTAAATGAAGCCGCAAGGAATAACCGACCCCTTAAGGTATAACCAGCCCCCTGAGGTACAACGAGTCCAACTGGCCCCCTGAGGTAGTTTTATGAGGCAGCCTCATCTGCCACCTGGGCTTCAAGAAATTTAGCTTGATGAGACCTCAGTCGAATAAATTTCACGAAAGAGCAAATAACAATAATCCTCCTGGTGGGAGTGCGGCCAGGTAGCTCAGCGGCAGTAGAGATCACGAACGGGCAAGTGAAGATTCGAACACTTGCCTTAGCATTTTTAGGCCATTGGACTCAACGCTCGAGATGGAACACGGGCGAGCTACAATCAACCGGGTGGTATTCTACTGATTCCTAAAAACTGTATGGCTAGTGAAATGTGCTGTACACCAAAGAGTGTAGACTTATTGGATTAGAAACATCTGCTTGAATACCTCCTCTCAATTTATTGGGTTGCTAAGGTATACATCAGTTTGCTCGGCTTCTAAACCAATTTGCTTGAAACGAGAGGAACTAACTTTCTCCTTCGAAAACCACAGAGCACATGGGCGTTGAGCAGTCTCCCTGGAATCGCAGCCGCTCCCGTTCCACCCCCTGGCCCCTCCCCGGCCTGGCGCCCCTCCGTTCTCTCGTTGCCGCCAGCCGCCGTTCTGGGAGTAGTCTGCAGTGTTTCTGGTCCGACGACGCGCCGTCTGCGACGTAGCGATATCGGCGGCCGATCAGCAACCAGACAACCTGGCAGCCGGCCACAGCAGCCCGCTACCAAATCCCACCGCCTCCCTGCTGCCAAATCACAGCCGCGCATCTAAAGCTGCAGAGCAAGGTTTGGGCAGACACAAATTTTGGGGAATACTCTCGGAAACAGATGCTGCTCAGATACAGACCAAATCACGTCATTAGAGTACCGTCAATTGAAGCACGAGTGTTCAGTGCCCAAAAGGTATAAGTATCGCCCACTTATTAGTGGCAAATATCATCGAAAGTTTTGGGTGATAGCGCAGTGTCATAATCTCAGATTTAGGATTGTGCAACTGTCAAGTTTTTTTGTGATTTCCTCCTGACAGCCGGTGTCCGAAATTCGCATCAGTTGCATGGGAATCTCTGACCTTCAGCTACTTGAGGCTGATTTTTCCATGCATTTCTTCACAACCATTTACACGGGGGCATGACTAGGTATACACAGATTCATTTGATTGCTTATGCTAAATATCATATGCGTATGTATTCGAAACGTGCATTCAAATCACGTCGTGATGTTTACGACAGCCACATATTGCACCTTTCTTCCCATTACCATCGCAAAGGCCGATTTCGACCAAAGGTTGGGGAGGAAACCCCTGCAACGTCGTGAAAACATTTTTACAAGAGAATTGGGGAAAATTGGTTGAAGTGGGTGCCAGAAATTTGGCCACTTAGGAGGGGAGGGAGGTGTCAGGGCTGGATTGGACTCCCTGGCTCGGCCTCTCCATCATTATCATTGCAAGAACACTCAAACATTTATCAGTAAGATACAGTTAAATGGAATTGACTTCTTTGTCGAAATTATAAAAAGTAATATTTATGGAAAAATAGGTCTGAGAATCAGGAAACCTCATTTTGTTTCCACCTTCAATCGCTCAAACAAAAATATCGCCTCTTTTCTTACAACACTTGGTTGACCTAAGCCTCGCGTGCAATTACGAATCTCGCTGCTGGCAGTAGTTTGCAGCATGTAACGTTGCGCAGGCGATGCCATCTGTCAGAATTTATCACGTGACATGCGCTGCCAGATTGAGAGGGATTTATTAGTGGTCTTAGATCTTTGAATAAAACTATTTATTTTGCCATTTTGAGCATGTGAAAATTTCATGCAGGGAGCTTTGGGTGAAATAAAATATATCAAAAGTTGTTTCCAAACTAATGTCTCAGTTCGAAACCCGTTACGAAGATGGGACACTCCCGTGATGCCTTCTTATACTTGGGATAGGTACGAATTTTCAGTGGGTCACTGAACATTTTCATTGACAGCTCTTCGTTTTCTAGACACTACAGACAGTCTGTCAGACGGATCAAGTCATCTTTTTAGATAAGCAGGATAAGAATTCACACTTCACCCCATGAATATGAAATGCTGAGTAAGAGGATAGGAACGCACGGAAACCAAGGAACTCTCCTTGTTTGGTGGTTCCTCTAGCGAGGATGGTGGGTGTAGTTGGCCATCGCTCAGCGGCGTCGTCATGGATTTTTTCCAGGGAGGGGGATGGATACCATAGTGGTAATGGCCGGAGCAATGGGAGGCAGTTGGAACACAGCGGCTGTCTGTGAATAGGCCAACATTGTACTTCACTAACGCTGGAACAGGGAGCATTTGTGTAGGCTCACACTGATAATTTCGGCCGCTGGAGGGATCCGTCCCCCTTCCGCTTTCGACGCCCATGCCATCGCTTAATGTATTTTTCTGTTGGAGTATACTGCTGCCAACGTACACAACTACACGCACAACGCTTCGCGTTAAATCCGAATGAAAATCCTAGCTCGGTAGGCATTGGTGGATCCAGGATTTTTGATTGGATGGAGGAGGGGCACGTGGACACCGATTCACCAAGTTAAGTGTAAAGTGGTGCCGACACCAGTTCATTGCAAGGGCGCTTCTTACTGGTAACGTGGCGGAGTGAAGTCATCCAGGTGGGGAGATGCGGATCGATGTCCAAGGAGAGTGCTGCTGCTCCTTACCGGTGGCGTGGTGGGGCGAATTCATCCAGGTGGGGAGATGCGGATCGATGTCCGAGGAGAGTGCGGCTGCTCCTTACCGGTGGCGTGGTGGGGCGAATTCATCCAGGTGGGGAGATGTGGATCGATGTCCGAGGAGAGTGCTGCTGCTCCTTACCGGTGGCGTCGATTTCCGATCGGGAAAGAGGAGGAGCGAGTATGTGCCTTTCCAGTCCCCAGGGATTCATCTATGATGGCGGACAAGTGCACTCACCGTCTAATGTCACCTTACATCAGGGTTTATTATTTTGTCTTGTGGTATTCTACATTTGACTCACTATCACAGTGACTCATCAGGTGTTGGCAGTCCAACAAGCCTCCGTGGAGATTTAGCCCGTTTTGCCTCGGGACTAATTCTACCGAGAGGTTCGCTGGAAACCGAACGTGAGCCGCACTGTCACTCCTCTCGGCATTTCACGGTCGGCCAGTCCATCATGTTGTTTGTCAACAGTGGTGGCTATTTTGCGCCGAGTACGCCGACTTGTATCGGTCGTAAAGCCGTATACGGCGCTATCGGACGGCGCCGCCGGGCCGGAAGCGGGGAGCCAGCCGCCGTGATTCAGCAGGGTCGTCTGTCGGTCCTCTGGTCGCGTGCCCCCAGCGCCCGCCTCACCACTGGCCCGGTAACGGTGCCGAAATCCGCCAAGTCTGGATCAGAGACGCCCTGACTCACCTAATCGCTTCAGAGCGTAATCCGCCTCCAGTATCTCCAGTTTGACACGCGACATGGTAGGCGGTAAAGTTAGCCTGGTCTGTACGAGACGCAGTGTTTATTTACTGTGTCTTCCAGGAACAGCGCAGACTGTCGAGCTGTTCAGTCAGTTGATGAAGCATTAAATGATATTAAAAAATAGCACCGAGATGTATAAGTTCCGATATGTTCCAAGGTAATTCTCCCCTCTCGGCATTTCACGGCCGGCCAGTCCATCATGTTGTTTGTCAACAGTCGTGACTATTTTGCTTCTTCAAGAAGAAATAATGCATTCTTCGGATCACATTAGCCATTAGCCATACCAATGTCTTCATTTTGAAATGCAATCTTGCTACGTCAGGCCATTTTGCGTGGAAACTAACAGCAAGCCATTCGTTACGGCCTCTTTGTCTGTCTTTAAATCTTACTGGTACACCTCTTCTCCAATAATATTTTTCCATGTCTTTTGCGCCTTCTGGACACTGCCAGGCTGCCACCCATGATTGTGACATCGGCGAACATTCGATTCAAAATACTAGCGTTGACTTTTTTGTTGATAAACGGCTTGCACAGACGCTTTGAAGCCGCTCAGCAATAGGCACTTACACTCGGCTCGTAAGTACGTTACCTATTTAAACTTCGTTCCTAAGAACGTTACTTACAATATGTTCGTAAATGCGTTACCTACTTGCACTCTGTTCGTAAGCACTTTACCTAGCTACGCTTTGTTCGTAAGTACATTATCTGTTTACGCCCTGTTCGTAAGTGTGTTACCAACTTAATCTGTGTTCGTAAGTACGTTACCAGCCTACACGACTATTGCAGAGAGCCTACGACCACAGCCGGTTGTGGTCTGTGTTCAGGTGGGGCTGTAGTGGGCCTACTGACTACAGACTATTGCTGACAGCCTACAACCACAGCCGGTTGTGGTCTGTGTTCAGGTGGGGCTGTAGTGGACCTACTGACTACAGACTACTGCAGACAGCCTACAACCACAGCCGGTTGTGGTCTGTGTTCAGGTGGGGCTGTAGTGGACCTACTGACTACAGACTACTGCAGACAGCCTACAACCACAGCCGGTTGTGGTCTGTGTTCAGGTGGGGCTTTAGTGGGCCTACTGACTACAGACTACTGCAGACAGCCTACGACCACAGCCGGTTGTGGTCTGTGCTCAGGTGCGGCTGTAGTGGGCTTACTGACTACAGACTATTGCAGACAGTCTACGACCACAGCCGGTTGTGGTCTGTGCTCAGGTGGGGCTGTAGTGGGCCTACTGACTACAGACTATTGCAGACAGCCTACGACCACAGCCGGTTGTGGTCTGTGTTCAGGTGGGGTTGCATCAGCACGATCGGAAGTCTGCGCTTCCCGGCGTCCCGCTGCTACCCTGCTGCGGTGCGACTCCGGCGCGTGCTCAGACATACCCCGGCCGCCCCGAAAAACTAATCCCTCTGACCGCAGCGCACCAATTACTTTATATATCACTGGTCGACCTTCTTCTCATGGATAAGGGAGTGCCAGCTTCCGGTTAGGTTAGTCTAAAGACTTGTTTCTGTGGGAATCCTGGTATCCAGCCCTCTGGCGGCGGAACTGGGGACACGGACACGGTGCCCCCTCCCCCTTAAATCAGACATTTTGACACTAACACTATGGCGTTGACTGAAAAGAAATGGGTTGAAAAACCCAAGGTGCCCCCTTAAATTCGGACGTTCTGTCGTCACTGATCCAGCTGCAGAAAGGGCATGGGTAACAAGACGTATACAATTGTAGGCGAGTGTTTGATTTGAGGTGGTTCATGAATTACGTAACGGAGAGGGTGGGGATATCAGACACAACGTTATCATACGTTAGATATGGACATTAAACAATGTTACATAGAGGAGGGGTCAAAATTCCAAAAATATCCGTTACGTAATCTATGGACAGCCTGCTTGCGACTGACGATTTTCGTTTATAAAGTTCTGCAATGCCCTTTGGCACCGTCATTTTGTCTGCCTCTTTCAGTACTTGTTCTGGCACTGAAAACTTCTCACCTGTAGAAGCCCTTGCTGTGGTCTATAGCTCAGTTGTGCCGGCGGCGGTACTGTTTTCACTGACCTTCTCCCTCTCCGTGCTTGCAGACGATGCGGCTCACCGCTCTCTGACCTGGCCTGTACGTCTGAAGTGGCCTTCCTCTCCGCCGAGTGACTTTGACACGGGTCAAAGTCAGTCGGAGGACGACCCTGTCCTGCGGTACAGTCTGCGAGTGTTGGGGCGAGAGTTGACGCTGGCGCTGACTAGAGACCGCGAGTTCGTGGCGCCCATAGTGCGCGTAGAGAGCGTCCACAGCAACTTCAGCGAGATCAATCCGCTGGGCCGCAGCACCGCTCGCTGCCTCTACACAGGCACCGTGGAAGGCGACCCAGCCTCCTCTGTGGCTGTTAGCCTCTGCAAGGGAATGGTGAGTACGGCTACCCTGGGATCAGATGATTCTGCTCCTTGGGAGGGAAACAGCGCTTAGGTGCTTTGCAGCTGTGAACGCAGAGATTCAAAGCAAGTTTGAGCATTCTGCTTAAAACTGATCGCGTGTTCTGCGACGGAAATATGGAAAAGTACCTATATTTTATGCTTCCTACATTATTTCTACAAATACCATTGTTGTAACCCCAGCTGACTGCACGTAACTGATCCGATGTCACAAGCGACGTCAATTAGTGACGTGTCAGGCCGAGGGAGGTTTTTTTTGGTAAAAAAACATCGGAATCCGTTGTGCACTGCAGCGTGCTGTCACTGGCCTGCGCTGCGTCTGCGTGCTCATGCTGTGCCGCTGTGCTCCGGAGCGCTGCGGCGCGTGGGTGGAGTGTCAGCATGTGGACCCGCCCGACGTACCGTGAGGTCACCAGTCCAGGAGTTGAGTTCACTGGCGGATCCAGGATTTAGGATTAGCCGGGTCCCGGTATTGGTGAACTAGAGGTACACTAAGCTTTTGCTCTGAGAAATTTCTTGAGCCCGCCAGGCATCCGCTGTCTCCCCCGGTCAGCGCCCTTCCCCCCCCACTTCTGGCCGGGGGAGGGGATGTTTGTGAGCAGTCGCGGGATGCTGATGAGACAAGGTCACCGGCGGCAGTTGCGCTAAGCTGACGGTGGTCAGCCGGGCGGATGACGGCCGCGCCAGCCCGGTGGCTTGGCTAATGTGGCAGTCACGACACCGCTCCACGGTGCCGTATTTGGGGGGCGGGCACGGCCCTTACGGACTGCCAGCTGCCACCCAGACGGCGCTCCAGTGGGCAAGGCCTCCGGAGACGATCTGCTCGGGGCACAGCCACGCTGATGCCTGTTCCCAATATCAAACCTGGAGGCTTTCGCATTTCATTCTATCTGCTAGTTTCTCGTAAAAAAATTATGTGTGCTTTCCACAAGTTTGGCGAAAAGTGGTATTGGTGTATGTAAGACGTGTTCTTGAGGAAATGTCCTTCCGTGAATGCCTGCACTGTTTGTTCAACTTTATGTTGGCAGTTTCTAAAACTCTCCAAGCTATAGATTGGGGTTGTCACTCCTGATCAATGTTCTGCCCTATTATGGACCTAGTTAATCTTCATCTGCTCAGTAATAGCTGTAATCTGTACTGATCTTTCAGTGTCTACACGCGCTCGCCCCGTACCCTTCTGCTTTAGCTGCCTTGAGCCTCAGCGTAAATCAGGCACTTCCTGTTTCTTTTTTGCAGAGGGCTGACGTCATTGATTGATTGATGCGTGGTTGTCGTCTCAGAACATATCAGTAATGTGGAAACATTAGTTCGTATACGTTGGGCCTTGTAATTGGTTCAAGTCCTAGAGAAACAGTTAGTGGCTCGGTGGATAGCGTTTCTGCCTATCGAGTCACAAGTCCAGATTTCAAGTCTCGGTGGACTCTCAAACATAATCTGATTTGACGGGGTGGAGTTGGCTATGCTGTATAACATCAGAAGTTGACGCATCATCATCATCTGGGTTTTAGGGCGCGTCAACAGCGACAGTCGTTTTGCGCCCATACTAAGCCCTAAGAGTTTTTATTAGTAGATCTTAAAAAAGTGTCAGCTTAATGCAGCGTCGAGTCAAGAGCTGAAGAACAGGCGGTACTTTTCCCAAGCGCTCACCCATATGTAACATGGAAAAAAGTTTGACTCTTCACTAATACATTCCGGCGCTTTGTTTACATTCGACGTAGGCATAGGCGGATCCAGGATTGCCGATCGGGGGCACCTTCCCGGGGGTGTCATCCGGTCCGAGGGGGGGCGCCACTTTTGACCGGCAAAAGCTATCAGATGGGCGCAAAATCCTATCGGTGGGCGAGGATTTTCGCATCCTGGGGTAGGTAGTGGGAAACGACATTTCAGGGGGGTGCCGTGATCATTTCAGGGGGCGCCGAGGGTCGATCGTGGGGGTACGTGCCCCCTTGCCCCCTGGATCCGCCCATGGACGTAGGTCAACGTGAAAATTAGCCTTGAAAGGGCGACGCCATCGGTTCACTACTGTCTCCTCAATTTGCTGTACAGTTAGTACTGTCTTCAAATCTCCCAGTTATTGCAGAAATCACTAGGTTCGGTGGTAAGCGTATTTTTGGAATCAGCTAATTGAAAACTTGAATAAAACACTGACTATCAAATATAAACCGGAAATGCCGGGACAAAATTAACAAATATAGAGACAATCAGAAGGGCCTTGCTTTGCTCCCTCGCCACTCACACTCAGCCCAGCGCCCGTGCGCTTGAATTTCCGGAACTCATTTAAAGCACTGCAGACGGGCCTGTGCTTGAATTAAATTAGCACAGAACAAGGTATGTACGGCTTAAAAGCCCGAGCTGTCAGAAGCACACATAAAATAGGGTGGACCCACCAGATGTCTGAACCTTGCAATTGAGTGGTACTCCTCCCTCCGTCTTCATGAACCTGTTAACGTAACGAATCACGCCCAGGTAGCAGCTGTCGTACCAGAGATCCTCTACCCCAGTCCTGACGACAGAACATGCGTACGGTGTGTGCTCGAAATGTCCACGTAATACCGATATACTGCATGTTCAAGGAAATTTCTCAGGGTGGAGGGCAATTTTTGGCATGATTTAGAAAATGGCCCTGCATGGCTTTTCCACCTCTGCGGAAATTGCGGACGTGAGGCGCGGCCTATGGCGTCAGCGTGGAGGAGGACAGTGGAAGATCGCTCCCTTGACAGCCTCGCCCATGATGGATAACTCGGCGGCGTCTCCTCCCTAATCAGAGTGAGTGTGCTGCGAAACCAGGGGCGGCGAAACTGTGTTGAAGTCTGGAGAGGACCACCTGCAAAGCTGGAGGCATAGGTGGATCCAGGGGGGCAAGGGGGGCACGTGCCCCCCGATCGACCCTCGGCGCCCCCTGAAAGGTCGATGGCGCCCCCCTGAAATGTCGCTTCCCACCCCTCCCAAGGATGCGAAAGTCGGTGCCCACCGATAGGATTTGGCGCCCACCTGATAGGTTTTGCCGGTCATAAGTGGCGCCCCCTGGTCCGGGTGGCGCCCCCCCCGGGAAGGTGCCCCCTCCGATCGGCAACCCTGGATCCGCCTATGGCTGGAGGACCCACCTTGCTTTTGAGGTTAGCTGCTGCATAAACAATGTGAAGAGCCAGTTTCAGGCGGATCAAAAATGTCAGAGGGAATTCGACGAGACAGTTTGAGGGAAAAAATAGGCCAAAGTCGTGAAAACAGTGTTTTTGAAGTAAGTGGGCCGGGGGATGAGGTGGCTTAGTGGATAGCACCCTCGTCTTCTAAGCCACCGGTCCCGGGTTCAAGTCCCGGCGGAGCCTCTGAATAAGTCGATCTGATCCCCAAAATCCCTTCCAACAGGGTGAGAGTTGGCGACGCCGTATGACCCTGGCAGTTGGTGCGTTGTTAAACCCCAACAATTATTATTAAGTGGGCCGGCTGGTGCTGTAAAGTTCTGGGACAGGGCCGCCGCCTACCTGTGAATTTGGAGGCCGCCTCCCTGGAAAGGGCCAGAGAATACCGCCAGTCAGGACCAACTGCATGGCTGAGGAGTCATTGCATCAAGTTACTGACAGGCCTGCCGCTCTGTAACAAGCAGGGCTCTTTTTACCCATCAGGGCCCTTTTGGCGCTGTCGCAGGGGCCCTTTTCGGGGTGCCGCCCCCCCAGAGCGAAATCCTGGCTACGCCCCTGTCAAGGATAAATGCAATATCAAATCTTGGGTTTTCCAGCGTGCTCTATTCTTGGTTATCCCAGTTCAAATCCCATCATTAAGGTGGCTGATTCTCTTTAAGCGTCGATTAGATTGACAAAGAATCAATATTCGCGTCTGGGCTGCTGTCTTCACGTGAATATCATTATGTAGATTTTCTAGATATCTATTTGGTCGTACTTTTCCATGGTAAAAATTTGTTGCGAATCCGAATTACCGGAGATATCGAGCTTTTTCACGGACGATGTGTTAACTATTGAGGATTAATTGCTTTGTACGAATTTCCTGAAGTGCCGATGGTGAAAATGATCATATGTTTGGGACCCATTAGCTTTTTCTCACTTTGTTTAGGCAGTCTGAAACCCATCTAGGTACGGTCTCGGTTGCGGTGTGTGGCTGTTTAATCGTTGTCGACACTGGGACGTTGTGTAACGATTCAAAGTATCAGTCCAAAACATCAGTCGGTCTGTTTATTTTTACCCGCACGACACCGGATGATGATGGGAAATGCAGCACAGCAAATGCCTCAAGGTGGCAATGGTAGCTGGTCTGAAAGTTACTTGCATTTTCGGCGATCATTAGTAGACCTACTTGTTTGAAAAGTAACAACAGATCACGGGCTCGTTGGCTTATGAATCGCAAATTTGCACCGCCATGCCAGGGACGTTTTGCGGGGTAGGAGACCCCAGTCAATCAATTGCACTCTGAATATAGCAGGGTAACTCATCGTTATCATACAGTTACCACTGATTTGTATTAAAATATTGCATTGCCATGTCCAACTGTTTCTACCTTCTCCACAATTTTGAAGATAGCCAGACATATCACGGATGCACTCAAAAGCAAATAAGTGGCAAACGAGAGTAATCATGCCTACGCGTTCTCCTCAGAACGAAAATTATGGTTGGACATAAACATCGAGGAGTGGATGTATTTACAAGCCATTAAAGTCGCCAACAGCTTATTTATTACTGGTTTGAGGCATATGCTGATCAATACCTGGCGTTGAAAATGTACTGCCTATTCCAAGGTTGAAGTGACCTTTTGATATATTCATCAGAAGTTGAGAGAGCTTCTTATGCAAAATATTTAGAATGCTGCTTTGAACTGGATTTTAGACCAATCCACTCAGCTGCCACAATTCTACTGAAGCCCTCGCTTCTGTGGCTAGTGCGGGAGCTGATATGACCCCATCAAAAGCCCCTCACACTGTTTCCCCTCCAAATCCCAGTCCTAGATCCGCCTCTGGCACCGGCACAGAGCTGCAAGCTTAAAGAGCAGCCGCCTGGGCGACAGTTAAACGGCCGAGGCCCATCAGTTCACCGGACGATAAGTCTTCACACTCGCCGCCGCAGCTTCAGCCTAAACATTTACAAACAGGGCCGCCGGCTGGGAACGGCGAGGTGGCAATGAGGCTGCAGCTCATGCGGCGGCGGCCGGCCGCATCGCTCCCCACTGTCCGCCCGGCCCAGACCTGCATAGTAGCTCTGTTATCGCGCCAGACGTAAACACAGAGGCCACTGGGGCCCGCTGCTGCCGCCAGTGACGCTGCGCTCTCCCAGTACCTCCCTCCAGGAACCACCGGCCTGAACGGGCCAGGTGAATATCGACAGCACTCGCTGATGCTGATACTCTGAACCACCCGATTGTTTCACCCGGCTCTTACAGAGGATAAACGTGACTAAATGTTTGCGTCGTCGCTTTAAACACAGCCGTTCGTGCTGGATAAACCACACCCAGTACGTCACCAGCGGACGGAGCTCATTGTAGGTACTTACTTTTGTTGCGGGGGGGCGGCTAGCGACGCTCCAACTGCCAGGGCTATATGGCGTTACCAACTCTCTCCTTATGGAGGAAGATGCTCGGGAGCCATATTGCTACTTGTTTAGGGAATCCACCGGGACTTGAACCCGGGTCGGCGGCGTGGAAATCGAGCGTGGCTAGCCACCACACCACCGCGCCACCACTCTCTGTACTAGATGACTTCGTGCTCATGCTTTTGCAAAGGTGAAACGTCGGACTAAAAACAAGTATCTCGCCACATCACATGTTTCAGGGATGGAACGGCTGTCCTGACCCCATACCATTATGTAATGACGCAGGAACCATTTGATTTCGCCGGCGGGCGGAGCGACTTGTTGTTGACGGCGCTGCTCTACGCTCCGGCCCGGTTGGTTGAGCTGCCGACTGCAGTCAGACGTGCGGAGATTTGGGATGCAGTATGACAAACACGCGACCGGGCCGCGGAACAGCCTGTGAGCACGCAACGGGCGGCGGCCTCTCTTATTGTGCTGCCCTAAAACAGAGGAAGGTCAGTCTCCTCTCTTCATGTTTTTATCTTTAAAATATGGTTTCTTATTTAAAATGTCAGTAAATTTGGACGTTACCATGGCGGGGGAGAGCTACACTTGCTGTTTCCATTAGAGTCCAGTGCAAGTGGTTCAAATTGTTTCTGCCTTCTTTCGTACAAAAAGTCTCCTGACACTTGAGCCGAGAAATCATCCAGTAGAAAAGGAACCGCTCGGACACCCGGTCAGTCTCACTTCCTATCGGTGGAATGGCTGAGTCATTCAGAATGTCTAGCCGGCACACAGCTGGACAAGCTTAACAGGCTTTTGTTTCACTTTTCCGAATCGCGGTGCCGTTCAGGTCAACAGGTTTGGTTTCTCAGAATAAGGAACCGAAGAAACAAGTGGTTGAAATCAAGCAGGGTACACACTGAAGAAACACAAATCATCTACGCCTCCTTTGCGGGTTCGTCCAGTTTTCTTGTTTTCTTCAGCCCTGTCGTGGTGCATGAGTGAGAAGGCCCAGCTTTTAACGTGCTGACTTTTAAACGATATTGGAAGCTATCTAATTAGAGTATTTGGATAGTGGTCTGCAACTGACGTGTTAGCTTGCTCAGCCAGGTACCTGAGGATACTTGCTCGCTAGTAATAAGCTCCGAGCCGCCTCGCGCGCCGCTGTGGAACAAACTTCGTGTAACTGTTGTTCATGCCTGTCATCCATGTGGGTGCTCTCCCCCGTCTGGCCACTGTCCACCCGCTGAGCTCACGTCACTGATCAGTGACGTCACTAATGGCTCTGATGACGCTGATGGCGCGGCCCGGCGACCTTGGGACGTGCATGACGTGCCGCCGACCCTGACGTCGTTCCCCTGTTGCCACCAGCGGTGGGCCGGTGCCGCTTTGGCTCCTCCGACCGGCCGCTCCACCACTGGCGGGGCCCCGACGCCGGGTGGCGCGCTGGAATTATTCCAGAATCGTTTCCGCTTTCACTCTCCGTGGTCTAGTCTGCAGACCGCTGCACGATTTGGTGGGGTTGAATGAAGCCATCGAGCCAATGAACTGGAAGAGCTGCTGTTTAAGTGGTTGAATATGTCTTACAAAGGGCGAGCTGGTCGCGTCCAAGTTACACACGTGCTACATTTGATGGCCCTGCCGAAACATCTCACTCCATGTTGGAACGTGGTCTAGTTTGTATGACTTGTATCTCTTCTGCTCAATATTTTCCTTGCAAACGTACGGATTCGACAGAAAACGTCTCAAGTGCTGGCCAGGTATGTGACGGCGTTTGAAGAGAAAAATATTACCGCTGCTCGAGACCATGCAACGGAGGATTGGAGGCGACATGGGATTACCCACGTCCCGGGGCTCGCATGTTCTTCACGGTCGGTATCGGGGATCAGCCTCCATTCTTGATGAATGGTCTGCCTTGAAACCATCACCACGTTGCTCGTTTCTTGAGCTCTTGGTCAGCATAATTATTTTCAAAGTGATTTGTATTATGGTAAATAATTAAATTTAAAAGTTTTAAGAATAACACTTATCTTTCGCTATTCTTTGAGTTGACCTTAAAACTAAAATGATTTGAATAATGCATTTGCTGGTGATAAAGGTAACGCTGGGGTGATCTAAGCGTTGCAACCCCGCCCATGCCTCTGGTCATAGACATGTTTTACGAGGATTCCCCGACATGACATCATCTTGCATGATTGGGACATATTTACCTTCTTCAGTATAGCCGATTTTTTCGTGTCTGTGTGTAGGCTGATCTGACTTACATCAGAACCACATAAGACATGAAGTGTTTTTTGTTTAAATGTTCTTCAGTACGGAATTCTCAGTTCGAACCTCATCGAGGTGAGATTCCCCGCAAACAACGCGTATGTAACAGGCCAACCGTGTGGCTACAGCAACAGGCAATCGATACAAATGGGCACACTGCGTCTTCGCTATCAGCAGCCCTACCTGAACGCGGGTGGGCTGAATGCATGTATGCATGTATGCATACATGTACAATGTAACATGAAGTTGACTGCCAGCCTGTCGCCATGCAGGTGACGGAGCAGCGACGTATCTTGGCGGAGGGGCGTAGCCCGTTCCTCCTCACTGTCAGCCGGCCGATCCTCCACTTGCACGTGCCGGCATTCCAGAAGCTGATGAACGGTTATTGAACACCACAGGACTCGGGCCCGGCGCCATCAATTGCAGATGAACTGATGAAGATGGCCTTGTAGGGGGATTAGAAGGACGCTTACTGATATACTCGTGAATTGCTTAAAAGCCGGGAAGAACGCTCTGCCAACTGATTTCAAACTTACCATTCTCTTCGTGTTGCAGGACGTAATTTGGAGATGCTTTTTCTCGAGTGTTTGTAAGGAACCGATGTCCAAGAAGGTTGGTTTGTTTTTATTTAACCATGACCAATTTACAATGCCATTAAAATTTTAATGGCAGTATCCTGTTCAAAAGCAAAATCTCAGTTGTGTCAAATGCCTTCTGCCAAAGACTAAGAAATGTCTGGGTACTGGAAAATCTTATGGGTTTTCCCTAAGCGAAATGTTTTGGAACTGCATCATATTTCCCATTCTGCTTGGAGCTCATCTTAGGCATTTGTTCCTTGATTTAGCATAATGAATACACTATATACATTATACATTACAATATCGCTTAAGTGGCTTGCAGATCACCCGAAGAAAGTTCAGATTTAAGCCATATTGTAATCTAAAAATGTGTATGGTGTACTTTATGCATACATACATATCTAATGTATGTGATACAACCAATGAATGTTTGGCGTGACCATACTTTGAGGCGTGTGGAAGCCGTGACGTACTTCCTGGCTAGAATATCAGCAAAGCATGCAGGATCGAGCCCAGGGGCGAGAAACAGTCTCAGACAGTTAATTTGTCGTCTGGTCTCAGACAACAAACCAGCCTGCCAGTAAAACGCCGACCACAGTCGGGCAGTCTCCCCCTTTGATGTCGTCAGCCGACGCCCTGTTTAATCTCGCGATGCAGCCGCCTCCCAGGTGTTGAAGCGGCAGGGCCCGAGCCGATAGCGCAGAGCTTCTGCTGCCAGACGTCCGCTGGCCAAGCCGCTCATTCACCTGCTGCGATGATTCAATTCTGACGCTGAACACTGATTTTGATAGCTAATTTGATAGACGTGAAGACGTGCAAAGACTAACGATCGACGGGCTGGCTTCAATATGAGCTTAGCTGGTTGGAGACCTGTATCACTTCTCCAAGACGGACGCTACGGACGGACGGACTATACGCATACATAATCTAGATGGGGGCTCAAGCCTAAAATAAAATTATAGGATATAAGAGGTGCAAAAAATATGTATGCCTTCAAATTTCACGATAATTCGAGTGAAAACCATCCCAAAGTAATTAAATATCAATTTATTTAAATAGTAACTCATAGATGAAATGCTGAATTTTTCACACCTGGCATATTTCTGACGAAAACATGGGAGATCTGAAACTTCTTTACATTTTTAGTACCTAAAAGAATCTAACCACTGGGCTCAAGAGGACGGGTGCTTGACAGGATACTTGATAAGAAAATACATGTTTTTTTCACGCCAGGAATATCTGAAGATGAAAGGAAAAGAAGAGGCACAAAGCGATATCTTCATGACACGCACTGACAGACGGCTTTAATAATCACAGAGCACCAAAGGCCAGGATTGGCCCCATGCTTATCTATCATAAAATGGCATACACACACATGATCAGTGCCACCGCTCAAACAGAAACTGCAGGGCTACTATTGTTGTTCCTTTGGGCGATCGTCAATAGGAAGGGTGCCTGATGCTGATCAAAAGACTAAACGTGACTTTCAATGGAGGCAAGACAGGAGAAAAGCCTATCGCTGAGATCACCTAAGAAATGGAATCGGATGTTCGTGAGTCATTCCACTGGAGGCTGGAACCAAACGTATTCTTTGGTTGTCAATGGAGGGCTATGTCTGTACAGATCATCTTGACTGGAGGGAGGTTAGGTTTTCGCCAGGGGGGATTAAGATATATATATATATATATATATATATATATATATTTGTGGGGATTTCACGACGCGCCAGCCGCTAAGGTTATACGGCATCGTCAACTCTCATCCTATTGGGAGGGATTTGGAGGATCCGATAAACTTATTCAGAGCCTCCGCCGGGACTTGAGCCCGGGACCTGTGGCTCAGGAGTTGAATGCTATCCGCTGAGCCACTCATACCGCTCACGCGGGTTTGCCACGTGTATTGTCTTCTGTTGGCCAAGCACCGTGTATTCTCAGATCGCGGGGCTTTATTGTCCTTGAAAGCAAGAAAATGACAAATACCCAAACTACCCCGTTCTTAACGTAATTGGCCGGGGACAGTGGAAGTTCCAGGACTTCATTGGGGGGGGTGGGTGGCTAGGGGGTCGAGGCTCCACTGCCATTACCTCAGATCAGCCTCCGGTTATGCATTTACTATGGACACTCTGGCATTTCGGGGGAGGGGGAAGCTTGAGCCCCTGGACTCTCCCCCCCGTATCCACCACTAGCTTTTGATTACGGTAGGTAAGTTTTGGTAGGTAAGTGAGGCATGCTTTTGCTTGTTATCGCAGGCAATTTTGAGGAACTGAGGCAATCTTAGGCGGAGTAACGGTGAAATCAGAGAACGGTAAAATTTGGTCGCACCCTGTACATAATCACAGATAGCAGCAGATTGCCCGCGAGTAGATCTACTGTTATTTCACGTGATTGGTCATATAACACATTATTTTCAGAAAGTATATAATTAAGAACGCTCAGGTGAATTTCCGGCCATGTCCGAGACGAAAGTTATTACTGAAAAGACGAAAGGAGATAGAAAAATGCTTAACTGTCGACCTAATTCCCTCATAAAAAGCACGTTTTCAGATTTGCCGATGCTGATGCTATGGGAGAACTATTTCCAAAGAAGACCGGTTCCTGGAGAAGACAGATAACTGAAGACAATGGTTAGTTACGACACGACTGAATGTATAGAAATGTCCATACTGTCCATTGGCTGAAAAACGGGCCAAACTAGACCCAGGGGAAATAATTTTTCTATACTTCTTACGAATCGGTTTTCTCAGGAATTCTTAAAAAGAACGTGGGTATTTTCTAACATTTGAAAGTATTCGGAGACGTTACAATATACAGGCAAATACAAAATTACACTTGTCATTCTCAAAAACTATCGTCTTCAAGAAAATGAGTCTTTGGGTCACTCCGTTTCTTCCGGAGGCTCTTGTATGACTTACTGTGATCTAGGACTTTGTTGCGTTCGTTATCAACCTACGTCGGTGCTTGAAGTAGGCCCTCAAAACGTAAGGGCGTCCGAGCTTGGATGACATTACTGCAAGAGATCTAGTAATCGCTGGGGATATCCGGTCACAAGGACTCAGGAAGGGCAGCCACATTAACCTGGGGCTCTAACCCGGAGCCTGGGCTCTTTTCACACCCACGACCGCCTGGGGGTCCGATCGGACCCCCCCCTACGATCTCGGAAACCCGATATGATACAGAAAAAAATTGAAACGGCGATGGAAGTATCCTAACGTCTTCTACTCTCAAGCCAAGTTTGAACCACATCTGTTGACCTGTGGCGTCACAGAGGGTCAAAATGGGTCAAAGTTCAACCAATTTGGGCAATCCCTTATAATTCGGGAACCAGTAAAGCTAGAACAAAGCCAAAGGCATCAATGTGTTTATCGTGATGCAAGGATGCGAACGATAGACAACACAATCTTGAATGGACAAATCGTGACCTTGACCTCAGGTCAACGTCAAATAATAACTCTTTATGGTTCATGTTAAGCACCATTCAAATCCTTGGGTCGTGCTCGTCACTATTATACCAAATTTATTACTGCATCTTATTTTGCTCAAAAGTTATACACACAAATAATTTCAAAAACCGTGATCTATGGTGACCTCTGGTGACCTTGTTATTGGCCTGACCATAGAATGGATGGCTGTGTGCAGGTTTGTCCTTTCAAGAGCTTTTGAATGATGTTTAGAAACTTAGCCCGGCTCTTCTAAAAGCCTAGTTACACCCTGGTTTTGTCAGCCTTATTTTAGAAGACTATAATCGCTTTATATGAGTTTAGAAATGGCGTCATTACTAGTTGACCTGATCTGATCTGATGCCATTTTTGGTCATAAGTAGTCAAATTGAACACCCTACAGGTGTGCGAAGTGACGAGGCTCTGATTTAAATAGGCTCAGAATCATCTGCGAAAAACCGAGGGGGAAGGGTCCGATTGGATCCCCAGGCAGTGAAAGGTGAGATACTCTGAGGTCGCCTGGTGGCCCCTATGCTGCTTTCTTAAACACACTGTGCTCTCTCGGCGTCACTACTCTAGTCAAAATAGGCTTCACGAGACATTTTCTGTGTCTGCTAAGCTGACTGAGTTTGGCCCTGATGCTGCAGCTGTGCTCATTAATCATAGTTTCATTGTGTGCTTTGTTAAAATTACTCAATCCAAGCATTAAAATTGACTCTCGTATTGTATGCACTACGGGAAAATATATCGTCTTCTAAAGAAAAGGTCACCATGTACCGTCTACGACCCCTGGGGCATGAGGGGTTGGGTGATGCTGGCCGGTGCTGGCCTGGATCTGGTCCAAGCGGGTCACGATCGAATTAGCACCCAGCCGCCGCGCCGCTTGTTTTCCTGGGGAGCCAGCTCAAGATTCCTCTCAGGAAATGCCGCCCGCAACCATCGACAAACAAGCCATAACAACATTGATGGTTCATCTCACTTGCGTGGTGGGCTAGAAAATATGTGGTGATGCAGCTTTAGAGTCCAATTTTCCACATGGCTTTCTTGATGCATAAAGCTAATTAGCTTTGTAATCGTATATTCAGATTAGTTTGTTTATATTTCCTGGACGAATGCATTTTTTAACTACATCAATTTTACCAAGCTGGCTCCCAAGTGACCAGGATGGTTCTGACCATCGTTGGGTGTTCATAAGGATCCTAATGTGCTCACAGTGACCCTAGGGTCTTTTTGGCTACATTAGAAAATGAAACGTTGATTAAGTCCATGGCTAGGTAAATACTGACATTTTAGCTTTCTTTAGCCGAACAGTTTCTAGGCCCTTACAGAAATTACAAGAATATCTTTGATATACCATTTGTATCGTATTCGTAAAATTCCATAACACTACAGCTTCCCAAAAGTAAAGAAACTGATTCTGCGGCCTAGTTTATCCTAAATCATACCGCGAGGTAGCATAATTCTGCAGCATGTTTACAGAGGCTCTTTCTCTGACACGGGCAGAGACCGGCGCATGGTATTCCCGTCTAGTGAGGCCCTCGGGAGGCCCCGGAGCTTCAATGATCCGATGCCCTGTTCTACACCCTGGCTTTGCGTGGTATTCCCGTCTAGTGAGGCCCTACTTCTTCTACTTCTACCGTATATTGACCACAATCATCGAGTTGATTATTTTGTCAATTGAAGTGCTGTAGCTCGTGTCTCGCAAAGCCAAAAGAACAAACAATAATCACACAAGAGTTACAAGAGAGAAATCAAAGAATCACGATCCAAAGATTCTTCTGGCAGTAGATTCCAGTCCCTGATGGTCTTTGGAAGGAATGAGTGCAGACGGTAATCGGTCCTGCACTGCGGCATGACAAACTGCTGGTGGTGCCCTCGTCTTGCCCGCTCAGGGAGCGGTGTTAGCTTTTCTCTTAGCTCATCTGCTTCTACGTTGCCATTGGCGATCTTTCGAAGCATTGTTAGGCGTGCCGCCTTCCGTCGCTGCTCAAGCAGTGGCCATTTGAGCTGACTTAGCATGACTGAGACACTAGAGGTGCGTTTGTAGTCCCTCATCACGAACCGCGCAGCTCTGCGTTGAATTGCTTCGATTCTGTTGATATCATTTTGATGATGAGGATCCCACACAGAGCTAGCATATTCCAAGCAAGGGCGCACATATGCTTTGTATGCGGTTTCCTTTACCTTTCGTGAGCTGATTTTCAAATTCCTCCTCAGGAAACCTAATGTCTTGTTAGCTTTTGAACAAACATTCTCGATGTGCAGTTTCCAAGTCAGGTCCTTGCTGAGTGTGACGCCCAGGTACTTGACGTAGCTGACTGTTTCTAGATTGTGCCCATGTAAGACATATTGGTACTGCATTGGTTCTCTGCTGCGGGTGATTGGAAGTGAGGTACATTTCTTCGGATGAAACTGCATATCCCATTTCTCCTCCCAGCGAGCAAGCTTGTCCAAGTCTTTTTGTAGACTGAACTGGTCTGCAGTGTTGGAAACTACGTTGTAGGCTGCAGTATCATCAGCAAACAACCGCGTGCGTGCTGCTAGGGTGTCCGGAAGGTCATTTATGTACACGAGGAAGAGACAGGGGCCGAGGACACTACCCTGTGGGACTCCGGATGTGACCGGAATGAACCCGGACTTGCTTCCGTTAACCACCACTGCCTGTCTTCTATCCTTCAGGAAGTCGGATATCCAGTTGTTAATCCTTCCTTTAATGCCATACTGGCTGAGCTTGTGAATAAGTAGGCTATGGTTTACTTTGTCAAACGCCTTAGCAAAATCCATGACCAGGACGTCAGTTTGAAAGCCACTGGCCAGGTTTTCATTTAGCTCTTCTACTAATTCCAAAAGCTGTGTCTCACATGACCTCTTTTTCGGAATCCATGCTGGCTGTTATTCATGATGCTGTTAAATTCCAGGTGTGTCATTATTGTACTGGTCAGAATGTGCTCCATTACCTTGCAGCACACACTGGTGAGGGAAACTGGGCGGTAGTTGGCTGGGTCGTGTGTCTGCCCTTTCTTAAACACTGGTGTCACAAGGGCGTCCTTCCAGTCTATCGGGACTAGACCGGAGTCAAGCGATGTTTGGTAAATCATCGTGAGTATAGGGGCCGCTTCATGTGCGAGTTCTTTCAAGACACGGGTGCTCAGGCCATCAGGCCCGGCTGCTTTCCTTGGGTTCAGGTTGGACAGAAGCTTTCTAACTCCGTGCTCGGTTATAATCACTCCATCAACAACTGGGAAGGTGTTCGGAGGCATGCCGCACTTGCGTTGAAATTCCTCGTAGCTGTAAGTTTTGCCCTCACCAAAAACATATTTGAATTGTCTGTTGAGTATCTCCGCCTGTTGTTCCGGGTTTGATACTAAGCGTTCACCGTCTTTCAGTGGTGCAACTCCGATGTTCGATGACTTCATATGCTTAATATGAGCTTTACTGTTCTACACTCTGGCTTTTCGTGGCATTCCCGTCTAGTGAGGCCCTGGGGAGGCCCCGAAGCTTCACTGATCTGATGCCCTGTTCTACACCCTGGCTTTGCGTGGTATTCCCGTCTAGTGAGGCCCTAGGGAGGCCCCGGAGCTTCACTGATCTGATGCCCTGTTCTACACCCTGGCTTTTCGTGGCATTCCCGTCTAGTGAGGCCCTTAGGGAGGCCCCGGAGCTTTACTGATCCGATGCCCTGTTCTACACTCTGGCTTTTCGTGGCATTCCCGTCTAGTGAGGCCCTGGGGAGGCCCCGAAGCTTTACTGATCCGATGCCCTGTTCTACACTCTGGCTTTTCGTGGCATTCCCGTCTAGTGAGGCCCTAGGGAGGCCCCGGAGCTTTACTGATCTGATGCCCTGTTCTACACCCTGGCTTTGCGTGGTATTCCCGTCTAGTGAGGCCCTAGGGAGGCCCCGAAGCTTTACTGATCCGATGCCCTGTTCTACACTCTGGCTTTTCGTGGCATTCCCGTCTAGTGAGGCCCTGGGGAGGCCCCGAAGCTTCACTGATCTGATGCCCTGTTCTACACCCTGGCTTTGCGTGGTATTCCCGTCTAGTGAGGCCCTAGGGAGGCCCCGGAGCTTCACTGATCCGATGCCCTGTTCTACACTCTGGCTTTTCGTGGCATTCCCGTCTAGTGAGGCCCTGGGAGGCCCCGGAGCTTCACTGATCCGATGCCCTGTTCTACACTCTGGCTTTTCGTGGCATTCCCGTCTAGTGAGGCCCTCGGGAGGCCCCGGAGCTTCACTGATCCGATGCCCTGCTTTACACCCCGGCTGTGCGTGGCTGTAAAAGCTTTTTACTGCAACTTTCACGGCGCCTAGTTTGGTTGGGGAATTTGATAAGCTGCGTTCCATGTTTTTTTTTACATGGGATGTTTCCTTTAATGGCCCTAGCTTACCTCACTTTCACTTGAAGAGCTCGAGATCCGTCTTCCGATTTTGACACCTTCTTTGTCTAATGGACTGTCTAATGGAAAATAATGATACGGAGACTTGTTGTAGCACCGCAGGGACCTATGTGGGTTCACGGCACTCCTTGATTGTATCTGGTTCCCATGTCTTTCTGGGTGTAGTTTGAAATGCATCCAATGGCCTGCACAGCCCTTACTGCCGTTCGTATATAAGTCATAGGCTGAGAATAAAAACGTGTTTCAGTGTCCCTTAGTACCTGTGAATCTGCCATTTCACAAATGCTCCTTCAGTTCAGGAAGTTGTAATTGGTAA
Organism: Lepas anatifera; assembly: GCA_034440635.1. NCBI lineage: Eukaryota > Metazoa > Arthropoda > Thecostraca > Lepadidae > Lepas > Lepas anatifera. Next base: position 587,258 of record JAOTON010000842.1, on the reverse strand, counting down.
TAAAAAGTTTGCTGATTTTACGGTTTCATAAGAGCGTAACGGAAAATATACGTCAGTCATCACCACATTCGCAGAGTACACTTTCGACCAGCCGACCTGTTTGTTTCGTCTCTGAACGTCTGCCTTCTCTCCTGGGCTGATGACATTCTGTTGATAGCAACCGTCACGCGAAGGCGTAACAACGTTAAAACCAAGGCCCTAGAATCACAGGTTGGTTCAAGTTTTCTACTAGTAAAATTTTGGTCGTTTTCTTGGTATCCACTAAAAAAGGAAACATCTCCTTATTTTGAGGGCTAAAATTTAAGCTTTTTGGATAAATTGAGTTTATATATTTAAGAAAAGAGCCATGGAATACATTTCTTTGCACTTTAATGTCTGCAAAGTGAAATGTGTTGACAAATCTAGTAGCTTTCGTATGTTATACTAAAAAGTATAATAGTCTGGCAATCCTACTACGGTTTTTACTGAGCCGCAACACTAAAAGAGAAACATGACAGGACCAAGCGAGAATAAAAACCAATGAAACGACATACGGGATGAAGGGAGTGGGTTTGGGTAAATACGGAAATAGTAACGATAGTAGGAAAGATCACACCTCAGAGCCGGATTATAGCCGCTGCTCAAAGCCTAAATGCAACACGTGCCGATCGCTCTAACAGTTGCAGTCATGGGCGTCGAAAGCAGCATGGACGTGGGATATCCCACGTCCATGCTCATATGTGCTCCCCCATTGGCTATTGGAGGACCAAGTGTCCCCTTGTCTCCTGCATCCGCCAAGTGCCAACTCTTCCCCCTCCCTTGTCATCATTGCCGGACCACTATCCTGTCCCCCGTAAAAATTCCCTGGTTACGCCTCTGGCTGACCCCATTGAAACCCGCACATGTGATTAAATTTTACCCAAAGTTATTGTAATTGGGCTGTTTATATATACAGGGCACTAGTCATAGGCGGATCCAGGACTGCCAGTCGGGGGGGGGGCGGGACATACTTCCCGGCGAGGGGCTGTCATCCAGACCAGGGGGCTTTATTCGGACCAGGATTTGGCGCCCACCTGATGGGTTTTGCCCACCTGATGCTTTTGGCTGGCAAAACCCATCAGATGGGCGCCAAATCCTATCGGCGGGCGCTGCTTTCCGCATCCTGCAAAGGGGGGGTTGGAAGCGAAATTTCAGGTGGCGCCATCGACTTTTCAGGGGGCGCTGTGACCATTTCAGGTGAAACCTCGAGGGCCCATCGGGGGACACCCGCCCGGGCTTTGTCCCCTGGATCTGCCTATGGTACCAGTGGTGGATATAAGGAGGTTATGGGGCTCACGAGGCTCCTAAATTTCGAGGGGGCCCCTACGAGATATCTACTAATATCTGTATAAGCAAAGGCTGTTGGGAGGCTGTTGTGGAGGACAGTGGCGGGTACAGGACTATTTTGGGTGGGGCAAGGGGGTTCGAGCCTCCCCGCCATTGCCTCACATCAGCATCGGCCTATTACTTTACTAGACACTAACATCGGGGGAGGGGGCCTCGAGCCCTAGTCCCCTTGTATCCGCCACTGGCAGTGGGGGAGGTTTGAGTTTTTTAGTCTCCCCAAAATAAGTCCTGAACCCGCGACCGCAAGGTATCTCAAACAGTTTGTTCGTCTCACTAAGAAACCTCCATTGGAAAGACCCGTACTTCGTACTTTCATCTAAGCAACGATGACGTGAAGGATGAAATTACAATGCTATTAGCTTGATAATGACTCTTAAGAGCATTGGAACATCATTGCGAGAAAAACCCCTGAAGTCCTTGCAGGCCGGTTTTAGGGCTGCAGAAACTCTGTACTGGCTAGAAATATGATCAAACTTGTCATCTAAGCCATTTTTGACGTCTTTCAGTCATTTCCAAGCTTTACTGACCATGTCAAATATACCCAGTTTGCCGATACTTCAAGCCGCAAAACGCCTGCGGCATCGCGGCGATGACGTCACCGCCGCAAAATGCAAGGCAACTTGAACCGGGGCTGGTTAAAACACGTTCTTTTGCGTTCATGTTTTGGATATTATCAAGAAAATTCTTGAGATCAGCAACTTATTTTCATTAATAAACATAATCGTCTTTTTTGTCTCCACACAGTCAACGATTTCAAATGGTCTTAAGATAGCAGCACGGATGTGAGGAAATTCACCACATTTTACCCGAAGCGTACACAACTTTAAGCGTCTTCTCAACCTGTGAATTTGTTCGCGGGTTCCACTCCCATATTAAGCTCGACGTACCAGCAACTACCAGAGGCTCCCAGATCGAGTTCAGCATATTTTGACATGGGCACAAGACAAGCGCAGTTGTGCTGCTTGCACTCCACTGTATGGCAGCAGTGCCTCCGTTGCAGGGTTGCACGGACACAGTAGTATAATGTCCTGTCGGACACACAATGCAGAGATGGAATCCAGGCCAGGTGCAGCCCCCACCAATCGAGGTGTGGGCCGGCAATGCACTGGCAGATCCAGCCAGAGCCTGGCCGGTCACACCAAAGGCAGAGCCATGCCGATGCTTTGCTGTGCATGTGTAGCGTCGTTATTGCAAACCATCCTTGGAATGTCATCATCGATAGGATCAGACAGTGGCTACTTTTTGAAGGCGGCTGCGTTTGACTTCTGGTTAATGGTATATTGGTTGGGTTTCAGGGGTGTGGATATCTATCCCTTAAGCGGTTCCCGCGCACCTCAATCAACTGGGGGAAACCGTTAGAATATCCTCTGCATTGTTTTCTCATTTTCATTTCATGATCTGCTAATGGGTTATGTACCGTTATTAAAGACGGTGCAGCGTTTATAATGGAATTTTATCGTAATACAGCCGTAAGTGACGTGTTTTTTTCTAAATTTGGAAACCCACAATCGATTTAGAAAATGCAGTCTCTGGCTGGACTGCTACTTGCAGACATGAGCCCGCCATCCACTCAATCGTCCTCCCACGGGGCACCACAGGCTAGTGCACTAGCCTGTGGTGCCCCGTACCTCTCGTTCCACGTGGCACGAGAGATCATCTCTTAGCTAATCACTCTTAATATCCATCTCAATATAAAGACCGGAAACTTCAGTGGCAGCGCAACCAGCTTTCTCCAATTTTCAGGGCGCTCGCAAGGGTATGGCTTGGAAAATAGGCCTGGGTCGTAAAATTCGTGAGATGGCCTAATTGCTACGCAGGGATTTCGCTACTCGACTGAGGGGTCGCGAGAGTGATCTTCCAGGAGGTGGGAGGCTTTAAGTGTCTGACGAGGGTAATATTGAGGATGCTGGCAAACGGTTGAGGGTTCGAAATTGTTTTTTGGGGATGCACTTGCATGCTCAAAACTATAAACAACTATTGCCTTGCCAAATGCACCGATAAACTCATAGATCCCACACCATTAAAGGATTCATTACGTTGAAATACGATCAGTATTCTCGAATGACTGCAAATAGTTGTGACAAGATAACATTCCCAATGATCTTACGGTGTTTTTACATTTGTCGATTAAGGCTCCAATATGGTCTCCTAGAGCAGTCATAGAAGTTTAAACTACTTTTTCGATCGGTTTCGATATGTTCACAGGTCATTCCCAAGCATGCAACATTATAAATACTACAGTATACACTATTTAAACAATAAATGATATCATAAGCGTTGGGAAAGGGGGCCAGGGGATCTGCCCCCACTTTTTGGCCAAAAATTTCCTGATATCAGTCAAAATGGGAAAAACGGACATTTTCATAACCAGCAGCTGCGAAAAGAGCACCATCATCTTTAAGCAAAGCTCTTTTTTCGTATTAACTCAGCAAACGGGGCTGTTCAAGGTAAAAAGCCCCACGATCACGCTGTGTGCAAAGTAGAAAAGGTTGCTCTCTCTCTCTCTCTCTCTCTGTGTCTCTCTCTCTCTCTCTCTCTCTCTCTCTCTCTCTCTCTCACGCTGCTACCTGTCGTCACCAGCACCGCAACATCCTCATTCCTCCTCTCTATTGTTTCCTATCTCGTTGCCAGGTGGCACTGCAGCGCCGCTTTGTCTCCCCTCCTTTCAACGACCAGCAGCCGCTGCCGCCTGACATTGACCTTGTAACCTTGCAGACGGGCACCATTCGCACCGCCGAAGGCCACTACCTGATCTGGCCGGCAGAGCAGCCGGCCGCCGCCGACGGCGCAGCGCACGTGGTCCAGCGGTACCCAGCCGCTGCCCCCAATCCAGGTCAGCTGTGGCTGCATGTGCACAACCAACGCTTCAGTGGTGCGCGCTAGGATCTGTACGGAAAGTGCATTTGGGCGTGAGAACTGGCTGCTGCTGCGTGAGCGGTTATTGTGTTCCGCTGCGAGAATGCCGCATTCGGTGAGTAATATTCGAATGGTCTTCCACGACGGGATCGGTTGAATTAAATAGTCGTATTCTGGCTGCGGGCCAAAATAACTGGGCCTGAGGCGTGTGAGACATAGAGTTCCTCTCCCTAACCTCCTATCTATGTCTATTTGAGTTCCCTTATATCGGATGTATAGTTTAAAAAGCTCCTCTCGTGACCTCAGTGGTCTGTCCCCTCCTGTGTCTGCATTGACGTCAGGCCTCCAGGATCCCGTCAGCGACACTTGGCGTTTGTGCCCGGTACCCGCAGATGAGGGACGGAGGCGCCGACGGTCCGTGAGTGAGCCGCATTTCATCGAGGTGATGGTGGCCGCCGACGCCAAGATGGTCCACTACCACGGCGACCAGCTGCAGCAGTACATCCTCACACTCATGTCTGTGGTGAGTGGCTGCCATGTCTGAAGTCCAAGTCCCGTGCGTGGGGAAGCAGGCTCAGGTGTTGGGTGAGCGAGGCCGCTGATGGCGAAGACGCCGCCTGGCTGGCGAGGAGATGACGTGGTGTGTCTGCCTGCGGCCGAGTGCGCCTCATCTACGGTATTTGATCGTCTTTCACCTCCAACGATCCTGTTTTTGATTATGGAGAGCGTTGAAAGCACCATGTTAACGCATTGTATAGTTGCAGCAGCCCGAAAATGTTTTAGGCTTGTTGGAGTGTTTGCCTTCGGGTATTTCCTATTTAATTCGAAATCTAGCATCTGTTTCACTTATGTTTGGAATAGGAGGGAATAGTGGCTCAGTAAATGATTTGAATATTCTTTTTCAGGTTGGACAAATATATAAGGATCCAAGCATAGGAAATTCAATCGCAATCACGGTAGTAAGAATTGTCTTAATAGATAAAGATGTACTGGAAACGGGAAAACAGCATTCCTGGAAGAATGGAAAGTCCGCTTCAGCTTTATTGCATAGGTGAGTAAGTTAAGGTATGCATGGAAAGAACATGACGTAGCGTTTCAAAATTTAGGTCATCAATTCCATGAAGTCTGGGAAAATTGCGCGCAGCGTGCAGCGAGCTTAACCCTACCAGGCAGCCATATGGTATTTTGGGTACGATGTAAAACCTAGGAAGCCTTGGGAAGCGAGGTAACACTGAAATTTCGGTAACTTGGCACTTTGCTATTAACGGAAAACACTAATTTATGCTGTGGCCCTTGCGTTCAAGTGTTTCCTTTTAACCACTCGCGTGTCTTGCGGACTCTGTGGCAGCTGTTGCGTTGTGCTGGAGTCGAGTTGGAGAAATGCCGCGAGGTGTTCGCAGTGCTTTGTCATTGGTGCGCTGTCGCAGGTTCTGCCACTGGCAGCAGCAGCTGAATGACGACAGTGACACTGGCGCCCACTTCGACACTGCCGTACTTCTGACCAGGTGAGAGTGGCACATTTTGGCAATGGCCGAGCTCCAAACTTATAGATTCTAATTGTGCAAGACTTCTTGAGCTGAATTTCGATGGAAAATGGTTATCAGCTCTTGTCGTCAGAAACGTGCCATGCTTTCATCGAGCGAATATCAAGTGACTTCAACTCTCAACTTCAAACTAAACCAGTCGACCTCAGTGTAAGCATTGGGCCTTGGGTAGCAAGAGGAGGCATCTTGTGGACACTTCTTGCAGCCCGTGAAGTTCGTTTTTGCTTTTCACTTCGGCTTACCTTCAAAGCCCATTTGTCTAGTTCAGATATGAGAAAATCTCTCATGGCTGAAGTTTTTTCTTCTTTTTTTCTTTGGCTTGCCCCCAAACTCACCGGCTAGATCCGCCACTGCATGCACATTGTCATCGTTGTGGGCAGGGGTGGTATGAATCGAGAAAAAATAATAAGCAAGACAGGCTTTGTACTTTCAGATTCACTTTTTGTTTCAGCTGTCTATATCGAAGGTTCAGAAACGCTTGTCTGGAGTCCAAATCGATATGCTGACTTGGAAGAACCGCTGTTCAGCCTTTCCCTTCCATTCGGGTATTCATGCATCTGATTTCGGAAAGAAAACATGCAAGGACTCTGGGATTAATGTAGAAATGTCGGGTCACCTGCCCATCTTTCGGAATGGTACATGTCTGGTACTTCTCCCATACTGACAAAGCTGATTGTTGGCAAGGCCTGTGCAATGGTTTGATTGAGGATTAGTCCTGTCTTCGTAACCGAGGTCACATTGAGGTTCTTACAGACAGATACAAGCGACTACACCGACAGAATAGCACATCATTTTTTCTCGAACCTCAGTGCCAAAAAATGATCTTCCTGGTTAAATTTTGTTGCATGTTTATCAGTTCCCAGCGTTTTATGGTGGCTCCGATGCAGACGAGTTGGTAGGGTCGTAAGAATTAGGCACCGCCTAAACAATTTTGCGATACGAACCAGCAAAATGGTAGTTAAATCAAGTAAACAACATTATACATTAATTATGGCCAGCTCTTGAATATTGTTGTCTGGATACGCTTAAAAGTACTGGTAAAACCATATCATCAGTGCAAACCTCACGACAACGTCGGCTGCAGCTAATCGCTATTCCTGTAGCGCGCAGAATTAGGCAGTATGGATTGAGGTATGAAATTCAGCTACGTGTGGACTCAGACGTCGGTGCGCCCTGGCTGGCGCGTGTAACTGCCTGCACCTCTGTAGTCTGCCCAGACAGCGATGTTGCCACTGGCGAGAAGATACGCCCTGTTGCCGTGACTGCGCCGCAATCCCACGTGACCGCGCTGCAAGGAAACACGCCAGGAACGCTAAAGCCCGCCACTCAGGGCATCGATGACGCGATCCATGTCCAGAATTCCAGCCGCGCAGACTGGAGCCGGCCGGCTCCGCTGGGCGGAAGAGGCGCGCCCGACACAGCTGGCTCGTTTGAAGTTGACCGACGGCAAGTCAAACTTTGCCTGATTGGATGATGCTATCATGCCAGGCCTTGTTAGCTTAATTACACAAGGTCATTTTTAATGGGTGGAAGTCTGGCGTCGGCATCCTCGGCAAGGTAGGGCAGTGAGTCATATCCACAGACGCAAGCACAGTCTGTGCATATCATGCTCTTGGTGTTTGGCTTTGTGAGAAACTTCGTCAAGCCTTATATTAAAGTTGTCCGGTTAACTCTTGCATAACATTGCTTTCCCCGGAGTAGGATGGTACAAGGAAGGCGGTCTTCCGCCACAGAGTTTGAACGCACGCTAATCCATGGACTGCTCACTAAATGGGAGGTTGCACGGATGCAGCCTCTATTTAGTGAGCACCTCGCGATCAATGGCAAATAGATCACTCACCCTTATCGCAGCCTTAAACTCAAATAGCAAACGTTGAGGAGTCTGTTCTCCCAGTGCTATCTGACGGTTTCATTTGACCTTTCTGCCATATTGCACATATTGTGTTCTGACTGACATATTGTTCTGCATATTCAGTGCAGAAGGCTGCCATATTCAGTGCCTGAGGGAGGCGGCGTGGCCGTGCTGCCTGATCGCAGGCTTGATGTCACGGACGGACCTGCGTTCAATCATAAGGGCAGGCGACCATTGTTTGCGTCGAACTTTCCAATAGGACATGGTGAAGCCCTGAAATATTCCTCACTTTTCTCCCTGTACTTGGGCAGTGCCACAAAGCCTTCGGTGGGCCCATTAGCGGGCCCATGCCACTTCTGACTATATATAATTGCGAGAATATGGGAACATATTTCCAAAGGATTATTGACAACAATAAGTATCACTTTTTTGCTCCTTGGAGCAAACATGGCATAAATGTTGTTTAAATTGTCCGGATCATGGGTAAAATGACGCTCTCAGGCCTGATATAGACATTTCAAACTGAACGTGTCCAATCTTGTTTTAATTTAACGAATGTGTCCCTTAGGTTTGGTAGTCATCTAACTTGAAGTTAGCTCACGTGAAACCTTGTATTTGTTTTTGGATTTACGAATTCTCCTGTTTATATATCTAAAAATATTTAAGCGGAAAAAATGGACCTGAGCAGAACACTTGACAAGTGCTGACAGCCTATTGCTGCCTGAATAACTAAGTTGAGAGTATGCCGAATGGGGTGCCACTAATCGCCGTGCAGAACACTTCCCGCCAGTGTTCCCCGTCAACTGCTAAACCTCTAACCGCACCGGGCCGACCGCCTTTCAACACTAACTGAGTTTCGTGGTGCGCTCTCAGGGAGAACATCTGCCGGAACCCCCGGCTGCAGCGCTGCGACACGCTGGGCCTGGCTGAGCTGGGCACCATGTGTGACCCCAAGTCCTCGTGCTCCATCATCCAGGACAACGGGCTCAGTGCAGCCTTTACTGTGGCGCACGAGCTGGGGCACGTGTAAGTACCGCCCCGTCGTCTGTCTTGAAGTACCTCCTAAGCTGCTTACATGGAGCTGGGGCACGTGTAAGTACCACCCCGTCGTCTGTCTTGATGTACCTCCTAAGCTGGTTACATGGAGCTGGGACACGTGTAAGTACCGCCCAGTCGTCTGTCTTGATGTACCTCCTAAGCTGGTTACATGGAGCTGGAGCACGTGTAAGTACCGCTCCGTCGTTTGTCTTGATGTACCTCCTAAGCTGGTTACATGGAGCTGGGGCACGTGTAAGTACCGCCCAGTCGTCTGTCTTGATGTACCTCCTAAGCTGGTTACATGGAGCTGGGGCACGTGTAAGTATCGCCCCGTCGTCTGTCTTGATGTACCTCCTAAGCTGGTTACATGGAGCTGGAGCACGTGTAAGTACCGCCCCGTCGTTTGTCTTGATGTACCTCCTAAGCTGGTTACATGGAGCTGGGGCACGGGTAAGTACCACCCAGTCGTCTGTCTTGATGTACCTCCTAAGCTGGTTACATGGAGCTGGGGCACGTGTAAGTACCGCCCAGTCGTCTGTCTTGATGTACCTCCTAAGCTGGTTACATGGAGCTGGGGCACGGGTAAGTACCGCCCCGTCGTCTGTCTTGATGTACCTCCTAAGCTGGTTACATGGAGCTGGGGCACGGGTAAGTACCTCCCCCGTCGTCTGTCTTGATGTACCTCCTAAGCTGGTTACATGGAGCTGGGGCACGGGTAAGTACCGCCGCGTCGTCTGTCTTGATGTACCTCCTAAGCTGGTTACATGGAGCTGGGGCACGGGTAAGTACCACCCCGTCGTCTGTCTTGATGTACCTCCTAAGCTGGTTACATGGAGCTGGGGCACGTGTAAGTACCGCCCCGTCGTCTGTCTTGATGTACCTCCTAAGCTGGTTACATGGAGCTGGGGCACGTGTAAGTACCGCCCCGTCGTCTGTCTTGATGTACCTCCTAAGCTGGTTACATGGAGCTGGGGCACGGATAAGTACCACCCCATCGTCCGTCTTGATGTACCTCCTAAGCTGGTTACATGGAGCTCGGGCACGGGTAAGTACCGCCCCGTCGTCTGTCTTGATGTACCTCCTAAGCTGGTTACATGGAGCTGGGGCACGTGTAAGTACCGCCCAGTCGTCTGTCTTGATGTACCTCCTAAGCTGGTTACATGGAGCTGGAGCATGTGTAAGTACCACCCCGTCGTCTGTCTTGATGTACCTCCTAAGCTGGTTACATGGAGCTGGGGCACGGGTAAGTACCGCCCCGTCGTCTGTCTTGATGTACCTCCTAAGCTGGTTACATGGAGCTGGGGCACGGGTAAGTACCACCCCGTCGTCTGTCTTGATGTACCTCCTAAGCTGGGTACATGGAGCTGGGGTACGTGTAAGTACCGCCCAGGGGTGTGGATTTATATCCCTTTGGGGGTCCCCGGGCACACCAGGTGAAACACCAGGGGGGGGTGAGCCCGCAGCACGTCGTTGTATCTGGCAATGCTGTGTGTTTTACTGCTGCTTTAAATATTGTGATTATTGGATTTTTTTCTAAATTTGGGCAGCCCTAGTCATTTTCCGAAATCCACATCCTGGTACTACCTAGCCGTCGGCCGGGATGTGCCGTTGTTACATAAAGGTAATGATTCCCTGTTTTGCACCATGCAACATAGATAAACGGTAATTTTCTATGAAAATAACACTTCATCTCCCTCTTATCTGGTGCTGTCTGGCCATGGGCCACCCGCAGTGGCACTGGTTTTGCTTCTGCAGTGAAAAACGTACCTGATGATGGCTTAGGACGAGGTGGGTGGTTTTTAATCGGTGCATCAAAGCGGCAATGCATTCATTCAGCAGCTGATTTCATGACTGTCATATCTTTCCTATCTGACAGCGTGGCAGAACTTGTGTATGCTTAGCGTGGTTTATTTTCAGCTTAAACATTCCTCACGACGACGACTTCAAGTGTAAAGAGTTTATGGGGCCGGATAAGACCGAGTACGCCATGTCCAGGATGCTGAACCACAACACGCACCCGTGGTCCTGGTCCAACTGTAGCCGCCACTTCCTCACCGACTACCTCGAGTGAGTCGCCTGGACGGCCGCGCGCACATTTGTCGGCAGCTATCCGGTGTAATCAGGCCTGGGTCATGGTATCTGTCATGTATGCAGTTGCGTGATTTATTCATGCTGCCCGCTACCCCTTTATAGTGCAATATGTGTTAAGGCTTTCACAGTGCAAGCACCATAAAGTCGCCCGAGGGAAATTGCTCTAACTAACGTGATGTGATTGCTGTCAGTTTTCTGTCCCCTGTCTTCTGTGAGCGACTTGCACAGCTGCATACTTACAAGCCGACCGCGCATTACCATAACTACAGATTCCTAAGCCACACTGCCATCTTAGACCTGCAAGACGTTGCTTTATATATTTCTGCAAACTGCTCTGCTCAAGAACATCTATAAAACCAGCACTATCTTAAATGTTTTTTGCGTCGTTCGGGAGACGACTCGATGAATGACCATTGAAACGCGGGACAAGTGGCATTCAATCCGGCTGAATCGTCAGCACTGGCCAATCCTCTCATTCATTCCACATAAAAGCCGCCCACATGACGTGAGAAAACTGAAGTGGATGATGGGCCATTTACAGCCCACCGTGCCCACAATAAAACGACAACGAAGCTTGTTAAAATACTGCCTTTAGTCGCTGTCCCCGCTTTTTGCTGTGGCACAGACTCTTGCAAATGATTACAGAAAGTTTCGTTGTGCAGAAGCTGTCTCGCTCCCGCTCTCTCTATCCAATCCTCCTGATGACGTATATTGTCTGAGGCATATTAAGGCGAACTGACAATGTGTCTATCTCTAAACCAATTGATTCTCTTCGGACTTTGAATCAATTTTTTATACGATGCAGTACCTATTTCATTATTCTAAAGGGCGACCTTCCCATAGGTGGATCCAGGGGGAAAGGGGAGCAGGTGCTCATCCTAAATCACCGCTATCATATCAATCATCTGATCATAATTTGGCGCATCTTAAAGGGAATGTGACATCTTCTTGGGTTTTCAACTCAGCTATCATTTGCACAGGGCATACCGTAAAATCCTTAGCGTCGTATTTTGTTTCTTTCCGAGGGGAGACCTGTGGATTAGAAACAGCCCTTCCTTAATTAAAGCCGACTGTTCGCGCGCCACCGTCCCCTCCCCTCCTCCGTTAGTCGGCGCGGCCCGTCGTTGGCGATAGGCCGGCACGGGCCCCGCACGGCCGCCACCGGGTCAGGGGGATCGGGATCCGCTCTTTAGAAATCATAGTTGTGTCCGCAGATGGTGTGTCCTGGGTCAAATGAAATTCTAATCCTGAGCTTTACCACATGCTCTACACCCTAGCTATCTCAAATCAAACCCCATTCTAAAGGTGCCACGTCCCTTTTAAGTCAGTGGCCTTTCCCAACGACAGCTACCTATGTATGGTTTGCAATATGTATGCTGCGTCCAACCAGAGCTAGGCAGCAGCAGCTCCTGTACAGAGTATAGTAATGTCCCTACCTAAAATATGGTCGGGTCAAACCCGCCAATTTTTCACACGTATGGAGTGGGTGTAAAATGAACATTTAAGAAAACTACTGGCTCTTAAGGTGTTCTCTCGTAAAGCTGCAGCTACGCTAGTTTTGGATCATCAACAGTTTGACATAAATCGTGTTAAACGGTCACGGGCTGGGATAAAAACGCTTCTGAAAATCATTTCATAATGTGATGGGCTGCTTCGACCGTGTCATCTTGCTTAGTTCCCTTGAACTCTGTTTTGCGTAAGTTAGCACTAATTGACCTTTCAGCTGGTTCTCGATGACTGTAATTAAGAGTTAACACCAGCTGGAACTACGCCTGTTCTATCTCAATGACTGTAATTAGGAGTTAACACTAGCTGGCATTGCGCCTGTTCTATCTCGACGACTGTAATTAGGAGTTAACACCAGCTGGCATTGCGCCTGTTCTGTCTCAATGACTGTAATTAGGAGTTAACACTAGCTGGCATTGCGCCTGTTCTATCTCGACGACTGTAATTAAGCACGTCGGTGTGGATCCTGTCCAATCATAATGCCGAGGTAGAAATCGATGTATAAAGAATTAACTTTTATCTCTCAACTTGAAGCAAATCTAATCAAACATTTATTTCTTGCATAGTCTTGTGTTCTCGGGCCTGTTAAGTGCAGAAGAAGAGAAGATTCAGAACACGTCGATATCGTTTGTACAATGCCAGGTGGCATCAGCAATGAACGCTGCACCACGCCCGTTCTGCTCGTGTGATCTGCTGTGCTCTGCTCGTCCTGCCCGTGTGATTTTCTCGGCTCGTTCTGCCCGTACGGTCTGCTCTGCCCGGCTCGTTCTGCCCGTACGGTCTGCTCTGCTCTGCTCGTTCTGCCCGTGTGATCTGCTCTGCTCTGCTCGTTCTGCCCGTGCGGTCTGCTCTGCTCTGCTCGTTCTGCCCGTGTGATCTGCTCTGCTCTGCTCGTTCTGCCCGTGCGGTCTGCTCTGCTCTGCTCGTTCTGCTCGTGTGATCTGCTCTGCTCTGCTCGTTCTGCACGTGCGGTCTGCTCTGCTCGTTCTGCTCGTGTGATCTGTTCTGCTCTGCTCGTTCTGCCCGTGCGGTCTGCTCTGCTCTGCTCGTTCTGCTCGTGTGATCTGTTCTGCTCTGCTCGTTCTGCCCGTGCGGTCTGCTCTGCTCTGCTCGTCCTGCCCGTGTGATTTTCTCGGCTCGTTCTGCCCGTACGGTCTGCTCTGCTCTGCTCGTTCTGCCCGTGCGGTCTGCTCTGCTCGTTCTGCTCGTGTGATCTGCTCTGCTCTGCTCGTTCTGCCCGTGCGGTCTGCTCTGCTCGTTCTGCTCATGTGATCTGCTCTGCTCTGCTCTTTTTGCCCGCGCGGTCTGCTCTGCTCTACTCGTTCTGCTCGTGTGATCTGTTCTGATCTGCTCGTTCTGCCCGAGCGGTCTGCTCTGCTCTGCTCGTTCTGCTCGTGTGATCTGCTGTGCTCTGCTCGTTCTGCCCGTGCGGTCTGCTCTGTTCTGCTCGTTCTGCTCGTGTGATCTGCTGTGCTCTGCTCGTTCTGCCCCTGCGGTCTGCTCTGCTCTGCTCGTTCTGCTCGTGTGATCTGCTCTGCTCGTTCTGCCCGTACGGTCTGCTCTGCTCGTTCTGCCCGTGCGGTCTGCTCTGCTCTGCTCGTTCTGCCCGTGCGGTCTGCTCTGCTCTGCTCGTTCTACCCGTGCGGTCTGCTCTGTTCTGCTCGTTCTGCCCGTACGGTCTGCTCTGTTCTGCTCGTTCTGCCCGTGCGGTCTGCTCTGCTCGTTCTGCCCGTGCGGTCTGCTCTGCTCTGCTCGTTCTGCCCGTGCGGTCCGGATCGACTGCGACGTATGAATAGTACCACCAGACACGCTTACAATCCGGGCAGCCCGCACTGGGCACGGCGTGCACCGCCGCCCAGCACCGAACTGTGTGACGTCCGCCGGCGTAGAGCCTTAATTTTGAACCATTCAAGCCGGCAAGGCGGAAGGATTCATCTTGCAGTGTATGTACAACCGGTCTGAGGAGTTTTCCGACAACAGCTGTGGAGGCAATAGCAGTGGTCGTGCAGTGCATACCAACCAGCAGCCCCAGACGCTGGGAGCGGCCGGGGCCGCCTCCGAGCTGCTTGCTAAGGCTCGGGAGAGCAGGTAGCTCACACCGCCGGCTGTACCGATCTCGCCTACTAATTAGGGACCTCCTGCCTCTCCGCACAAGTGGTGTGAATTTATGGATGATTCGACTGTGCCAAGAGTTAATTAATAGTACAGCTTGAAGAGAGGGTGCGGCGCTAGGTGGTAGGGGTGTCTCCTTCCTGAGCCATAGGTCCCGGGTTCACGGCCTGATGGGTACTCTGAATAAATGTCACCTGATGCTCTAAATCTCTCGCAACAGAACGATAGCTGATAACGCCATCAGATAAAGCTCCGGGCAGGTCATTAAAGCTCAGCAAGTAATACTGGCAAGCTTGAACACATATCGAAGCACCGCCTTGAACGTCTTTTTCACGGGAGTAAGACTAAGAGAGGACCTGAACGGATTAGGTCCCAGCTTCCTTGCTATACAGGCGGATCAATTGCTATTCCGGAGGCTGGTGGGGAGTTGATACCGCCGTCATCGGCGACCGTCGCTGGGAGGTGTCGAACGCTGCCGCTGCTCCGCTGCCAGACACCTGTCCAGGGAGTGGTCCCAGAGGCTGCTGCCTCCGCCGCACCTGTCCGTGCCGAAGGCTTCTGCAAGTCACCGGCGCAGCTGGGCCCAGCTTGCTGCAGTTCCGGCGCCGCCAAACATGGACGAGACAGACGTTCTGGCTGTGGGAAGCGGGCAGTCGAGTTATGGCTCAGGCCTGGAGTTGTTTTGTGAGGATGAGCGAACGCGTACTCGTCAGAACAGTGGGCGGGGCTCGAAGGGCGGGGCTTCCCGTGATCTTGCTTCCGAAAATTTCCCAATATCAGTCAAATTGCAAAAACGAAATTTTAAGTAGCATGTGTGAAAGGCAGGGAAGAGTTTGAATATTTACTATTACTCTCAATATTTACAAAGAGTTTCAATACTATTTACTTTCTGGAGGGTAGAATTTCCTGTCAGTGTCAGCAGGAGGTTGAAGATCGACCGATCTCACTTTTTGCCCGTGGCAACGGTGATGGGTGAACGCATGCCCTGATGAGCGTCCTCAGCCTCTCTGCTGGCATTTACTGGTACTTTAATGGTTCCGGGGGTTGACCTGGTATTCCACCAAAATGTATCGTAGCACAGATCAGAGAGGGAAACATAATAGAAATATGTGAACTCTTCCTGGAGAGTAAAGAAGACGGGACAAGACGCCAACAGCCTGCGGCCTGCGGGGGTGGCCATGGATGTACACGAACATGACTATCCCGAGAGACTTGGCATCGGGTTGGTTGTCTTTGAAGCTTCCATGCCTAAAAACCTGCATAGTTCCATCGACTGTGGCCGAAATTGGTTGGGAAGCGCTCTTTTTCACCATGTTCTTCTTCTGGAAAGTTATTTAGGGTCCGACCTTTCCTATGGTATGATATGCCTACTCTGAAGGGTCAAGATCATGCATTACCTATCGCGCACTGTTTGACAGTACGCAACTGCATTGATACCGCAACTAAAGGCTCATCACGCAGAGCTCTATTGATGCGGAGGCCTTTCATCTGTCGGCACGGAACTGCTCTGAGCGTGGTGCAACGCCACACCCACCATTGTTGGCGCAGCCCGTGCAGGGACGTCATGCTTTGCGCGGTACCAGAGACTCAGTTTCTGGGTAGCGGGCGTGGCCGTCACGTCATTCCACTGCGCATCAGTTAGCCGCGATGGGTGTCTATTAAACCGTTCACAGAGACACGTCATAGGAAATATGCGTAACCTGGTACAGGAGGGTATGCTAACGGGCAAAACATATCTTACATACGCTACAAATTTTCAATGCAATAACCACATTTCACATCACTAGCTTGGGCCAGTAAGCGCGCCTGCTGCGGTGGAATATGCTTTGTAAGCTCTCCTTGAACAATGTCTGACTGTAGTACTAGAGCATAGGCGAGCCAGATCAGAGCTCAAGCAGCTCTCCGGGCGGATTTAATGGGCGGCATTTATGCGGTGATGAACACATTCGAGAATCCGAGGCGTGAAATGCTCTCGAGAGTTTGTCGGTGGCTCAATCCAACGTGTAAGCATTGCGTAAACCGCTGGCTGAGGTGACACGGCGGCCATGTTAAGTGTAAAACCCAGCCTTCGTGACAATGTTTGTAAGCCTTTCCCGCGACAATGGACGAGACGAGTTTTCCGAGCGTGGCCGCACCTTGTTCTTTGACGATTCAGTCCGAGAAGCCGACGGGAGTGGCTGCTCCGTCACAGCACTCACACGGCTTGTCACAAGTGTTTGGAATTAATCTCAACGCCACCATGGCTCGATTGCAACTACTGCCCGCTGAAACGTGGCAAATGACAGGCGGATCCAGGGACAAGAGGGTACTTGCTACCCCCCACCCCCACCGACTGACCCTCTGCGCCCCCTGAAATGATCACAACGCCTCCCTGAAAGGTCCATGGCGCTCCCTGAAATGTCCCCTAGTATGCGAGTGTTGGCGCCCTCACGATAGGATTTGGCGCCCACCTGATGTTTTCCCGCCAAAAAGTGGTGCCTCCGACCATGTGCCCTCCTTTCGATCGACAATTCTGGATCCTGGATCCGCCTAGGACAGATGGCATGCCTGAGATGTGTTGTGGTGCGCTACTGTTTATTGGAAATTGCCTCATGTGTGACCACCGATGGCTCCTGGGTTCCTGACTCGATATTTCACCACAGAAGCTGACGTAGTAAACATGGTTGCGCGTCCCACTTGCAACAGAAGCAGTCATCTGCTGCCCTGTTGCGCGGTCGCATGCCTTTTGTCAATGCTGGGCCAATCAGACACACCCGTGGCTTTGTCATGCTGTTTGTACTCAGTGAACCCCCAATCGGATACCTACAATGCGATTGAGATTTTTCTTGAATGCGTATGAAAATTTACTGTGGCTAATGTTACGGCGATGTTTATTTGTGAGCTCCATTTTTACGTTTTTGTTGTGTATCTCACATTTGTTCGGTCTAACACAATTTCAAACATTAAATTCCAGTGAAAAGGTTGAGACATGTTTAGGTGGGATAGGCCCACTGTTGGAAGGAATGGGATTGTCTAATGAAGCCTCTATATTTTATATACTGTGAATCACACACACGGAATATTTCTATATCTTTGAAACTTCTGGACATGGCTTCTGTTTCATGATCATGCCTGGAAAGAAAGGTATATGTCAGAGTCCATTTAGAGTTTCTCCTATCGAGAGGCAGTCTTGTGTTCAACCTTCAAACAATCAATGTAGGTATGTGTTTGGTTGGACGCCTTGCGTGCACTTATTTCATGCTTCATCACGCCTTTCAGGGGGTGATGGTTTGGCTAATGTAGCCAAACCATCACGAGCGTAATCTTCGAATGTAAAGGCAACGCATATTTTCACTGAAGCATACTGAATAACGTCAAGTAACCTACGCACAGATGGATCGCAGATGTTTTGGCCACTACATCTAAGCGAGACATGGCTGTGGCAGGCGCTTATACACGTGGGGCTAACACTCCGCAGCTATGAATCTGTTTCTGTTGGAAGCGTTGTGGTAGCTCGGCGTTGGAATGTCGCTGCTGATCAGCCTGATTCGCCTGCAGGCATTGTGGGTGGTCCGTCAACAGGCGGCACGTGGCCTTTCATCTCACCCGCGGGTGTGGCATTGTTGTGACCGCAACTCGACACATGTCAATCACTTTGGTGGTTAATAAGGCGTTCTGTGGGCGCCCTAAATTCCCCGGGTCACAAGAGTCCATGAGTTATATGGATGCTAGCAGAATGTGATTTTTATCTCAGCATTCCTTAGAATCTTGTTCTAAATGAGGAATCTGTTTTCTATTGAGTTACCGAAAATTCTGATGGTAGACAAGAGTATCTTTAAGTATATAATAGTAATGAAACTGGACACCGGAAGCCAGAGACTCAATTGCCAAGCAGTATTTCTTGAAGGACCTTTGAAATTGCTTGTCTGTGCTTTGTAGGGACAAGACCTGTTTTTCAGGCTCTTGAAAAGAGGTTAATTCTCTACTTATAACGGAGTCTCACTAGTCAAAAGTGAGCTCTACAGCGAGGGAATTTAATTTTCTTTCTAACAATCCTAAATTTATGCTGACTTGATTAGCATATCACAAAGAACTAAGTGAAAGAAGTTTGAAGATTTAGAAACAAATTTGAGAATCCAGACATTTTACCAACGTGTAATTTTTCATAACATTGTTTGATTTCCTACCGTACCACGCGAGACATTATTACTAGAATGAACCTCCTCGAGAACGCCTCTGCGCATTAGTGAAAAACTCAACGAAATCTCAGCTAAGAAAAGAAGAAAAGCAAGGAAGGAAGAATATTTCAGTGTGTGGTGCAAGTTTGGGATGACAAAGGGCTCCAAGAGTGTTCATAGAGTTATCAAGAGTGTTCTGTGAAACCTGTGTGCATCAAAATTTTAACCTTATTTCGTTATTAAACTAATGAATAGCTGGTGCATGAAATGTGAGGTATAATGTAAATAGTTTTAAACCCTTTGCTAGTCCCGAAAACTTCGGTTTCTCAGGTTTGTGGTTTCTTCCTGCTTTCTACTCTGATTATGTGGTCAAGCTAACTCTTACTCTTCGGGCGGACCAATCATTGCAATACCATGATCTGCATTAGTGGTTAATTAGGATATTACTTAATACCCAATCTTAATTTTACAGACCCTATAATAAATTCTGATAACATGACACCAGTTTCAGTTAAATATATTGACAACCGATTTGATAGACTCACTCAAGAAAATAAACAACTAAAAAAGGAACTATGGGATCTTAGAGAAGAATTTACAAATATGAAAGCGGGCTTCGAGGAACTTCAGTTCCTAGTGTCTGAAAACATCGAGAGACGGGAAGCAGTCGAGACCAACTTAGCATCTGTAGACACGAAGTGCTCCACACTAGCCAATGATCTAGCTGGTGTACATGAGAGATGCTCGACACTTGCCGGTAAGCACAATGAACTCAGTTCAATACTTGAGCTTCAGTGTCAATACTCCCGCATGGGAACCCTTCTATTATCAGGGGCAGTCATTCCCGAGTTTAGAGTTGAAGAAAACACCAAACACATGATTCTCTGGGTCATTCAGGAATACCTGGGGATCAGTATCCATCCCTTAGCTGTAACAGCCTGCCATAGACTTAGGAACAGGGGTACCGTCCTTGTGCGCTTTGCAAACAAGGATGAACGGGAGGCGGTGTATCGAAAACGTATCTCTCCAGTAATGCATGGTCTCCTAGTACATGAAAGCCTGACCTCCAGTAGGTTAGCTGTAGTGAAATTAATCAAAGAGATGCATTACCCAAAAGAACAATCTCCTTTCCTCACCCATTACACCAACCAGGGAAGAATCATCAGACCTAAAGGCTCCACTCAAGCCGTGGAAGTGGAAGTGGGTGCTACCAAGGCAGACATCCTCGCTCTATGCCCAGGGATAACCAACAAGGGAAATGATAACTCAGCCCCTAACAGGCAACTGCCTGTGGGTCCACATAAGTCTGGCCCCTCTCAAAACCAGGGTAGCAGGGTTAGTCCTATGGGAGAAAAATCTGGCAACCCTAGGCCCATTGTCACCTCCAACCCACTCCCTGATAGTGGAGAAACTCATGTGAAATCTGCTGACGCTTCTCTTCGCTCCCTGACTGGTGAATCGGTGTTGGGAGCTGGCTTCCCTACATCGAATGCAAGGGCACCCTCAAAACTCTTAGGTGACAGACTTGGTGCAGTTTCTGTTGCAGGGGGTGTTGTAAATGGGCCCACCCCGCTGCCTGATTCTGATGGGGGGCGTAAGATTGTCCCAGCTGCTATCTCTGCTGGTACAAACAAGACCCAGATTGCCTGTGGTATGGCAGACGCTCCATCCTTCAGTGATAATAGATCAGGTAAGATATCTGAGGAGCTCCCTCCCGGTCCTTCCGACACTCATCGACCAGATCTGTGTGTAGCGACGATATTTCATGAGCCATCCTATGCACCAGTGCAGACTAGAAGTAAATTCAAGACTTCTAACCTGTAAACATATGTATCTGTCTAACCCTCTGTTCATATCACCAGAACTGTTTCTCTCATATCGGTATTTATTTTCCTTTCCGTATCCTATAATCATGTTCCCTTCTATCCTGAGGCTGACATTGATGTTGTCAGCGGTATAAAATATTGTTGTTACTTTTTGCTCCATATGTCTTAGAACATGTATTGGTTGGTTGGTCCGTCTGTCCCTGTAAAAGAAACAAACTAAAATCAGTTTAGTTCTTTGTCTTCTCTGTAAAGTTCTGTAGGGTTTATAGATTAAGAGTTAACACCTTTTCTCTCATTAGTCCGTAAGCTTCGTTAGTTCTTGCATCTTGCCAACGAGTTTCTTCCGAATCTGCCCTTCAACCCTCTGTAATCGAATTTCAGAATCAATTTTCTATTTTTTGAACTAATACTGCTACCATCATTGCTAGATTTTCTCCTCAGTACGCTTCTACTGACATTAATTCTAACCCACTATCTGACTCGTTACATGTTGTGCTTGATAAATGCAAGTATATCGATATAAGTGCACAATTACATGATGAAAATAAGGGTCTTAATATCATTCATGTTGATATTCGCTCCTTGCAGAAGAATTATGACTCTCTTGTTCTGTTGCTCAATCAACTAAATGTGAAGCCTGATATTATTCTAGTGTCTGAAACCTGGTTAGACCCTTCACTTACATCATCATATCAGATCGATAACTACCGACTTGAAACTTCAAACCAGAGTGGGTCTAGAGGTAAGGGAGCAACAATTTATATTTCCAATGACATTCCATATACTAGGCGAAATGCTCTTGAGCTGAGCAACGCCCACTTTCAATCTGTTTTGATTGAAATTCAACCAAGAAAGTCCAGAAATGCAACCATTGGTTCGCTTTACCGCTCTCCCTCATACCAAACCCTTGAATTCATTGAATATTTCAAAAACCTTCTTGGAGAAATAGGCAGGGAGCCAAAACATGGCATACTAGGGGGCGATTATAACATCGATCTACTAAAATTAGACACATCTGAAAGCAGCGCCCAATTTTTCAATATGGTATCTGCAGCCGGCTGTTTTCCATGAATATCCCTCCCTACTAGAATAACAGCAACTTCCAATACCCTGATCGACAACTTTAATAGTAATGACCTATCCATCATCACCCAGAACAACGTTCTGCTGTCCGATATCAGTGATCATTTGCCGATTTCAATTACCGTTAATATAAACTACACCAATCCAAATAAAAAACTCCAAACTAGCAACCTGTTTGACTTTAGGAAAACAGATTCCCTGAAGCAAAACCTTATTCCAAAACTTGCACAAGTATATGCGATCGATGGTGCGGAGGAGGCTGCAGCCTTCCTAATAAACACAATTAAAGAAGAATTATCTAAGTTAACTATAAAAAAATCAATAGGAAAAAAGTGCCGATCCAGCCATGGATATCGTACAATATTCTAAGCTGCATCAATCAGAAAAATAAACTATACAAAATATCAATTCATAACCCTACGGCTGAAAATGGAACTAAGTTTAAACAGTATCGCAACGTTCTCAATGGCGTGATCCGAAGTGCAAAAAGACTACTTCAAAAGAAAAATATAAGAATTCAGAGCTAATCATAAAAAATTATGGCAGATTCTTCTTGGCCTTACTCGCTAAAATAAGCAAAGACCTCCACCCCCTGACACATTTAAAGCTGGGGATGCAACCCTTCATGACCCTACTGCTATAGCGAATACCTTTAACAATTTTTTTGCCACAATTGGCTCTACCTTAGACGCAAAGCTACCCAGTGCCACCACAGATCCTATGCATACTCTGTACAACCTTCATCAGCCTGTTGAATCCTTCGAATTCCAACCAGTAAATACTCTTACTATATCCAACACAATTAAGGACTTGACAAACACTGGTGGGGGAGAAGACGGACTTAGTTCTAAAATCCTTAAAACAATTTCTGACATTATCTCTCCAATTTTAGCTTTTATTTTCAACAAATGCATAACTCAAGGAATTTTCCCCTCATGCCCAAAACATGCAGTGATCATACCAGTATTCAACTCTGGGGATCCATCAAATTTCAATAACTATAGACCAATTGCCCTCTTGAGTACTATCTCAAAAGTATTCGAAAAAATTGTTTGTTATCAGATGGTTAACTTTCTGAATTGGCACAACATTTTGCACTCCCATCAATTTGGCTTCAGGAGAAAGCACAGTACCTACATGCCGATCGCTCTTCTTTACGATCTTATAACCTCTTCTCTTGCAAACAAAAAGTTTGTGCAACAATTTACCTGGATCTTTTGAAGGCTTTTGACACTGTAAATCATGACATTCTGCTCAAAAAGCTACATTTTTATGGCTTTCAGGGCTTGTCCCATGATTTCCTATCATCCTATCTTCAAAATAGGACACAGACAGTGAAATTCAACAATACCTGTTTACAAAATCGTCTCACACTTAGAATGGGTGTACCACAGGGATCTGTTCTTGGGCCCCTTCTATTTCTCCTTTATATTAATGACATACATCTCAGCTCGCAAACCCCTAAATTTTTACTTTTCGCTGATGATACTGCTCTCGTATACACAGGTGACAATATTGACCAACGACAGAGTATAACTACAAATAGCATACCAGAAGTGTATAATTGGCTGGTGGGAAATCGTCTCACGCTGAACGCTAATAAATCTGTCTACCAGATATACCATTACTCTGAACCTGCCTCTCAGATTCAGATTTCAATCAATAATACCATCATACAAAGATGTTTTAGTGCTAAATACCTTGGGATAACTTGACGAGGATCTAAAGTGGAAATCTAATATAAAAAACACAGAACACACGATCGCCCGGAACATTGGGCTTATAAACGGTATCAAATACATTCTGGATTCAAGATACATCCTCATGCTCTATAATTCACTTATACTCCCATGTCTTAATTACTGCTCCGAACTCTGGGGAGTAACGTATTCCTCTCGGCTGACTAGACTTATAACTCTCCAAAATAAGATGGTGAGAATAATTGCTAAGGTCGGCGTTCGTGATCACACATCGAATCTTTTTAAGGAATTAAAAACTCTGAAACTTCAGGATCTTGTTAAACATTCACTCCTTCTCATCCTCCACTCACACCTTGCAAATACTCTCCCCCTTCCTCTAGCTGAAAAATTTACAATCACCCAATCAAATCATGACAGAGTCATGAGAACCGAAATCACTTTACGGTTCCATTCGCTCCCACTAATTACCGCAATTTCTCACTCTTTATAGCTGCTCCAATCACCTGGAATGATGTAATCGTCCCAAATATACGGTCTCTAGATGACGTTCCGGTCTCTCGATCGTTTTTCAAGACTGTTACTAAGCGTATATTTTTAGACACCTATTAGAATTATTGTCCCGGACATATTTGCTACAATATTTGCTTTTTCGCATCTCACCATTCCTATCGCCCGTAGATTCTACAATAAGATTTAAGGCTGCCAACTACTAACATCTTATTTACCCAAAGCTACATATGATATCTCACTCTGCTTGCACCAGTTCTATGGGATTAAACACCCTTATTAATATAGTAAATAGTCTTACTTTTTAACTTCAATATGTGCACAGACAAGCAGGATGCCCTTCAAGCTCTGCTTCTTGCCCCTCCTTGTCTTAATTTTTATTAGCTATATCAAGGGCTAATTCCTAATATGAAGACGGTGCCAACAGAAATATCAATGCACTCCAACCTCAACTCGCCTAGGATTGTACTCGCTGTCCATCCAATCTACTGACCCTGGTGGCGTTGACTCGCTGTCGAAATGCTTACCACTCCGTCAAAGCGCTGATAGGTGGTGCCACGTCTGTGGTAGGCTACCCAAGCAGTAGCATGAATTACCCTTGAGGTCAACCGGCAGGAAATCTGGGAGAACATGAAGCAAGTGTTTCAACCAAGAGTAGTGCTTCTAGGAAGAGAAGGATCAGAAGATCATATGCCTTTATCAGCTCACTCCACAACACAGAGAAGCAAAACGAGTATTCTCTCATAGACTTCCTCTCCATCACTGGGCGCAGGTCTCGAAAGCTCGACATGTTGTCTCGATCCGGCATCAAAGACAGGCTCTCCAACCCAGACTTCTTGTCCTCCTGAGCTCAGCTACCAGATGCTACAGGTTTACAGCTGGTTATACCAGTGGTGGAAGCACTGAGCCAGTGGGATGCACAAACTGGCTTTTTTGATAATTACATTGTCAAAAAGTGTTTGTATGGATACAATATAGGTCATGTTTACTATACTAAGGAAACATCTACGGCTAAAATCGTGTGAGAACTATCTTATTAATTTCCTGTCCTGCCTTGTAGCGAGCTCCGTCCTCAAATGTTTTCAAGCTCTTTTTAACGAAACTGTATGTGTAGACCGGGGTCTTCGAATACGGCAGCTCTAAACTTGCAGTGTTGTATTGTTCCCCATACACACAGCCGACATCATATCCGGAAGGCACGGATGATTCCCGGAACTGGATAATAATGAGGATAAAGATGCCAAAGATGACAAGACGAAGCGACGACAAGACCAAGATGAAGATGTCAAGACGACGATATCAAGACCACGATATGAAGACGCGTCCTGTACACGAAACACTGTCAGAACTAGGCAAGCCCCACAGGCAGCGTTATCGCTTCCGTAGCTGACTTTAATTACACTTTAAGTAAAAACAATTCCCCGCCCTGAAACCCTAACATCGATATCCAACACTTGCCCATACACAAGCCAAAAACCGTGCAAAAATATTTAACCGGTTAACCAACGATGAAATCCAATCAACACAGCTTTATCCAACTGTTAATCAGCGAGAAACGATGTAGTTTCTCTGTAACCAAGTAACCTACCGTTTAGAGATCAGACGCGATGCTGTTTACACAAGAACCAAGCCAGGAATGGCGCCGATCCCATTGTCTGGTTCGCGCCACAGCGCTGAGCGCGGGAACTGGCTCGGCCTCTCATTGGTTTGCGGACGAACATCACTAAGCCAGGAAAGTAATTAAAATCATACTAGAGATAAATTTAAGAGTGTTAAACTACAAGTAAATAACAGTACAAAATTTAGCTTACATTTCTGATAAAGTACTACGCGCCGACAATGATTAAATTAAAAAGTCTAGGGGTAAATATAGCTCCGCACCGAGATGCAAGAATCTCCGCGAATGACAAGAGGTGCAAATTTTACACAGTCGAAGGCGATCCACAGCGCCTGCACTCCCTACATATGTGTGTGAGTGTGTGTGTGTGTGTGTGTGTGTGTGTGTGTGTGTGTGTGTGTGTGTGTGTGTGTGTGTGTGTGTGTGTGTGTGTGTGTGTGTGTGTGTGTGTGTGTGTGTGTGTGTGTGTGTGTGTGTGTGTGTGTGTGTGTGTGTGTGTGTTTGTGTGTGTTTGTGTGTGTGTGTGTGTGTGTGTGTGTGTGTGTGTGTGTGTGTGTGTGTGTGTGTGTGTGTGTGTGTGTGTGTGTGTGTGTGTGTGTGTGTGTGTGTGTGTGTGTGTGTGTGTGTGTGTGTGTGTGTGTGTGTGTGTGTGTGTGTGTGTAATAATAAACGTGTATGGCCTCAAATGTGGAAGAGGCTAGAACAAGCCACTTGATAGCACATCAGGTGTTTGCATAGCTCCGTCGGCTTCTTCAGTCGTTGTTCCCTGGTGGGTTTGATACGTTTCATAGGTTGCCTTTATCCCTGCCAATAAACACATGAGCACAAGTCCGTGACACGTTCGTCTATATGCTTGCCAAACAGTTGTTTCCCGTCCGTAATTAAAACGTTACCGGAACCACCGCGCGGTTCGTCTACGCCCAAACTTAGCTTCCTCACAGCTCGTCCTGCCAAGGTTTTCTAGCAGGATGTCTGTCCTTACAAGAGTTTATACCATTTATGCATAATTTTATTGGTTTTTATTGACCAGCGCAGGTTTCAGTACTTCGTCAAACACTCTTCTTCGTTAAATTCCTCTTCTCAGAGTGGGAGGCCCCGATAGCATCATCTCCCTCCCACTTGGCTAATTAAGCAGCACTCCTGTTGTTCCAAGGTCGCATGCTGCAAAAAAAAACAGATAAATAGATACGTACTGCCGACTGCAAATCAACATTAACGAGAGCGGATGCAATCCTTTTACTGGGGTTCTGAAGCAGTCGTATACAGAAAGATTGGTGGTTCTTACTTCATCCTACCATGGCAGTGACTGTGCTGTTTTTATAGGACACTGGGAAAGCCTCCGAAGGAATTTTCTATTGACTTCGCTTCTTTTGCCATATTCTCCCCATATCCATTCTGCATTTTGTCCATATAAAGAATGTCCCTCCACTTGAACCTATGAAGTAAGCATTGATCTACAGGGCGTCGCCACGGATTTTTTTACTATAGGGAGGGAGGGGGGACGACCCTGAAATTACGATGACTGCGGGGAAGAGGGTAGCGAAGCTTGAACGTATTAGCTGTCTTTGAAAACGCTACAAACACTGGCGGATCCAAGGGAGCCCAAAGGCGCCGTGGCCCCCTCCAAAGCTTAAACTAATATTTCTTGACCCACCAAAAGGACCAAATTGTCAGTCTTTTCAATGCAAAATAATACCTCACCAGGTCCCTCTGGCTACACTGGCGAGTTTTACAAATTTTTCTAGCCAGAGCTTAAAGGGAATGTGGCGCCTTGGTCGAATCCTGGAATTTAGTGTAATTAGGCGTACTTTTAGTCAAAAATAATGAAACCACTCATGATTACTCTGAAAAATGTACAATAAGCTAAATATTTGGTTTTTAAAAATGCTCCTCTAGAAAAAGAAATAAATATCAGACTGTGGATGATGTCACGATCTGGCAGCCACTACCATACTGAAACGCTCAAGGGCTTCGATTGGCTGATGCTCATCGTGACGTCAGCACATGTCGTCACACCAGTAGCTCACAACAATGGCCGCCGGCGACGGGGGGCTGAGGGGGCTGGTGTCAGGTAGGTTTTAGCTTTTTTTCTACGGAAATATCGAGTTCCAAGACAAATGAAATATGGAGTACCGGGTTTTCCGACCTGCTTTACAACTTGGCTATCTCAGTTAAAATTTCGTTGTGAAGGTGCCACATTCCCTTTAAACATCTAGCTTTAGGTGCATGTAACGAAATATTTGAGCGTGGAGAAATGTCGGTAACATTAAAACGGAGTGTCACGATTCTCATTCCCAAAAAAGGTAAAGACACTAGAATGATCGAAAACATGCGTCCAATTAGCCTTCTTAACGCCTATTATAAAATCATTACGAAGTGCTTAGCTAACCGAGTAGCTGTCTTGATTAAAGAGTTGGTCAAAGAAGATCAGACAGGATTCATGAAAGGTCGTTTTATTGGAGAAAACGTGCGGCTCATTCTTGATCTGTTAGATTATTGTAATTCTAGGGAACAGTCTGCTCTCTTGCTCGCTTGTGATTTGAAAAACGCATATGACAGAGTAGACTGGAGCTACATGAAGCGGGTGTTGTTAAAAATTGGATTTGGAAACAACTTTTTGAGATGGATTGATATTCTATACGACCAGGGATCACTCTACCCGGCCACATCATCTATTCAAATAAACGGAAAACTGTCTCAGGGATATAAAATAGAGCGAGGTCTCAGGCAGGGATGGCCTTTGAGTTGTTACCTATTTTTGACTTGCTCTGAGCCTCTCCTTGAGAGAATCAGAAGCTGTCATGTAATAAAGGGTATATGTATAGATCAGACTGTAATTAAGGTATCCAGCTATGCAGATGACGTCACAGTGATAATGGACGACAGTCCGGAATCCTTGTCAACTTGTCTAAATGTTTTTGCACAGTTCAAGGAAATATCCGGCTTAAAGCTTAATTTGTCAAAAACAAAGGCCTTATGGATAGGAAAGAATGCCAGAAGAAAACAGCCAATTTGTCGAAGCCTCGGCATTCAATGGCCTGGCAGTTCTCTTGAAATACTGGGTGTCACAATTTCTAATGATCCGACAGTAAACATGGCCCGCAATAAATCATAACAGGAAGTTTGAAGCCATGAAGGCCCGCCTCACCCCGTGGTGTGGGAACTCATTGACTCCGTACGGTCGAGTACATTAAATTAAAAACTGAGATACTTTCATAGTTAGTTTACTTGATGACAGTGCTTCCCTCTCCTGGTGACAATTATGCCAAGGAAGTAGAAAGAATGATCTTTAAGTTCATATGGGGAGGCAAAAAGACCGCATTAAGCGGGCAACACTAAAAGCCAAATACAAAGTCGGGGGCTTGCAAGTACCTGATGTCCGTACACAATCCCAAAGCCTAAGATTTATATGGGTTAAAAAGCATCTGGATATAGAGAACAAAGCAAAATGGAAAATCCTAGTGAAAAAGAAAGTTTCTATAAGCAACCACACTACGATTTTTCACTGCGACAGTAATGCAGAGGTATTAGGAAGGGTTCTAAAGAATACATTTTGGGAAGAAACTTGCTTGGCGTGGATGACAGTGAAAAGTAAACAAGCTTATAGTGGCGGCGAGCTGCTGAATGAAGTCATTTGGTCAAACAAGTGGGTTAACCTGGAAAATAATGCCTCAATAAACAAGAAATACATGATAGATAAGGGCCTCTTGCGCATTCAGGATATTTACAGCTTATCTGAAAGTAGACTTTTAACACCAGCAGAAGTAGCTAGGACATTCTGCATCCATCCAATGAAAGCGCTCACGATAATTCGTTCACTGCCACATAACTGGAAACAGCAGCTCACTGAGGAGAAGCCTAACGTGCCTGAAGATCTCGAGATTTTTGCATCACTACAGTCCACAATCAAAACTGCCACATAGGCATATGACAGAATAGCACCAACCATTCCCGAGATGGAAATTGAAAACTGTCACGTAAAATGGCAGGCAGAGCTGGGGTTGACCGAATCTTCAAGAGCTCTGTGGTCTGCGGTATACACAAGGCTGCACCAACCTACGAAAGACGTAAACCTAAAAATGGCTTCAATATCGTATTATTAAGAGAATTTTGCCAACAAATAGACTCCTGTATGTGCTCGGACTAGTAAACAGCGATAAATGTAAAAAATGTTAAATGTACTCCGAATCAATAGTGCACAAATTTTGGCTCTGCCCCTCAACTCGTATGCTCTGGCGTGAAGTCAAAGACCTCCTCAGACTTCCAGATAGCTTTTTGGACAGAAATATTTTCATGGGGGATAATGTAGACGATGCAGATGGCAGTGCACGGGTCAATACAATCATGATGCTCACGAACCAGTTCATATGGAAAGTCGGAGACCATCAGGAATGTTTAACGGGTGCGCGACTACGACAACATTTCATTGGCTATCTCGATATTGAAAAGTACATTGCAAAAATTACCCAACGGGAATTACTTTCATCAATCAGTGGGGTGAGCTGTTGGAACGTCTCCACTAACTACACTCGCGGGTGCGTGGGGTGTGCTGAGCTGGCCACGATGATCTCTCAACTTGTTTTGTATATCCCATTATATTTGGTATAGGATTAACTGGTGTGCGCTGGAATGACTTCATATGTGGTTCATTGTGCGAGTGGCTTGGTTGGAGCATCCGGAAGCATTCGGCAGCGTACTTTACAGTGAAAAAAGGTCCGAATCATGCCATAAGTGAATCTGTGTGATGAGGGGATAAGTGATGCTGTAGTGTCAGATTGACGAGACTTGCATCATGTCAGTGACATCCGTAGTTAGGAATATAAGAGTATGAGTTGTTGTGTACAATGTCAGTGAACCTGATAAATAAATGTGAAAAAGAAAAAAGGACCAAATTTTAGCCGCTTTTCTTTAAAAGTATTATGTTTTCGCGATTTTTTCTCAATCTAGCCCTTCTCAAACGTTGGTTTGGCCCCTCCAAAATATTCTTCTGGATCTGCCAATGGCTACAAATGTGCCTCAACAACATGCCTCAACAACATTAAGATATGGAGCTCTCAAATTTCCCAGGTAATATTGAAAAATCTACAAAAGATCAGGCTCAGTCTCAAAACCTATTTTAAGGAGGGGGCATCAGCCTGATTCACTGCTGGAAGGGACGTGTTACCCTTCCTCCCTCTTTCAATGCCCTATTTGATTGAGTAGGAACACCTGGCAGGATTTTGTGCACCGTAGTTCTGACATGTGACGTTTTGTAAGCAACTGTACTGTGTCGTTTTATACTCGACTGCACATGTGTCGGCAGGGGTGACTACGGGCGCTGCCTGAAGAACCGTCCGCAGACTCCCAGCGCCATGATGCTGCGCCGCTCCGGGGCGGCGCCTCAGGCGATGGCCAGCCGGCGACCCCGCGTGCGCCACCCCGGCGAGAGGTACAACGCCAGCAGCCAGTGCCAGTTCCTCTTCGGCAAGGAGTTCAAAGTGTGCTCGTACATGGTGAGTGGTTGTGACGGTGGCGTTTCTGATCCTGCGCCGAACCCGATAAACAAGTCGGAATTCCCGCTCTCAAGAACCTGTTCAGAGACCTCTTGTTAGACTCGTTAGAGCCTTGTTAGACTCGTTAGAGCCTTGTTAGACTAGTTAGAGCCTTGAAGCTTCCGGGTGAGAATATCAAGCAGAGCGATGTTAGAAAAAGGAGAACATGCCTTAGCTAAACAGAGGTGCATTTGTGTACCATCGGGGTGATCTCACGCCGTGCAGAGTCTGGCTTAGGTGGGCCGTGTACAGCGAAGCACAGGAGGTGGGCAGCTGAGGTGCCAAAACACACCCATCACCGTTCCTGGGGAGAACTCAGTGAAGCCAGAGGGCTGAATGGGGAGGGGCGAGAGGCAGGCCCTCTGATTCCTGGAATCCTGGCTGTGGCACTTGCCTGTCAATCACGGTACGGCGAAAAAATTCGTGTCAATTTTGGGCAAAAACCATCCCGATTTTAGTGTTCAGGGCCCGATTTCATGGAAGTTGTAGAAAGTGGCGTAGCGTGGGAAATTGCTGCTCCGTTTTAATCGGCCTAGAAGTGGTACGTTTTACCGTCACCTGGTACCGAGGTCACGTTGTCGTCACTGCCGTGTCAGTGGGGAATAGGAAGCCCTGACGAGAGCAGTCCTGTTCGCTAACGTGTTCACCGGCTCTCGCTGGGTTACCACTCAACAAAATATCTCTTACTAAAGTTAATAAAAACAGGTTCTACTTATAATTATTTTAAAGCTAGATACCTTTGAATTCGTCTAATATCTGTTCTCACACGCCGGGAACGTTTGCACACTCAGAGATCTGGGTCATCTAAACACCTTATGTAACTGTCCTAGATCGGAAGATCGATACCTCCAGAATGCCGGTTAAATATGCCGAATTACGCTAGCTGTGACTTGTGTTCTAAATGAAGTCTCAAGTGCACAGTAATTTCCCCGTCCCGTCTAGCAGCCCCAGTCGGTGTACCTCTGGGGAGAGGTGTAGTCTCGGGTGCTCAGTAATGTCGCCGTCCCGTCTGACAGCCGGTGTGTAAGCGGCTGTGGTGTACCTCCGGGGAGGATGTGTAGTCTCGGGTGCTCAGTAATGATATCGCCGTCCCGTCTGACAGCCGGTGTGTAAGCGGCTGTGGTGTACCTCCGGGGAGGAGGTGTAGTCTGGGGTGCTCAGTAATGTCGCCGTCCCGTCTGACAGCCGGTGTGTAAGCGGCTGTGGTGTACCTCCGGGGAGGAGGTGTAGTCTAGGGTGCTCAGTAATGATATCGTCGTCCCGTCTGACAGCCGGTGTGTAAGCGACTGTGGTGCACCACCGGTGCGGAGGAGGACGGTTGCAGGACACAGCACATGCCGTGGGCGGACGGCACCGTCTGTGCCCGGGGCCGCTGGTGCATCAAAGGCTCCTGCGTACCGCGCCGCAAGCGCGCCAAAATCGTCGACGGAGGCTGGGGCGGCTGGGGACCGTGAGTACTGGAGCGGTGGTTCATGTCGTGAAGCCCGAGCGAACATCCACTGATGCACCTAAGTTCTGTAGCTTCAGAATTTAATTTCAGTTTCGACTAAACGTCTGTTTCTGTGTCATTTGACTTCTTTTTTCATTCAGGATCACGGCTCAATGTGAGTATCACCAGTGTCGTGGTGTGATCTAGTTTGAGAGTGGGACTCAGAGCGGGAAGCTGTCGGTGTGGCAAAAACATGTGGTACTGGTATTTAGAGCCGGACAAGTTGAGCGATGGGTTGGCGCGCGACAGATCTAGCCTTGCGCGCTGTCTGTCAGATAACTGTGGCGTACAGCGGTGACATTGGTATGCGCCTCTGCGATGACGCGTGTCTTTACTAGGAGAAAAGACAAAGTCGCAAGCTCACTGCTTTTCTTTTGTCAAATGATGGTTTGGACAAAAAAACTTGTCCGACTTATCGGAAATGCGTTACGGACCAGGAAGGAGTTTTATTTGGGTGATTGATTCGAGGAAGGGTTTTATCGGGACGACATTGGGAGAAAATACCAATGGAAACTTACGATAAAGGATTGGACCAGTTTAGTGACGGTTCTGGGAAAGAGGCTACAATGAGGCCATTGAAGGGCGAAACCTTTTACCCTCACTGAGAATATATATCTCTGTCAGGATATTTTTACTGCTGTCATGTTTCCGTAATTGTTGGACATGTTTCTTACCGGGTTGTCCAATGTCCAGTACGGTAGGAAGTCTTCCTGTGAATTCCTCGTTTTTTCTGCTGTGACCGGTTGGTTGAGCATTTCGCCTACCAACGTCTGCGAAATGCAAAACTATTTTTTGTTTCGCGCATTTAACACGCGCATTGACGGGGGCGGATACCCGCCTCCCCCGTCGGGTTTTTCGGAGACAGTAGTAAAACGGCGGCGCGTAGCGCCGCTGTACTTGGCATACATTTTCCCTCATCTTTTTTACAACTTCTGTGAAAATTTTAAGGTTAGGTCATCTCAGGTCAGGTCACCAGTACAGGTCAAGTGACCTGACCCTCAAACAAAGTTTAAGATAGCATAAGTCGGAGCAGGTTGAGCTTATCCAATTGAAACGTATATCACATAATGGGCCCACCGAGTTCTCTAAAATATGTCCCGGTATTTTTGATGTCGACGACCTAAGATCAGGTACGAGGCATGACCTCTCCATTGGAAATACATGGGAAAATGGTTTTTACTGTATAACTCAGTAACGGATAGTGATAGAACGTTAATTTTAGCTGCATTAGACTCGCCTTGGCTTTGCGGTTCTAATTATATGCATTTTATATAATTTGACCCTGACCTGACCTCAGGTCAGGTCAAATATTTGATTTGACCTAGCAAGGTCAAATTATATATCATAAGATTCGGCTTGCTACTAGGATTCATACAGTTCAAGTCATTTTGCTCTATCTTTGCTTGTTCAGAAGTAATGGCCGAAAAACTTAATTTACATGATATCCCTATTACGGCATGTTTTGACCTCTCGTGACCTTAAATGTGACCCGACAAAAAAGATGGTTCAAATAATTTTGATGCAGAAGTCGATAGGCTACCCAAAGCCGTTTACCGTGTTTCGCTACCTACCGTGGTTCTCGAGATCTTAGGGGGCGGGTACCCGCCACCCTCGTCAAAGCGAAGGTGGCTCAGACCCCGTCAATGCACGTTTTAATTTCGCATTTGATATATGCAAACATTATTACCTTGGGTTTCCTTATAGATGAGACTATTGCAACATTATATGAATCGTTTAGAAATGTTGAATCAACTAATCGTTTAGAAGTATACATTTTCAAGGTCATAATAGTGATTGCTGGCCTTCTTCCAAAAAAGTACATTTTTCATTGTGTGAATGACCGGACGCCATATTGAAACAGAATCACTCATTGTGAAAATGATATTTCGTTCTAAATTTTTCATATGCCTCCACAACAGGCATGCTTTCAATTATATCTCATCGTGGCATTGACTACGATTCCTTCCTTGTGTGTTTTCTTTTTCGACCACACTGGCCTATACCAACCTATATAAAGAGGTGAACCTACAACTGGCATAGCAGCAATACCTCCCCCCATTTCTTGAGCAAAACTCTTGTGTGCCCAAAAGCTCAAATAACTAACTAAATCCTAAACAAAACAAAGAAATTAACGGGGATGTGGGATCTTTAAAATGGCATTTGGACCGAGATCACAATGGGATAGGGCATAGCCCGGAATGCCTACCGGAAAAGCTCAGGTTTAATGCTTTGTGTCAGCACTCACCGTTTGCAGAGGAACAGCGTTTACCTCCCTACAGCGGACATTGACCCCATCCAACCCTCGCCCCCTTAGCAGCGCTACTCCGGAGTTAATATATCCTCTGACAGCTGTCTGGCCCAGAGGGAGGTGGAGTTGTGTGGCAGATTTCAGTGCGCGCAATAAATAGTACGCAGACGAAGCGTTGTTTTCTCCACAAAGGCTGAGCTCGGAGAGAAGCGAAATATGAAACCTGAGGTTTTTCGGCACGCTCTACGACTGATAGTTCGAATCCCATGAGGCATCTGCAGCGCTTCCTGACCGCCCCCTATCGGCAGATGGGGCAGCTGCTCCCGCACGTGCGGCGGAGGCGTCAGGCGCTCGGAGCGCCAGTGTGACTCGCCCCGCCCCGCCAACGGGGGCGACTACTGCCTCGGCCAGCGAATCAGGTCAGCCCGAGAACGTGCTCCTCAGCGCTGATTGGCCACGAAGCGAAGGAATTTTAGCGGCGCTTTCGAGCCACAGAACTTTAGTAGGGTCGAGTTGTTTTGTTTAAATGTGTATTTTGACGATTTATTTATTCGTTCTTTGTGGTATCTCGTCGAAGAGCAGGATGCCAGTGACAAATAATGTCAATAGTTCAGTTTTTAATATGATTCAAATAGGAGGAAAAATCACTTAGGCATGCCTTTAGGCCCAATGAGGGCGGATAGTTGCCGTTAAGATGCGCACACTACTGGAATAAAAATATGTTGATTTCCTGTCAGTGTCTGAACTGGATGGTCCCATCCTGAATAAATTTACCGTTGAAAAATCCGTTCGAGGTTCCCTTCCCCAAACGGAGACCGTTTTACGGTCTCGTCCAGGTACGACTCGTGCAACCGGCAAGAGTGCCCGGCGGACAGCGTCGACTTCAGGGAGCTGCAGTGCGCCACCTTCAACGGCAACAACTTCAACATCAAGGGCCTGCCCAGCGACGTGACCTGGATTCCCAAGTACACAGGCAGTGAGTATGATCCGGCGGACTTGAGAAGCTGTCATGGCAGTGGCGGACCCAGGACTTCAATCGGGGGGCTTGGGGGCTGGAGCATCCCCTTTCATTGTTTCGGAGCAGCCTTCAGTTATGCATCGAGCCCCCTAGCCCAGTCGCGGGAAGACCGATGCCCGAAATCAGAACTTCCGATGTTAAGTGGGATACTCTAGCAAAGGGATTCCTTGCATTCGGGTTAAATCCCCATCTGGGTCTGACCAGCCAATAGTAACTTCACCAGCTTCCTTGTGTTTGGGTGACTTCCGCGGAGACTTGTTAATACCTTGACACAATAGAAGCTTTTATAGTAACGAATTACAGCGGCACCTGACCCCGGGCCGCCCTACCTGGCTAGTATTTCACAGCGCACTGAATGGACAGCCGACGCCGTTGTAGTGGGCGAGTCACCCAGACCAGCGGGGCAGGTAGTACGGTGTCGGTTCTGGGGCTGGGTGTAAGGGCCGTGTCACAGGAGAAGAGGCCTGCTGAGTCATAGGTGCTCCCGTTGCAACAGTTGAACACCGTGAGTTCAGGGGATCTGTCGTCGTATCTACGAAAAAATCGTTGTGTTTTTTTTTCTTCCTTGTTGCACGAGATTTCATTTTCTCTTATTGAGTTTGCCGTTGTTCCCTGTACCGGATTCATCTTTCTCTTTTTCTGCCATTGTTCCCTCACGATTACGTATGATGAAAAATAAACGCATTTTGCGACGGTATATTATATCCTGAGAAAGAAAATAATTTTACTGGAGTTTAGTAAAGGTGACATAGTCGGTTTTCTTTTGCTGGCTTCTGCATCATAGAAAACCTACTACATTCTTTTACGTTGATTGATGAGTATGTTTCCCATCTCACACCACTATCCGCATGTGTGCGGCAGTCAAGCCTGAGGACCGGTGTAAGCTGTTCTGCCGCGTGGCCGACTCCTCGGCCTACTACCTGCTGAAGGACAAGGTGCTGGACGGCACCAAGTGCACGCCGGACACCGACGACATGTGTGTCAGCGGCACCTGCAGGTCGGCCGGCTGCGACCACGTCCTCGGCTCCTCCGTACGCTCCGGTGAGGCTGGCAGCTGGGTTCTCCAAGGGAGGGGAGGAACAAGCGAGCTTGTGTCATGCTAGCCAATCAGGTTATCATTAGTTTCAGGGGGTGCAAATTAGATACGTTTGAGATTTGCATGCTCGTGAAATATAAAGGAAGCTTGCGCAATTAAAAGGGTTTAATGCTGTGAAAAACAATTGCGATGAAGGTGGAATCAATGGTTTGTATCAGACCTCTGCCCGTTAACACACGATGTTTGGATTCCACCACCCGTTTCCTCCCAAAACAAATCCATCGCCATTTAGCATTCCACTAAGTAATCCAACAACGCCGAAATCCCCCGGCCGGCTGCCCATGCCGCCCTCTGACCTGCTGCGCCCGCCCGTGCAGACCTGTGCGGCGTCTGCGGCGGCGACAACTCCACCTGCCGCGTGATCCACTCCCGCTTCTCTGGCGAACGCATCCGCTACGGCTACAACAGGGTGGTGCGCATCCCCGCCGGGGCCACGCGGCTGGACGTGCGGCAGGCGGGACCCGACGGCGACGACGACGCTGGACGCGACGATAACTACCTGGGTGAGCGTCAAGGGTCGAAGCAACTTTGAGGCTTAAAGACGCACGCACTGCTGCGGTGATATAGTGCCGCAAACTCGCAAACTCCCACTCTGTTGGGAGGGTGTGATGAGGATTGGAAAGACTTATGCAGAATACCCGCCCGGGGATTTGAACCCGGGTCAGTGGCGTGGAAGTCGAGTGTTCTTCCCCCACGCCACCGTTCACCGTGTGAGGGATCATCCTCTTCTTCGTCGTTCGGGGCTGAGGGTGCGTCGACAGCTGGGATCATTTGGAGGGTATGTGTGTACCTAGATTGTGAGTAAAAGGCGATGAGTTAGATTTCGGGCAGGGAATGAAGTTTTCGAACTTTTGAATGCTTCTGAACATCTATCCTTGCTAAGAAATAGTTTAGATAGCTTAATACATCTCGCTTCCTATGAACTTGTGTAATAATTTGTCGCTTCAGCATTTCTGTGTTGCATAATTAGGATTGCTGCCTTGGAGTTGCATGCACGAGAACTCTGGCCATTGGGTGGCTGTCGGCACTGGACATTCATAACAGGGGTAGCGGGTGACAGTCGGTGGCAATTCACTATTGCGCGCGGGAGCAGTTACC
This sequence comes from Lepas anatifera, assembly GCA_034440635.1. Lineage (NCBI taxonomy): Eukaryota > Metazoa > Arthropoda > Thecostraca > Lepadidae > Lepas > Lepas anatifera. Next base: position 549,523 of record JAOTON010000842.1, on the reverse strand, counting down.
ACGCCGACACTAGAGCGCAGCAGGGTAAGTCGAAACACACCCCGTGCGCGCAATTCGCCTAGGTGGTAAATACGTTGGCCTGGTTGATAGAGGAATTAACTTGTCTGCAATGATATGATGAGAAAGATGCGTTGGCACTAAGCAGCATGCAGGTACCGCACTCCCTGAAGCCACGCTCATCGCCGGGAGGCCGCCCGGCCGGATGATTAGTGCTCTCAGCGTCAGGTGACTAGATCGCCGCCGGCTGCCGCCGCGTCTGTTTTTCCAGTCCAGCCGCCCCGGCCAGACGGCATTAGCCAGGCGGTTTCCGGTTCAACAACCCCTTCCCCCGCCGCTGCTGTTGCTGTGCCGCCCTCCTCCATAACGTGACTCACCAGCGCGCCGTGAGACGGACGCCGGCCCGGAACCGTCGTCTCCGTCAGCAGACGGCGACCAAACGTTCAACGTCCACACACCTGCGGCAGGTCGACCTCCTCCGCGCAGTCATGCGCTCCACTCCATTCAGAGAAGCGTTGCCTTAGTTCTCTATATCAAAACCACCAACAGTTGTTGGGTAGAGTGCAGGTTTTTCACCTTCATCGCGACTCGTCTTTCAGCTTGGACCAAGCGGCCGGTGATTTGAGTGCAGCATCAACGTTTACATGCCCTGACCTCGTTGAGAGAGGAATTAATCAGTGCGCTCATGCTTCGTCAGCTAATACCGATGTTGCTCGTTCTGTGGGACAAATCACAATATTTCCCGTTGGCATAGCGTGTTTGGCGGTCATAACTCGTTATCATGACATGCGAACGTTAGACTTAAAGTCCCACGTTGTCGTTCTGATCCTATCCTCATAAGGGCAAGAAGTAAAGATGTTGCGAAAGCCTAACGGGGGTAAACGTTGCTTTAGCAAGTAAACTTTTACGCAATTTGTTGGTCTGCTAAATATTTGATTAAAGAGAAAGTTTGATGGCCGGCGAACTTGCATTGGTTGGTTTCAAATAGTTCTCAGACTGTGCGAATGCTGGGCTTCATACCAGAGGGAATTAGTGACAAAAAGGCTACTGCTATTGCTGTGGATCGAGAAGAAGGATGACGAATTTGACTGTGGTAAATGCTCTTGGATTAAAATTCACTGGTTACTATTGTAGAATGTACAAATAAACACATCGTTCAAATTATATAAAAATCCGACTATCTTATATCTGAGACATTTTACAGCACTACAGACGATGACATAGGTATTGATCCGCAAATAAGTATTTTTAGTTCGCAAATTTTATTCACTCAATACAGGACTACTGCTTAACATAGAATTTATATAAGTGGGGGGCGTCACAACTAGCTTTTTGAAACCGCTACTCACTACTTCCGCTGCCGTGGACAGCTGAGACCGCTGCCGCTACCAGCGCTACTTTTCCAATACCGCGAAACCGCTACTCCCTACTCTGCGAGCGCTTCTTTTTATTATGGAGAGATGCTGGAGCGCTACCAAACATTTTCGCCATTTTTCCTTTAAAAAATCAAGCAATTATTGTTAGGGCCTAACAACGCACTAACTGCCAAAGCTATACGACAAATTTCATGTAAGACGATTGGTTATCTGTACGTATATTACATAACAAATTAACAGTTTCATTGTGCGATGTGTTAACAATATCACAAACAAACACGTTTATCCAACCTCGTTTTTTAATGGATGAATCATTTTTCCCAAGCTCCACCTTTTTATGCTGGCAATTCTCTCTTAACATGATGTCGGTGGCGGTAGCCGTTTTTCACTATTCTGATACTTTACCCGCTCCTCTACTACTTTTTCGCTACAGAAACTGCTACCACCACTGCGCTACCATTTGGAGACTCCGCCAGTAGCGGGGTGGCGGACTAAGTAGCTGACTGCCCGGCCTTGACGGCACGTACACATACCTACATGCAGCATGTGAGTGTTTCGCCTCTGAATTCGTGAATGCTAGGTGTCTGAAGACAGCGCCATCTATTCCCCGCAGCGCTGAAGTCTCCAGCAAGCGGCCAGTACATCCTCAACGGCAACTTCGTGGTCAGCATGTTTAAGAAGGTTCTCCAGTTCGGCGGCGTGCTGATCGAATACACGGGGTCCGACGCGCAGGTCGAGCGCATCAACTGCAGCAAACCTATCGAGGAGGACCTCGAGCTCTACGTACGTAGAGGGAATAAGGGTAAGGTGTAGACAACGAGGCGCAGTAGGTAGTTGCAATGGGCCTGGTCAGTGCAGTGTTTTTTTCTTTAAATAATTTGGGTGCTCAAATTTGAAGAGAGAATTTCAATAAACAATATTCTGAAAGGAAAGTATAAGATAAAGCGTGTTTTTTGCCTTCTCAACTGCCTGTAGAAATACATAAAACCAATTTCACGAGCTTGGAATGAAAATCACGAAAATCTAAAGGTTTTTTAAGCTTTGACGTTTTTTTTGGATGCCCAGGCACCTCAGAGATACAATTTCACATCCCTGGGCCACATTAAAGGGTGTATCCCACTTTTATAATGGGCTTTGAACTGAGGTAGCAGTTTTGTAGAGCGTGTCTATGAACCAGTATTGGCATATTTGATTCCACTTAACGTTTTCTGTATAAATATTCAGCAAGCTTCAAATTTTGAAGTAAAGGGGCTTACTGCCTTATTTCAAACCACGAAAGAATCCTTTTCTATCTGGCAACGCATGTCACGTGATAAATGCTAACACATGGCACGACCACGCAACCTGACTTGTCGCAGACCGCCTGAAGCTGCCAGATTTGTGATTACACGCGATGCTTGGGTCAACCAAGCGTAGTAAGACAAGATGCGATATCTTTGTTTTGGGCGATTTGAGGTGAAAGAAGTGGCTTACTGATTTTCAGACATATTTTGTCTATACATAATTCCTTTTAGAGTTTCGACAAAGTGGTCTATTCCCTTTAAGCGAATCACGTGTTGGAACTGTGGGGTTAGGAATAGAGGCGAGGGGAGGGAGTAGAGCTATCAAGTGACGTTAGCCCTGTAGCTTCGAGTGGAAAGCTATTATCCTATAATAGTGGCAAGCTGCCTCCTCTGTTCCTCTAGACCATGCTCGTTTTATACGAAAACCACTCGCGCAGACGTTTTACAAGTGCCGAAATAAAATAGCATATGGGCGTTGAGGCTAGAAAATAGTGGGTCTGCGGGAGCTGCCACCTGCGACACGTTGACAAAATGTCGTCTTGGTCCATGGAGAACTGGTGCACCTCTGTGGGTCTCAGGTGCTGTCCGTAGGCGACCTTGTACCGCCGGAGGTGACCTACGAGTACGTGGTCTCTGTCGGCGAGACCGAGACCTACCGGTGGCAGCTGGCTGACCTCTGGACGGACTGCGACCGCGTCTGCAACGGTCTGTCACACAGCAGCACACAGCGGGTTTTTACAGATGACGGGGCATTCGCCTTCTCTTTTTCGATGTTTCGAGCCTCAACATTGCACTGGCCTCTCCAATCAGATAGGTTATGAAACAAGCGTTATGGTACACCATCGTCAGAGCCACTTGTTTCGTGGCGTTTGTGGCGTAACGAGAGCTTCTGTACCTCGCCGCCAGGCGTCCAGTTCCGGCGCGCCGAGTGCGTGCGCAGCTCTGACCTGATTCGCGTGTCGGCGAATCACTGCAAGACGACAGAGAGGCCGGATGACAAGCGAATGGAATGTAATGCTCACTGTCAGCTCAAGTAAGACGGTGTGGTCGCTGAAAATCAGTAGGAATGTTACCGATGCATGGACTCCATGCTATTCTCAGGACAAATTTGTCATCGTTACAGAAAATGTACACGCTCAGTTATCACATGTGATTCCGGAAGCCAGTCATTCACGTTAAGCACACCTGAGCTATCAGCAATACAATTGCCAGCTAGCCAATTTCACGTGACCACGCCGCGCGGGGAAGTGTAACCTGTCGCGACTTGTCCACAGGTGGGAGGTGAGGAGGGAGAAGTGTAACCTGCCGCGACTCGTCCACAGGTGGGAGGTGAGGAGGAGAAGTGTAACCTGCCGCTACTCGTCCACAGGTGGGAGGTGAGGAGGGGGGAAGTGTAACCTGCCGCTACTCGTCCACAGGTGGGAGGTGAGGAGGGGCAAGTGTAACCTGCCGCGACTCGTCCACAGGTGGGAGGTGAGGAGGGGGAAGTGTAACCTGCCGCGACTCGTCCGCAGGTGGGAGGTGAGGAGGGGGAAGTGTAACCTGCCGCGACTCGTCCACAGGTGGGAGGTGAGGAGGGGGAAGTGTAACCTGCCGCGACTCGTCCACAGGTGGGAGGTGAGGAGGGAGAAGTGTAACCTGCCGCGACTCGTCCGCAGGTGGGAGGTGAGGAGGGGGAAGTGTAACCTGCCGCGACTCGTCCACAGGTGGGAGGTGAGGAGGGGGAAGTGTAACCTGTCGCGACTCGTCCACAGGTGGGAGGTGAGGAGGGGGGAAGTGTAACCTGCCGCGACTCGTCCACAGGTGGGAGGTGAGGAGGGGGAAGTGTAACCTGCCGCGACTCGTCCGCAGGTGGGAGGTGAGGAGGGAGAAGTGTAACCTGCCGCGACTCGTCCACAGGTGGGAGGTGAGGAGAGGGAAGTGTAACCTGCCGCGACTCGTCCGCAGGTGGGAGGTGAGGAGAGGGGAAGTGTAACCTGCCGCGACTCGTCCACAGGTGGGAGGTGACCCACCGCTCCGAGTGCTCCTCCACCTGCGGGCCAGGCGTGCGTCAGAGCGTGGTGCGCTGCTTCCAGAAGTTCCCCATGTACACGATGGCGCCGATCGGCGACCAGTTCTGCCAGCACGTGGCTGACCGGCCTCCGGACAGCGAGCCGTGCCACGGCTCCTGCACCGGCTCCCACTGGCAGTTCAGCGACTGGTCGCCCGTGAGTCCGCCTGCTTCGTGAAGGAGATGGACTGAACCTCAGATCAATGGAGTCTGCCCTGCTGGGATAAGAACTGTCGGCTTTTAAAGCATCAAGCATACATTTTAAGCTTTCCAGTCGGAAAAATATTCGGCAGTTGATGGCCTAGTGGTTTTAGGATGTCTAGTGCTACGAACCCAAGCGAAGCACAGCAAAGGCCTTCCCATACCTGTATCGGAGCCTCCTTCCAATGCTATAAAAAGGAGTGAAAACTACCCTCTCAGCTCCGTTAGCTTCTCTGTGGATCCGTCAGCGAGTGGTGTCCTTTGTAGTAACCCTGGCTGGTCTGGCCCCTGTAGTGTTCTCGCTCATGTGGTGGCGGCGCTCAGCTCCGTTCGGCGAGCTGCGTGTCCTCGGAGGGTGTTCCAGCCCCTGAGACGAGCTGCGACAGCTCTGAGAAGCTCGTGCAGCGCGATTGCAGCACCATTGAGTGTCCACAGTGGCACAGTGGTAACTGGACCGAGGTGAGTTCTGTGCCCCCAGTGGCACAGTGATCTGGATCCAGGTGATTTCCGCGACTATCTTCGTCCGGCTGGGAAGAGGGACTGATACAACTGAACCAGGCCCTTAAGTTGGATGTATTTACCCTATACCGGCAGAGAAATATGTCGATATGTTAAAAAGTTTAGCTGCCAACTTGATTAATGGGTGCTAGGTCATTAATAAAACTGAGAGTGCGCAGAGAAGTGATGACTTTTAAGGTAATTTTTGGGGAATATTAGTGAAGAAAATGTGTAATGCTTCGTAAGATGATGTCTGAGGCGCGAACAGCTCCGCTCCACCTGCGGACTAGTTAGTATTGTGATGTCTATGTAGCCTGAGACGAGTAAGCCCTGGAACGCTTCTTTGCAACAAGGAGCCCGGTTCCGGTGCTAATAACAGGCTGTCCTGTCCATTTCTGCCATCCAGAGAAAACCGCGCTGCTGCGTCTGGTCAGTGTTGACGCTGCCCTGTCTTCTGCTGCAGTGCTCCCGCACCTGCGGTGAGGGGCAGCAGCTGCGCCCCCTCTGGTGCTGGCAACAGGACCACACAGTCGACGAGAGCTTATGTGACGTCACCACGGCTCCTGCGCGCGTGCAGACCTGCCAGATGGCCATCTGTGCACGGTGGAGGAGGCGGAAATGGCAGAAGGTGAGGCCGAGGCAGATGAAAAGGAGCCCGTCGTTTCAATCCGAATATACATCTAGCTGAGTCCCTCGTGAAACTATGTGTCACCGCTTTATTGCAGTATTCTACTTTGTGCGCGGCAGCTGCATTTGTGGTCTCTTCTGATCCTGAGCTTCCTTACAGTGTTCGGTGACCTGCGGCGTCGGTGTGGAGGAACGGTCCGTGGACTGCGTGACACCTGAGGATACAGTGGTCGACGACGACCTCTGCCAGAGTCCTCGTCCTTCCACAAGCCGCGCCTGCAGCCGACCCGACTGTCGCAAACCAGACGAAAGACCCAAGGCGAAAACGGTGCCCCGCCTGCCAAACACTGAAACCAATCTTATTGAGCTCCACCGCAACCATGTCTGGCGCTGGGGGCGTTGGTCCAAGGTGAGGGCGCCAGCGTCGCCAGAACCGCTGCGCCTCTTCAGGTGTAAACGAGTGGAAAGTATACCGGATACCAGCGGGATACAGTGAGGAGTATACTAGCAGTCCCCTAAAATGGCAATTATAGCGAAATCCGACATACAGTAAGGTTTCCGTGAACTTGGTATTCTCTAACTTGTCTCGTGCTCAGTAGCGTATCCTCGAATGCAACCCCATCCAATACCGGCGTGAGAGCATTTAAGAGTACCGTGTATCGTATTTGTATCTCCCAATCTTGCATTCTGCACCCCTATTCAGTTTGACTTGTTCTCGCTGTTCCTCAGTGTTCTCGTCGTTGCGGGGACGGCATGCGTTCCCGCTCGGTGGTGTGCTACGACTCTCTGACCAGCCAGCCGCTGTCGGAGGACGCCTGCAGTCACGTGGAGAGGCCGCTCGCCACCGAGCGGTGTCGCGTGCGCTTCTGCGGCGCCTGGAACTCGACACAGTGGTCCCAGTGCAACGCTGAGTGCGGCCAGGTTAGTGAGTGTCCGCAAGATGTCGGCCACCGCGGCTGGTGCGTCTGAACTCCGGTGGGATGGTTTAAAGCCGGCTGTGAGGGGCGCTGTATCGCAGAGCGGCGCATGATGCGAACCTTACTCTTAGGCTGGGGGATCCAGTTGCGCGTAGCTTCCGCCCGCGCTCTCCTTACGCCCGCGCTGATTTGAGCGGAAGTTAGGGCGTAAGCGATTTGGAGGGATGTTCAGGAGAGAGCAATCGCGCGGAGCTCCGCGCCCGCGGGAGTTAGCGCGGTGCATCGAGGGCAATCCGAGGCGGCGGTGAATACCTCTGGCGACCGTCATTGGACCGTCGATGGACGTTAAGGCTCAAATTCCCAAAGAATACGGTGCTTTTCTAGCCGTAGTAAACTTGTGTCATAGGTTACAGCCTGCTGACTGCTGAACGGTGTCGGATTTCCTGGCCGACTGTGGGGGGAGGGGATGAGAGGAAGACACGGCCCCGCGCTGGGAGGTGAAGTGATGATAAAAGTGCTCGGATCGGATAAAGGGAAAACTTTAGCCAGAAACGACAATTATACTTACATAGTGACCATTATAAAGTGGGATTTCCACATAAAGGGAGACATACATGTGAAAACGATGTAATTTGCATTAATCCAAATGTGTTTTTATGTTAAACGTACCTTATGTCAATTTATATGGGCAGGACACTGCCCTCACGAAATTGGATTAGTCAGAGCAATGTGGGAGAGATGAGCCCGGCAGGCCCCAGGAAGCCTGGCTCGGCGAGTGCAGCGCAATTCAGTTTGAAATTTATTCACGAATCGAACCGTTATTCGGTGCATTTTCTCAAACCTATTCAAGTCATGTTCATTAGCGGATGTAGCGGAGGGGGTTGGGCACAACAGGCGATTGCCCCCTGTTATCATCTATCGGCTCCGACGGGGGTTCACCGCCTGTCTTAAGCCTGTCACGCGTATGTTAAGACTGATCTTTTTGATAGTGGCCTTCAAGTCACGCCAAAGATGTTGCAAGTGGTTGGGTGACTTTCTATGGACACGGGGACATTTCTATGGATATCCTCACGCTCACAGTTCTCAGGGTGAACTGGGTTATCGCTGGCGTTACATATAATCCTCGACGAGACCGCTCGGGGACGGTGAGTGGTACGAAACGTAAGATACGTCCTGGTCTGAAAAACAAGGTGTTTTGGAGGGCAGTTAGCATTACGGCTGGTGGTCCACTGGCACATCTGCAGTGTTCTACGTTTCTCTTCGCCTGTGTATCTTCTGAGGATTTCCCAGTGAGATGCTGGGAGTTGGTGAGCCTCGATTATTATCATAAATACATGTTTTGTCGACCGCAAGTCATATAACTTGGATTCATTGACATTTCCAATACCTTTTCGTTGCTTTAAAAGGATCATACAGGCTTCCGCGCTGTCTTCCGCGCTGTTGAGAAGACGCGGAAAGTTAGCGAGTAAGACGACGAGTTACGACACTACTTCCGCCACAACTTAGCTGCACGCTGATGGATCCCTCCAAAAGCCGCTGCGCGCTAACTTACGCCCCCGCGCAGCTGCGCGCTGTCTACCGCGCGTCCGGATCCCCCCAGCCTTAGAATTGCAGAACAAGTTTTCCAGTTTGGTGCAATGATTCGCAGGGTTTCAAAACCTTCTCAGCTTTAGCCTGTGGTCACCCACTGCATCCGTCAGCAGCGCGCAACAATGGGTCTGCGTAAAAAGTGGCCTTTAGTCATAGATTTGTACCCATATATCAGTCCTACCATACCTACCATACCTGACCGGCCCCTCCACCACCAGCCTGACTGGCTCCCCCATCACCAGCCTGACCGGCTCCTCCACCACCAGCCTGACCGGCTCCTCCACCACCAGCCTGACCGGCTCCTCCACCACCTCCACCACCAGCCTGACCGGCCCCTCCATCACCAGCCTGACCGGCTCCTCCACCACCAGCCTGACCGGCTCCTCCACTACCAGCACGGCTGTGTCTTCCGCAGGGTCTGGAGCGGCGTGAGGTGCGGTGCGTCTCCGTCGACACCGGTCTCCCCTGACGTCAGACCAGTGCGACAGCCTGGCTGTGCCAGAAACCGAGCGAGCCTGCCAGAACGAGCGCGCCTGTCCACTGCACGACGATCCTTTGAACGAGCACTGGATCAAGGGAGCCTGGGGAGCCGTGAGTGATGTGGTGTAAATCAAAGGAAGCCGGCTGGATCTTGCGCTGGTTTGGTTGCAATTAGTGAGCCTGAGCGTGAGGAAAAAATATATCTGTTTTTTCAGGTTGAAACATGAAAGCCCAGAAATGGTTGAGTAAACGACTCGTTAAATTTATTCTAAATCGCCCGCCTCTCACAAAGCAGGTATCAATATGATCTATGTTTCATCCAAAAAATAATCGTGGGCAGGATAGACTCCGCCTTCCTGATCAGGATTCTCCCCTTTCACTGCCCTGAGCGTCAAACCAGGCGGCACAGCGAAAATTTTTCAGGTTTCCTTTGGCTGAGTCGAAACTGTAAAGCGAGGTGTTTTTATTCGTGCTTTACTTTGTTTTAATGTTTTTTGCGACTAAGTGTCCCACAAGCGATCCGTCTAACACCGCATGAATGCGAAACATTGAAAGCTTATCTTTTTCCAAACGTTAGTTTGTTTGAAACGCATTCAATAGTAGCTATGATTTCCACAGCAAAATCATCATATTAAAATAGAAATACTGTGGTTCCTTGCTGCTTGTGCTTCTAGCTCACAAACCAAGACTTGTGTAAAAAAGATTTGTTATTTGTGAATCCTGGCACTAAGTTTCATCTGCGGTCAATGCTGTCGAGCAAAGATTCCATAATCCCAAGTAAGGTGCGGTATTCCGGCAGTGTTCGGTAAGCTGCGGAGGAGGTCTCCAGCAGCGGCTGGTGCTGTGTCGCGGGGAAGAGGACTCCCCAGGATGTGGCCTCGAGGGAAAACCCAACCGCACCCGCCCCTGCAACACAGAAGAGTGCCCGTTCTGGCAGACTAGCGAGTGGGGAGAGGTATGTCCGCCTGGTTGATAGGTACATCACCCGGCTCTGAGATACGTTCTGCTGCTTATAAATATAATAAGTCAGCATGAACTACCTTTGCGCAAGGCATTTCTTGCTCTTTGATTCAGCCCTCTGCCATAGAGGTTCTCAAAGCATTAAAAATGTTATAGAAAAATTAAGACAGCGCTTTAAGCAAACCTATTTAAAGAGCCAAAGCACCCCGGTGATAGGGAGAGAGCTGTTGAAGGTCCGCGGTGTGCCGGTTCAATGTGAGCGCTGGCGTCCAGCGGCGGTGTTGGCCGCCGAGTCGGACGGTGAGCTGCAGCTGCAGTCGTCTGCCACTCGGGGTTGCAGTGCAGCGTCAGCTGCGGCCCGGGCACCAGACTGCGTCAGGTTCAGTGTCAGCGGCGGCTGGGGGGCCACCAGCCCGACCACCACTGCTCCACCGCTGCCAGGCCGGAGGAGGTGCTTCCCTGCCGCCGTCCCGACTGTCCCCCTTCCACCGGACCCGCCGGCCAGCCCTTCAACTGGCGGGTGTCCGCCTGGTCCAAGGTAAGGCCCCAGGAGGAGGTGCTGCCCTGCCCGCATCCCGACTGTCCCCCTCCGCCGGACCCGCCGGCCAGCCCTGCAACTGGCGGGTGTCTGCCTGGTCCAAGGTAAGGCCCCAGGAGGAGGTGCTGCCCTGCCCCCATCCCGACTGTCCCCCTCCGCCGGACCCGCCGGCCAGCCCTGCAACTGGCGGGTGTCTGCCTGGTCCAAGGTAAGGCCCCAGGAGGAGGTGCTGCCCTGCCCCCATCCCGACTGTCCCCCTCCGCCGGACCCGCCGGCCAGCCCTGCAACTGGCGGGTGTCTGCCTGGTCCAAGGTAAGGCCCCAGGAGGAGGTGCTGCCCTGCCCCCATCCCGACTGTCCCCCTCCGCCGGACCCGCCGGCCAGCCCTGCAACTGGCGGGTGTCCGCCTGGTCCAAGGTAAGGCCCCAGGAGCAGGTGCTGCTCTGCCCCATCCCGACTGTCCCCCTCCGCCGGACCCGCCGGCCAGCCCTGCAACTGGCGGGTGTCCGCCTGGTCCAAGGTAAGGCCCCAGGAGGAGGTGCTGCCCTGCCCCCATCCCGACTGTCCCCCTCCGCCGGACCCGCCGGCCAGCCCTGCAACTGGCGGGTGTCCGCCTGGTCCAAGGTAAGGCCCCAGGAGCAGGTGCTGCTCTGCCCCATCCCGACTGTCCCCCTCCGCCGGACCCGCCGGCCAGCCCTTCAACTGGCGGGTGTCCGCCTGGTCCAAGGTAAGGCCCCAGGAGGAGGTGCTGCCCTGCCCCCATCCCGACTGTCCCCTCCGCCGGACCCGCCGGCCAGCCCTGCAACTGGCGGGTGTCCGCCTGGTCCAAGGTAAGGCCCCAGGAGGAGGTGCTGCCCTGCCCCCATCCCGACTGTCCCCCTCCGCCGGACCCGCCGGCCAGCCCTGCAACTGGCGGGTGTCCGCCTGGTCCAAGGTAAGGCCCCAGGAGGAGGTGCTGCTCTGCCCCCATCCCAACTGTCCCCCTCCGCCGGACCCGCCGGCCAGCCCTGCAACTGGCGGGTGTCCGCCTGGTCCAAGGTAAGGCCCCAGGAGGAGGTGCTGCCCTGCCCCCATCCCGACTGTCCCCCTCCGCCGGACCCGCCGGCCAGCCCTGCAACTGGCGGGTGTCCGCCTGGTCCAAGGTAAGGCCCCAGGAGGAGGTGCTGCTCTGCCGCGCACTGGAGTAAAAGTGGACACGATGACCAAGGTCTGTTGTGTCGTAGCCACACTATGTTCTTAAGAGCTTGGCTTTGTTTCTATTTGGTTTTGCATCCCTCCCGAATGCAACTTCAAGGTAATAGCGGGGTTAGATATGTCGTTGTGGTCTGAGGGATGATTCAATCACCTAAATGGATCTTGCATTGTACAGAGCCTCCAGGTTCTGGGGACCGATGGTCTGTATTTTCGTTGTCCTCTCAGTTTTTTCTCCGAATGTCGCACAGCCACGTTGTTACATCTAAGGACATAAACATATAGAAGTGGCATTTCCCTCGCTGACGAGAGAAAGACAGATAGTCGCATGGAGTGGTGGCTAGGTCCCAGGTACTATATTCTTGCGTATAATTATATACACATTGTGGGTACAAGACTATTTCTGCGTTGGTGGTTTAGGGCGTTATTGAAGTTGTATCGCGCTCAAACCTCAGTCCAAAATTGCTTGACTGCCTGTTTGAATGGCTTGTTCACGCCAGCACTCACGCTCGCAAACACTCAGGTGCCACCAATGATCGCACCGTCTGCAAACAGATAGAACAGAACGTGTTATACTCAGGCGTAAACAGTTGTCTACATTGTACTATGTATAGTGAGTTTGGAGCTGAGATCTTATACATGGCAGGGGCTAGAACGGAATACTTATTTTCTCAATGTGCAAAACTACTGAAAACATGGCTCACTTTTTCAAAAATGTAAACTTGTGCTGGCGATAACTCCTCAGCTACCCCGAAGGGCATTTGCAATTGATGTTTCAGTCGTGCTTCACGATTTCCTCGCGTTTCCAAAAGAAATACCAGGCAGCGTGACCGGGCGTTAGGCTCGGTAATGGTGTGCGTTTACCGCAAATACGTAAGGAGATGTGCGATGGATTGAACCCATATATTTCATGACGCAGAAGGTAATGTGTGCCAAAATACTGAGGTAGACTTTTTCAGTTGTCCGTGGCCGGATGTGTATAGCCCTAGCGTTTAACCTTTCACTCCACGTGGCCACGCCGCTATCCAAGGCGTGACGACTTGCTGAAGCTGCTGACACGGCGACGGAAGCGTGAACGGCGCCTGCTCTCGGCTGTTTGCAGTGCTCCAAGCGGTGCGGCCCCGGCGCGGTGCGCACCCGCTCCGTGACCTGTGTCAAGGTGGCGTCTGGCGTGCGTGTGCCCTATGGCCTCTGCGCGGGTCGCAGACCGCGTGCTCGGCGCCGCTGCCGGCCCCGGAGGTGCGCCCACAAGTGGGTAGCCTCCGCCTGGTCCAAGGTGAAGTTTCCGTCTCTGTCGCCCCGGCCTTGAAAGTCCTCTCGCACTTTCAGCTTGAATGTTCTGCAGGCAGAGGGCTCAAGTCACCTCAAATGCTACGCACTTCCGTGATAAACAGCTCCACATCTGATAATGCGCATGAAGCTTTGCGCTGTGCACCCACCGGTGTCTGTGCCCCCATCCGAAGCTTACTCTCTATACAGCACATCTGTCAATGGCTAAGCCTGAAGTAACAGTGGATATGGGAAAAGGCTTACTCCACTTGCAAGAAAACGTTACACAAGTAAGGTGGCATGATACACCTGCACCCGACGCCCTGGGAATGTCAGCTGTTTCGCCTGTATTTGACTAGCCCCGGTGCTTTGTTGTTGCTGGACCCATCTCTTTTTTTAGTTCTTACCCTCACTTCTCTTCGTCGCTTAGGCAGCACTTATCTTTCGGTTTTCGGGAATAAGGTATCCACCTGACATCTGAGAAATATATTAACAACGGACTACCCTTTCACTGTTCTGTGTGTTTTTGTCCCAAAACTGCAGCCTGTATGTTCCGAATTCTGTTGAGTTAGAAAAAAGTAAAAGTATATTTGCTCACTAGAATCTCAATTTGTTGAAAGAAGTGCATTGATTAGATCAGGTTTACACTGTTATCAAAGTTACAGTAACTTCGCAAAAGTTGCTAGCTTTAATTCAAGACTGGGGAATGAGTGATCGTCCTTGTTTCGTCTTCCCTAATAATTGAGAAATGGCGCGCCTCGTGGAGCTGCTTCCCTGTTCCCAGAAGCAGGGGAGCAGCTTTACTCGGGTTCCACTGTCGGTGTAGAAGGCGTGAGGTGACATGTGGCTGATGGAGATGGATGAACTTTTGTATATTCTTTCAGGCGTAAGGACGTGCGATGACTGCATTGCCAACAGCAGCAACTGACATCATAACAACTCACTTCTATCAGTGTATATTTTATCCCATGTCATCTTAACATGTTGCATTACTCTAACCTCCTCCCCAACAGCTGAGCTCGTCCCGGTCGGTGGCCATCTAACACACTAACAGTTGGCTTGCGGCCGCTGGATGGCGACAGTGTTCCAGATCGTGCGGCAAGGGCGTACAGTACCGCCAGGTGACGTGCCACCGTACCAACGCGCTGGCCTGGTCAGAGCAGGAGGCTGCCGAGGCGGACTGCGCCGCCGACGGCAGGCCAGCCGCTGCGCGGCGCTGTGAGCGCTCTTGCTCTCGGCACCACCGCTGGAAGTCCGGGCCCTGGTCCAAGGTACAGGCCGGTCCCAGCTGGTGTCGTCTGGGTGCGTTCTTGTGTACCTGTACTCCCGGCCTGCCGCCTGAATCGAGGGGACCAGCAGCGGGCCTGCTGTGACGCTTATAGCTGCTCATCTTCGTCTCCACTGTCCTCCTCGTCTCTTTTCTGGTAGTGCTGGGTCTCGTACTCTCTATCCGCTCTTTGTTTCTTTGGTCGCCGTCCAAATGCATGGTAGTTGTCGTCACTACCTTGGGACCTGCAGACAAAATGGCTGCTTCTTTAGCTGCTTTTGGTGTTGTTGTTTGGTATCAATTTAGGTATACCATACTGGCCCCAAGTCGGTCACCTGCTTGTGGCTCCTTTCTCGCACTGTCCCGTTCGTCATCTATATTTTTGCTGTCTCTCACTCTCTCGCTTCTAATGTATATTTTTGGGTCCCCTATTTCCATTGTTCACGCTACCTTTCTTTTCTCTCAGGTTTGTAATCACCCACCTTACCAGGGGCATCACCACATATTATTATCGTGTGGAGAGGGGGGGGGGACAGACAGAAAACTGGGAAATTATGTTTACTTTTCTATAAGTTAGTTGGTAAGTGCAGCACCTGTAAGTTTCGCATATTTGCCGATGCCAGTAAGAAAACATGGTTTTTGCAATCAGATAAGGCAGCCAAAAGTGCGGGGTTATCCCCAAAGACCCCGTTGGTGATGTCCTTGCACATCTATGCTGTCGGATGATTTTTATTTCTTTACTTACTCCGTCTCCAATGCTTGGGAAACGCAAACGCATTCCACTCTACATGCTTCTCACTATTGAGGTTAAGATTTTGGGGTGCGCCGACTTCTATTGGTCGTTGGGCGGCCATCTCCACTTTCTTTTCGCTTTTACAGCACCCAGTTCTCATTTGCTGAGCCTTATGCACTATGCAGGACACACTCGTTTTCTTTTCTTTATTTACTTCCTTTCGCATGCTCATTTTTTCAAATGCGTAGTTATTGCTAGGTCGGCTTGTGATATCGATGTCTAAGTAAAGTTATCGGGGATCCGTCTCGCTGATCCCAATCTCATCATGCGAACAAACAGCTCCCTTAATGGCAGGTAAATTTGAGAGTGAGTGTTTAACGTCCTACAGAGTTAGTTAGTTAGTTAAGGGCTTTTTATAAGGCGTTCTGTGCAAGGCACCTTTGCCCGCCTCTAAAGTGTGGGGGAGAATTTTTCGGGAGGGGTGTTTACTTAAATGTCGCAGAACAAAGGGACGAATCTTATTTCAAGGAATGGGTCGCGAAGTGTAGCAACACTAGCGAGGGAAGGGGATTGCTACGGCAGAGATGCCGAGCCTGGGGCACAGGAAGGATTTAAAAGGGTACGTGAAGAGGCTTGCCAGCGTAAAGATTAGTTTTTTAATTTTGTTCCTTGTTATCGAATGACCGTTTTGCTTACGTTACTCAAGTTCCTCCATTGAAAAATAATAATTTTGGGTTATTAGAAACACCCGCAAGCACCATGACATGGTGCCGTGGGTCTTTATCCTGCAACCAGGAGGTGAGGTTACAGCACCCTCTCTGGCTGGGTAGCCGCCGCATAGAGGAAGAGAGAAAGGTAATAGAACAGATAGAGTGTCAGGGAGGGGTGTGAGTTGGTTAGTTGTTAGTCTTAGATGTGGTTAGTATAGTTAGTAGTCCTTAAGTTAGGGTTAGTTGGTTAGTAAACATGAACGGATGGTTAGATAGGGTTAGTTGGTTAGTTGAACTTTTTTCTTCTTTTTTATTTACTATGGTGGGAGCTATTCTGAGTCTACCATACCTTAGGACCAGACAGTTAAAGCCTAGTTTGAAGCACCTATTGTTTAAATTTGTCAGAGGGACGTTTATAGTGTAATTGTTATTTCTAATATGAGGGGTAACGTTCTACAGAGAACGGGGACGGAGCCCCCGATCGGGCCGCTCTGTCAAGAGTCAGCTTCCATCCGACGCTCATACACCGAGTGAGGGGCTGAGCGCTGCACAGCCTTACATACAGGGAATGTGGTAACGTGATTTCAACTGAGATGGCCAAGTAGTAAAGCATGCCGGAAAACCCGGTACTCAATATATAATTTCTCTTCAATCTCAAAATTTCCGTGGAGAAAAGCTAAAAACCTACCTGAAATGTACCCACATGTACCCTAAGCAGCAGACCACAGTTGTCAGCTGTTGGTGTGACGACATATGCTGACGTCACGGTGAGTATCTGCCAATCGAAGCCCTTGAAGGCTATTGAATATGTTAGTATTTGCCAGATCATGACGTCATCCACAGACAGAGACTTATTTCTTTTCATTGAGGAGCAGTTTAAAAATCAAAATATTGAGCTTATTGTTCATTTCACAGGTAAACCATGGACATTTTCATGGTTTTCGGCTGAAAGCACCTTTTAAGTAGACTAAATTCCGGGATTCGACCAAAGTGCCACATTCCCTTTAAAGGGAATATGGCACGTCGGTCTAATCCTGGAATTTATTGTAATTAGGGGTACTTTTAGCCGAAAACCATGGAAGCGTCCATAATTTCTCTGAAAAATGTACAATAAGCTCAATATTTTGATTTTTAAAATGTTCCTGTCGATTTGTCGTGGAATGCCCCGAGCTAGGGAATGAATTAAATACCTGCCTGTAGATGATGTCATGATCTGGCAATCACTACCATATTCAATACGCTTCAAGGGTTTCGATTGGCTGATACTCACTGTGACGTCAGCAAATGTCGTCACACCAACAGCCATGACAACTGCGGCCTGGTGCTAAGGGTACTTTTTCTACGGAAATCTCGAGTTCTAAGACAATTATTTTATCATGTAAATTGTGTAATCGATCAAAAAGCAGGTCAGCTCTCCATCAGTACAGAAAGCAATAAATCTGAAGGTCATTCACTCGTCAATGGTAGGCACATTACATTCATTGGTACATTTCATCCAACTGACTTAATATGTAAAGGAAAATTTCACTCGTTGATTATTTGCAGACAATAAAATTATTTGAAATCGCACCACACCTAGATTTCACTACGTGCACATTGTGGCACATCTCTGGCGGCATAGCAAAGTAGGTAGGCTGATGCCGTCTTTACTTTTGCGGCCGGCACTTCCATTACAGAACCATCGTCCATTCGGTGCCAACGTGCGGCTGGCTGGTTCCAGCAGAAGGCGGTGTAGTGGCCGGTCTGGGCGCTGCCATGGTGTTCTACTACAGCGTACAGACTATATACAAAGCTGCCAGAGAACTGCGAAGGCCTGCTAACCATTATACTGAGATCAAGGTCACTAAGAAGGAAAGAAACATGCGTCTTCGTCTTGTGTAAGGCGTTTTCGCTGTAGGAAAACCGCTTCAGTTGTATAAGCACCACAGGTGGCAGTCGCTCCATGCCGAACTTCTTGTAGGTGTCCTGTTGCCGCTGACAATTTGAACATGTCCAGCCTGAAATGGAACCGCCATGCATATACTGCTGGATACATTGGTGGAGACCGATTTGTGCCAGCGGGTCCGGATTTGGAGGCAGCGCTAACGACAGCAGAGTAAAGTTCTCGAACGTGACAGATTCGTAGCTGCAAAAGGTGCAGAGAAGCACAGATTTTTCCTGCCCGTAGAAAAGCCGGGATATGATGGAATCGTTTGCCTGACAGAACTGATGCCAGGCAATATCACCAGCGCTGTAACCATCCAATTCCTTGGGGACTGGTAAAGGTTTATCGGAATGAGCAGCAGCATTCAAATCTTCATGTAGCCATTCCAGCAGAAACAGTAGAAACTCATGTGCGTCATGCATGCGGTCTTCACCGAATTCACTTCGATGGGCACGAACCACATCATGGATCATGTGTGGCGACACAAACGGATATTTCTACGACCAAATAATTACCAGGAGACGCGCTGTTTCCTCAGCAATTTCACCGCGAGTTGAGAACCGTGAATTCAGGTCCTCTCGGTACAGGCCACTCGTGATATGATGGACAAAATCATTAGTATGCGCTAAAATCTGGAATACAACGTTCATGTAGCAAGTATTTCCAAGATTCTCTAGGCCAGTGATGCCGGCCGGCAATGGTGACAGTCGTAATTTAAACTCCGAACTCTTCTTTGACCTTTCTTCTTTTCCTTCTTTTAGCCCGAATGAAACATCGTTGACGGGTGAGAAATTACTTGTGAGTCGCACACAAGCTGCGTTCCCTCTTACCACCGCCGCCGCCAGTCGCTGCCACAGCCAGGCCATCTCCCGCGATTCACCGCTTGCTGTGCGCAACTTGGCACCCAGCTGGCGCAGGAAAGACTTTGTTGCTGGGCGACAGGCCCCGCTGGTTTCGAAGGCAACAGGCTTAACTATATGGCGGTCCGAAAGTGAGGAATATTTCCTCACTTTGGCGGCTTCCACTTCCTTGGCTGCTGCGCCGGCAGCGCTGGCGGCGGCCAGCAGGTGAGAAGCTGCATATGTGTTGACGCAGGTGGTGTCCCACACCAACGACTTCCCCTCTGCGTACGGAAACACCGTCATGCCGTCCGGTCGCCAGCCATCACCGCGGTCCACGCCAGTGGGTTCGAGAATAGAGGGGATGCCGGCGGCTTGTAGAGCCCGCCTAAGACAAATTATATATTGAGCACCGGGTTTTCCGACTTGCTTTACAACTTGGCTATCTCAGTTAAAATCACGTTATAAAGGTGCCACATTCCCTTTAATTGAACCGGTCTCGTGTCTCATATCTGTGCCGTCATTGCATGGCTTTTGCGTAGTAACACAGAGTCCAACGGTCAAGTAAATGAGCTGCTAGGCGGCAAGTTGAAAATTTGCTAAATTTTGCCCACTTCGAAAACTTTAAGCTGTCTATGTCCTATGTCCCGCAGTTTCATGTCAGCATCAAAAGCGTGCCGTGTACCTAGGACCTTTGAGCTTACAATAAGGCTCACACACTCTAATTCGGCTTTATATACAATTCTTATGCAGCAGTCGTTAGGTGTTTTCTCTCCAGTTCTCCTTGCTTTAATGCCATTGAACCAGGACATTTTTTAAGGAAAAGTCAGTGGGGGGGGGCATTTCTTGTGCTGGCCATTATAGTTTCTTCAGGGGATCAAGACCCCATTTTAGGGAGATTTATTAAAACTAGACGCGTTAGTGTTAAAAAAATGTTTCTGTTATTCCACGTTTCTCCAGCGTATAGATGCTGTCCAGGGCTGTCAAGTTATTTTTCCGTGGAAAAGGTCAAACCGAGTTAGAAAAAGGACCACAGGGTGGAATTTTGTTATTACTAAAATAGCCAAATAAATACCACAAAAGCCAGTTTTGAGTCTAAAATAACCCCTAGGAATAGTCATAAGCCCACAGAAAAAGCGACTTCTATCATTGTTTAAAACTAATTGCTGACAGTTTGATATCGACTTTACGCAATATTTTTGTTGGGTCACTTCTCATTTAAAGGGAGCTACGCGAAAAATTATTATTGTGGTTTCTTGCTATTTGAAAAATCCTGATAACGAAACTATCAATTATTTTTGTATCTTCGGCAAATTTTTGGGAGACCACTAAACTATTATCGAAATAGGTTAACAGTTTCGATAAAATGCCCATCACTTACCCATGCCCATAGCCATCACTTACTTTTCGAAAACTATTTAAAGTTGAAAAATAATGTTTTTTTAATAATACAAATGTTCCCCTCCTGTATTTGTATTTGAATTAATTTTAAAAAGCTTTCAAAAACTGCAAAATGAATTAGTTTGCCCTAAAAACAGAAAAACATAATTACTCAAGTCTTCAGCGGTTTCGTACCTCGGGTCTTGAGCCATTTTCTGCTTCCGTCCCAGGATGACAAAAATTTTCCGTCAGATAGGTCACGTGACCCCAATTTGAGAATTCCTAGGCTTCTGATTGGTTAATTGTGATTTCTTTTAAGCCTTATATTTCGGTTTCAAAACGGTTTAAGAATGTTGTTTTTCTAAAGTAATTTTTCTGGAGTAGTCCAAAGTTCTACATCACTGTTTAGGATAGATATGACCTAATTCTTAGAGAAATTGATAGCCTTAGCCATGTGGACGTCATATACATCGATATGAGGTGTACCAGTAAAGTCGTCTAGAAATGTTGACTTTGAGAGAAATTTTAAGGCATTTGCAGGCCGAATTCGCAAAAATGAGAATAGGACTTAACAACTTTTTGTAACCTTTTGATATAGCCAATAAAATTTTTTCGCGTATCTCCCTTTAAACTGTGACAGTTTAGGGGATGAAGAAAATTTGAAATAGTCATGTTCCTGGAGAAAGGTCTAAACACTAACCGCGTCTGCAGAAGGATAGGTTTTATAACAGACGCGAGCGGCCCATATGACCGCTCGCGTTGGCTTGTTTATTCCTGGTCTTTCAGACACGAAGGTTGATTCACCTCAAACACTTCGTAGTTGACAACACTGCTCCAATAACATAATACGACTGATTCTTTTTCAAGTCTTCTTCATAGTCAGACACAACAAGACCCACTCCAGACAGCAACATTCAATTTGTCACCAGGTTTCACACCCCGCGACCGGCTACTGAACCCAACCGTCAGTGATTTTGGACAATTATCAAGGCCCAACTTAACATTTCACCGATCGATAACACCCCAGAACGAAAAACAAGAAAACATACCAGCCCCCACATATAACACCACCGAATATACTAGAAACAAGATCCTAAACACATGTCTGGTTAAAGGTACCAGTCGGAAGACAGTAGATATGTTTGTAGCGGTGTTAGTTGTTGTCGATCAACTTACAAAATCAAACCGGTATTTCTAGTTTCTTAATTTTTTCGTACAACTCAGTGTTCAACAAATGTGTTCCGGAGAATACCACATATATTTGGAGCGCTATGAATCAATAAATAAATAAATAAATAAAGGGAATGTGGCACCTGGGTCGAATCTTGGAATTTAGTGTATTTAGGCGTACTTTTAGCCGAAAATAATGAAAACACTCATGATTTCTCTGAAAAATGTACAATAAGCTCAAAATGTTGATTTTTAAAATACTCCTCTAGGAAAAGAAATAAATATCAGCCTGTGGATGATGTCTTGATCTGGCAACCACTGCCATACGCGAAAAGCTTAAAGGGCTTCGATTGACTGATGCTGGTGCTCATCGTGACGTCAGTATATGTCGTCACACCAACAGCTATGACAACTGTGACCTGCTGCGAGGGGTACATGAGGGGTACATTGCAGGTACGTTTTAGTTTTTTCTACGGAAATCTTGAGTTCCAAGACAAATGATACATTGAGTACCGGGTTTTCCCACTTGCTTTACAACTTGGCTATCTCAGTTAAAATCACGTTATGAAGGTGCCACGTTCCCTTAAATAGGAAGCCAGGGTTGTCCCTTCAATTCTGCGTGACCATCAAGTGATTTTATCCACATAACCAGAGCATTTGTTAGCATAATCTATCATCTTAACAGCACCATTCCCCGCTAAAATTTAATGTTTTCTCTCTCTCTTCCAACTACTCATTTATTTGCTCTTGAGCAGTGGCAGATCTAGGATTTTGGTAACTGGGGGAGTGCAGAGCCTCAGAGGGCTCACTTTGCCATCAACTTTTCACCCAAAGAGCGCCTATAGTATTGCATCCTTCGTGTCCGGTTTTCGGTGGCCATAATTTTTGTGGATTGTGTTCTTAACAAAGTTCTATCCGTCCCTCCCACCACCATACTAGTTTTTCTGCAGCTTTGCTGCTTTTTCGGTGTCAGAATATCGTATTCAAGAGCGGAAGTGGTCAAAAGAAGCAATATTTATAAAGGGGACAAACCAGAAATAGCTTAGGTGCCAGCTGCTAGAAAAAGGGGCAAGATTCCCAGTAGGCCAGATTCCAAATAAGGCCCAACCGAAAAAACGCGGGGCCAAGCACGACAAAGAATGCTCAATTCGAGATATTTGGCCACAAAACGGCCAATCTGACAGTCCTAACGCTGCCGCAATGTATTCCAAATGAAAGAGTTATTTTCTTATTTTTCTTTACGAGTGTGGAAAGGTAAGTAGATTCCTAAAGTATCGAACTCAAGTGGTTTATAGGCTAAATCGAGATAAGTTTTTACGTACATACCTACTATGATGTGTGGCTGTTGCTGTAAAAATCATCTAGGGAATGTATTACAAAAACCAGCTAATACATTTTTAGGCTTATCGTCGCACCAACTGTTAGGGTCATAGTGCGTTACCAGCTCTTTCCTTGGTGGAAGGGTTTCTCGGAAGACAGTATGATGATTCTAACGAAGGGCTGTGGCCGATATATAATCTCTCCCAATTTTCAACATCAAGGAATCGATGAGAAAGGCCGGCTAACAAATTCTCGACTTTGTAGAACAACTTAATGCAGCGGTCTCACTGCAAATTTCCACAACAGTCGTCGGAAAAGGGGGACCAAGGGGCCTGCACCCACCCCCGCCCACTTTTTGACTAGCAATTTCCTGATTTCAGTCATAATAGGAGAAAACATGAAATTAGTAAAACCAGCCCGCTGCTGAAGGCAACGAGGACCCCAAATTCGAACAGTTTTCGGCACTAACGTGGAAAGTTTGTTGTCACCATCAGGTTGAAATTTGGCTGGTCCCCTCACTTTTTACCGGTGGTGACGTTTATGTATGTTACCTCCACAATAATACATAAAAAGACTCAGTAATTCACACCGCCACACCAGCAACTAGCCTTACGAGCTTTGACTACACCGTGTCCCGTCTAATCCACGAACGAGCTCTAAGCGCTCACAAATGACCGCATGTGACATGGGAGCACCATACAATCTCACGATACTGGCTGGGGTGTGGGCTACCGGTCGGATAGAACATGATGTATAATTGGTTATAGGCCAGTGTTTATCTCCAGCGTTGTGATCAGTTGATGGTGAGGCTGCTTTGCCGGGATTTCCCCGTAACTACGCGCTTTGTTTCGTCTTCGCGCGATGGAGGAGACAGCCACGGACGCAATGTTTTAACACAATTTTTAAGGATTACCAATTTGGCACCCGCAATAAAACAAAATTACTATTATCAGGTGGTGTTCTGTTTTATTTCGTTGGGTGAAGTCATCCCCTGTCTATTTCACTGGGGTGCCAATTTCCGGACACGGGGGGGCATTTCGGCCGACTGGGGGGCAAATGGCCCCCCAGTTAACATATTAAAAAATGGCCTGCATTGAACTGTTGACCTGCTGAAAATCGTTCTGGGCCTAGTTTGGGGAAGGGTCTGAAGTGCCACTCTTACTATTTTAGGCTGCTCTGCTCATACCACAGAAGATAGCTCCGCTTGCGCGCTCATAAAGATGCAGGCGAGCCGTGAGTATGTATATGTTGATCCCACGATGGCCTTACATGACAACCTGCGCTGTCAGAATATCTCTTCCAAGTCCGTCAGTCATCTTTCACGTGCCATGCAAATTCCCAGACAATCTTTCCTCTGGACTAAATGGTGGTGGACCAATAAACCTGATGACTCTTCGATAGCCTGCCTGGGCACGCTCAGTAATGCATTACGTGACTACCAGAAGCACCTATTCGGTTGATTCGAAAACGGGTTGAGGTCCGACTCACCAAGTAAGACGAGAAAGCCTGTGCCTGCAGCAGAGTGTGCTGATTCGCCCCCGCCCCAGGCAACTTCTGCGCCACTTTCCCATTCCCCCACCCTAACCCATTCCTTCATTTAGTGGAGGGTCATCTTACTCACCAAACAGGTCAAAAGTCAAGGCATTAGGAATAAAGAGCACAGCTGTTATGCTTTCTTGCTTTCGCGTCGCCGCCGGTCAAAAAGTGAAGCGGGAGGGAGCAATGCATCTTTAGCGCCCGCTAATCGCAATTTGCCTCCTCTGCAGCACAAATCCCTTTGGCATTAAGTGCATTTGGCATTTAGCCCCTACAGCCAGTACATCTATATTTTCCGAACTTGGATAAAATAAGAAATTGTCGGCTCGAAATGTAGACTCAAACAAATTTACAGGGGTATGTCGTCTTTTCTGATTGCGTGTGTAACGTTCGGAGTTTCGCGGGCGTATCCACAAAAATGATGGTACAGCGTGCGCTGTTTAGCAGTGCGAGCTACAAACAGGATTCCGGACAAGTCCACAAAATCCATTTTTCGCCAGCCAATCAATAAACAAACCAGCCTTTTCACCACCACCATATCAACAACCCGGCACCGCCTCGGCTCTTTTCGCACCGCCACCTGGAGGAAGGAGAGAGGGTCCGATCGCATCGCTCTTACGATCTCAGGAACCGGTAGTGATACGAAAAATAAACGGCCCTGAGAGGGCGGGGCCTGACCGTCTTCTACTTTAGAGCCAGGTTTGAACCATACCCTTCCACCCGTGACGACGCAGAGGACCAAAATCGGTCAAATTTAGGCCCGTTTAAGAACGCCCTATAATTCGGGATCAACAAGACCTAGAACAAAGCCACAGGCACCGCTGCGTTCGTCTTGATCCAATTATATGGCCTTGGATTGTCGCATTGTGACTGGGTCAAACAACAGCCTTTCGACGTCACGCTGCGAATCCTCGCATCATGCTCGTTACATGATGCCAAAATTTACTCATGTATCTTGTTTCGTTCAGATGTTATAAACACAAACAATTTTGCAAAGCGTGACCGTTGGCGACCTCTGGCAACCTCTTTATTGACCTGACCTGACAAAGGACGGAAGAATGCGGATTTGTCTTTTGAAGACCTTTCTAAGGATATCTGGAAGCTTGATCTTGAGCCCTTCCAAAAGGCGTGCTGCGCTCTGGCTTTGTCAGCCTCACTTGAGAGAAACAAAGTCGCCTTACATGGGTTCAGAACCGGCGTCCCAACTGTTGACCTGACCCTATGTCAATTTTCGGCAAAAATTCGCCCAATTGATCAGCTAAGAGATACGCAAAGCGACGCGTTATCATTCAAATTTGCTCTGAGGCATTCGCGAAAAGCCGAGGGCTCCGATCGGAGTTCCTGGGTGGTGGAGGGATGGGACAATACATTTTTACATTCCAAGTACAGATTTTGGCTATTTTTAACGAAAATTATATCTACGCAGCATTTTTTATGTTCTGCACTTTTTTCATGTTGAGCCGAATAGGATAGAACATGAGCGTCTGAATTTAGAGTCTAGCCCTATCCAAATATTGTTTTTCATTAGACGCTCATACTTTTGACGTCCTTGAAATGTAAATAAATGTGGGTGGTGTATGTTCACAAAGTATCCCAAATCTAAAAAAAGATAAAGTTGACAAGTGGTAATTCTCATGCAATTTCACATTGAATAACCAGCAGGTTCAATCGAACTCTGATGACCGCAAAATAAGTTTCGGGGCCGAATTCACTTTCTATTTTGGCGTTCGCTCTGACCCAAAAAACCTATGTGCATCTGGATTTAAGGGACCTAGCCCACATCCCTCTCGATCTATCTTGCACTGACTCTACAAAACTGCTGGGTCCCTCTCAAGGTTTTCTTTCCAGTGGATGCTGATTCCCCTACTGATGGCTTACAAAAAAGCTTATGCCGAATATTCACGGTAGGAGTCATCTTTGCCGACGCTAAATGGTACCTTACTTGGGACATGACAATAGCAGCCATGCCACCTATTGAAAATATGACAAAATATTTGGGGCCAGTGTAAAGAGACAATTATTGGAGAACGTCGTGAGGCAGGTGCTTCTCCCTATTCTCCTGCGAACTATTTAAGAGCTCTGGTACTGATAAAAGAAGATCCTGTTTCACATTTTTACCCTTTAGGTGGCTCACTAAATCTTCCACCAGCTTCACACCACGTTCTGTGGGACCGTTCACGACAGTAAGTTCTGGAATACCTTGAAACAGGGGAAGCTATACCAGCTTCTCAACAGAGCCATTTCTGGTCAGAATATTTCAGATTCAGGCAATCGAATACCAGCCAGCTGTCAGGAGCAGCAAGCTGGCTGAGACTTAGTGCCGACCATTTACAGAGCTCTTCATAGCCTCTATCGGAAACTTAAGCCTGCCCTAATCAAATGTGAATCGTTTGCTGTTTTGGCTAATTGTTGTGCGACTGGCTCCTTACCTCCAAGATGGTGGTTCTCACCAGCGCGACAGAATATAACTTTCTGTGCACAGATACCACAGCTGATGACAAATTGACTTCCGCACATTCAGGGCGATTTCTATATTAACTTGATGAAAGCACTGCATTGCATTTTATGGATAGCTTTGAGGCTCATAGAAGGCTCTAAAGCTGACTATCCGCGACGGAGGAACCCAAATGCATGGTTTAGAACCACTTATAACGAAAGCCGCTAACTATTTCGGAGTCTGAGTGGCTCAGTCGGTTAGCGCTTGCGCTGGGCTTGGCCAATGGCATTCATTATGTGCTGGGTGTCGTGGGTTTGAGCTCACCCAGGGGCAGAACCTGGCGCCCTGATCTAGCCCGAGCTAATTCTTTCCCTCTCTCCTCTGATGCCATATGACCTGAGCAGTTGATGCGTTGTTAAACTCCAAAAATTATAATATTCTGTCTTTAAGTATCTTCTGGAATGATGAACGGAATCTGACACAGTAGTAGCACGCAATTCATGCCATAAATGTCCTATATTCCATAATATGGCTCCCTGGTGAGTAGGGGGCCCTTTTGGCAACTTTTTCTTTAATGTTTCGGGACCAGTGGGTTTCTGATGTTCTCGGACCCGCTGATTTCGAATCTGTCCTTGAAATTTTGAATTTCGAATTTTTTCAGCCCGCCCCTGCGCCTTCAAGTTTTTGAAAAACAGAGAAAATGCAGGTTTTTGCATCCCCAAACAGCAATCACTGAGAATAGCGAAATAAAATTTAAATCATCAGTTAGAACAGTTTCTTACCTACAGCTCTGCGCAAACTGCGTGTTCATGGGGTTTCTTATGCCTAATTTATTGCGCCTCAAATATTGCGATGTTTTGCCTAACGGTGGTATACTGTGCCGCACGGCACCTTACGGCGCGTTACTCTCCGGGCAGTCCAGGAAGCATGCTGACGTAAAATGTGGTACTTTTACATTATTTTTCGCATGAATTCAATGAGGGATGCCAGTTTACATGGTTTTCCATTTCAAAAGGTGACAGGGGCGGATGTAAGCAATTATTTTCCGGGAGAAAATTAGCGAAAATAGTGAAAAATCCTTTATTTAGAAAGAAAATGAGGAAAATCGGCAAACCTTGGCGACCGACCGGTTTCGGTAGGTGGTGCCACTCTTGATTAGGGGATACCACGATATCAGAAAATTAGGCATTATGACAAGAACTGTAATTAAAAGGCATAAAAACAAAGCATTGTCAGAGTACCTTTATTACTCGATGAAGAAAGGCGACAGCCTTCCACTGTCATGAGCTACAGCCTGTCCGGAGAGGTGACCATACTAAAGCCCTGAGTTGGGTCTGTGTAAAGAAGCCGTTCAGGAAGGGTGGCTCCACATTGGGTGCATGGCATACCCTTTTTACGTTGCTGTGCAGCTCCATGTAGCTGGTTGCACACCGCTTGAGCTGCCCCGGCAGCACCTGGTAGCGCCGGACACAGGCACCATGCGCTTGGCCCTTCAACGTTGGGCCTGTGCGCCGACCAGAGGAGCTGTCCGCTGGCTGCTGGGAGGTGCTGGGAGAGCGCTGCCCGCTCTCAAAATCGACGCGCTGCTCACTGCAGGAGGCGTTGGGTGTACGCGCTGGATAGGGACCGGCTTCATCTGCGCTTGTGTTAACCTCGCGCTCCGGGACGAGACGATCTTACTGACAGCTGCAGCTCTGATTTTCTGGTCGTCGTCACCCAGCATCGCCAAAATGATGCTTTCCGTATGCGCCATGAGAGCGTCCTTCGTCACGCTATCCTGCAAAACTGTCAGTGCGTCACAGGTCATGTACATACTTTCGCTGCAGCCGCAGCTCCTCTGCCAGGTGGCGCGCAGCGTGGACAGCGTCCCACTCGTGCTTGATTCGGACTGTCATTGACACGTAGACACAGACCAGGTACTGCGCCAGTACCTGTATCTCAGGCGATGGCTCAGCCCTGGACATGTACAGACGCAGCAGGTGACTCTGGGCCGTGTACCACCGCGCCTGGTACAGTTTGCCGTGTGCCTTATGGGCGACAGCACTAGCATCCCCCGTCTCCCGTCTTTGCACAGAGGTACGCTAGCTTCAGGTCCCAGCTGAATAGGGCGAGAAATATCTGGGGCAGTGCAGTTGCTGCCAATCGCCCACTTCCCCAGAGTCAAGAGCGACTCAAGTCCCTACCTGGCGCGTCAAGTCAAGTCCCTATCTGGCGCGTACACCCAACACCTGCAGTGAGCAGCACGTCGCTTCTGAGAGCGGGCAGTGCTCTCCCAGCACCTCCCAGCAGCCGGCGGACAGACCCAACGTTGAATGGCCAAGCGCATGGTGCCTGTGTCCGGCGCTACCAGGTGCTGCCGGGGCAGCTCAAGCGGTGTGCGACCAGTTACATGGAGCTGCACAGCAGCGTAAGAAGGGTCTGCCATGCACCCAATGTGGAGCCACCCTTCCTGAACGGCTTTACGCAGACCCAACTCAGGACTTTAGTCGGGTCATCTCTCCGGACAGGCATTCCGTGCCACATTCAGTCAATAGAGGGCCTTAAAACTGACAGCGAGTCAGTTGCCAGCGTGTGGTGCGCTGACAAGATGGCAAGGCGCTTAACAAGATACGTTTCGCTGCCGTCAGGGAAAATAGACGCGAGTGGTGCCCGGAGTCGATTCTGCTTCCGGTTCAGTCCTTGTCCCTGTAGCTCATGACAGTGGAAGGCTGTCGTCTTTCTTCATCGAGTAATGAAGGTACTCGGACAATGTTTTGTTTTTATGCCTTTTAATTACAGTTCTTGTCATAATGCCTCATTTTCTGATATCGTGGTATCCCCTAATCAAGAGTGGCACCACCTACCGAAACCGGTCGGTCGCCAAGGTTTGCCGATTTTCCTCATTTTCTTTCTAAATAAAGTTTTTTTCACTATTTTCGCTAATTTTCTCCCGAAAAATAATTGCTTACATCCGCCCCTGTCACCTCTTGAAATAGAAAACCATGTAAACGGGCATTCCTCATTGAATTCGTGCGAAAAATAATGTAAAAGTACCACATTTTACGTCAGCATGCTTCCTGGACTGCCCGGAGAGCAACGCGCCGTAAGGTGCCGTGCGGCACAGTATACCACCGTTAGGCAAAAAATCGCAATCTTTGAGGCGCAATAAATAAGGCATAAGAAACCCCATGAACATGCAGTTTGCGCATATCTGTAGGTAAGAAACTGTTCTAACTGATGAATTAAATTTTATTTTGCTATTCTCAGTGATTGATGTTTGGGGATGCAAAAACCTGCATTTTCTCTGTTTTTCGAAAACTTGAAGGCGCAGAGGCAGGCTGAAAGAAATTCAAAATTTCAATGTCAAATTCGAAATCAGCGGGTCCGAGAACATCAGAAACCCACTGGTCCCGAAACATTAAAGAAAAAGTTGCCAAAAGGGCCCCCCTACTGGTGAGCTCCGGGTCTTCTAAACAGACAGTTGTTCGAGACAACCTCTCCTGACAGCCACACGTAAACCAGCTTGCGCAATTCGAGATAATACTCCGGTATTATGTAGAGGCGCTGAAGTCAATGTGCAAACGCAACTGTTATTTGTGACCAGAAACTTATAACCTGCTTCGGAAATAAGAATCACAATGCTGAAGGTAAAAAGGCAGTGATACAGTACCTGGCCTAAACAGCAAAACCATCCACCTTTCAGTTAGGTAGGCTAAAGTTTCCGACAGAGGCTATGAAGAGCTCGGCTCGATACCAAGCCTCTCCCAATTTCTCATTCCTGAAAGCTGGATGGTATTCGAGCGCCTGAATCTGAAAGATTCTGACATGAAATGGCTCCATTGAGAAGCTAGTGACTGGTATAGCTTCCCCTGTTTCAAGGTATTCCAGAACTTAGTGTCGTGAGTGGTCCCACAGAACGTGATGTGAAGCTGGTGGAAGATTTCGTGAGCCACCTAAAGGGTAAAAATATGAAACAGGATCTACTTTTATCAGTACCAGAGCTCTTAAATAGTTCGCAGGAGAATAGGGAGAAGTACCTATCTCACGACGTTCTCCAGCGATAGTTACTAGAGAAAGGTTCGCCTCCGGAAGGCATTCCTGTTCTGTCGGGATTTAGAGTACTAGGGTGCTTAATCATTTAATTTCAGGTCTTTTGTGGAATAACATGTAGTTGTATTGCGCTGCAAATACATCTGACAAGTAGATGCCTGCATGTTAAATCCCATCTACCGCTCTTATACGCACGCACATGCTACGCTGTCTTTACTGGTAGGTTATGCACCCCTTTCATCCCAATTTAACAAGTGGAGACTGCAACGCCGGGTGGCCAATTGCGCCAGAAACATGAAATCTTTAACCGTTTTGAGGCAATCTTTCCCGCTGTCGTCGACGCTTGGAATGTGGCTCATTGAAATCAAAATTAAATATATAATGGGAAAAAGTGGGTTCGAATCTGAAAAGTAAAAACATATTTTTTAACAACCCTGCTGTTAGCTCATCGAAGTTTTTCTTTGCGGGCTGTCCAAGCTTTACTTGATCGTTGTATATTTAATTTTTATGTGGGTTTGCGGGCATGTCTGACCCATATTTCTGTTTGCCATAACAGTGCAGTGCAGTTTGCCATACGACTGAGCCGGGGCCGGAGCCGGAGCCGAAA
The DNA here is from genome assembly GCA_034440635.1 of Lepas anatifera. Classification (NCBI taxonomy): domain Eukaryota; kingdom Metazoa; phylum Arthropoda; class Thecostraca; family Lepadidae; genus Lepas; species Lepas anatifera. The sequence goes on along the minus strand of JAOTON010000842.1, from coordinate 518,595 downwards.
TCATAACCCCGGACCGGAGCCGGAGCCGGAGCCGTCCAAAATTGTCTCGGCTCCGCATCCCTGATTTACAGTATACCATGCGGAGGCTGTTCAAAATCATATATCGGTGAGACAGGTAGGGGCCTAAAAGTTAGATTAAAAGAGCACAGGCAAGATGTAATACATCATAGGACCTCAAATTCTCTAGTAGTACACATACATGAGTGTAACCATTTACCACGATGGAATGATACTAAAATTTTGGCCAAACCAAAAGATAAAACGCTAAGAAGAAATTTAGAATCAGCATTTATTTCAGTTTACCCCTCTTTAAACACGCGATCTGGATTTGTAAACTGGTCGAAATCTGTGGCATGTTTAGCAATATCAGAAGTTCCCCACTGACGTGTTTTCGTGCTAGACGTGAGAGCAATTTAAAACGCGATAGAAATGTTTGCCCGATTCATTCTTGCTAAACTGTCTCGTCTATTCGTTTTATGGTGCTTGATGTGTGTGCAGGGGCGCAGCCAGGGGGGGCACAGGGGGCACGTGCCCCCCATCGGTGCCGGGGTGCCCTTTTGATTGCTAGGTGGTGTGCCCTCTTTGGGCCGTGCCGCTCGAAATTTAGTGCCCAACGTCGTTGAGCCTAGATGGAACTAGACTGCATTTAGCGATTTAAACTATTGTTTGACAATTAAGTGCCTTTTTGGTCAGTTACGGCATTCTGTCGCCTTTCCAAGCACCCGGGAAGAGTATCGGCACGTAATCCGTTTCCAGATAATGCCTCATCGTCGCCAATAATCGTATGGGCAGAGCTAATCTGGTGACCCTTGAGCTCATCTGGTGTCCCCTGAGCGCTGGTCTTGAGCCCTGGAGCTGATCCTGTGCCCTCTGAGCTGATCTGATGCCCTTGTAGTCAATCTGGTGCCCCCCACCCCCTGAGAAAATAATTGTGCCTTCTGAATCTATATAATGCTCTCTGAGTTAGTCTGATGCCTCCGAGCTTGCCTGGTGCCCTATTAGCTGTTTTAGTGCCCCTTGAGCTGATCCGGGCCCCTGAACTTATTTAATGCCTCCCATAGTTTATCTACTGTCCACCGGGGTGCAGCCAGGGGACACGGGGGCACGTGCCCCCATCGGTGCCGGGTGCCCTTTTGATTTCCAGGTGGTGTACCTCCTTTGGGTCATGCCGCTCGAAATTTAGTGCCCTAGCCGTTCAACCTAGATGTAACTGGACCGCATGTAGCGATTGAAACTATTGTTGGACAACTTAATACCTTTCTCGGTCAGCTAGGGCATTCTGTCGCCTTTCCAAGCACCCGGGAAGAGTATGGGCACCTAGTATGTGTCCACCTAATGCCTCATCGTCGTCAATAATCGTACGGGTGAAGACAATCTGGTGCTCCTTGAGCTCATCTCGTGGCCTCTCAGCTGGTTTTGGCCCCTTGAGCTGATTACTTGCCCTCTAAGCTGATCTGGTGCCCCTGAGTCAATCGAGTGCCCCACTGAGCAAATAATTGTGCCTCATGAACCTATATAATGCTCTCTGAGTTAGTCTAATGCTTCCGAGCTTGTTTGGTGCCCTAATAGCTGATTTAGTGCCCCTTGAGCTGATTCGGGCCCCCGAGCTGATGTCATGCCTCCCCAAGTTGATTCTGTCTCCTAAGTCAATATGGCGCCTCTTCAGCTGATTAAGTGCCCCCTCAACTGATTATTGATGTATCCTTAGATGGTCTGGTCTCCCCCTCCCCTGAGCTGGTTTGGTGGACCCTCAGCCCACCTTGTGTCCCCTGAGCTGTTATGTTGCACCCTGAGCTGATTTAGGCTCCTGCCATAGTCTGGGGGGCTGGGAGCTGATCTGGACCCCGAGCGGATTGATCTGGTGCCACCTGAGCTGCACTAATGCCTCTTAGTCGATCTGGTGCCTCCTGAGCCCATCTGATGCCCCCTGAGTAATCTGGTGTCCTTTAAGCTGATCTGGGCCTCCTTACGTGATTTCATGAGCAGATCTAAAGCCCTGAGCTGAGCTGGGCCCACAGAGGCTGATGAGGGCCCCTGAGATGGTGTGGGGCTCCTGAGCTGATTAAGTGCCTCCTGACTTGATCTGGTATCCCCGAGCTGGTCGGGAACCACTGATCTGATTGTTTGTCCCCGGAGCTGATCTGGTGCCCTATGGGCATCTGGTGTCCCCTTGAGCAGCCCTGGGGCTTTTGAACTGATTGGGCCCCGAGCTGGTGAGGGATCCCTGAGCTGATTTAGTGCCCCTGACTTGAACATGCCCCCTGTGCTGATCGATCTGGTGCACTCTGAGCAGATATTCTGCCTCCTGAACTTAACTAATGCCCCTGTGTCGATCTGGTGCCTGCTGAGTCATCAGTGTGTCTCCTGCGCCCATCATATTCCCTCTGAGCTAGTCTGGTGCCCCATGGCTAATACGGTGCCCTTTAAGCTGACCCGGGCCTCCTGGGTTAATTACGTGATTTCCTGAGCAGCTCCCAGGCCCTGTGCTGAGCTGGGCCCACAGGGGTTGGTGATTAATAATAATAATAATAATAAATAAAATAAAAATAATAATAAATTAATAATAATAATAATAATAACACATGGTTCTACAACACACACGGGCTCAGGTCTAGTGCTGCAGATGGCATCAGATGCTAGAATTACATCGAGCTTCGACTCAGTGTCGTCACGAATAAAGGTGGCATCATTAACCAAACCCTGACTTGATCTTGCCCCTGACCTGACTTGAGGCCCCTGAACTGATCTGGGGCCCCCAAGAGCGGATCTAGGTTCTGAGGGTACCCTGAGCTGGTCTGGGCGCTGAGCTTGTGAGAGCCCCTTAAGTTGGCTTGAGGCCCCCTGAAGTGATCTGGCGCCTTAAACTGTTCTGGGGCTTCTTGAACTGGTTTAAGGCCCTATGAGCCTATCTGTGGCCCATTGAGTTAGTCTGATGACCTCATCTCTGGGGCCAATGAGCTAGTCTAGTCCCTGGGTGAAGAATGATCTGCTCTATGGCCCTGATCTACATCAGGGGCCCCTGAGGTAATCTTGAATAGATAGATAATAAGAACACAAGGCCAACTCCCATCATCTTGGGGCGGGGTCACTGAGCTAGTCTATTCCCTGGAGGCACAACTGGGGGATGGGAGAAGCTGCTCTGGAGGCCTCTGATCCACACTTGGGGGCCCCAGAGCTGGTCTTGAATAGATTGGGAATAAGAACACAATGGAAACTCCCCTTGTAAAACGGAGCTAACGAGGAATGAGGAATCTCTAAAACGGCTTGTGATACCTAGGCACCCCTGGTTATATAAATTGCTTATTATACTGGTGGATTCTGGGAAGGGATGATAAAAAGGCATGTGCCCCTGAGCTCAGAGCACAGTCCCCTAAACCAGGATTTCTACTAATTAATTTAAATGAAGAAATAGTTTTCACAATTTTCAGCCCTGTCACACCATCCCCATCCAAACCACCGGCCTGTTCACCTTTTATTTACTCTTAACTGGGACCGAGCCTTGCGAATATGGAACTTAATAAACGCATTCAAAAGGTATCTCCCAAATTTTTCCGGCAGCAAAAATGTGTTCTTCCAAAGACACTATGCTACTCCTCGTCCCACGGCGATTGTGGGAGGCAAGGAACTCAATCCGCATTCAGCCAGGGCTCACTCGTCACGACAAAACCAATGGGCATAACAAAAAAATTTCGACTCTAATATGCCATAAACTGCACATTGTAACAAATATCACATGCTTCGCTGATTCCTCGGATATTAAGTACTTGCATGAGTTGGCTGCCCTTAAATCTATTTAAAAAAGTAGTGTTTTGGCTACTTCCATGGCATTTTGGTGATATTTTGTTCCTTTTTTCGGTTTTAAACGAGTTTTCCTTCTCCGTCAATGATTTCTTTGTATTCTTATTGAACCAAAGATGCCCAAAAAATAATATAAACAAAGATATAGAAAGTTTTTTAGGTTACGTTAAAAAATGCTCTTTTCCCCGGGGTGCCCCTCAAAGTTGGTGTGCCCCCCATACGAAAGCTCTGGCTGCGCCCCTGTGTGTGTGTTGTTTTAATGCCTTTTTGATGTAATTTTACAGTTCATACTGACGAAGGTGCTTTGACTCCGAAACGTCTGTAAAAATATAAATATAAAGTAAATTAAAAGAAAAATCAAGTCTCTTCCATATATATCTATGTATATATGTATGTATCTATGTATATATATATATATATATATATATATATATATATATATAATCTGTAAGTGTTATCCCTCTAGAGCCGTAAAAATAGGCACCTTATAGCAAAATATCGTAACATGTGCCCCTCTGGAGGAGTGGGTGAAATTTGCGGCCCCTCCCCGCTCTCACCGTTTGCCCTCAATAAAGCAAAAACAAAGTGACGCGGAACAACGCGACTTACGGTACCTTATTACTGATTAATTTCACTCAATTATCCTCCATTTTTAGGCCAGGTTACAGTGGACCGCAATGATGCTTAAAAATATGCATGGGCGCTGCTCATGAATAATATATAGGAGAAATACTTAATCACTTGCTGTAATCCAAGGGAACAGGGGCGTCCCCACCGGGGGCCTGGGGGCCTGCCCCCCCCCCACTTTTAGGCCAAACATTTCCTGATATCAGTCAAAATGGGAGAAAACCGGACATTTTTATAACCATCCGCTGCAGAAGGCAACGAGGAGCCCAAATGCGAACAGTATTTGGTCCTAACGTGGGAAGTTTTTTGTCAGCGTCAGTTTGAAGTTTGGCTGGCACCTCCACTTTTTTGCCGGTGGCGACGCTTATGCAAGGGAACATTCTTTGGCCTGTGGTGGCCTCAATATTGACCTGTACTGATCATAGTTCGTATAATTTATTTTCGTATCGTGAAGGGCTTTAGAGTACGGCCCATAATTTTCCACGAGCTATTCCAGGAGATGATAAAGGAACGGGTTTATCATTCCCTAGCGGGGCGCAGGCCAATGAAGAGCACGATACTTTAAGATATGCTGGTATTGGATACCCATTGTTTTTTACGGTTCTACATACAATGATAACACTTGCAAATGTGGTAACTCTCTCTCTCTCTCTCTCTCTCTCTCTCTCTATATATATATATATATATATATATAGATATATATATATATATATAAAAAAAAATATATATATATATATATATATATATATATATATTGATACATTTGGAAATTTTTCGAAAACATTTTTTGGTATCCATTTTTATCTGAAAAGCTTCTGCATCTAGGACCGTTGAATGATTTTAAATATTTCAGCAACTGTTTGAGATGTAAGGCCTTGAATGTTTTTGATAATAAAGTGACGTGATGACGTCACAGTTTGACGTCACTGTGTTAACAAAACTCATAGCTGAACAAAACCTCAGTGGCGGCGCTTGAACATTATAACAGCCTAGGCACGATTGGCTTAGAGGTAAGGATGTCGCCCTGGCTTTTTACCTGATATTAAACAGGGGCGATTCCAGCAGGTCGGCTGGAGAAGGGGCAAGCTCATGTCGATGAACAAAAATAATAGTTATGTTCAAATGTTTAATATAATAAAAATTGAAAAAAACATGTCGGCGGATTGTGGAAACAGTTATGCGGCAGTATATGAAGGTTAAAAGCAAAATGCAAGAAGGATAGGTAGGTACGTAAGTAAGCCGGGAAGGACAACGTAGTCAAGAGAGCTTCCCATTTTAATGACAGCTTCGGCACTTCATTGTTTATGACGTCCAATTTCTCTCTGTACGATCGATTTGTGAACGAATTTTTAAGTTTTAACCCACGCGTCTGCCCTAAACCCGCAACCAGCAGGTCGGCAGGGCGCACAGCCCCGGGCACGTGAGAGGCCCAGGACATCACACTCCCTACAAAAAAAATTACAACATGAAACCCACCACCAGCTGATAAATGGCTATTCCAACTCGGTCAAACGTCACGCGGATGGACCATACGTTGTAACGCGCTAAACGATTTGGACCAAATCCAGAACCCATTTTTATCATTTCTTCAGTTTAGGTGCGGGTATTTGTCCAGTCTACCGCCGATTAGCAGTCAGTTGAAGTCACAGACCCCACACGCCCATCAGGACAAGCACAGTACGATAGGGCAGCCCACGAGTTCACGGAACCAAACACCACGCGATATCGGCGCCACGAGCCTCACCTTTGAAGCAAAGAGGACCGAGCCGAAAACTTGGGGCACCGACCTGTCTATGTCAAGCTTCACCCAACACCTCAGCGTACCCAACCCGCTGAATCGTCCATACGCGTTTAAGCCGTTAGTGGTGACCAGAGTGTGGACCAGACCAACAGATCGCATCACCTCCAACCAGTTCCGTCCCAGAAGACAGGGCGCCGAGCCCCACAACCACCACCGGCAGCGCCGGTGCGGCCGGGTAGGTATGTCAGTGCAGAACGCCCAGCACCGGAAAGTTTCGCCCATAAGACTCAGCACACTGCTAACAACCCGGGCGGTGCACAGGTCGTCAACCGTCATCAATGTACCCGGCTCCAGTATCAGCCCAAATACAGACCCCACAAATCGCACAGGACACCTCGGCGGCGTGGTGGGTGACACACCGGAGCGATTCACGATATACACGGGTTGGCTCGGCTACCGTTGCTGCCAAACCCAGACCCCACAGGCCCAGTTTTCTATTTCTTCCCGATGTGATGATAACACCCGACGTGTTCGAGGCGGCGACATTACAGCCAGATGTCCAACTTCCACACAGGCGGCACCTATACGATTTAAATCGACACCCCTCGGTGAGTATTTCCACAGCGCCAACACTCATCGCAAATTTAGCTGTGCGGAAGGCGCACCTAGTCAGGTGTCCACCTACCAGCCGCCCGGAACGCTGTGAGGTAGAGTCCAACCACTAACAAACAACCACCCGCAGCACCGCCCCCGCCGAGCTAGCGTATGGCAAATCCAAAGTCAGGTCACGTTGGCCAGTAGGTCCGTTGGCACTTTCGTTATTAATCCACAGACAAGCGGTCTCCAATGCAGTTTCCAGAAAGAGCCGAAGTCAGTCTTTAGCCCTGAGCCAGCAACATACCCCACCGTGTCACCAGGTTTTGCATGCATTGAAGAATTGAACCCAGCACCGACATTCTGAGGCTGTAGTGATGAGTAGCTCAAAATATATCTCAAAGAGCGTCTTTCACCGGACCGAGGAATAAGTCCTACCTTCATAAACAGCAGACCCACCACCAGAAAACGCCTTTTCTGCGATGGTTCAAGGATCAGTTTGCCCACAATAAAAACAAACCGTTCCAAGTAGCTTCGATAGGCTCCCACACCAAAAATACTCCCAAATCCCGTGTACCATACTCGGTTGGGCCGTGCCTGCCGTTTATGTGAGAGTTCGAGTCCGGTCGCCACGTAATGACCCGGTCCGTCCGCCCGCACAAGGCTCGGTCCTTGGCGACACTGTATTAACCCGCAACCAGCAGGTCGGGCAGGTCGGCGCGCACAGCCCCCGGCACGTGTTGCAGAGGCGCACCAGGACATCACAAACCGCCAGATTTTGTGCAATGACTTACGTTCTTCATATGGGTTTCACAAATTAAATATCTCGCTAATAGTTGCCAAACAGCTGTCCCGCACCAGAGAAGGCTAAACATCCGCGCATACAACTTGTCTTGTGTTACAAGACGGTCAATAAACGAATCCGCTGTAATAAAGGTCCTAAGACGCAGCATCGCACGTGCTAGCTTGTTGGGCAAGCCTAGCAGGCTGATTTAACCCCCGCCCCACCGGGGGCCATCGATGGCCCCCTAAGGTTTTTCTAGGATAGCAGAAAAACAACGAGGCGCAGCACCACGTTTGAGGGCTCTACCTCTTACTGCATCATTTTCCCACCATCCCTGAAATTTTTTACTCCGGGTCACCCAAGGTCAGGTCACCAGGCGAGGTCAACCAAGGTCACCTCACTTCAACTTTAGAGCTCTGTAAGAGCCACATTTCGAAGTCGATCGATTTCAAACTTCCTACACTTCGTGACCCCTTCAGGGTCTACAAGTTGTATGTCCGGGATTTTTCGATTTCGTGACCTGAGGTCATGTCACGAGGTGACCTCTCCCATTGACAAAGCATGGGGAAAAGCTGTCTTGTGATCTAAAAGTCATAAAAACGATTGAAAATGCTCGGCTACGTCAGAAAAGCGTTCTTTGACACCCTTTCACGGATTCCAGGGACCATATTTGCCCTTTGACCTCTCCAAGGTCATCCAAGGTCACCAGGGGTCAAAAACAGTATTTTGACAATAACTTTTGACCTATATAATCTAGAGCGCTGAATCAAAGACTATCGTGTATGTCTCGTCACTGGCTTTTGTTTGATATACGGCAAGGTCACTTTCTGACCTTTCGTGACCTCAGGTCATCTTAGGTCACGAGGTGACCTCTGGAGGTCAAACCACTGCCGGGAGGTCATTACGTTCATCATAGCGGGAAAAGGTTTGACGTTTTCCTATCCAATGTACTTTACCACATCTCAATAGCTCTAATGGCACAAGAGTTATGCCCAGGTTGCTCAAGCATTGCGTATTTGAAAATAGCCGATCTTGACCTAATTTGACCTCTGGAGGTCAAACCATTGACCTGAGCGCTAAAACATGTCAAGTAATTTCTTACTGAATTCACGCAAGCTTTCAAATGCACTTTGCAGATTTGCGCTAACGCCCATACTTTCGGAGTTAGAGGGGGCCATCGATGGCCCCCCGGTGGGGCGAAGGTGGCGCTGGATCCCCGGTGGGGCGCGGGTTAACTCGCGTCCGAATGAATGAGGTAATAGAGATGTCAATAAAAAACACACCTTAGGTTTGCCACGGTGTTAGGTAGATTCAGCGAAATCGCGAAGTGCCTAAGATCCCGTTTATTGACGGTAAAAGCTGCGAGCCTGGATTTTCAGAGATGCAAATTATCGGCTCTTTGACCCAGTGATCCAAAAAAGGAATGTTCGCTGTAACTTAAACATCGAGTCAAATTATATTTATTCCACAGAAAATACATACTACTTCGACATTTAAAAGTGGCTAGGCAGTGCCTAATATGCGTCTATGGCAGCGCCGCCACTGCAAAACCTAAGAGTTCACTTCGTCCGCTGACAATTTTAGGGGCTTATCGACGCTCCAATTGCCAGAGCCATTCCAACACGTCCAACTGCCAACTGCGTCGCCAACTCTTTCCATGTTGGAAAGGTTTTTCGGAAGCCAGGCTGCTCCTTGCTCAGGGAATCTGCCGGGCCTTGAACCCGCGTCGTACTTCCTCCCCTCATCTAGGTCTAACTAAACAGCTTGCTCCTCTTCCATTGAGAACAATGATACATGTAAATAGCTGCACCATCATGACGTTCTCTTAAACAGTTAAAAAGGTGCCGGCGATCATCACGCTTAACTGAATCCTGCAATATAAGCCACAAATGCCTCGCTGTTTCAAGTTGATCCCGCGCGGGGGGCCGTTGGCCTGGTGGCTTCTTGTCCTACTTTCAGACTGGATAGCTCGGACTCACTCCGTTTATATCCAATAACATATTCCTTGCACTTCGGGCCAGGTAAGTCTCTGGGATTGAAAGTAATGGCCCACTCAGCCACTTTTCTCTGTAGCTAGGCAAGTGCGTCAGTTAGGAGTGGTACAAATACGATGGGTGAGTGAGCGGAGTGGCTAACACTAACCTCGCCGGGTTGTGTCCCGCCACGTCGTCCCCACCCTCCGAGCGGACCGTTAACCCGGCTGTGGCCGTTGCAGTGCTCCAAGCCGTGCGGTCCGAGCGGGATGAAGTACCGTAAGGTGCGGTGCTACACTGCGGACGGCAGACGGGTGTCCCGCCGCCGCTGTCCCAAGCGGAGCCGCCCGCGCCACAGACGACGCTGCAACCGGCGGCCCTGCGGCGCCGCCTCCTGCCGACAGGTTAGCCGCCAACCCTGCTGCTGGGGGTGCCGCCATCAGCAGGCGCGGCGCAGCTGGTGCTGAACCCTCCTGTTCTCGCCAATTATCTCAATATAGTTATAAACATGTCAGCGCATTTTTATCTCATCCGATGAATGCCATTTATTGTTTTATTTTGTATGTCATTCGTCATGAATGAATTACATACAGCAATACCCACATTATGGTGATTTAAAGGGAATGTGGTACCGTGGTTGAATCCCGAAATTAAGAGTAATTAGTTGTATTTTTGGCCGAAAATAATGAAAACGTCCATGATTTCTCTAACAAATGTACAATAAGCTTAATATTTTGTTTTCTAAAATGCTCCTCTAGGGTAATGAATAAACCTAATTTGGGTAATAAATAAAACATAATTTTTACCCATTTTTACACTCTAAAAACAGAAATGTCTCCTCTTTTCTAACAATAAGTGACGTCATCAAAATAGCAGTTTTGATAATCAGTGAAATCCTAAATCTTGATCATGGACTCGCTGTAAAGGCCCATTCACAGCGTTTCCGCATGACAAAAATCGTGTGCGGTACAAAAAGCACTGGTGCAAAAACTGAACAACAGATGTCGTTACGGTGACCGTGTTTATTCAATGGTGTTAAGATAATGCATATGCCTGATGTAAAGAGACAATTTCAGAGTTGGATTTCGAGAAAAAACGATTTCAGAGTTGGATTTGGAAAAGAAACAATTTCAGAGTTAGATTTTGACAAATCTATTGATACTTGTTTTGACAGCTACGGGGAGGGAGGATGTGATGTGTGTTGCGGCCATTGGGCGCATTTCAGCCCAATCGCGCTATGCAATGGACATTAACTGCCCGAGGCTTTCGGTCGACAGGCAGTTGCATGCAGGTTCACTCGCTAGCTTGGTATTTTCAGCGAGTGGGTGAGGTTTAGGGCTTACCGCCAATCAGATTACTGGAACCATTTGGAAGGTATTCCTTAAGGGCTGGAAATAAAGGCAATAAGCTAGTTTACTTTGAACTCGAAAGCTGGCGGAAATTTTATATCGAGAGCTTTGGGTGAATTTAAATATGCCAATAGTGGTTTTTCAACACGTTCTACAAAAATGCTACCTCAGTTCAAAACCCATTATAAGAGTGGGACACTCCCTTTCACGCATTTGCAAGGCAGTTTGTCTTTCCATTCGACTCCCCGGTGCCGTAGCCCTGAGCTGCCAGTGTTCTACAGAATATTTGACTGACATTTTAGGTGCAACGAAGCGCAGGCCGTTCTCCAAAACTAGGGCGCGGAAGGCTCAGTTTAAAACCTGAGCAATGCTCCTCTGTCCACCCCTGCTCCCTCAAAGCCACCGGCATCAATAACCTCTCTCACTCTCTTTTTTCTCTCTCTCTCTCTCCCTTCGTCACCGCATTGAAAAATACCTGGCTGGAAAGACAAATGTAAACCATTAAGGTATCATCATCGGTGTCGAAAGCACGGAGGACGGGGAGATGTGTCTTCCCTACTCACGAATCAGGGGGAGACGCTCCCCAAAATTTTAAGACCCGACCTGTTTTTTTCTATCCTATTACCCGCGTGAACCGACGTAAATGTCGGTAAAGTGTACCTTGGGTAATGTTTGCAGGGACAGCCAAAATGTTCGACATTAGCCCCTCCTCCCGTCCGTTCTCCCACTACTAAAAGCTATGTGACGATGCCTCTGGGCATCAGTGACCCTGCACCTACAGAGTGTGCAAAGGAAACCTGTTGATATTCCCGGAGGGCTCACGTCCAAAGAGCTTCTATTAGGCCGCTGCAACACACAATTTCATTGTACTCTGCTGTGGCTATTTCTGTCCAGTACCGTTTAACAGTTTCTAGTGCATCATTGACTGCATGCAGAGAGAGAGAGAGAGAGTGTGGCCTCAGGCCGGGTCACTGAACACCAGCTGTTATATCGTCAAGGAGGTCGAAGAGCTATCTGCACGCAGGACGGCGATTTTATTATTCTAGGAGCTTGCTCAGTTCCGGGATCATACCTCCCGCGGAGAGAAATTCCGCCCGTGGAGCGCAAAGGCGGATCCACGCTTTCCTATGGGAGGTGGCGCTTTGTTCAGGGAGCGCCATTTTGGCTCGGAGGGGACGCCATTTTGGCCTGGAGGGGACGCCATTTTGGTCTGGAAGGGACACCATTTTGGCTCGGAGGGGGCACCATTTGGGCCTGGACAGTACATCATTTGGCCTGTAGGGGTGTCATTTGGGCGTGGAGGGGATGCAATTTGGGCCTGGAGCGGGCGTCATTTGGGCCTGTAGGGGGCGTCATTTGGGCCTGGAGGGCGAGACATTTAGACCAGGGGAACCAATTCTTATCATGGGGGAGCCAAATCGCATCGTGGGGGCGCCCATACTTACATCCTGGAGGGCGTTGTGAAGCAGCGCTGTTTCAGGAAATGGTCGGGTCAGTTGCAGGGTTGCAGGGTCAGTTGCGGAGACGTCTCAGAGGAAATCCCGCTGAGTGAGAGGTGAAATTACCACCATTTGTAGCTGACAGTCACAGCCCAGAGCTGTGCTGCCAGGCCGTGGAAAACCCACACCTACACTCCCCACGACACCTACACAGTTTGTTTTCCCTTAGTTGGTTTATTACCTGCGGTTTGTTACCGAACACTTTCTGGAAGAAAACAAAAAATATGAAAGAAACACATAGACGCCTCTGCATAGGCGGATCCACGGGGACAGGTGCCCCTCCCTCTGCCCTGTCCTCTAGACCGTTTCTGTTAACCAATCAAGTAATAGGCCGAATCATATTTGACCCCACCAGCGGTGACAACGTTTCCCTCCCCCAACTTGGAAAAGTTAATGCGCCTATGTCCTTACATGAAACAAAGCTGGTTAGGCCAATAGTATACAGACATGACTATCTTAAAGGCAATGAACGACCTTGTCAAAATTATAAAATTGACTAATTATGGGAAAATCATCAGAAAATCAAGAAAAAAACTTTTGTTTCCACCTTCAATCACTCAAGACGAGAATATACATTCTTTGCTTACTACCCCGCGCTGCTACCCCGGGTACCCCCAAGTTAGATGTCATCAGCGGTTTCTCGACACGCTCTAAAAAACTGTCATCTCAATTCAAAGCCATCGGTGGCAAAAAACAAAGCAATCGCCGTATCTTTCTTTGAAGTAAAGTATTGAATACAATTCCCAAATCGGCTCAAATAACCTAAGCTAAAATTTATTGCATCATTAGTTAACAACTTCAACTTGGCTTCTTTACCAGGGCTCTCATGAGGCTTGTTCATTTCATTATTTTTACCTCCCTAAGACACTGAATTGCCGAAAGGGCGATTTCCAAATTTGGACATCACGTTGCAGACGAAAAGCTGGAAACCATTATTCACTTATGATTGAACCACTTTCAGGCAAAGAATACTTCGAGAACCTATTTTCTCCAATTGCACCCAAAATATGTAGTTGCTATCAGAACACAAAATCACCTATTTATAGTTGGAACTTGGACTCATGTTTAGTTTGACAAATATATATATTTTTTTTGTTAGCAGAATTGCTTATTTTGCTTGATATACGGGTGGATGTAAGGTGGGCCGAAATTGCGTTTTTGTGCACCTAAAATTGCAAATTAGGCCTGTATCTATAATGGAAGACAGCAAACATTGACTTTTCGGGGAGCCCCGCCTCTGATTGCTACTTCCGTCACCATTGTCACCATTGTCTAAACCTTGGTGTGAGAGAGAAATCAAACCTTCTTTACCAAGACGGACGGTCACAGTCATAGGCGGATCCAGAGGGGGCAAGGGGGCACTTGCCCTCTTCCGATCGCCCCTCGGCGCCCCCTGAAATGTGGCTTTCCACCCCCCCTTCCAGGATGCGGGTATCGGCGCTCCCCGGATAGGATTTTGCGCGCACCTGATTGGTTTTGGCGTCAAAAAGAGGCGCCCCCTGGTTGGGATAGTGCACCTGGACCATGTCCCCGGAAATCCTGTATCCGCCTATGATCACAGTGATAATGAGAAACAATATCAATGAACCCGTTCCACCGTCTCCCGCTATGTTCATGCATGCCATCAATCAATGACATCGACCAATCAACATCATGACATGCATGATATTTTGAGGCATCAGGGGAAAATCAAATGAAAACAAGGTTCGTGATCTGTTTCACTGCATGACTGATGTTTACGAATACATTAAACGGCTTTGCATTTTACTATCTTAAATCATACAGATATATACACATACCGTAGATACGAAAACCGAGCGGACACACCTGGCGTCGAAAATAAGTTCTCGGTGAAAATGTTGTACACGTCTTAGCAACCAAATCTGTCATGAAATCCACATATAGCTACATTCCGGATATAATTCAGGCAATACTTTGTCCACAGGAAAAATGAAGTTATACCTACTTTTGCAGCTCATGCTTCGAACTGTTTGAATGCGGTATTTTCTAAGGAGCAAGGTTATTACGAAGGCTTAAAATTGAAGAGGGACTAAACGCTTTGAGATGACAATTTTCGAGTGTCTCAATCTTTCCGCTGATGGTTCTAAGTAATCGTTCGCCAGTGATCGGACTACTCAAAAGCACAGTATTTAAATTCAGTTGGACAGGTGATAAACGAGTGAATTTCTAGGATAATTAAATGTGAATGTATTCTATATCTAAACAGAAGACGGCCAGTATAGAGCATCACAGCAGAAGAAAATTTGACACCAGCGTGAGGGTAAAGTTGTTCGCTTTCCACACGAATGAGGTGCGCGGTAGAGCAGGGCTTGTCCGCATCATATGACACCATATGGTTTGCTGTAGGTCCGTTCTTTGGAATGTAATGTGCTTACTGCTGATCTCCCAACTCTAGTTTTCCAAATTGAATTTTCGAATTGAAAACAAGAAATCGGCCCACGAATATTTCAAGAAAAAATTGTTCACTTCTGTTTCACCCTGTAGAACACATGCCCAGGATAAAACACAGGATACTCACTTTAAACAATACTTTATTGCTACCATTCACGTAGAGCATGCAAAAACCCCTGGTTTTACATTTCGATTCTGTCAGAAATCGGCTTATAGAAAAAACAGCACATCAGGCGTAGCACTTATTTAAGCGCATTGTATCATAGCCTAAGCCCGGCTTCCTTATGATTCTGGCAGCGGAGGGCGAATGCGAATATTCAGGGCCAGTGCCACTGAGGGAGTTCAGGTTCGATACCCGCCCCCACCACAGTTTCCTCGCCAACGGGGAGTTCCGGGAAAACTAACACATTGAACATGGGTGCTTCCAGTATGTTTATCACATGGTGGTCCAGGTTAAAATCCTATTACAAAACTGTCATTCATGTTGAATGCAATGCAATTACTTTAGTTTTGTTATTTCAAACGGACTTTCCCTTTATATTTCCCACGGAATGATCCTATTGCTTTTCTGAATCAGCACCTCTGTGCTGTGGCGGATACCAGCGGATAGCCGGAGGCTATTCCGAGGCAATTGGTGGGAGGTTCGAGCCCCTTAGCCTCACCCCAAAACTGTTGTCCTGAATCTGTCATTGCCTCTGTAGAATCCCACGGGAGTCTGTCTCAGGGAACTCATTTTTCAGACGACCAGGTTTTGCACTATCTTCTTCCTTGAACCAGGGGTGTAATTTTCCCAAAATCTTTGGGGGTGCTCAGCCGGTGGGGGGCGACACCCCAAAGGGGCGGCAGCTTTGGGGGCGGCACCCCTTCATTGCACCAGATATGTTATTCATCGCTTTTTGCGCCTTTTATAGCACAGGGAACATTCTATTTTAATTTTGGGCAGGTATTCTAAAGCTTTTGCCAAACGTGTTTGCTTTTTAGGCGATATCCCAAAGCTACATACACGTCTTAAAATAATCCAACCTGAGCTTTAAATCTTTCCACGATCTGGGGCGCAGCCAGAGCTTTGGTATGGGGGCACACCACCTTTCAGGGGCACCCCGAGAGAGAAAGGGCACTTTTAACGCAACCTAAAAACTTACTATATCTTAGTCAATATCAAATTTTGGGTACCTTTGGTCGAAGAAAAATGCAAATCAAGCATTGACGGAGAAGGAAAACTTAAATAAAAACAGAAAAAATTGTCACCGAAACCTCATGAAAATAGCCAGAACACGACTTTTTGGTATAGATATAAGGACAAATCAGCCAACTCACACAAGTTCTTGACATCAAAGAAATCAGTGGAGCCTGTGCTATCGGTCACTATGTGCAAGATAAAGACATATTGGAGTCGAAAATTCATTTGTTATGCTCACTGATTTTGTCGTGACGAGTGAGCCCTGGTTGAACGCGGATTAAGTTCCCCGGCTCCCACAAGGGCCATGGGAGGAGGTGCGGCATTGTGACATTGGAGGGATACAATTTTTGTTGTCGGAATAATTAGGGAGATACTTTTTTTAACGCGTTTAAAAGTTCCATATTTTCAAAGATCTGTCCCAGTTTGAGTAAAGAAAAAGTAAACAGGCTGGTAGTTTGGATGCAAATGATGTGACAGGGATGAAAATTGTGAAAAACTAGTTCTTCATTCATTTGAATTAATTATTAGAAATCCTGGTTCAGGAGACTGTGCTCTGAGCTCAGGGGCACATGCCTTTTTATCACCCGTGCCCAGAATCCACCAGTATAATGAGCAATTTATTTAACCCGGGGTGCCTAGGCATCACAAGCCGTTTTAGCGATGACGGCTCATTCTTCGTTAGCTCCATTTTACAAGGGAGTTTGCACTGTATCCTTATTCCCCATCTGTTCAGGACCAGCTCAGGGGCCCCTTAGTGTGGATCGGAGATCTCCAGAGTAGCTGTCCCTCATTCCCCTAATGTGCCCCCTGGGATTAGACTAGCCCCGTGACCCCCGAGGTGATGGGAGTTGGCCTTGTGTTCCTATTCTCTGTCAATTCAAGACCAGCTCAGGGGGCCCCTGGTGTGGATCAGAGCCCCCCCCCAGAGCAGCTCATGCTTGACCCGGGACTAGACTAGCTCAGTGGCCCCAAAGATGGGGAGGGGGTCATCAGACTAGCTCAATGGGCCCCAGATAGGCTCATAGGGCCTTGCACTATATTAACTCAGGGGGCACCAGACTAGCTCATAGGGCATCAGATGGGCTCAGGAGGCACAGTGATGACACATGAGGCACCAGATCAACTCAGGGGGCATTAGTTTAGCTCAAGGACAATATACCTGCTCAGGGGGCACCAGATTGATCCGCTTGGGGGCCCAGATAAGCTCCTAGTCCCCAGACCAGAGCAGGAGTCTAGATCAGCTCAGGGAGCACCATATCAGCTCAGAGAGAGGGCAAGTGATCAGCTCAGTGGTCCCCGATCAGCTCGGGACACAGAGCATCTTGGAGGAACTAGATCAAGTCAGGAGGCATTTAATCAGCCCAGGAGCCCCATACTAGCTCAGGGGGCCCTCATCAGCCTCAGTGGGCACAACTTAGCTTAGGGGCCCAGAGCTGCTGAGGAAATTACTTAATCAACTCAGGAAGCCAAGATCTGCTTAAAGGGCACTAGATTGGCTCAGGGGGCATCAAACTAGCTCAGGAGGCACTAGTCAAGCTCAGAGGGTATGAGATGGGCTCAGGAGGCAAAATGTTGGCTCAGGAGGCACCAGTTCGACTTAGGGAGCATTAGTTTAGCTCAGGGGAAACATATTTGCTCAGAGGGAGCCAGATTGATCAGCCCGGGAGCCCAGATCAGCTCCTAGCCCCCAGACCAAAACAGGGATATATATCAGCTCAGAGAACACAAGATCAGCTCAGGGTGCACCAAATCATCTAAGGAGACATCAATAATCAGCTCAGGGGGCACCTGATCAGCTCAAGAGGCACCATATTGGCTCAGGGGACAGTAGATCAACTCTGCGAGGCATGTGATCAGCTCAAGGGCTCAGATCAGTTCAAAGGGCACTAAAACAGCTAATAGGGCACCAGGTGAGCTCGGAGGCATCAGACTAAGAGAGCATTAGCTAGATTCAAAAGGCACAATTATTTGCTCAAGGGGCACCAGATTGACTCAACGGGCACCCGGTAAGCTTAGAGGGCACGTGATCAGCTCAAGTGGCCAAGAACAGCTCAGTGAGCACCAGAGGAGATCAAGGGGCACCAGATTAGCTCCGCTGGTACGATTATTGGCGACGATGAGGCATTAGCTGGTCACGGATTACGTACCCATACTCTCCGCGGGTGCTTGGGAAGGCGACAGAATGCACTAGCTGACCAAAAAGGTACTAAATTTTAAAACAATAGCTTTAATCGCTAAATGTGATCTAATTGCATCTAGGTTCGACGGCGTAGGGCAATAAATTTCGAGCGGCACAGCCCAAATGGGGTACACCACCTAGCGATCAAAGGGCACTCCGGCACCGACGGGGGCACGTGCCCCCTGGCTGCGCCCCTGTCCACGATCGAAGTGTATCAGTTTTGTGGGGTTAAATTTTACCTTCAGTATTGCAGAGTGGATGGAGATTCAAATGAAAGCAAAGGACCTAAGGGAAATGTGGCACCTTTATAACGTGATTTTAACTGAGATAGCCAATGACATAGCGGAGTCGTAAATAATTCGTTCGTTGTTAGGATTTTCTCTACTCGTGTTTAAACAAGTTGAAGGAGCTTTCGACCTGTATTTCAGGCCTTCTTCAGCAGTTTAATACATGGTAGAGAAGCACAATTTAAAAACAATCCTGATACAAATGGTGTTTACAAAGCGCTAAATATTTCAAATCGGAAAGCTCAAGGTTAAGAGGACGACACGCCTCTATGATGTGTGAGACATAGCCAAGTTGTAAGGTATGCCGGAAAACCCGGTACTTTATATATCATTTGTCTTGAAACTCAAAATTTCCGTAGAGAAAAGCTAAAAATTACCTGAAATGTACCCCACATGTACCTTTAGCAGCAGGCCACTGGTATCAGCTGTTGGTGTGACGACATATGCTGACGTCACGGTATCAGCCAATTGAAGCCCTTGAAGCCTATTGAATATGGTAGTGGTTGCCAGATTATGACATCCGCAGGCAGATACTTATTTATTTCCCTAGAGGAGCATTTAAAAATCAAAATATTGAGCTTATTGTAAATTTTTCACAGGCATAATGGACGCTTCCATGATTTTCGGCTCAAAGTTCCCCTAATTACACTAGATTTCAGGATTCAACCAAAGTGCCACATTCCCTTTAAACGAAATGTGGCACCTTGGTCGAATCCTCAAATTTAGTGTAATGAACCAGGGGCGGCAATTATCAGTCAGGGGCCGCAGTTATCAAACAGGGGCGACAGTGATCAGCTAGGGACGGCAGTGATCAGTCAGGGATCGCAGTTATCAACCAAGGTGCGGCAGTGATCAGCAAGGGGCAGCAGTTAGCAGCCAAGATGCGGAATGTATCAGTCAAGCGGCGGCAGCTATCAGTCAGGGGCAACAGTTATCAGCCAGGGGGTGGCACTTATCAATCCGCCGAGGGTGGCAGTTATCAGCTAAGGGCCGGAAGTTTTCAGTCAGGGGGCGGCAATGATCAGCTGAGGGGCGGCAGTGATCAGCCAGGGGCGGCAGTGATCAGCCAAGGACGGAAGTTATCAGGCAGGGGGCGGTAGTAATCTGCCAGGGGCGGCAGTGGTCAGCCAGGGGCGGCAGTTTTCACTCAGTGGGCGGCAATGATCAGCCAGGGGGCGGTAGTGGTCAGCCAGGGGCGGCAGTTAGCAGCCAAGGGGCGGCAATAATCATCCAGGGGGCGGCAGTAGTCAGCCAGGGGCGGCAGTTATCAGCCAAGAGCCGGCAGTTTTCAGTCAGGGGGCGCTTGTGATCATTCAGGGGCGCCAGTGATCCGCCAGGGGGAGGCATTGATCTGCCAGGGGGCGGTAGTTATCCGCCAGGGGCGGCAGTCATCCGCCAGGGGTGGCAGTTAGCAGTCAAGGGGCGGCAGTTATCAGTCAGGGGCCGCAATGATCAGCCAGGGGGCGGCAGTGATCATCCAGGGGTGGCACTGGTGAACGAGGGGCGGCAGTGATCAGCCGGGGGCGGCAATGATGATTCGGTGGACGACAGTGACTAACCAGGAGGGGCAAGTATATGGATGTTGAAGTAAACCGGGGTGTTTAGCCAGGGGCGGCATGAACAAGGCGGCAGTGATAAAACAGAGGTGTCAGTGATCAGCCAGCTGATCAATGATGAACAAAAGGCGGCAGTAATCATCCGGAGGGGGCGGCAGTGATTAATTGTTGGCGACAGTGATCAGGCAGGGGCGGCAGTGATGTGGCGTCATAAATCAGGGAAAAAGGATAAATCAGGAAGCATTGATTAGCTAGAGGTGGAACCAATCAGAGTGGAAGTAATGAACCCGGGACGAGAAAACTTGACAGGGGCGGCACGAATCAGGGTGGCAGTGATGAGATAGGGTGACACTCTTCAGGGTAGCGGTGATAAGCCAGGGGCGGCACGTGTATTGGGGGTGCTCAGCACATGATTGGGGGTGCTCGATAATTGTCTCGGGCACCCCCAAAGAGATAGAAAATGACACCCCTGCCTTGAACGGGATATGTGCGCTGACCTAACGTCTCCCATCAAACGCCGACCGGCCGCCTCGCCCTTCACGGGTCAGTTGGCAGCCAGGCTGACCTGAACCCACCGCCAATTACCGCTGCAGTCATTCAGCGGTACCAAACCGCGCCGCCAGCTTTCACGGCAGCACGGCGCTGTTTCGGAGCTGCAGCTGGTGGGTCTATCCATGGTCACCAGGGAGCCGCGAGCTCGGCCCGGTGTATCGGTTCAATGGGTGTTCGGATCTGATTTACACGGCTATGAGCTCAAAATCAAAGACTTGTCAATAGAGGGCGTCAAATCTAACAAAGATTGTTCTGTCGCAATTGCACGCTTTTCATAGGACCCTCTCTGTTAATCTTATCTTGACCGATAAGAATTTATACCAGCAATCACCAGTTCGCACGTGATATTCCAACAGCACACCCAGATGGAGAGGGTTAGCCCCCCCAAGGTTTTGGCTCTAAAGTGCCGCCCCCGCTCAAGTCAGGCGCCCGTCCAGGGCAGGAATAAGCCTTAAGCTAATGTTTAGTGCCAGTGCTACTCTGATCTTGCCGCCTTTGGGCTCACCGTGCCGCCCTCTCATCCGAAGCAAGGCCCGTTCATTTTATAGGTATTTGGCCTCAAGCCTACTGATCCGCCCTTTGGACAACTGTCCCTAACTTACAGGACCAGCCGCCTCCGAAGTAAATGCATGCTACCCCAATACCTATCGTGCTGGCCCTCCAACCCCAAGTGGCGCTTCTGCTCATGAGCTGCCACCTCCTAACTCCAACAAATTTCCGACTCAAAGTATCGCCCCTCCATATGGTATGTCGCCTCCCAACTTGAACAATAAGCACCCTGAAGTATGTAGGTACTTGTGCTGAGTGTACCTACATAGTAAGCACCCTGAAATATGTAGGTACTTGTGCTGAGTTTACCTACATAGTGTGTCGCCCCCTCCCTCAAAGAAGCTTGTGGAAGCATCCTCTCCGTCACCAAAAATGCCGCCCCTACCAGTGCTCACAGCGTGCCGCCTTCTTATGTAAAGAACTGGCCACTTGATGTATAATTCACGCCGCCCTTGTACTAAAACTGCCGCCTCTTTCTCAGGGGAATAAATCCTGTTTATGACGTGCCGCCCCATAACCTTAAAAAGTTTCCCCCTCAAACTTTTTAGTACTGTTCCTGTCCATGGCATGTCGCCCCTAGTTTGGAGTCCAGTCACTCCGGTACTATATACGCCCCCGGACTCTTTTCTTAATGTGCTGCCCCCCCCACACTCTGAGAACATATCCAACCTGACCTGCCGCCCCACTGCCAAGTTAGCGGCCTTCTGCTTTAGTGCTTTCCCTACATATTACGTGCCACCCACTAGTTTGAAGTTCTTGCCGGCCCCTCAAGTCTATATGCTTCCTCTGTACCTAGTATGCCGCCTCCTAACCCGAACTGACACCCCGCAACTGGCGCTCCCCCCTCCCAGCCTGAAAAGTTACAACTCCGTCACCCAAAATACCGCCCTTGCCTGTAGCATGATGCTCCCTTGCGATAAGAACCGAGCACACGTGACATACACTTCTCGCAAACCTTTTGACCCGCGCCCCACCGGGGTCTGGTGCCACCTTCGCCCCTCGAGAGGCCATCAATGGCACCCCTCTAACTCCGAAATTATGGGGGCTAGCGCAAATCTGCAAAGTGCATTAAAACGCTCGTGTAAATTCAGTACGATTTTACCGCCATGTTTAAGCGCTCAGGCCAACGGTTTGAACTCCAGATGCCAAGCTAGGGATAGGCTATTTCTACTAAAATATGCAATGCTTAAGACAACTGGACATAGCTCTCATGCCATGAGAGCTATTGAGATCTGGTAAAGTAAATTTGATAGGAAAATACCAGAGCCTTTTCCCCTATGGAAATATAATGACCTCCTGCCAGTGGTTTGACCTCCAGAAGTCACCTCATGACCTAATATGACCTAAGGTCACGTAAGTTCAGAAAGTGACCTTGCCGTTTAATAAATAAAACCCAGTGACAAGACATACATAATGACGTTTGATTTAGTGCCCTAGCTTGATTAGGTCAAAAGTTATTGTCAAAATACTGTTGTTGAGCCCTGGTGAGGTGTGATGACCTCAGATAGGTCAAAGGATTCAGATCGGCCCTGGGATCCGTAAAAGTGGTGTCCAAGAACACTTTTCTGAGCAATTTGAGCATTTTCAATAGTTTTTGTTACTTTTAGATCATACGACAGCTTTTCCTCATGCTTTTGCAATGGGAGAGGTCACCTCGTGAACTGACCTCAGATCACCAAATCGAAAAATCCCGGATATAATTTTTTTAGACCCTTAGGGGGCCAGGAAGAGTAAATTTCAAATCGATCAGCTTAGAAATATAGCTATGGAGGAGAAGTGAGGTGACGTTGGTTGACCTCGCCTGTTGACCTGACCTACTGTGACCCGGGGTAAAAGAAATTCAGGAATGATGGGAAAATGATGGGGTGAGAGATAGAGCCCTCAAACGCGGTGCTGCGCCTCGTCGTTTTTCTGTTATTCCGAAAAAACCTTAGGGGCATCAATGGCCCCGGTGGGGCGAGGGTTAAATGTCGGTGATTATCTGCAAAGTGATCCTTCATAAATATTTCGAAATATCCCGGCCATCTGTCTTTATAAGTGGTGTTCCGTTTTTTTGCGTTTAGGGCCGTATGTCAAATATGACAGTAAATCATCAAAGAAAATACAAATGGAGATGATGAATGAAACATTTTGCGCCAGGTGCCAAAAGCATGCTTGGACAATATCATATATTCTAGTGCAGTGATTCGAACGGCGAACAAACGCTGTTTACATCTTGTTTAGTACGCAGTATTTTATGAGAATATGGAAACGACTTCTCAGGTGCGCCATCGTCCCATCCAGTCACCAGCAATCCTGAATTTTGTGTGGCTCATCATTAATCGTGCCGGATACGTTCTGACTATATCGCCTCGTGAAAACCGCACACCAAAATTGTGATATCAGTTTGTTCGCAAGGTCAATTCGAAGTTAAGATATACCACTGTTTCATTCCATGGCGGTTTTTGTCAACTTTCATTAAATTCAAATAGTCTATATCGTGCATTGGGCAACAACCCGTCTATTACCCCCTCACCCTATGTCAAATCATCCTTCAACTACGAGCTTTGCGTGCTGCGTGTCCCACTCATTACCATTATCATATGACGAGCTATGAATACATGGAGAACTATCTCCCAAGTCAGATTGATGCTCTGATAATATTGCTGGGCTTAAAGGCACTTACTGCTTAGGTTACATGGTGTCAGAGGGGGAAGGGAAATGAGCTAGGGTTGATTTTGGGCAGGGCGCCAAATCCTGCCTCTGGGTGGGCTCGAACCCGCGACACCCTACACATACAGAATGTCATAGATGGCATTAGCGTTTAGTGAGTTCGGCCTATAGGCCTTCGGCCTATAGGCTTCAGAATTGTTGCACTCTTGGGCATGGAAAGCAGGAGAGAGGACGAGGGACGCGTCCCCCAATTCGTGAATCATATTGGTTATTCTCCCCTAAAACTGAGGTACTCAACCGATGTCTTTTGCATTTTCTTTCTTTTGGTGCTTAGATCGTATACGCTTTTACCATAACATTTACGTATACGTAAATGTTATGGTAAAGCGTATACCCGGAGCGGTTTCAAGGTAGCGAGTGTACTAGAATCCCCCACCGAATATCACTGGTCGTTCGCAAGATACCTTTACTTAAAGGTACGTTCAAGAGGGGTTCCTCCGCGTCCGAGTGACGTCGCACTGGCCTGGAGGAATTTGTCTCAAATGCAATAAAGAAACATTTCATCTTCGGTTCTGGGCCTTTTTGTGCAAAAATTTGGATGTTTAATTATTTAATTTTCCCATGTTATATGCTACGAGGTGTGACGTCACATCCGGTGATTTGAGCTTGCTGTTGGAGTGGGTTGGGTCGTTCGTACCCCCAAAAAAAAATAAATGCGTGACGACAATCCTGGTTGCATCACTTATTTTTTTCACATTCTGCGACAAAAATCTGGATTTGTACACGGTTACGGTCCTCCGGCAAATATTGTCCCCTTCAGAAACCTGCTACCGCACCCCAGTTTAAAAATGCGCACTCCTTCCATTGGCTTGATGCCCCCCCTTCGTCTGTCCGCCATCCCCTTGGTCGGGCTGACGTCCTCTTTGTCAGCCGGCCCAACCAAACGAGAATCCTGGGTGCACGCCTGCGTGAAACGATGACGTCTGTACTGTACACAGGTCTTACAGGCCACTCAGCTTAGGGCTCTATGACGCCAGCCAATTATAGCTAATTTAATCTAAGACGAGCTATCGTCCAAAGCTCCAACAGTCAAAAATGCACTCGGACTTTTCGTATATTGTTTTTAAGGCTGAGGATGGTATAGAACAGTTAAAAATCAGAACTCCAGCCGGAAAATCTGACGTGTTGGCAGCTACAGGCGACCAATCGCGTGTAGTAGTACTTGTTTGGGTTTCTCAGCTACATTATGACACGTGGATGCTGGTTTGCTAGTTATATAGCGTATATAAAGCAGTTTTGGCCGCATTATAAACAAACATGGTTAGCGGGGCTATTAATGGAAGCCAAAGATCGAATGGGTCAGCCGTTTGTAAAACGTGGAAGCACTTGCGATCTGTACAGCTTGTCAAGTTTCTCTTTCAGTCTTAGACCGGGTTTATTTTCGATGATGTATTTCTTCCATTTCGACTGCTACTAGGCTGTGGTCGATCATTTAATCGTCGCACCTCACGACTTCCCCAACATTGGAAGGGGATCTAAGCGTTAAACAGATATGTCAGAAAATACACTTTCTGTGAAACTCCTTAGAACGCCTGGAATATGAAGTAACGGATATTCCGCGAAAAGTGGTTGTAAGTCGTCGCTTTTGATCAGTCATTTTTTATCTGGAGATAGGGTATCAGTTTGCAAATTAATTCAAAATGTTCGATAACAACTTTTTTGTTCACTTTTGATCTGGACGTTTCCTCTCTAAGAGTATGGCTGTAATCACATGTAGTTGGCCAGGAACACCTCTGCAATAAAGTCATATTTTCGAACGAATTTGGACAGTCCCGGGGCATAGAATGGGTCCTTACCATTCCAATACTTTTCATTCCGCGTGGGTATCGATTTTTTTCGCGTACACAGGTTAAATCGCACGCACTCTATTGTTTCAGCGGGTGTGGCATCAGTCCCTGTGACCGCTGGGCTGACCTGAAACGACCCCCGCCAGGTACAGAAGAGTGTGTCAGCGCCGCGCGATGGTTCCTACCAGCTGGTAGTAGGCGGCAGGAACGTCACCGTGTACTGCCACAACATGAGCGGCGCGGAGCCGCGCGAGTTCCTCACACTGCCCCGACAGCGCGGCCGCCGCTACTACAACTACGCTGAGGTCGACCCCAAACGGTAAGCCGGGCCAGCTCGGACTAGTGAAACCGCCCAAATGGGACCTCCAACTGCGGAGGGTTGCGGCTAGAGCAGAACAGCTACTCTGGCTCTGCGTGTGCGTGATTATTGAGTGTTTCCGCTCTATCCGTGGGCACTGTCACTGGACACATTTGGAAGTGGGCACTGTCACTGGACACATTTGGAACGTTTTTGTTACTGAAAGCTCTCGCGGTGCGGACACCGGTAGCTGGGAGACCTGGGACTCGGACGTGCTGCTTCCCCAGGTTGTTAAAGCCAGACACGTGCCCGTACAACGGCACTCGGATACGACCGTCCCGGTGTGGTGTCTGCTCCACCACGTCTGACCCCAACGCCGGCATGACCGTATTCAAGCGGGTCCGATTCAACGTCACCTCCCTCTCCATCATACGTGAGTGGGCCGCTGTTTCTGGCGTTGGTGCACGTAGGTGAATACATACATACATGGGTTCGTAACTTTGCAAAGACGTCGGAGGCACGTCAATGTGCCAAAATCATCGAATAAAACCAGCACAATATATGGAGAAAGAAAGGAAAGAGAGAGAAGTTTGTCCTTCCACTTTGTTTTAGTGCGAAAATATATATAAATAAATAAATAAATATATATGTATATATATATAATAATATATATATATATATATATATATATATATATATATATATATATATATATATAACCCCAACTATTAGTTTCATTGTCACAGTGACATCCAATTGTGACGTCACTGGATATTCGAAAGAAATTCAAAGACTTTCATTAAAACCATGCAAATATCGGTAAACGATCTTAGGTGAAGGATGCTTCACAGATAATAATGAAATCCAATTTTGTTACGCAAGTACATTAAAAATAAACAAAATACCTGAAAATACATGGTCTCTGATTCTCTGGAAAATTATAGATCTGAATTGTGCAAGTGCAGAATTCCCCAAACGCATAGTCTCACTTCAAGCCATCGAGAACATGTGGAGCTTCCTGATGATTCGGTGGTAACCAAACCGGAATCAAACCTATGTTTTCAGTAATCTATTTAGTCCGCACTGTTTTACTACCGACCTGTCAGTCCCGCTAGGCCCACGAGTCGGTCCAGAGCTCCGGCGCTGGCGTTTTCAGCGGCCATCTCTTACACCCGCAGCACGTGACTTCACCTTCACGCAACAAATAGGAGGTCGACCGGTAGGATTCGGCGAGGCGGGAGACTGCTACTCCAGCGGCGGGTGCCCCCAGGGCAGGTTCCGGATCAACTTAACCGGCACCGGGTTTCGCGTGGCGCCTGAAGTCCAGTGGCTTGGCGATGGAAACCAGGTCACCGTGAGGGTCACCAGAGACAAGGTACGCACCGCCTGGTGTCCATTTTTTAACCGTGCATTAGTTGACGTCTACTGATCAGTAGACGTTTACTCCATATTTTATTGCCGAGTACTATGGAAAGCTTTGAACTGATGCGCTGTTGCCACCCCATCAAATCAAATATTTTCAAATCTTCAGTGGAAAAGAAACGTGCAGAGGCAGCAAATAATGTTTTTGACTGATAGTTTGCGAAACCGATGTCTGATCTAGTTTTCTTGGGAAAAATTAAAACAAACGTTCACCAATCTCACAGTATGATAGGGGCTTACGGTTGGCCGACAGAGAAGATACCAGCCCAGCGGTCAGGTCGGCTTCCGAACTAATGGCAACTAACGACTGGCTACATGTATAAATATTGCGCTCTTTTTAAAGTTCGTTAATTTTTCAAGGAAATAAAGATACATGTTAATGGAGTGCTTAAAACGATGTTTTCAGTATGCTGTGTTAAAAGCCTGGGTGGCTCAAAACACATTTTGTGAAGTCTGCTGTGCAGCTGACGCACAGCCAGAAACGGGACGCCTAGCTGAGCTATGCATGTATACAGTAGCGTGTGCTCTGGTCGGGTCACGCAGGCGGGGACGGTGGTACGTGGTCTCTGCGGAGGGCTCTGCGGTCGGTGCCGAGTCCACTCAGCCGGAGGAATCCGACTGGAGCCCGTACCTCGCTGACGGTGAGTGCCGAGTCCACTCAGCCGGAGGAATCCGACTGGAGCCCGTACCTCGCTGACGGTGAGTGCCGAGTCCACTCAGCCGGAGGAATCCGACTGGAGCCCGTACCTCGCTGACGGTGAGTGCCGAGTCCACTCAGCCGGAGGAATCCGACTGGAGCCCGTACCTCGCTGACGGTGAGTGCCGAGTCCACTCAGCCGGAGGAATCGACTGGAGCCCGTACCTGCTGACGGTGAGTGCCGAGTCCACTCAGCCGGAGGAATCCGACTGGAGCCCGTACCTCGCTGACGGTGAGTGCCGAGTCCACTCAGCCGGAGGAATCCGACTGGAGCCCGTACCTCGCTGACGGTGAGTGCCGAGTCCACTCAGCCGGAGGAATCCGACTGGAGCCCGTACCTCGCTGACGGTGAGTGCCGAGTCCACTCAGCCGGAGGAATCCGACTGGAGCCCGTACCTCGCTGACGGTGAGTGCCGAGTCCACTCAGCCGGAGGAATCCGACTGGAGCCCGTACCTCGCTGACGGTGAGTGCCGAGTCCACTCAGCCGGAGGAATCCGACTGGAGCCCGTACCTCGCTGACGGTGAGTGCCGAGTCCACTCAGTCGGAGGAATCCGACTGGAGCCCGTACCTCGCTGACGGTGAGTGCCGAGTCCACTCAGCCGGAGTAATCCGACTGGAGCCCGTACCTAGCTGACGGTGAGTGCCCTCAAGCCGGAGCATCCCATAGACCGGATATCGGAGTGAATAGTCGATTCACTCAGGTCCACGCATCGGTTTGAATCTTATTTGCCAGCAAACTCCGGTATTCATGGCTTTGGACATTGATTTTGATTAAGTTTTGTTAAGTAAATATTGTATCTGTACAAGAACCGGATTTGGGTTGACAATAGTGGTGTGCATTCAGGTTGGCCCGGATTTGTTAGAAAACTTCGGATAGGGACCGCGTCGGATGGAAAGTTTCTTGGCCGTGACGTATTCCGTCACAAACCCGGGGGGTTTTCGGGGGATGTCATCGACTGGTGGCCAGGGAAGGCGGAAGAGCCCGGATAGCCAAATTGGTACACAATGTTTCCCCCAGTTTTATTGTCAAAGCACCAGTCTGCGATGAGGTAGTCTTTTTGTAGAAAGAAGTACTCTTTCCCAGCGGGATTATACAATTCATGTCCAGATAAGGTGTTCTTATAATAATATTCTACCCTGTTTGGAGGGATAGGACTAATATCGCGCTTCAGAGAAATCATGATGAACAGCCCGGCGGTACTGAACACATTTGCTCACACCCTGCCACCGATGACCACAGGCCAGGACTAGAGGTAACCAGTTGGCTCCCACAGGTGGTAGCCGTAGCCGGCCATCGCGTTTCATCTGTACATACATCGTGTCATCGGCTCTCCAAGTACTAGTCACACAGTGGAAGGTTTTCCTTCATCAGGGCGGTGCGGCCCCCTTTTCTGTTCCGGCCAGTTGTTGCCAAACTGGAAATACTTGGTGCTTCTGAACACAGCTGGTACGTGCTACTGCGAATGAGGTTCTTCAGTCCCCTGCCTACGTGTCCATGGTGCGGTGTGGGCCAATATTGCTGCTGCTGCCTTGTCATCTTGTGTTTTTTAGTATCACTGCCTTAATTTTTCGACGAATTATTAATGGAAGTACGATAGAATAACCTACATGTATCATAGTTTCCGTCCCGGGCTCTTTTCGCTTCCAACACGGTCGCTGCATGTTTGTACGTATCAGTGGCTGGTTGTGGGCGGCCACAGTCTGTCTGCCTGGTCAGCGCCAGACCAGAACATCTTGTGAATGTTGTGACGCCGAACGGTGGCACAGCATCATCAGTGTCGATCGAAGGCCCTTGAATCTCATTGTGATAGTTGATGTTGTTTGCTAAAATAACTGCCATTTGCAAGCATTTCGTATTTTGTATGTCTTTGTACTTCGATCGTCTCGAGGAGGAATTACAAACTCCGTATGGTGGTGTGGGTCACGGCAAGAAACCTCGCTCCTTCACGTCGTCATGAGCGTTGCCTTAGAGGTACGCAAGGAGGCCAGAGAGCTCGTTAAACGCAAGCCCCTTCGAAATGCAGCTTCTTCCTAGAAGGACATTATCTCATATTGTGCTTTATTGTTTTAAATGTGACCATTCATAATTTTGGCTACTCACAGCGGTTTCTTCCGGGGCCTATAGTGGACCCGCTCTCTGTATCGTCTGGTGTTCGGTTTTTGTTGGCGTTCGGAAAAACATAATCAATGACATTGTTTGTTAGGTCAGGACCATCGGGCGCTTACTGCTGCTATAGAGGGAGACATCAAACTAGGTCAGCCGAAGATTTCAGGGTGTATTAATTTCTTACTGAAATGAAATAAAATAACTCGCGGATTTTATTGGTGTTTTCTTCTGAGGAAGTTCGTACAATATGTTTCTCATTTCTCAGGCGCGATCTCCGATGGTTGTCATCAGGTGGTCGGCAGAACCGTACCAAATCCATCAACCTCACTTTCTCGAGCAGGGATTCAGTTCGTGTCTGTGCTGCTCACTTTGAACTTTATGTTCGCACGTAACATATACAACAAAGGGCCACTTACACATCATCGGGGCGCGGTAGTGGGTGGTCAGCGTAGCTGGCTTCCACGCAGCCGACCCGGGTTCAAGCCCGGCGGCTTCCCGAACAAGGAGCAAGCTGGCTCCCGAGAAACCCTTCCAACAGGGAAAGAGTTGGCGACGCCATATGACCCTGGCAGTTGGTGCGTCGATAAGCCCCAATAATTATTACAAGACCATCAATCTATATTTGAAACAATGCGCACGTGAGCCTCTTCAGGCGTCACCAAATGGTTGGAGAAATTTGGCAATCTGCAACTTGATTAATGAGGTCGGCAATAAGCCTGCAGATAAAGTTGATATCAACAGATCTGACTTCCTTACCTACTCCGGGACTAAATGACCCGTATGGCTGCGGTCATAGATGTACACTATAACAGGCATACTATACATACTATAATAGTCAGAACAGGTATAGATACACTATACCTGTACAGTTGCAGTAGGCCTTTATGAGTGTAGCTTATTGTTTTCATCTGCTCCAAAGAAATGACGGGCGTTCTAAGCTACGCAAGACACCAACAAACAACTAACTAAGTACTAATAACAACCAAAAACTAAGTACACAAGACACCAACAATCTTTGAACTTAATCGGATCGGACTCATGACAGCGAATACCACTCTGGGAGCACCATGAACAGAACTAACGACACCATCCGAATAATGTTTTCACGAGTTTGACTCAGGACCGCAATGACCTGAGGCCAAGTTCACCCCATCAAAAATGCACTTCATTGTGAATGAGCTTAAATAGTGATTGTCATGGACGGACCCAACGTCTCACTTTCCGTTCGTTCCTTGTTACCTCGAACACCGATAAAAGTCTTCGTCACTTCTGAGCATGTGCCAGTCTAGCGCCCGTTCCTCGTAACTGTTAAGGTTTCCATGTTGGTCAGAGAATCGCTGTTGTTGTTGATAATGCGGATGTTTCTGCGGTTGCAGTTGCCGCCAATACATCTGTAAACGAGGAGACGACATCAGCGCTCGCCCTCCATTACCGCAAACATTGTCTTGAATAATTTTGCGAAGAGGGCCAACGAGTACTATGGTGATAGCTTTAATGATAAAAGCCAAGGATATATATATATATATATATATATATATTATACATATATATATATATATATATATATATATATATATATATTATATATATATATATATATATATATATATATATATATATATATATATATATATATATATATATATAAAGGACATGGCTGGACAGTAACCGATCCAAGGGGGGCCAGGGGGTCCGCCCCCCTTAGCTTCAAAGTGCCTCAGCATAGCTTGGCTCATATCGGGCGCCGAAGGCTCCTGATATGAGCGGCGCTCTTGTATCCATTTCGGGCGCCAAGGTGGTAGATACCATTTATTCCCCTTGAATTAACACATATTCCTTAAAACCATGACAAAGCGCCCCTGCTCTAACACTGGTATTTTGCGTCCCATGAAAAATATTGAAGATGAAATTTAGAAAGCTAACAAAAGCGCCCCGGCAAAGAAAAGGTGCCACTGCATAGCAAGATTGCGCCATGGGGGAACTAATGCGCCCCTGGGTAGACTAGGCGCCTCCTGGATGAAGCGCCCTACGGATATCATATGAACCCTTGGCTAGGAAAGGCGCCCCTGGGCAGCAAAGCCAAATCTTGGTAACTTAGGTGTCCTGGACAGCATAGGCACTCCTTAGATAGAAATAGGCGCTTTAGGAAAAAACGCACCTCTTGGGTAAAAAGGCGCCATTTGATAGCCCAGGCGCCCACTGGAAAAAACGCCCTACGAATATCATATGCACCCTTGGATAGCAAAGGCGCCCCTGGACAGCAAAGACAATCCTGGATAACACAAGTGCTTTGGACAGCAAAGGCGCCCTGATAGCAAAGGCGCCCCGAGAAAGGAACCCCTTCGATAGAAAAGGCGCCTTTGATTAGCCTAGGCGCCCCCTGGATAAACTAGGTGTCCGAGAAGGAAAACAAGCACCCCACTGGGAAGTACAGGCTCCCCATGTATAACATAGATGTCCCTTATCAATCTTCAGCTGCCCTGGATTGGAGCAGCGGCCCTCAAGAGCAAAGGCGCCCCTGGACAAAAAGGCGCCTCCGGGTATCAAAGGCGCTCCTAGATAATATATGCGCCCATTAGATAGATATAGGCGCCCCAGGAAAGCAAAATGCGCCCCTTGGTTAGGAAAGGTTCCCTTGAAAAGCAAAGGCGCCCCTGGACAGCATAGGCGCCCTTAGATAGAAAAAGGCACTTCAGGAAAATAAATGCAACCCTTGGATAGAAAACGCGCCCTTTGATAGCATAGACGCCCACTGGATAAAGCGCCCTACGGATATCTTGCTTTGCAAGAAATGTTGATGCATGAAAAACTCTTATTTTGATACCATTTTGCTTGAATTGCAATTGTGAGCTGATTGATATGCATATTGACTATGCTAGGCTAGATGGTGACCTTGACCTAGCTTTAGGTCAGAATATTTTTATGTTTTGACCTAGTATAGTCATATTATACATTATTTGATGATTTACCGTAACGAGAGGAAGCGAATTGTGCCTAAAAATGATTCTACATCAACTCTGCCAGACGCTAGAGCCCAGAAACTGCTCTTTAACGTACCATCTTCTTTGACCTGTCATGTTCTCAATATTGACCTGAGCCAAAAAGTGACCGATGTAGTTTCTTCATGACTTTTTATCAGCTATGCACCAGTCTTCGTGTGTTTTCACTATCCCGCATAGGAGCTGAGTTCAAGGAGGGGGGGGTGTTTGAACATTTCCCCCAGTCGAAGTCGAAGAGGTCCACCGAAGAGGTGGCTCAGAGGTTCACCGGGGAGAGTGCTAATGATTTCGCAGAAAATGGTGATAGAGCCTTCATTTTGATACTGATACGTTTTGATCGTTATGTATATATATATATATATATATATATATATATATATAAGTTATCGACTGTTGTAATTTTGCAGCTTTGGAAAATTGCTCCTAAGCTGGGACTCGAACCCAGGTCTCCGGATTTCCGGCCCAGCATGCTAACCACTACACCACTCAGATGCCTGAATTTTCCTTTCAAGCTTGCGTATTTATACTTAATTTATCGGCAGATGTTTTACTGGGGCATTCTCATGCCAGTCAGGTCTCAGTGTACCACCAGTATTGATATATAAGTTATCGAATGTTGTAATTTTGCAGCTTTGGAAAATTGCTCCTAAGCTGGGACTCGAACCCAGGTGTCCGGATTTCCGGCCCGGCATGCTAACCACTACACCACTCAGGAGCCTGAATTTTCCTTTCAAGCTTGCGTATTTATACTTAATTTATCGGCAGATGTTTTACTGGGGCATTCTCATGCCAGTCAGGTCTCAGTGTACCTCCAGTATTGATATATAAGTTATCGACTGTTGTAATTTTGCAGCTTTGGAAAATTGCTCCTAAGCTGGGACTCGAACCCCAGGTCTCCGGATTTCCGGCCCGGCATGCTAACCACTACACCACTCAGGAGTCAAACATATATATATATATATATATATATATATATATATATATATATATATATATATATATATATATATATGTTTGAAGATTTCGGTAATACATCTTCGGATATGCAAAAGCTGTTGAATTGAACCGCAAATCGAGCCTTTACGAGTTTTTCTCTGTTTCTTTCTTTTTCTCTAAACACTTCTCTTGTTCGCTCTGATAGATGGTAGATTAGGTCAGAAAATTGCATTGAAATGGGTTATATTTAAATAGAGCTTTCGAATACATTATTCATCGTCAGTAGTAAATATGAATAAGGTGCCTTCCACACTCCCTTCCTGTTTTATGCAGGCAATTGTCGTTTGAAATTCACGAGAACCAAAACATGCAATTACCTTGGAGATACCTTTCAATTATAGGGACCGCAAAAACACTTCCTAGGTCAAACAAAATCACTAACACTTTTGACGCACTAAAACGATGCATAATGCAAATGCACCGTTTGACCCGGAGCTTAATATAGCTCGAGGCATGATGTTAATATCTTGTTTTGTTTGTTGAGGCCGGGCTGCTTCTATCTGATCATGAGAATGATATATATATATATATATATATATATATATATATATATATATATATATATATATATATATATATACGATGTAAAAATGACCGCAAAGTTCGCTTTGATTTGTTTTCTTGTCAGCTTTTCAATGTCTCTTATTGTTTTACGATGATCTTGTGATAAATTCTGGAGGATATTATTTAATGTATTGGCTTGCAACGTTTCGAGTTGACACTCATCACGCATTAAATTAAAAAAATAAAAAAATATATATATATATAATCTATCCTATTCATGGCAGCGCGATAGTTCGATATCAAATATGACACGAAATGTAAACTGCGATAGTTTGGAATACAGTTGAATGAAAAACGAGAATCAATGGCACTTGTACCCCCGTTTTGATGTGAAATATGCTAAGATATAATCTTTAATGGAATTAAGTGATTAGTTCCACGATACCTTATGTTACCTTATAACCATAACACTATATATGCACATATAACATTCCTCACATCTAACATTTAACATTCCTCACTCTACACCCGGGGCGCGAGTGGCCGGCCATCATAGAGGTACAAGGTACCCCTCATGTTGAGCTGCTTGTTAATGATGGGGTCCCTGTCCCTGATGTTAACAGCTTCCATTACTTTCAGCCTACGCACATCACTGCATCTGGCTATAATTGTAGTATTCTCCTCTAGTATTTTCCCCGTTAACTTCATGTTGTGGTTTTGATAGACATGCTTCAGAGGAGCTCCGTCCTGTATGTGCATGGTTATCCGTCTAGATAGGGTTGTAGTTGTGTAGCCATCGTAAGCAGAGTTGTTCCGGCGCGCGCAGTCACCGATCGGGCATTTAAACTCGTAAATTACGTGGGTCGCTTTGAATTTTGTAGTTTTTTCTTGGTTGTTCTTCATTACCAGATTAGCTACTTTAGGACTTTTGTAATAAATGATGAGATGGAGATTTTCCTCGCTCTTGGTTGGTGAACAGTTGTTGTACACGATGTTTCGGATGACCTTTTCTTCGGTCTTGTAGGTTGTGGTCATGCTGGATTTGTAGTAGAGAAGCAGTCGTTTGTTGGTGCCTGTCTTCTCGGGTGGTGTGAATTGGCTGTGCAGGAGTCTTCTGATCTGTTCGTCAATGTCGCTAGTCTTGTAGTGATTGTTGGTGAGTATTTGTTTGATCCGGCTAAATTCCTGATGCAGCAGCGCCCACGATGAGCAGTGCTTGATTGCCCGGTGTATGTAAGCGCAAATCACGCTATTCTTGTATTTATCGGGGCATTCGCTTTCTCCGTTGAGGCAAAATCCTTCGTTGGTTTGCTTTCTGTATACAGATGTTGTGTATGCCGCAGTCTCTTGAGTCTACTTGAACATCTAGGAACGGGATGCTTCCATGGCTGGCTAACTCCGTCGTAAATTTCAGGACAGAAGATGTTTCCAGTCTACATTTTAGGTCTTTCAGTTGTTCGTCGTCCCTTACATCAATATATATATATACATATATATATATATTTATATATATATATATATATATATATATATATATATATTTATATATCGTCTATGTAGCGACAATACGTAAAGGTTTAACTGGCATTTCTTGCAGAACCTCGCCCTCAGTAGAGGCCATATATGCCTCCGCAAAAGGACGCCCAGGGGAGAGCCCATAGCAACACCATCTTTCTGCCGGAAGAGCTTCATTTCAGGACAGCGAAATGGTGTTCCTTTCGTGCATATTTCAAGGAGACATTGAAGGATCTTCTTAGGAACTCGCGGTGACGGGATGGAGTCATGCTCGTAAGCATAGCTAAGAACAATCTCTATCGTTTTATCCACCGGCACATTGGTGAAGAGTGACGATACGTCCAACGAGGCCAATATTCCTTGTCTTTCTCTAACTTTCAAAATCTCTATAAATTCATCCGATGACTGAAGTGAATGAGCTTTCGGTATATACGGTGAAAGGACCTTATTCAGAAGTTTTGATATTGTATATGGCTGGTGTTGGGATCTGGGAAATGATAGGCCTCAGGGGATTTCCCTGTTTATGTGTTTTTGGATTTCCGTAGAAATAGCCTGGACTATATTCACCAATCAGCCTCGGAAACTTGACTCCCCCGTTTTCGGTGTTCTTCATTTCTATTAACTTATTTAGCTCATTCCTTATGCTCTCTACAGGATTTCAGCTTAGCTTCTCAAACTTCGAGGTATATCTCGGTAGTATATCTCGGACTTTTTGAAAGTAGTCAGACCGGGTCAGGATAACGAAAACAGAACTCTTATCTGCTCGGCGAACTATGATATCCTCGTTGTTCCTTATGGTTTTTGCTGCATTACGAAGTCGCGCATCTAACAAACAGCTTTTTGTGCTACCGCGTTTCTTTGTACTCTCGGCGGCTAATTTTTCTTGAATGTCTGGGTTAACATTCAACTTGCCATCCTTATAATAATCACATATTTGCTGATACAATACCAGCATACATATGTATATATATATATATATATATGCATATATATCTATATATATATATATATATATATATATATATATATATATATATATATATATATATATATATATGTATGTATGTATATATGCATATTGAATAGTTTTAGTCTGCATGTATCCCTGTGTTTTTTTGGGGAAATGCTTTAAGTTGTGCTGCCATTGGGTTTGTGAAGAGGCATAGTGTAAGCTTTGTCTCGGGGGAGGGACCCCTGAGCTGGTCGCGGGAAAAGGCCCCAATGGCTTGTCTCAGGGAGTCAAGAAATCTGTCGTGGGTGGAATCCGGTAGGGAGGATTTTGGGTCTCCAAAATCAGCTGAGGGGCCCGTGCCAGTTAATGGGGCCAGATAAGGGCCCCGACGAGCTCATTTGACCTCAGTGCCAACACAGGGTTCTCAAGACCAGCGTGGGGTGCCTACCCATTTAAACGGTTCCTAAATAAGCTCAGGGACCCAAAACTAGCCCAGGGGTCCAATTTTTAACTCATGGGGCCCAGACACTCTGAGGGGACCCTACAGCAGCTCAGGAGGCCCATACAAACTAATAGGACCAGACTAGCTGGGTGCCTCGACGAACTGCTAGTGCCCAGATACGCACAACGGGCCCAAACAAGCTGAAGGGACCTATATCAGTTAAACAAAAGCGATGCCAACCCAGGGGACCCTGACCAGCTCAAGGGACACTAATCCAGCTAGGGGCCTTACGACCAAACCAGAGACCTCTTAAGTAAATCCTCTCACGGGCACTAGACCAGCTCATGACTGCCACAATAATTCCACCTACAGGGTTCCGTCTAGCTTAGGGGGGGGGGCAAAGCAGCGAAGGGTATAAGGCCAAGCCAGTAAGCTCCTGTACAATACCCTCTCACGGTCCCAGAACAGCCCAGGAGTCACCTGAAAATTTCCCTCTCAGAAGGTTCAAAATTAGCTCAGAGGGCTCACGACCTGTTGAGCGGCCCTATACCAGTAAAGGGGCCCGAAAAGCTCAGTAGGCTTCAACGGCGACATATAGGTTTCAAGTTCAGTGTGAGGGCCTGGTTATCTAAAGCGGTCCCAGGTCAGCTGAGGGGACTCGATATCAACTCAGGAAAGTCACCAAAAACTCAGGGGCCCAGGCTCGCTGAGGCTCTGCGGCCTATGAGGCTCAGGTTAGCGTCAGTCAGGTATTTCAGTAGGGAGCCGTTAGCCAAGACAACTGTGATAGGTGGAGGTGGTGGATAGCACACCTCAGTCTTCGCCATGACCGAAGATAACTGTATTCTTTGCTCATCGTGCTTCAGTTAGTGTCAGTGGGTGCTTTCAGCATTTTCTACCACGGTACCAGTCGTTAGTTGGCCCGAAATATGTTTGATGGTAAACGTGAATATTTCTTCACTGAATAATAATTACTGGCGTTTAACGACGCACCAACTGCCAGGGTCATACGGCGTCGCCAACTCTCACCCTGTTGGAAGGGATTTTGGGGATCATTTCTTCACTGAAAGGTAGCTTTCATGACAATAAGCATTTACAAATGCGTTTTTTAAACACGTTTTTTTCCTTTCGAACTCGCCGCCTTTTGGGTGGTAAATTGGCGCCCCCCAGGTTCGGATCCCCGCGAGCCTGGGCCTCCCCCTATAACAAAATCCTAGATCCGTCACTGTGGCTGCATGTCTGCACTCTAGGCTGGAGTAAAAAGAGTGATATTTTCCCTGACACTGAACGTTTTTTCATGTTTTTGTGCATTGCTGTATAGGAAAAATTGTTTTAAAAAACATAAATATAGCTTGACTGCGTGAAATGGTAGATTTTGTCACTCATTCAAACCCTATGCTTACGGCACCCTGCTGCACTGTATTATGATTGTATAGCTTTACCAGAAATGAATATTATGTCTCAGTTTCATCACACTTCAATCAATACAGTTGAATATGCACAAAATACGAAGCAAATATTCCAATGCTTTACCATTCAACAACTTGTCAAACATTCAAAAGGCGTGTTGAATGAGATGGCTATACTTCTAGAAAAATGTGTAACTTTATGCTTTTCAAGAGGCTGCTTCCCGACGTCCTTGGGCCATCTCAATTCAGGTCACCAGTGCAGGTCAAGTGACCTGACCTCAAAGAAGGTTTAAGATAGCATAAGTCAGAACTGGGTGAACCTATCTGATTGAAACTCATATCACATAATGGGCCCACTGAGTTCTACAAAATGTATTCCGGTATTTTTATATCGATGATCTAAGGTCAGGTACGAGCCATGACCTCTCTATTGGAAATACATGGGAAAAAATGGTTTAAACTAAATAATTCAGAAATGGATGGTTGTACAGCGTTTATTTAACGGCATTAGGTTTCTCTCATCCTAGCAGTTCTAATGATATGAATTTTAACCTAATTTGACCTTGATCTGACCTCGGGCCAGATCAAATCCCTTATTTGAACTGATTTGACTTAACAATGTCATAACATGTATCATTCCACTCGGCTTGCTAGGAGGATTTCTATGGTCTACATTGTTTTGCTCTATCTCTACTAGTTAAAATGAAATGACTGAACACCTTCGTCTTTATGTTATTCCTATGGTGGCATGCCTTGATATCTAGTCACCTTAAATGTGACCTGATAAATGTTTCAAACATTTTCGATAAAAATTTGAATGGTCTATACCACGTCTCTTCACCCTTTTTCGCTATCGAGCTTGATTTTCGAGATCTAAGGGAGAGGGGCAGATGCCCGCCCCCTTCTTCAATGCGAAGGTGGCCCAGACCCACGTCAATGCGCGTTTTAACCCTCGCCCCACCGGGGCCATCGATGCCCCTAAGGTTTTTTCGGGATAGCTCCTACGACGAGACGCAGCACCACGGTTGAGGGCTCTATCTCTCACCCCATCATTTTCCCACAATCCCTGAATTTTTTACCCCAGGTCACCCAAGGTCAGGGTCACAAGGTGAGGTCAACCAATGTCACCTCACTTCAACTTTTGAGCTCTATAAGAGCTACATTTCTCAGTCGATCGATTTTAAACTTCCTACACTTCACGAACCCTCCAGGGTATACAAGGCGTATATCCGGGATTTTTCGATTTTGCGACCTGACGTCAGGTCACCAGGTGACCTCTCCCATTCAAAAAGCATGGGAAAAACTTATGATATAAACTTATGTCTTATGATGTAAAAGTAACAAAAACAATTGCAAATGCTCAGATTGCTCAGAAAAGCGTTCTTGGACATCCTTTCATGGATCCCAAGGCCCATTTTCGCCCTTTGACCTCTCCGAGGTTATCCAAGACCAGGGATCAAAAACAGTACTTTGATAATAACTTTTGACCTAATTAAGCTAGAGCGCTGAATCAAACATCATCGTGTATGTCTCGTCACTGGCTTTCATTTGATATACGGCAAGGCCACGTTCTGACCTTTCGTGACCTCAGGTCATATTAGGTTACGAGGTGACCTCTGGAGGTCAAACCACTGGCGGGAGGTCATTACGTTTGACATAAGGGAAAAAGGCCTGGTATTTTCCTATCAAATTTATTCTACCAGATCTCAATAGCTCCAATGGTATTAGAGTTATGCCCAGTTGTCTTAAGCATTGCACATTTTAGCAAAAATAGCCTATCGTGACCTAACTTGCCCTCTGGAGGTCAAACCATTGACGTGAGCGCTTACACCTGTGAACGTAATTTCTTACTGAATTCACGCGAGCTTTCTAATGCACTTTGCAGATTTGCGCTAACCCCCATATTTTCTGAGTTAGAGGGGGCCATCAATGGCCCCCGGTGGGGCGAAGGTGGCGCCGGACCCCCCGTGGGGCGCGGGTTAAGGGAGGCGCGGTGAAGAGGGTTTACCCCTGGCTCCGCACAAGATAACCCCTGTGAAGGTAGACGCAAGAATATTGGGGATGCAAAAAGACGATCGGGAATAAAGATCCTGCAGTGCAAAGCGTCCTCAAAAGTATCAATAAAAATAGAAGCTTTGCCGTTGTTGCAGTCTGCCATCACAAGGTCGTTGGACACAGGTATTTGGCACGAGAGCTGCGTGGCTTCACTCCTGGGCGGCAGTGACCCCTGCACATGTCACCAACCACACACACCTCAGCTGTTAGGCTTAGAGCAGTGGTGCGACAGGATTTCCTCTTTTGAGCAGTCCCGATATCCCACCCTGAAAACGGTGTATCCTTTTATCTGGGATAGCATGAGCTCAACTTGCTCATTAGGCCCAGTAGCTAATGGCTTCCGCATCATTCAGAACAAAATTTCATCAGTGCTAAAAAACCTGCTAAAGGCAGGGATTCATCAGTCGGTCAGAGGTGAGAGGCGGAGCAAAATTTCCAATATTTCTGGGGACAAATTTGGAGAGCT
This sequence comes from Lepas anatifera, assembly GCA_034440635.1. NCBI lineage: Eukaryota > Metazoa > Arthropoda > Thecostraca > Lepadidae > Lepas > Lepas anatifera. The sequence goes on along the minus strand of JAOTON010000842.1, from coordinate 477,152 downwards.
TACATTGAAAGAAAACACATCAAGATATCACAAAAAGTTAGAGTTGAGCAGCCCCACCCGGTCACACTGGAAACGATAGAATGACACTGATTTAGGGACACAGGATACCTTGGTTTTACTCTCCGGGTGAGAGTTTGCCAAGCTAGATCTATACATGGCAAGCTGTCGTCAAAACACATAGGCTATTGGGCCCGCTCAGTGGTTCCTCAAAAACAGATCGCAGGAGCTTGACTGATACTCGATAGGACAAAACCTTCAACGCGGGAAAATGGGAAACATATCAGCCGTACACATTGCAAAAAAACGGCCAACCCCGCTGTCGGGCCTCCCACAAGAGTCCTGTTTACACGTGATAGCATTTACCAGCTACTTGGCGATTCTCACGTCCGGCACTGGCTCAGCTCGTCCGTTCTCCGATGCCACAGCAGGACCGGACGAGGGCCAACACCGCTACCGACCCGCCGGTCTGAAGGTATCCTTCAGCGCGGTTTGTGAATTCCTTCATAGGACAGGCGCGTGCTCAGCTTTGTAATGAGTGAAGTATAAGGACAAAACTCGATTTCATGTTCTAGAAAAATGGAAATTGAGTCCAGGAGAAAGCTTAGGCTTTCCGTTCCGAAGCCTAACCTTATAGAGTGCCCCCCAAGAGATCAGGTCTGGCATCGTTCATGCACGCTGCTTCTGCCGCGCAGGAAACAGCAATTAGCTGACGACACAAGCTGGCGACCTTTAAACCCAACAAAACAAGTGGGGTTTGAAGGCAATACTGGTTTTGGTCTGTCTAAAAAAAGATGGAAGTTGGGTCCAGATGAAAACAGCAGCTGTTCGTGATCCAGGCCAAACTTCCAGCTCCCCCCTGAGATGGTGCATGCGGCCCGGTTTCAGCCGAGTGGAGGTGTCGCCAACTACCGGGTTAATAGCATTGCGTGTAAACGGCACTGATGTCGGCAGACTCACGGTCCGGCGGAGCCACTGGCAGCAAGGCCGACCAGGTAGGCAGCACTGACAATGGGAAGAGCCACCGCTGAGAAGAGCAGTCCACTGGCAGCCGCGCTGTTCGCTCCGGGGTCCTCGAAGAGCTGTCGCACACTTCTGCTCAGGTCTGGCCCACCTGCCCCTGCACGAGGCTTGGCGGAGACCTCCTCGATTCCGCCGACGGGCAAGCCAGCAGATAATGACGTCATACTAAATAAATACATCAGTCCCATCGACAACGCAAAGCGAATGGCCGAGGCCAGCAAACGCATGGTTATCAGGAGGCGTGCTGGGTTCAAGCTGATGGTTTTGACCCGCGAGTTGCTTTTGGGGTGACCTGGGGATAGAAACAGTGGTAATCGAGACGTGAGGGAAACAGTATATTGAGCAGGGAATTTTCCTAAGCAGTTGCACAGCAAGCAATCGGCTGCCGACATACGAGTGGCGCCCTCTGGGCACTCCATGGCGACAACGATGAATAGCTCCAGAATACACGCAATGTTCAGTCCAGCGATGAGACATGATGGAGAAACAACACAAATTCGCTCCAGTGCCCACTTTGAAAAGTGATACACAACACCTCTAGTGCAAGTGACCCACAAATTGTCTTTCTCCCTTGTTCTTCTCTGATCATTTTCTACACAACTAATGTTTGGATAGTTCGGGTGGCGTTTAGAGAGTCGCTCCCGCGGGTACAACCCTCCGGTTTTACTCGCGGAAGTTAATTTTACATGCCTTTCTATTGCTTAACAAGGTCCACCACAAGGGGTATGCGCTAACATATCTTTGAGAGTGCCCGGGCACCCCTAAAATCTTCGTGTAAAACATTTTCATGTCAAATTTCGTGTTTTGCATTTGAAGAATTTTGAAACGGTCTTGCACAAATCAAGAATTTTTACGTCACATCATGCCATTTATAATTCGGTATTTTGGTTATCGAAATTGTTACAAATTGGGCATTAGAGCAAGTCGTCAGAAAATAATTTCCGATTTCGGATTACGAGTAGTGATTTTATTATGTCGTGATATGTTGCAAACATGATGCAAGCAAAACAAATCTAATGAATCTACGTTTAACTTTAATTGGCGCGGAACGGCCTTTTCTGAAGGCATGTTTTCAGTAGGACGGCGTTGAAGTCTCCATCGACTTCACAATGCATTGTTGTCAGTGTCCTTGCAGCACGGTAACTTTTAGAGTAACATCAAAACATCGGATCTATTTGCACCCGACCCGTAGCCAGGCGGATGCACTGGATACCCGGGCAGCTTCTGAGATGCCAAGGCACCCTCTGGTCCTCTCCTGGTCATCCCCTTGTATTAAAGATAGGTGAATTTCTCGAGTTTTGAACCTTAACAACTTTGGAAATTGTTGACCTTTAAAGGGAATGTGGCATCTCGGTCGAATCCTGGAATTTAGTGTAATTAGAGGTACTTTTAGCCGAAAATCATGGAACCGTCCATGATTTCTCCGAAAAATTTACAATAAGCTCAATATTTTGATTTTTAAAATGCACTTCTAGGGGAAAATAAATATCTGCCTGTGGATTATATAATGGTCCGGTAACCACTACCATATTCGATAGGCTTCAAGGGCTTCGATTGACTGATACTCACCGTGACGTCAGCATATGTCGTCACAACAACAACTGACAACTGTGGCCTGCTGCTCAGGGTACATGAGAGGTACACTTCAGGTAGGTTTTAGCTTTTATCTACGGAAGCTTCGAGTTTCAAGACAAATGAGATATTGAGTACCGGGTTTCCCGGCATGCCTTACAACTTGGCTATCTCAGTCAAAATCACACTATAAAGGTGCCACATTAGGGTGTCCCAAAATTAACAAAGTTTTAAAAGTTGGTGTTTACCTTTCTTTTTCCCGTTGAGTGTGACCTGAAACGAAATTGTGCAAAAAATCAGGTATTTAAATTAATATTTGACCCCAGCGCAAATCGCTTGAAGGTTTACCCATAGCTCCCTATGGAGACTGCAACGCTTGAACACGAACTATTTCGGTATTTCCATCGTAATGCAGGACTACAGCGTAGTGTGTCTTATATTTTCTTCTCTTTTTGGCTATGTTTTGTAAGAACTATCTTTTTTCTATTGTTTACATGGCATTCCGACTTATTTCCACTACAATTAGGTACTTCATGTTCTTTGTTTTACATAGAACCATATTGTGTTATAAGGTACACAACCCTGATCCGAATATCTGGTTGTTTTTCCTTATATGGTCAGGCAAAACACTGTTTTATAACATTATTATTGATCCCTAGACTAGAAAGACACAGTTTCAAGACACATACACGCTATTCAATATGGAACAAAAGTTTATTGCTACATATAAACATCCTTCTGGAGGGTACCTGGCCAGAGGTGTACGCCAGAACTGATTTCCTAGTGTCGGGAAACGGCTGGTGGCGATGCTCTACAACTTGCAGTAGGTGCTGTTGGCCAGTGGTGGTTGGGGGGGAATACATTCCCTCAAAACAGAAAATCTAGGGGCAATACTATGTTTGCACCCCTCCCCAAAGCTGTCGACCTCGTTTTTGCCCGGACTCATTTTTAGTCTGCAAGCAAGGTTTTGGTGCTTGAACTCTCAACTTTAAACCCAGCCACCCAACTTCAGAGCAAAAATTGAGCCCTGGATAGCAAAACAAGCATCTTGTGGCTACAGCTTTGACCCGACGACGTTTTTTTATTCTGCTTATCGACTCTTCAGCTTATCCCCACAGCTTACCGCTTAATTAAATTGTGGTATGCTATCACCGCGTGACGTTTTTTCTCATCGACTTTGGCTTGTCCCCAAACCTGCCGGCTAAATCCGTCACTGCTGTCGGCTCTCCTCATTCTTAGTAAGGCAACCGATATAGTAATTTATCAGCCTAACCCCTCTCTTCCGCTGCGTTGTTCGCCAACGGCAGGTTTCGGATGAAGGCCTCCAGCCCATCGTAACCTGGGATACCGTCCCATGGCGGGCACTCAGCCAGAAATGACGTGTCAACCGACAGGCTTTCAAACATGAGATGGGACTGCGCGCACACAAACTTATCCAGCGACAGATCCTCCATGCCTTAAAGGGAATGTGGCACCTTCATAACGTGATTTTAACTGAGATAGCCAAGTTGTAAAGCAAGTCGGAAAACCCGGTACTGCCACCCGGTGTTGGACCCTGTTGTATCAAAGGAAATCACCTGGACATTGTCCTTGAGGGGTACATTTCCGGTAGTTTTTAGCTTTTCTCAACGGAAATTTTGAGTTTCAGGACAAATGATATATTGAGTACCGGGTTTTCCGACTTGCTTTACAACTTAGCTATCTCAGTTAAAATCATGTTATGAAGGTGGCACATTCCCTTTAAGGCATGAAGGATCTGTCGCTGGATAAGTTTGTGGGGCGCAGTCCCATCCCATGTTTGAAAAGCCTGTCGGTTGACACGTCATTTCTGGCTGAGTGCCCGCCATGGGACGGTATCCCAGGTTAAGATAGGCTGGAGGCCTTCATACGAAACCTGCAGTTGGCGAACAACCCAGCAGAGAGAGGGGCTAGGCTGATAAATTACTATATCGGCTGCCTTACTAAGAATGAGGAGAGCCGACAGCAGTGGCGGATTTAGCCGGCAGGTTTGGGGACAAGCCAAAGTCGATGAGGAAAAACGTCACGCGGTGATAACATACCACAACTTAACCAAACGGTAAGCTGTGGGGGTAAGCTGAAGAGTCGATAAGCAGAATAAAAAAACGTCGCCGGGTCAAAGTTGTAGCCAAAAGATGCTTGTTTTGCTATCCAGGGCTCAATTTTTGCACTGAAGTTGGGTGGCTGTGTTTAAAGTTGAGAGTTCAAGCACCAAAACCTTGCTTGTAGACTAAAAATGAGTCCGGGCAAAAACGAGGCCGACAGCTTTGGGGAGGGGTGCAAACATAGTATTGCCCCTAGATTTTCTGTTTTGGGGAATGTATTTCCCCCCCAACCACCACTCGCCAGCAGCACCTACTGCAAGTTGTAGAGCATTGCCACAAGCCGTTTCCCGACACTAGGGAATCAGTTCTGGCGTACACCTCTGGCCAGGGCCCTCCAGAAGGATGTTTATATGTAGCAGTGGACTTTTGTTCCATATTGAATAACGTGTATATGTCTTGAAACTGTGTCTTTCTAGTCTAAGAATCAATGATAATGTTTATAAAACAGTGTTTTGCCAGACCATATAAGGAAAACAACCAGTTATTCGGATCAGGGTTGTGTACCTTATAACACAATATGGTTCTATGTAAAACAAAGAAGGTGAAGTTCCTAATTGTAGTGGAAATAAGTCGGAATGCCATGTAAACAATAGATAAAAGATAATTCTTACAAAACATAGTCAAAAAGAGAAGAAAATATGAGACACACTAAGCTGTAGTCCCGCATTACGATGGAAATACCGAAATACTTCGTGTTAGAGCGTTGCAGTCTCCATAGGGAGCTATGGGTAAAACTTCAAGCGATTTGCGCTGGGGTCAAATATTAATTTAAATGCCTGATTTTTTGCCCAATTTCGTTTCAGGTCACACTCAACGGGAAAAAGAAAGGTAAACACCAACTTTTAAAACTTTGTTAATTTTGGGACACCCTAGTGCCACATTTCCTTTAACGACGCACCAACCTCTTGGATTATACGGTGTCGCCAACTCTCATTCTGTTGGGAGGGATAGTCAGGTTGTTCTTATTCACTGTCACTGCCGGGGATTTGAACCCAGAATCTATTGTGCAGGATAAAAATGTGCTGCCTACTGCAACACAGCACCCCCTCCCCTCCACCCTTAATAACTTTGACTGGTCAGCTGATTGACCCTTTTCTCTAGTAGAGCAACTACTCAGATTTGGTTCTGACTACGAGCGTGGTTTGTATGTGAGACCTTGGAGTAAGACAGTGTAGTAATGTAATAACCAAATGATCAGACTGGATGCTGTAGGTATGCTATCCTGCGTCAAGGGCATTTTGAGACACACAGTTCTGAACAATCAAGATTGACAACTAATTCTATTTGTTTGTCGTATTTATTTGCCTGACGCATGCTTAATGCTGTGGGCATGTCTTAATCACCATCATATATTTACAGATGACCTGGAAACTCGAATATCCTACACACCTTACACAATACACATCAATTTTGTAGTACATTAGACATGAGTTTTACTTGTTATCCATCCTTCACAGCCTCGGAGTCGGCCGTTATCTCCTCACACACAGTTCCACGCCCTAACCATGAACGAGTAAGTCGACAACTTCCATGGAAGTAGTCTGGAACATCTTCATCTCCTCGGGAGGAAGGCTCAGAGTGAGCACAGGATAGCATACCTACAGCCTCCAGTCTGATCATTTGATTATTACATTACTACACTGTCTCACTCCAAGGTCTCACATACAAATCATGCTCGTAGTCAGACCCAAATCTGAGTAGTTGCTCTACTAGAGAAAAGCTCAACCAGCTGACCAGCCAAAGTTATTAAGGGTGGAGGGGAGGGGGTGCTGTGTTGCAGTAGGCAGCACATTTGTATCCTGCACAATAGGTCCTGGGCTCAAATCCCCGGCAGTGACAGTGAATAAGAACAACCTGACTATCCCTCCCAACAGGATGAGAGTTGGCGACACCGTATAATCAAAGAAGTTGGTGTGTCGTTAAAGGGAATGTGGCACCTTTATAACGTGATTTTGGCTGAGATAGCCAAGTTGTAAAGCATGCCGGAAAAACCGGTACTCAATGTCTCATTTGTCTTGTAACTCGAAGCTTCCGTAGATAAAAGCTAAAACCTACCTGAAATGTACCCCTCATGTTCCCTGAGCAGCAGGCCACATGCTGACGTCACGGTGAGTATCAGTCAATCGAAGCCCTTGAAGCCTATTGAATATGGTAGTGGTTACCAGACCATGACATCATCCACAGGCAGATATTTATTTTTCCCCTAGAGGCGCATTTTAAAATTAAAATATTGAGCTTATTGTACATTTTTTCGGAGAAATCATGGACGGTTCCATGATTTTCGCCTAAAAGTACCCCTAACTACACTAAATTCCAGTATTCGACCAAGGTGCCACATTCCCTTTAAAGGTAAACAATTTCCAAATTTGTTAAGGTTCAAAACTCGAGAAATCCACCTAGCTTCAACACAAGGGGGTGACCAGGAAATGACCAGAGAGTGCCTTGGCCTCTCAGCAGCTGCCCGGGTATCCAGTGCATCCGCCCGGCTACGGGTCGGGTGCAAATAGATCCGATGTTGTGATGTTAGTCTAAAAGTTACCGTGCTGTGAGGATACTGACAACAATACATTGTGAAGTCGATGGAGACTTCAACGCCGTCCTACTGAAAACTGCCTTCAGAAAAGGCCGCTCCGCGCCCATTAAACGTAGATTCATCGGATTTGTTTTGCTTGCATCATGTTTGCAACATATCATGACATAATAAAATCACCACTCGTAATCCGAAATCGGAAATAATTTTCTGACGACTTGCTCTATTGGGCATCATTAATAATTTTTAAAAGTTCTCACCCCTGTCCACCACTCAACCGATGTCAGAAAATTGTCTAACTCTCCAACAATGTTGTGGACAAAAATATATCGAGTTGGTGTCAAAATCAGCAAAATTATGCCCACCAGCGTGAGCAGTGATACTCAGTTAATACGTTCTTTAAGATTTATAATGACTGAGATGGTCTAGCAACTTTTGGCGCCTAAATTCAAAATGTTTGGACACACCAGCTTGGTTTCAAATTCCGTTCGTGACGCGCACTTGTTCCGACCTTTGCCACCCAATTTAACTGTCAGCAGAACGCGCCCTCCTTCTCAACTTTAACCAATAACAGCGCTCTTACGTTAACACCAAAACATAAAGTATAACAAGCCACGACACCTCCTGCTATGGAAATGAATCAACCTAAAATAAACACGACCAACATTGGTATTCTTAGCCACAAAAGACAGAGAACGGCAACCCTCTACAAACATGTAAAGAAAACGAAGTATATTAAAGTATATAAGAATATAAGTATACTTATACTTCTTAAGTATATAAGAAGTATATTGCGGTATTTCCGTATTGCAGCAATTCAAGTCTGAATATGTACAAAGTCTAGCTCCTAGGCTGGCTACCGAGAATGTTAATGTTCGTCGCTCCAAGATTCCAAAGAAAAGATGGAGCCCTAATAATATTCGCAACAAACCGCACTGACAGCAGGGAAGTAGGGCACAACCAACAGATAATAAGTGTAATTTAGACAGCCAAAATTTAGGTCGTGTAGACACAGTTGTAGTTTTAGTTGTAGTTGTAGTCTTCAAGACACAGAAATGACTGCAAGAAGAGCAATCTTAAATACAACTCGACCTACAAATGCACGTACATACATACACCCACAACACATCCCTGGAATGGAACACCTTGAAAAAGGACACGCACACAGAGCAGTCACATATACACACAAAAACACGGTATAGCGCACCTGCCACGCACACGCATGAAACAAAACAACCAGGCTGACTTACCTCCACACGTGCTATGCACACATATGCATACATTTCTCACACACACACACACACACACACACACACACACACACACACACACACACACAAAAAACAACACACACAAACACACACACACACACACACACACACACACACACACACACACACACACACACACACACACACACACACACACACACACACACACACACACACACACACACACACCACACGTCTGCATGTCGCGCTCAATATCAGCGTGGTTCAGCAAGGCTCTTCGGGAATAATTATAAATTTGGCGAAAAAGGTTCTCGGGCATGTTGCTTCTATATCTGTTAACAGGAACTTCAGCGATTAAGATGTCGCGGGATGGAGTGCTCCCAGAGGCAGGATTTTCGCCCTGCCCGAGCCAAGGGGCATCCCTTCCCCTGAACGCCAGATAACGTCGTAATTAAAGCGTTGGTAATCATATACAAAAACATAAACACATACAAACACATACTTATATAATGAAATAGGAAGCACCAGTATCTGTAACCATTGCCTAGACACGTTCCTGCTGAAGAGAGTTGGCCTACCTGTGCTTATCACGCTGCCTGGTCTCAGCTCTTGTTGACGAGACTCAACAGTAGCTCGAGAACGCCCGCGCCATCGCAGGGGTCACCTGGCCAGGAGGCAGTTCTGATTGGTTGCTTTCTGTGCCAGCATCACGCCGCGCCCACCGGCCTAACTGGAGTCGGCAGTGTGGCCGAGACACACTGTCGCCGCCTCCACCGCTGTGGGCTTTCATCAATGAGATAGCTTGAGCATAGCGCCACTGGCGGACGCAGAAGGGGGGGGACAAGGGGCCATGCCCCCAAAAATGACGAAATTTTGGCCGGTTTTCTTTGAAAAACACTATGTTTTTACGATTCCTCCCGAGTTGCCCCTCAAATGACGCTCCTGCGTCCGCCCCTGCATAAGGTCAGTGGATCAGTGGGCCAGTGCATTCCTTACACAGCAATTTCACTACTCGGCGGATCTACCAAACACAACATAATCAGCTGGAACGCCGCGTGATGATCCCATTCAATTCATACTTTTTTACTCAATCTGCTCATTACCAACAGGAACGGCCAAGCGTAGAGTCGTCCCACTCGAGAGCACAGTTGAACTCCACTCATGCGGCTCTAATCCGTTCCGGGGGCGGGGTGTTCACTCTGGCATACATTTCGGCCAATCAAGGTTGTGCAACGCTTTGGCCGCATAGACACGGCTTCTGCAATCTTCTCTTCTGCACGGCAGCCCTCATTTGAGTACTTGTCGCGGTGTACGACTGGCGGAAGTTAAAGTTCCAGGCAAATTCAGGTAAGTCGGATAAAATTATATAATTCCCCCTAGGGCTTTGACCCAAGCATTGAGTGATCTTCATAACCCATAGCCGGACCAACGATAGCAGGTGGGGGGAGGGGACCACATGGTCGGGGGAGTCATCCAGACCAGGGGCGCCATTTTTTCAGGCAAAACTCATCAGGTGGGCGCCAAATCCTATCGTGGGGCGCCAGTACTGACCCCCCGGGAAGGGGGCAGAGTGGAAACCGACATTTTCAGGGGGTGCCGAAGGTTGATCCGGGGGAAGTAAGAGCCCCCTGTCCCTTGCCTGCTGGATCCACCTATGTTGTAATTTTTTAGAGTTTGGACCAAAAGCCTTTAACACGCGCACTGGAGGAGGCCTCGGAGGCCCCCCCACTTATTTTTCCGACGTGGCTGGAGAACCGCTCACAGCCGAAAAACGATACTTACCCACATTCAACAGAATTTAATGGCACGTCGATTGGTGAAATAATTTTGAAAATCGGCTGAAATTGTTTTGACTTATTCGCGATCAGAACTGCGACGTCAGACCTGCATTTTGAGCTCGCCACAATCGCGCCGTCGGACCGGTTTGCTTGCATGTGAGACCGAGTGGTGACGTCATGAAGCCATATATATCCGGGATTTCAAGTTCACCTCACATGAAGGTCAAAGTCAAGGTCAAAGGTCAGGTCATCTCAGCACTTTCAAGGTCATTGACCCCAGTGCTGCTTTGTCAAATGGCGTTACCCGATCTGACATATTGACATGCTATGACGTCATAGTAAAGTTACCTCAATGTAAATGTCAAGTCCGAAGGTTATTGGTATAGGTCAATCCTCATTTCCCACCAAACAGTTGCTATAGTTCTAGTCATAGTGTGCATTATAAGTAGTATACCATATTGTGACCTCATAGGTCAATTGACCTTGTATGACCTTGACTCCAAAATTGTAGGGAAGGTTCTTTGCTACCTTTGCTCTGTGAAACTGGTCCGCCTTTAGCTTATTCCCGTCTTTTTCCCGCATAATTACGGCATTTTCCAATCGGACCCAAACATGGCCAAAATTTGAGCTTTATGACCTCGTTTAACCTTGAATATATTGACCTACGTAAATGAAATTTGTCATGATGTAGATCTCCATAGCCCCCACCCACCCTCCAACCGGAGTTTTTCTACACCTCTTAGTTTTTTTAGATCTTAGGGGGCCTACCAGGCCTCCTTCAGTGCACGTTAGTGCCATACCCCCTCTCCAGTGCGGGTGTTAAGATAAATATTTTAATTTTTTCCAGTCTGAGGGAGCTTTAGGGTAGGTTTCATCAAATAAAATAAGTTTATGTCCGCCTTATATTTTGATTAGTTCCGCATTTGTTCGCTATTTACATTTAGTACTTTAATTCGTCACGTTTTTCGCCCTCGTGCCTCTAATATTTAGTTACTCTTTTCAAACTGTCAGGTTTGAAACCTTCAGCATGGTTTATTAGACCTTCAGTATGGTTTTGGAGATAGTGTGAAATCAAGACAAATTTCAAACTTCTGGACTCTACACGATCTTTTTTGTTATACCTTTGGAAGTGGAGAGCTATGGACCATTGTTTTGCCTTAATTTTGAGATACCATTTTTCAACAGAAAGAACTTCTGCAGAGAATGCATCTCGACATCAAAGCATGTCTCCCCGGAAAATAAAATACAAACTGATGGAATAAATATTGGAGGTGTGAAATTCAGGACTTGTCGAAGGAAAACTGTCTAATATTTTTTATAGCTGGAACAGCTGGGGGAGAATGGCAAGAGACGATAAGATTCTGAATACGTGACAGATCCAGCACCACTCTTTACATGACTGAGTGCAATGCGGGAAATTCCAGGACAAATCCACCGGGCCTTGACACCACCATGTCTAAAAAATCAGAAACTTCGTCTCCTGGGTAGTTTTGGGCCTGTGAGAGTCTAAGTTTCCTCCAGCCAACGGTAACCGCGTTATAGCCTGAGGCATTTTCGGGAGGTCACCTTGTAGACTCATCTTTGATGCTTATAACTCAAAGACGCATAGGCTGATTATAAATTTGTGTATACAATTGAACTGGTCTTGAACCATGCATGATTTCGAAATTTTGTAACTTTTCAAATTTTGACATTTTATTCGTTTCACCCTTTCTTTTGCTACCTAGGTTGACCTTTTGGCAGTTGAAGTTGAGCTTTCAGATGCCTCAAAAATTTTGTTTCATAGATTATCTTTCGATGAAAAATTAAACAAATGCATTCATGCTATAAATTCTGAATTTTTAGCACCTAAGATAGGCTGCAGACGACCTCCAGGCCATTGCAGTAGTACAGCCTTATGTAAAATACCGCAAACAAAGTGATCGCTCTTGGAACCGGTCAAAAAGCATCCTGAATCAGAATACAACGAGATTGCAGCGTCTTTCGTCTTTACGAATTTTCATTGTGCAAGTGTCAGAGCTTATGCAAATTAACACGCGCCAAGACGAGGGGGTGGGTAACCACCCTCCTCAGGTTTCCACAGGTGGTAAAAAAACACAATCGCGCAACGCCGCTATGCTTCCAGCTACCTGTTACCCAAATTGTTTGCAACTTCTGGAAAAATTCAGGTCTGGGTCGAATCAGGTTAGATCGCCAGTCCAGGTCAAGAGATCTATCTTCGAAAAAAAATTTTTGAAGGTGCGTCAGTCAACCTTAACCTTAACTATTATTAATTAATTAATCAACCTTAACCTATCGATCTTAGATTCACATCACATAATAAGGTCAGCGAGCAAGATAATTGTTCGTAGCAGGGTTTTCATATCAATAGCCTGGGACCAGGTCAGGGTCACGAGCTTTAAATGCATGGGCATTGGGTTAATTTTGATAAGTTGAGATAATTGAGAATTTCTGAGAATAGCGGTGGATGATTTATTTTCAAGTCGTCGTGCCTGGCTTGCCACTGAAGTTTGATTAATATTCAATTTATTCAATTTTACCATAATGAGATTAGCCTGACTAGGTCAAAGCACTTCAATTTAGAAATTTTACTAGACAAGATTATAAGATGTATCATCCGATCGGGCTCAACAAGAGTATTCCAAGGGTGCTAAAAAAATTCTACAACTCTTCTCTGTCAGCTATTATGCCACAAAATTTAGGCTTCCACTGTGTTCCTATAAGGCATACTTTGACCTCGAGTGAACTCAAAAGTGATCCGTCCAAACGATCGTATACAGCATTATCGGTAAAGATGAGAACGGGCTATTTAACGCCGTCGCTCCCAACGTACTGTTCATTTTGCACGGTTTGCTGAACAGCAGAGATGACCAGCAATTAGGCCACGGAGCCTGTATGATATCAGATAGCTCCACACACAGCACTGCAATGGCACATGCATTTTTTTTAATTGCGCCTGAAGTATGAAAGCGAAAGAAATGACTCAAGAATGTACATTTCCTTACGGAGAGCTGTGGTGTACAATACAAAAATATATTTAACTTCCTCAAATTGTGGCACCACGCATGTTTTTTCAGGTATATTTCCATACAATGTTTCATTTCAAAAACACTCTTCCAACGCTACGTCAGCATCTCTCGCTTTACTTCACCTGAGTGAATCGCTACACGTGTCTTACGTAGGAGCGAGAGAGCCTGTGATTTGGGGAGTGACATTGTGTGTGTTTGGTTGTTGGTGTGGGTAAGGACGTGTAACTATGGGCATGGACTGTGTGCAGGGGTGGGTGTGTGACGTGTGTACGGGTGAGTTTGGTGAGCATGTGCGTGCTTGCGCGTATTGCTTCAGCTTGTGTGAAAATGTGTACTTGTGTAATGTGTATATGTATGTGATAGCATGCGCTTTATGAGTTACATTCCAACAATGCAAAGACAATGTACACTCTGGACGCTAAGTTCAATTTCAAGTGATATTTTGCGGCCATCAGAGAGCTATGACAAGGCACCACGCATGGTAAAGCAATGCAAAAGTTTAATTTCAGTGCAAAAATTCTATCGTAGCAAAAATTTGATATGCGAATGAAGCGTGTTCGCTACTTCTCATATAATTGCCTGCGACTATATCGAGAGCACGGCAAACCGATAACATATCTCAAAGATACGGAAAAACTTTCTTATGCCTAAACTTTTTTCAGCAGGATCCAGTTCTCGCACGTTCCACAATCAAGCATAACCAATGTTGTCAGATAGCTCCACGGTCTGACCGCCAATGTGGTCATGGGAAAATTATTCAAAATTCCCATAAAATACCGTCAGTAAATAAGAGGGGTGTTCACGGCGCATGTGTACAGTGTGGACGTAAACATGCCTCAGGCTATGTAGGCCCCGCCCATCTGTGCCATGACGTCAGACTCATGTGTACGGTGTGCACGGTCAAATGAACAGAACGAACACATGTGTTTGGTGTCTGACGCATGAGCCCTGGATGCTGAGCTTCTGAAAATACCATCATCAAAAGTATAAATGTCATTTTCCTATGACTGTTTGCAAAAAGACCAACAGCCAACTTGCAAGATTCTTCCATCAGAACAGGCACCGGCTAATTCTAAAACCGTTGGCAGTACCAAAGCAATAGAGACACTGGCAGTACGAGATATCCTTGAGGAAGGGCTAAATACATTTCTATATTTGATTTTTTCACACAACCACGTGCCTAGAATAAATTTCCCTCGAGCCACAGTCCCTCACCCACGATTGATTCCTCTTTTCAACTTTCAAATGGATAACTGACGGTTTCTGCGGCCCTCTGCTTGTCGGGATCGCAATGTCGTAAGCGCGCCACTCGCGTCGCTTTTTCATGTGTACGGTGTGCACGGTCTCCAACCGTCCACACTGTACACAGGTTTGTGACGTCATACCCTCTTCGCGCCAGATTAGGCCCCGCCCCATGACCTAGTTCTGCTCGACGCTGATTGGCTGTACTCAGACCGTACACACTGTCCACACCGTACACATGCGCCGTGAACACCCCTAAGACATCCATCACTGTTCACGAAATCCCTACAGATGAAGGACAAGAGGTGCGGGTTCGCGTGCCTAGGTTTGAACCAAACAGTGTCGTGCTGTGCAAATAAATTTTCTTTTATAGATGCTGCGCGAATGGTCGCAACTTTAGTCATGGCGAATGTACAATGCAAAGGTAATACTAAACATACTGTTAAAAATTGGTTGACTTAAGTAATGAGTGATCTGACGGCCATCGTTGCAGGTGAATGAATGCGTTTGTGCTGGACGAAGTCAGTGTCAGTGTCGAAGTCATCTCAGTGTGTTCTGTTATTCTTCAATGATTATACAAGGCACCAAAAGTGTGAAATTATATATATATATATATATATATATATATATATCTTAAACTATTATTAACTATTAACTATTAATAGCCGAAAAACGATTATAACGATAATATATACCTATACCTATATATATATATATATATATATATATATATATATATATATAGGTATATATTTACATTTATTTATCTAATTACACCTGTCAGCCCAGCCACCTGGAATGAAACGCCGACAAAGTGGTAAAAGTAGAAAAATATCCTTCAAATGTTCGCTTTTTTAATTTCAAGTCCATTTCATGGCTAAATGCAGTCCAACCGACCTGTGGGAGGGCTAGAACACACGATACACTATACGTTTTTATTCTAACAAGGTGACTCTTGATATTGTTTCAAATTTGGGCACCCCAATCATTAAAAAAGCACACTCTGCGAGACAGGGCGAGATTTTGTCCAGCACCTGCTGCAGTAGATCAAGCGGGGTAGTAGAGACTTGCGAGTGAAAACTGTCACCACTGAAAACATGATATATGTGTAACAAACACGTTTTGTTTGAAGCACATGCAAATATCCCAATGAATACATTCAGTGTCCGCGAAAGGCTCTTCGAAAAGGCGTTTGAACTGGGAAGTGTGTCCCCTATGAAATGTTCATCTTTTAAACATATTATGTGAGATGACCTGTTCAAACTTGACCAAACCGAATACATTATGATTTCAGGGCAACACATTTTGCGCATACAGAAGCAGATTCAACCTATCCCTGAGATTAGAAGCCTTCACACACACACACACACGTTTTTTACATGTATGATGACTCTCAAATCTATGCTGTAAGTTGCACTGGGTCACCTATGATATTTTTCCATATCCAGTGTGTGTGTGTGTGTGTGTGTGTGTGTGTGTGTGTGTGTGTGTGTGTGTGTGTGTGTGTGTGTGTGTGTGTGTGTGTGTGTGTGTGTGTGTGTGTGTGTGTGTGTGTGTGTGTGTGTGTGTGTGTGTGTGTGTGTGTGTGTGTGTGTGTGTGTGTGTGTGTGTGTGTGTGCGTGTGTGCGCATGTGCTCACTGGTGGTTCTCAACACGCAGATTGACGCCTATCGATTCAGTGTGTGTGTGTGTGTGTGTTTATTTATTTATTTATTTATTACACCTTATCTGGTTCCTTCTCTCTAAATAGGGCTATTCAGGAACCATCGTCATACAAGCCGTACAAAGGTCACAGTCAACAACACAAAATCAAGTACGCGTAATAAAATCACGAACAGTCTTCTTAACAACACAAAATCAAGTACGCGTAATAAAATCACGAACAGTCTTCTTAAAAGATGGCAGACTAATGCAACGAGTATTGTTGGAAATGACAATCTGGTTATACAGATAAGAAGCAAGGTAAATGAAGCGTCGCTTTCCGTGGTTGTTTCTTGGGCATGGTAACGATAGATGAAATGATTGACGAGTTGCGCGGCACACGTTTTGGTGGTTGTATACAAAATTGCAACGCAAGGATGGTGGTACATCTGTAGTTAGTATTTTGTGGGTCATGCACACATCAAAATAATAAATAAGTTTCGCCATGGATAGCCATCCCAGCTCATGCATTACATCAGAAATATGGTCAATTTTTTTCTTCCAGAGAAAACACGAGCAGAGAAGTTTAAAACCTTCTGAAGATGGGAGATCACACTTGAGTTTGCACTGCCGTAGACTTGAATGCAATATCTAAGATGAGATAGCACTAATGCGTTGATCAAACGAGGTACTGTACACATGGAGGTAGGACGTGTTTGGCGTGAATTAATCCTATGAGTATTCCAAAACAACGGTTAGATATCATTTTAACATGTTGGTCCCATGACAGGTAATGATCCATGATAACACCCAAGTTTCTGACGGACCTTGAGGATTGAATTAGCTCACCCATAAAACTAATTGTGACGCGTTCATCAATACGATCAAGCTGACGTCTATCACCGCACAGTAGCAACTCAGTCTTGGCAGCATTCACCATCATCCCGTGCTGTAAAAACCATGTGCTAAGAGTCTCTAAAACTGTTGTTTCCATTGACTTCTGAACTAAGACCAACTTATTGCGTGGTCCAGTAATGGCAACCTGTGTGTCATCCGCGTAGCGTACAAAGGTATCCGGAAATCCATTTATTTCTTCGGGAATATGACGCGAAATATCGTTGGACAGGACGTTGAACAGCAAGGCTCCTAAAATTGTACCTTGAAATGTGCCAATAGTGATTGGAAGAGGTTTCGATAGTGTGTTGCCAATTCGAACTCGTTGAGTGTGTCCAGAAAGGTAGCTATTAAACCAACCGGGGGAGACTTGTAATAGCTGAAGTTTAGTAGTAATTGTTTCATGGTCCACAACGTCAAAACAGCGACTCAAGTCCAAAAGTGTTAACAAAGAAATTTCTGACCTATTCATTCCCGCCAAAATTTCGTCAGTTACAGTTAAAAGAGCTGTAGCAGTAGAGTGTTGTGAGATGAAACTATGTTGATCAGAGCCAAAGAGGTATTGATTTTTCAAATATGTTGTTAGCTGGTTGTGCACTGCTTTTTCTATAATTTTGCAGATCGCTGGAACGATTGTTATTGGTTTGAAATTTGCGGCGTCTGCCGGACTACCCTTTTGTGAATTGGTATTACCTCGGCTCGTTTCCAACTTGCTGGGACCGTTTCCGTAACGATACTGACGTTTATGATCTGAAGGAGGGTTCTTCCAATGATACCGAAACACATTTTAAGAATTTTAATGGGTATATCTCCTACACAGGAGTTTTTGTTGGGTAGATAAGAAATAATGTTTCCAAGTTCACTCAGCGTAATCGGCGTTAAGTTAAGTGCACCCGCATTTACTCTAGGCAGGCGCACACTAAGTGGGGAAATGTTAGACTGCTGAAATTGATTCATTCCTGTTGCTCTGGTTTTTCTACCCACTGAAGTGAAGTATTCATTAATTTGGTCGGGTGATAAATTTTCTGGATAAGTTAGAGGACCACGTTTTGGGGCAATTACTGGTTTTAATTGCCGAAACAGATCTGATGGTGGGGATTCGGCAACCCTACGCGCTAAGTCCTCACGTGTGTCTCGTCGGATTGCTCTTTTGACTAATGTATTTAAACGGATGTATTCTGCTGAATCTGAGTTGGATTTAGCTAAACGTCTCTGGCCCATCAATTCTAGTGTCTCGTCACATACAGGCGGTGGGTTCGGATTGTGTACACGATAACGTCGTATTGGGGCATGAATGTTTAAAATGCGATTAATCTCGCCAGAAAATGAGTCCCATTGCTGTTCGCATGAGTTAGCCCGGTCTACCAACTGACCCCAGTCTGACCTGCCAACGTCATCCAAAAATGCTTGTGAACTTAAAGCGCGCCAATTACGCCCAGTGCGATACTCGCGCGCTGGCTTTGGTCGTGGGATGTTACTGGTGACAGTTTCCCTTCTATGGTGTGCTGTATAGTCACATTTTTCAACAGTACACACAGGCGACACGCTACCACAGCACAAAGCATCGGATAACAACACAACATCGAGTACCGACTGGGTGTTGTCGCGGTAAAAGGTAGGCTCGTAGACTTGAAGGGTCAAACCGTACCGCTCTTCTGCTAAAAAGTTCTGCTAAACAGGAGTGAGCTAGTGGGTTCGTTCGAGCATCTGAATTGAAATCACCAGCGACAATGATACGTTTCGATGGCTGCAGAGTGATAGCTTGCTGCAACTGATCCTCTATGTCGTTGTAGTCAATGTTAGCTTGATCGTTACTTGAGGAAGGAGGCCGGTAGAAACATCCAATAAGGGTGACTCTCCTTTTACTAAGCTTGGCTTTGATCCAAATCGACTGGCAGTTGGAGCCTTGCGATGATTTGATTGATAGTTTTTCCGCCTGAATTCCCTCGCGTATGAATATCGCCACTCCACCTCCTGATTTTTTGCGTCCGATAATTCGATCGCGTCTGAACATGCTGTATCCGGGTAGGTTAATCAGGCGGTCGGGGGTACTGCACTTCAAGTTCGTCTCCGTAAAGCATTATATCTCAGGAGAACGCTGTTGGAGCTCTGCTCTGATGTCCGATAGCTTGGGTAGCAGCGACTGTATATTTTGCAGCTCCACTCTGATGGTGTGTTGCGGGCGAGCGGCGCGTTCAGGGGCGGCTGGCGGCGCGCGGCAGATCTCCGGCACCGGTATAGTACATCTCTCGCGGGGCGATGAGACGTCTCTGGTTGGTTGGTGCTGACCAGCGCCTGTTCGCGAGGTGACGTGGACCGGTATGTTGTGGACATCGTCAGGAGCGTTGACAGGGTCACCAATCGACGGGACGGTAACTAGCGATCGGTCATAGTCAGGGACGCGACCAATTCTAGTAGCTTCTACAGGCCCGGCACGGCGTTGTTGCAGTCGGCGGCCCGCTCTCCTCCCCCTTCGATGGCTGTGTCGCCTCTGCTGGGTCGTTGAGAGCCATCTGTCGGGACCTGGGTCACCGATATCAATGGTATGTTCACCGTGACGTAACGGCTCTACGACAAGCGGTGAATAATGTGATTGGTGGTGCGACTGGTAGATCCTTCGAAATTCGGTAGAACGGGGAGAATCCGAGCGTGTAGCGCCTTTAGGGAACTCGATCCACAAAGATAAACAGAGTCCGCATGTCCAATAGAGACAAACTATTCAAGATTACAGGGGCGGATCCAGGGGGCCGCGGGGGTGGCCGCGCCCCCCTCTCGCCGGTAAGGCGCCCCTCGGCACTAAGGCGCCCCTGGGAGCCGTCTCCATTTGCTCCACATTTGCATGCCAAACGGAAATACTGGCGCCCCCTGGTAATTCCGCTGCATGCAAATACCACATTTTGACAACCTGCTCTGCATCACTGGCGCCCCCATGGTGCATCATTGGTGCCCTTATTTCACTCCGCCGACGCCCCCAAGCCTCTTCCACCTCTTGAAATCCCGCTATATATTACCGGCGCCCCACTCTTCCCTACGGGCGCCCCTATCTTCTAGAAATCCGCTCTATATCACTGGCGCCTCCATGGTGCAGCATTGGTGTCTCGTTTTTGCTCCAGCGGCGCCCCCACGCGTCACTGTGGGCGCCCCATCTTTTGAAACCCCGAATGTACCACCGGCGCCCCCATTGGGCATCATTGGTGCCTTCGTTTCACTCCACCGCCGCCCCCAAGCCTCATCGTGGGCTCTCCCACTTCTTGGCACCCCACTATAAGCTATTGGCGCCCCAATCCTCACCACGGGCGCCCCCACCTTCGGAAAATCCGGTCTATACCACTGGCGCCTCCATGGTGCAGCATTGATGTATCGTTTTTGCTCCAACGGCACCCCCACGCGTCACTGTGGACGCCCCACCTTTTGGAACCCTCATGTACCGCCGGCGCCCCCATTGGGCATCATTGGTGTCTTCTGTGTACTTCACCGGCGCCTCACGCTTCACCATGGGTGCCTCTGCTTTTTAGAGCCGCTCTTTACCATTGGCACCCCCGTGGTACATCATTGGTGCCTTTTTGCCCAAATGGCGCCCCCGTGCCTCAATGAGGGGGCCTTCACCCTTTACCAGCCCGTTTTATACCAGTGGAGGCCCCACTCTGTCTCCCCCTACGTACTACTTCCCCACTCCCCACTACGGGCGCCCCCACCTTCTAACAATCCGCTCTATACCAGTGGCGCCTCCATGGTGCAGCATTGATGTCTCGTTTTTGCTCCAACGGCGCCCCCACGCGCCATTGTGGGCGCCCCATCTTTGGAACCCCGAATGTACCACCGGTGCCCCCATTGGGCATCAATGGTGCCTTCGTTTCACTCCAACGGCGCCCCCAAGCCTCTTCCACCTCTTGACATTCCGCTATATACTACCGGCACCCTACTCTTCACTACGGGCGCCCCCATCTTCTAAAAATCCGTTCTATATCACTGGCGCCTCCAAGGTGCAGCATTGATGTCTTCTGTGCACTCCACCGGCGCCCCCACGCTTCACCATGGGCGCCTCTGTTTTTTAGAGCCGCTCTTTACCATTGGCGCCCCCGTGGTACATCATTGGTGCCTTTTTGCTCAAATGGCGCCGCCATGCCTCTTTGAGGGGGCATTCACCCTTTACCAGCCCGTTTTATACCAGTGGAGCCCCCACTCTGTCTCCCCGCTACGTACTACTGGATCCCCACTCCCCACTACGGGCGCCCCCACCTTCTAACAATCCGCTCTATACCACTGGCGCCTCCATGGTGCAGCATTGATGTCTCGTTTTTTGCTCCAACGCCGCCCCCACGCGTCACTGTAAGCACCCCATCTTTTGAAACCCCGCATGTACCACCGGCGCCCCTATGGTGCATCATTAGTGCCTTCGTGTCACTCCACTGGTGCCCCCAAGCCTCTTCCAACTCTTGACATCCCGCTATATATTACCGGCGCCCCACTCTTCACTACGGGCGCCCACATCTTCTAGAAATCCGCTCTATATCACTGGCGCCTCAATGGTGCAGCATTGATGTCTCGTTTTTGCTCCAGCGGCGCCCCCATGCATCACTGTGGGCGCCCCATCTTTTGGAACCACGCATGTATCACCGGCGCCCCCATTGGGCAGCATTGGTGCCTTCGTTTCACTCCACCGGCGCCCCCAAGCCTCATCGTGGGCTCTCCCACTTCTTGGCATCCCGCTATAAACTATTGGCGCCCCAATCCTCACTACGGGCGCCCCCACCTTCGGAAAATCCGCTTTATACCACTGGCGCCTCCATGGTGCAGCATTGATGTCTCGTTTTTGCTTCAATGGCGCCGCCACGCGTCATTGTGGGCGCCCCATGTGCTGAGAACCCTGCATGTACCACCGGCATCCCCATTGGGCATCATTGGTGTCTTCTGTGCACTCCACCGGCGCGGCGCCCCCACGCTTCACTGTGGGCACTCCCTGCTTTTTGGACCCGCTCTTTACCTCTAGCGCCCCCATGGTGCATAATTGGTGTGTTTCTTTTTTACTATCAAACGGCGCCCCCATGCCCCATTGAGGGGGTCTTCACCTTTCAACAGCCCCTCCTATACCACCCGAGCCCCACTCTTATGATGCATTATTGTTGTCTGCTTTTAGCTTTATGGGCACCTTCCCCCCGCCTCTTTCCACCATCTTTTGACACATCGTTCTGTATCACTGGCGCCCCCATAATGAATCATTGGTGCCTGTACTTTGCTCCAACGGCGCCTTCATTTCCAGCCGTAGGCTCATCGGGAGCGCCCCCACATTTCGACAAACCGCTCTGTCTGGCGGCACCCATGGTACACACTGGTGATTTTCTTTCGCTCCATTGGTGCCCCCACACTTCACTATAGACGCCCACATATTTCTGCTGATTGCTTGATGAATCATTGGTATCTTACTTTTGCTCTATCGGCGCCCAACCACATCCCCCACCACGCGCCACTATTGGCGCCCCAACTTTTGACAGCATGCCCTGTGCCTCCATGGTGCATGATGGGTGCCTATCGTTAGCTCCATGAACGCACCAACACATCCCTGCCAGAAACCCCATGCAGCTTCTCTTTACTTTGAATTTCTTGCATCCCAAACGTGGCCCGCTGTCTTACCAGCGCCTCCCCTTGACAGCTCCCACAAATTTCACTGAATGCGAGTACCCCCAAGCTGTATCACCGGAAGCTCCAAACTTCAGCTTCGGTGTCTCCTTGATTACCAAATTGCGCCGTCAGCGCTCTTCCCATGCACTGTCTTCTCCTCCCTGTTGCCCAACCAGTGCCCTGTTCGTGTACCCCCTTCTACCCTGTTGTTACCCTACCAGTGTCCCTATGATGGATTATTTGCTCCCACAGACGCTCCACTGACGGTTCCACGCCTATGTGCTGCAGGCGCCCTTGCCTGCACCACCGGTATCCATAACTCCAGTCTCGGTATCGCCTCGGTAAAGTATCAGCGTCCCCCCGATGCACTATCACCATTACCATCCCTCGCCCGAAAGCCCAAATAACTAACTGACTAACTCACCACACTTCCCCCGGCTATAGACCACCGGCGTCCCACAGGGTGTACCACCGTACCACACTGAACTTTTGGCACTCCCATGCTGCATCACCGATGGACTCATTTATATACCTAAGCACTCCCTCATATATGATGCCCCTGGGTCACTAATAGGCGTCACACTTCAACGTGGACCACCCTCATCGATTTTTTGTTGCCCTATTCTTTGTGGTTAGGCGCCCATATTTCACGATTGGCCGCCCTTTTCAGCTCTAGAGCGCCCCACTGCAACATGGACCACCCGTGCCTACCTTTGGCCGCCCTCTTCTGCATGATTGTTCTCCTGTTCTCCACTATTGACCGCTCCTTTGCAGATCTAGGGCGCCTGACTTCAATGTGGACTCCTCATTCACCTCCGGACGCCCTCTATTTTATGGTTGGGAACCCCATTTTTCACGTTTGGCCACCCTTTTTCAGCGCTTGGCGGACCTCTGCGACGTGGACCACCGTCATTTACCTACAGGCGCCCTTAACTTTGTAACTGGGCTCCCCGTTTTCACAATTGACCCGCTTTTCAGCCCTAGGGTGCCCCACTGCAACGTGGACTGCCCTCATCCATTTTAAGCCGCTCTCTTCTGTATCATTGCGCACCTTCTTCACTGCTGGCCGCTCTTGTGCAGCTTTAGACCACCCACTTCACCGTGGACTGCCCTCATTCACCTCTGGCTGCCATCCGCATTGTGGTTCAGAACCCCTATATCATGATTGACCGTCCCTTTTAGCTCTAAAGCGGCCCACCGTAAAATTGATCGCTCTGATCCACTTTTGACTGCCCGCTAGTGCATGATTGCGCGCCCATTTTCCACAATTGTCTGTTCTTTCTTAGCCTTGGGGCGCCCCACTTTTACGTGTACCGCCTTCAACTTCGGATGTCCTCTACTTTGTGTTCGGGTGCTCCAATTTCACGATTAACCGCTCTTTTTCAGCCTTAGGGCATCCCACTGCAACATGGCCCTACCATAGCACACGGACAGCTCTCAGCTTTGAGTGGTAACAATTGCCCCGAGTTCTTTTAATGTATGCTTTGGGTATCGATTGGCGTCATTTTGCTCCGTTACCACGCAGGATCTCCAGGGTGCATTCATGCCCATCCGATGTGTGGTCGTGTGCCCGTCCAATATGTGGTTGTGTCGTCTTTTGCAACAAGAACATGCTACGATGGAATAAAGGGGACTGGTAAAAGTAATGTTTTTTGTGAAGCAAATTTTGAGCACATATACCAATATCCCTTAAATGTGTTAAAAAAAACATTCCGGATCTATTGATAACCCTATAAGCGGTTGACTTCGATCATTTAATTATTTTGCCGAGGTGTTTTTTTTCTCAGTGCCACTAATGAAAGGCTGTGTCCAGACAGCAATGCGAAATTCCCACGTCATCTGTGTAAGAAAAACATTGAGAGCTCGGCAGGAGGCACCTGCATAATTTTGGTTGCGTCCTCTCCCACATGTTTGTAAACAGCAAAAAGTTTCGCCTTATGTAGAATATTATGGATTTATCGCTATCCACTTTGCGCAGACAGGGTAAACTGCAACGACTGGTTCGCAAAATCTCCAATGGCCGTCTCTGCGTAAATTCTGCTTCAAAACGTAATCCAGGTAGAAGTTGCCCTGTTTACTTGTTGCTTATTTAACTAGAGGCACTTTGAGAAATTCTTCCTTTTCTTGGCAACGTGTTTTTTTAATCGGCACTTTTTCAAATGGCATCACAAATACGCAAAATTAGCATCACAAAGATCCATGATACCAAAGGCTGATCCCCAAATGGTAGTCTGACCGCCCCCGGAGACTTCGCTTCCCTCTTATCGAAATCCTGGATCGTCCATGTACCCAGCCCTCTCGGTTGTTGATCAGTGATAGATAAGCTCGGTCAGTGTTGGTCAGGTGTAATCTCTAACATCATCACCTTGGATAGGTTGAGTTTGCGGCCGGTTGATAGAGCTGGAAAATGCCTAGGTGATCGGGGAAGGAGAGTTTATTGGGTGATGGAACTATAGTAGGGAGGAACAGAAACATAGTAAAGGGGTGGGGCGGCTAGCACAGTCGCATGAAAGGCACCCGAAGGGAAAAGATCGCGCGAAGGGCAGCCGGGCTACGCCAATCTATGACCAACCGTAAACCTCGGGGACCAGCATGACTTGCTGTTACAAGCGTGACCCTCTGCGGCAAGCGACACCCTATATGTGACCGTCAGCGTCCCCAAGGGGCAGCAGAACACTCTTTAATCAGGTGGGTCACCTGTTTTCAACAGGGCCCTCTGTGACAAGCATGACCAGTACATCATTCCGTGGTCGGCAGGGCCCGATGCAGTCAAAAGAGCCTTCTGTCTGCCACCGAGAAACCGAGAATGCCCTCTGTGCCAGCGGGGGATGCTGTGACAAGTAGGGCGCTCTACGGTCAGCAGGTCCTTTGGGACCAGGAGTCTCCTCGTTATCAATAGGGCAATCTTAGGTCAACAGGGATCTCTGTAACTAACAGATCTTTCGGTCGCAGTCAGGGCCATGTCTTGCCAGCATGCTTTTTTGTCGGACAGGGCGATACCTCCGGTGACCATAAGAGGACTCTGTATCGTAAATATATATATATTTGGAACTGAACGCACAGTCTATAAAAAGGGCACTCCGGGACCAACAGGTCTTTCCGTGACCAGTAAGGCCAGCCATATTCTTGTGGAAGGTCATGAGGTGACCTGAGGTCTAATCGGGAAGTCGCTGGGCCCCCTGCATCCAGGCGGGTAACCATCCATGACGGTCTTTGACTGCTGTGAGTGGGACTGGTGGAACCCTTAAATCCATTAGGATCTAAATCTGCCAGTTAGCGAACCCCTGGAGCAGTGACCCAAAATAGGTTTTGCGCTAGGGTGTCGAGTGGAAAATTCAGCTCGGAATGTATGGCGAGTGAGTGGAAAATTCCCCTCAAAATGTATGGCGGAGAAAAACATTTTCAATTTGGGTACTCAGGTGGTAAACTATCAGAGCCCTTGTTTGAACTGAGGGATGGATATTTCCTTTATTTTCCTCAAAGTAAATATTTTAAATCGTCCCCAAGCTGCATTGTTTGACCATTACCATGTGAAAAAGTTGGGTTAAGCAGGTAAATATTTACCAACTGAAACCCCTGATGCAGTCTCCAATTTTTTAGGGAATTGGTGAATTGCCACAAATAAAAAACATTTTGAGGGGCTCTGCAGAGGGGGGCTCCGAGACCAGCAGGTGGTGGAAAATGAAAAGGGATTTTTTTCATGCAATACCTAGTGTCAAAATTAATTATCTAACCACACACTGTACAGTTTTCCTGTCCGGGACAACGCCCCTCCTATACCTATAGTTATCGGAATTTTGGATGCCACTCCTCACCTCAATCACTGCACCTCGCATACACCTATGCTAGGGCCCAGTAGAGCCTTGGTTTACACTTAACTAACCCAGACGAAACTACAAACTTTCTTTCATGGCAATAAACTCTTCCAGACTCTTGCTAAGAGTTTCTTTTCTTTACCTGTCAATTCCCCTGCTCTTCTTCACATATTTACTTACCTTCATATGAATATGCTGCTTTCTATCAATCTAATCGAAACTACAGCCTTCTTTCTGTTGTTTCTTCCTTTCGTCTACAATCAGCCAGGCGCGGCGGGTTGCGACAGCGTCAGAGCGACTACTGCTTTAAATTTCTGATCGCCTGCCGCTTGCTGGTCGCATGAGCCACATAATTTGCATTTCAAAAATTGCTCTAAATTAATTTTCTAAATCCTTATAGACTAGAAAACTATACAACTAAAAGCACCCCAAGAGGAAGACTAATAATGTTTTGTCGATAACGAATGAGCAAGCGGGCTTTCAAAAAGCCTAAAGATGCCGCTTTTATTTACTAGATTTTTTTCTCTATATTTTGCACCATTAGGCATCACAAGTTACATTCATGCAACGTAACATTTTTCACTTTTTCAATACTCTTAGCTTCACCATCTTCACATTCCACGAAAAAATCACAAACCCAGTTTTCCTCATAAGCACTTTCAATCCCACCCCACCCCACCCCTCCCGACCGCACTATTTTTAGGCAGGCATTACCTATACCGCCACATATTGTGTTTGCACTCAGCCTGTCGATGGCATATGGAGCTAGAACCCGTTAGATACACCTGACAAAGGTCCCCCAGGTGGCACCGCGCGGAGAGCGCCCGACGCGGTTTATTTGCTAGATGTAAAGACGGCGATTTGGTAAGCCCACGCCGTAGACCAGCCATACAAAAAAGTGCCGATGTTTCAAGGGTAACTGGATGCATTCTTGTTGCCCAAAAAAATCATTTAATGAAAATGTAGAGTTTCAATGTATTCAAGTACCGTACACTTTCAGTTCAACTTAAATATCAGGGCATTTATGCCTAGGGTGTCGTAGGGTGTCGTATGTATGTATGTATGTATGTATGTATTTTATTTCTTATTCATACACACAAAAGAGCACAACAATGTAAGGCAGGATTGGCGCAGAAGCACAAAGCTTAAGTCGTGGCGCCTCTCCTGCAATTGGGTTTACATGATACTACACAATATGAGTACCAATATACACAAATACACAAATTACCACTGGAAATACCCGCCGCCTCGGGTCTTTTAAAGTCCCGCGTCACGCGCTCACCCAACGTCAGCCTACACCCGCGCCGCAGCCCGCCCGCCCGCCGCACCCCGAGCTGCCAGGGCCGCCACGATATAATTTTGCACACTGTTGGCCACTGCCCTGCCTTCCTCGTTGCTTAGTGTTTGACCGTGTATGAGGATTTTCTCAGTGTTTAAGTTGATTGGCAGGATATCTCTATGTAGGATGTTTCGAACGATTGCGAAGAGTTGTTGTCTTTTTCATTGTATAATGGACAGTGCATTAGGAAATGTCGGGAGGTTTCTTCGGGAGAGCCGCATGGGCATGAAGGTGAATGTACTTTTGAACCTGGTATTGGTAAGAGTTTAGGGGAGTGTGCCTGTTCTCAGTCTTGCGTGTAGTTGATTTCCGGTTTTGATCCCATAAAATAGTACTTTGGAGGGGTGCTGAGCAGCAATGGTTGTTTAAGAGTGTTTTGAATTTAACAAGAGATGGTTCCACGCGAAAGGTAAGTGGAAGCGAGTTCCATTTCTTGATCGTTGCAGGCAAAAAAGAGCGTTGGAAAGCCGTTGTTTTGGTGGGAGCTAGTGTATGTGTTGTAGCGTTTCTAAGGTTTGTATTTGTAGCATCAGTACGATTTTGGGGGAGAAGTTCATTTGCGTATTCTGGTAGGTTTTGTGAACTGTAAACAAGCTTGTGGTAAAAAGTCAGTCTGTGTGTTTCGCGTCTCGTGCCAGTGAGTCCCATCCTAACTCTTTCCGTAATTTGTCGGTAGGTGTTCTCAGTGGGGTCCCAGTTATCAGTCGAGCGATGCGATTTAGCTGTCTCTCCAGTCTCAGTTCGTCGGATGCAGTCAAGTTTCCGTGGTAAACAATGTCACAATAGTCATGGAATGGTTGGATGTAGGTGGAGTATATTTCGCATAGAACCTGCTTTGGTATATATTTTGATATAGCGTAGAGTGGGCTCATGGCAATATTAGTCTTCTTGATTATCGTATTTATGTGCTCGTGGAATTTTAGGTTCTGGGATAGCGTCACCCCAAGGTGCTTGTGCGTCTGGACAATGGGAATGTCATGTTGGGAGAATTTGAGTTGCAAGTTACGTGGGGCTCTTTTGTGGCTAAATGTTTGTTGAAGTGAGTGGATTTGGGTGTCACAGGGCGTGGACGCAGCAATGAAGGGCTGATATGGATACAAAATATTTTCTTCGCAATAAATGGTCAATTTTCTGCCATACAATGTCAAAAAAATATGCTGCTTAGCATAAAAATTTCAAGATAATTGCTTTTAACAACAATATGATCAAAAATGGTTTTTCACTATTCTCGGTACCAGAAATGCAAAAACAATTTTTCAAGGACGTAAGCCTAGAAATAATGTGCACAGATAAACTGCTTTCCAGAAATGTATCTTTCAAAGCGGTCAGCTCATTTTTTGGCAACACAAGACTAGGGTGTCTAATTTTCCACTCACCAATTTTGTGAGTGGTGGAATTTAGTGGCGGTGTTCACCCATTGGAACTTTCTCCGGTGGGGCAGGGGGCACTGAGCGTCTTGCCCGCGCCAGAATTTCGATTCAGTTGTTCCACTGGAATCGGTGGAGATAAGGATGCCAGGTATAATTGGCCAGAAAAATAGAAATCGCCAGATTTTCTTGCAGAAAAGCGAAAGAAGGCCATAAAAGCCGAGTTAATTTGGCGATCTTCTAGTCGATTCTACTGCTCTCTTTTTCCAGTCGACGTTGGTAGAGGAGGCAATGGAACTGGCCTTTGTAGTAAGTATTGTTGAGTATAATTCAATAGTAGTAAGTAGTATTGTTGGAATTGAGTGGAAAATTCAGCAAAAAGAATATAAAAGTGAGTGGAAAATTCTGCTTGACTGGGTGTCGTTCTGCACCCAGCACCCCAGCTTTTGGGACACTGCCCTGGAGAAAGCCGCAAAGTGTACAAGTGTACTGTGAACGACTTTGAGTTCACTTTGGTCAGTCGAGGGTCCTATGTGGCTGCCATAGCACAGCGAAGACAGGCCAACGGCCAAAATCTGGTTATAGCTAGTTATAGTTCCTGCAAAAATTCAGGTGGATGCCGTTGAGGGAGACACAAACACATTTTTCCGAGTTGATCGCTGATGTGGAGTATCCCTAAACTGGGCCTTTGCTTGGGGCCGTATTCTGATGCCGAGAGTACATAAGAATGGGCGCACGCACGTCGATATTTTATTCTGATTTCCAGCCTGCACCCACACTGCGCAGGTGGGGTCAAATCAGCATTGTGATCGTAGTGCGCACATTAGATCAGTATGCTGATATTCTGCGTAGACTAGGTCGGTACTGGTCCCTGTGCATCCCGGGTACGCTTGTCCTACGTCGAGCGTGGCTACGCACGGAAGAAGGTCAAAATACCACATTGGAATACGGCAAGTTGCTTGTCTCAGTCAAGTCTTAGGAGGGCATTATATTAGAATACAACCTTAGAAAGGTTTACAATAACTGGGGTCTTGAAGTAAGCCAAGGTCCATGAACTTAAGTAATAGATCCTTCGCGGCTGGCTAGCTCAGATTGAAGGGATCTGGGATCACTACTCTGACCTAGTGGTTTATTAGACCCTTATGGCTAGTTAAGGCCCTGTGTGCTAATCATCATCATATAAGCAAAATCAGTTGTCCATGTAACCATCATGGGGCTTCCCAAAGTGTATCGGGATTTGATCTGACATGTCCTGTAGAAACCTAATCCCCAATGACAAACATAGGCTCATTGAACGAGACGGGCCTATTCTAAACATTCGTTGGTCTTCTTCAAACTGTTTAAGGCTTCTGAAGATAATTTTTATCACTGATTGGGGAGTAAATAGTCCCCATGCAGTCTCCCCGGGTCCCAAAGTGTCTTTACTAACCGTGGGTTCCAGTGCACAATAAAATAAACGCCAAAGAGATACATTCACTTTTTACCACTCCTGAGATGTATTTTAGATCCATTCAAAGCCATGATCTTTCCTCATTTTTTTAAAGAAAATATGAAACTAATTACCTCTTTGACCCTCCGGTTTTTCAGGCGGCAAGAAAAAACGGCGACGCGAAGCACCGCCGTACTTGGCACACCTTATTCTTGATCGATTCCGCAAGAATCCCCAAAAAATTTTGGCTTGGGTCATCTCAGGTCAGGTCATCAGTGCAGGTTAAGTGACCTTACCTAAAAAAATGTTGAAGGTGGCATAAGTAGGAAATGGGTGAATCTATCAGATTGAAACTTCTAGCAC
Organism: Lepas anatifera; assembly: GCA_034440635.1. Classification (NCBI taxonomy): domain Eukaryota; kingdom Metazoa; phylum Arthropoda; class Thecostraca; family Lepadidae; genus Lepas; species Lepas anatifera. The sequence goes on along the minus strand of JAOTON010000842.1, from coordinate 446,159 downwards.
ATAATGGCCCCACCGAGTTCTCCAAGAAGTTCCGGGATTTTTCATATCGATGACATAAGGTCAAATACGGACCATGACCTCTCCATTGGAAATACAGAGGAAAACAGAAAATGGTTTGTATTTGTGTAGATAAAGGTGATAATACCTTCATATTCTCCAAATCGAAGTATCTTAGGTCCCTTTTTAGGTTCATGTTGCAATTTTTGACCTGTGACATCTGAGAGATCATCCGAAGCTACTTAAGCAGTTTTGAGACTTAGGTCAATAACTTTGCATGAAATGATGATACAACTTTTATGTTTATACCATTACGTTTGGATTGCTATTGCCAGTCGATTGATAGGCATATGGACTATGCTAAGTCAAGAAGTGACCTTGACCTGACCTGAAGTCAGGTGATTTGTGTTTTGACCTAGTATGCTCATATTATACATCATTCGATTCGCCGTGACGAGAGAGAGAGCGAACAGTGTCTACAAAATTATTATAACTCAACGCTGTCAGACGCTAGACTTTGCTCAAAATGCCAACTTCTTTGACCTGCCATGACCTCAATGTTGACCTGACCCAAAAAGTGACTGATACAGTGTCTTCGTGAATTTGTATGAGCTATCCACCAGGGTTCGCGTTTTTCGCTATCCTGCATAGGGGACGAGTTCGAGAGGGGGTGTTCAAACACCCCCACCAGGGCGAAGGTGACTCGGAGGCCCACCGGGGCGCAGGTTAACTGATTCAGTTCACAAAAATGCTTTAAATGGGTAAAGAACATACAATTTGGCGCCCCCAGCCGGCTATGAAAGTGGCGCCCCCCAGCGCTGCGGCCCCCTAGCGAAAATTCCTGGATCCGCCCCTGCAAGATTAACAGCACCAGAACTGAAGTAAACACTTAAAAGCGGCATCTCATGTGTGTGTGTGTGTGTGTGTGTGTGTGTGTGTGTGTGTGTGAGTGTGTGTGTGTGTGTGTGTGTGTGTGTGTGTGTGTGTGTGTGTGTGTGTGTGTGTGTGTGTGTGTGTGTGTGTGTGTGTGTGTATGTGTGTGTGTGTGTGTGTGTGTGTGTGTGTGAGTGTGTGTGTGTATGTATGTATGAATGTATGTGTGTGTGTGTGTGTGTGTGTGTGTGTGTGTGTGTGTGTGTGTGTGTGTGTGTGTGCGTGCGTGTGCGCGCGTGTGCTCACTGGTGGTTCTCAATACGCAGATTGACGCCTATCGATTCAGTGTGTGTGTGTGTGTGTGTGTGTGTGTGTGTGTGTGTGTGTGTGTGTGTGTGTGTGTGTGTGTGTGTGTGTGTGTGTGTGTGTGTGTGTGTGTGTGTGTTGTGTGTGTGTGTGTGTGTGTGTGTGTGTGTGTGTGTGTGTGTGTGTGTGTGTGTGTGTGTGTGTGTGTGTGTGTGTGCGTGCGTGTGTCTCACTGGTGGTTCTGAACACGCAGATTGACGCCTATCGATTCAGTGTGTGTGTGTGTGTGTGTGTGTGTGTGTGTGTGTGTGTGTGTGTGTGTGTGTGTGTGTGTGTGTGTGTGTGTGTGTGTGTGTGTGTGTGTGTGTGTGATGTATGTGTGTGTGTGTGTGTGTGTGTGTGTGTGTGTGTGTGTGTGTGTGTGTGTGTGTGTGTGTGTGTGTGTGTGTGGCGTGCGTGCGTGCGTGCGTGCGTGCGTGCGTGCGTGCGTGCGTGCGTGTGTGTGTGTGTGTGTGTGTGTGTGTGTGTGTGTGTGTGTGTGTGTGTGTGTGTGTGTGTGTGTGTGTGTGTGTGTGTGTGTGTGTGTGTGTGTGTGCGTGTGTGCGCTTGTGCTCACTGGTGGTTCCTGAACACGCAGATTGACGCCTATCGATTCAGCCGTCCATCGCCATCAACTCACCATTTTCCACCTGGCTCCACTGCTACAAGATGCGCATCATCGAGACCATTCTACGACCCGTCACGCTGCTGGGCCTGACATCACTGTCACTGCTCTGCGTCACGTCATTCTTTAGTATGACGTCACTGACAGTGGGTTCGCCAGTAGCCGAGGCGCCGGAGGGAGGAGCCCTGTCGGAGCGTTCCCCTCGGCTCTACTTCAACCACGGTGGACTGGGAAGGCAGAGTGTGACCAAAGGCGTGCTGGCCTCGGTTGTACTGATTCCGCTGGCTGGAATCGCCCTGCTGGTGGGAGCATCCCAGTCTTCGCCCAGGTGCGTTGGCTCCGAAGCCGCAAGCAGGGAATATGAGGGCGTGGAGTCCAACTACTGGTCAGCCTAAAATGAGAACATTTATTTTAAGAATCTAGCCGGGAATATTTGCAGTCCCTGCATTCATAGATCTGATGAGTTTGACTGTGCTGCCTTTCAGCAAAGTATGGTAAAGGGTGAATTTTCAGCAACACTGACTTAAACAAATTTCAAGTGAATTTTTAATCGCCAGGTTGAGGATGCTTGAACATACCATTTGATTTTTCTGAGTGTGCCAAAGAAGAAAACGACGGCGCGAGGCGCCTCCATACTTGGCACACCTTTTCCTTGCTCAGTTGCGCAACATTTCAGAAAATTTCAAGCTTGGGTCATCTCAGGTCAGGCCACCCGGCCAGGTCAAGCGACCTTACCTCCAAAAATGTTCAATGTCGCTCCAGTGATAACACGTTCCATCTATTTATCTAAAATTCAATTCACGTAATAGAAGAAACCAATAGGTAACACAAGTTGCCGTAGCGGGATTTTGTATATCAATGACCTAGAGCCAGGTACGGGTCATGACCTCTCCATAAGAAATGCATGGAAAAACGGGAATTGGTCGAAAGATGACACTACTTCTGTAGAGACGGCTGACAATAATATGTTATTACCAAGGCCTTATATAGAAGGTACCGAAACTGGCCGTCCAATGAACCCACATGGTGACGTCACATGTTGACCACAAGGATTCCAATCTGTCGGTTTCGATCAGAATTTCAATCAGCATTTCAATATTCCGAAGGTTTTTCTTGCAATACACTGAACAAGACAGCTTTCATGAACTCTTAGCACGTGGATTTTGGATCAGGGAATTTCCATCTCAAAACTATGCCAAGAAATTATGTCAGCAAGTAACCGCTCGTAACTCGTAACTTGCTCGCTCGTAAGAAGAAGCGACTTAAAATAGATGGTGTGAGCAATAGTGAGCTTCAGCGGGCTTTGTTTAGTTTTAGCTCCTGTGTATGAACGCGCGGAAGCTTGAATGATTGTAAGCTGCTGTGCGGAGTGGATCGCGTCAAAATACTTCCCTGGGCAGGACATGTGGGGCAGTCTTCGAGAGGTCGACCAAAATTTGTCAAATATAAAACCCTCATGTCACCGATTTTTATATGAATTAAATGTGGGGTTATCTGGCTGGCACTTGTAGTGTGTTTCCAGTGGGTGAGGCAGGCCTTCTTATTCCGGCAATTTTGGCAGTGGCACTTGCGTGTCAGTCAGACAACTGAATTTGTGTCAACTTTGAGAAAAACAGTGTCGGATTTAGTGTTCATGGTTCAATTTCATAACAGTTGTAGAAAAGCGATGTAAGGTACGGAAATTACAGCTCACGTTTAATTCCACTAAATATGGTACATTTTGCTGTCATCTGCACCCAGGTCACTCTGACGGCGCTGTTGTGTCAATTTGGTGAATAAGATGCCCGGTGTAGGGTGTAACTTAGAGATAGGTGCAGGTTTAGCATCATGCACGCAACAACATTTAATTTCCCGAAATGTGCCATAAAGCTAGGTGTTATTATAACCACACTGCCATATAAATATGGGCCAGCTTTAATATTTGTTAACCTAAATTTTCAAATTATTGGTCTGATCGAGTAAAAGAAAACTATAAATAAAATATGAAAAATATTTAAAAATGCACAGCAAAATGTTACTTGTGGAAATGTGAGGTTCAATTACGATCTGAAAAATATAGCTGGGCTGGGGACCCCCCGACGGTTACCAGACCCCCTTGGCCGAATCCTGGCTAAGCCACTGGAAAGAGCACAATAAAATATAAATGCGCACTCCTCCGAGCACAATTGCACTAAAATTTTGCCAAATAAGCCCTTTGCATAGTTTCCTTTAACCGGAGTTCAATATAAAAACTATACCTTTTCAGACCAAAAAATATTTCCAAATCACAATAAATGATTAAGTTTGTTAATTCTATCCACAAAATCATCTGGAAACAGACTTTTTAGCAATAAATTTCCTTACGGGGGAGGGGAGGGGGTTTTCCCTACTTTTGCTGGGGAGTCGTCTCGTCCCTCAGAATCCAGCACTCCACCGTACCGCAGGGAAAAACTGTGTAGGGAAAGACCCTACCTCGTGCTGGGGAGTCTCCCTCATAATCCTGCACTCCACCGTACCGCAGGGAAAGACTGTCTTCACTTGTCGAGTCTCACAAACATGAAGACTGCAGCGCTGGCAGGCGTGAGGAGAGACCTCTGGTGGTCTCGGGATTGGGCTGCCCCCAAAATAGTTATGACGTACATAGCCGAGGGCCTTCAAGTGAAATCCTGAGATTTAATCTAGTTCTTTTAGTAGACGAATGAAACCCTGCTTAGACACATCGAGTCAAGCCCGGTAATCGAGCAGATGGCGTCAGTTCTACACCTCAATGCATACCAATTGGCAGGCATTCATTCCGTCCAAAAATGGTGAATTTGATGATACACCCCTGTTGTGTTTGACCCGTCATTTTCCGCTGGACGGGCTAGGTGGCGTGCGATACGAACCTGATATGACGTCCCTCGGATGCCAGACTGCCCCACGAAAGGCAGATACACCAGTCAGATGGCCAGCGAAAATGTGTCCCGCTCATATGATCTCGTGGTTTGTTTGCAGCACACCGGGCATTCTTATATCCAACAACAACACGGACAGCATCGCCAACACCGAGAATACTCAGATAAGCAACAACGGCTAGCGGTACCACTGCCTGCTGGAAGAGATTGGCGTTACGGCAGGTGGAGAAAGTCTACACGCTCCTGCAGCGCTGCGGATTGAGCATGCATGTGTGCCTGTCGCTTCTTGGTCGGCCGCTGACACATAAGTGCCGTGTGGGAGCTGATCAATTGTATACTCATTCTGTGTCATAATCTTATTTAGTGCATACTTCATTTTTACGGTCGATAGAGACAAATGTGTTGTGGAACATCCATTCTAGCAACGAATCATCGCTTACGTTATTTTTGTTTACTTGTGCTTTATCCTTTTTAGGGTGGATATATTCATTGTATTTACCTGTAAGCGCCATGTCGGTATAATGTTACTCTATTCATTTTAAGTCTCGTTTTATACATGGCTCAATAATTGTTGCGGTTTAGCGATGCACCAACTTCCAATGTGATACGGCACCGTCAACTCGCGCCCTGTTGGCCAGGATTTGGGAGACAAATCAATTCGTTCAACGTTGAAAGTGATTTACATTTAAGACGAAAAAATACAAACACATGTCGGTGGAGCACCTAAAGAGGCATTAATTTCAGCGTAAGACAAACCAAAATAGCCCCATAATTCCATCGCTATTTCAGTTCTGAAATAAGTTTAGCGTCTATCCCTCTGAAACCTCTGCGCAGGGCTGGTGTACTGTCAGCCCGGCGTGAACACCGAACGTTGGAACACCCCTCCCTCACCAGGGCGAAGGTGGCTCGGAGGCCCACCGGGGCGGGTGTTAAAGCCCTGGGAGGATCACACGTTATGCATGTTTTAGAGCCATGATAATGCATCTTCACTTTTTGCGATTGAATCTACTTGCGACTGGTGAAAAAGATGTCGATCAGTAACGATTCCGAGATTTTTAACAACTCGTGAGTCATGAATTATATTTCCACAAAAATGTAGGGTGAACGCGGAGGCAGACCGCGGAGCATGGCCTGGGTACCTATCACAACCATCTGCGTCTTCTGAGTGTTGACTTTCATGTATGGCAGAAAAAAATTGTAGGGAGAATGGAGGGCAGAATCCAAGCGAGTTATAACTAAATGCAATTTTTTGCCGCAAACCATGACCCTCTTTAACACGGACTGGAGCAGAGTCTACTCTGCAGTGGGACCAACAGAGAAGTGGGAGGCATTTGTCACCACTTTCACACCTCTACTGGACTCAGTGGCTCCGCTGAGACGGACCCGACCGCGACCACCGCATGCTCCACGATCACCGATCCAACCAGGGAGCTGATGGCGAGACGGCGTGCTGCACTGGAGGAGGGGGCCACGCAACGGGCGAAAACCATCAGTCGTCAATGCCAGGCAGCAGTACGAAGAGACTGTCGCAACCAGCTGCAGGAGCAGCTAGCTGATGCCAGCCCTAGTCGCACTTGGCAGATTCTTCGGCCCATAATAGGCAGCAAAAAGGCATCGTTTACGACACCGAACGTGAGCCCAGACGCTATTAACGCGTATTTTGTGAATGTTGGACCTCAAACATCTGCCAGCATTACTCCACCTACAGCTCAGGTGCCTGTCAGGCTGCCACGTGTACCAGCGTGTGGGATGCGAGTACAGCCCATCACTTTTGATGATTTCAGACTTTACAAACAACCCGAAACGTTTTTGGACTTTTATGAAGTGTTTTAAACAGACGAAGGGAGTACCGGTTTTAGAAAGCAATGACGTACTTTTTACCGACGACACAGACAAGGCCAACCTATTAAACCGTACTTTTTCTTCTAAATTCTCTGACCCTAATGCAGTAAATTTCCCTGACATACCTTTTAGTGTGGATGATCGTTTGATTGCCTTCACTGTGTCAGAGGAAACTGTACGTCGCTTGCTGCAAGAATTAGTTGTAACCAAAGCCTGCGGTCCTGATGGGTTAAGTGCTCGCGTGCTTCGCGAATGTGCTGGAGAACTGGCTAGCCCTCTGTGCAAAATTTTCAAAATGTCCCTCAACTGTGGAATATTTCCTGAGCAGTGGGGCGAAGCAAATATTGTTCCGATATTAAAAAAAGGGTCACGAAAAAATCCTGACAACTATCGCTCTGTTTCATTGCTGCCTCTTTGCGCCAAAATTTTTGAAAAAATAGTATGCAACCAGATTTACCAGCACGTCCGGCCTCATCTTTCTCCATGTCAGCATGGATTCTTGCCAAATAGATCATGTCAATCCAATCTGGCATCTTTTCTGGCACATGGGTGGAAAGCCATTTCTGACAGCAGTCAGCTAGACGCAGTGTACACAGATTTCTCGAGCGCGTTCCAAAGTGTTAACCATCGTCTTTTATTGTACAAACTGCAGCGAATGTATGGCATTGACAACTTAGCGTTGAAATGGTTGAGTTCTTATCTTGGCAGACGTAAACAGAGAGTGGTGCTGAACGGAAAAGTTTCGGATTGGGCTCGTGTGACCTCAGGCACACCAGAGGGAGGGCTCATCTCACCGTTGTTGTTTTCAGTTTTCGTAAACGACCTGCCACACATAGTTTCTACCAAGTGTTTGCTTTTCGCGGACGATCTGAAAATATTCCATCAAGTGAAATCCCAAAATGACGTTAACACATTACAGAAAGACCTGGACGCAGTAACAAGTTGGGCTGCTGCCTGGAAGCTGAATCTAAACGCCTCAAAATGCAAGTCTTTCAAAATCTCTTTAAAACGCAATCTCATTGATTCGGCTTATAAAATCAACGGAACAATTTTGGAGAACGTTTCTTCCATAAAAGATTTGGGAATCATTCTTGACCAAAAGCTTACCTTTTCCGACCATATAAACTCGATGGTTTCCAAAGCAAACAGATCACTCGGTTTATTAATCAGAACCTTCCAGACAGCCTCCCCTAGATGTAAGCTGGATAAGAAGGCCGCTTTGGCGGCTTTTAATGCAAATGTTCGGTCAGTTTTAGAGTATTGTTCAGTGGTTTGGGCTGGAGCCGCAAAATGTCATCTGGATCGTGTAGAAAGAATCCAACACAAGTTTTTGATGTGGCTTGCGAACCATGTTGACCCAGCCTGTCCATCATTAGGTTACGAGGAATTGACGAAGTTTTATGATGTTCGTACTTTATTGGCAAGGCGTGTACAACATGACATCTTATTCACAAGCAAGGTTTTTAGAGGTCTCATCGCATCATCTCATCTTTTGGAATGTTTCTCGCTTCATGTACCATCTAGAACTACCAGGAATGCTAGTGCAACTTTCTTAAATGTGCCTTTTGGTCGAGTGAACACGATACAATCATGTGTGTTTGTGCGGGCTCCTCGTGTTGTTAATAACTTTTTAGCTTTCTCACCAACCTGCGATATTTTGACGGATCCCATTGGACGACTTAAAAAGTGTATCGCCTCTTTTACGACTATACAAACAGCTTTCATAGGCCAGTGACCAGATTGATTATTTGTGTTTGTTGTGTTAGAAATGTTTTGCGCGTTTTAGGAATAGGCTGTTGGTGACTATGCATTTTTATCTTTCATTGACTTCACCTATAATTGGGTATGTGCCTGTTGGTGATTAATACATATACAGAGATACAGAGATACAGAGATTTGTGCATAACTCTAGGTAGCATGAAAGCGTCTTCTTCTTTAGATTCGAATGGATTTAGCGTCGTGTTATTCTATAGATTTTTCTTTGGTCTTGGAAATGTGCTACTCGATATCATTAATTCAAGTTTAACGTCAGGCACTGTACAGAACGAGTGGAAGCGAGGACTTGTGATACCCATTCCGAAGGGTGGTGATACGACCAACCCTGCCAACTAGCGACCTGTAACGATTTTGCCCGCAATAGCCAAGATCGCAGAACGCATAGTCCACAGACAACTAAATGGCTACTTCGTGAACAACTCTCTATACTCTGCGGCACTGCATGGCTATCGCCAGAACCATTCAACGGAGACCGCACTAACAATAGTTACTGATAGGGTGTACAAAGCTATGGATTCAGGCCAAATCTCTATACTTTTACTGCTTTACCTTTCAAAATGTTTTGACGTAATTGACCACGAACTGCTTTTAGCCAAATTTGAGCTCTATGGAGTAGAAAAACATTGGTTCGATGACTATCTGCGTAATCACACGCAACAGGTAAAAATTAGAACAAAAGATGGGCAAACTATTTTCTCGAAATCGCTTCCAAACACCACTGGATGTTATCAGGGTGGCTCGCTCTCATGTTTGATGTTTTCCATCTTCGCTAACGAGATGAGTGTGTATGCAGAGGAAAGCACATAGTCCAGTACGCGGATGACACTCAACTTTTGGTCAGTGGCCCGAAATCACACCTCTCGAATATGATTTTTAGCCTAGAGACTGAGCTGGAAAGGCTCTTGGATTGGTTCAGCCAAAACAAGTTAAAGATAAATGCCTCAAAAACTCAAGCAATAGTATTTGGAACCCGAGCTATGCTCAGGGACATGCCTCAGGTCAGCATACAAGTAGGTAACACTCAAGTAAATGAAACACAAATTGTCAAAAATCTAGGACTGGTCATGGACAAGCACCTCACGTTCCAACCGCATATAGACCAACTTACTATGAAATGTACAGGCATACTCATGGGACTTCTCCACGCCAGCCATGTCATCCCACGCACCTTATTAAAGCAAATTGTTGACGCTCTGGTGATGTCAATAATTCGGTACTGCATATCAATTTACGGAACTTGCGGCGCGACACAACTTCATAGGGTGAAAAAGGTTATAAATTTCTGTGCAAGGGTAATCATCGGAAAGCGAAAGTACGACCACATATCTCACGAAGTAAAGCATCTCGGCTTTTTAACACCCGATAAGCTCGTTAGGTACCATCAACTCTGTTTAGCTAAAAGTGTAATGAACACGGGCGAGCCAAAAGCGATGCGACAAATGTTCCGTTTTACTGAACACCAACGAACGCGACAGAATGGTCAACTCCGCCCGCCATGGCCACCTACTGATGCCGGAAAACGGAGATTGGCCTATGTAGTAGCGGCGCCATACAATCGGCTTGCACCTGACATACGGAATTCCACCATCACTAGTTTTAGACACAGTTTGACTGCACTACTAAGGAATGAAGTGTAGTCGATTGCTGAGTCATCTCTTTCACCTTTTTATCAGCATGACAGTTTAGCACTCATTATCGTTACATTGTACTGGTCCATTGTTTTTAATTCTTACTAGGCGCTTTTGCTATTTTACATTAACTAGACTTCCTATGTCTCGTTTTAGGTACGCTACTAGTGATATATTTAGGGGTTGAACATAACTACTTTTGTGTGTGTTGGTTGATTGATTGATTGATTTGATTGCTTCTGGATGTGAGAGTCATCTGTTGATCCTGTGTTTATTCTGACGTGGAAACTGAAAAGCCTCAAATGTAAGAGGAGGAATCCGAAAATATACTCTGAATACTCTGATACTCGTGTCGTCCGCATAACAGACCATCATCACTCCCTCGCCTAAACAGAAGTTCAGGTCGTTCGCAAAAAAGCGCGTAAAAATACAGCTTAACGCTCCCTCAAAACACGCACATTGACGGGGGCGGGTACCCACCCCTCGGGTTTTTCGGAGACAGCATAAAAAAGGCGGCGCGTAGCTCCGCAATACCTGGCATACCTTTTCTCTTATCACTTTTATAACTTTCTTGAAAATGTTAAGGTTAGGTTGTATCTCAGGTCAAAACGTTTATTTTGACTGCATTAGATTCGCCGTCTTTGCGGATGCAATGGTAGGCATTTTATCTAATTTGACCTTGACCTGACCTCAGGCCAAATCCTTGATTTGACCTAGCAAGGTCATATTATATATTTCTCGATTCGGCTTGCAGCGAGGGTTCATATAGTTCGAGTTGTTTTGCTCCATCTTTACATGTTCAGATTCAATGACCGAAATCCTTCATCTACATGCTATCCTTATGACGACATGTTTTGACCTCTAGTGACCTTAAATGTGGCCTGACAAAAAATGGTAAAAATATTTTCGATGGAGAAGTGGAGGGGCTACCCAACACCGTTTACAGTTTTTCGCCACCTAGCGTGGTTCTCGAGAGGGCGGGGCGGGTACCCGCCCGCCCCCCTTTCGTCACAGCAAAGGTGGGTCAGACTCCCGTCAATACGCGTTTAAAATATCAGTTTTAATATCCCGTGTTTTAGACAAATGACAAAAGTGTCCCAGCTCTGCAGACGCAGCTGGTTGGACACTGACAGTCGCCTCCAACTGGGCAGCTGCCGCCCGCTCCGCGGTCGGCGCCGGTCACGTTTCCACGCAGCTGCACCTGCTGTGTATGGCCCTCGAGATAGCTGCGGAGCCAAACAGTCAATTCCATAGAAAACCAGTTTTTCAAGTAGGTAAATTGGGACGTGGAACTGCGTCAAAACACTTTGAAAGAACCAAAAGTACTAGAATCGAAGTTTAGCCAAATTTAAGAGCTTGGCTGGATGAACTCAAATCAACTTCTCGAGTAGTTTGATTTTTGCTTCTTGCACAAACTGCTTTTAAGTGGTGAGCCATCATCATTGACGTTTAGGTTCCACTTAAAACGTGACGTCTGTGAACGTGAGACACGACAACGAAATCAGCTGTTTCTTGATAGGCCTTGGACTAACTATGGTAAAATAACAAATAACCTTTGCCGTTCGTAACCTTACCGTTCAGCGCTGCTTTTTAACCGATATCACTGGACCACGTTAGGCTACCCATTGTTTAAAATTGTAGCCAGGGGTCTCATAATGAGCATTGAACTGAGCAAAATGTTGTCAACATTTGATAGTAACCTGTACTTACACCTTGTTACTTGAATGTGGCTTTTGATAGGATTTTGCGCCCACCTGATAGGTTTTGCCGGTCAAAAGTGGCGCCCCTATGGTCTGGATGGCGCCTCCCCGGGAAGGTGCCCCCAATCGGCAATCCTGGATCCGCCTATATGACGTGGTGCCCACAGACGTCCAAGATGTTTCTGGCTTTCGAGAACTCTGACCACGTCTGCGCAAAGGCAACGGGCGACCTTAAACGGGCAGGCTTGATACAATATGAAACAAAGTTGGATGTTAGGAGACCAGCAATCATATTTTAATCTCCAGAAAAATGAGGAGGTTCGTAGCCCTAGTGAGGCTTAAATAAAATTATATCAACAAATGGATCCAGAGGCAGGCATCCGTGGTATGCCCTCCATCCCCAGATAAAAACCCCCTCCAAATCCTGTATCCACCCTTTCTTCTGCCTAGGACAGACTGCATGTTAGAACTGAAACTACTACTGTAGCTTTTCTCGTACGTTTCCGAAATCCCCAGAGCCGTGCAGATCCTAGTTTTATTCTCCTGATGTGTCACAATGTTACAATGGACACAATGTTAGAATGGATCAATAGATGTGACCTCAATATGTCATTCTCTCCGACTTGACGACAGGGGCGGTTCCAGGATTTCGCTAAATGGATGGGGCAAAGTCTCGGGGGCAGACCGTGGTATCATAAAGGGCGTTTTTACAATGAATTTGCCTGTTATCGATACCCTTCAAAACAGCGCTGGCAAAACAAAAACTCGCCTCGCCAAGAAACGGTAGAATTTCTCAAAGTGTCTCTGTGCAAACAAATGCCAACCAAAGTATATATCTGGACTACTTTTGGAAGTTAAATTTACGCACCGACGGCCTTTGGATATTTTTGGGATCAGTTTCTGTCCCCAATTCGCCCTGTCTACGCCAAGCAGATAGTGATAAATCCACAATATTCTATATGAGGGCGATTTTTTCTTTAGGGATTTGTAGGGGACGTAAGCAAAATTCTGCTGTGATTCCTGTCGAGCTTTCAATCTTTTTCACACAGATGACGTAGGAATTTTTCATTTCAGACTGGCCGCAACCTTTCTTTAGCGACAAAGCGAAAAAAACACCTCGGCAAGACAAATAAATTATAGACATCGTAAAACAGCATAAAGAGTTATCAGTCGACTCGAAATATTCTTGAAAAAAATATAAGTGGTATATTTCAAGTGCTCAACTTCTGCTGCATAGAAAACGTGATTTTACAAGTCCACTATATTGCATCGCAGAACTTTTTCGTTGCAATAGATACCACAACCACATATCGGGCGAGCACACAAACATATATCATGCGGGCATGAGTGCGCCCTGCGGATCCTGAGAGGTAACTGAGCAAAATATGACACCGATCTATATCCAAGGCATACACTAAATGCACACATGCACACAGGGCAACTTTTACGGCTGAAATTGGGGGGGGTTCATGCTGCAGTGGGGTGATCTAAGGCCAATCGCGCAAAGTGAATTACACGCGGAGGTAAATGAGGGCAGTACACGTAAAAGTGAGGTGGGCCAAGGTTGGAAAAGAACAGAAAATGGTGAAATAATAAGTTATTCGGATCTAACGGCGCAATAACTACCATGGTTATAAGGCGTCATCAACTCTTACCCTGTTGCGAGGTATTTGGGGAGCCCAATGAACTAATTCAGAGACTCTGCCGGGACTTGAACCCAGGGCCCGTGACTCAGGGTACAATTACGCTATTTAATGAGCCACGCATCCCTCTGACCGTGGTGGAAAAGGGGCGCGCAGTCATGCACTATAGATCGGCCCAAAGTGGATGAGAGCGGCAGGGGCGGACGCAGACCAGAGTTTTGGGGGGGCAAACCCATGTCTGCCTCTCCTCCTTGGGGGGAGCGAAGATTTTTTTTGCTCTACAGACCTAGTGTCAACACCTTTTTTCAGTGCTCGACAGACCTAGTATAAGCTACCTCTCCAAGTACATGATCGCTCTCCATGGTGGGGGGGGTTGGGAGCGAATATTTTTTGCTCTAGACCTAGTGTAAACACTTTTATCAAAAATTTCTTCGGCGTTTTGGGGGGCAAAGATAATTTGCCCCCTCCACAGTTGTAAACCTAACAACGACGTGTGCTGCTACTGTCCAGCCACGCCTACCGACCACGTGTGCTGCTACTGTCTGACCACGCCTACCGACCACGTGTTCTGCCACTGTCCGGCAACACCTACCGACCACGTGTTCTGCCACTGTCCGGCAACACCTACCGACCACGTGTGCTGCCACTGTCCGGCAACACCTACCGACCACGTGTGCTGCCACTGTCCGGCAACACCTACCGACCACGTGTTCTGCCACTGTCCGGCAACACCTACCGACCACGTGTTCTGCCACTGTCCGGCAACACCTACCGACCACGTGTTCTGCCACTGTCCGGCAACACCTACCGACCACGTGTTCTGCCACTGTCCGGCAACACCTACCGACCACGTGTGCTGCCACTGTCCGGCAACACCTACCGACCACGTGTGCTGCTACTGTCCGGCAACACCTACCGACCACGTGTTCTGCCACTGTCCGGCAACACCTACCGACCACGTGTTTGGCCACTGTCCGGCAACACCTACCGACCACGTGTTCTGCCACTGTCCGGCAACACCTACCGACCACGTGTTCTGCCACTGTCCGGCAACACCTACCGACCACGTGTTTGGCCACTGTCCGGCAACACCTACCGACCACGTGTTCTGCCACTGTCCGGCAACACCTACCGACCACGTGTTCTGCCACTGTCCGGCAACACCTACCGACCACGTGTTCTGCCACTGTCCGGCAACACCTACCGACCACGTGTTCTGCCACTGTCCGGCAACACCTACCGACCACGTGTGCTGCTACTGTCCGGCAACACCTACCGACCACGTGTTCTGCCACTGTCCGGCAACACCTAGCGACCACGTGTTCTGCCATTGTCCGGCAACACCTACCGACCACGTGTTCTGCCACTGTCCGGCAACACCTACCGACCACGTGTTTGGCCACTGTCCGGCAACACCTACCGACCACGTGTTCTGCCACTGTCCGGCAACACCTACCGACCACGTGTTCTGCCACTGTCCGGCAACACCTACCGACCACGTGTTCTGCCACTGTCCGGCAACACCTACCGACCACGTGTTCTGCCACTGTCCGGCAACACCTACCGACCACGTGTTCTGCCACTGTCCGGCAACACCTACCGACCACGTGTTCTGCCACTGTCCGGCAACACCTACCGACCACGTGTTCTGCCACTGTCCGGCAACACCTACCGACCACGTGTTCTGCCACTGTCCGGCAACACCTACCGACCACGTGTGCTGCCACTGTCCGGCAACACCTACCGACCACGTGTGCTGCTACTGTCCGGCAACACCTACCGACCACGTGTTTGGCCACTGTCCGGCAACACCTACCGACCACGTGTTCTGCCACTGTCCGGCAACACCTACCGACCACGTGTTCTGCCACTGTCCGGCAACACCTACCGACCACGTGTTCTGCCACTGTCCGGCAACACCTACCGACCACGTGTGCTGCCACTGTCCGGCAACACCTACCGACCACGTGTTCTGCCACTGTCCGGCAACACCTACCGACCACGTGTTCTGCCACTGTCCGGCAACACCTACCGACCACGTGTGCTGCCACTGTCCGGCAACACCTACCGACCACGTGTGCTGCTACTGTCCGGCAACACCTACCGACCACGTGTTTGGCCACTGTCCGGCAACACCTACCGACCACGTGTTCTGCCACTGTCCGGCAACACCTACCGACCACGTGTTCTGCCACTGTCCGGCAACACCTACCGACCACGTGTTCTGCCACTGTCCGGCAACACCTACCGACCACGTGTTCTGCCACTGTCCGGCAACACCTACCGACCACGTGTTCTGCCACTGTCCGGCAACACCTACCGACCACGTGTTCTGCCACTGTCCGGCAACACCTACCGACCACGTGTTCTGCCACTGTCCGCCAACACCTACCGACCACGTGTGCTGCCACTGTCCGGCAACACCTACCGACCACGTGTGCTGCTACTGTCCGGCAACACCTACCGACCACGTGTTCTGCCACTGTCCGGCAACACCTACCGACCACGTGTTCTGCCACTGTCCGGCAACACCTACCGACCACGTGTGCTGCCACTGTCCGGCAACACCTACCGACCACGTGTGCTGCCACTGTCCGGCAACACCTACCGACCACGTGTGCTGCCACTGTCCGGTAACACCTACCGACCACGTGTTCTGCCACTGTCCGGCAACACCTACCGACCACGTGTTCTGCCACTGTCCGGCAACACCTACCGACCACGTGTTCTGCCACTGTCCGGCAACACCTACCGACCACGTGTGCTGCCACTGTCCGGCAACACCTACCGACCACGTGTGCTGCTACTGTCCGGCAACACCTACCGACCACGTGTGCTGCTACTGTCCGGCAACACCTACCGACCACGTGTGCTGCTACTGTCCCGTAGCCTGGTCCGGATTTAGGTTTTTTTCATTGGAGAGTAACGGATTGCTGCTCATTTAATACATCTTTTTGGTGATGATTACGATGGGCTCATCAGAAACGCAGTTTTCGAAAAACTTTTGGTGGCCCAGTCGAGTTGCAGGTTTTTCATTTTGCCCAATTTTCCACTTTTTGGCTCCCCATCAACCCATATTACCAACGAGGTGAAACAATTGCACTGGCCTGGTAGTTTGGTTCGTTGGTGTTCCATTCGCTTTGTTCTTGTTGTTATAAGTTGCACACATAACGGTTATTTTTGCTTTATCATCTCTGCTTTGAGTTGAGTTTGCACTGGCTCTCCATAGATGGCGCTAGCAGCGTGACATGGTAAGTGAATACCGATTTCCTCGCGGACCGGAAATATGAACAGTAGCGTGAAAGATGAGAAACATTTACGAATTAGATTGTATAAACGCACTTAAAGAGCTGTTTTTAAGCAGCACTGTTTCTCAAGTATTTTAAGCATGCCATGTCCAAACATGCCGCTGCTGCTGAAGTCCCGACCATAACCCTTTACCAATAGACGCAGGAACCGTGGGGGCTGTGGTGGTGGCTGTTGCACCTAACTTTCAGAGTGTGGCAGCAGCTCCAACCCCCCCCTCCCAGTTTGAGCCGATTCTGGAACTTCTCTATTTACATTTAAGCTATATGCCTTATCACCCCCGGCCATACCCACGCGAAAGCCCCTTCCTCCAACTTACACCTTTCCTCTGACTAAAATAGTTTCTCCACCTATGCCTTCACAGACTGAATTCTTCCGTATTTGCGCCAAAAATACTCTGCAAGACTACTTTAACTTAAGTGCAAGGGTATCAGCTTTGAGGCCAGTAACCTCTTGCCCACTCTGCTCTGACATATTTAGGGGCCTTGTGGCCCAGAAGAGAGCGCACGCTAATTATTTGTTTTACGTATACGGATAGGATTGATAGTTTTTAACGTTGTGATCTAGAAAAATTCGAATGGTTTGCCATTATACGAATAGTCTATACAAACATGCATTTTGCGCCATGTTTGAAAGAATGAAGAAAATATGTTGTATGAAATCCTAAAATAAGCTTTCCAACGGCTAGGTATCTTGCACTAGTTGCATAGGATAATTCACATACCGGCATAATCCAAGTTCTACAATATGTTCTCCTTTCATTTTTATGTTTCCTCTAAACAAAATTGAGCATGGACGGACGGTAATATTCGAAAAGATAAAAGAGTCTCACCGTGAGTTTGGTATATCATAGGGCGCCTTGTCAGGACAAGAATTGAACTCATGGAGGAGCAGGAAAAGATGAGTGTCATATTCTTATGAAAGAATGCAATAACAGGGTAACGGCTGAGGTTATGGATGTATGTGTAAGCGTGTATCATTGCCTACATGTGCAAAACAGGTCATGATAAAGGAACTAAGAGGACTTTAGAAAGAAAGAGAGACAAAGAAGCATGTAAACAGGTTTGGCGAGCGGGCTGCTACATCAACTGCTGCGATGGATTCGCTGTTTGAAATCAGCAGCCGAGAACGTGAGCCTGAACTAGCAGAAGACAGTGTTTCTGGCCGACCAGCCAAGTGCCAGAGGTCTTCTGACAGGCAGCCTCGATCAGGAAACCACAGTGCGATTGCCTAGGAGAGCTCAACGAGCGGGTCGAGCAGTCATGAGAGGAGCAGCCGTCACCTCCCCGAGTCAACAGGCGACGGCCGAGACAGCAAACACGCCTGTGGAAACTGGTGTTTCAGGTAACGCTATCATGTAAGCTATAATGACTCGGTAATCCCGATCAAGGAAGGATAGGCCATAGAGGAACGACAAACAATGCGTACTGTCTTATGGTTTATGAGTTATGGACTGTGAACGACTTGGACAATGTTAAAATATATATATATATATATATATATATATATATATATATATACATATAGCCGGTGAGTGTTCCGTTAGAATTGATGAACAGACTGGTTTTTGAAAATATCATTGCTCATACACAGATAATATCCTTTTGATCGGGTGTACCAAATCATTGTAGCTTACATGATAGCGTTACCTAAAACACCAGTTTCCACAGGCGTGTTTGCTGTCTCGGCCGTCGCCTGTGGATTCGGTGAGGTGACGGCCGCTCCTCCTATGACTGCTCGACCCGCTCGCTGAGCTCTCTTAGGCAATCGCACTGTGGTTTCCTCATCGAGGCTGCCTGTCAGAAGACGTCTGGCACTTGGCTAGTCGGCCAGAAACGATGTTTTCTGTTAATTCAGGCTCACGTTCTCGGCTGCTGGTATCAAACAGCGAATCCATCCCAGCAGTTGGTATAGTAGTTCGCTTGCCAAACCTGTTTGCATTATTATTTTTTGTCTCTTTCTTTCTAAAGCCCTCTTAGTCCCTTCAGCATGGCCTGATTTGCACGTGTACGGAGTGATACGCTGGCACACACATCCTTAACACGCGCCCCGCTAGGGGGGGCGAAATGCGCCCCCTCCTGGTTTTTCCCAGATAACGCAAAAATGAAGAGACGCAGAACAACAAAACTTACGGTACCTTATTCCTGATCATTTTTGCGCATCTTGTCAAATTTTTTACGTCAGGTCATGTTAGATCAACAAGCTATTCAAGGTCAAGTGACCCAACCTCAAAACCTAAAATCACGAGTTTGAAGCGGTGCCCAGGAAACATCAGCGAACTGATCACTTTAAAACTTTCACAATATAATAAGGCCATTAGGGTCTACAAATCTGGAATCTCGGAATTTCGATATTGTTGACCTAAGGTGGGGTCAATGTTTGGATCACCCCATTATAAGTCTATGGTGAAAAATAGAATGGGCTCGTTTTCAGTAAATATTGAATAGATGAAGCTGAAAATCCTCAAACCGTCTATTCTTACCATCATCTTGACCATAAAATTGAGTTTTGAACATCTGACCTCTCAAAGGTCATGTCAGGTCACAGGAGCATTGAGTGATTGTTTTGTCAATAACTTCTCACTGAATTGAGATAAAGCTCCTATTTTGCTTTCATTGTGGAGAGTCAATTGATATGCAGCATGACCGTACCAGGTCACTCTGTGACCCTGACCTAGCTCGAGGTCAGGTCATTTTCACCATTTGACCTAAAAAGGTCATATTATACATCATTCGATTTGCCGTGATGAGAGGAATCCAGTGAAGAAAAATATTTGCTCTAGCTCTCCTTAGTACAGATCTAGAGAGAGAAACGTACACTGCTCTGTCGTAAGCCTATGGTGCCTTCCTTGACCTGTGCTGACCTCAATATTGACCTGACATAAAAGTACTCCGCATAATTTCGCTTCGTCTTGTCAAGAGCTTTCGAATGCCGTCCGTAATTTTCATTTAGCTTTCCTAGGAAATGAGATACGGAGCAAGGGGGGGGCGAAATTCGCCCCCCCAGCGGGGCGCGTCATACCAGGGACCACAGCGGGGCGCGCGTTAACCTCAGCCGTTACCCTGTTGTTGCATTCTTCCATAGGAATATGACACTCATCTTTGCTCCGCTCCTACATGAGTTCAATTCTTGTAATAACAAGGCGCTCTATGACATACCAAACTCGCGGTAATGCTCTTTTATTTTTGCAGATATAACCGTCCGTTCATTTTCAATTTTGATCTGAGGAAACAAAACTGAAAGGAAAACATAACGTAAGCACTTGAATTATGACGGTGATTATTGATTATTATATGATTATATTCCAATGCAGCTACTGCAAGGTGCGTAGAGGTTGGAATTTTTTTATGATTTCATACAACATATTTTCTTCAGTCCTTAAAACCTGGTGACCAATGTCGTGTTTCAAAAAAATGTTCGCTTAATGCCAAACCGGTCGATGTTTTCTACTAGACCTCAACGTTAAAAATTATCAGTCCTATCCGTATACGCAAAACAAATAATTCTTTTCTGGGCCACAACGGCATTCAAATATGTCAGAAGAGACTGGGCTAGAGGTCACTAGTCTCAAAACTGTTGCCTTTGCACTTCAGGCAAAGTAGGGTTGCTGCAGTCTTTTTTGGCGCAATGCGGAAGAATTCAGTCGGTGAAGTGCAAAAAAACTATAACTACTATCAACCTCGGCGGGTGCCGCTCCGGCGCAGGAGAAGCCGGTGAAAATGTACGTTAGGCAAACAGTTCGATTGACAGGCGATTGTTTTCAGCAGTATGATACATATACTAACGCGGTGTTGGGACTTAAGGTCTTGTGTTCTCATTAGAACTAGAACTCTGAGGTCTTGTCAAGTCCCAGTCCGCATGCGCAGTAAAGTCTGCAGTGAATGAGAGCGAAGATACCGTCATAATTGACTGAAGCATGTTGGTATGTCGTGTGTGTGTCTCCTGGTCTAAACTATCCCTTATAGCCTAATATTCCTTAGAATTCCTACTGCGCATGCGCAACACAATGCAGTGTCATAATGCCGTGAATTGGGATTAGCAGATAGTAAGTATTCTGCTATTACTCGCAAAGTTTGAGCCCAATCGGTCTATTGGATCCCGAGATGGCCTCCATGACCATAAGTTCTAATGCGCATGCGCACTAACCTTTGTAGTAACCAAGGGTGTCAAAACTTTCAAACTAAATTTAAGCATGTTGGCTCTCCTCTCTTCATGTCTTCTTCTGAAATATCCTCACCTTTAAGGCTTATCTTTATCATTTCTACTGCACATGCGCAGAGCAGTGCAGCTTCAATATGACATTATTTTTTGTTTGCATTCCGTGCCATTTTCATGTTCACAAAATTTGAAGAAAATCGACCCGTAGGTTGCCGGGATAGCCTCTGTTACCATTAGTTCCACTGCGCATGCGCAGTGACCTTTCATTGACCTAAAGCCCAGATTCAAAATTTGCATGGCCGATTGCCTCTTCTTGATATTGTTTGATAATATGGAATAGAGTGCAACAATATTTATATATTATCTATATGTCTAAATACGATAGCAGATACAAGGGGCGAGGCTAGTGGGCTTAAGTCCCCCCATGTGAAAATACCTACAGCTATAGCACAGGCAGAGGATATTTCGAGGCAATGGTGGGGAGGCTGCAGCTACTAGGTGAATTCAGGGCGGCGGAGGGGGAGGGGGCACGTGCCCCCCTTCTGGTCGATCCTCGGCGCCCCCTGAAATGGCCACGGCGCCCCCTGAAACATTCGATGGCACCCCCTGAAATGTCACTTCCCACCCCTCCCCTAAGATGCAAAAATCGGCGCCCATCGGAAGGATTTTGCGTGTCAAAAGTGGCGCCCTATGTTCCGGATTACACCCCTTCCCCCGGGACGGTGCCTCCTCTATCGGTAATCCTGGATCCGCCTATGCTCGAGCTCCTTAGCCCCACCTCCGAACTGATGTCCTGGATCCGCCTATACTCGAACTCCGTAGCTCCACCTCCGTACTGTCCTGGATCCGGCTATGCTCGAGCTCCTTAGCCCCACCCCCGTACTGATGTCCTGGATCCGCCTATGCTTGAGGTCCCTAGTTCCAACCCCGTACTAATGTCCTGGATCCGCCTATAATCGAGCTCCTTAGGCCCATCTCCGTAATGATGTCCTGGGTCCGCCTATGCTCGAGCTCCTTAGCCCCACCCGTGAACTTATGTCCTGGATCCGCCTATGCTCGAGCTCCTTAGCCCGACCCCTTACTGATGTCCTGGTTCCGCCTATGCTCGAGCTCCTTAGCCCCACCCCGAACTGATATCCTGGATCCGCCAATGCTCGAGCTCCTTAGCCCCACCCGTGAACTGATGTCCTGGATCCGCCTAAGCTCGAGCTCCTTAGCCCCACCCCCTTACTGATGTCCTGGTTCCGCCTATGCTCGATCTCCTTAGCCCCAACCCGTACTGATGTCCTGGTTCCGCCTATGCTCGATCTCCTTAGCCCCACCCCCGTACTGATGTCGTGGGTCCGCCTATGCTCGAGCTCCTTAGCCCCACCCCCGAACTGATGTCCTGGATCCGCCTATGCTCGAGCTCCTTAGGTCCACACCCTTACTGATGTCCTGGATCTGCCTATGCTCGAACTCCGTAGCCCCACCTCCGTACTGTCCTGGATCCGCCTATGCGTGAGCTCCCTAGCCCCACCCCCGTACTGATGTCCTGGATCCGCCTATGCTCGAGCTCCTTAGCCCCACCCCCGGACTGATGTCCTGTTTCCGCCTATGCTCGAGCTCCTTAGCCCCACCCGTGAACTGATGTCCTGGACCCGCCTAAGCTCGAGCTCCTTAGCCCCACCCCCATACTAATGGCCTGGATCCGCCACTGCTTATACAGTTGATTTAAGCAGGCAGTGCAAGGAGTCACGTGTCATGGTATCACCACAAAGAGGTTTATTCGGCTGGGAAAGAAATTGTGTGCAACGGTGGATCCTTTGACTAGTGTTACATATGGTTAGAGGATGAATTAACTAGTGGGTAGATAGATAGATCGATGATAAACTTTTATTGGACGGAAACAATATGACAGGTATAACAAAGAGATTGACGCAAAAGCCCGAAGGCTTAAGTGGTGGGGCCTCTCTTATCTCTCTCATAAAACACATCACTTTTACCGGACCTATCACACACATACACAGTAAGATTTGGACACACATAAAGAAACAAAACACAACAAACCAAACAAGCAAACCAGTTCCTGACCACCATTTTGTTTTTTATTCGTCGCAAGTCGCCACAGCGAGCGGGACCCTACCGCACAGCCGCCACCCTGCCGTCCGACTGATATGAATATTTAACAGACACGGGTAATTATACTAACATTGATTAAATTTAAGACGTTAAGTTACCTATATACCTAAACAAACAGCACATCCCTTCGATATTAACCATTCGAAATCCTGGTGTGAAGCAAAAATGATCAGATAAAATTACGACTTTGAAATGTATTTTACGGCTTATAGCGCGGAAGCCGTAAGAGATAAGTGGGGGTATGAAAAAGAAAAAAGACGGCAACTAAATTTTCTATCCAGCCGTGTTAAGTTCAATACCGTAGCTATCATGTTCTGGAAACCAGGTGGCTGAGAACAAAAAGTTTCAAAACTTATATTTTATTTTTGCCTAAAAAATAAAAAAATAAGTCTGAAAGTTTTTATCTCTAAATATATAAAGAAGAAGGCTATTCTCTTTTATTATCTGAAATGAAAACTGAATTTGATTTATTAGATCGAAAGATATAAGGGATTAAATGATATTTTGAGAAATGCAGACCTTCACGGAATTGGCCAAAAACGACCCTCAAGTTTCAGTTTTCATTTTGTTTTTTGTGTTTGTGCAGGACTGTACAAACAGGCCTTTAGGTTGATATTTGACTTAGAACCTAACTGCTCTAGCTTCAGATATTTCGAGCCTATAGTTTTGACCATGAGCTTTCCGTCAAATTTAGGGTGCAAAGTTTAAAAGCTAATTTAGAGCTGTAAATTTGAGACTTTTTCTTTCCAACTTTTTTAGTGAACTACAAATTTTCCTGATGTAAAAGAGTGCAAGTTTGAAGACTACATGAATTAGCAAAAAAAAAAAAGTTAAAAATCACATTATGCGAAATTCTAGGCAAAATTTTGAAAATTTTGAAAATTAACAACCATGGTGCTCATTCATTTGGAAGTGCCTCCTATCCATAAAAGTTATAAGTCTCTGATACCAGCGCTCAGAACAGACAACCTCGGCCTGCGGCCTCGGCAAGTGCCGCTCCGGCGCAGGAGAAGCCGGTGACAATGTACGTTAGTCATGCAGTTCGATTGCCAGGCGAGTGTTTTCAGCAGTAAGATACATGTACCAACGCGATGTTAGTACTTGAGGTCTTGTGTTCTCATTATAACTCCATTCAATCCCATGTGTAAGCCCATGTTTTCCTAAGCTAACATGTCTTTGCACACTGCGCCACGTTTGCCCTCTGTTCATGTCATCACATAAATAAACACACGTATTAAGTTTGGTTTGTTAAGTAAAGACTGGGTATGCCCCGAAGAAAGGAGATACAATATGAAATATTATTGGTTTGCCGACCATATTTCACCTGTACCTGGAGATCTTCACACAATTCAGCCTATTTGTTACCGAGTTAGCTTCGGTTACCTTAAGTCCCAGTCTGCATGCACAGTAAAGTCTGCAGTGAATGCAGTGAAGATACCGTTATAATTGACTGAAGCATGTTGGTATGTCGTGTGTTTGTCTCCTGGTCTAAACTATCCCTTATAGCCTAATATTCCTTAGAATTCCTACTGCGCATGCGCAACACAATGCAGTGTCATAATGCCGTGAATTGGGATTAGCAGATAGTATTCTGCCATTACTCGCAAAGTTTGAGCCCAATCGGTCTATTGGATCCCGAGATGGCCTCCATGACCATAAGTTCTAATCCGCATGCGCACTAACCTTTGTAATAACCAAAGGTGTCAAAACCTTCATACTAAATTTAAGCATGTTGGCTCTCCTCTCTTCGTGTCTTCTTCTGAAATATCCTCACCTTGAAGGCTTATCTTTATCATTTCTACTGCACATGCGCAGAGCAGTGCAGCTTCAATATGACATTATTTTTTGTTTGCATTCCGTGCCATTTTCTTGTTCACAAAATTTCAAGAAAATCGACCCGTAGGTTGCCGGGATAGCCTCTGTTAACATTAGTTCCACTGCGCATGCGCAATGACCTTTCATTGACTTGAAGACCAGATTCAAAATTTGCATGACCGATTGCCTCTTCTTGATATTGTTTCATTCTAACCTCGGTCGGTTAGAGTCGGCGTCTGTCGTCGGCGGCCCTGGTGATAAGGTCCGCGGAGATGCTGATGACTGCCCTACGGGCCCTTTGTTACCTGGTCGGTAACCGTATTGGATCGGGTTAGCTGTGTCCTGCACCTCCCAGTATGTAGCTCCTGTTTGTTTTTGTGCTCTTATTTTGTTGATTATTTTTAGATCCTGTCCTATTTTTATGCTTAAACTGTTGGCTCCACAGTTACCTGCCTTCTTCGGCATTCTTCGTGCCCCCCTCCCCCAACAGTTGCTTCTAGATCTGCCAATCCCTGGGAACCAATGAGGGGCACGTATCCCTTTGGCTGCGTCTCTGACCGAGGAGCACATTCGAACTAAACACAATAGTAAAAGTTAAAACAACAGCTAAACTTATCAAAGACATTGGGGCACTTTCAGTAGGTGAACCTATGCCATTCTAAGTAGACACCTAAATGAGGAAATGTTTTTTATTCAGAAGAAAATTCACAACGAATGTACACAGTTACGTCATTAAGGGGCACTTCCGAGCTAAGGGTGCATCCATAAAGAAGGTGCACGTTTCAGCAGCCGAGGGGCACTTTCATTCAGAGGCAAATTCACAAAGGAGGTACACAGTTAAGTGGCTGTGGGGGCCCCTCTGAGCTAAGGGCACATCCAAAAAGAAAGCCACGTTTCAGCGGCCGTGGGGCACTTTCATCCGCAGAGGGCACCCGGGAACTAATGGGGGCACGTTCCCCTGTGCCCCTGGCTGCACCAGAGCCAATATTTCGCCACAAAACAAAGTTTTTTTTCAAAGCATGGTCCAAGTTTATGTCAGCGGCCCTGGCCCCCCAATAATTTTACCGTTCCTACGCCTATGCCCACCAGCAAAAAAAGTGAGCGGGCCAGATAATTCTTACCTCGTGCTGACACGAAGCGTTCACTTATAAAACCAAAAACTAGTTTTATTTGGCCTCATTGCTGCTACCTTGAGCATGTGCAGTAGGGGTGTCCAGATTTCGGTCTTTTCGAAAAATCGTAGAAAGCCGTGGTTTTTCCCATGGTTTCAAGCATTGAGTTCATATATGCACAATAAATCAGGTTTAAACAATATTTAGGGGTCGCGAATTTGATTTTAAAATGGGGATTTTGGTCATTTTTGCCAAAATTGGGACAAAAGTGCATATAACCAGACCGTTATGGATAGTATCAATACAAATGCATGTTTATTGAATACAATAGCTCATTAGCTTTCGTTTGATACCAGTTTGGTATTAATACCACTTTTGGTTGACGTTTTATAGGCGTGCAAATCATACAGTTATGGCCCGTATCTGAGCGTCACTGACCTAGCGTGGGTTCAATTCCAGCTGCAGGGCACTCTACCGGAGGCAGGGAAAACGCTGCGATTGACTGCTGTTTAGCGAAATGCTACTGGTATTGCACCCATATTTTTGGACGCACTTCACAATTAAGTAGCTACTTGACTATTTAATTAGCTAATTAATTGATTAGTTCAGATATCAATTGATTAAGCCCTGCTTGTAGGTACAGTTACAGCTAATGATGCACATTCTGTTTTCAGGCCGGGACAGACGCTGCGGCCAATTAGGAAGTAAATAATTGTGTTTCTGTCTGTTTGGCCTTTGTGTTTTGTATGGCATGGCCCAATCACAGTCAAGAACGTGGTTCACCACCACATCCGACTTGGTTGGGCACCCGTTACCAACCATAACGGGTGCAAAGTTTCCCATTTCCAGCCAGGTCCTGAGGCGTTTTCTCCACGCCTAACAATACGCAAAATGCCGGATGAGGCGTCTATGAATACTATTGACGAAGGTGAGCAGTTTTGGAAGATAACGCGCATCAAAACATTGCAGCACAGAGCCCATAAGGTAAAGCTGACTAAACTGTGGGAGATATGGAGGTGCTTGCAGAAAAGCAAGAGCGGCGCCAGCTCTGACCGACGCGAGGTGTTTCGGAAGGCTCTTAACGAGCTGTGCGACATCGCGACACCTTATTCGCAGAAGGGATACTGGACGACAGGCTGCTGATGCTCGCTCCAATCAGGATATATGCTTCTATCAAAATAAACTCGAAGACCTTTTCAGCACCATAAGAGGTCTAGATAAGCTCCACGAAAGGAGAAACAAAAGGACGAAAGAGAATATATGGAGCTGAGAACCGAGAAAAGGCGAGAAGAGAAAGCCAAGCAGAAGACTCATGAGTGACCAGCCGAAAGCAGTTCGCTCACAAGAGGAAATAGAGGTGGATGAGGACGAGACGGACGAAGAGCAGGACATGACGTGGGCACCGGGTACGAAGCAACCGAGGAAAAAGGATGTCAACTTCATTCTGCACCAAAATATCATGTATCAGCCAAGACGCTGTATTACACCAAGCTCTTCATGTTTGTTGACCGGCTGGGCCTGAAGAAGAAGCTGTGAGCCGTGCTGCGTCGCATGGTGCGTGCACCAACGCAAGAAACCGCACCATGCGACGCAGCAGGGCTTACAGCTCCTCCTCCAGGCTCAGCCGGTCAGCAAACATAAAAAGCTTTGTGTAGTAAAGCGTCTTGGTTGATGGTAATAATAATTGTTAGGTTTAACGACGCTCCAGGTGCCAAGGTTATACGGCGTCACCATCTCTCACCCTGTTGGGGGGTAAGATTGACCTATTCAGAAGCTCCGTCGGGACTCGAACCTGGGACCGATGGCTTAGTGGATAGACGCGCTATCCACTAAGCCACCCATCCCCGTCTTGGCTGATACATGATATTTTGGTGCAGAATAAGAATGACGTCCTTTTTCCTCGGTTGCATCGTACCCAAGTGTCCACGCCATGTCCTGCTCTTCGTCTATCTCGTCCCCATCCACCTCCATTTCCTCTGGTGAGTGAACTGCTTTCGACTGGTCATCCAAGACTTCGCATCGTCCCGGCGTCGTCTGCTTTGCTTTCTCCTCTAGCTCTTTTCGGTTCTCAGCTCCATATCTTCTCTTTCGTTCTTTTGTTTCTCCTTTTGAATAGCTTATCCAGACCTCTGATGGTACTGACAAGGTCTTCGCGTTTATTTTGGTAGAAGCTTATATCCTCCTGCTTGGAGCGAGCATCAGAGCTGGCGTCGCTCTTGCTTTTCTACAAGCACCTCCATATCTCCCACAGCTTAGTCAGTTTTACCTTATGGGCTCTGTGCTGCAATGTTTTGATGCGAGCCAGCTTCCAAAGCTGCTCACCTGCGTCAATAGTATTCATAGACGCCTCATCCGGCATTCTGCGTCTTGCTTGGCTTGGAGAAAACGCCTCAGGACCTGGCTGGAAATTGGAAACTTTGCACCCGTTATGGTTGGTGACGGGTGCCCAGCCAAGTCGTATGTGGTGGCAGATCACATTATTGACTGTGATTGGGCCATGCCATACAAAACACAATGGTCAAACAGACAGAAACACAATTCTTTACTTCCAAATTGACCGCACTGTCTGTCCCAGCCTGAAAACAGAATGTGCATCATTAGCTGTAACTGTACCTACAAGCAGGGCTTAATTAATTGATATCTGAATTAATCAATTAATTAGCTAATTAAATAGTCAAGTAGCTACTTAATTGTGAAGTGTGTTCGAAAATATGGGTGCAATACCAGTAGCATTTCGCTAAACAGCAGTCAATCGCAGCGTTTTCCCTGCCTCCGGTAGAGCGCTCTGCAGCTGGAATTGAACCCACGCATAGGTCAGTGGCGCTCAGAGACGGGTTATAACTGTATGACTGAAGGCCTATAAAAAGTCAACCAAAAGTGATATTAATACCAAACTGGTATCAAACGAAAGCTAATGAGCTATTCCATTCAATTAACATGCATTTATATTGATACTATCCATAACGGTCTGGTTATATGCACTTTTGTCCCAATTTTGGCAATAAATGGCCAAAATTCCCATTTTGAAATCAAATTCGCGACCCCTAAATGTTGTTTAAACCTGGTTTTTTGTGCATAAATGAACTTAGAATGCTTGAACCCATGGGAAAAACCACGGCTTTCTACAATTTTTCGAAAAAACCGAAATCTGGACACCCCTAATATGCAGATTATACATATTTCCGACTTCTCCTAATCTGACTAATATGAGGACATTTTGTATAAAAATTGCGAGCGGGGTGGACCCCTCTGGCACCCTATTCTGTTCAAGGGGGCAGAGGTTTCCTATACAGTTTCGTTGAAATACCATGAGGTGAGTTCGTTTGACTTGGCCTGGTGACCTGACATGAATTGGGGTGACACAACGCTGGAATCATGAGAAAAACTCCGATGATGATCAATGAAAATGTGAGACAACTACGGCACTGAGCGTCCGATTGCCTTGACCACCTAGGGCGAATCTGAGGGACGGTGCCCTGCCAAGTGTCCGACCGAGGGGCTGTTAAATTATCGAGAAAACACGACAAATAAAGTCTAGTACATTTCGGATAACTTTCATAACAACCGGGTTAAATACTAGCAAAGAAAACAAAAGTTGTAAGCAAATTTGTTAGCCCTAGTGGGCAATTAGAGCGGTCGACTAGTATGTGTTATGAGGTAAGTGACCTGCCCGGCGCTTCGACTGTTCCACTTACAGACCTATAGGCGCCGCGCCGAGGGGCGGGGCGTCGCCTGTAGCACACATTGCAGTCAGGCGTGGATACCGCACTGACCACTGACCACTCCAAAGCCAATGGTGGCACTCCTACACTCAGCGTCGCAAGGAGCTGGCGCAAACTCGGCCTCTGGACCAAGTCAGGTATGCAAGACGTACAGTCAATAGTTACGGTCACGTTTCACCTCACTGGCATAAGTGGCATTCCACGGCAAAACGACCAGAAAATATTCAAACAACATTCTAAGTCTCAAATTTTTATTAAACTTTGTATAGGGCGTTTTCTTGGGCGCTGGTTTATGCTGTAACATTTTTTGCCTCATCCTTCCAGTAGTTTTGATTTATTGTCTCCAGAACTTGTTAGCTATAGTGCAAAAACCTATTTTTCCAATAGTTATATCTCCAAAACCAATCATATTTGTATAAAACATAAGTCCACGGAACTCTTAAGACTTAAATAATGAGGTGGCGGAGTAAAATTTCAAAGTTTAAGAACAAAGAAATAAGTTTACCTGAGACCTAAGAACATATTATTTCACAACGATGGTACTGAAAGTTTACACTTTTTTATTTAGTAAAATTGAGTTTGGGGTGTGAGGTTTCTTTGCCCAAAATAAAAGACAGGTTTTTTTCTTAAATATGTTTAATTTTATTTTGAATAATTATTACAGGCACATTCAAGGGAGTGGACCACTTTGTGAAAATCCTGAAAAGAACATTTTAAGAACTAAAGAGGTATGAAAACCAGGAAACAACATTTTTCCCCACTTTCATATGCTAAAAACAGAAATATGTTACCTTTTCTAACAATATGTGACGTCACCAAAATAACACTGTTGATCAGGGAGTAGCCAAGGGGGGGCGCGGAAGGGACAGCCCCCTTCCTGAGGATACGATTCTGTAACAAACGGCGTTTTTGCCCATCAGGGCCCTTTTGGCGCTGTCCCAGGGCCCTTTTCGGGGCACCGCCCCCCTTGAGCGAAATCCTGGCTACGCCCCTGCTATTGATAATCAGTGAAATCCCAACCGTTGATCAAAGACTGGCTACAAAGCTCCATTCACAGCATTCCGCGCGGTGAAAATAGCATGCAGTACAAGAAGAAGCATTGGTGCAAGAACTAAACGTCAGTGTCACTACAGCGGCCAAGTTTATACAGTGGTGGAAAGATTATGCATATAGCTGATGTAAGGAAACAATTTCAGTGTTGGATTTCGACAAAAACATTTGAAACTTGTTTGGGCAAGTACGGGGGAGGGAGGAAAGGATGTGTATTGTGGTTATTGGACTAATTTTGGACCAATAACGCTCTGAACTGGACAACTTTTTGCCAAATTCACAATCGACAGGCGGCTGCATGCTGGTCACTCGCTAGCATGGTATTTTCAGCGAGTGGGTGAGACGGAGGGCTTACGAACAATAGGACCCTTTAGTTTGAACTTTAAAGCTGGCGAAAATTTTATACCGAGAGCTTTGGGTGAAATCAAATATGCAGATAGTGATTTCTCAACGCGCTCTTCAAAACTGCTATCTCAGTTCAAAACACATCATAAAAGTGGGACACTCCCTTTAAAGCAATTAATTGCGTACTTTCAATCATCACCGGCTTTGTAATGCGTAAAATGCATCAATTTTTTACAGGCGAACGACGAAGTCTCGAAACAACACACATGCATAATTGAATGTTGATTCTATCTCGTATATATAAGCATATTTACACTATTTCCGTTTTGCATTAACCCTTTACTGTTCTGTTCCATCGGGAATTTTTGAAACCCAGCCCTGCCCTGTGAGCGACGTCACTGTTCTGCTCACATTTCTTGCCATGCCCGGGCATAGAGATGACGAACAAGACCATAAAATCAAACACGTGTCCTAGCGTCTTTGTCCACCCGAGAGATACCACCGCAGCGCCAGAAATCCTCAAGGACGCGTGACGGCTGGCACTGGTACGATTCTTGCGTGGAAAATACCTGTTGCATGTTGTATGATGGTGCTCAAAAACTTAAAAATTATTATCCGACTATAAAACCATACATCAGAATCTAAAAAGGCTTAAACGGAAATATCAGGCCGTCCTCCGGCCATCCAGCGCCGGGCCTGCTAGTGGTGAAGCCTCGGCTCACGGCGAAGATATGAGACGAGGGATCTCAGCCGGACGGCGACGGAAACAAGGGGATGGATATTTGTTACCTCGTCTTCATTTATCCAGGATACGTGAGCATGCTCGGTACCAAGACCCTTGGCACGTGCTATGACGCAGCACACGAGCCAGACGAACCAGGCGAAATATGGCACGAGCCATGCAAAATACGGCGACGCAGAACGGACCATTGCAAAAAGGAATTGTTACTTGTATCAAAATGAATCGTTTCCGTAGGCTCTTAAAAGTCTTTTTCTCTCTTTTTTCAAACATGTATAGTAAAAAAGATATCCAATGAAAGTATTGGATTTCATTTCCAAACGTTGTCAACGCTGCTCTTGTAGAATTTCTTTGCTTACTTCTGGTGCAAACTAAGCTCAAGTCCCTTTCCTAGAGAAGGACTAAGACAAAGAGTAATAAAACCACACTAAGCATCCGGATACATAAGTCAATCGGTCAGTTCCAACGGTCGGTACAGAAATAGCGCACACTGAGGCTGCTCATGCCCTTCAGCAAAGGTTTCATAGGGCACTGACGGTGAAAGACGTTCAACAATTCCAGAAGCCTATTCCCATTGATGAGTGTAATGATATGTTATTTTTTCCAGCATGCCATTTTGTGCTGGTGTGTAGGTAATTGATGGAATTTTAACATTTTGGAGAGTTTTTGACATTACGATGAAAGACATCTTATTAATCTCATGCTCATACTATACATGAAAAGATCGTTTTCTAGATGATTTTATGCAAGATGAACGTAAAGCTGGGTTTTAGTCTTTACACAGCAATGTCTGCTGAAAGGGGACTAATATCTGGCATAGCGTGATGTTTAACAGGTATTGATTGTACGGTGATATGTTAGTTTGGTATAATTTGGGCTCCTAGTACAAAAAAGCTTGTTGTGGTGATACTGTACGTCCGTTGGTATATTTGCCTCATTGGGGGTTTAACGTCGCACCAACTGCCAGGGTCATACGGCTATTTGCCTCATTACGGATTCGAAGCAGCATTTTGAAGTGGGCATCCTATGACACTTACATATATGCCTTTCTGTTGTTCAAATATAAAACACCATGCACAATTAGCTTTTCATTAAGATTTTCCCGCCAATTCATTTTTTGCGAATTCAGAGCGAGCAAAAGAGGGAGTGGTTATCCTCTGATCAAGTCCTCGACAAAACTTCACTGTGTTTCGTCACTACCTGGTGCAACCCTGGTCGGTGTGCCTGCCCTCGATAATGAAATCTGCATCCGCCCGTGCCTAATATAGCACTATTAATGGGCGCCGATTTTCGCATCCTGGGGGGAAGCGACATTTCATGGGGGCACCATCGACCTTTCTGGTGGCGCCATGACCAGTTCAGGGGGCGCCGAGGGTCGATGGGGGGGCACGTACCCCCTGGATTCGCCTACGGTGCTGACATTCAGGACATCCTCTCACAACTGTGGAGCCGAAGCATCGTTGGCGAACTTGTAGTAAAAAGAGATGACTTGTATAATATCACAGAA
The DNA here is from genome assembly GCA_034440635.1 of Lepas anatifera. Classification (NCBI taxonomy): domain Eukaryota; kingdom Metazoa; phylum Arthropoda; class Thecostraca; family Lepadidae; genus Lepas; species Lepas anatifera. The sequence goes on along the minus strand of JAOTON010000842.1, from coordinate 412,982 downwards.
GGTTATGTGTAAGAGACGTACGAGATAGACACAAGAAAACGAAAAATTTCAAGCATGTGCACGTGACATATGCCGATCATATATTAGTTTGAAAGAGGCGCATTCGCCTTCTTAAGATGAGGGAGCGGGGTAAGACACCTTTAGCGGGGCAGCTGAATGGGGCTCAGTTTACTTCAGCTACGATTCATTCACCAGGCAGTTGCCACCATGCTTCTACCTTGCCGATTTGATAGAAATAATCAATACATTTTGAGACAACAATAACGCAGAGTAACTGCAATCAAATACTGGTATGGGAAGGGAAGTGTAGCCATCATCGAAGTATATGCCCCTGCAGTAGACATGCAGTTACAAACAGTTGAACATTTAAAAGGGACTTAGAGGGGAGGAAAAGGACTTAGAGGGGGTCAAATAGCGGAAGCTTCCGCAATAATAGCTAGGGATTTTTTTCAGTTCTAACTATACCAGGACTATGCATTTCTACATAGTTCTATTTTTCTATTTTCCAATTTATGCATTTTGACGGGTCTTTATTTGACGGACAAAAATTCCACGAAGTCTTGTCTACTTTGGTGCAGACCGCGTACTAAAAGTAAATTTCAGCCACCCATGGAGTTTCTTTTGCTCCTTAGATTATTCAAGACACAGGAAGTCAAAAAGTTAGAAATCTGCATTCTGCTCATCTATTTTCGTTAAGCATTGTCGCCTGTCACTAACAATCGGCGATTAAGCATTTATCTGTAAATGCTAAATATGTACCCCTTTTAGTCGAAGTCGAAGTATTTGAGTTAAAAAAAATATTTGCGTCCACTACCACGCCATTAAACAGGTATTATTTCTGTGAAATCTTTATTTCAAGGACCCGCCAGCACATTTTCCAGCGACGAGCGACACCCCCGACGACAAGTTTCCGCCGTCGGTGGCAAGAAGCAGTGATTTTCACAATTCTGAGTTGGTGGAGAGGAAGCACACCCCTGGCTCCCAGTTTGAGGCATGGACCTCTTATCCCTCTCCCCGCCCCGCTCCCTACTCCCGCGCCAGGAGGCACAGACATTGGTGCAATTTCAGCCCATGGCTGCAAGTTTAGAGCAGTTCTGTTCGAGACAGAAATGTTGCCCCAACGGCCCGAAGTTGGAGAAGAGGAGACATCGCATTCCCTTCCACCACAATTTCCGGCTTTAAAAATAAATTTGTTTCAATATTTTTTAGGGATTCGACACAACACAAAGTGATAAGGCTAAGCAGCGGCTCCACCACAGATCCTGTTGCACAGGCGTAAGGAACAGGGCGGTCACTAGGGCTGCCCATTTTACTGGCACCCCCTCAGTTTGCAAAATAGTCCACCAGATTCCCATTATTTGGCCTAAATGCTACACAGAACTGGTTTTGGTTTCGTCGAGACTCGAAAACTGACCATGCGCAGCGGGGATGAACATAGCCCCTATATCGTACCAATACACAGTGGTGCAGGAGGCCATAAGAAAACTATATGAAACCTCTAGCTTAAAAACCAATTACGATAGAGTGATGATTTTTGCTTTAAATGAAGGCTTCTTATTGAGTGGTTCAAGCAAGCACGGGCAATGTTGGCTTTCAACATTGGGCTTTCGACAAACGACCATTTAGTGATGCCAGCAGAATATCATAATCCTATATTGGTGATAACCACTTTATAAGAATGTCACTACACGTTGGTAATGACATTGGCGGATCCAAGGGTGGGGGCAAGAGGGGCAAGTGCCCTCCCCCGACCGACCGTGGGCGCCACCTAAAATGGTCACGGCGCCCATCGGAAGGGTCGATAGCGCCCCCTGAGATATGTCGCTTCCTCCCCCCGTGGGAAAATCGGCGACCCGCTACAGGAATGGGCGCCCACCTAATGAGATTTTCCGGCCAAAAGGGGCCAGTTTTTACCCTTGGTCCGGATGGCACCCCCCACTCCTTGATCCTTGGTCCGGCTATGGGTAACTGTCCTTTTTAATCAAGGGCTCAAAATGATATAACATCGATTTTTAATTACCTATAACGCTTTTCGTTCAAAGTTTCAAACACACACAAAACATACTTGTGTTTTAAATTCAGGTCTCCGTCAAATCACGCTTTGGTCACGGGTAAAAATATCACAATTTTCCTTTGCTGACGGTCATTTTTAGTTCCATCACAAAGACTATTGAGGGTATTTGATGACTCTGATGCTCAGTACGATTGACTCAAATGACTACTTGGCCGGGAATCTGCACAAAAGCAAAAAGCTGAATAAAACTTGCGATTTATACCGAAACGTGTTTGGTTTGGAGCATATCGACAACCGCAGCTAATGAGATGTTCCGTGCTATTAAGTAGGCTTATGTGTGAAATTGCCAGTTTTTATCCTCCATAGTCTTTAAATGATGAAATCATCAGGTTGGCATCATACGACCGAAAACAAAATACGAAGATTTTAGTCATCCGCTAATTAGCAGCAGGACTAAAACCATCATAACTTGTTTTGGTCACCGGATGCCAATCTCATAATTCCACCATTTAAAGACTGTAAAGTATACTTCCTCAATTATTCGCTATAATGTTCGAGCTGATCCTTATAGCATATATTTCCGGCTTAAGAAAACGTGATTTGTAAGGGCATCTTATTTTCAAAACATATTATTATTAAAATGGTCTCACTATGTTGCTGGGACCAGCCAGAGCCGTATTTCTGTGACCAAATACATGGGAAAAAATTGTTTTTACGGAATAACTCAGTAAAGGATGGTGATAGAGCATTTATTTTAGCTGCATTAGACTCGCCTGGGCTTTGCGGTTCTAATGATATGCATTTTATATAATTTGACCCTGACCTGACCTCAGGTCAGGTCAAATCCTCAAATTGACCTAGCAAGGTCAAATTATACATCATTCGATTCGACTTGCTGAGAGGACTCATACAGTTTAAGTCGTTTTGCTGTATCTTTATTTGTTCAGATGTAATGGACGAAAAACTGAATTTACATGTTATCCCTATGACGGCATGTTTTGACCTCTCGTGGCCTTAAATGTGACCTGACAAAAAAATAGTTCAAATGTTTTCGATGGAGAAGTGGATGGGCAGCCCAACGCCGTTTACCGTTTTTCGCTACCTACCGTGGTTCTCGAGATCTTAGGGGGTGGGTACCCCCGTCAATGCGAAGGTGGCTCAGACCCCCGTCAATGCGCATGTTAATGTCTTTTTGATGTGATTTTACTCTTCATACTGACGAAGCTGCTTTGCCACCGAAACGTCTGTAAAAAGATAAATAAATATAGTTAATTAATACAAAAACAAAAGTCTCAAGTCTCTCCCATATATCATATATATATATATATATATATATATATATATATATATATATATATATATATATATAAAGGGGGGGGGTGGGGGTGTGTGTGTGTGTGTGTGTGTGTGTGTGTGTGTGTGTGTGTGTGTGTGTGTGTGTGTGTGTGTGTGTGTGTGTGTGTGTGTGTGTGTGTGTGTGTGTGTGTGTGTGTGTGTGTGTGTCGGAGATTGTGAAACGGTTATGCGGCAGCATATGAAGGTGCAAGGCAATATTCAAGGATAGGTAGGTAGGTAAGTAAGCCGGGAGGGACACGGTACTCACAAGAGCTTCCCATTTCTAGGACGACTTCGGCACTTCATTTTTGACGTCCTATTTCTCGCAGTAGGATCGAACGGATTTTTAACATTTCGTCCACCAGATTTTGTGCCATGACTCACGTTCTTCATAGGGGTTTCCCAAATTAAACATCTTGCTAATAATTGCCAAACAACTGTACCGCACTAGAGAAGGCTAGAAATCCGCGAATACAAGAAAGTCAATAAATGAATCCGCTGTATCAAGGTCCTGAGACGCGGCATCGCACGTGCTAGCACTTCAGGCAAGCCTGGGTTGCTGATTTTACGAGCCAGTACTCGCGTCCGAATGAATGAGGTATTAGACAGCGCAGTTGAATAACGTATTAGAGATGTTAATCAAAAAGCACATGTTAGGTCGGTGTTAGGCAGATTCAGCGGATTCGCGGATTCGCGAAATATCACATTTGTTGACGGTAAAAGCTGCGAACTTAGATGTCAGAGATGCAAGTTATCGGCTCTTTGACCCAGTGATCCGAAAAAGGAATATTCTCTGTCACTTGAACATGGAATCAAGTTAGATATACTGATTTCGACATTTGAAATTGGCTAGGCAGTGCCTAATGTGCCTCTATGGAAGCGCCGCCACTGGTCAGTGGTTAACCTTAAATGTGAGGGGGGCCTCCCAGTTCAAGGCATAACCTTGACCGCCCTAGTGCTGCCCATTCTACTGGCACCCCCAGGTTTGCAAAATAGTCCACAAGATTCCCATTATTTGGCCTAAATGCTACTCAGAACTGGTTTTGGTTTCGTCGAGACTCAAAAAATGACCATGCGCAGCGGGGATGAACATAGCCCCTATATCGTACTAAGGCCCCAAACTAGATCATGGAACCTATAAACTATGAAATATGTCTAGCAAAAATACTAGTTTTTATATACACACGCATCATTTACCCGACGTACAGGTCGGCTGGCAACTGACTGGTGAGAGGGTGACCTTAGCGGGGCGGCCGTCCCTGTGCTTTGTGGGACGTTAAACTTTGGCTTCTAAATTAACCCTCCATTGAGGGAGTTGCTCGTTCGGGTGGTGGGGTCGGGGTCTCCGTGACAAGTCCCTTGATGACTTTAGTGAGACTCCGACTCCAGCAGCCTTACCAGGAACAACTTGAACAAAATTTATAAAAAAATCATCTATTGCGCTTCATTGAGAACAATTGCAACAAGGAGCTTCACGTGTAACACAGTACCAAGTCACAATCATTCACAAGAAGCATTGATGATTCTCCCTTCACAACACCGCTAAGCCGCCGACGCCATCGGCACCGCCGCCTATATTCTCAGTTCAGATATCAAGTGTTAAATGCGGTGCAAACCTTTGAACTTCATCTACTAGTAGTTTTTATCGGTCAGTGGCTTCTTGGTGGAGTTTGCATATACCGTCCAGAACATCTACATGCCCTGAATCAGTTTTTTTCTTCTGAGCCTGTCTTTCCAGGCAAGGAATCTTGTTGTACTTTGTGATGGTGCAGCAGCACCTCTCGGTCAGGTCGTTGGTCACTTTGGCATTCCGCACAAACTCCTCAGTGTCCTTGTACTGGTGGTCCTCGCCCCACAGTTTGGAATCCCTCGCCAGTTACTTGCGGTCGACTCTCAAGGATGGCGAAAAGCATGAATGATTTAGGATTGCACAGGTCAGCCAGTTCGGTCTTGGAGGTGAGTTCTTTGAAGCTGGGCTTCTCGAGGGAGTAGTGCTCAGGGCAAGTGTTGGGCAGGCACGGCTGGTATACCGCCGAGCCAGCCAGCAGTCTCGCCCACAACCCCCTTTGCAGTACTCCCTCGAGAAGCCCACCTCCAAGACTGAACTGGCCGACCTGTGCGGCTCCAACTCATTCATGTTCTTCAACATCTTCAAAATCGATCACACGTGGCTGGTGATGGATTCCTAACTGTGCGGCGAGGACAAGCAGTACAAGGGAACGGAGGAGTTTGTGCGGAATGTCAGAGTGGCCAACGACCTGACCGAGAGGTGCTGCGGCACCATTACAAAGTGTATCAAGATTCTTACTAGGAAAGACCAGCTCATAAAAAACGGCCAGGGCGTGGAGAAGATCCTGAAGGTGCATCCCAACTTCACCAAAAAGACACTGAACGACAAAAACTACTGGTAGTTGAAGTTCAAAGGTTTGCACCGTATTAAACACTTGAGATCTAAACTCAAAATCTAGGCCGGCGGTGCCGGTGGCGTCGGCGGCTTAGAGGTGCTGTGAAGGGAGAATCATCAATGTTTTTTTTGCGATTGACTGTGACTTGGTACCGTGTTACACGTGAAGCTTCATTCGTAATCTATGAAGTGCAATAAATGGGTGGGGCTATAAAATCGATAGTCTTTTTGCGAAACATATTTTATAGTTTATAGGTTTCATGGTCTAGTTTGGAGTATTCCATAGTGATGCAGCGGGTCTAAACAGGATGGAACCCTTAAAAGTGACTTTTTAGAATCGATATCAAATGGATATAATACATTTAAGAATTCATTGGAACACGGGAAACCTTGCTTATTTCCTTCATTTACCGTGCCACATCGATTTTACGTCTGCGGCAACATGAAACTTTTTCTATGTCAATACGTACCGGAATCTTACTAAAAATAACGACATGATTCCAAACGAGAATGGATGGAGAGGTCATGCCTCGTACCTGACCTTAGGTCATCGATATCAAAAATACCGTAACATATTTTAGAGAACTCGGTGAGGCAATTATGTGATATGAGTTTCAATCGGATAAGTTCACCCTGCTCCAACTTATGCTATCTTAAACGTTTTTGAGGTCGGGTCACTTGACCTGCACTGGTGACCTGACCTGAGATGACCTAACCTTAAAATTTTCACAGAAGTTGTAAAAATGATGAAGGAAAAGGTATGCCAAGTACGGCGGCGCTACGCGCCGCCGCTTTTCCACTCTCTCCGAAAAACCCGAGGGGGGCGGGTACCCGCCCCCGTCAATGCGCGTGTTAAAACGACACATACATGAGGCACCATAAAACGAATACACGACAGTTTAGCAAAAATGAATCGGGCAAACATTTCTATCGTGTTTTAAATTTCTCTCACGTCTAGCACGAAAACACGTCAGTGGGGAACTTCTGATATTGCTAAACATGCCGCAGATTTCGATGAATTTACAAATTCAGATAGCGGAAGTTCCCCACTGACGTGTTTTCGTGCTAGACGTGAGAGAAATTTAAAACACGATAGAAATTTTTGCTCGATTCATTCTTGCTAAACTGTCTTGTGTATTCGTTTTGTGGTGCCTCATGTATGTGTCGTTCTAATGTCTTTTGATGTGATTTTACTCTTCATACCGACAAAGGTGCTTTGCCGCCGAAACGTCTGTAAAAAGATAAATCTAAGGTAAATTAAAACAAAAAAATAAAAGTTTCAAGTCTCTTCCATATATCCTATATAATGTCAAGAACATATGAACAATATATATATATATATATATATATATATATATATATATATATATATATATATATAAGGGGAAGTCCGTGCAAGAGTACGCACTTAACTTTCTAAAGGCTCTCACTTTTTTCCTATAAGTCTAACAGCAAAAAATTTATGTGGTTGTTTAGCCTGAATAATTATGTATGTATGGTCCATGTTTCAACTTAGTGTCTCTGAAAGGAACTCGCCACGAGCGCATCAAAAATAAAAAGTCACGTGCGTACTCTTGCCGGAGTGGGTCGGTAAAGGCGGCTGGAGTACGCATTGATGCCCCGCTGTGCTTTAGGTGCATAGGCCACGTCGCGAAGATCTTTTTTATCGCCAAACTAGGCGATTGTTGGATTTTGTATCGTTCTGAGTATATCAGAACTATGTTGCAATGTTTGGTTTTCAAATATGAATTGCGGACTCTGTTCCGAGCAAAAATTAACTTTTCTTATGGGCAATTCCAGCACCAATCGACCAAGGCCTACACGGTACCTCTCCGATTTTCTTTAAAATTGGCATGTAGGGTTCTCATGGACCCCGAAGCTGAATCTGAGAGTTTCAGCTCAATCGGAATAAAACTTTAGAAGTTATTGCCTCAGGCATTTTTTGAAAATCTGCTTACAGTGCATTTTTTAGATGACCATACAACCCACAGAGACTGATGAACTATGTATTAAATATACCTTTTCCTGTCTGAAATGAACCGAAAAACTCGAATCTGAAGTCCGTTTGACCCTAGGTCACTTGTGAAAATAATTATGATTTGACCTTGACCTAAGGTCATGTCCCAAATTTGCTGGTACACCTTGTTTTCAAAATGGAATATCTCAAATTTAAGATTGAACTTTTTCCGTCCAATAAAATAGGTTAGAACATCCGTTTTTTATATCTACTAGTGTTTTTAACACGCACAGTGGAGGATGGTCTGGTGTCAACACGTAATGAAGGGGGTCCCGAAATGCCTCCTCTGAGATCTTGCCAATTAAGAGGGTTAGGAAAACGCATGTTCCGGGATTTGTGAGGCCTGTAAACTGTTTTATTTGAGCTCAATTGTATGGACTTATATCTATATCTTTAAGGTCAAATCAGGTCATATATGTTAAATGTATGTACGTCATACCGGACACCTTTAGTGAAGTGCCGTGATTATACGGAAAAAGTTGCGAAACGTTTGAAACATATAACAGTGATATATTGAAACAGTGATATTGAAAAATATAACAGTACGGTGACAGTGGACACCCTCACGTCAAAGGAGCCCTAGATAGGAGGAGGTTAGGGTGTATTTATACTCTTTTGACTCCGTGCAAATGTCTTCTGAAGATATTACGTTCAAAGAATGGTCAAAATCAGAGAGAGAATCGACGCGTTCGGATTGCGTGGATAATATAGAGCGATTTGTTGATCCCCTCAGTGAGAATGTATGTAACCTAACCCATCACCACTACATATATGGCTCAAGGGCATTATATAGCAAACTGGAAGGAAAAGGCACCAAAGGGGGAAAGCCGTAGTCATCGATGACTTATCAGAAAATAATACATGTGCTGCGCAAAATGCTGCTCAGTCGTATCACTGGTCTGCAAAGCAGGTGACTGTACACCTTTTTGTTCCATACTGGATTGAGGATGGAGTCCGGTGCAGTAGAAGTTTTTTTTAAGTGACGACTTAAAGCACTCTCACGTCATGGCTCATATCTTGCAGCACAAACCCGTACCTTGGCTACGCACCCACATGCCAAGTTTGAAGAAAACACATTACGTATCAGACGGGTGCGGTGGCCAATACAAAAACAATTTTCACTTTATCAATGCTTGTTATCATCCAGACAGACTTTCAAATACCATGTGAATAACGCTTTTTGCTACCAGCCACGCGAAGAACGCCTGTGACGGAGTTGGCGGTAAAGTTAGAAGAAGAACAGCCAAGGTAAGCTTAAGGAGAGAAGAAAAGGATCAGATCTTGGATCTTCTATTGATGTTCTCTTTTCTGACGCAATACTTCGACACCACAATCCATTTCGCGTTTGTCAGTAGAGAGGGTCTTTGAAATGTCAAAACGACTGATACAGTGGTACAGCTCGGCGTTGAAGATCAAGGGCACCCAACGGTTTCATCGTTTCACACCCGTAAACCTGAACACCATGCAGGTGCGAGAGCTCTCTGAAGACATCGACGGAACCAGTGGCAGATCTAGCCGGTCGGTTTGGGAGGAGCAAACCAAAGTCAAAAGGAAAAAAGAGAAAAAACGTCACGCAGTGAAAAATTGTGCTACAATAATATGATTTGACAGTAGGATTAGGGATATTTGAGCCAAAAGGCACAAAAAACGTCACGGGGTGAAAAAGTATGGGCACAAAATACTTTTTCTATCCAAGACCCAATATTTACACTGAACTTAGCTGGTTCTGTTTGAAGTTGAGAGTTGAAGCACCGAAATCTTGCTTATAAATTAAAAATGAGTCGGGGCATAAAGCAGGTCGACCGCAAGGAGAGTAAAATCGCGCAAAGATATCGTCAAGGAGAGAGTATTGCTCTAGTACTAACTCGCGAGTGGAAAATGCTTGCTTCGGTCCGATGCAGAAAAAACTTATTTGAATTGACGCGATAGGCGAGTTCTATATATGAACACGGGAAACCACGATTGCCTTATTTGGCTTTCTTCAGACTTCTAGCACTGTTCCTATTGTATCACCATTTTGTCCCACTACCTTTCCAATATGCTGTCGAAGCCCCAGCGACGAGTTATCATCATCCTTTAACCCGCGCCCCACCGGAGGTCCGGCGCCACCTTCGCCCCACCGGGGGCAATCGATGGCCCCCCTCTAACTCCGAAAATATGAGCGTTAGCGCAAATCTGCAAAGTGCAATAGAAAGCTTGCGTGAATTCAGTAAGAAATTACTTCGCATGTTTTAGTGCTCAGGTCAATGGTTTGACCTCCAGAGGTCAAATTAGGTCAAGATCGGCTATTTTCACTCAAATATGCAATGATTAAGCAAACTGGGCATAACTCTTATGTCATTAGAGCTATTGAGGCCTGGTAGAGTACATTTGATAGCAAATTGCCAGTACTTTTTCCGCTATGTGGAACGTAAAGACCTCCCGCCAGTGGTTTGACCTCCATAGGTCACCTCGTGACCTAATATGACCTGAAGTCACGAAAGGTCACAAAGTGACCTTGCCGTATATCAAATGAAAGCCAGTGACAAGACAAACACGATGGTGTTTGTTTCACCGCTCTAGCTTAATTAGATCAAAAGTTATTGCCAAAATACTGTTTTTGACCTCTGGTGAACTTGGATGACCTTGGAAAAGTCAAAGGGCAAATATGACCCCTGGGATCCGTGAAAGTGTGTCCAAAAACGTTTTCTGAGCAGTCTGAGTATTTGCAATCATTTTTGTGGCTTTTATATCATGAAACAACTTTTCCCTATGCTTTTCCAATGGGAGAGGTCGCCTCGTGACCTGACCTCAGGGTCAGGTCACGAAATCGAAAATCCCGGATATACACCTTGTAGACCCTGGAGGGGTTATGAAGTGTAGGAAGTTTCAAATCGATCGACTTTGAAATGTAGCTCTTACAGAGCTCTAAAGTGAAGTGAGGTGACCTTGGTTGACCTCGTCTGGTGACCTGACCTTGGGTGACCCGGGGTAAAAAATTTCAGGGATGATGGGAAAATGATGCAGTGAGAGGTAGGCCCTCAACTGCGGTGCTGCGCCTCGTCGTTTTTCTGCTATCCCGGAAAAACCTTAGGGGGGCCATCGATGGCCCCCGGTGGGCGAGGGTTAAAGCACTGTAATGAGCATTAACACGCAGTCGGACAGGGCTTAAGCATAATTACCCGAGGTGGCCGGAAACCCTTCATGGCAGAAAAACAACATCGATGAGCGAGTTAATTTTGGAAAGAACTTTGAAAATCTGTCCTCTATGTTTACGCACTGACTGACCTACAGGCTTACAAAATCAGATGTATATTTCTAAATAGCCATAATCTGCGGTCACATAAGCACCGCCACCGGAAAAAATTGGGGCCAGTCAAACTTAAACCTGATGCTGACAAAAACCTTTCCATGATATGACCAAAAACTGTTCAAATTTGGGCTCCTCGATGCCCTCCACAGTTACCGTTTATGCAAATTTCAGGTTTTCTCCCATTTTGACTGAGATAAGGAAATTTTGGGCCAAAAGTGGAGGCCAGGCCCCCTGGCCTTCTTTTCCGACGCCTATGTGCGGTCACACCAGTTCAAATGCATTGCAGACCTAGCTGTGCGAGGAAAACGTAGCATCGTCAGAGTTGTATGTTAAGATCATTTCACTAGATCATAGGTTACAGACCAAGGTCATATAAACATTATCGCAATTGTTGATCGCACAGCTTTCGGTCACATGACGTTCCCTGGCAATACGTGTATGATGTTTTTATGTTACAGCTGAGGTTACAGAATGATAAGTTCCAGGTCACAGGCCAAAGACCGTGGGTCAGGTCCAACTCATTGATTGCTTAATGGTTGCTTCTATGCAAGCTTCAACGTATGTGCATCCATTATGGAAATATCTCACGTTGTGGTGTCATTGTCAATTACCTTGACCGACCTCGACCTAAATATTCCAGAGAACAATTTATATCTTCTCTTTATGAAATTTGCCCGCTCAAAGTGTATTCGCGACTTTGTTTCGCACAGTAACGGCATTTCGCTAAGTGTCAGGTACGGCCTACATTTGACCTCTATGACCTCATTTGACCTTGAGGATACTGGTCTAGGTCCATGAAATCTAGCCTAAAAACACATTCTACAGCCCTCACAAAACCCGCAACACGCGTTTTGCTAACCCTCTTAATTGGTGAAATCTCAGGGGAGGCATTTCGGGACCCCTTCATTACGTGTTGATGCCAGGCTACCCTCCACTAAGCGTGTTAAAAACACTAGTAGATATAAAAAACTGATGTTCTAACCTATTTTAATGGAAGGGGAAAAGTTCAATCTTTAATTTGGAATATGCCATTTTGAACAAAAGGTGTACCAGCAAATTTTGAATGTGACCTTAGGTCAAGGTCAAATCACAACTTTTTCACAAGTGACCTAGGGTCAAACAGACTTCAGATTCGAGTTCTTCGGCGCATTTCAGACAGGAAAATATATACTTTAAGCCTATTTCATCTGTCTCTGTGGGCTTTATGATCACCTAAAAAATGCACTGTAAGCAGATTTTCAAAAAATGCCTGAGGCAATAACTTCTAAAGTTTTACTCCAATCGAGCTAAAACTTTCAGATTCGTCTTTACGGCCCATGAGAACCCTATAAAATTATTTTGAAGAAAATCGAAGAGGTACCGTGTAGATTTGCCATTTGCCTGGTCGATTGGTGCTGGAATTGCCCTTATCTCTTAAGCATGCGCACTCTTGCCCAATGGTCTACTACGTACTCTTGCCGGACATGCTCCCTTGGGAAGAAATTTTTCATAAACATGTTGGCAGGCGTTTTAGGGTGAGCTCCGGTCCTGGAGCACACTCCTAGCTTAGCTTTCTTACTGATGACAGACCGTAATACAATAGATTTGATAATAGAAGCATGGCCTACAAGTTCACCCAGTTAAGGAATATTACTTCAACAGTGCCCAGAAACTTTTGCTCTGTACTCCCGCGGGAAGAACAGGAGCACGTTGAATTTTGGTGTGCAGCCTAAGCACTGACCTTGCTTTTTATACCAGGGTATCTACCATCTCAGTGGTTGCTAAGCAACCAAAACAGCTTTGCGTACTCTTATCTCCTGCGTACTACTACCCGCCCTTACCCTATATATATATATATATATATATAGGTAAGGAGAATATATATATATATATATATATATATATATGTACGTATCACGATATTCAACATTTAAACATAAATATTCTTTTTGCTCATCGACTTGACCTCGCCCCCTCTCCAGGCGACCTGTTGCATCCGCCCCTGCCCACTATCAGGAAAAAGCTTGGGCGACGTCCCCACCTCTAAACCAATCGTGCTTAGGCTGTCATAATGTTCAAGCGCCGCCACTGTCACTGACACTATGGCGTTGACAGTGAAAATAAATGACTTAAGATGAAACGTGGCCGCCGCAATGTTCCGGACCTTCTGACCCTTATGTTCTGTTAGAACTCGGACACTTGTTTTAGCCAGCTGGTGCCCTGAACCACTGAACCCACCCCACTCAGCGCAGCGCCAAATACATACATGTTCCGGATCTTAATGTACATATGTGTTTGCAGGTGGTTCTAAGCACACAGCTCTGTACATAGCCATCGGTTCAGACGTCCCTCGGCATCGACTCAACTTTTCGACTTCGCTCTACTGCCTCACGATGAGAATCATCAACAGCATTTTAAGACCCGTTACGCTGCTAGGCCTGACATCACTACCACTGTTGTGCGTGACGTCACTCTTTAGTATGACGTCATTAACAGAGGGCTCGCCTTTCACCATGACGCAAGAGGATTTGTTCCAGCAAGGGCGCTCTTCTCGGCAGTTCGGTCACGGCAGATTTGACCGGGCAGCTGCGGCCACCCAGGCCATTTTGCTGCCAGCCGCCGTTATTGGCATCACCCTGCTAGCGGCATCTATATCTTTGCCGAGATCCAAGTGAGTATGCATGTGCATTTGCAATTGTGCAGTCCCCAGCTTTTGAAATTGCTACTACATAAAAGTTTCTAAGATAACCTAGTGGAGAAAAGACCGGAACAACAAAACGAATTATCATACGATTCCGCTCTTGAACCATCTTGAATCTAACGCTCAGTTTTTTGTGCTCATCAAATTATTGCCATACTCTTGGAAGTAAAATCTTCGGATGGCTAGTAACAAATGATTCTCCGTTTATTTTTGGAAAATAATATAGCAGCAACATACCATCAGAAAATTCATCACATCACAGTTTAGAAAAACGTTCATTTGCCTTACACGACGACTTCATTCATTTGAAGCTTCAAACGAAACCATCTCTCTGACCGGAGCTATCGCTTAGTTTTAGAAATAACCATCTGCGGTCGATGAACTATATGTTTGATACATCTTTTCAGGTAACAATAACGAATTATGAACAAAACTCGATGGAAAAGCTTGTTGTAGTGCCTATCCCGAGGTCACTGACCAGTACCTACAAAGCTCACTGATAGTCCTGAGAGGCGAGGTCGTCTTTCAGATTCGGTGCATGACCCAAGTAAAAAAATAAATATATCAATGAAGGAATCTACCCAAAACAAGTGAAAACCCCTGTTCTCTTTCCTTAAACTTTAAGGTCATTGAAAGCGAAATAATTTGTAGGCTACATTAGAGGCCTTGGTTGAGAAGTTTGGAGGAGTTAAGGGTTTCCTTCAACCTCAGAGCCTTCCGGAATGTAGGAAACGGGGATCTGGGTGCTAAAAAATACCTTGCCTTTTCCCACAAAAAAAACAATCTTGACATTCCAGGTTTAAACGCTCATTCCTAAAACGAGTTTCCAGCTTTATAATGAAAATTTGTCCTGGGGATGTACATTGGAATGTTATTTCTTAACTCTCTAATGCTCAAGTACTCGTCAGGAGGAGGCTCCATGTCAGTCTGAGAGAATTTCTTTCCAGTTGTGCATTCCTTTTGTAGGCTCATTCCTTTTCTGTGTTTAACGTTGGCGTTTGTTTCAGAAAATCATTGGGCTGCCTAAATTCTAAAGAGTACGAATAATCATCACGAGTTGTCATGATATTATCTTTGTTTTGGCCCTCGCAAAGGCCTGCTGAAGCAAGTAAAACCAGTTTAAAGTCCTAAAAATGATGAAACAATTAACCTTTAAGGAATTGTTAACACTAACTCAACTTTTCATTGGGGGTGTCCGGCCACCCACTAAGAGAAACCCATACCCCTGCTGGCAGGTAATTTCTTTGCTGTATTTGATAGAGCCCTGTATAGAGTTCGAAATAGAACGGGAATTAGGGAACGAGATGGAATGGGACGACTTTGGCAGGTTCATTCGGAGCATTTATTTCCAGCATTTAAGCTTTGCCAAGGTAGAGGCAACTGCTGGTCTAAATTGATTACTTTGCATTGTTGCATTTTTTTCAAATTCTGAAGCTTCTTGAGGAGGTGGTCCCTGCCAGTTTAAAAGCAATTCTTCTCGGCGTTTAACCATCACCGGGAAAGTCATTTCTCCTATGAGCCCTTACGCTCTTCCAGGGTAGGCGGCCTTTTAAGGTCAGCATGTGGTTAGTCTGAACTTATATTCTTTTCTGGTAAACCCTCCCCTGGAGGCAATTTCTCTGTATTTTTTAGGCTTTCACAGGGGGGTCATTCCACCATAAGCCGACCACAAATATCGTAACATAAAACCCTTCTGTTTTTTATTTTCCCCAAAATTGGTGCTAAGGGGGTTTCAAAGGTGCAGTATCTAATCATGGCGTCAAAAAAATTATTTGAAACTTTGGTAAGACAGATATAGCCTCCGGCATTTTTCGGGGCTCACCATGTAGGCATTGTTTTGAAAGCCTATAGTTCTGCCATTTATTTTATAATCGTAATGATATTTTACGTTTTTGTTCATCATTTAGCATATTTGAATTTGGCCATCTTCGATTTTTATATTTCTGCAAATTTGACCTCAAGAACTCGTGACCTATTTTTTGAACGGTGACCTTGACCCGCAGTACAGTGAAATGTATAAATTCGTGTGATAGGATTTCTACATTTGGCAAATCTCTTTAAGATAAAATAATAATATGGCTTTCGCACAATATGTACTACTTTTTACTACCAAAACATGACACTAGGTGTCACTATGGAGCTGTGCTGTCGTAACCCACGGTATAATTAATTCCAGTGGCGGTGAATCATCCGAATTTAAGGGGAGCCATGAAATTCTTAACCCATTTATTAATAGTCAACGCCATAGGGTGTGTTAACCCTAGCACGTACAGGCGGGTTGTTGCACCCCCCCGGCAGATTTTTTGAAGAATTGAAAACAAGCTTCTGAAGTAAGAGTCTTGAAATGTTGTAAAGCCTCTGGGGCATTCATTGTGCACATTTTGCGAGAAAAATTGTTCCTACCCTTCAAAGTCACGGAGTTATGACCTCAAGAGTGGAGGCATGTTGGGATCCTTTGGGCGCCTGTACCCGTTTTCACGTGAATGCTCCTGTCTCTCACCGTTCTTTTGCAGAATTTGCTCATGATCTGGCCCATGATATTTTCTTCCAGCCTTCGAGGATCACTTTTATGAGGTTAGACCTTTTATGACCTTTTTGACATTCAATGACCTTGATTTGACCTTGCGTGATCTCAGTGATAAATATGTGTCGAATTACGCCTACAGATGTTTATTTCAATTCAGTATTTCTAAATGAGATGAACACCGAATTATTTGAGTTGCGTTCGATACGGACTTGACCTTTTCGACCTGTGACCTTATTTTCCTTGAAAGGGGGTAAGCAATAACAGATGAAGAAGCAAAGTTGCTTGACGCAAATGATGCATAATGGTTTATGAATAGTCAATTTGAATGATATGGATACTAAACTAGTTGATTTGCATACTATATGGACTTGACCTTTTTCGAAATTTGGCCTTATTTGACTTTCAAGGGAGTGTAAGCAATAACAGATGATGAAGCAGGCACCTGGCGAAAATTATGCAAAATTTCTTACGAATAGTCAATTTGCATGAAAAGGACACTGAACAAGACGTTTTTCTTCCAATACGAACTTGACTTTTTTGGCCTTTGAACTAATTTGACTTGAAGGAGGTGTAAGCAGTGACAGACGATTAGAAACTCATTAAATTCGCGTAAATGATTCAGAATGGCTTATGAATAGCCCATTTAAATGATGTCGACACTTGAACAAGCTGCTTTCACTTCTAAGGAGTACTTTTGAACTCTCAACCAGTCCCATGCGATGCAATGCACCACTAAAAATCACCAATGATATGTTTTTAGAACCTAAAACTTCTTCATTATAAAAGAACTAAAATAATGAGCACGCTGAGCAAAATTCACTTAGAGATTACCATAGGTCAAGCTTAAACACGTTTGAAATGCCACAAGAGATTACCAAAGGCTATAGAAGCCGAACTGAGGTCATAAAATGTTTTAGATTCAAGCTACGTCCGGGGGAACGCGGCACAATGCCTCAAAAGCCAAAAATCTTCCTTAACCCTCGCCCCACCGGGGGGCCATCGATGGCCCCCCCCTAAGGTTTTTCCGGGATAGCAGGAAAAACGACGAGGCGCAGCACCGCGGTTGAGGGCTCAACCTCTCACTGCATCATTTTCCCATCATCCCTGAAATTTTTTACCCCGGGTCACCCAAGGTCAGGTCACCAGACGAGGTCAACCAAGGTCACCTCACTTCAACTTTAGAGCTCTGTAAGAGCTACATTTCAAAGTCGATCGATTTGAAACTTCCTACACTTCATGACCCCTTCAGGGTGTACAATGTGTATATCCGGGATTTTTCGATTTCGTGCCCTGAGGTCAGGTCACGAGGCGACCTCTCCCATTGGAAAAGCATGGGGAAAACCTGTTTCATGATATAAAAAGCCACAAAAATGATTGCAAATACTCAGACCGCTCAGAACAGCGTTTTTGGACACCATTTCACGGATCCCAGGGGTCATATTTACCCTTTGACTTTTCTAAGGTCATCCAAGGTCACCAGAGGTGAAAAACAGTATTTTGACAATAACTTTTGACCTAATTAAGCTAGAGCGGTGAAACAAACGCCATCGTGTTTGTCTTGTCACTGGCTTTCATTTGATATACGGTAGGGTCACTTTTTGACCTTTCGTGACCTCAGGTCATATTAGGTCACGAGGTGACCTCTGGAGGTCAAACCACTGGCGGAAGGTCTTTACGTTCCACATAGCGGAAAAAGTACTGGCAATTTCCTATCAAATGTACTTTACCAAGCCTCAATAGCTCTAATGACATAAGAGTTATGACCAGTTTGCTTAATCATTGCATATTTGAGTGAAAATAGCCGATCTTGACCTAATTTGACCTCTGGAGGTCAAACCATTGACCTGAGCACTAAAACATGCGAAGTAATTTCTTACTGAATTCACGGGAGCTTTCTAATGTACTTTGCATATTTGCGCTAACGCCCATATTTTCGGAGTTAGAGGGGCGGGCCATCGATGGCCCCCCGGTGGGGCGAAGGTGGCGCCAGACCCCCGGTGGGGCGCGGGTTAACCCTCGCCCCACCTAGAATAATGAAATCGATGGCCCCCAAAGGTTTTTTTCGTAACAACAGAAACAACGAGGGGCAGTACCACGGTTGAGGGTTCTACCTCTTACCCCATTATTTTCCCATCATCCTTGAAATTTATTACCCCGGGTCACCTTTGGTCAGGTCACCAGGCGAGGTCAGCCAAGGTTACCTCACTTTAACTTTTGAGCTCTACCATAGCTACATTTCTAAACCGATTGTTTTTAAACTTTCTACACTTCATGACTCCTCCGGAGTCTACAAAATGTATTTTCGGGGTTTTTTCGATTTGGTGACCTGAGGTCAGGTCACCAGGTAACCTCTTCCATGAAAAAGCATGGGAAAGGGTGTCTTATGAACTAAAAGTCACAAAATAATCGCAAATACTCAGATTGCTCGGAAAAGCGTTCTTGGACACCCTTTCATGGATCTCAGAGGAGATATTGACCTTTGACCTATCTGAGATCATCAGAGATCACCAGAGGTCAAAAACGATAAATTGACGATAGCTTTTGACCTAATTAAGCGAGAGCACTGAATTAAAGGTCATCGTGTATGTCTCCTCACCGGTTTTCATTTGATATACAATAAGTTCACTTTCTTACCTTTTGTGAACTCAGGTCACGTTAAGTCACGAGCTACCCTCTGGAGGTCAAACCACTGGTGGGAGGCCACTATGTTCCACATAGCGGAGAAAGTCCTGGTATTACCTACCAAATCATTTTTTCCAGATCTCAATAGCTCTAATGGCGTGAGAGCTTTGCTCAGGTATCTTAAAGGGAATGTGGCACTTTGGTCGAATCCTGGAATTTAGTGTAATTAGGCGTACTTTTAGCCAAAAAAATGAAACCACTCATGATTTCTCTGAAAAATGTTCAATAAGCTGAATATTTTGTTTTTAAAAATACTCCTCTGGGAAAATAACTAAATATCCGCCTGTGGATGATGTCATGATCTGGCAACCACTACCATACTTGAAATGCTTCAAGGGCTTCGATTGGCTGATGCTCATCGTGACGTCAGCATATGTCGTCACACCAGCAGCTCACAACAATGGCCGCCCGGCGAGGGGTTGATGAGGGGTTGGTATCAGGTAGGTTTTAGCTTTTTTCTACGGAAATATCGAGTTCCAAGACAAATGATATATGGAGTACCGGGTTTTCCGACTTGCTTTACAACTTTGATATCTCTGTTAAAATCACGTTATGAAGGTGCCACATTCCCCTTAAGGATTGCATATTTTACTGGAAATAGCCTATCGTGACATAACTTGACCTCTAGAGGTAAAAAATAGACCGGAGCGCTAAAACATGCCAAGTAAAATCTCACTGAATTCGCATGATCTTTCTAATACCCTCTGCAGTTTTGCGCCAACTTCCACATTTTCGGAGTTAGGGGGCATTGATGGCCCCCGGTGGGGCGGAGGTGGCGCCGGATCCCCGGTGGGGCGCGGGTTAAATGCTTCTGGAAATGACATCATAGTTCGGTGATTTAATGTGACGGGAACATCTTTATTTTCAAAAGATGTACGATGATTCAAACAACCATACATGACATTTAGGTACACGAGGAAAGCTTATTTCCAAAGGGACAATAATGTGAATACAAAATAGGGGAGGGCAACCACTTATTACTGTGCTTGTGGTAAAGTGATTCAATTCTAATTTGACTGTTTGATTTTGATTCTTCCAATGTTTTTATTTTACAGTTGCAAGTCAATTAGAACATGAGTTACGCCAGCATAGCTCCACAGTGATACCTAGTGTTATATATATGAAGCTAAAAGTAGTATATGCATTTCGAAAGCCATTCTTTTTATCATTTTATATGAAAGACTACACCATATGTTAAAACGCTTTCAAGAAAATTGTTTAATTTCACTGTACTACGGGTCAAGGTCACCGTTATAAAACTAGGTCATGAGGTCACCAACAGTTTTTTGTTTAAATTTCAAAATTTAAGATAGCCAAAATACTGCCCGTAAAATTTAAATCCTAAGACTACAACATTTTTAGAAATCACTTCAACACTTTTTGAGCTATAGGCATTCTAATCATGCCTATATACTGACCTTCAAAAATTGCCGGAGGCTATTTCTCTCAAACAAATTTTCAAATAATTTTTGGGTGCCATGAGTGGATTCTACGCCCTTGGGAGTCCCCATATACCAATTTTGGTGAAAATAAGAAAATAGTAGTGTTTTATGCCTTGGTCGATTTACGGTGGAATGACCCAGGGAGGGTGCCCCCTGACAGTCTGAGAGTGTTTCTTTCTATTTTCTAATCATGGTCAGAAGCTCATTTCTTTCCAATTTTTAAAGGGAGATACGCGAGAAAATTTATTGTGGTTTCCCGCTATTTGAAAAATATTGATTACGAAACTATCAATTATTTTTGTATCTTCGGAAAAAGTTTTGGAGGTCACTCAACTATTACTGAAATATGTGAACGGTACCGGTAAAAGGCTGGAGCCTGCTCTTCATCTCTTAACTTTCAAAAACTATTTTAAGTTATAAAGTAATTATTTTTGTAATAAAAAGGTTTGTTCTGCTGTATTTTTATTCGAAATACTTTTATATAGCCCATAAAAACTACAAAATGAATAAGTTTGCCCTTAACGTTGAGTATAAAGTAATTACTCAAGTCTCCAATCGTTTCGTACCTCGGGTCTTCAGTTATGTTCTACAAAATTCCCAGGGGGATGAGGTGGCTTAGTGGATAGCACCCTTGTCTTCTAAGCCACCAGTCCCGGGTTCAAGTCCCGGCGGAGCCTCTGAATAAGTCGATCTGATCCCCTAAATCCCTTCCAACAGGGTGAGAGTTGGCGACGCCGTATGACCCTGGCAGTTGGTGCGTCGTTAAACCCCAACAATTAGTATTACAAAATTGCCAGGATGACGAAAGTTTTGCGTCAGATAGGTCACGTAACCCCGGGATGAGAAATCCTGGGCTTCTGATAGGTCAATTGTGATTTCCTTAAAGTCGTATATTTCTGTTTTAACAAGTTTTGAAATGTAGATTTTTAAAAATAGTTTTTGCCTGTGATAGTTCCGAAGTTCTACATCACTGTTTAGGACAGATATGACCTAATTCTTAGAGAAATTAATGGACATAGCCGAGACTACGTCATTTAACCTATAGTAAAAATTCTCGATAAGTCGTCTAGAAATGTTGACTGAGAGCAATTTTAAGGCATTTGGAGGCCAAATTCACAAAAATGAGAAAAAACACTTCTAAAACAACTTTTTATGACCTTTTGATCTAGCCATAATTTTTCGCGGATCTCCATTTAAGCTTTCTTGGGATGCTGGTCCCCTGTCGGTTCCATTTCCTTCTTTTCGAGGGATTTGTTCTTACTAGTATAATGTTTATATACTGCACTGAAATAAATAGCGAACAGTTTGTTTTCTCCTATTCTCAAGATAAACGACACCCTGTCAACTGTGAGCCCGATAACCCCGTCAACGAGATGAACCTGGCATATTATCTACTAAACGTAACATATCATCGTCATATCAAATTATCCCGTAACACGCACGCACGCAAGCACGCGTGCGTATATACATAGCTATATACCTGTATATATATATATATATATATATATATATATATATATATAATATATCAAATGTTCTTCTTTTTGGAAGTCACATAGCCCTGGAAGTTTGTGCGTCGCTTCACCGCAGGCATTATTATCATTCGCAGAATTTAAGGCGAGCCATGCAGCGAATCAGCATAGGATTGCCCCCACCCCACCCCCTGGACTAGCCCAATAAGGCAGGCTAGAACTGGGTCAGACTAAGTGGTGCAATCCAACAGCAAAGTGAGATCAGTCATGCAAATGAGGAGTCAAAAGTTCATACCACCACAAATTAAAGTAAAAAATTATGGCAGATTACGCAGTGTTGTAGAAATTCACAATGACTCTTCACAAAATTGTTAGGTATAAGTTTGCTCTTCGGATTTTTCGTACGGAAAACATTCCCTAATCCTGAATAAGCAATAAGACTTGAAGAGAGTATTTCAAATATTTTTTGACTACTGGAATCGTCGAAATTTGGATAGTCACGTAATTTAACCAAACTTTTTTTTTTGAAAACGGGTTCAGAACTCTAGTGAAGTCAAATTCTGTCAATCGTTTGCATGACTATATTGTAGAACTGTAATTTGTTCTAGTAATTTGCACAGTTTACCCCCACCCCCGTCCCCAAATTAGACAAAAGTAATTTAGAAACGGAAAATTTGTGAATTCTAAGAAATGCATAGTATATTTTCATTAAGGTATATTATATTCTTTAACCGATTACACCCCAGTTTCTACTGACTATTTTTGCAAATCGTTGAAAACGTCGATTCAATTTTAATTGGAAAGTATGACGGCCAGATACTTGATTTCCAAATACTTCACCTCCGGATTCCACAAGTCGGAAGGGAAATCCATCCCCACCGGGCTTGCATTCAGATATCACCAAATAGCTTACGCCCGCGCTTAGAATCCGGGCGGTTTATATGCGTGCGGGGCGAGGAATTTGTCTACAACATTTCAGTACAGGCCTTTCATCCTCGTATCTTCGAATATTTTCCTTAAACAATGCACACACGGTCATCGGCACGCCAGCACACGCCTGTGACATTTTTAGGCCGCTGCGTGCAACGGGGCAGGAGTTATAGACCCCGGTAAAAATATCAGGGTTTATTATACTAGCCCTTGTATTTTGTTTTCTTTGCCCGCGCAACAATTTCTTCTACAGCAATTTTATCCGGTTACAATAATGGTAAATGGGTCAAATTACGTATCAACATGTTTGAAATTAATCTAAAACACAGCGCTGACAATTTTCTATTTACGTGTAACTGAAAGTATTTGTAATCAATAAAAAACTGAATACTTTAATAAATGCGTACTTTAATAAATCAACATAAATCTAAAAATTGGTAGCAGTGTAGAAAAAGCACGACTTAAGGCATTGAAATAAAAATATATTGAAAATAAAACCGTAGGTATTTGTTTCTAAACACAAAACACAAAATCGGGGTAATGGTAGGTACACGCCGGAAGTGCAGCCAGGTGCGTAGGGTACGTTCACCTGTCCCATACCCCAGGTGCCGTGACCTTGACCTGAAGGTGGCTGTTGGATGGAACGAGGGATTGGGGATCGACTAAATACACCTTTTGTATAAATTGTCTAGCTTTGCCCCTTTCAGTGATTGAATAATTGTCCTAAAACTTCATGCATAACAGTAAGTTCAACCAGTAAGTTTGTTAAAATGTGATAGATTAGTTAAGACCACGTATTCTGGTATTCTTGTATTCTTCAGTGTTTATTTCAAACCTGACACCAGCACATGGACGAGCACGTCTTAAAGAACGGAGACCAAACATAAAACTGTGGGTATTTGCATAAGCTACCCATACCAACTGCACAAACACCCTTCTGGTGGTTACCCTATGTCTCGTGGAGCACGTCAAAGGGAATCTGGCACCTTCATAACGTGATTTTAACTGAGATAGCCAAGTTGTAAAGCAAGTCGGAACACCCCGTACTCAACATATAATTTTTCTTGAAACTCGAGATTTCCATAGAAAAAAGCTGAAACCTATCTGCAATGTACCCTTCATGTACACTTGGCAGTAGGTCACAGTTGGCATGATTGTTGGTGTGACGACATATGCTGACGTCACGATGAGCATCAGCCAATCGAAGCCCTTGAAGCGTTTCAAGTATGGTAGTGGTTGCCAGATCATGACATCACCCACAGACAGATATTTCTTTCTTTTCCTAGAGGTGTATTTTAAAAAGCAAAATATTGAGCTTATTGTACATTTTTCAGAGAAATCATGGGTGGTTTCATTCTTTTCGGCTAAAAGTACGCCTAATTACACTGAATTCCAGGATTCGACCAAAGTGCCACATTCCCTTTAACACGTTTTGTAAAGCAGTGTTTACAATGTTTATGACAATACGCGCAACACGCTGACGTGATCTGTTTTTTTCAGTTCGGGACCTACGATCAGCAACAATAACCCAGTCAGAATTCAAAACAATGAAACCATACGGATAGTTAACACATTTGACGACTAACAGCGTCAATGCCAACCGAGCCAACCGCACGGTGAATACAAGAAAATGTGGATGAAAGCCTGCTGCGGAGACCAGTACCCGTGCGCTTCTATTCACTGAAACCATGCTACACACGTGTATATATATATATATATATATATATTGTCAATGTGCTGTGAAATCCCGTGCCATTCAAATAAAGCTATTGACAGCAAAAGTTGGTTTAGAATTGGGCCAATATGCTCGGTGAAATAGGTATTCTGTGCATGCACACGGTGTGATTCCCCCACCTGTACGCAGAATACAGAATATTATTTACGCTCGACGTAATGGCCGTGTTTCTGCAAAACTATCACCTTTAATAACAATAATAATGTTTTATTTCGCACATATAATGGCAGAACATACACTGAAAAAATCGGCCAGGTTTTGATTTGTAATCAGGTTGCAACTAAGCCATTACAAACAAAAACTTTGCGTGCTAGCCGACAATGCCCAAATATAAATTACTGTGTGGCAACTAACTTCCACTGTCAAGGTTCAACAAATCCATAACAAGGGCCGTGACTGGTTATTAGGGGTTCATATGAGGTCGAAGACAGGTAAACTAAGGAAGAACAAAGGGCACCGACGTGATTAAAAGATCGGATCAGCCAAGCACTAGACTCTAACCAGATGTTTTCCTTGTTTTAGCTTGGTCCTTCCAGCATGTTTACTTGTGTTATACGGCATGACCAGCATTGTATGACTAGCAGAGAATAAAATAGCAAGGTTCTTATCTGCTGTGAGAATATACATGTTTTCTTCGTTTTAGTGTGCATCAATCAGCAGCTATCGCTGTCATACTAGGTATGCTACCAAAGTGCAGCTTGGCCACACCAGGCAAGCTTGGTACCTACAGCCACTTTTTGTCAGAAAAAGGGGCACCAGCAGTACTAGTGTGTCGCCAAGTCCTACGAATAGTGGAAAGTCGGCGGTCACGGACACCGTAACGATAGTGTGAGTTTTCGATGACTTAATGCGCTTTTTTCTTTCCTATTTTGGCGGTAGAGATACTTTAGACATTTATCTACCACTGTGCAAGCAGCCATGTGTCTGTAACTATCAGATTAAAATTTACGTAAAGTTTAGAAACAAGTAGCAAAAGTCCATTTTGCCCCACCTAATGGGATAACATGGTCACCCCATGGGGTAAGATGGACAATATGAACAAAGTGATCGAACCAGGCCTCGAGGATTTCCATCTGCATCCACCCACTAGGAGACTGTCGTCCGCCGCGGGGAAGGGGGCATTTTCTTACATTTTCCGCCAAAGGGTCAAAGGGAGTCATGCCTTTTCTGATTTTTTTTTTAATGATGGAGGATTAAAGTATCAAAGGCTGTCGTGGAACTGTGCATAGGTTGACCCAGGATCACCCATCAGGGGGCGGGGCACCTTGCCGGGGGCACCATTCAGATCAGGGGCGGGCGCGCACCCAGGGAGCAGCGGGCCCAGGCTCCCTACACGATTTGGCTCCACAGTGCCGCCCCCATCCATGTGGAGCGCCGAAAGCGCCCATCGAGGGGAAAGATGAGCCTTCATCTGACTTTTAGAGGCAGTGCTTCACTGACTGCCGCCCCTGCACCCAACATGCCGCCCCCTACACTGACTAAAATGCCGCCCCTACACTGACTTTGCTGCCCCTGCTCCCAAAACGCCGCCTAAAAAATTACACTAGGTCTGTGGAGCAAACAATTCGCCGCTCTCACCCCCCTCCAGGATGTGAAAACTGGCCGCCCTTTGGGTGAATAAGTGCCGCCCCCGGTGAGCACATTATTCACTGGCGTAGCGTCAGGCGAAATGCGGCTCACTTGCTCGCCCCCGGTGAGGCAAAATGCCGCCCTTCACCGGGCTGCTGCCCCTCTCGTCAGCCGCCCCCCCAATAAAAATCCTGGGTGCGAGCCTGCCAGGGGGTGCCACTTTTGGAACGCAAAACTTATCAGGTGGGCGCCAAATCCTCTCGCAGGGCTAAGAGCACTCCTCCCCGCTCCTGAGGGGAGGGGTTGGAAGCGACACTTTAGGGGGCCATCAATCTCTCAGACGGCACCGTGACCATTTCAGGGGGCGCTGGGGGTCGAGGGGTACACCTGCCCCTAGATGACCCCCAAATTTATTCATATTTCCTCCAGCATTTGGGGTCCTATGTCCCCACCTCCCCCCCCAAACAATCAGCATTTATTCATTAAGCTCATATAAAAAATTAAATATACTCTTGTGCGGGGTAACATGGACATTATGTCCATCTTGCCCCACACCTGGTGTCCGTCTTGCCCCACTTTGCTCTTCCTAAACAAACTTGGACATGAATCGGACGCCATTGTGATTACACAGTCAGCGACTGCGGTGAACAAAATGTAACGTCTTGAAGAGCCATATTACGTAATACCAATAAAATATATTCAGAAACATCCATACAATGGCCTTACGAATTTGATTGTGAATCAACCACATGAGTTGCAGTTTTATTATTATGAAAGTTGTATAAAACCTAGAGAGCTTACCGGACCCAACGTTCCTCTGCGACCGACGCGCGCTAAAAGGAAGCGTATTACACGCTTTTCCTGGTCGTGGCACTGTCAGTTCGTCCCAAACAGGGGGTGTCCGACCACCGCCGCGGCGCAGTTAGTTAAGGCCCCTGGGTTCAGTGTGGGAGATCCTCGGATCAAAGCTGACCTCTGGCAGACTTTTCCTCGACCGCCTCCTACCCAGGAGATGGCAGTACACTGGGTAGTGCCCGCCTTGACTAGGGACTTCCGCTGACCAACCAGCGCACTTGTTATTGGGGGCACGGGCCTGATCAGCCTTTAAACAGATCAACCGGTCCTGTGCACCGCCCAATGGCACGGCCTCGCCGCGTGTCACCGGAGCAGTCCTTGGTTCCGCCGGGCCCGAGAAATCGGGATAGCTCCACTGCCTGGTACAGTGGGGCGTGTGACAGGGAGCGTGCGGACATGTCTGTCCCGCAAGGGTGCCGATAGCGTAAGCCCCGCTGCCATGCACATAGTGTGTGTGTGTTTGTGTGTAGTGAAAATGTGCAAAATGTTCCCGGGTTGGGAACGCAAAAATATATAAAAAACAGGGGGTGTCCGTCTAACCTACGGTGTCCGTGACCCCCCACTTTCCCCTATAGCACTTTTCCAGGCTCATAACAAGGCTTCCAACAAAACTTATGAAACAACTAGATTTATTTTCCATGCAATATAATCTCCAAGAGCTCCAGTGTCCTGCAAACCACTTTTGGTAGAGAGCTCACAAGTCACTGCCAGTTTTCCCCAGATCCCATCCAGTATCCCACACCTATCTTCCATAGCCCGCAAACCCTTCCAGAATCCAACAAATCACTTTTCCTATCCGACAAATTACTTCCAGTATCCAAAAGCGATTCAAGCATCCAAAACATCACCTCCAGTGCCCACCTCACCCGAATCACTTCTAGTGCCATACATCACTTACAGTAACCCAGAAAACACTACTAGTATCCCACAAATCGCTTCCACTTGGATAGCGCAGAGCAGGGGTGGATATCTCTTTTCAAACCAGGGGGGTTCCGGTTCGGTCGGGGCCGCAGGAGTGGATGTTTTCGTCAGAAAATGAAGACACTAAAATTCAGGCAATGCCTATAAATACCGTATGAAACCCTATGAAAGTAATATTTTTACAAGAGCCGCATCATGACTTCCTCGGGAGGTAAAACCAAAATGTACATATATTTCAACACACTTCGAGCATTCTTTAAATGCCATACTGTGGAGTCGATTTTCGTAGGATCTCGTTCGGACTTCCTCCACAAGAAGATATTGGGGTCGGAGCATTCGTACTGTATTACAGTGTTTCGTCAGCGATAATCGTTCGGAATATAAGGGGACACAAGAGAACACACAGTACAAAAGTTGAGGTCAGAAAAACATGTGACATCAAAAATCTACACGGGACAGCAATAAACCATTGACTTCTTCAATACATTAAAAGGTTAAGTTTTAAAAACGCATCTTTAACATGGAAACGCTAGAGTACAAAGTTTAGCAAGAGAAGGAGGGGTTTAAGACAGCTACAATAAAACACGCAATACTCGCAATACTCACTTATTAATTACATAAAAGAGGGGGAAGCTATAAAAAGGGGCATATAGAACAGGAGTGGAGAGGAGGCGGGGGGGGTAAAATGTTGCAATAAAAGCACGCAATATTCACTTATTTATGGTAAGATAATTAAAAAGCTATAAAATACCTGTTATCGATTCCATGTAGGTAATGCAAACTTTTGCTTATTTATTATACGAAAAAGCAAACACTATAAAATACATATTATCTAATCAAATATAAGACAGTATTATGCAAACATTTCCAAAACATAAATCAGTAAAGACTACGATACATGATGTAAGAATGCAATGAAAACATTAAAAAAACACTATGATCAGCCTTCCCGGAAGTCAAGATACTGAACCACTCAGCCCACCACCAGATGCGTTTGCTTATGGAATCGGCCTACATCCAAACTCGAAGACGTCGACAAAATCTGCCCGTCTCTCCTTATGATGCCAGTGTAAATAGGAACTCAGGCTCTCTCTTAAACGATGGATGGCTTCCGATAACTCGTCGGGCCTGTTCCTAGGATGGAAGCTCCTCTTGATCTTGTGTAATGTGAATGTTCGATCATAGTGTTTCTTAATGTTTTCATTGCATTTTTACATCATGTATCGTAGTCTTTACTGATTTATATTTTGGAAATGTTTGCATAATACTGTCTTTTATATTTGATTAGATAATATGTATTTTATAGTGTTTGCTTTTTCGTATCATAAATAAACGAAAGTTTGCATTACATGGAATCGAAAATAGGTATTTTATAGCTTTTTAATTTTCTTACCATAAATAAGTGAATATTGCGTGCTTTTATTGTAACATTTTACCCCCCCCCCGCCTTCTCTCCACTCCTGTTCTATATCCCTCTTTATAGCTTTCCCCTCTTTTATATAATTAATAAGTGAGTATTGCGAGCATTGCGTGTTTTATTGCAGCTGTCTTAAACCCCCTCCCTCTCTTGCTAAACCTAGTACTCTAGCGTTTCTATGTTAAATATGCGTTTTTAAAACTTTGCCTTTTAATGTATTGATAATTTCTTAGGTCGTTCTAAGAAGTCAATGGTTTATTGCTGTCACGTGTAGATTTTTGATGTGGCATATTTTTCTGAGCTCAACTTTTGTACCGTGTTCTCTTGTGTCTTTTTATTCCCTTATATTCCGAATAGAGGTGGGACTTTCTAGGCCCGGGGGCCCGGGGAAAAAGCCCGGCCCAGGCCCGCGGGCTTTGACCGGGCCTGAAGGCCTGATTTAAGCCAATGCCGGGCTGATAACGGGCTTCACCCAGGCTCATTCCGGGCTTCAACTAAACTGGGACTTCAAAGTCAATTTTCTGTAAGTTAAATAAGCCTTTTTCTGTACAGACCTAGTTTTTTCCACTGAAACATTATCTTATTAATGCACCAGCAGCTTTTGAAAATGCATTTACAATTAATTTTGAGACTTTAAGACATACATCAGGAATGTAAAGGCATGAAGCTCTAGCTTTCTATCTGTTACTCATGCCAGGGTCAAAAGCAAGTTACTTAAACCTGAATCAATATTTAAAATCAAATATTGAATAATGCCTACAGTTGCACACATCCATGCCGTACTGTCATCTTATGAATATCCTGATTACTTCAAAATTTTCAAGTCATATATGGGTGAACAAAATATAAATTGTGACAGCATATTTGTTACTTCCATATTGTCAGTATACCATTTCAAAGGAAGTCATTTAACCAATTTGCTGCTAACATATTGATATTAACACCTAGCTCTAGCTAGAAAATTCTTTCCAGAAGCTTTCTGCTCCAGGTAAAAAGAAAACGTTATATATGGAGCCATTCCCATGTCCTCTACGAAAAATGGTGAAGTAAATATGTCAGGTACAAACTATCTAGTGGGAGCCCATAATTGTCAAATTGGCCTGGTAACTCTAGCTGCAAGAACAAATGTTGATAAGTGGATTTTGATCGAAGTACTTCAAAACATAAATTAGTCAGTTGTGGGGAGATACTGGGGAGAGCAGTCAGCCTTAGAAGGAACCTTTGAAATTACACCAAAACATGAATATACTTGACACTATGTGTTGCATTTTCCTTGTGGAGATACTTCCCTGGCCTCTATGAAATACAACTTCTATTATAAGCTTTGAACATAACAACACTTCCCTCCCACCACACTAAAGGTATTATCGCAGTAGGTGGATCACATCTCGCGCAAGGCCCTAATCTCGTGTTTCAAAAGGATCACATCAGAAGGTCCACTGATCAAAGGGTCTAATGTTCATAGGTTCTACCCTGTGAAAGTTAGACCTTTTGAATAAGAAGTCCACAAACAAGTGCACAAAAAGTGGCCTATTCTCAGGAACAAAAGAAATGCACCACTCACTTTGTGCCTATTTTTTAAATCTGTGAAATTTCAAAATATATTTTCGAGTCTTGAAATATTTTCGCTGAAATAAACTTACTATTTTGGTAAATTTTGGTGAAAAATGTTTTCATAAATGATTGCCCTAATGTAGACAAGCACGGCGCTTCAGATACCTACTAAGCGCAAGCCCTTAAAATACAAAAAAGCAAACAGAAATAGTGTTCAAGCCCAAATGGTGATGTGTATGGGATTGAGTTGTTTTTTTTGTGTCAGATTTACTTTTTGGTGGAGATTGGTGCAATATTTTTATTCAATTTTTGGTGCAAACCTGTGGAAAACTAGTGGTTCCTTATCAAGATAGTTCTTTATGACTGTTGGTTTGATAATTGTATATGGCTGATGGGCCTTGTTCATGTTGGCCTGTTGGCTTACCTACTTTGCAGACCGGGCTGACCCAAGCAGAACATTCTTTTAACTATCTTCCAAGCTGTTTAGTGACTAAACTAAAAGAAAATGTTCACATGTATCAATTGAGGGACAATGTGAAGGATTTTTGGTTCATTCACAGCCATTCCGCCATGATATTCTTAAAAGTTTTAGCTGAAAACTTGTCACTGCTCTCTCCTCTATCCATAAACATTATTGGAACTCAATTGTGAGGCTCGTGCCAGCATATCATGATTTATAAAAGTGCAAAGATGGAGGAAATGTCTGACATGAGTGGACTTATTTCATCCCGATTCTTATAGCTGCCATGTGCATACCTCTATCTAGAATGCCCTTTGTTTTTATAAGGTGATGCTGGTCATTACCTGAAGTAAGCTTGCATCATAAGCAAGCCATGTTTCATACTGTGTTTTTCAGTATCATTTTCTGCTGAATTATTAAGATAGCTGAGGCTACTGATGCTACATGCACCTTTTTGATATGGTTTTGGGTAAAACCAAAACTTTTTACAGGATAAATTGGCTTAAAACATATATTTGAAACAGCTTTAAAGTAAATAAATGTTGTATATAGTCGTTAATGGTTTTCCATGATACCGGGCCTTCCCGGGCTTGATAATCCATTTCTTCCACAAACCGGGCTTGTGACGGGCTTCTAAAATCAGCAGCAGGCCGGGCCCGGGCCCGGGCCTGCAAAATTGCCTGAAACTCCCACCTCTAATTCCGAACGATCATCGCTGACGAAGCATTGTAATACGGTACGAAAGCTCCAACCCCCAATATCTTCTTGTGGAGGAAGTCCGAAAGAGATCCTACACTTCGAGCATTCAATCATATTTTTTCCGGAAACTCAAAATAAGATATGGGTTCAAACTTCTGCCGTTGACTCGGTCTTTGAAAGGATAGCGAATATAATGTACTGTGCGCTTTTTAATCTGGTCCTCAATGAAAACGTGTTAGCAGCCGACAACAGCAGCGTGTGAAGTAAAATACTTTTCAATGCTCAAGTCTAGCCTGTTGCCGTTCTGAGAAGTCTTATGACCCCAGCATTTGGTGCATCATTATATCCCAAAACGATTATTACCTACAATATAAATATTTTGATGATATATTAAATCACCAAAAATACTAAACCATGCTACAATATGACGATAGCTAGGTCCAGTATACTGTTTCCGCAAATTGGCAAATTTTATACGCTCTTTCTCCCCCTCTCTCACTCACTTTATGTTTTTTCCTTACAATTCCAATAAAAAAATTGTACCATAATTCAAACGAAATTTTATAACATAAAAATATGCCACGAAAATTAGCTCCTTGAATGCCCTCATTTTTTCAGGGTGTGCAACTGTACACCCTGCCCCCCGGAATCCGCTATCCCTGGCCCGGCTTATTTCCTCCGCCCTGATTCGTGCCATCCGTAGTTTATAACTAGGTACTACCTACAACTCATAATTCCCGTCCCCGGCTTATCTCCTCCGCCCTGATTCGTGCCATCCGTAGTTTATAACTACTACCTACGACTCATAATGCCCGTCCTCGGCTTATCCCCTTTGCCTTGAGTCGTGCCGCCCCCGGCTTATCAATGCCACCCCCTCCCCAACAATCACTTCCGCCCTAATTCGTGCCGCCCCTAGTCCATAACTGCTGCCCCCTCCCCCGAGTCCTCACCGCCGCCCTCGCATTATCACTCTTACTCTGATTCGCGCCGCTCCTAGTTCATAGCTTCGGCCCTTGACCCATCACTGCCGCCCTCGACTTATGACTTTGTCCTGTTCCTTGCCGCCCCGGCCAATCACTTCCATCCTAATTTGTGCCGTTCTTAGTCTATCACTGCCGCCCGAGGTTTATCACTGCAGCGCTGATTCTTACCGCCCCTGTGTGTTAGGGTAAAAAATAAAGGGCGTTTAGGAAAAATAAAGGGCATGCACGTATACAGCAGAGTTTCCATATTTATTCATATTTGCAGAACAATGCACGCGTTGTTTGGAGCGTTATCGGTGCTTTTGCTTTATTTTCACGAAGTGATTAAGTCCTTTGCATTCAGTTCAATTTCCATCCACTCTGCCATTCCGAAGGTAAAATTTAACCCCGCAAAACCGATATACTTCAACGGCTACAACATACTGCGAAGATACCGGCCAGTGAACCTGAAACTTCCAAAAGGAAAAGGCGGTGTTGCAACCTATTTTCGCGATTCCCTTCAGGGTGAGCTGCTACCAACGCCTCCTACAGCCGTACGAGATAGCAACTTGGAATCCATCTGGACCACCGTGAAAGTAAGCAACAATTTAAAGTACGTCGTTTGCTCTGTGTATCCCGTTCCAAATAACTAACAAAATCAGCTATCGAAAGATCTTTATTGTTTTGAGTTACAGCTTCAGGCATATGTTAGCAAAATATGCCGATCACAAGTTTATTCTTACCGGTGATTTCGACCACTGTCTGCTCAAAGTGCAACGCAAAGACGTCCCAAACTAACCAGTCACTTAGCTACTACGGATTTGATGTCGTTAACCGAACATGTGCAACTTGCCGGCCTGCCAACACTGTTCTCGATGTCGCTACCAACTGTGCCGACCGTGTCCATAGGAGTGGCGCTACCGTTTTGGCGCGCCGCACGATATAACCCGCATAGTAAGTAGACTGGTTACTTGCAGGCTTCATAAGTTATTTAGGGCGCATCGATGTAAACTGTGTGCCAACCAACCAGAGGAGATAACACGTTGGACCTTGTTTTATCTTCCCGACTAGAAATAGATGCGTCAGTGCGCTCAGATGTTTTTGAATCTGACCACTCTGAATTTTTTATAATGTTTGTCCCAGTGGAAACACACGGAGCGTATTCACACCGGGTGCTGGACCACAGACAGGTTTAATATCCGTAACATGATACGTGTTTTGAGTCTTTTTAGATGATGATAGGTGAGGTGACTAAAGATGTGAGCATGATTTTGTGTGTCCCACGGGAACACCAGGTGAGGACTGACACGGGTGCGGAAACACTTTTATGATGATGAGGTGAGAGTGACTGAAGATGAGAGCATATTTTGTGTGTCAGGCGTGGAAACACCACAGAGCCACCTGACCTTGGTCTAAACCACAGACATGTTTAATTACGTACCAATAACGTGAATTGAGCCTTTTTAGATGATGAGGTGAGAGGTACTTGATATGAAAGCATGATTACCCATTAGAGCCCCTTTCCATAACCCCCTCAGGCCAGTAGGCGAGGAAAAACCTGTTCGCACCGACCTTCAAAGGCAAAGAAAGGAGCTCATGATTTATCAAGATATATTTTCCGCATCTTCATTGTCGGCCAGATGTCCTGTCAAGAAAGAAAGAAAGAAAGAAGAAAAATCACGTTATACTCACTTATGGTGATCTCTAGGAGAAATGGAGTTACTTTCAGATGATGATGAGATGAGAGTGACTTTAGATGTGAGCATGCTTTTTGGGAAAACCACAGTGCAGACTAGCACCGGTTCTGATTTTTATGATGATGAGGTGAGAGTGACTGAAGATGAGAGCATGATATTTGTCTGTCAAGCGGGAAACATCGCAGAGCCACTTGACCCCGGGTGCTGAACCACAGACAGGTTTAATATACGTTATTAATAACGTGTTTTTAACCTGGTTTAGATGAAACAGCCTAGCTCTTACAATTTATTTTATTCGTTGTAACAAAATTATTAACACTACAAATCTAGAGAAGCGATTCGCCACGGAATGAAACACGCATACCTAGTTCGGCTACCACAGGGACAAGAGGAGATACGAAAAGATCTGGTCTATTGGTTGACATACAAATCCAACAGTTTCTTTTATGATATTTTTATTACTGTTTTGCTAGCTGGCACATCTTCAACTACTTGAAATTGATTGATGAAAATGGAATTCCACAATTTAGGGCCAAGGCAGGGAGTAGTGAACAAACGATAATTTCTATTAGAAAATGGTTGTTCAAGAATCACATTTGCCGAGTCTCATGATGATTGATTTCTCTTATTTTGAACATACTGCAGAGTGAATGAGGAAGCGAGCCTGTAAGAAATTTGTGTACTAGAAGAAGCATTTGAGATTTTGCTATATCACTAATTTCAAAACTTTAAATTTGACAAAATATGGTTCAGAACTATGTGGTAGATTAACATTTGCAATAAGTCGACCGCTCTTATTGTAATGTTTTGTTAACCAAGTGAAAAATTCAGCACCCTTGATATCTAGGACAAAGGTTTTTAACTACAAGCAGGCTGACTTTGATGGACTGAGACGCTCACTTAGCTTGTTACCGTGGTGTGTTCTTGATGGGACGCGTGTAGATGATGCTGTTGACACGTTTTATTGTTTACTTGAGGCCGCTATTGCTGATCATATTCCAATTGTTGAGATCAAGCGTCAATATCCTCCATGGTTTGATCGAGAACTTCGGCACATACTCAGGGAAAAAGAAGCTGCGTTTAAACGATTAAAACGAATGAAGGGCGACAACACTGTGGTGGCAGAATACTGTGAAAAACGCCGTGTATTCAAGGAGAAGTCGGATGCCAAGTATGGTGAATATTTATCGGGCTTAGCTGACGATTTCCAAACAAATCCGAAGCGGTTTTGGACGTTTCTCAGAGGTCTCAAACAGGGGAAGAGGGGACTTCCGATCCTGCATCACAGTGGCATGTCAATTTCTGATGATAGGGGAAAGGCAAATGTTTCGAATGATGTGTTCGCCTCCAAGTTTACCCAGTCCTCGTGTCTAGCAGCCCCTGCTGCTCCCGTGTATGATTTGCCACGTCTGGCTACTATGGAGTGCAACGAGGGTTATGTCAGAGATTTGTTGGAAAATATTCCGGTTAATAAGGCATGTGGTCCGGACGGCATAAGCGCTAGGATCATACGTGAGTGTAGTAACGAGCTCGCCATTCCACTGACCAAATTGTACTCACTTTCGCTTGAGCAGGGAACCGTTCCAGCACTTTGGAAACGCGCAAACATTGTTCCCATTCACAAAAAGGGAGACACTAAGGATCCTAAAAACTACCGATCTGTGTCCCTTATGCCTCTTTTTGGCAAGGTGTTAGAGAGGATAATCTACACGCAGTTACTGCAGCATGTACGTCCAGTATTGACACCCGCACAACACGGATTCGTCTCTCGGCGATCACGCAGCTCAAACCTGGCAACGCTTCTCCGTACTGCCTGGGAATCCATATCGCAAGGCTCCCAAACCGACTGCATTTACACTGACTATACAGCGGCGTTTCAAAGTGTAAATCATTCACTTTTAATTCATAAACTCAAAAAGTCTTTCAACATTTCTGACGCTGCTCTGAACTGGTTTTCTTCATACATACACAATAGACTGCAACGTGTTGTAGTAAATGGCAAGTGCTCCAGGTGGCTTCAGGTAACATCTGGGACGCCTGAAGGGGGGTTGCTATCACCACTGCTCTTCGCCATATTCATCAATGACCTGCCGGCTGAAATATCTTCCGAATGCTTAATGTTTGCGGATGATGTAAAAATTTACCGGAAAATATCTCACGTTTCTGACTCGGCAGCTTTGCAAGCAGACCTGCTGAGGCTTTGCCAGTGGTCCCGTACCTGGAAGCTCAACCTGAACCCGACCAAATGCAAAGCGTTTCGGATGACCCTAAAAATTAAGCCAATAGAAACAACATACTTTATTGAAAATACCGCCCTGGAACACGTCAAAACCATTCGTGACCTAGGAGTTGTCTTGTACACCAAGCTCACATTTGCTGACCACATTGATATGTCTGCCAAAAAAGCAAATAGGGCACTAGGTTTGCTGATCCGGTCTTTTTCAAGTAGCTGGTCTGAGAGGCCATTTCAGAAGACCAGCAGCGGTCGCATCGTTCTGCGCGAATGTTCGCTCGATACTTGAGTACGGCTGTGTGATCTGGGCAGGAGCTGCAGGGACTCACACTGATAGGCTGGAGAGAACTCAGCATAAATTCTTAATGTGGCTCAACGCGCATTCCCATAATCAATCCGCATCGCTCACGTACAATGACCTGCTCAACCATTTGAATATGTCATCATTGAAGGCTCGAAGAATGCAGTATGATTTAATGTTCTTACGTAATGTTTTTAGGGGTAGGATAGACTCGTCAGCTTTACTCAACTGTTTTAATCTGTATGTACCCGCCCGACTCCCAAGGCAGCGCAGCCTATGCAATGTTCCGTTCGCCAGGGTGAGAACTGTGAAGGAGGGCTTGTTTGTGAGGTTGCCAACGGCTATGAACGTCTTTTTAAGACAATGCCAGGGGATCGACTTATTTCACAACTCATTTAATGCGTTTCGTTCGTCGGTTCGGGTATATGTGGCATCGCTGTGATTCACTTTTTAGGGCTTTATCAATTTACTTTTGTACTCTTTCATCTTTACATGCATATCAACTTTGATCTTTTTAGTGTACTACAGTGTAATATTTATCAGTTTTTATTTCTGTAATCCTGATTTGTGTCTTATAATGACGACTGTGTATGCATTTGTATATATTCTTAACAACATGACTTCATCTGTAATTGGGGACTTCCCCGTTGATGATCTAGTAAATAAAATGAAATGAAATAAAATGAAAATGAACTTTTTTCATCTCCAGATCGTTTCAATAGACTGGTCGCCTATGCTCGTATGTGCCTCCACTGAAGGCAAGTGGGATATTAAGCAACCATTCTTGCTAGAACTCGATCGTGTTGCCCCACTCCGCTCCGTTCCAGCTCGTAAGCCGGTTGTGTTGCCACTCTCACACCATACACGC
The DNA here is from genome assembly GCA_034440635.1 of Lepas anatifera. Classification (NCBI taxonomy): domain Eukaryota; kingdom Metazoa; phylum Arthropoda; class Thecostraca; family Lepadidae; genus Lepas; species Lepas anatifera. The sequence continues at coordinate 374,916 of JAOTON010000842.1, read as the reverse complement.
CGCATCATTCACCAGAGGCAAGTAGCACTGGTGCGGGGGTCCCGTCTCGAGTAAAAAAATTGAACCGTTTGAGCAAAGCCACTATTCGCCGTGACTCGCGCCAATTTTTCAGACCGAAATTCTGCAAAAGGATCGCCGTAGGTTTTGGCAGCTTTTGCGATCCATCTTAGGCAAAAAACATACGAGCACTCGACCCTTTGATATGACCCCGGATGCACTCAACGACTATTACTTTTGGGTTGGACCAAACACCGCGGCCTCTATTCCCATTCCATCGACCCCCGTTCCAGTGCGACTGCCTCGCGTCACCACGTCCACATTCACCGTCCAGCCCATCGACATACAGACTCTGCGCGCCACACTTCTCAGCATGAAGCCGTCCAACAACACCGGAAGTGATGATCTGAGCATAGTTTTGGACCCGACGGACTCCACCCAAGGATACTAAAAGAGTTATTTACTACACTAAGTGTCCCACTACACATTCTCTTCACAAAATCTCTAGGATCTTCCACAGTGCCCGAGAAGTGGAAAGAGGGACTGGTGACACCCATTTTCAAAAAGGAAGGAAGAGAAAACCCATCAAAATATAGACCAGTGAGTTTGACCTATGCAGTGTCAAAGGTACTGGAGTCTCGGATCCGCGAGAAGATAATAGAGCATCTAGTGCACTCAGGATTGCTTAGCGATGCCCAACATGGATTTCTCCCTAAAAGGTCAGTTGTGACTCAGTTGCTGTGTGCGATAGAAGACTGGACTAAGGCTATCGAAGAGGGGCATCCAGTGGATATCCAGTACCTGGACTTTCAAAAGGCCTTCGATTCAGTGCCGCACGAACGGCTCCTATCCAAGCTGGTCGATGTGGGAATCCCAGGAAACCTACTGAGCTGGATCCGAGACTTCCTGTGCAACCGGAAGCAGAGGGTGACAGTGTGCAGGGCGATGTCCACCTGTCACCTCATCACGAGCGGTATCCTGCAGGGATCGGTGCTGGGCCCAACCCTGTTTCTACTGTACGTAAATGACCGTCCCCAGTCTGTCTCCAGCAAAATACAACTATTTGCTGATGATGCGAAGCTGTATGAGACAGTTGGCTCTTACAGACAAGTGGAAAAGCTACAGCAGGACATGGACTCGCTCAGCCATTGGTCGGTGTTATGGCAGCTCCCCTTCAACCAGGAAAAGTGCCCAACCCTTCACATTGGCCCAGGAAACAGCAGACAGACATATACACTTAGTGGCACGCCCATCTCCTCTGTTCAAACCGAGCGTGACCTGGGTATCACTATAGATGCAGAACTGAAGTTCAGGGCTCAGGCTGCTAGGTCGATTGCCAACGCGAATCAAGTTCTGGGCGTGATCCGGAAGGCTTTCTGCAACCTGGATGAGTACTCGGTCCCACTGTTGTACAAAGCCCTCGTTAGGCCTATACTAGAGTTTGGCAATCCGATTTGGGGACCCTTTAACAAGGCTGACCAACAGTCCATCGAGAGAGTTCAGCGGCGAGCCCCTAAACTGGTCTCCTCCATCAGTCATCTCACATACGAGGACAGACTTCGTGCGCTCAGCCTGCCTTCTCTCCTTTATCGACGGAGAAGAGGTGACATGATTTGGGTTTTTAACCTCATGTCCGAGAAGGTAGATCTGAAAAGAGATCTCTTCAGGCTGGCGGAGAATCTACCGACCAGAGGTCACTCCAAGAAGATAGTCAAGCCCGAAGCCCGATCAAGAGAGAGACGTAACCACCTTGGTATTCGAGCGGTCAACGACTGGAACTCTCTCCCAGACTGGGTAGCGTGTTCGGGGAGCACAAATGAGTTCAAAAACAACCTGGACAGACATTGGTCGGCGTACACATACGATACGCCATTTTTGGACTGAAGTGTAAACTTGTATAAACCCTGAGATCGTCGAGTTAGAACCCACCTCAGGCCCTTAAGCCTTACAAGGTTCCCATTCCAATAAGGTAAGGTAAGATAAGGTAGTTATGTTCTCAATTGTTTTCTTCTATTGGGATTTTGCTTTCAGACATCATTAACTCGAGTCTTGTCACTGGCCAAATTCCCTCCGAATGGAAACGTGCGCTGATAACCCCCATTCCAAAAGTTAAAGCTCCAGCTGGACCGGCCGACACGAAACCAATTACTATCTTGTCACCACCGATGAAACTGTTCGAAAAATTGGTTCAAAATCAATTAGTCAACTACCTCGAAAACAACCAACTATTTTCGGATACTCCGCATGGTTATAGAGCAAATTTTTCTACCCCTTGAGTCCGCCCTGAACGTCATCACCGACCATGTTTTCTGGGCAATGGTTTCTGGCGAAATCACAATTCTAGCTCTTTTGGATTTATCCAAGATGTTCGAGGTTATTCCACACCAAATATTACTAAAAAAACTAGACCTCTACGACATTGATACGCTTTGGTTCGAAAACTACCTAAGAGGTCATAACCAACAAGTTCAGCTCAAATCTTCCGTCACTGGTGGCAGTAACAAGATCCGGCTAAAAAAACAATAGCATGGGAATTTTTTCAAGGCGGGAGCCTCTCTTGCGTGCTATGCCCCCTCTTCAACAACGAGCTCTCTCTCTCTCCACGTCGAAGACGACGTGGTCATCACGCAGTTCGCAGATGACACATCGATTCTAATAACTGGAAAGAAGAAAGACTTGCAGAATCTTATTAGGCGAGCTGAAATTACACTAGGTTCTCTTCTTCAATGGTTCTTTGACAACGAGATGAAAGTGAACACCGACAAAACTCAGATGATATTGTATTATTGTATTATTGTATTGTATTAGCTGCACACACTTCCACACAGTTAGTGGCTTTTCAAGTGCCGTCGCAATGAACATGAAACATTGGAAACTATGGCAGGAGACGGGAAGGATAAGGATGGATGAGGGCAAGGACGGTGGAATACTACCTGGAAGGGTCGCTGCTGCCCAAGGCGCATGCGCTCGCTACCTCCAGGTAGTTTAAGGATGAGGAGGAGAATAGGATAAGGATTTCCGGCTGCTACACACACATACACATAGGCACACAAATGAACTTAAAAACTGAAGAAGATGAATGTGAAATAGGTGATGCTCGGCTTCGTGTTTGTTTCATTCTCGTACGGATGGCCCAGAATAAGTGACTTCGTTGTTCTTGTATGCATTTTGTATTCGCATTTTGATTTGAATCTTGTCTCCTTAGCGTTGCTTTGAAATAATATAACTTAGTCAAGGCTGTCATCACTAACGAACTTTGAAGGTGGCTGACAGTTTTAAAAGCTGTGATTCAGATACTTCTTGTCCCAAGCGGCCTCCAAAATCACGTGAGTCACAGCAAAAAATCCAGCAGGGACATAAGCTGCGAAAATGCGATGGCGGACGATAACACATGAAATATTTCATATTTAATCTTGTTTTATCTTGTCCCACAGATCACTGAGGAAAATGCAAATCAGTCCATGACGTAGCCGATGAAAATAGCAATATGTCATTGCAATATTATCCCCGGATTAAACAAAGAACAGGATGAATTACGTCCATTTCTTGAGCACCAAAAACACGTCCACCCTCTGTGAGCGACCCACTCGAATGATAATTCTAGGAACAAAAGCGATGCTACGAAATTTTCTCCCAGTTACTATTAAATTCGGAAACTCAACTATCAACGAATCGAAAGTAGTGAAAAGTCTCGGAGTATGGCTTGATCGTCATCTAAATTTCGAACAACATGTAAATTCCGTCCAAAGCAAATGTAGCGGCGTTCTAACCGCATTGTCTTAAGTTCGTCATGTTGTGCCGGCTCAGCTGATGCCCCAAATCGTTCAATCTCTAGTCCTGTTATTCGTTGCTGTCTGTGCGTTACGGTTCATGCAACGCTACGCAGATTCGCAAAATAAATAAAAAATCATCGGCTTCTGTGCCCGGGTTATCAGCGGACGTCGGAAATACGACCACATTTCCGATGTTGTTGAGCGGCTGAATTGGCCGGACGCCAAAAGCCTCATTCACTATCACACCCCTTCCTCACTTCACAAAACCATTCGCACTGTCACTCCACCATACATAGCTAACACCATAGGCCCACCACGCAATACCATTTACAACCACGCGACACGCCGGTCAGCGGAGCTGTCCCTCCCGCGGATTCGGACTGAAGCCGGAGGCGTAGGCTGGCCTACGGGGGACAGCTCTGCTGAACGAGCTGGACATAGGAGGCGACGTGCCTTTTAAGGCTACTGTAAGATACATGTTGCTGGAGAGACAGCTGAGAGAGTTGTAGTGATCACAATTGCCTTATGTGTGATTTTATGTGCGATTTTACTCTGTATGCATGATTTTATCTGGCTTTTATCCCACGCTGTTCTTAATTTAAGCATTGCTTTCTTTTAACTCTATTTCCAACAGGGGGGGGCAGATTCTGCCATCAGGTTTTTCCATGGTATGTCCGAAACAGTTTAAGATAAGCTCTTGAAATGTTGTGAATTTTCCTAAAACTAAATAACGCGTGTTCTCTGAAAATTTTGCAGATATATATTCGCCAGAGGCGGAGCTATGACTCGCTAATTTGGGGGGAGGTTTATCCATAAGCTGAGCATTGTCTCCGGCGTTGCATTTGTCCTACAATAAAGTCGTCTGTTGCGGATTGGCGGTAGTTGTAATGTTTGAATACTATTACTGAGATTTAGGATGACAGCTGATGTGTATTTTGATATATTTTTGGCCCTTGGCTGTTCCAGAAGCTCAAAATGGGGGTCAACAATATTATCCATTCGAACTCTTCCAAAGTGAATAAACTGCCTACAGAATGGACGGGAGGGGTAAAAATAGGGAGCTTTTGATCCCATCCGTGTATTATATGATAATAGGATATCATAGCCGTGCTCAGGTACCGTAATTGTGGGGGGTTCACTAACTTTCAAGCGTATTTTAGTGTTGTGTCTGCATTGAATGGGGCAAAACATCGTATTTATGCATTTAGCCCTAACACCAAATGGACACAATTCATCCATAGGCGGATCCAGGGGTATTTTCCCCGGGTCGGGCAGGGTGGATAAAGGCGGGGTAATTTGAAAAGCAGCCATACCTGAAAGGCGGGGTAATTTGTGTCTTACCCTACTATTTTGCCTACCTGAATCCGCCTATGACATGTTTGGAATTTGAGCACTTTGCTTGATCGGGCCAATGTGTTCAATGCGTGCTTTAAGAAAAAGTTTAGCGATCCGCATATCGGTCCATTGCCCGCGCCGCCTACTCTAAACGCCCCCGGCCTAACGCAGTTTGAGGTACCACAGGGTCGGGTGGCACAGCTCTTACGAGTTGAACCCTCACAAAGCTTGTGGTGCCGATGGCCTTAGTGCAAGAATCATGCGTGAATGTGCAGAAGAGCTTGCGACCCCTCTTGAGATTATATGTCGTCTGTCGGTGGGATCCGGGGTGTTCCCAGATACATGGAAGAAGGCCAACGTGATTCCAGTTTTCAAAAGGGTTCAAAAAACTTCCGGAAAATTACAGGCCTGTCTCTCTTTGGCAATCAGTTCAAAAATTTTGGAGAAGGTAGTTTGCGAGAGCTTACTTCGAACTTGCCGGCCCGCGCTACCTGATTCTCAACACGGATTTCTTCCCAACCGTTCGTGCGTGACGAATTTGGCCTGTTTTATGGAACACTGCTGGATCTCACTGACAGAAGGATCGCAGACGGATGCCATTTACACGGATTATTCATCCGCCTTTACAAGTGTCAGCCACAGGCTTCTTTTACATAAGCTTAGGCACTCTTTTAATATCACCGGCCCTGCATATGACTGGATTGAATCCTACCTGAGCCAGCGCTCCCAGCGAGTCATTCTCGATGGGAAGTACTCTGACTGGGCCCCGGTAACATCCGGAGTTCGGAAGGCAGCATTCTTGGCCCAATCCTCTTCACTTGTTACGTTGCTGACCTTCCAAGTCACATTAAAACATGCTCTCTGGCGTATGCCGATGATGTCAAAATTTTCCATAGAATTCAAGGCCCAGCAGACGTCGATTCTCTCCAGGCCGACCTGAACCGCTTAAGTGAGTGGTCAAAAACCTGGCTTCTCAAGCTCAATCCAGCCAAATGCAGGACCATCACATTTACTTTACGGACATCACCCATCATCTCTTCATACATTTTAGACGGACATCAGCTGGAACGCTGTTCTCACATTAGGGACTTAGGTGTAGTTCTCGACTCTAGGCTGACATTTGCAGAGCATGTAGACTCGGTTATGAGCAAGGCAAACCGAATGCTTGGCTTGCTGATGCGAAGCATTCAGGTGTCTTCCTGCGCACGCCTTCCGAGATTCAACCATTGTGCTGCTTTGTGTGCGTATAATGCTCACGTCAGATCACTCTAGAGTACGGCAGTGTTATCTGGGCTGGTGCCGATAATTTTATTATTTTAGGATTTTTATGCTTTTAGATGCCTTTATAGTAGTATTTTTCATATGGTGGTCCATCTTCATATATTTTATTTTACGCCCACGTAGTTCATCATTTTTAGCAGCAGCAGCTTCCATGCGGAGGCTATCGTTGTATTTTATATATACATATACTTTTATACATTTTAGAGTGCCTTTTAAGCCATGGAGAGACTCTCTAATGCCATGTGTAGGATATGTGTGGGTGGTTGACTGTGGAAGCATGCGAGTGTGGAGTGTGATCCCTTACGGAATGTTGAACGATTTTAACCAACGACTGCAACCATAAGTGGGCTCTAGCCTGTGGCTGTTCTTGTCTAATAAACAATAAACAATAAACAATAATAAACAATAAACGATATCAGAGATACCACACTGTACCTGGCGTGTGCATTTCTGCAAAAAAGACATGAAAACAATTCATATAATTCCCCCAAATTGCTGGCCTTAGAACCACCCTTGAATTTTGAACTTCTCCTAAATAAGAAGTATGAAAATTTCCAAGCAATTCCCTGTCAATCCATACTAGTTTCGTGAAAATCAAGCCTAAGAGACAAGTGTTACGGATAATATAAAAAGGCAGACATTTTGTACATTTTGAACCCCCTACCCTCAATTTGTAAAATTGTGAAATTTTATTTTTGCAAAATGGAGTTCAGCGCAAGAGGAATCGATTGCAGTTTAAGCTTTTAAAATCTTCCGGGTAGATTTTGAGATCTTAGGGGGGCAGAATCTACCCCCTGTTGGAAATAGGGGTAGCCGGAAACCCGTTGGAAATAGGGTTAATGACCGACGTGGAAACACGAAAAGCCACCCCATTGTTTTTACCTTGTGTGGACTGTTTCTTAACACGCGCCTCGCTGGGGTCCCTGGTATGACGCGTCCCCCTGGAGGGGAGCGTTTCCCCCCCTTCGTATCTCATTTCCCAAAAAAAAACGAAAGGAAAATTAAGGAGAACGTTCGAAAGCTCTTCACGAGACCAAGAGAAATTATACGAAGGATTTTTATGTCAGGTCAATATTGAGGTCAGCAAAGGTCAAAGAAGGTTCCATAGGCCTACAACATGGCGGTGTACGTTTACCCTTCTAGATTTGTACTCAGCAAAGCTACAGAAAATATTTATGCATCATTGCATTCCTCGCATCGTGGCGAATCGAATGATGTATAATATGATCTTGCTAGGTCAAATAGTGAAAATGACCCCACATTGAGCTAGGTCAAGGTCACATGGTGACCTGGTACGGTCATGTTGCATATAAATCGACTCCCGTGACAATATAAGCATAATGCAAGCAGAATGGGAACTTTATCTCAATTCAGTAAGAAGTTATTGGCAAAACAATCACTGTACGTTCGTGTGACCTGACATGACCTTTGAGGGTCAGATGGTCAAAAACTCAACTTCAAGGTCACTATGTGGCAAGAATACACGTTTTGAGGATATTCAGGTTTATCAATCCAGTTTTTACTGAAAATGAACCCTTTGTATTTTCACACGACTTATAATGGGGTCACCAAAATATTGACCCCACCTTAGGTCAACGATATCAAAATTCCGAGATAGCAGATTTGTAGACCCTAATGACCTCATCATATTATGAAAGTTTCAAACTGATCGGTTCACACATTCACACACTGGCACGTTGTACACGAAGCAGTGCCTGATCGGTTCACACAGGCACTGCTTCGAACTCGTGATTTTGGGTTTTGGGGTCGGGTCACTTGACCCGACCCCAAAAATAGCTCATTGACCTGAAATGACCTGACCTAAAAAAATTGGTCAGATGCGTAACATTGATCAGGCATAAGGTACTGTAAGTTTCGTTGTTCCGCGTCTCTTTGTTTTTGCGTTATCTGGGCAAAACCAGGAGGGGGGGCGAATTTCGCCCCCCGCGGGGCGCGTGTTAATATACTGAGCTGAAATGGACCGTGGATAGATTTACAACTCAGATTATATTATTTTATGACGTGTATCTGGCTTTGGGATGTCGCCTAAAAAGTAAACATGTTTGACAAAAGCTGTAGAATACCTGCCCAACATTAAAAAATGACCCATGTGCTATAAAGGCGCAAAAAAATGAGTAACATATTTGGTGCAATGAAGGGATGCCGCTGCCGCAACGCCCCCGCCCCTATGGGGTGCCGCCCCCCACCGACTGATCACCCCCAGAGATTTTGGGAAAATGACACTCCTGCTTACCAGTGCCCTGTCTTCCCTTCTCCTCCGCCCCGCCAAGCTTTATCGAACTCCCTACCAGGGCACAGTGTTCTAACGGAGCCGGAAGTGGGGACATAATTCAATATCTCAGGAAGTATGAGTCCTAGATCAATAATTTCAGTACCAATCGAAAGCCCTTTTCCTATAGATTACATGGAGAATATATTGTGAAGAATTGACCACAACGGACGCGGATGCCAGTTATTTGTCCCTAGGTCAACAGTACAAATATGGATATTTGTATACTGCAATAATGTGGCTTCCGATGGATTTTCTAATTGATTTACAGGCATTAAATATTTATACACGTCATATTGGTGAGATTGAAGATACTCACTTCAACCGAAGAAGGGGGGTGGGAGGGGGTAGCGCCTGGGTGCGTCGTGCTTGCGAGTAACGGCTATGTACTGGCGACGAAAATGACTCTTCCTCGGGATATGTTTGTGGTTAGAAGCTACTAAATACATCACCTGCAAATATGCATATAGGGGCATTCCAGCACAGATCGACCAGGCCCCTACATAGCATAGTCTCAGATTTCGTTCTAATCTCGTTCGCTGTGTTGTCAGGAGCGTGGAATCCTGATCTGAGATTATTTTTTTCCTCAGTTATAATATTAATGGTCAGTCAATTTTAAATGATCAAAACCGGTTTCGGAGTTATAGCTTGAAGAAAATCATGAAAATCGCTGATTTCGTCAAAACATGGTGATATAAAACGATTAATTTCAGGCTTAGCTTTCATTTCTTAGCTTCAAATGACACAGGATTAGATTGAGCATGTAACAATCAAAGTTGGAGCATCTCGTTTTGTATACAAAATTTTCAAAATTTTTAGAGATGTTTTGACCATTTCCAATGATTTTTTTAAGTGTGGCCATTAATTCACGTTAAAGAAATTCATCACAAAAATTCGTACCCATATCTCTTCTGTTTAGCGAAATTAATAATTGTTTGCGTCCTAGACTTTATCAATGTGTAATTAGCCATAGAATGACGCCATGCGCGCAAAAATCGGTTGCCCGGCCGTCGTCGGAGCGGCCGCCGTACAGTAGGAACCTCTAGTAGACTGAATTTAATCAAAAGTTAAAAATTCTATTTTTGGACAAAATATGCTCTGAATTGGTTGGAAATTTTCCAAATTTTACTATGGTGAAAATTAATTTTGGCTCCTCTTTCTAAAAGTGGGTGAAAAATGTCTCACGTCAGAGAAAGTTGGACATCCAGTGTTACCTGTTTCAATGCCAGAAAATGATGGCAAGATACAAATGCAAGTGGGACGTCCGATATTGTTGAATGACTAGCAAATTTTGTATTTCTGGAAAGCTTGACTCTTCTTATGTCCAAAATGAGCGTTGGATTAGTAAAAAATGTCATAGGAAGAAAATTATATAAGATTATATTGGACCTTGATTCTAACCACTTCCAATTTCGGCCCTCCAAGAAATGTGTAAAGCTTTAACTACTAGTGATGTCGATTGGCGCGCGGAAATGTATAAATTAGGAAACGGCAGACAATTCTAGGTACGAACCATGGGTGGAGATCTCGGGGGGTTGGGGGGTCAGGACCCCCTGATTCGAGAGAACCTGGGGGTCAGCCCGGGTCCTACACCTTCTGCTCTCACAAAATATTACCGGACGTATTAGTTGTGATAGTTCAATTCGCGGCATTTGTGCGATCAGCTGAGTCATAGTTCGACCTATCTGACCCTATGCATCGTCTTTGTAGAGGGATACTAGAGATCAGGGGCGGCGCCACGGCTTCCCGTCACGACTATGCGTCAGGAAAAGTACGGGTCCTCGAGCTGGTCTAGGGTCCCTCAGCTGAACTAAGCAGCACCCTAAGTCGGTCTTTCACAGAGGATACGTGATTTAATGTTGGGCCATGCTCTTACCTTAACAGGCGCAGTGAAGAGGGGTTTCGCGTCAACGTGCAGTGGAGGGTCCTGAAGTGCCCCCCCTCCTTGAGATCTCGGAAACCAAGAGGGTTTGAAATCACCCGTTGAGAGGTGCGTGAGGGCGATGGTGATCTACGTTATGGCTAAGTTTCATTGACCTAGCTCAGTATCTTCAATGTCAAAGAATGGTGTAAAGGTCTCTCAGCTGAATTAAGCAGCACCCTGAGTCGGTCTTTCATAGAGGATATGGACCGTGCTGGAAACCTATTGGGAAATGCCATGATTATGCAGAAAAGCGGTAATACACTGAAAGTGAACTAAGGTCATTAGAGGGAAAGCCCCACTCAATGTCCTCTGAAAGGTTGATGTCAAGGTCATTCAAGGTTAATGATGCATGATTAACAAGACCTTTTCCCGATGATGTATGTACAATATAATTGGCACTGTAGCAGCCTTTGGGCAGAAATGAGGGTTTGATCTTGAAAAAGCCTTTGACCTTGACCAGTGACATTGACCTTGACAGTGAGTAACCAAAACTATGAAATCATAACATTGCATACCTTTTGCCGAGTAATGTCATCTGTCCGGAACACTGGGGTAAATGACCATGACATGTGACCCTGACCTTTATTTGGGGTTTCTTTGACATATAGCCCGATTATGTTAAGTTATAATTTTATTACTTATGATTCTTTAACAGGTGTTCTGAGCTTAGCTCCTATGTCCACCTCTAAAGCATCGTGGGAGAATTTAATTTAGAAATAATTTTAGTGAAAGGCAAAACGTAATTTAGAACTTGGTCATCCCTAATTTAGTGCAGGAATTTTAGCCTATTTGTTAGCAACATTATATGACGTTATTACGTCACCACTCGGTCTACAGTGCAGGCGAACAGGTACGACTGTGCGATTGCGACGGTCTCAAAATGTAAGTCTGAATTTGAAAGCCTATAAGCAAGAAAAATTAAACCAATTTTTGAAATTTTTTCACCAATCGACGCACTCATGCGTTCTCTCAAATGTGGCCGAGTAGCGTATCCTGGCGGCGAACGGTTCTCCGGGCACCGTAGAAAATAGGTGGGGGGGGGCACTTTAAGACCCCCTGAACTTCGCGTGATAAGGTCTCCGAGCGGTGTTAGGACCCCTGAAATGGTATGGGCCCCCTGAGTTGAAATGGCGCTCCTTGAGGTGATTCAGGGCCTCTTAGCTTGACTGGGCCTCTGAATTGGTGTGGAGCCCCCACGTTGGTGCTACCCCCCCCCACCCTCCTTTAGCAGTTTTGGGATCCTGTGAAGTTAAGCTAGTCCTCGGTCCCTGGAATAGACTAAGGCCTGCAACTGGTTTGGACCCCTGGAATGATGTGGGCCCTTGAGCTGGTCTGGGCCCTTTACGTGGCCAAGTTCCCTGCAGAGGCCAGAAAAAGCCATTTGGTTCCCCAACGCAGACCAGTTGATGCCCCAAGATGAGAGGAACGTTCCCCAGAGGCAATTATAGCTTGTGGAGCATAAGTCTGAGCACATTGGCTTTATTTGTCACATACAAGTAATACAAGTTTAGTATTTATTAGGGGATATTGTTCAAATTAGTTTAGATGGTCTTCAGGCCATGCCATTTTTTCAGGTGTAAGATAATCCCAAATTGTTTAACACTTTTAAATTATTCGGGGCCAAAATATTCTTCTCTATACACATATTCTTAAGTATCATGGGACACTGATTCCAACGAAAAAAAAAAATTTAAAATCTGTTGGTAATTTCAAAAGTTATGGGCATATAAATATTTGACTCACCTGTAAAGGCCTTCACCCAATATCTCTCGTAGTTTAAGCTCAATTGCTTTCAAAATTTTCATTGATATTTTTTTCTGACATTTTCATTCAAAATCTGTGCATGAAATCTAAATTTGATCTGAAATCTAAAAATTAAAAAAAATTGGACCATATTTTTCTGATCCAAGGAGTTTCAAAGGCAGTATAAAAGAAATTCAAACACCAAAAAAATTTCAAATCCCCTAATAATTCTAAAAATTATACATCGATAAAACGTGTCATCCCGACAAGAGTAAGAGTGAATCATTAATTTTTTTTAAAACATATAGTTCAAATTGCAAAGTTCAGTTTATTTTTCCAAATCATAGAACTAAACTGGCTGGTTTAAAAGTTTGCAAGTTTCAACTTGATGATAAATGGTGAGTGAAAGACCACAGAAAATTTAAATATACAGGCACTTCCTACCCACAGCATGAGATGCTGACTGTAGGTTACAACTGTGCCCATTGAAACACTTAAGCTATCAAAGCAAACTTGAGTTTTACTTGCTAGAAGGAAGGTAGGTACCTAAACTAATGCATGCTTACCTTGAGATGTTACCAAATGTCTAATAGGTAAATCATGTTATCATGCTCCCCCCTGTCACCCATTTTGAGCATTGGTCAGTCAATACCCATCTGAAAGTCCACTCTATGCCCCACTTTTTAAGGGTTCTGGAAAAATAATAGGAATTATATGAAACCAGTATGGGCCGAGTGCCGCGCGTGGGCGCATCAAGTATGCGACCCCAACCAGTCCCAGTTTCCTTACTCTATTACTACCAAGGCTGTAATAAAAATTATTCACCACGAGGTTCAAATCCCCAACCAAAGCAATACAGTCCACGAATCCACATCCTAAGCAACTATGTAGACGAGTCCGGCGCACTTTTTGCATTGCAACGCGTGCGCCAACTTGTCAGCCGATTGCCAACTTACCCCAACTCTTCCACCGCGGTGCGAACGGATTGGCTGATTGGCTGATTGGCTGATTGGCATCCCCAGCCTACCCCAGATGGACCGCCCTCGAAAATTTCCCCGGCTTCTGATTCGTTTAAAAATGGCTGAAGGCAGTTTTTTGCTAGTGCTAGCGCCAGTGAAAATAATGAAGCAGAAGGACTACAGATATGTGAATTCACGCGATGTTCAAATAGTCAACTGCTCAAATAGTCGACATTTTAATTCGACCTCAAGAACAAAGAGTCAAAGCTAGAACGTCCCCGTGAATAACTATCTAAACGTCCCATGGTCAAATAGTCCACAAAGTCGGAAAATCCACAGCTCAAAAGTACCACATAAGTAAAAGTAAGACATAATGTTCACATGTCAGAAGACCAGAAATACTGCAGTAGAGGAAGAAAGAAAATGCTTAGAATCCCCGGCAGCTGAAGATCTTCCCCAACTATGTTGGCACGTTCGGACTTTTTCTGACCTCTGGTTCCCTGCAGTGATCTTGAGAACCCTGGGCAAAACTGGACCCCTAAGAGTTGGGACATGAGCCCCCGAGCTCATCGTGGGCCCCTTATCAGGCCCGTGGCCCATGAACTTTTAATGGGGCCTGCCAGATGGTCTTCGACCCCTGACCTGGTCTGCACCCCTGAGATCAAAGTTTCACAGGGGCCCTTGGGCTGTTCTGGGGCCCGCTCATCTTGAGACACATGGGCTCATATGGACCCGTGAGTCGGCACTGGGACCCCTGAGCTCTTTGGACCTTTTATCTTGTCTTACCCTCCTAAATTGATATAGGGCCTCTCTCAGATGTTTTTGGGACCCCTGAGATATTCTGGAATCCATGAGATGTTCTGGAACCCCTGAGATGGTGTTATGCCTACTGAGATGGAGCTTCACTAGGGACCCCTGAGCTGTTCTGGGGGCCCGTGAGAGACTCTTGCGCAGGAGGCTCTAGACTTTAGTTTGAGGCCCCTCGGTATCGTCCTCTGAGTTTTTCTGAACCCCCTGAGCAGCTTTGGAATCCCTGAACAGGCCTGACCCCTTGAGTTGTTGGTGGGTCCTCTGACGTGATATCGAGTCCCCTCAGCTGATCTGGGGCCCCTTTAGATAACCAGGCCCCCACACTCATCTTGAAACCCATGTGTTGGTACTGGAGTACCCTGCGCTTGTCGGGACCCGATAACTGGTATCAGCTGGTCTTGGGCCTCCTAAGTTGGTTGTGAGCCGCCGGAGAGAGAGTTTTGCAGGCAGGACTGTTTTGGGGACCGTGAGAGGATTTTGCACACGAGCTTACGGGCTCGGCCTTAGACCGTAAGCTGGCTCAGGGGCCATTAACTGGTCTAGGACCCCTGAAAGAATGTATTTATGAGGTCCATGACTTGGTCATAAGGCCCCTGTCTGGATTGGTGTCCCTTGAGCTGGTAAGGGCCCCTGAGCTGGTATTGGGCCATTTAAGCGGGTATGGGTCTGTTAGCCTGTCCGTCCCTATTGTGCTGATTTAGGTCCCTTGAAATCGTTGGGGGCCCAACTGGTCTGGCCCCCAGAGTTTTTCTGGGCCTGCTGAGCCGATTTAGGGCCCTCACAGCGGGTTTGGCACCCTGAGCTGATCTGAGGCCCTTCCAGATGGTCAGGGTCCCCTCCCTGATCTTGAAACCCCGGTGCTGGCACTGACATTTTTGAGCCGTCTGGGGCCCCATATCTGGTCTGGAACCTCTTAACTGGAATGGTCCCTTGCGGCTAATCTTGGGTCCCCTGAGTTGGGTTTACGCCATCTGAGAGGGAGTTTTGCAAAGGGTCCCTGGGCTGATCTGGTACTCTAAGAGAGTATCATACAGGAGCTTACTGACTTTGTCTTGGGGCGCAACCTGGTTTGGGGTCACCTTAGCTGGTAAGGGCCCCTGAGAGGAGCTTCATGAGAGGTTTTTGACTCGGTTTTATGGCCCATAGCTGGTTTAATGTTCCTTGAACTTACAAGTGCCCCTGGGTTGGTATCGGGTCCGTTTAACAAATGGGTCCCTGTGGCTTCTTTGCCCCCTTGTGTTTATCTGAGGCTTCGTGAGTTCATCGAGGCACCCAGCTGGTCAGGCCCTCGTAATTTGTTGGGCCTCCTGAGCTTAGTGTGTTGGACTGGGCCTCCTGAATTGATACTGGACCTCTTGAGAGCGTTTCGTAAAAGGCCTTCGGGCTGTTCTGGGTCCTTGGGAGGGTATTGCACAGGAACTTACTGGAGTGATACTGGGGCTCAATCTGGTTTGGGGCCCCTGAGCTAAAAAGGGCCCCTGAGGTAGAATGTCAAAGGAAGTCCTGAGCTAGCCTAGGGCCCCTGAGAAGAATTATGCAACAGGTTCCTGAATTGGTCTTAGGGCCCCTAGCTGGATTGGTGTCCATTTAAGTGGCATTGGGCCTGTTTAACTAGTATGGATCCAATTAGTTTGTCTGGGCACATTGTGCTTGTGCTCAGTGTGATCTAGGCCCCTTGAGCTTTTTTAGAGCCCTTAGCTCGTCTGGCACCCTGGGTTGGTGCTGAGTCCATTTAGCTGGCCTGGGGCCCACTGAGGACGCGTCTCCCCGTCCCCCTAGCGGCGGGACCCATGATTCTATACACGAAGAAGTATCAAGAAAGTGGTTTAATGAAAACTGTTTAATTTTTCACACATTCAAGGAACGAATTTTCGTGGCATAATTTATTTTTATAAAATTTCATCCTTTGATGTATGGTGCAGTTTTTTGTTATGGAATTTTAGAGGGCAAAACCATCAAGTGAGAGAGAGAGAGGGAGGAGAAAGAGCTCAGAAATTGAGCCGATTTTACGGAAGCAGCATACTGGACCTAGCTATAACCATACTGTAGCATGCCGCATAATTTTTTGGTGATTTATTTATGTAGTCAAAATATTTATATCTAATAATCGTTTATGGCTATAATGATGCATCCACTGCTAGGGTCATAGACTCTCAGGAGGGGAATACGCTAGGCTTGAGCATTGAAATGCATTTTGATTTCACACGCTAATGTTGTCTGCTGCTAACAAATTTTCGTTGAGGACTAAATAAAAAAGCGCACGGTA
This sequence comes from Lepas anatifera, assembly GCA_034440635.1. Lineage (NCBI taxonomy): Eukaryota > Metazoa > Arthropoda > Thecostraca > Lepadidae > Lepas > Lepas anatifera. The sequence continues at coordinate 358,538 of JAOTON010000842.1, read as the reverse complement.
CATGATAATCGCTATCCTTTCAAAGACCGAGTCAACGGCAGAGGCTTAGACCCGTATCTGATTTTGAGTTTCCAGAAAAATATAATTAAATTTTGAAAGTGTGTTGAAGTGTGCATGTCGGTTTTACCTCCCGAGGAAGTCATGATCCGGCTCGTGTAAAAATTCTAACATCATACGGTTTCATACGGTATTTATAGGCATTGCCCGATTTTAGTGTCTCCATTTTCTTAGGAAAAAAATCCACTCCTGCGGCCCCGAACGGACCGGGACCTCCCCCCTGGTTTGAAAAGACATCTCCACCCCTGGTACGAACCAACAAAAATTTCCCGCGACTTTTTGCGATTCTTGGAGAAAGCTTTGTATTTTTACCGCAATGCGCCTGGCCGGCGCGGCGCCCATGCAGCCACAATGACTGAGAGGCCACTGAGGTTGTGGAGTTATAAACTTTTTAGCGGTAATCACAGCTGTAAGTAGGTGGTTTAACCATAGGCGGATCCAGGTGGGGCATGAGGGGGCACTCACCCTTCGATTAAACTTCGTCGCCCCTTGAGAGTCCGATGCCGCCCCTTAAAATGTCACTTCTCATCCCTTTCCCTCAAGATGCGACTATCTGTGGGGGGGGGGGGTGTCGGCCCCTACGATAGAATTTGGCGCGCCTGATAATTTTTGTTTTTCATCTGATGGTTTTACGCCCAGAAAATTGGTAACCTCGCGGTCCGGATGCTGCCCCTCGACCAAATGCTTCCGATCAAATTTCTTGAATACGCTTACGTGCGGCACCACGCCAGAACTTGTGTGATTCTCTGTTGTCGCCTTTTACCAGAGATGGAATTAGTAGCTCTTCCAGCAAAAATAGAAGATAGAATAATAAAATGTTAACACGCGCAGCGGAGGGGGATCCTAAAGTGCCCTTCAGCTATTTTTCCAATCTGGCCGGAGAACTGTTCTCTACCGGAATATATTACTCGGCTGAATTTGAGATAATTTATGAGCGCGTCTATTGGTGGAAAAATTTAGAAAATCGGCCAGTACTTTTTTTACTTATAGGCTTTCAAAATCAGTCCTACATTTTGAGACCGTCGCAATCGCGCGGTCGCAACAGTTCACCTGCACTGTAGACCAAGTGATGACGTCATAACGTCATATAATCAGGTTATACGTCAAGGTCAACCCACATGAAGGAAAAGGTCAAATGTCACAGGTCAAGGTCATTGAACCCAGTATTCCGGTCAGATGGCTTTATTCCGTATGAAGGTTATGCTATGATTTCATGGTTAAAGGTTACTTAAGGTCAAGGTCAAGGTATCAGGTCAAGATCAGGTCTTTTTCAACATCGAATAATCTATTCCCGCCCAAAGGCTGCTATAGTGCTGGTTAAATTGTGCATTATTGTGAATATGACATGGCACCTTGTTACGTCATAGATCAATGACCTTGAATGACCTTGACCTAAAAATTCCAGAGAACATTGTGTGGTTCCTTCCGTATATGACTTAAATCCGCTTTTGGTGTATTGCCGGCTATTTTCCACATAACCACGGCATTTCCCAATAGGTCCCCTAGCAGGCCCCATATTTGACCTTGGCGACCTAAAAATATTCTTAGGTCAATAAAACTTGGTCATAATATTGATCACTAATGCCCCACACACACTCCAACGGCCGTTTTTCTAACCCTCTTGCTTTCCGAGACCTCAGAGGGCACTTTAGGACCCCTCAACTATGCGCTGAAACCAGACCCCTCTCCACTGCGCGTGTTAATTGGAACGTAGATTTCAGTGTTAGGATATGAAATGAGTAACGATATTCATGTATTGCAACAAGTTCTTGTTGCATTAATTGAGGCCCGTTTTAGTTATTGGGGATAATTTGGAAAATGATTTTGGGGCACTTTAGGACCCCTTCTCAGGGCGTGTTAAGTCCAAATTTGAATGCAGTGTGAAATACTGCCATTGTTTCACTAGTCAACTGATTCCCAGCCAAATTAATAGAATTCACTCACGGATTCTGTCGCTAGGAATAAATTCAGGCTAAAAGTGGAAAAGTTCCCACTGTGCAACGGTGCCTGGGCACGGGCAGTAGATTGAGTCGGGAGCGTACGAACTCTTGCCATCGCAATTAAAGGTGGGAAATAAAAGCAGAAAAACACGTGTTCAACAAAAAGGTGAAATCAATGCAATTTTTATTCGGTGAAGGGTGTACGAGTCGCCATATCTTAACGTTGCCCATAAAATCGATCACGGATTTGAGTCATACATTTGGATTTTGAAAATGAAAAAAACTTGTGCATTTGTGCAAGCTTGGTCTGTTTTGCGTGTATGGTCTGTTTTGGCGCTCCAACAGTTTCAGCCGAAGTCGATGTGTCCCATGCATTGCCGCTGCTGGACGGAATTACCGTCAGAACAGATAGGCTTTTGGTTGAACTGATCCTTTGAAGCTGGTTTATTCTTCTCTGTATGCTTTCAACTTCTTATCACAGTTTTTGAAACATGATAGGATGTGCTTGGGGTTTTTCATTTTATTTCAGAACCGAAGTAGTAAACGTCAAGGGGGAACGTCCGCCCAAACTGTGAACCAAAGTAGGTCACTTTCATGCCTCAATAGAAATTAAAACTGATTTTTGGTAGGACATTGATTCAGCCTCTTCTGCCTCCTCTGCTGGTGAACCGAACCAGATGCCACTAAATCTTATACACTACTGTCAATACCCAGCTCTTTCGTTATGAATTCGCTTCCACCCGAACCTGAATAATATTGATTCCACCTTGCTTCAAAACACATACTTTATAACGTATGTTGTTTACGTTCCTTACTCTGAATGAAGCCTTACTGAAGCCGAAAACAAAAGATGAAAAAAAGAAAGACTAGAAAATATTTTTGTCAATGGCACGCCCTTACCTTATGAACATTTCCACCAAACCAGTGCTAATGAAGATGCATGTCTGCCTAGCAACACACTTCTAACCTATAGTCTCCACTGAGCACCACACGCGTGCGTGTCGTCGGTTGGCCGAAGTGCCAGTCGGCTAACGGTGGGGCGCGCCGGGCGGCCGATTTTCGCGCGCATGGCGTCACTCTTTGGCTGATTAGACATCGATACATTCAAGAACGCAAAATTTAATTGACGTCAGAGCCGCATGACGAAATCCATGGAGCGAAGCGGATTAAGATTTCTCAAGAGGCTCTATTCTGGCCGCTTGGCGGTTCTGACAGTTGATGTCAGAGCTCTGCAATTGTGTAGGGTGATGACCTTTTTACGCTAGACGCCCAAACAAAGGCCCCCGAATCTAAATTCAAAATAGTTGTTGAGAAATTTCGGAACAAATGTTTTTAATTTTGCATTTTTCTTATTTTTATTTCTTCAGCGACGAGCTTTTAATTTGCCTCCTTTTGAATAAGCAACAGGGGCCACCTAAGAATTTTTTTTTGAAGTGGTCCGACAACATTTATTACGCCAAAACGCAGTATTTCTAATACAAGGAAAAAAGCTATTGAAATTTGACGGCCGACTTATAAGCTCGAAATGTCAGAAATCTCACCTCAGTTAACTTAAAGACAAACGCCTGGAGGTAGCTAGGTCAATTTCATTGTGCTCAGGCATAGTTTCCAGCGGAAAACGTAAAATTCTGACCTAGTTTTTTCCATTTTGCCGGAGGATTGCTTTTTTGCTCATTTCATTCAAATCTTAATATCTCGCGATCTAATGCGCTGATTCACTTTTCATTTCAGATAATGCAAGAACATTGCTTACGCCTGATAATATTTGGAGATGGATATCATGATATTAAAATTCATTGTTTTATATGTATAAATATAATTTTAGAAGAAAACCTTTTATTTGCAGCTTCTCAGTTCCTAGCACATGTCACTCACAAGCTCAGAATTGACATGGTTGAATGGGAAAATCGATTGCGGTCATTTCATTGACCGCAATGAAGGAGGTTTCATCACCGCCATCACTTCTTCTGTCCTCTCCGGTCCAATCTGTCTGCCCATCACCACCATCACTTCTTCTGTCCTCTCCGGTCCAACCTGTCTGCCCATCACCGCCATCACTTCTTCTGTCCTCTCCGGTCCAATCTGTCTGCCCATCACCACCATCACTTCTTCTGTCCTCTCCGGTCCAATCTGCCTGCCCATCACCGCCATCACTTCTTCTGTCCTCTCCGGTCCAATCTGTCTGCCCATCACCGCCATCACTTCTTCTGTCCTCTCCGGTGCAATCTGTCTGCCCATCACCGCCATCACTTCTTCTGTCCTCTCCGGTCCAATCTGTCTGCCCATCACCGCCACCGCCTCTTCTGTCCTCTCTGGTTCAATCTGTCTGCCCACCAGCGCCCGGCCCTCCCATTACCTGTCAGGGTAAGCTCCATCTATTTGTCTCCCAGTATCTATTTGTCTCCATCGCGCTCTCTTTTTATATGCACTACCCGGCTCGCTTTAAATGCCCATCGATGACCTGCCCTCTTCTCTTGTCCATGCTGCCGGATCAAATCTGCCTGCCTAGCCTTGTTGCCCTGCTCTCCCTTCTTTTCTGCCCTCTTCGGCTCTATCTGACTCCCGCTGAAGATCTGCCCTGCCCTCCTGTCCGCCTCTCCCGACCCTCACTTCTATTTCTCACGGCATCGTGCCGGCTACTCTGTTCTGTCCACCCACATATTTTATACGCTCACCAGCGCCCTGCCTTCTCTTCTATCAAACCAAGCCAGTTCCATTTTAACTGTGCTCCGCTGGGGTCGCACTTGACGCGCTCCACTGCGGGGGCGTATTTTGTCACACCCTGCCCATCTCACTTTCTGAAGAAGCTTAAGCAAAATTAATTAATTCATCAATCGTAATCTATTTCCCTTCAACCTCAACGTCCAAAGTCCAAACTGAAAATATCGCTAAGCCCAACTTAACGTCCTATGCCGTTCTGGGAACAAACCCAAACTGACATTAAACCTAAGCTTTGGAGGCTGTAACACTTTTCCCATCGTTTCAGAATTATCATTTAAGTCGCAGCCCACCATCATAGCAACGGCGAGATACGGCGGCAAATGTTTCAGATTTGGGGAAAATTTCTCCCTCCAACGAGGGTAGGGGAGGGGAGCTGCAATCCCAGCACTGGTCAGCCAGGCGAAAACATTGCTGAAGTGCTATCGCTTAAATCATTATAAGCACTGCTAGCGAAAACCTGTGACGGGTTTCACGAAACACGTGGGTAGCTGGCGGGGGGTGCGTAGAAATTTGTCGCGGGTACTTATCGTACTTGAGTTATAAAACGCCTGCAAACAAATGCTCACAGTTTTAGGCCAAGATCTCACTACTTTGAGACGTGCTCGTTCACGTGCTGGTGTGAGTTTTTAGATAAACGTCGAAAACACATTTTAAAGGAAAAGAACAGACGAATATGCCCCTTGCATCGCGCAGGGTGCGTCAACGGTGCCTATCTGGGATATGCTCAGCTAATTTTTCCATGGTTAGAAGCAAATACCCACGGCTTTTATTTTTAACCTTAATTTTAAACCCCGGTAGCTCAGTTGGTAGAGCGTTGGGCTCCGGCCCGCTGCTCAGAAGCATGCAGTGGCAGTGCATGTCCAGGCTTGGGATCGGTTCCCCTGAGACGCTCCGGCGCTCAATAGTTTACCCGACGTACAGGTCGGCTGGCAACTGACTGGTGAGAGGGTGACCTGAGCGGGGCGGCCGTTCCTGTGCTTTGTGGGACGTTAAACTTTGGCTTCTAAATTAACCCTCCATTTTTTTTAATTTATTAAAAGAAATTTTGTCCAAGTTGTTCCCAGTTCGGCTGTTGAGTCGGAGTCTCACTGAAGTCATCAATGGACTTTCACGAGACCCCGACCCACCACCGAATGAGAACTCCACAATGAAGGGTTGATTTAGAAGAAAGTTTAACGTCCACATCAGGGCGGCCGCGTAGGTCCCCTCTCATCAGTCAGTTGCCAGCCGACCGACGTCGGGTTATGAGCGCCGGAGCGTCTGGGATCAAGCTGATGCACTGCACCGTGAGCAGCGGGCGAAACGCTCAATGCGGGGCGGCGACAAGTTGTTCGTGAGGGAGTTGTTCGTTCGGGTGGTGGGGTCGGGGTCTCCGTGACAAGTCCCTTGATGACTTTAGTGAGACTCCGACTCCAGCAGCCTTACCAGGAACAACTTGAACAAAATTTATATAAAAAAATAAAAAAATACTAATACTTGAGACATAATCTTCTATGTGCTGCGGTTAGCTTCCAAATTTATGCTAAAGAACATGGTTTTGAAACTACTCAGATTTTTCGAATACGTTTTTTTGTAAAATTGAAATGTTTCAGAAACGTCACCACTGAGTTCATTGACTCATTCCGAACGTCTTGATACATAATTTTGCCTTCTTTCATTATCCTAATTTGATGAATAGCTCTAGAAGAAATTACTACGCGGGTAAAGTGCTAAATTGCCGGAGGCTATGACTCCTGAACTGTTTCACCTGGCAACCTAACAATGGTACAGGCGTGTTCTTTGATAACCCTGCCAATAACCCCATGCACAAATCTTATGGAAAACCTGAGGCATGAGGGTGTAAGGCCTGTGCTGAAATGTCGTGGAATGACCCGTTCATGTTGCTCTGCGTCCCTTGATTGATCGTTTTCGTGCTAATCAGGAGGGGGATCGAATTTCGCCCGCCCCCTCCCCCCACCCTTCCCTAGTGAGTCGTGCGTTAAAGGGGATCATAACGGAAAGCGACGGTAACATAGAGGATGCCTTTCGCTGTCTATCCTACAGAGGCTTCCATCTTCCGAGCATCCCGTACACCAAACAAAAATACGCCTTGGCGATTTAGGAGACTAAAACGGTAGATTTTCACCTGAATATTTCTGAAGTGTGACATTAATTCAAACAAAAATCCTATCCAAGACGCAAATAAGTGAATCCTTTTAGCTCCCTTTTCTGTGATCCGGAAGTGTCCTTTTGATGGAAGATTTGATGCCAACCAGCCCCAATTCCTTAAAATAAGTCCTGCGAATTCCACTACCCTGCTCACGCCACTGACTGTCACTGCTGCCTCCGCCCATGCCTTCAGCATTTTGAAATGTGCCACTAGCCTGGGAATACAATAAATATGGCCCTGTGGCAAGAAGGCATCCGAATGGGCACCAATTGCACATTTAGTAATTAGTAGTTGCGCACCATACCAGCCTGCCAACCTACCACAATACAGCGGAGGACGGTAGTAACCATGGGTAGAGATCCCGGGGGCTTGGGGGTCGGGGCCCCATGCATTTCGGATCTCCCATAGGTTTTGTATAGCTCTTGTATTACTGTGCCATCGTTAACCCATCCAGGACCCCGTGGTCGAGAAGCGATCTCCAGCCTTGGAAGCGGCAGTCAAAAGTTGCAGTCTATATCGGCAATACAATGTTCTTATGGGAAAACACCAGCCTTTGATTGTGTGTTACTTTATTCCTCCGCTGAGTGCGTTGCCTGATTCATTGAGGATACATTTCTACCGATGTATGATGTATGATGATATGATATGATGTATAATGATGATATGATGTATGATTCTACGCGCGCGGGTCTGTCAGAGGACTATTGCACTATTGTCTATTGTCGGCGGAACACTGGGCCAGAACCCCGGCATGGTTCGGTTTTAGATTTTCGTCAGTCCCGCTTTGTAATGTTTTTGGACAACGTTTACAATGGTGGCAGCATTCCGAATAAGTGTGATGTTCAGTAGGCCTCACTGCAAATTCAGAGATATGACTGCGTAGTTGCTGTATTAATGCGTATCATTCGCACTGTGTGCGGATTCAGCAGGTACCTCTGCAAGTTATTGACCTTTTAAAGGTGACGGCTCTCCGTATTTGTCAATTGGTTTGAGACGGGTTTGAACTTTTTTCTTCCCTGGTGAAGCATCTGCTTATAAGTGAAGTTTCAGGTACGCAGCTCTGCGTTGATCCAGGAGCGGTACGCTTTCCCTGGCACACAATGCGACCAATCAGAGCAACAGGTCAGTCAGCCAGAGTGAAAGCCAACGGATCGTGCGAGCCGCTTCAATTTCGAATATGCTATTTGCACGCAAAACGTTGCAAGGTGTCGATACATACTGTGGCTCTGGACCGAATCAGGTAAGAAAGTCGTGCAAACACTTCAGCCACGTTTCTATTTACTGACATTCTGTTTATTGATGATGTCAGAAGCAGTTACAGCAGAAGCACATGAGTTTCCCTCGTTTTCACAAGGTTTTTGGAGTTGGCATTATCACCCACCCCGGTGGGACTACGAGCCACCTGCGCCCTGGAGTGGGGGTGTTCAAACAGCCCCCCTCGAACTCAGCGCCTATGTAGGATAGCGAAAAAACGCGATGGTTGGTGGATAGGTCATACAAATTCATGAAGAAACTACCTCAGTCACTTTTTGGCTCAGGTCAATATTGAAGCCATGACAGGTCAAAGAAGACATGTTAAGAGAAGAGTTGCTGGGCTCTAGCGTCTGACAGAGTTGAGTTAGAATCAATTCTAGGCACCATTCGCTTCCTCTCGTTACAGCGAATCGAAGGATGTATAATATGACTATGCTAGGTCGAAACTTAAAAATGGTGTGACCTCAGGTCAAGTCAAGGGCACCATCTGACCTTGTATAGCCAATATACATATCAATTGACTCACAATACTAATCCAAATGTAATGGAATCAAAATAAAACTTTATCATCATTTCCTACACAGCGATTGGCCCAGGTCTGAAAACCTGCTTTAGTAGCCCCAGAGGACCTCTCAGATGTCGCAGGTCCAAAATTTCAAGATGAACCTGGAAAGGGGCCTGGTTTATTACGCTGTGAAGAATATGAAGACATTCTAGGCTGTACCTACACAAATATAACCATTCTTCGCTTCCAATTCCCATTTTCCCATTCATTTCCAATGGATGGGAAAATGGCCCTGGATTTTGCATAACCTGACCCTAGGTCATCGATATGCAAAATCTGGGAACAATTTTTATAGTGCACGGTAGGCTCATCATCTGGTATAAATTTCAGATAGATTTACCCTTCTATTACTTATACCACCTCAAAAAAATTGGAGGTGAGGTTACTTGAACTGCACTGGTGATCTGACCTGAGATGACTCGACCTTAAAATTCTGCAACAAGTTGCATAATTGATCAAGGATAAGGCGTGCCAAATACGGCGGCGCTAAGCGTCGCCATTTTTTTGTGACGCCGGAAAACCCGAGGGGGTGTTCAAACATCCCCCACCGGGGCGAGGGTTATACGTACGCACGAAAAAGCTGGCCCGGGTTGCCTAGTGACTACATTCCTGGCCTCCAGATTGGGATGGCACGTATTAACGTGGGTTCAGTGTTCCGCGAGGGCGGGAAACCGCCTTCAGTGATCGGATGTTGGTGAAGTGGAATAATGTACGAGCCATCCTGGCCAGCCAGGCGCGACCCGTATCCACGGGAATGGTCATCCACAGAGGGTGCCGCGACACAGCGTCCGTCTGACTCCGCCACTGCAAGCCAGTCAGGATCATCCGGACAGAATGAACATATCAGAACAGGGCCATCCCGAGTCAGGATAATCCGGACAGAACGAACATATCAGAACAGGGCCATCCCGAGTCAGGATCATCCGGACAGAACGAACATATCAGAACAGGGCCACCCCGAGTCAGGATCATCCGGACAGAATGAACATATCAGAACAGGGCCACCCCGAGTCAGGATAATCCGGACAGAATGAACATATCAGAACAGGGCCACCCCGAGTCAGGATAATCCGGACAGAATGAACATATCAGAACAGGGCCATCCCGAGTCAGGATAATCCGGACAGAACGAACATATCAGAACAGGGCCACCCCGAGTCAGGATAATCCGGACAGAATGAACATATCAGAACAGGGCCATCCCGTGTCAGGATTATCCGGACAGAATGAACATATCAGAACAGGGCCATCCCGTGTCAGGATAATCCGGACAGAATGAACATAGCAGAACAGGGCCACCCCGAGTCAGGATAATCCGGACAGAATGAACATATCAGAACAGGGCCATCCCGAGTCAGGATAATCCGGACAGAATGAACATATCAGAACAGGGCCATCCCGAGTCAGGATAATCCGGACAGAATGAACATATCAGAACAGGGCCATCCCGAGTCAGGATAATCCGGACAGAACGAACATAGCAGAACAGGGCCATCCCGAGTCAGGATCATCCGGACAGAATGAACATATCAGAACAGGGCCACCCCGAGTCAGGATAATCCGGACAGAATGAACATATCAGAACAGGGCCATCCCGTGTCAGGATAATCCGGACAGAATGAACATATCAGAACAGGGCCACCCCGAGTCAGGATAATCCGGACAGAATGAACATATCAGAACAGGGCCATCCCGTGTCAGGATAATCCGGACAGAATGAACATATCAGAACAGGGCCACCCCGAGTCAGGATAATCCGGACAGAATGAACATATCAGAACAGGGCCACCCCGTGTCAGGATAATCCGGACAGAACGAACATAGCAGAACAGGGCCATCCCGAGTCAGGATAATCCGGACAGAATGAACATATCAGAACAGGGCCATCCCGAGTCAGAATAATCCGGACAGAATGAACATATCAGAACAGGGCCACCCCGAGTCAGGATAATCCGGACAGAACGAACATAGCAGAACAGGGCCATCCCGAGTGTCGGCATCCATCTGTGACGTATTTTTGCTTCCCTTAACACACTGCGGAGCGGTATAAACAGCAATCGCATATTTCACTACTCTCAAGCAGCCTTGGGGCTTTACAGCCCGTCGGCTCCTGAGGAGCTGCGCTGCTGACAGCCCGTCGACTCCTGAGGAGCTGCGCTGCTGACAGCTAGTCGACTCCTGAGGAGCTGCGCTGCTGACAGCTAGTCGACTCCTGAGGAGCTGCGCTGCTGACAGCCCGTCGGCTCCTGAGGAGCTGCGCCGCTGACAGCCCGTCGGCTCCTGAGGAGCTGCGCTGCTGACAGCTAGTCGACTCCTGAGGAGCTGCGCTGCTGAAAGCTAGTCGACTCCTGAGGAGCTGCGCTGCTGACAGCTAGTCGACTCCTGAGGAGCTGCGCTGCTGATAGCTAGTCGACTCCTGAGGTGCTGCGCTGCTGACAGCCAGTCGACTCCTGAGGAGCTGCGCTGCTGACAGCCCGTCGACTCCTGAGGAGCTGCGCTGCTGACAGCTAGTCGACTCCTGAGGAGCTGCGCTGCTGATAGCCAGTCGACTCTGAGGAGCTGCGCTGCTGACAGCCAGTCGACTCCTGAGGAGCTGCGCTGCTGACAGCTAGTCGACTCCTGAGGAGCTGCGCTGCTGACTGGCGTACTGTTAGCAGGGATGGCGGGAACCAGACAGCGTCTGATTAAGAACCGCCGGACTTGCACTCAGGACAGTCTCTCTGGCACTTGAAACAACTGAATCATCCAGCCCCCATACATCCATTGCCCTGATATTCCACGGTCTCTTCACCCTATTCGTGTTTGCAGGTGGTTCTGAACACGCAGATTGACGCCTATCGATTCAGCCGTCCATCGCCATCAACTCACCATTTTCCACCTGGCTCCACTGCCACAAGATGCGCATCATCGAGACCATTCTACGACCCGTCACGCTGCTGGGCCTGACATCACTGTCACTGCTCTGCGTGACGTCATTCTTTAGTATGACGTCACTGACAGTGGGCTCGCCAATAGCCGAGACACAAGAGCATGCGGTTCAGCAGCAGCGCTTTTTTCGGGACTTCCGCCTCAGCAAATTCGACAGGAAAGTTCTCAAGGCTCTTCTGTTGCCAGTAACTGCAGTAGCCGCCTTCCTGCTGGGATCATCTCTGTCCAGGTGCGTACCTTAGGCTTTCGCTGGAATATAGCAAGCTTCATCCGAACGGGAGCAATTCATGACAGGTAAATATCAAATTATGCGGGTGAGGAAAATTGGGAATTTCTTCATCCCGAAAACATATTTCGATTTCTTAATCATATTTTCCGACCCCCCCCCAAACGGAAAGTTGTTCTTATTCTTCATAAACAGACCCAGATATGCGAAGGACACGACCGACTTTCCATCTGTCGGCACCCTTTCAGGATTAACATACCCAACCCACACCTAGTGCTCGGTGTCACATTGCATGCATATTGTGTAGGTGCATAATATATTTTTCCAAACAGCAAGGTGATACCAATTTCTCGCGCCCTTGAAAATAATTGTACTCTTTCAGTGGAATATGGAAATGGGATGGAATATGGGACATTTCACTACGGGTAGGGACATGACAGGCATGAGAAGCTTGGAAATGGTCCAGTCTGCTCTGAATGCGAGTCCCTCGCGGGGCTTATGCCGATGTGCGGGCGAGCCCAATCTATTCCGTCTTGGATCCTGAGCGGATAATTCCGGGTGTATAGAAAATATACTTCGGGATGCATCCCTATATACTACTAGAATTTAGATAAATGTCAAAAGAAAAGGGAGAGAGAGAGAGAGAGAGAGAGAGAGAGAGAGAGAGAGAGAGAGAGAGAGAGAGAGAGAGAGAGAGAGAGAGAGAGAGAGAGAGAGAGAGAGAGAGATGATACATCACTGCTCCGGTAATGCGCTCATCTTATGGATGCATCACCGATCAATAAGCGAACAGAAGAGCGAAAAGATGTCACGCTGACAGGATGCGACATTGTTTTTTTCAGGCCACCGAGTGTCACAGTGACCAACAACAACCCGATCAGCATCAATCAAACTTTTGAAGCACCTGACTACTGCGACTTCTGCTAGTAAGAGCACAACACTGACCACCGCGCTGAGTTGCTGGGCTTTGAATAAAACCATTGTTGAGAAGGAAGATAGCATTTGATCTTGCTTACCTCTTCGAATCCGAACTGGACAACACAGAAAAGCTGAGCTGCCACCCCGGTAACTCAGTTGGTAGAGCGTCAGGCTACGGCCCGCTGCTCAGAAACATACAGTGGCACTGCATGTCCAGGCTTAGGATCGGTTCCCCCGAGACGCTCCGGCGCTCAATAGTTTACCTGACGTAGGTCGGCTGGCAACTGACTGGTGAGCGGGTGATTGACCTGAGTGGGGCGGCCGTCTCTGTACTTTGTGGGATGTTAAGCATTGGCTCCTAAATAAACCCTCCATTGTCAGAGTTGCTCGTTCGGGTGTTGGGGTCGGGGTCTCCGTGTTAAGTCCCTTGATGACTTTAGTGAGACTCCGACTCCGACAGCCGTAATGGGAACAACTCGGACAAAATTTGTAAGAAAAATAAAAATTGCTGCGGCTATAAATCCGAGAACCGCCTTTCTTCATGATAGTGACATATTGGCCAGATTCAGCCAATCGAAATTGCTTTTTCGCGAGCATACCTCGGTCACGCACTATCTCAGGCTGGCCGACCTCGAATTCAGCTCTCGATTCACAGCGCTCCGGAAACCTCCGACAGTTAATGAGACAGCCCAAGCAGAGCAGCTTCCGCTCAAGATGCATGACCAGGGGCGTCGCCACCAGGGGGGAGAGAGGGATCCTCCTCCTCCTCATTTCTTGTCGGGAATATCGTTGCAAATATATAATTTTAAGGCAGAAACGTTCCCTTTTGCTGTTTTCATGAGACCTACGTGGAAAAGGGGGCCAGGGGGGGCCCCCACTTGCCAAAATTTGATCTCAGTCAAAATAGAGAAACGGACATTCTTAACCAGCCGCGGGAATGCAGCAGAAAATTGAACAGTTTTGGTCGATGTTGAAAGTTTTTGTCAGCATCAGGTTGAAGTTTGCTGGCCCCCCTTGCCGGTGGCGACACTTGCATGAGACTGCACCGGCGTTTGAAACGACAAAGGTGTTGCACTGCCCTATATACAGGGTGACCCAAAAAAACAGTCATCACCAAAAGTCAAATAACGTCCAACATTTTATTTCAATCATAACCAAACTTCATCCACATTATAACAAGGCTATGTGCTCAACATCCACCAACTTTCAATTTTCTGGCTTAAAAACTCGGCTTTTTACTAGCGCTTCAAGATGTGCTCCAAATGAGCCCCCCGCCGCTGCAGGCGGTGACCCAAAGAAACAGTCATCAACAAAAATCAAATAAAGTCCAAAATTTTATTTCGTTCATGACCAAACTTTATCCACATTATGAAAAGTTTATGTGCTCAACATCCACCAACTTTCAATTCTCTGGCTTAAAAACTCGGCTTTTTACTGGCGCTTCAAGATGTGCTCCAAATGAGCCCCCGCCGCTGCAGGCACACTTGGATCCTGCAGGCGAAGTTCTCGATGACGCGCCCGCATTCCTCCTTGGAGATCGCTCTTATGGCTGCTGTGATGGCTGCCTTCAGGGCAGGAATGGTCTGTGGGTTTTCTTCATACACCCTGTCCTTCAGGTACCGCCACAGATAAACATCGGGGGTTACAAGTCCGGTGAATTCGGCGACCACTCGGGGTCACACCTGCGGCTGATCAGTCGGTTAGGGAACCGCTGCCGTAGCCATGCCAGTGATTCGTTTGAGGTGTTAGGGGGTGTTGCCATCCTGTTGAAACCACTGGAGGGTCCTGACGACCCCTCTCCGTCGACCAAGTGTTGTCCAGAACTCGCCAAGCAACCTGGACATACCGCTCGGTGTTGATTGTCACAGACTTGCCGGATCCAAGTGTGCCTGCAGCGGCGGGGGCTCACTTGGAGCACATCTTGAAGCGCCAGTAAAAATCAGAGTTTTTAAGCCAGAAGCTTGACAGTACGTGGATGTTAAGCACATAGCCTTGTCATAATGTGGATGAAGTTTAGTCATGATCGAAATAAAACTTCGGACGATATTTTACTTTTGGTGATGACTGTTTTTTTAGGTCACCCTGTAGCTGACTGAACATAGGGATCGATGAACATAGGCTTCCATCACTGAATTCACCCCCACCCCCCCGCACGAAAATTCGTCGTGAAGCCCTTGTACCTGACATGTGGGTCCAGTGATGTTTCAGGAACGACGACGTCGGCATTCTTCTGCTCAAACGTATAGGGAGTTGGGTGTTTTTGAGCGGCCTTAGGAATACAACCGGGGCTTCATTTGTATTAAAATTGACCTTGCTTAAAGCTGCACTTCTGTAACATACAGATCAAGGTTTGTTATTTTCTTGAAAACATTGACAAATCTCAAAACTTGAACAGACCTGATTTATACGGCTCTGGAGTAGGTTTGGTCCCTTCTTTCACTAAGGGGATGGTTCAGGCCCTCTTGTGAGAACCCAAGAGCTTTTGGTGCTAGACCTTTTTCGGGAAATACCTAATGGCCTTAAAAAAACCTACACTGAAAACCAAAATAATTCCTTTCGGGAATCATGGGGGTCTAGGTCTAAAACACTAACCCACCGTTACCCCTTAAACATCTTTCTGATTCTTACGCTACACCCACCTATATCAAATACATTCCCTGGAAATACCTCCACTATACCTTTCTTTTTATTCCAGTCATTATTCCCATCAAAAGCTTGAATCCTCGTTTATTCTTCAAGAATTCTAGTAGGATACCCGAAAATACCCACGGTGTTTTCCTTAAATACCTCCGATATTCTCCTTATATACCTCCATTACTCCCCTTAGATGCCTCCACTATTCCTCGTTTATACTACCAGCCTGGGCCTGTAAGGTGCCTCCAATATTCATCTCGGATTCTCCCTATATGCCAGAGGAACTTATTTTTCACTCAATGGGAGAGGTCATCTCATGAGCTGACCCTAGGTCAGCAAATCTGAAAATCCTGGATATACATTTTCTAAACCATAGAAGGGCCATCAAGTGTAGGAATTGCGGTTGCAGACCATCCAATTTTCGATCGCGGAATAACGATCACAGACCACGGGTTATTTTAAATATTATACTATATATTATATTATTATATTTATATTCTAAAATTTTTTTATTGTGTGAACAGCACTGGAAACTACTAGCCTCCTTGCCTAGTACCTATTGGTCAAATTACTGTCATTGAAAAAGTTGGAACTACTTATACCCTAATATTGAAAGTAAGACAGATTCTTCAAAACACTGCTTACCTAGCTGGTTCCTTTGGAATCCTGAAGAACACTATATCGCTTCCCTCTTCTTTCCTGCTGCAGCACCCTGGTAGGCAGCAGTTGACATATTTTTCCCAGGAAGACTTCATCATAGGATAGGAAAAACAGAATTTAGGCACGAAATAAACAGTATGTCACCACATACACACGCATAAACTCACACATGAAGTCAAACGACACAGTAATCAAAGCAAAGATAGAGAGAGAAACTGAACTGCCTTCAATGCGCCACTTTGTATGCGAAAAAGCTCCTATTCCTTCAACACGTGAGCCAGCTTTGTGCCAGCTCCATAGACAAAGCACTATTGTGCCAGCACAAGATTTGACCTGGATTTAAGCTATATACAATTTTTAAACTTGTTTTTTTGTCTATCAAATATGACAATGTTATTTAAAAAATATTGTTTTCTACCTTTAATCTTTCAAAGATGTCTTTTTTGTCCTAAGACGATCAGCAATCAGCTGTAAAAAATGAAACAGGCCTCCAAGCCTGAGCAACGGAGCTTTGGTTTACCTTCTTTCTATTACCTTGAGGTCAGGTCATTTTTATGTTTTGACCTAGTATAGTCATATTATACATTATTTGATGAGTCGCCGTAACGAGAGGAAGCGAATTGTGCCTAAAAATGATTCTAGCTCAACTCTGGCAGACGCTAGAGTATAGAGACAGAGACATGTTGTAAGCTTTGTCTCGGGGGAGGGACCCCAGCGCTGATCGCGGGAAAATCCCCAATGGCCCCCATGGTCCCTCAGGGAGTCAGGAAATCTGGCGTGGGTGGAATCCGGTAGGAGGGATTTTGGGCCTCCAAAATCAGCTGAGGGGCCCGTGCCAGTTACGGGGGCCCAGATAAGGGCCCCGACGAGCTCATTTGACCTCTGTGCCAACACAGGATTCTCAAGACCAGAGTGGGGTGCCTACCTATTTAAACGGTTTCTAAATAAGCTCAGGGACCCAAAACTAACCCAGGGGTTCAATTTTCAACTCATGGGGCCCAGACACTCTGAGGGGACCCTGCAGCAGCTCAGAAGGCCCATAAAACTAATAGGGCCAGACTAGCTGGGTGCCTCGACGAACTAGTGCCCAGATACGCACAACGGGCCCCAAACAAGCTGAAGGGATCTATATCAGTTGAACGAAAACAATACCAACCCAGGGGACCCTGACCAGCTTAAGGGACACTAATCCAGCTTGGGGCTCTGAGCTCAGAGCTCCAGCTTTTAGCTCAGAGGGCCCAGGACCGGTTGAGGGGGCCCTATATCAATAAAAGGACCCCAAAAAAGCTTAATAGGCTTCAGCGGCGACATATAGGTTTCAAGTTCAGTGTGAGGGCCTGGTTAACTAAAGCGGTCCCAGATCAGCTGAGGGGACTCGATATAAACTCAGGGAAGTTACCAAAAACTCAGGGGCCCAGGCCCGCAGAGGTTCGGTGGCCTATGAGGCTCAGGTTAGCGTCAATCGGGTATTTCAGCATGGAGCCGTTAGCCAGGACAACTGTGATAAGTGGAAGTGGTGGATACGACACCTCAGTTTTCGCCATGACCGAAGATAACTGTATTATTTGCTCATCGTGCTTCAGTTAGTGTCAGCGGGTGCTTTCAGCATTTTCTACCAAGGTGCCAGTCGTTAGCTGGCCCGAAATATGCTTGATGGTAAACGTGAACATGTCCTCACTAAGAGGAAGCTTTCATGAAAATAAGCATTTACAAATCCTTTTTAAACGCGTTTTTTATTGACACTGGCCGCCTTTTGGGTGGTAAATTGGCCAGTGGCGGATCCAGGGGGGGCAAAAAAGGCATTCCCCAAACGGAAAAGCTCGGGGCAAAACTATGTTTTTGACCTCAAAGCGATCGATCTCCTTTTGTCCCCTACTCCTTTTTAGTTTATAAGCAAGATTTTGGTGTTTCAACTTTCAACTTCAAACAGAACATAAGTTGATAAGATGTTCCCTGGCCTGTCCCCTCGAATCCGGAAATGTAAAAAAAACTGAAGATTATATATTCGGGCACAGCCCTTTATCAGAATCATGGAGTAAATATCAATAATTCTCAGTTATAGTATAGCCAGTCATAGTATAGCCAGCCTTGGATAGGAAGAAGTATCTCGAGCCCATATTTTTCACCCCGTGACGTTTTTTTAGCTTTTCGCCTCAAATACCCAAAATTCTACCGGCAGGTGATATTGGTAGCGCAGCTTTTTACTGCGTGGCGTTTTTTTTTGTTTTTCGACTTTGGTTTGCCCCTCCCAAACCGACCGGCTAGATCCGCCACTGAAATTGGCGCCCCTCAGGTTCGGCGCCCCCCAGGTTCGGTGCCCTCCGAGCCTGGGCCTCCCCCCCTTAACGAAATCCTAGATCCGTCACTGGGTGGAACGGCAGGCTCTGGTCACTTTAAGGTTGAACACATAGTGTGAAATCCCGAAAAGGAGCAGGGCTTCCCCCAAACTGTCAGCGTAGGCCACCTCCTGGCCCTCTGCAGCAACCTGGAACCCGTCCTGGGTTTCATGGATATGACTATAGAACAGTTCAGGGGTCCCATACCAGCTCAGGGCCTCCAGTTCATCGCAGGGAGGGCACATTAGCTTTGGGGGCCTAGCTTAACTCAGGGGCCCAAGGTCCACTGATGTAGGGTCTTAAACCAGCTCAAAGGGCCCCATTCAAGTTTATGGCCCCCAGCTCAGCTCTGGGACCCTAGAACTGTTCAAGGGTTCCAGACCAGCTCAGAAGTACCAGTTAAGCACAGTGAGCACCCAGATTAGCTTAGGGGCCCCAGCTCAGCTGAGGGGTCCAGGTTGGCTTACATAGGGTCTCAGACAGTGGCGTAGCCAGGATTCGACCAACGGGGGTTCGACAACGGTCGGGGGGCCCCCGGGCCATAGCCCCCTGGTTACCGGGTGCATCTTGCATATTTTTCATATCGTATTTTAATCTTACATTTTTACAAATACAATATTGTTATGCCTTTTTAAGTGTTTGCTCTTATTTTGTATATAGTTTTATTTTTCTCAATCCGACCAAGACTTGGTGAATTTAGGTAACCAGTATTATAGCTGGCCATACATATGTGGCAGTGTGCTGTAACAACAGCTTTATGACACATTTCTAGCCCAGAATGATTAGATGTTGCTGCGTCCATGAAGTTGGACCTGACTGTACCTCAATTCACTCTGGTAATCAGACTGAGCAGTAGGGTGTGTCGCATATCGCAGTCACACGTGCTCCTATGATTTTCTTTTACCCTGAGCGTGTAGAAACACGATGGCAACAGTCATTCTGTCAGAATTTTTAACCCCGTCCAGCGCAGAGAGAGATAAATTTCCCCTATCTTAATAGCTTGGTGACACTAGCGAACCTGATGGCGGGAGCGGGTACTAATGTGTGTCTTTTTGCTAAGCTGTTCAGGAGCTGTCCCCAGAGCTCCGAAATGTTTGAAACAACTTTAGAATAATATAATAGAGATTGGGCTATTATTTTTGGGCTGAATTGCTCTACATTTACCGTTGATTAGCCTTCCTGCGGCCTTGCGCGGAGCCGCCGGAACCAGGGCGACGCAACTGTTTGAGTTTGACTATGAAACTGATGGAAGGAATGCGTGTTTTGACTAAAAAACGATGGAAGGAGTGCGTGTTGTCATCAACCAGCGATTCCAACAGACTGGTGTCAATATCAGGTGTTTTATTTGGTGTTAATATGGTTCTAATATCAATATCGCCCATGGGCGTAGCCACCACTAGGGACACTAAGGACAGTGTCCCTACAAGTTTTGAGACCCCAAAAACTTGTAGGGAATGTCCCTACAAGTTTTGAAGACCGGGAAAGGTATGACAATCGCAATATGTTAATTTTCCAATGCATCTTCCTATGGTACCTACCTACTTCTCGCGTTTGCAAATCCGGACAGCGTCATTCGTACAAAAGATATGAAAATAATCTATTTTATATTCTTAAATATCACTTTCTCCCAATTTCCTAAATCTGTCCCGCCATTTCTGTACCCTATAAAAGTTGGAAGTGATGTTAACCCGCGCCCCACCGGGGGGTCCAGCGCCACTTTGGCCCCACGGGGGCATCCATGGCCCCCTCTAACTCTGAAAATATGGAGGCTAGCGCAAATCTGCAAAGTGCATTAGAAAGCTCGTGGAATCTTCCATGTTTAAGAGCTCAGGTCAATGGTTTGACCTCCATAGATCAAGTTGGGTCACGATAGGCTATTTCCACCAAGTCATGCAATGCTTAAGAAAACTAGGCATAGCTTTTATGCCATTAGAGCTACTCAGGTCGGGTAAAGTACATTTGATAGGACAATGCCAGAGCTTTCTCTGCCCTGGGAACATAATGACCTGCCGACAGTGGTTTGATCTCCAGAGGGTATCTTTTGACCTGACATGACCTGAGGTCACGAAAGGTCAGAAAGTGACCTTGTTGTACATCAAATGAAAGCCAGTGACGAGACATACATGATGACGTATAATTCAGTGGTCTAGCTTGATTAGGTCAAAAGTTATGGTCAAAATACTGTGTTGACCCCTGGTGACCTGGGATGATCTCAGAAATGTCAAAAGGAAAATACTGCACCTGGAATCCGTGAACAGGTGGCTAAGAATGTCTTTCTGAGAGATCTGATAGTTTGCAATCAATTTTTGTGTTTTTTTAGATCATAAGGCAGCTTTTTCCCATGCCTTTTGATGGTAGAGGTCACCTCGTGGCCTGACCTCAGGTCACCAAATCGATAAATCCCGGATATAAATTTTGTAGGCCCTGGTAGAGCCAGCAAGTGTAGAAAGTTTCAAATCAATTGGCCTAGAAATGTAGCTATGCTAGATCTCAAAAGTTGAAGTGAGGTGAACTTGTTTGACCTCGCCTGGTGACCTGACCTAGTGTGGCCCAGGGTAGAAAAATTCAAGGATGATGGGAATATGATCGGATGAGAGGTAGAGCTCTCAACCGCGGTGCTGCACCTCGTGGTTTGTCTGTTATTCTGAAAAAAAACCTTAGGGGGCATCGATGCTCCCGTGTGGCGAGGGTTAAGGAGCCACATTCTTTCACCAGAGCCGATTCTGGCAAGGCGGGAAAAATACTCCAGTTGCAGGCTGATCTCCGTGGAGAGGATTGGTCGCGTTGACAACGTCGGATTGTTAACCCCTGACAGGATGGCAGAGAGCTGTGTTTGAAAACCCTTGGGTTCCTCCAGGGGCACGAAAAAACGGTGATGCGAAGCGCTGCCGTACTTAGCACACCTTATCCTTGATCGATTCCGCAACCTTCCCCAAAATTTTAAGGTTGGGTCATCTCAGGTCAGGTTACCAGTGCCTGTCAAGTGACCTCACCTCCAAAAATTTTGAATGTGGCATAAGTAAGAAAAGGGTGAATCTATCGAATTGAAACCCAAACCACATAATGGGCCATTCGAGAACTACAAAAAATCGGAAATTTTTATATCGTAGACTTCGGGGCAGGTACTGATCATGACCTCTCCATTGGAAATGCATGGGGAAAACGGAAATTGGCCGAGAATTGCATCAAGTTTGTAGATACCGCTTGCAATACCTTCGTATTCTCCAGAACATGGTACCCTAGGCACCTTCATAGGTTCATGTTGCAGGTTTAAACCTGTGACCTCTGAGAGGTCCTCTGGGGCTACCCAAAGCAGGTTTTTCAGACTTAGGGCAATACATGCAAAAATGATGGTAGATATTTCATTTTTATACCATTACGTTCGGAATGTTATTGCAAGTCGATTTATATGCATATTGAATATGTTAAGCTAGACGGTGACCTTGCCATGACCTTAAATCAGGTTTTTATGTTTTTACCTAGTTAAGTAATATTATACATCATTCGATTCCCCTTAACGAGAGGAAGTGAATTATGCCTAAAATGATTCTAACTTAACTCTGTCAGACGCTAGAGCCCAGAAACTCTTCTCCAACATGCCACATTCTTTGACCTGTCATGACCTCAATATTGACCTCAGCAAAAAAGTGACTGATGTAGTTCCATCATGAATTTTCATGGGCTATTCACCTGCTTTCGCGTTTTTTCGCTATCCCGTATAAGAGCCGAGTTCGAGGGGGGTTGTTTGAACACCCCCACCAGGGCGAATGTGACTCGGAGGCTCACCGGGGCGGGTATTAACGCTTGGTCAGCTGTGAGTCAGGAGTGGTTGGTGTTAACGGTCGAAATAGCCGCACCTTTACTTATGCTTCCCATTTAATTTCATCAATAAGGATACCGAAAACAATAAAGAATGGAAATCGGGACCAAGATAACGACAGGAGACTAGGGCCTAGTGATAGATATAGGAGCGGCGGAAAGTCTTGATTTAAGGGGTGCCATGCAAATTTTTAACCCATTTCTTTCCAGTCAACACCAGAGGGTTAATGTTAAAATTCCTCATTTAAGGGGAAGCACCGTGCCCAGGTGCCCCCAAGTTCCGCTGCCAGTGGATAGGTAACTGTGCATCGACACAGGGCTTCATATGCAGAACAAAGATACGCAATGCTCTCGGAGCATTGCGTTGAACTTATTTCCTTTCTCTGAATATTTTTTCTTTTTAGTTTTTCCCTATTTTCGGAAAATATATTTTATGGGACTAAATGGCATGTCAGCTCACCGGTGTTCATAGTTAGGTTACATGGGCTCCGAGTCCTACTTCCACCGTCACCGCTTGTGGGGGCCAAAACACTCATATGGGCCATCCACCGCCGATACCAAAGAATGCAAGACCCACTAAAAATATCGCACTTCCGCAAACGTTTCAACACGCACAATTCTTCTCTGCCGTCGGAGTACCTTTAATAAATGCATAGCTGGAAGCTGTCCGTGGTAGGGGAGGCGCGAGTCCCCCAGCCCCTCCCCCAAATGGCTGGTTATACAAATGTTGCTGATACTGTGATGTTTTTTCCTTTTTCTATTATCGTGTTCTTAAGGTGACATTTCATGCATGTAAGCGCGCTTCGTCATTCATGAGCCGCGATTATTTTTGCACAACCCTAAGCAATAATGGCGATTGACACAATAACGAATACGAATGTATTTGAGCAGCGTTTTCAAGGGGATATGCTAAAATGTATTAGGATCATCAAATAACTTTCCAGGTACATGATAAAATATGGATGAGTGCCAAATTCAATTTAGTCATGGCCTAGAGCTCATTTCACTATAGTTATCGTTAGGATGCAAAGTGGATGCTATATGGGCGCAAAAGGACCACACTGTGCGCCCTTGGAACCCAAATAACTAACTGCGGATGGAACAATAATTTGATTCATTGACTCATCATCCGAATTTAAACAGCGGGTCTAATCAATACGATAATAAACAGCTCTTAGAAAATTTCCGAAACGAACAGCCACAGCAAGCTGAAGCTATATCGAAACACTCCCCTGCTCACTGCACATTGAAATATACGGTGATTAGATTTCGGTGGAAGCTCCAGCAGCCACTTACTCTGAGTGGACGATTTCATCTGAAATAATTGCACAAAGTGCCTCTTCTGATTACGTCTTCAACAAGTCATATGATGAAAATAAATATTAACAATGCCAATGAATGTTAAAGGGAAATGTGGTACCTTGGTCGAATCCTGGAATTTAGTGTAATTAGGCGTACTTTTAGCCGAAAACAATAAAACCACTCATGATTTCTCTGAAAAATGTACAATAAGCTCAATATTTTGACTTTTAAAATACTCCTCTAGGAAAAGAAATAAATGTCTGTCTGTGGATGATGTCACGATCTGGCAACCACTACCAGAGATGGCCTACGCTACGTTACGTTACCGAATTACGCTACGTTACGGTTCGATTTTGGCCAAAACTACGCTACGGAATTACGCTACGTTACATTTCATTGACTACGGAATTACGGTATTTTAGCTACGGCTACGGTAAAAATATATCGTACTGAATTTTGTTCACTTATTCATACTTTAAGCCTCGTCGCAATGGGGGGTGTTTGAACACCCCCATCGGGTTTTACCGGTGGCACGAAAAATCGGCGGCGCGAAGCGCCGCCGTACTTGGCACACCTTATTCTTGATCAATTCCGCAACTTTCCCCAAAATTTTATGGTTGGGTCATCTCAGATGAAGTCACCAGTGCAGGTTAAGTGACTTCACCTCCAAAAATGTTTAAGGTGTCATAAGAAGGAAAGGGGTAAATCTATCGGATTGAAACAAATACCACAAAATGGGCCTACCGAGTATTACAACATATATTCCGGGATTTTTCGTATCGATAACCTAAGGTCAGGTATGGGGCATGACTTCTCCGTTGGAAATGCATGGGATAAACAGAAATTTGGCTGTATTTGTATAGATACCTCCATATACCCCAAATCATAATATTCTGGGCTCCTTTCCACGTTCCTGTTGCAGTGTTTTACCTGTGACCTCTGGGAGGTCATCTTGGCTACTTAAGCAGATTTTCAGACTTAAGTCAATAGCTTTGCAGGAAATGACGATACAACTTTTATTTTGATACAATTACGTTGAGATTGCTACTACGAGTCGATTGATGTGCATATTGACTATGCTAGATTAGATAGTAGATAGTGACCTTGACCTGACCTGATGTGTGCGATCAATGGTCGGGAATTCTTGTCACCAGTTAAAAAAATAAATTGAAATCAATCAACTTCTAATTTTTACAGGCCCAAAAATGTGTTCGTGATTTACACTATCCACCAAAAGGTCCTGATCTTAATTGACAACGATTTGATCCATTTTTCGTGATATTGTTTCGAGTTTGTAATTTTAAAGTAATGGTTTGGTCCTTACATTTTTCAAATATTATCACTTCTATTTCAACTTTCGAATTAAAGCAAATCGTTACCAAAATCCTTAGTACGGCGCTCGAGATCACGAGAAGGTATATACTCGTACATATATGACGTAACTTTGTTCGTAGTACGCTACGATACGCTAAATTTTGGCGTAGTACGCTACAAAATTCACCCAGCTACGCTACGTTTCATTTCCAGAGCTACGGCTACGGAAAAATAATTTTGTAACGTAGCGTAGGCCCAAGATTCCTTTACTTTATAAGGTTAGTCAATTAGAGAATTTTAGGTGCCCCAGTCGACGTCATCACGTGGCAGCAAATATGGCATCATTTTTATCGCGACATATTAAACGCAAACAATACATTAAAAAGGTATCAAATCAATCACTTTATGCAAGAAAGGCAGCATAAGAAGAACGGTGATCGGTAATGGATCTATCAATCGTTTATTTGTTTATATTTGTTAGAAATGTTACAAACTTTACTTCACCCTCATCTGGAGTATGGGAATATAATAAAGAGGCCTTTCTCTCGTGAAGATCGGAAGCGGGTATAAAAGGTACAGAGCAGGGTAACAAAGCTCATTCCAGAACTCAGAGAGTTACCATACTGTTCAAGACTGAAGATTGAAAATCCCTCCTCTCTACTATCGAATATGACGCGGGGACATTATTCGTGTCTCTCGGCTGCTGCATGACTTTATGGACCTAAGAGCTAATAACATCCTCGTATTGGACACCAGAAGACATACCCGTGGATACCAATGGAATCTCACCAAATCATCTCCATCATCAAGGGATGATCAAGGGATCAAGGGATGATTGGAGCAGTTTGCCAGCTGACGGGTTCAGCATTTTCGGACTTTCTGACAACGGAGTTGGACCTTTTCTGGCAATTTATGACGGGGGTCAAAATACCATCGGCTGTTGTAGAATCGTGTTATTGAGCGAGAGCAGCGCACACCCACTGCAAGAAGAATAGGCGGCTTTAATGTGTGCATTGAAGCTTATTATAATCGCAATATGGTACTACTCTGATATTATTTTTAAGGTGCACGACCGGTGTCCGTGTCTCTCCTCCTCCTAAACAGACTTAGACATGAATTGGACGCCATCGTGATTACACTGTCAGCAACTGCGGTGAACAAAATGCAATATATGGAAGAGCTGCTTTACGTAATACTGATAAAACATCTATATACACATTACCCACGGTGTCCGTCTTACCCACGGTGTCCGTGTTTCCCCGGTTTCCCCTACACTATTTTTGCAGCCTTCAGACATACAGGGGGGAGGTTGTTGCGATCCCCCTCGCGATTGGCCTCTTATTGATGTAGAGTTCCGCGGTAAAAACTAGCGTGCTGCTCGTCATGAGAGCTTGCGATTGATGAATTTTTTTTTACCTCAGGTCATCGGGTCATCTTCAAGATAAGGTGAAAGTCATAATTTTTCACTTTACGGCGTAGTGATCAGTTTTTATTTCAGACATTAGGGGATTTCACGATAAAAAGATGCAGTGCGTCTAATTTCTTCAATGAACCACGATAATTTACCAAACCCCAACTCAATAGTAATAACAAACCCCCAAAAAATGCCGACGGGAAAAGCTCACCCCGTATAATAGCACGTTACCTTCGGTCAATTCCCCCTCCCCACGTCACGACACGTCACGTTTCGGCTGACCCTCCTCCCCCTCGGAGCGTGACGTAATTTTTGAACGGCCCCTAATCCAGTAAAAGCAAGTCCCAAACAACAAAACGAATCAAAGCGGGAATGGTGCTGAGAGGCTTGAAATATTATTTCTTTGAATTTCTTGTTTTTCAGAACCATGCCAGACTGTGTGGTCTTAGGCTGGAAGAACCGCACAGGGAGAGAAATACTAAATATTCAGTGGTTTCCGTTTCCCAAAGAACGGGCCTTGGCACGTGCATGGTGGCAAACCATAAAAATATCGGTGCCAGGAAAATGTGAAAGATGCGCGTGTATGTTCTGCACATGAGGCTCCCTCAGACTTTAAACGAAACATACAACATGAGGTCTTCAAACCTGGTATTGCACTACCACTATCGGAGTGGAAGCTCAATTTTCTGCCTGCCCCACCAGAAATATTAATTCTGATCATCCTTCTGATCATTCTTTCTCGGATGGATGTTTCAGATTGTTTACAAAAAAACAATCCTTCCGTCAAATCCCAATTCTAGGGGGCTTCGGCCAAGCATACGGCGTAACCATGACGACAAAGTCAGTTTGCCCCAGATGACGTCATCGCCAGAGAGACTCAGGAGTCGTTGACCCCCTAGGCCATCTCTGACCACTACCATACTCGAAACCACAGAGTTATATTCATTCATGTATGTAGCTCTGTGCTCGAAACGCTACAAGGGCTTCGACTGCATGGCTGATGCTCATCGTGACGTCAGCATATGTCGTCACACCTAAAGCCATGACAACTGTGGCCTGCTGCTAAGGGTACATGAGGGGTACATTGCAGATAGGTTTTAGCTTTTTTCTACGGAAATCTCGAGTTCCAAGACAAATGATATATTGAGTACCGGGTTTTCCGGCTTGCTTTACAACTCGGCTATCTCAGTTAAAATCACGTTATGAAGGTGCCACATTCCCTTTAAATATTCATATTATAGTGACCTAAATTCACAAAATGAAAATAGGGGATGGTTGGCGAGCTCGCACATAGCATTCTGCCGCTCTTAAAATGTTCCGTCGGGTACCAAATCAAGAGGCTGAATTTGTCCCTACAAGTTTAGGAAAACATGGCTACGCCAATGATATCGCCTCACCTAATATCACCGTCACGCAAACAAGATACTGCAGTTGGGTTTGTTCGAGGCGATGCACAACTTAAAAAAATGTCCACACGATGATTATTCTAAATCGTGATCTATTCTGAATTTTAAGTGTTATAACCAGTGGCGGATCCAGGACTTCATTGGGGGGGAGCTCGGGGGCTCTAACCTCCCCTACCATTACCTCGGAACAGCCTCCGGCTATACATTTACTATAGGCGCTCTGACATTTCGGGAGAGGGGCTTGAGCTCCTTAGCTCCCCTTGTATCCACCAGTTTCCAACACACCTGGCCGAATCTTATCACGCCATCGCAACACACGCAGTCGCAACAGTGCAGTCACGTGCAAAAGTTGCACGTGAGCATAGCATCCCGTGTGCTGCGCTATTTGTGTTAAATAACTGGCCTATGACTGTTTGTTAGCAGCGAACGCCAGCTGCTGACGGTGGCCGAGTCAGGTGCAGATGAAGCCGTGCCACTAATCTTCCCCAACTACTGCCTTGGCGGTAGTTGCCTTGGCAGCCTCTGTCACCACCTTCACCGTACGCTCCACCGTCACTGTGTGAACCGGGTAGGCTTCCACTTTCAGCGGCTAGCTGCATATCTTTTCCAAGGCCTCGTCGCTGAGGCCAGTTGTAACGGGCGGCTCAGTGATGAGGTCATGCTCCCAGTCAAAAAGCTCCGTGATGTTGTCGGCTGAGAGGTTTTTGACTGGCAGAATGCAAGACCGGACCTTTGCACTCAGTTTTCGGTGACAATCTTGTATGGCCAGCCCGGCCCGACAGCGCACCGTCTCCTCCCGGTCAGCAATCATCGCCAACAGCACCGCCTCCGGGTGTGCCCGAAAGACGTTGCGCTGTACTACTGACCTCATGATATCCTGCAGCTGGCGTGGCAGGGCTCGGATCAGCTGTAGGCTGTATGCGAGGTTCGTGGGTTCTTTCCACAAAGTATCTGCGGCTCCAGATCCGAAACCACGTCGGGTCATTGTGTCCAATCAGGAACTTCACGATCTAGCTCAGGAAAGCAGTTGTGGCCATGTACAAGCGCAGCAGTCTTAACGCCAACGTCAGCTACAGACAAAAAGAGGAGCGATGGAAGATGAAGGAAAATTTTTTATGATACATGATTTACTACAGCTCTATTTGTTGGAAGCTGTCTGACTGGTATTGAGGCCGGGAGCCCAGGGGAAATGTCTAGTTTTGCTTCTCCAAGTCAGAAGTCAGAATGTATTTGGAAACGTCCACACACATTGGTAAAACAAGTAGGTGGTTTTCACGTTTCCACGTCATATGGTGAGACAGGGTAGGTAAAACTAACGATAAAAACTAAAGATAAAAGCATACCGTAAAAATAAGATCTTTTAAACGGTAACAGAAACTGCAAAATGAAGGCAACAATGGTTAAGAATATGTAATGGGAACATGAATAATATTTCTGCCAGATAATAAGAAAGGGGACGAAGAGAGAATGTTTTGAGGAGAGTTGGATAGCAACAATTCCTGAATAGGTTCAAATGATCATTGTGTGAGGCATTCAAGTCAAAGTAATAAAAATCACATCGTGTTCGATTGAAAAACTCCAAGCATAGCGTTGCCATGGCTGTACCATCAATATTCTGAGCGGCACTGGGTCTGGTCTCCGCCAGTTTCACTGGACAATATGTTTCAATCTGCGTCCCCATTGAGGCATACAGTTTAAAAGTAGGCAAGATCATTCCCTTTTCAACAGTAGAAATGCCGGAACCATGTTTCAATGACAGTCACAAATAAAGATCTGAACCAAGCGCACCACGTTCAGACCCCAGGAGGTAGTTGCGCTGAATAGGATGCAGCTTGCTCTATCCCAGCACACGCCTACCTGGATGAGAGTTGGTGGCACCTTTGGACCTGGGCAATTGGTGTGCCATTTTTCCAAATAATGGCTTAAAAAATGAAGCGAAATGCAGCGTATCGCCGCATTTTCTACCACTCAGTCAGAAGGATGCTTGACAGAAAATATGCCGATACGGGGTCTTCCTACGGCGGCATTGGGCTAAGCATGGTCGTTTTTTTCAGTGCGCCAGTAGAAATATAAAACGTGTGCAGTGCAGGAATATGAAAATAGGCATTTACCCTTTAAAAAAATCCAACATCGCTCGAACCACTCCCATATGCTGTCCCTGTTTCAGTGCAAAAGCGAGACATTCGGTCCTCCGTCTCCCGGCCGAAACCTGAGAGGGCCGTGGTGCATAGGCAAACGAAATATCGACTAAAATTTGAATTCAATCGAATCTTGAATTCATATGCTCGCTGGATCATGCATTAAAAATGTTTTCCGGACCAAGATAAGACCAGTGACGATGAAAGTAGAGCGTAACGTCGCTAGTTCCTCTGGCCGCCACCAGGTGCGCTGGTATCGCCCGTTGTTAAGAGATAGGCAGACCTTCTTCGGCTCTGCGCTGGATGGGTTTTAAAATTTCATGGAAATGAAGGTTATCATCGGGTTTCTTTGTGTTCAGGGCAAAAGAAAATCATAGGAGCAGCTTGATCTGAAACAATTACCCGGGATATGACACACCCTACTGAGCAGCCTTACAAGCTTTAACCTTGAAGTTATTGAAGGTCACTCGTTTTGAGCACGAATAAATTAAAGTATCCTCTACGGGAAATGATTACCCATACCTTGCGAGTACCGGATTCATTAACTTTTTATTCAGGAAATTTTCAAAGAAACGGAAAGAAAAATGAATCAAAATACAAGGGATATGAGAGTGTCTCCCGGACATTATATAACGTCTATTCTGCACAGAGGTCAAGAATCTGTTCATCGTGTTACCTACTATTTTTCAGCACATAATTTTCGTTACCTGGCTTAGAACCTGGCCAAACGCGACCGGTATCTGATTAAGCTGATGCAGGAGCGTAAAGAAACATCAAACTTACACACCAGGTGTTACTCCTGTACAAATTCGAGCAATATGTAATGAAGGAAGACCCAACGTGCTCTTGGTAATACGTGATTCACCATTCACGCGGTTTCTTCAGCTCCACAACCCGTAGTTATGGAGGCACTTCTATTCCGTGCCTTGGAATGGACCTGATATCTTCAGAAGTGCGAGAACGCCCAAAATAGCCTTTAATCAAATGATTTTGTGAAATCGATCGACTGAGAAACGTAGCTCTCATAGAGCTCAAAAGTTAAAGTGAGGTGACCTTGGTTGACCTCGCTTGGTGACCTGACCTTGGGTGACCCGGGGTAAAAAATTTCAGGGATGGTGGGAAAATGATGGGGTGAGAGATAGAGCCCTTAACCGTGGTTCTGCGTCTCGTCGTTTTTCTGCTATCCTGAAAAAAACCTTAGGGGGCCATCGATGGCCCCCGGTGGGATGAGAGTTAAGTGCATCTTTTTACTAAGACATTATGAGAGGGCTTAATTTTTACTGGTGTTCTTTATTATCCAATTTTCCTTTCCCTTGTTGTCTACATTTAACAGTTTTCCATCAACAAGGGAGGCTAATCAGGTAAAAACTTAGACAAAGCCAATTATCCATGCAAATTAATTTCTTTCTTTCTGAAAATCAAAGCAAATTTTTATGTAAGAAATAAAAGACAGTGTAACTTATTAGGGAGCATAAGTGGAAGATATTCCTCCATATCCGTAAAAGCACTGGATTATTGGAACCACTCACAAGGCATTTGGGAACTGCAGGCTAGGCATCAAATCAATCAGCAAAATGTGGCAGGGAGAAATCTGCTGCAATGGCTGAGGCAGCTCAAATTGTGCCCATAATCAACAAACATTTGTATTAATGTAGAATATTGTTCATGTGGGCAGAACCATCTCCCTAAATAGTTCCACTGTTCAGCCACATTTAAAAAGAAAGATAGCATGCATGTTTACCACAAGATTGAATTTAGCTTCATTTGATTTGATGTTAGGGGTGTGAATTAACATATTTTTTTCAGTGTGCTCAGGCACCCTCAATCATACATTGGGAGTGGTATTACAAATTCCTTCAAATTTTCTAAATTCTCATTTTAATGATTGTGGTTCTTATGAAGTGCAACAGGCTTGAGGGAAGGTTAAAAACACCCCTATTTCATTAGCTCTGTCAATGGATGATCATTGATGATCATCCATTGACAGAGCTAATGAAATAGGGGGTGTTTTAACCTTACCTCAAGCCTGTTGCACTTCACTTGGGCCAAGAATGCCCAAATGATGCAAAGTTACCAAAAAAGAATCTGCATAGACTGCCCAAATCAAATGTTGTTGAAACCTGGCATATTTTACAGGCTGGATGCCAGGCATGAAAAGGCAGGTACTGAGAAACAATTGCATTCAATTTTTTCCTTTTTCTATGATAGGAAGATGACAAAAATGAGGAGCAAGAAGCAGACAAAAGAAGAGCAAGCAAGACAAATCATACAAAAAGCAGCATAATGAGCTCAATTCAATTATCAAACAAAGCTTACCAAAGATCCTTGGCACCACGATGAAAACTTCTCTCCTGGTGCAAACCCTGAGCCAGCTATCCGCTTGTCCACAGCAGGGTTCAGGTTTGGGTGAACGGACTTGAAATGCCTATTCAAGTTTACGCCATTGAAAGTGCAGCCAGGAATGCCACACTTGACCCGCTTTCTTTTCTCTGTCCCATTGGCCATCTTGATCAAATTCTTGCAAGCGTACACCCCTTTACAGCACACTGTCGATATAATTACTGGGTATCGCCAAAGTTTATTATTTTCACAAGTAAGCACCAAACAGAAAGCACGAAAATCACCACTCACTAACCGCGCCACCACTCCTCCAGAACATTCCCCCGATTCAAATCCGCACGGCGCACCGCGTACAACGCGCAAATCTGATTGGTTGTTAAAGCACCTCCTGCTGCTCGTCCTGAGGGAGCACAGGTAACAGCGGTAACAGTAGGTAACATTCATGGAAAAGTAGGCGGTCCGGATGTTCATATTCTGAATCAAAATCACGTTTCTTCTTTGGAATCTTGCTTTTTCTCAGAGAAAACAATTAAAAAATTTTTGAAGATAAATCCGGGCTCTTGGATTGCGAATCATCCTTAATAGCGAGAATTTGCTCTCGAAAGGTCGAATTCCATGTTGATAGTGTTGGGTTAGTAGGAAGTGGCCAATCTCTGACCATCTCTACTAACCCTCTAAAGGTACTTGTTCGTGATGGCCATGAACTAACTAGAGATGCCAATGTCATGATTTTGGGACGGTAAGCCAAATATGTCCAGTCGATCCACGAATGACAAAAAATAGTATAATCAGATTTGAATCAGAACAGATGCAGTCTCATGGTTACCTGCTGTCGACTGTGGAGCTGGTTCATGTTACCTGCTATGGTAGGCGAGTAGGCGATTTTCTTGACCTCTGATTCTGCGGGCAGATGCTGATTAATTCACCAGTTATGTTCTTACCCTTGCTTTGTTAAAAATAAGCAAATTACCAAGGCAATAGGCGTCCGGGATATCTTTTGCCCTGGCTCATCCTGTTATTGTTACTTTAACCCTCGCCCCACGGGGGCCATTGATGGCCCCCCTAAGGTTTTCCGGGGTAGCAGAAAAACGACGAGGCGCAGCACAGCGGTTGAGGGCTCTACCTCTCACTGCATCATTTTCCCATCATCCCTGAAATTTTTTACTCCGGGTCACCCAAGGTCAGGTCACCAGACGAGGTCAACCAAGGTCACCTCACTTCAACTTTAGAGCTCTGTAAGAGCTACATTTCAAAGTCGATCGATTTGGAACTTCCTACACTTTATGACCCCTCCAGGGTCTACAAGGTGTATATCCGGGATTTTTCGATTTCGTGCCCTGAGGTCAGGTCACGAGGCGACCTCTCCCATTGGAAAAGCATGGGGAAAAGCTGTTTCATGATATAAAAGCCACAAAAATGATTGCAAATACTCAGACTGCTCAGAACAGCGTTTTTGGACACCCTTTCACGGACCCCAGGGGTCATATTTGCCCTTTGACTTTTCAAAGGTCATCCAAGGTCACCAGAGGTCAAAAACAGTATTTTGACAATAACTTCTGACCTAATTAAGCTAGAGCGTTGAAACAAACACCATCTGGTTTGTCTTGTCACTGGCGTTCATTTGATATACGGAAAGGTCACTTTTTGACCTTTCGTGACCTCAGGTCATATTAGGTTACGAGGTGACCTCTGGAGGTCAAACCACTGGTGGGAGGTCTTTACGTTCCACATAGCAGAAAAAGGACTGGCAATTTCCTACCAAATGTACTTTACCAGACCTCAATAGCTCTAATGACGTAAGAGTTATGCCCAGTTTGCTTAATCATTGCATATTTGAGTGAAAATAGCCGATCTTGACCTAATTTGACCTCTGGAGGTCAAACCATTGACCTGAGCACTGAAACATGCAAAGTAATTTCTTACTGAATTCACGCGAGCTTTCTAGTGCACTTTGCAGATTTGCGCTAACGCCCATATTTTCGGAGTTAGAGGGGGGCATCGATGGCCCCCCGGTGGGGCGAAGGTGGCGCCGGACCCCCGGTGGGACGCGGGTTAAACTTGTCATGCATTTCTTCTTCTTGGGATTATGTTCCTCTATTTGTCATTACCCTTGGCTGTCTAATTTCCTACGAAGATATTTAAAAGTTGTTAATTTTCAATATTTAGGAAGGCAGTTATTGGATTGGAGCTTGTAAATGTAGAATATGCTGGAGCGCCACATGCAGAGGTGCAGAAACTTGCCAACTCGGCTACTGGAGTTTGTGACACATTTACGAAAATCGAGGTGCATAACGGTGACAAAATAGCGATCGTGACTGTATGGTTCAAAGTAAAACCACATATTTTCGAAATACAGAATGAAGCGTGTAGCGATTATTTTAATTTAGCAAATCTGTTCTTCAATTGCACAGCGTACCATCAGTGATACAATATTGGTACTGTGTTCAGTTTCTACTAAAACGAGGGACCCCCGCTGCAGAAAACCCGGAAACCGCTGTCACAGTTGTCAGATTTTAACATGCAGCCCAATGGTGCCGATTGTTAGTAGTTGCCAGAAAGTTGCCGCCTAGATGCCCGAAATGTGACAGTCAATTTTTTTCGAGAAATACACGATTGTGGGCATATCTAAGGCATTAAAGGTAACGCAGATACGTTATCAAGTACTTCTCTGTCCATTTTGTCAGGTTAAATAATATTTAAAGTTCGAGTCTCTTCGATTTAGCGGTCCCTATTTCTTTGAATTTAGTATTAAGTACGCCTAAAAGCTACTAAGAAAAGTACTAAATGAGTGAAAGAAATAAACATAGCTGGGCAGCAATTCTACCTAAGCTACGCAACAGCGGCAAGACAAGTTCGAAATGTTTATGTGATGTAGAGCCTGCCAAAAATTTTTAAACAGGTGGGAAGCTACTTCTTTTGAGGGCATATTTATTAGGTATATCTGAGATAAGTGCAGGCTAAAACTACCTACCTTACCTTACCTAGGGATTTCGGAGATGGAATAAATAGTGCTGCCCATGGCTAATCTAAGATGAATGTAGGCTACTTTGAGACTGATGCACTTTCACATATCGGACTTGGTTTTTCATTCCTTAGCTTGCTTATGCCTTACCTTATTTGTGCTCTAGATCGAGATTGGTTAGGTAGATTTGGAGCTGGAGGAAGTTAGGAGAGTTGGCGCCAGCAACAGACTGGCAACAACAGTAATTCAGGTGAGATTTCATGATAAAATTATCATGTCAATATTGTACAGATAGCAAATGTGTGCCAATGCAGTCCTCAACAAAGTGTTAAAACACACACTGGAGAGGGGCCTTGCACTAACGTGCACTGGAGGGGGCCTAGTAGACCTCCTTCTCATCTCAGAAAATCACAGAAAATCTCAGAAAGAAAGATACTTCGAAAAACGCTGGTTGGGGGTGTGTTGCTTACTACCAGTGGTAGTAAGCAACACGCAGGACCTGAGCTGCATGGAGTTAAAGCAGGATTTTGACTACACTGGATCTTTCTTTGGTATGAGACTTCCAATACCTCTATACCTATCAGGCTATTAGGCCTCTGTGGCTGACAGAGGACGTGGGAGATGCTGAGCTGCAGGTCGGACTGTCAAGCCACACGGCGCGGTGGGCGGTGTCGGCCAGGTGGCGACCGTCCGGTGGGCTCCCGCTCGCGGTGGCGTCTTACGACGTATGAAAGATAAATACGGTGGTCAGAAACTGGTATGCTTGTTTGATTTGCTTGTTTTGTTTCTTCATGTGTCCAAATCTTACTGTGTGATTGTGCACGTGTGTATGTGTGTCTGTGTTTGTGTGAGATACGTCCGGTATAAGCGATGTGTTAAGTGAGAAAGATGAGAGAGGCGCCACGACTTAAGCCTTCGGGCTTTTGCGCCAATCTCTTTTTTATAATGTCATATTGTTTCCGTCAAATAAATGTTTATCAAATAAATGTTTACTTGCTTCCGACGGGACAGACCCACCCACGGCGGGGAGTTGCATGTGCCGTCCAGTCAAGATTCTCCCCTGTGAGACGACAGGATCTGGAGCCGGCTGAAGCAGAACTGCTGGTTGTGGAGCTCAACACAACACCCAAAATCTTCTTAGGTGTCGCCTACTGCCCCCCCCGCGGACGACGGAGCGTTAAACCACGCGATGGCGGCACTACAGACGATCGTTCACCGTTATCCGGATCGCTGTGTGGTGGTCACTGGAGATTTTAACATTCCAGAGATTCGATGGAATCGTGATGTCTCCGGATGGGCAAAGTCAAACATCACTCGTATGTACATCCCGGCGTGCAGTGAATTTTATTGATTCATGTGAACTGCTCGGTTTCAGGCAATATGTGTGGCGCCCTACGCGCGATGCTAGCACGCTTGATCTGATTTTGTCCAACCGCCGCAATGTAACTGAGGTTGATGTCAGTGACGGTATTTTCGATTCTGACCATAAAGGAGTGCGGTGTACTATCAGACATGTAAAGTCACCCGCTACTCTAACGTCTCGCACTACTGCCTTCAACTACGAAGAAGCTGATTTTGAAAGATTACGTACTGTACTTAGACTTATACCATGGAATATCCTCGACGATATGCCTGTTAATGACGCCGTTGATTTGCTTTACGATTGTTTACACGCAGCGATTCGTGATTGCATACCCGTCGTCGAGGTGAAGCGAAAATTTCCGCCATGGTTTGATCGCGAACTCAGGAACTTACTCAGAGAGAAAGAAGCAGCATTCAGGAGAATGAAAAGAAACCATTGTGACGAAACTGCTCATAGCTTCCGAGATAAAAGGAGAGAGTTTAAAAATTCTGCGAACATCAAGTATAGTCAATACCTTATAAGACTTACGGATGACTTTTCTGCGAACCCAAAGCGCTTCTGGTCATTTCTTAAAACAGCCAGATGCGGAAATAGAAGCTTATCAACTCTAGTAGCTGATGGGATAAAAATAAGCGACGACCAAGAAAAAGCGAATGTTCTAAATAAGGCGTTCGCAGCAAAGTTCACCAAATCCGACATCACTCTGCTCCCTGATGCTCCACTGTATGACTTACCACCACTTAATCATATAGAATGTAATTTGGATCTTGTGAAGTCAATATTGGAAAGTATTCCTGTTAGCAAAGCATGTGGTCCGGATGGAATTAGTGCTCGGATTATTCGTGAGTGCAGTGAAGCTCTGTCCATTCCGATGACGAAAATCTGTAAACTGTCATTTCAGCAGGGTGTTTTCCCTGATGTGTGGAAAAGAGCTAACGTCGTTCCCATTTTTAAAAAGGGGGATGTGAAAGGCCGCAACTGCTACCGCTCAGTATCATTGATTCCGTTGTTTGGAAAAGTACTTGAAAAAGTCGCATATTTAAGTCTACTTTCTCATGTGAGACCAGTCAATTTCACCAGAGCAACTCGGATTTGTAACTGGCAGGTCATGTGCGACTAATCTGGCATCACTT
Source organism: Lepas anatifera (assembly GCA_034440635.1). Taxonomy (NCBI): domain Eukaryota; kingdom Metazoa; phylum Arthropoda; class Thecostraca; family Lepadidae; genus Lepas; species Lepas anatifera. The sequence continues at coordinate 320,959 of JAOTON010000842.1, read as the reverse complement.
CTGAGCACAGCCTGGAGTTCTATCGAGGAAAATCTTCAAACAGATTGTATCTATACAGACTTTTCGGCCGCATTCCAATCTATCGACCACTCTCTTCTAATCCACAAATTGAAAAATTCATACCACCTTTCTGGCTCAACTCTAAATTGGTTTTCGTCCTACCTTTCTAACAGAAAACAACGGGTTACAGTGAATGGCATGTGCTCAGAGTGGTGTCAGGTAGAGTCAGCAACACCTGAAGGTGGGGTCATCTCAGCCCTGTGCTTTGCATTGTACATAAACGACCTGCCAGCTGGAATATCCTCTCGGGTTCTTATGTTTGCTGACGACGCAAAAATTTATAGGAAAATTGAACACCAAGCAGACGCCTTTGCTCTTCAACAGGATCTACTATATCTCTGTCAGTGGTCAAAAACTTGGAAACTGAAACTGAACGCTGCCAAGTGCAAATCATTTCGGATGACTCTGAAAACTAAGCCACTGGTAACAAATTATACTATCGAAAACACTGTGCTAGAGCATGTGGAACATATTCGTGATTTAGGCATAATCCTGGACACAAAATTAACCTTCAAGGTGCACATCGATCAAACTGTAAAAAAGTCTAACCGCGCGCTTGGTGTTCTCATTCGATCTTTTCAGAAGGCCAACCCGAGAGAATATCTTAATGTTTCATCGGTTTTAACCTCATATTGCGCGTATGTGCGTTCCAACATGGAGTTTTGCAGTGTTGCGTGGACTGGCGCTGCTGCATCGCATACCGACCGCCTGAGCCGCATAGAGCACAAATTTTTGCATGGCTCAACATGCACAGCCGCCAGCGATCGCAATCACTGGTCTATAGAAGCCTACTGAGACACTGTAAACTTGTATCGGTAGACGCTAGGCGAAAGCAGCATGATCTCATTTTTATCCGAAACATTTTTAGGGGTCGCATTTGTTCTCCCTCTCTTCTTGAGTCATTTTACTTACACGTACCATCTCGTGCCACCGGTCAGCAAGAAAGAACAATGCTGCGTGTGCCATACGCAAGGGTTGGCACGACAAAAGAGGGTCTTTTACGCGACTTCCGAGGCAACTGAATACATTCTTACATATGTGCCCTGCTGCAGACATCTTTGCCGATAATTACGAAACATTTCGTGCAAAAGTCAGGGCCTACGTCGCCGCTTTGTAGCCATGGTTTGGGACTGTGTTTTACCGGACTGTGTTTTATGACTCTTAGAGGTTTGTCGCATTAATGTTTTTTATTCTTCACGCTCATCATTTTAGCGTTGTATACGCGTGTGCCCTATTGGGTATTTTACTCCGGTTGTACAGTGTTTGTGCTCTTATCATGTGTATATAATGTCGATTGCCCTCTATACCGATGTATCATTGTTTTATCTCCTCTACTTTGCCTTTTATTGGGGTCATCCCGTGGGCAATGAATTAAATAAATACAAATACAAAATACAAATAGACATAATTCTACATCTATGCAGGGTAGTTGCCTCAGAGTTTTTACTGCAAGAAGGAACGACCAGGCAGGTGATAATCGGGTGTTGGGGGCGAATTTTAAGCATTTGATCTGTCTATAAAAATGTTACCTAAGGTCCACTTTACCAACACATTTTAGGTAGATCCAAATCCTATGTTGACATTGACATTTTTGTCCCTTTTGTTGATATGTGAGATAGAAGTTCAGTGGGGTGGGGGGAGCTGTGATCAGGGTTCCCAATTGTGTGTAGGTGTGCGCTCCCATTCATGGATTAGTTCCCAATAATAATTATTTTCATGATAATTGCCACATTTAATCATGGGGAAATGTACCATAATTGGAAACACTCCTTCCAAAAATGTAAACTTCTTCAAAAAGAGAAATGCATGTCATTGGGGGAAACTGCAGTCAGAGTTGCCAATAATAGTTATGATCCCAATACTGGAAACAATGATCCATAATTGGAAATTTTCCTTCCAAAAACATAAACATGATCTAAAAATGAAAACACATTTTACTACTTTCATGCGGTAATGGCTTGGTGCTTGAACCTTGTCTGTTGCAAAAAGTAAGAGACAGGTAGATGACATTCAGCCTATTGGAAATAGTATTCAAGCATACAATTATGATTTCCAGCTTTGTGTGACAGAGGAGGCATACGTCACATTGAGTTTGTGACAGCCAGCATACTTTCTGCACCTCTGGCCACATGCCCTGTTTGATTTGCTCTTGTGGATGATAAAAACCACATTAGGTTTTGCCTTTCCTTCGGTACTGGTGCCAGATCGGCATGTTTCGAATTTGTCTATTTTTTCGTACACAATGATCGTACGTAAGTTTTCCAGGTATGTGATCTTTGAATTTCATGGCTTTGGATCTCAAGGGATATCTGTGGATTAGTGGATTATATTAAAAATTCTAAAAGAAATGGAAAGGAAAAAGAACGCTCCATAAAGGAATAAGGGAGCGTGTCCCAGATGCTATATAAAACTTATGCAGTGGACAGTCCTACTAATGAAATCGCTCACTTACCCCTCCCTGGCCATGGGTGAACATCCCGGGGAGTGGAGGGTCGGGACTCCCTGTGACTTTGGGTCTCCAATAGACTTTGTATAGGGCTTGCATTGCTGTGCCAGCGTTAAACCATCCAGGGTCACCCTCCCCTGGGTCAAGCAGAGATCTCCAGTCTTGTCACTAACCCTTGACATGGCGCCGAAATCAGTACTTGGGGACCATCGAAAGCAACGCCTGTCCCGCAAATCAGTACTTCGGTCCCCCAAAACCAGCATTTGGGGGTACCCTGAGAGTGCCTACTAGGGCCACCTGAAACTTACTCTCGTGAGACCCTAAGGCTAACTCTGGGCGGGGGGAGGAAGGGGTTGATGCTCAGGGCTGCTCGTTGAGGCTAGCTCTGGGGGACACCTGACGGAAACCCCAGAGGGCCCCTAAGACAAACTCCTGGAGACCTCCTAGACCAACACCCCTGAGACTAATTGGCAGGTCTCTGAGACTGACACTCGGGGCCCTCCTTACACCAGAACTGAAAGGACCCCTAAAAGTAACTCGAGCTCCCGAAATCATTTCTTGGGGTCCTCCGAGACTAGCTTAGCAGTACTCACAAGGCTAATTTTCAGCCCCTCCCCTAATTAGCTGTCAGTGGGCCCCCAAGACTGATTCCCGGGCCCTCTTAGACCAAAACTGAGAGGGGTGCCCGAGAATATCTCGGGGCTCCTAAGATAAGTTCTCGGTAGCACCTCTGCGTTTAAGCATCGGGCCCCCAAGATTTCCTCTCGGGGAAAGGGAGGCGGCTGACACTAACTCTCGGGAGGCATCCAGATAAGCTCTCGGGGGTTCCCTGGGGCTGACTCTCGGGAGAGAGGCGCGGGAATGACTCCTGTCAGCCCTCTGAGATTATCCCTGGGGCGCCCCCTGAGACTAACACTCGGGGGGGGCGCCCCTGAGACTGAGTCTTTGACACTCCTGAGACTAACTCTCGGATGCCCTAAACTAGCCCTCAGGGGCCTAGGGCTAACTCGGGCCCCTCTGAGAAAGACTCTGGGGCCCGTGAGACCAAAACTTGGGAGGACTTCTGTGAATTACTCTAAGAGTCCCAATATTTTCCCTCGGATGCCCCTGAGACCGACTCCTCTGAGACTAACTTTTGGGCGCGACCCGAGACTGATTCTTGGGACCCCTTAGACTAGAATTCGAGGAGGGGGAGACAAAACCTGAGCCCACTCAGGGCTCAACTCTCGAGGAACAAAACTCTCGAGGGCTCCCACGATTAGCTCTCGGTGAGTCCCCTTAGATCAACACTCTGCAGCGCAAATGAGACCCTTGGGCCCCAGATTAACTCTCGGGGCCCCTAAAAGTAAACATTGGCTCCTGAGAGAGGTGTCCTTGAGACTATGGGCCCCCTGAGCCCAAAGCTTAGCGACACCCATGATACTAATTCTCGGGTCCCCATTGGCTTTTGGGGCCCCCTGAAGGAAGGTCCCCATAGACCCAAACTGATTGGGCACCTGATAATGAATTGGGTCTCCCGAGATAATTTCTCAGGGGTCCCTGAGACAGACTCTCGGGGGCCCCCAGAAAACGACTCTCGAGGGACCCCTTAGACCGACTCTCGGGGAGGGGACACCTGAGACTGAATCTAGGGGGCCCCTGAAACCGACTTTCGGGGACCCTGGGACCAACTCTTGGGCCCCCGTGACTAACTCTCGGGACCCCCGAGACCGTCTCTCGGCGCCCCCTGAGACCGAATTTTGGGGCCCCTGAGACCAACTGTCGGGAGCCCCCTGAACCCAACTTTTGGGGCCCTGATATCGACTTTCAGGGTCCCCTAAGACCAACTCACGGGGCGGAGGGCCCTAAGACAGACTCGGTGCCCCTAAGAATAAATCTCGGGGGCCCCTGAGACTGACTCTGGGAGCCCCTTGATCAGAGAATCCTTTGCAGTGCTTAAGATCGGTCCAAGGGGGGGTTTCCGCGGACACCTGTGACCCCCCTTGAATACGCCACTGGTCTCAGAAAAGTTCAAGGGGCCATTTAACTCATGGCCCCAAGCTCACCTCACAGTTCCTGTAATTGTGCACGGACCCCCATAACAGCTCAGGGCCTGCTCGACACAGCACAAGGGGCCCAGTATCTAGCTTAGGGGCCATCTTAGCTTTGGGGGTCAGCTAAGCTCAGATGCCCCATATCGACTGAAATCCCTGCGTCGACGGCAGCGGTAGATTCGCGACACCAGCGGGTAGGAAAATTATTGAATTAATGCGAGACACATCACGCCCTTTATCTCCCTTTCCATTATTCAGCGACCTCCGTTCCCAAATAATTCCCCAATTCTATTCAAAACTCCCAAGTTATGACAATGCATAGTCGTTATGGGGGATACAGTTGCAGAGAGAGGGGTGTTTGTAGGGTGTACAGTTAACTAATTTTTTCCTCGTGTTCTAGATGTTTTTTTCGTGCATTATTAGATGCAAATATACGTGTAAGGTTTCAAATAGGGTCTCAGAATAACGCAAGGGCCCATTCAAGCTCACGGCCCCCAGCTCAGTTCAGTGACTCTGAAGCATTTCGGGGACCCCCAGTTCAGCACGGGGGCCCCAGAGAAGCTTATCAGAGGTCAGTTCAGGTGCCCCTGAACAACTCAGGGTGCCCTCCGATTGACTCATAGGACCTCAGACAAGCTCAGGGGCCCAGATCAGCTTAAGAGGTTTGCCAGACAAGCTATGGAGTCCATTTGTTTTTTATATTACCGCTGATATTTTCGATCTGTTGCGGGGGTCCGCAACAGATGGCCCCCTGCTGCCCCCGGTTCCTCCGCCTATGAATTACCAACACTTTCAAGATCATTAACACCAGTGCTTCCGGACAAATAGTGTTACCCAGTCTGACCTATATTATGTTATGACGTCATAGTTAAGGTACCTCAATGTATAGGTCAAGGTCAAAGACACAGGTCATGGGTAAAGGCCAATCCTCATTTCCCGCCCAAAGGTTGCTATTGTGCTAGTTATAGTGAACAATACATACGTAATGGGGAGTACACGATATTGTGACGTCATAGGCCGATGACCTTGAACCATCTCGACCTCAAAATTTTAGGAAATATTATTTACGACCTTCCTTCTATGACACTAGTCCGTCTATAGCATATTTCAGACTTTTTCCCGCATAATTACATTTCTCAATAGGTTCCCAGTAGGGCCAAGATTTGACACTTATGACCTCATTTGACCTTAAAAATATTGACCTAGGTCAACAAAATTGGCTATAATGTAGAACAACATAGCCTCCACACCCCCTAAACCAGTGTTTTTCAACCCCCTTAGCTTCCAAGATCTCAGGAGGCCAACAGCTCCCCCTCTAGAGCGTGTTAGTGTCAGACCCTCTCCAGTACGGGTGTTAATAGCTAGATATCAGAAAAGCACGTTTCTTCAGAATATCTATACATTGCTCCCCCCTAAATGTGCATGTGCAAATGGCTTTAGAGGAAATCATATTGATAAGATTGTTGATATTTCGGTGAAAATTCCGATTCAATTCGATTTGAAGTTAGCGAAGACAGGTGCCACTCCATACGAGTCTGAATAGGTAGGGAACAGGGGGGAGGCTGCCCACCCCGCAAAGGTGGGGCAAGGGGTACCCACCGCGCACACTTTCCATAAAAACTGTGCCGATCTCCTTCACATTTGGAAGAAATCAGGAAGTTGAATAGCCAGGTCACGCAGAAGGGGAGAAAGAGCCCAAATCTCACGAGTTTTTGTGTTACAGATAAAAGTTTCTCGGAGGAAAGTTGAAATTGAACTAGTCCCATCACAGTTGTCTTTTTTGCCGGAGGCGATACTTATGCGCCATTCCATTGACCTCATCCTGACCACATTTCTTCAGCGCAACGTAAAAGCAGATGACGATGACAAAAACGGAAACTGCATATCCGCATGTGAAGGTCATAGACTACTCATTCGGGTTGCACCTTGCGCCAAGATATATCAGCTTCCTGTCGAAGACTTGCTCAGTGCGAGGAACGTCCATGCCCTGGAGCGGCCCCTTGACACGCCCGTCCGCACGTGGAGGAAGCAGGGCGCGGCGGCGCACATGTCCCGTGGAGGCGTCGCGCCTGCAGCGGTCTCCATTTCTGGCATATTTATGACCACTATATCAACAGTTGTAATAATTTACTATGAGCAAGAAAGCTCCCAACACATTGCTCGAGACTGGAAATATGCAAGAGGTTGGATCGGATGCTCTTTAGAACTGCTCTGACTAGTAAAAAACACGGGTGTAATTTTCTACCTCTTTGAGAAGTGTCAGAGCACCCTCAATACTTGAGTCGCTCCCCGGCTCAGCATTGATGCCCTGTTTTATGCCGCCCCTGGCTCATTACTTTTGCCCTGGCTCATCACTGCTGGTTCCTGCCTATCACTGCCGGCTCCTGCCTATCACTGCCGGCTCCTGCCTATCACTGCCGGCTCCTGCCTATCACTGCCGGCTCCTGCCTATCACTGCCGGCTCCTGCCTATCACTGCCGGCTCCTGATTCGTGCCACCCTTGGCTTATCACTGCTGCTTTGATTCGAACAGCACCCGGCTCATCACTGGCTCACCAGTGCTACTACCGGCCTATCACTGCCGCCAGTGGCTCACCAGTGCTACTTCCGGCTCATTACTGCCGCCAGTGGCTCACCAGTGCTACTACCGGCTCATCCTACTGCCGCCAGTGGCTCACCAGTGCTACTACCTTGGCTTATCAATGCTGCTATGGCTCAACAGCACTACCGGCTCATCACTCCGGGCTCACCAGTGCTACTACCGGCTCATCACTGCCGGCACTGGCTCACCAGTGCTGCTACCGGCTCATTACTGCCGCCAGTGGCTCACCAGTGCTACTACCGGCTCATTACTGCCGCCAGTGGCTCACCAGTGCTACTACCGGCGTATCACTACCACCTTGTTTTATACCGCCCTCAGCTCATCACCACCACCTCAACTAATGAATGTCGCCCCTGGCTTACCACTTCCGCTCTGGTTCGGGCCACCCCTGGCTCATCACTGCCGCCCTCAGCTAATCAATGTCGCCCCTGATTATCACGTCCGCCCTAATTCGTGCCACCACTAGTTCATAAATGTTACCCTCAACTCACCATTGCCGTCCTCAGTTTATCACCTTTGCGCTGATTCGTGCCGCCCCATCTTACCACTGCCGCCCCCTCCCGAAACTTATCACTTCCGCCCTGATTTTTGCTGTCCCCAGTTCATAACTGCTGCCCTCAGGTCCTCACTGCCGTCCATCATTAAAATAAAATATCCTCTGTGCTGTAAAAGGCGCAAGAAAGCAATGAATACTAGATTTCGTGCAGTTAGGCGCACAAGTGTAACTTTCTATCTCTTTGGGTGTGCCGGATCACCCCCAATCCTAATTTGAGCACCCCCAATCCTGCTTTGCGTAGGTTTTGTTTTCCAACAAGTACTCAAGCAATCGGTTTTCTCTCGTGACGGCAGCGCCAATTAATATATGTAAAGGTATTGAACCAAGATACGTGTCGTTACAACTCACTCACTCTCTGTCAAACTATCTTCTACAAGCCTATTAGCGGTGACCTAACCTGACCCAGCGTGACCTGGCGTGGTCTGACGCTGTACCGACCGTCGCCGGCGCCTGACTGCGGAGGTCCGCTTGTGAGGACGGTTCGCAGCGCACTCCTCCGAGACAACAGCGGGCAGCCGTGTACATATGTCCATCACACCGAAACAACAGATCAGTAAACGCCCACCATACACGCCAATGAAATCACTGAATTTGTGAAAAGAGACAGACGTCATAGCAACGTCAGAAAATGATGAAAGCTTTCATCAGACGACTGTAGAAGCACCGGGTTATAGAAGTCACACGCATGGCATTACCTGCACGGGCCGTGTGCCTGAGCAACTGAAGACAGGATGCAAAGTCATCAAAACACGGCTCGGCCGACGTCTCGGGCCAGCTCTGGGCCGCGGCAGCAGGGGTGGCTCGCCACACCATACATTTATGACTAAATGCTATTAATATTGAAGTAACTAAGTTATAACTATAACAGTAAAATATGCTGTGCAAATTAGCAAAATTAGGTGTCATCAATAATTTTTGTTACACGCCCTCTAGCCCACAGCTTTTGTCCCCGGCCCATTACTGCCGCCCTCGACTTATGACTTTTGTGCCGTTTCTTGCTGCCCAAGTCAATCACTGTCGCCCCCAGCTCGTCACTTCTACCCATCTGTGCCATCCCTTGTCCATAACTGCCGCCCCCGGCTCATCACTGCCGCTTTCGGCGTATCACTTCTGCCCTGATTCATGCCGTCCCTGACTCATCACCGCCGCCCTGATTTTTGCCGCCGCTGTGTGTTGGGGCAAGAAATACATGGCGTTAGGGCAAAAATAAAGGGTACGTTCGGATACAGTGAACTTTGTGATATTTAGTATGTTTACAGAACAATACACGGGTTGTTTGGAGCGCCCTTGGTGAGCTTTTCACGAAGTAATTGAGCCCTAGGCTCTCGTTTCTCTTATCGTCCACTATGTCATTCGACGGTAATATTTACCCTCCCCAAAAAAAGATATACTCCAAGCGTGGATAAATCTAAAATTCCGACTGGATTGTTTTAAGGCCTGTATATAGCTTTGGGATGTCGCCTAAAAACCCAACATGTTTTGGAAATTGTGTAGAATGCCTCCCCACAATTAGAATAAAATGTTCTCTGTGCTCTAAAAGGCGTAAAATTCGATGAATAGCAGATTTGGTCCGATGAATGGTGCCACCCCCGCAACGCTGGTACCCCTGAATGCGGTGCCACCCCCCCCCCACCGGCTGAGTACCCCCAGATTTTGGGAAAATTACTCTCCTGACTGAGGGTACCACCCCCGCAACACTGCCATCTCTATAGGGTGCCACCCCCCCCCCAGCCGGCTGAACACCCCGAATGATTTGGGGAGAATTACGCCCCTGTCACAAAATATAATCATTTTTCCTGATATGACTAAGCATTCCTGGGTAAAGTGTTCAAATCTGTGCACATGTATTTATAAAAATCACCAAACTTGCGTTACAAAACATACATTCATAGAAACTGGTGCTGGGTAACTCATAGTGGAAACCACCTTACAACGAGCATGAATAAATAACATCAGTTCATAACAAAACTTTAAATAAATATTGCAAGCAAACAACAGCATTGAGAAACAAACATCGGAATAACGGCATATCAAAATAACAAATAAACAGCAACTGATAGGAGCCGGAAGAAACAGCAAGCGAGTGCTCTGGCCGCCAGCGCTGACATGGGGACATAGGTGGCAGCACGGTCGGCGCGTGCCGAGCGAATGTGGCAGCGGCTCCGCTGTGCCACGCCGGCCCAGGCCAAGCCACGGAGGGCACTAGAGAGCAACCGCACGTGACCACGCACTGTCCCCCCTGCTCATTAAAAACACCACCAAGCTGCACATGCACACAATTAATACTGACATGAGATCAATGCTGGTATGAGATCAATGCTGGAATTTCAGACCAGGCCCCCCGGCTGACCTCGGGGTCATTTCTAGAGCCGCCAATGAGCAGCACGTTCGGAAGACCACTTACAGGCACCAGCTCGACATATGCATTTACCACGATTGTCGCCTGAGTGCATTACATGCCCATCTTAATTAAATTGTATCCTAAAACAGTTCCTTTGCCAAAACCTCATAATTGATTCCTAACATAACCTTGTTTAAAGGCGGCAACGGCTCGTTTAATATCATGGAATTCCTCCCTTCATAAAAATCACACCCAAAGAACTTATTTTCATTGCATTCAATGTACTGCTCAAGGCATGCATCTTTACCAGAATACATAACCCGGACAATGCTTAGTTGGCAAAAAATAAGCGAGAGGTTAAAAAGACCACAGAGTAAAATTACAACCAAAACAACGGCGAGAAGTAGCCTACTAACCCAAGCCATGAGGATAAGCTGACACGTCGGCTGCTAGAAGAGGTTTTCCAGTCGTACACTTTCTGAATCTCCCAAACTTTCCGAGCTTTCCAAGGCACGCCAGAAGCGTTCAAGCGTTCTCTTCACAGAAAGAATGCAATACAACTTACGCTTTCCAACATTATCTATTCATCCACGGGATGAGCAGACAATGCTCTCGAATGAGCTAAGGAGGCTCCCCATCTCTTCCGAAAATGTAGCCCATCCTCAGTAGGAAGCGTCAGTTCTTCAATCACGTTCGCTTCACTAGCCTCGGTCCAGACCCCGAAAGTGTGGCAGTCGGGGGGCCCGGCGCACGTGCTTGGCGCAGGCCTCACACACACACGCAGTGTACATGTCCCAGCCATTGGGCAGCATTTCCTTCAGCTGCACACATCGGGACCTCCGGAAGAATGGCCGCAGGGCCTGGGCCTGGCGCTGACCCCGACATGCCTGGCCGGGCGTCACGCACCTGTGCATGGTGACGGTGATGCCGTGCAGCGTGACGGTTTCGGTGACAAACGGGCAGGCCGCCCTCTGCCCCACCGGCAGTTCGGGACCGGAGGTGGAACTCGGGTCTGATGGCGCTGACCGGCCGCGACGACCGGACGTGTGGCCCAGTCCTCCTGGCACCACCAGCAGAACGCACAACACGGCTCCAACAACCTGCCACTGCATCTTCAGAGCGGGTCTGCGTCGATTTCCTGATGCTAAGAGAACTGTCTCTCTTCACTTTCTCGGCCTGTTCAAGTTCACTAATTCGAAGAACACCTTGTATACAACTAACGCTCTCTCAGAGTAACAGCGGTGACGATTACTGGTCGCAGTTCGGCGGTGATTGTGAGGTGTCCAAGGATGCCTCAGCATTTTATATCAGACACTTCTCCAAAGCCACAGCGTCCCGCGGCACTGATAACACTACAGTAAACAGGCCAACTACGGTATCGCCGGGGGATCCACCTTAGTCTCCTGCGTAAGCGGCCTTCTCAGCCTGGCAACCATAAGGTATGACGCATGTGACTGCGTGCCACGCCGTCTGCCTGTCCTCCGCTGTCGGACGGGGGAACACCGCAGGCACTGTGCGGAGCCGGCGTAGCGGCCGCGTGGGCTTGTGTGTGTGACTCCCACTGACGTCCAGGCTCACCACGCTTTGACGTCACCAGATGATGTCATTTAGATGTGATGCGAATCAGACGCGTGCGGACGCATCGTCTCAGGAAAGTGGCGGGCCGAGCAAAGGAACGGTCGCAGCCCTGCCCTGTCGACTGATGGTGCTGTTGGCTTTGAAACTTTAGGTACAAACTTTGACAAGTGACTTTTGAAACCTTCATCACACCATGAAATAGTTCACCTGTTGTCTGGAAATAAAAATCCTGGTAAGAATCAGGCCCGGAGAAAGCACCCGTTTCATCAGATTTAATAAAACAAATGGATAGTGAATGCATCCACGATTATTTCGCGTCATTTCAATTCGGTGCAAGTAGGTACTTTATATTGTCTGTATAAGTTTCCGAAACTTCCGATCCAGTCCGGAGCTATCCGAAATTTCCCTGATTACTTCGGACCATATCCGAAATTTCCCTGATTAATTCGGACCATATCCGAAATTTCCTGATTAATTTGGACCATATACGAAATTTCCCCAATTAACCCGGACCATATCCGAAATTTCCCCGATCGACCCGGACCATACCCGAAATTTCCCGATTAATCGGAGCTATATGTTTCAGAGTCCTGATTGCTGACCCAAATACAATCCATGCCAAAAATCCAGCTAAATGGACAAAATTAGGAATCTAAACCCATATCTAGATCTGGGACTTCCAGATTTCTCTGTTAAATTTTACCCAATCTGCCAGGGTTCGGGGATCTATTTGCACATCCGACCAGCCATATTCTTCAAGAGGTTACCGAGCGGGCGCACCAGCGCCAGACTCGGCGGCTGGTCACAGGTTGTTAGAGAAGACTAATTATTGGAACCTATCCCAAACGTCATTCGAAGCAAACGGACATGAACATCCGTTACATAAACCTGATTATTTGTAGGAAATCCAGCATAGTTATGGCGCTTATCAGCGATAGGGGTCTTTTGCGCAACTTGCGGGCCCTAATTGAGGCAAAACATGTGACATTATTACAATCATAGGAGACGAGAAAGCTCCTCACGTGGGGCCCTGCTTCACAAACCAGAAACGTATCTGGGGATTTAGTGGTGTCACGTGATATCACGCCCACTTCCGTTTTGCCAGCCAGAAGTTTAGCTCCCAGTCGGGGCCTTGAGTGAGACTGACGTGGCCTCCACCGTTTCCTTCCTCAAGGTTGAATGGGCACGAAATATAATCTTGTAGATACATAATTAGTTCCAGAAAAATCATTGACCTTTTTAGAAAACAGAGGTGTCCTTTTTGAATTCGGCCAATGCAAACTTTCAGCTGTCTACGTAACATAGGGGGTTTGGAGAATTTTTAGGTGAAATGCGAACCAAATGCGAACTCATAATTGGCCAAATGTGCCCTAATTTTAAAATTGACAGTGTTGACGGTTTTTAAATTTGCCTGTTCCTCTAATCGATGAAAAACGATTGGTTTCACGGCTCCTTTGAATAATTTAGAGCACTAGCAAATCTAAAAATAGTCTGCTTTTAGCTGACCAGTATGTTTAGGTACCTGTATCATTTTATCGCCTTTAAAGTTTTATTCTATCTTTGCTTTATTTTATGATGTTAGAATTTTTCCTTTAACGTGACATGTCAGGTTGATCAATGCGAGATGTGACTTGCCATAATACATTCATCTAGTAAATATTAATTGTGTATGTGCTGCTTTTTAATTCGCGAACTTAAGCCTTTCATTGGGTTAGTACTCCTGTTGCTCATGCTTTTTCATAAGCACATGAATAATAAACATGGATTTGACGAGTTTGTTTTTATTCTTTCGCACAAGGAAGGAAGGCAAAAGTCCTCCATTTCCGAGGTCCCTTAGTAAATGCATAGTCGGAGGCGGTCTGTGGTGCTAACAGGCCCCCAGTCCCTACGCCCCCCCCGAAATGTGGACCTGGGTCCGCCACTGTCCAAAGGGCATACAGGTATCTACAGATACAATGCAAAAGCCACGCAAGTATGCCTTTATAACATAATAATGTTTGTGTTATATTATTCTATATATTATATTACATTTAATGATGTAATAATGTTATGTTACAAGGTCTCTCGGCCCGTGCAAGGTCAAATAGTAAAAACGGCTGAAACTTGACCAAGGTCACTGTCATGTGGTTACCTAGTACATGACCATGTTGCATATTAATCGACTTAGGTACCATTACAAGACGAGCTCAATATCATAAAAATGAAAGCTTTATCTCAATTCAGTGCGTGGTTTTGGCAAATTTATACATGACCTCTGGTGACCTCAGATGACATCTGGTGATCAACTATTAAAAACAGGCTTGGCGGTCACACGGTTGCTAGGATTACAGGTTGAAGTACTGTGAACTTGATTCGTGCCGTATTTGCTGAAAAACAGCCTTTTCTCTGTAGACTTATAATGTGTGACCTAAAATTGATCCTATCTTTGGCCCACGCTCTTTGGAAAATTCCGACATAGCAGAAATATGTTGTGAAAGCTTTAATCTGACCGGTTGGAACATGTTCTCTTGGAGCCACTGCCAACTCTTAATTTCGGGTTTTGAGGTCGTGTCACATGACCTTCGTGGCCTGACTCAGCCTGACATAAAAATCGATGGCCTAAAATTAATCAAGGATAATGTACGCCAAGCTTCGATGAGGAGCGAGGTGGGGGAAAATGCCCATTCCAGTGGGGTGGGCGTGAAGTCATTAAATGCGAAAATATTATACCACCAAAGACATATTTGATAGCAGGCTAGAGGGTCGCCACCAAACTCTATTTAAAATACTTGAGGTGACGTCCCAAATTCTTACGGAAATAGCAATGGAAATTGCTAGTAAGATACACGGTTTTTTAGTTAGGTCCCCACCGTGGCTCCGCCCCAACTAAAAAAAGTCAGCGGTGAATTCCCTAGTTGCGGGTATCAAAACCTAGGTTCCTGAGGATAATGAATGCCCAAAAGAACGGCCATATGGTACAACAAAAAAAACTGTAAAATGTGTCAATATTTCTCTGAAAGTGGGGCGCGCAAAGTTGGAGGAGCGGCAGAGTCGGCAAGGAAGACCACTGGTTCGGCACCGATAAATGGAAGCCTCGTTACATCGGCGATCGTCTGCATGCAGCTCACCCGGGCGAAAAGTGAGCTGTTAAGTGAAATGCGAACCAAATAAGAACTGTTTGACAGGAAAAGTTCGCATGCGGATCAAAGTTAGCAATGCGAACTCAAGGGACGCCTCTGACAGAGGCACCCTCCAGCATCAAAAACAGTGGTCGCTATTTCTTATTAGTTGATCATTATTTTGCACGTTTTCGAATTGGTTCACGCAAGTTGCAGTTTTCACACAGAAAAACGCTTTCACTTCGAGTTGCATGGAAAATACATGGAAAATGGTGGCGGCCTTGGAGTAGCCTTTGATATGGTGTAATCTCATGCAACGCAGTGAGTCAGTGGAAGGTGATCTGGGTATGCCAGAGCGTTTGGAGCCTCTGTACCCAGTGCACTTCCGCAGCGCTGCTACAGCTTCCAGGCTTTCCCTGCACCCGCTTCCAACTCTGTCCCAACAACCTGAAACTCCCAATACTCCGGAAACGGATATTGCATGCCACCAGAGGTCAAGCACGTCTTATCTCAGCAATGGCAAATCCACGAAATGGGCCACTTTCTACCTATTGAGCCGTCCGATGAAATGAATTGCCAGTAAGATAGGAGGACCATAACAGTATGCTGCTCCCCAAATCCTTTTCAGACTGGCAACGGAGTAAATATGCACCATGGGCTAGCATTATACAATCAGACATCTTCGAGGCTGAACCAACCCACAAAGCCTTTCCAGTCCCCACCCGTCATCTTAATCCAGCCGAGTACCTACCCACACCCACCCCCAAATCTTAAACGTAGAAAGTAGGGGGCTTCCATCCCCTCGCAATCCCATTTAGTCCCTCCAGCCCCCCGTATCATATTCTTGTTTAGTACAAAATATTTGTCATCGTCCCTTGGCCCATGAGCTGATTTGGGCCCTACAGCTGGTCTGGAACCTCTGAGCTGCTATGGGGGCCCCTGACTGGCCTATTGATTTACCCTAGCCCAGAGGCTAAAAAGACAGACCACGATCATAACTGGTAGGTCTGCTTTCCATATATTATATAAGAATAAAATGATCATATTCTTGCTAAGGATACATTATTTTTCATCATCTCTATGAAAAGGGCAGACCTTCGGGTAACCTTTCGCAATGAACATTTATCAACCCAACAATTTGGATTTCACGTCCTTTTATTGTTGTTTAGTTTCGCAATGACCTTTCAGACCAAACAAAGTGCCTTTTTTTCGGGCCGCAAGATGCCTTTTGGAAAAAAGCCCCAAAGTATTAAGTCCTTACAAAAAGCCTACCAACCCCCTCCCCCCATCAAAGCTGTGCGACACTGAAAGGGAATGTGGCACCTTTATAACGTGATATTAACTGAGATAGCGAAGTTGTAAAGCATGCCGGAAAACCCGGTATTCAATATACTATTTTTATTAAAACTAAAACTTTCCATGGATCAAAGCTAAAAACCTACATAAAATGTAGCCCAAAAGTACCCCAGCCAGGCGGCCACAGTTGTCAGCTGTTGGTGTGACGACAGCACTGACGTCACAATGAGTAATCAGCCAATGGAAGCCCTTGAAGCCTGTTGAATACGGTGGTAGTTGCCAGCAGATCATGACGTTATCCACAGGCAGAGGTCAATTTTTCATCCTAGAGGAACATCTTAAAAATCAAAGTACTGAACTCATTGTAAATTTTCAGAGGAATCATGGACGTTTTCATTATTTTCGGCTAACAATACCCCTAATTACACCAAATTCTTGGGTTCCATCAAGGTGCCACATTTCCATTAAATCCTGATCCATTAAGATGAAGGGGTCTCCGCGAAGGACTGGCACTGATTAACCAGAATAAACTAAAAATCCAGGGTCACATACCACTGACCACGAAACTCCCAGCGATACCCACCCATGTCTGGATCTACCAATCTCTGCCTACCTGGATCTTCAGAGCGCGGGCCGCAACGACCTGTCTGAACGCACCGTGCAGGTTGAAAGGTCTGTCTGAACACAGCTCCCGAGCCGGAAGGAACTGTCTGAACACACCATGCAGGCTGAAAGGTCTGTCTGAACACAGCTCCCGCGCCGAAAGAGATCACGGATCCAGGAAGGGTGGACATCAGGGCAAGGCCCCTCAAAGTGTCCAAATTCCCACCACTTTTGGCCGGTTTTGACCAATCTGCTAGAACATGCCTCTTCCGCTTTTAGTCGCCCTGCGCTCGGCCATTAAACGGTGGTTTGGATCCACCTCTGCAGGCCGGAGGGGACTCTCTAACCAGAGCGCACGAGTTGGAGGGGCCTGTCTGAACACAGGACGCGAGTTGGAGGGGCCTGTCTGAACACAGGACACGAATCGGAGCAGTCTGTCTGAACACAGGACGCGAGTTGGAGGGGCCTGTCTGAATACAGGACGCGAGTTGGAGGCGCCTGTCTGAACACAGGACACGAGTTGGAGGGGCCTGTCTGAATACAGGACGCGAGTTGGAGGCGCCTGTCTGAACACAGGATGCAAGTTGGAGGCACCTGTCTGAACACAGGACACGAGTTGGAGGGGCCTGTCTGAATACAGGACGCGAGTTGGAGGCGCCTGTCTGAACACAGGACACGAGTTGGAGGGGCCTGTCTGAATACAGGACGCGAGTTGGAGGCGCCTGTCTGAACACAGGACACGAGTTGGAGGGGCCTGTCTGAATACAGGACGCGAGTTGGAGGCGCCTGTCTGAACACAGGATGCGAGTTGGAGGCGCCTGTCTGAACACAGGACACGAGTTGGAGGGGCCTGTCTGAACACAGGACGCGAGTTGGAGGCGCCTGTCTGAACACAGGACACGAGTTGGAGGCGCCTGTCTGAACACAGGACACGAGTTGGAGCAGTCTGTCTGAACACAGGACGCGAGTTGGAGGCGCCTGTCTGAACACAGGACGCGAGTTGGAGGCGCCTGTCTGAACACAGGACACGAGTTGGAGGGGCCTGTCTGAACACAGGACACGAGTTGGAGGGGCCTGTCTGAACACAGGACGCGAGTTGGAGGCGCCTGTCTGAACACAGGACACGAGTTGGAGGCGCCTGTCTGAACACAGGACACGAATCGGAGCAGTCTGTCTGAACACAGGACGCGAGTTGGAGGGGCCTGTCTGAACACAGGACACGAGTTGGAGGAGCCTGTCTGAACACAGGACGCGAGTTGGAGGGGCCTGTCTGAACACAGGACACGAGTTGGAGCAGTCTGCCTGAACACAGGACGCGAGTTGGAGGGGCCTGTCTGAACACAGGACGCGAGTTGGAGGCGCCTGTCTGAACACAGGACACGAGTTGGAGCAGTCTGCCTGAACACAGGACGCGAGTTGGAGGGGCCTGTCTGAACACAGGACACGAGTTGGAGGGGCCTGTCTGAACACAGGACGCGAGTTGGAGGGGCCTGTCTGAACACATGACACGAGTTGGAGGGGCCTGTCTGAACACAGGACGCGAGTTGGAGGGGCCTGTCTGAACACAGGACACGAATTGGAGGAGTCTGCCTGAACACAGGACGCGAGTTGGAGCAGTCTGCCTAAACACAGGACGCGAGTTGGAGGCGTGTGGCGCATGGCGCGTGTGTGTTTTTTTCAAGAATGCGTCATTCGTCTGTAAGAAGATAATGCATTATATGTTTTCAAAGGCAGTGATGGGGAGGACGAAATGCTTTGCTATAGTGAAGCAGCTGTAGTAATTTCAAAATGAAATTACATTTATTCAATAAAGAACTGCCTCTACTTTTTGGGACACAGAAAACTAATACTCAAACCCGATTTTACCGGTGAAAAAGATAATTGTTTGTACCATCGTTACGAAATCACGTGACCGGACCCTAGGTCATTGGTAAAGTTATGTATTTTCTCTTAAATTCTGAATTTTGACTCCGCCACATTATTATGTATGTCTTAGGGTTTCCGGGATGGACGATTTTATAATTATATTATGATTGGTTTTGGAGGTATGCCAATTGAAAAAGTGTTATGCACTATATCGAAAAGTTGCCCGAGGTAATAACTCAGAAACCGCTCAACGGAAGCGGCTAAAAAAGGCACAGCATAAATCAGCGCCCAAGATAACCGCTTAGACAACGTTTCATCAAAATCTGAGATGTTGGGTGTTGTTTTTATATTTTTGGGTCGTTTTGTCGTGGAATGCCCCATGTATCGAACAATGATGGCTGAGTCTATGCACAGCCAGGTATTCAGGGACGAGCAGTACGGCCATCGAACTTTTTCTCTTCTCTTTGTATCCCTGAAACGAGCAGGAAAACTATCCGCAGCTGCCGTTTCCCGTGTGAGATACAGGTCTTCACACAGAACCAACCACTGGAATTCGGTTTTGACCCCCACGTGGGTGAATTAACACTATCAGATACATGGTGCAGGAACATCTGTCTGAACCTTAGGGGAGAGTGTAGAGAATTGGGAAGCAGGGGAAAAGGGATACGCATCTTAGAGCAAACTGGAGGATGCCTGACGTATTTTGATTGAATAATATTTTTGCTTTTCGCACTAGGCAAGGTTGCGCGCGTTCAAAACTCGTTTTCCGCTAAAGCTGAAAGCTGAGGTTTCCTGGTTCTAAATATTACTCATTTTTTAAGCTGAGTACGTCATATTACCAGTGTTAGTTATCAAGTGTATTTTTCTTGTTTTGTGTATCGCCTAGCCCACGTTTTATTTCGTGTCACCAATGCAGGAGGATTGGGACAGTCGTCCCAAATATGAGTAGAACGTAGGGATTACAGATAAAGATACATAAGAGTACGGTGCAAGGGATAATGATACATGACGGCAGGGAAGGAGGAACGTATGGGTCGGGTCATTCACGAGTGCTGCAGGGTGAACAATGTGTACCTAAAACGGCGCAGAAGGCGGAGCATCCGTTGTTTCCAGAGTTTGGGAAACAAGTCCGTGTCAAATATAAACAGTGTTCCTATACTGTTTTCAACACGATTTTTAATCATCAACATCCATTTGCCAGAGTCACGGTGTCTTGCTAAGGTTAAAAAAATCAGATTTATATGTCACAATTCTCCTCAATGTCTGTCCCATTCTCCTGCATCTGTCCCAACTCTCCCATAAATGATCATTTGAAAAATTGTTTTATGGCAGGCCTGGTATTGGACGCTTCAAGTTTGTTCTTCCTTAAATATGTCAAGAGTTGTTTGGAACTCAAGTGACATCGATATTTTTTCTGGAAGTCTTAGATTTGGATAGCTCCAAGCCCTATAACCTCTTATGGTAGGGGTGTGACTTAGAACCAACTCTTTGATCACCCAGTTTAAAAGATGCTATGGTTCATTCTACGACACTCTGCGTTTTTAATTTCTCAAAATTCCTCCGATAGACCCCTGTACATGGGGTCTGAAGTTTTCATGTTTTTGTCGCAAAACCAGCCACTGGACCCACTGTGGTACAAGCCATTACGGACTGGATACCAGCTCTAGAGGCCTGGCTCTTTTTGCTCGTGATTCTAGGACATCAGATTGTATGGCAACCTAGTGAACACTGTTCAGGATGACAACCATGCAGTGGCGGATACAGGGGGAGCTAGGGCTCCAGCCCTCCCTTGAAATGTTCGAGTGCCTATAGCTAATGCATAGGCGGGGGCTGATTCGAGGCAATGGTGGGTGGTGCATTAGCCCTCTAGACCCCCCCAATGAAGTCCTAAATACGCCACCACAACCATGTATTGCGATAGGACCATACATTGAATGTTCAGAACCACAGAAGAGCAGTGGCGGATCCAGGGCTTCATTTTGGGGAAGGGCCCTAGGGACGAGAGCCTCCCCTCCCATCACCTCGGAACAGCTTCCGGCTATGCATTTACTATCGGCACTCTAATATTTCAGGAAGGACTTGAGCATCCTTAGCCACCCCCTTTCATCGTATCCACTACTGCAGAGGAGCATGGCAAGATGCTTCGTACCATCCTGCCACTCTGAAGGCAAAACTTCCAAACGTAACAATGACAGTTAAAACAGCAATTATAGTAAAGCAAAATCTGACAGATGTGAGCCTTCAACATTGAGTAACAGAGTCTATTTGGTTTTCAGGTTACTGCCTTTTGCTTCCTGTCCTAAGCCGACTTCCTCTAGGCTCTCTGGCAGGTCAAGTCACTATGGGGGTCCTGCTCCGCAGCCTCAGATCCAAGTCCCAGAAGACTTTGGCTGGCCACGTCTTCTCTGAGAGGGCTGAATTTGATGCCGGTCTTCTTCCCCTCCAACAACACGTGATTGAAGTAATGATTTTCCACCTGATGCCCCGGGGGAGGACAATTTCCAACCAAGCACGCATGAAGCCGCTGTCCGTGTCGCCTTACAGCTCCTAGAGCACTGGGTTCACTGCACAGTGTACCCAAAACAGGAGAAACAAATCGTCAAGGATATTCTCAGCCTTTACAGCGAATTCAACACGATGGTCAGGACCAGGCAGGAGAGGAGATCTGAGAAATGGAAACAGGAGAAGGTGGAGCCTTACGTAGAAAGGATCAGCACAATATTGTTCGACATTTCCACTCAGAATTCGGAGTTTCTGAAGAAACAGGAACATGTTTACGATGCAAAGATGTCGCAAGCAGAGTGGGATTTCCTGGAAGATCAGCGCACGGGAAGGAAAATGTACTGCACAAGCTTTGTGGACAAGAGATGGGCGGCCGGGGCGGAGAGGAGGGCGAAGCAACAGCAGGCGATGGAAAAATGAAGGTAAAAGAAGGAGAAAGAAAGATGTCAGTGGACACGAAGGTGACTCTTGATGAAAATGACAACGAAAGCCAAGCAGAAATGCACGGAGACATTGAGTACAAAATAAACGAAGAAAACGAAGAGACCGAGCCGAAGAGGAAAAAGCGAGCATTCGGCTCCGTGGAAACAAAGAAGGTAAGTTCAACGCTTAAATTTGAATGCTTAATGTTAATGTTAATGCCTAAAGCCTGTTTGGGACGAGTAGAGTTTGTTTTGGGAGGGCTGTTTTTATGTTTTGAATTCGTTTTGGCATTAAACTTGGACTTTGAGCTCATTTTCTTCTACAGGTTGAAGATCTTCTGGAGAGTTGGCGCCACCTCCGCCACAGTGAACGTGCTGTGCGAGATGAGTACTATCTCGCCAATGACACGCTGCAGTCAGTCTACCACCTATCAGACCACCAGGCCGCCGCAGCCGTGGTGGTTGTCGGACAGAAAATGTTCGGCCTCTCCTGGAAGCTCCACCACGACGGTGAGATCACCCTGGACACGGCGCCCCAGCGGAAAAGAAACATCGCCATGTCTCGGGCACTGAGGCTCAAACTCTCAGCAAGCTGGTCGAGCAGATCATGAAGAATGGGTCGGCCTCGGTGACTCTGCATGACGACGGGTCACGCACGCAAGGCGCTGGTGGATACAGCGTGGCTGGCATCACCGTGGGCGGCCGGTACTATCCACTGCCCACTCTCTCTATCAACTCAGAAACAAGGTCTAACTTGGCTGAGCTGAAGCTGACCCTCCTGTCCCTGCTTTCCATCTGCAGCGGCGTCCCTAGGGGAGCATATCTGGGAGAAAGTGGGCTTCACGATGACGGATTCCACTCTCCACAACTTCCATGTGGAAGAGCTTGTGTCGGAAGCCCTCGAGGTGAATCACCATCCAGACCACCTGCTCTGCCAGACCCACCCTTCGCTGATGTTCTCCAGGACGATGACTAACTTGTTCACCACCCTCGACACAACCCTAGGACCCGATAAAGTGTTCGCCGGATTCCAGGTTAGCATGGCGGAGGTCCATAGCTCGGTCCTGGAGAACTGGCTTGAAGTCTTGCTCCGTTTGGTCAGTCCTGACTTTGATCATAAGCCCTGGAACTACTCTGGTGCCTTCGCTCTCTTCATTGCCCCGCAGAAGAACCTAGCCAAGAGACTGCAGAAGGAAAGGTTTAACGCCTTTCCCTTTTCGTGTGCTTTGGCACTGCATCTGGATAGTCAGCTCTCTGCCTTCCTGGCCAAGTACAGCAACATAACTAACGCGTTGGCCTGCATCGTTAGGTCTTTCGAAGACCTGGAGTATCTCCGGATTCTGGCAGCGGTTGGTGCTATCATAGGCGTCCATCCTGTGGAGCCGTTTATCTCCATCACCACCTCCACAAAGGTGGACTACACCAAGCTCCAGGACACCTTCCCACTCCTCTATCATAATATGTTGGAGACCGAGCCTGAAATGCTGCTGGACGTCACACAGCCTGCATTTAGCTTCACCAGCCAGGAGAGATTCGACTCCGCGCTCTAACCACAGGAGATTGTGGCCTCAATCCAGTCAGCCATCGACAACTACAGAGGACCGATCATATCCGTCCTAAAGCTCCTTCTCCCCCGACTTGCGACTGGCTGGGCGCGGCAACGAGGCGAGATGTTTGGTTTCGGAGGCGCCGATCAGCAAGAAGCAGGGGGGAGCCTGGCCAAACTGGATCAAGAGAAACTGAAGACAGCTCCAATAAACAACCTGGACCCAGAGAGGAGTGTTGGCAGCATAAACCATGAGCTTAAAGTCAGGGGAGCAAAGCAGCTCAAATCGGCCAGCAGAGCTCATGTTAAGCGGCAGGGTTTGAGCCTGCTGAAGGATCAGACCATCGACAAAAAGGTTTCTCAAGCTGACCAAGAAGGGGGGCGATCTTCCAAACATTGTCGAGTGCTGGGAGACAAAGCAGCTGGATCTAAAAAGAGCAGGTCTTGAGGCCAAGGAAGTGATCAATCTGGCAGCTGATAAGCGAAGAAACAGTGACCTCGACAAGCTTACTGAAGCCGGTGGACCTTTCACGAAACCACATCAGGTGCACAGCTACCTAGAAAAATCAACAGATGATGAGAGAACGAAAAATCAGAGGCTGTATATCGAGGTCCGACATGCCAAGAACAGCAGCATCGCGTACCCAAAGAGCTCAGAGCTCTTCCGCCTCAAAAAGGCTTTTAAGAATCTCCCAACAGATGTTTACGCCAAGAATCTCTGCGTGTTCCTGGACAAGATCTCCTTCAAAGCTAGGATGACCATGGAAGATTTCCAGCAGGCGCTGGAAAGTCTGGATATGGAGTGAACATCCAGGAAATGTTGTATTCTGCTGTGGTGAATGGGCCACCTGGCACTTGTTTAACAATTCAGTTGTTGAATATACGCAACTATATCCGGGCATATTGTTTCTTTTTACAGTAAGAGCTTAACCTTCCTGGCAGTGACAGATCCAGGTCTTCATTGGAGGGGGCTACGGGGATGGCCATATTGGTCATGTATATTGGTGCATGGGCGGATCCAGGAGCGGTCAGTCAGGCCGTGGGGATGAGGTGGCTTAGTGGATAGCACCCTTGTCTTCTAAGCCACCGGTCCCGGGTTCAAGTCCCGGCGGAGCCTCTGAATAAGTCGATCTGATCCCCAAAATCCCTTCCAACAGGGTGAGAGTTGGCGACGCCGTATGACCCTGGCAGTTGGTGCGTCGTTAAAACCCCAAAAATTATTCAGTCAGGCCGTGGTCCTCAAAGTGGGCAGGCTTCACCCACTTTCGACCGATATCGGACAAATTTCTTAAAAAAACACCCTTTTTTATTCTAGGAAAGTTCAGACCCCATGTACAGGGGGTCTATCGACGAAATTTATCCAAATTAAGGTCTGATTTAGATAATGCATACATCAAAGCATATTTTGCAGCAGGGTGAATTTTGAAACCTCTGACTTTGACTTCTAAGTCACACCCCTACTTATGGTCATAGCTCTACGACCTCCCAAAGTTGAAAGAAAAAGTGTCCCAATTTTCCCCACTATTTGGCTCCTAGACAAGCTTTTGATACCAAAAGCGTGAACATGGAAATAATACTGGAACCACGTACAATTTGGCCTTATCTCAACAATGAAACACGTCCTATGTTATTGTGCAGGAACATCTCTATTTTGTGCCACAGGCTTTTTGCAAAAGCAAAACATCAGTTGAGGGAAACTTGACCAATCAAAACAAAATCACCAGCTGAAATACGGTGAGGTCGCGACCGCCTGGCCTTCCCCACTATTCATAAACACGTTCCGAGCTTCACATGCCACGCGACCCCCTTCGCCTGGTGTTGAGCGCATCATAACACCCCAGGAGCGACACCAGTTGGGTTTAACAACGTATTTCAAAAAGCAAGATCATACGCCCGCTACAGACCTGATTGGTCTGGCGAGCGCGCTGTGGCCGTGACTGGTCGACTCCATTATTACGACATTAGACGCCTGATGCGCTCTGACACCTGCCAGATATGGTTTCCCGACCAATTTCGGCGCACGCGCCGGCGACCGTCGCAGCCGCCGCCGCCGACGGTCCCAGTCGACGCGCCGACGCCGTCGCAGGGTGGAACCGCCGCCGCAGCGTCCCGGAGCGACAGGGACCGGCAGACGGAGGCACGGTACCGTCCGGAACCGCCGCCGAGCATACTTGTCTGGGACGGTACGTACCGAGGCCGCCGCTGAGGAGCCAAACATCCCGGAGGATTCGTCAGAGGGATCTGAACAGCCACTGACGAGGATAATACGACCCACAGCGCAGCAAAACATCGCAGAAGACTGGTCCGCAGGCCTCACTACAAATCTGGTCGGGAGGGACGAGGCTGACATCACAGGCCGGGATCAGAGACTGTACGGCGGGTACCACTGCCGACGCAGACAGCTGCATTGGTCGCCCGGGACAGCCGGACCCACGGCCGGCGTCGCAGCTGCCCCAGTGGCTGTATTTACGGCAGGTGAGCAAAGGCGGCGGGCGTCGCGTGACAGGGCCCAGTTCACCTGTACCGATACCCGCGCAGCGGCCCAGTTACGGAAGTGATACGACCTTTTATGGGGCCGGTGGAATTGAGATATCCCTGTTATTGAGGTGCGGGTCAGTTGTTGTAATACCGACTTTGAATTATAAAGCATAGTTGCAGCTTCAGTCCGTAATTTTAGAGGAAAGATCACTTTATTGACAAAAATAGACGGACATTTCCAGCGAAAAAAATGTTTGAAGGAGAAATGCCGAATGTAGTTTCCATAACCAGAACTTAAACTGCAAATAGTAGAGCGTGTGAGTATAGATCTTAGAATGAAATTGAGAAGCAAACGCACATCTAAAACAGGGACGGGAATTCGGTACCCTATACGTCTGTACATACGTACCTGTTTATGTAGATATATATGACGCACATATGAGACCTTACCCGAAAGCAAAAGTACTGCCTGAGCACTGCTGCCTCTAAGCGTCAGATGTCGCATATCCTGATCTTCCCAAACTGGAAGCCACGCTCCGGCAGTTCAACCCAGGGAGCCCTATGGTAGGTTTTAAGAGCAGCACGGTAGACAAGCCCTTCATCCATGGTGAGATTCGTACTGAGACGAGTCAAGTGATAGAGCATACCCGACCTCTCAGGCGCCACACTTTAATTGTTCCAGAGCTCACAGTTTGTGTAGGAACAGAGTGAATTTAGAGCGGATATTGACCCCAGGGAGCCCAAACCCTTATTCCCGAAGTCTACGCGTACCCCGCCGCCCATTAGAACAAAGACGGGATTTAATGGAAGTAGATATATGTGCGCTCAAAAGGAAGCCAACCTAGGAAGCACTGTTTTCTGTAAAAAGGTGAGCTCTGGAAAAGTCCAAACGTGAGGCCCGGGCTTTAACAAACTCCGTGCTACCGATAGTTCAGTTCAACTCCATCAAGGTACCTTATTCCCTGTAAGGCAAAGTACAGCCACCACCGGGTCCACAAACAGGCCAACTCAACCTCTTACATTACCCTTAGCGATGCAAAGGTGGTCGTACAAAAACAAAACAAAAAGGTGCTCTTACGAAAACTTTTCAAGTGCACAACACTATCGCCATCGTCATCCCAGAAGACAGGAGGCTCGTAGGAGAAAACACAAATTCATGTAGTGAAAAGGTGACAGTTTCCTCTATCCCAAATACAAATTTCATTCCAAGCTGATGCCTAATTGATTACTAAGCTGATTCCGAGCTGATATGTGGTGGGCGTGTGCGGGAGGGGAGCGCGATGCCCTGGTTGCCTCCCTCCCACCGTGACTCGGTGGGAGGAGGCAACCCTGAAATTTGGCTGGAGCAGATACAACCAACTGAAAAAGAGACAAATGCACATTTCATAGACGACTTGGCGAGACATTTGGTATCCATCAATGAACCCTTGTCATCCCTGCTATGCCTCAAAGCTGCGCCATACTGAAATGCGGGAGAGGCGCAGGGGGCGCACCCATGATGATACGTGGCGTCGGATTCCAAAAATGTGGACTCCCTATTCTCAATTTCCTTTCCCGGCAGTGTCTTCTCGAAGCAGAATGAAATGAAAACGGCTAAGTCACTGATATAATTATACCCGATGACTGCCAAACGAGTGTCATACGTCACAATTTGCACAGGCGAGCACGAAAACACGAAAACCCTGACCATCAACCTTGCCACTGCGCTCAGGTCGGGCGCACTCCTGCGAAATTAGGAGGGGGCGACGTGCACAATAAGACGAGCAAGCCTTGACTTCCAGGTTGAACAATGAAAAGTATTCATCTTTAAGAAGAATATCTAAATTCCTTCAGAAAAGGAACCAGTCGCGCACGGGTATGCGCTTTGGGGGAGGGCGGTCAAACAGCTTACGGTTAAAAACGATGTACCCATTGTACCAAATGTACCCATTGCATCAAAACAAAATCAGTTAGTTAAGATCCAGAAGTTGTGAAAGGGACAGGGCTGCATACTTGTGAAGTGGAGGAATGTCTCCTCGCCTCGCGGTCTTCACGTCGCCGTGCTGACAGCACTGTTATACCTATTCGCCAACTGCACTCCTAAAGGGAGATACGCGAAAAACTTTATTGGCTATATCAAAAGGTTACAAAAAGTTGTTTCAGAAGTCCTTTTCTCATTTTTGCGAATTCGGTCTGCAAATGCCTTAAAATTGCTCTCAAAGTCAACATTTCTAGACGACTTTACCGGTACTCCTAATATCGATGTATATGACGTCCACATGGCTAAGGCTATCAATTTCTCTAAGAATTAGGTCATATCTATCCTAAACAGTGATGTAGAACTTTGGACTACTCTAGAAAAGAATACTTTAGAAAAACAACACTCCAAAACTCTTTTGAAACATAAATATAGGGCTTAAAAGAAATCACAATTAACCAATCAGAAGCCTAGGAATTCTCAAACCGGGGTCACTTGACCTATCTGACGCAATATTTTTGTCATCCTGGGGCGGAAGCAGAAAATGGCTCAAGACCCGAGGTACGAAACCGCTGAAGACTTAAGTAATTATGTTTTTTTCCGTTTTTAGGGCAAACTAATTCATTTTGGAGTTTTTGCAAGCTTTTTAAAATTAATTCAAATACAAATACAGGAGGGCAAACATTTGTATTATTAAAAAAACATTATTTTTCAACTATAAATAGTTTTCGAAAAGTAAGTGATGGGTATGGGCATGGGTAAGTGATGGACATTTTATCGAAACTGTTAACCTATTTCGATAATAAGTGAGTGGCCTCCAAAAATTTTGCCGAAGACACAAAAATAATTGATAGTTTCGTTATCAGGATTTTTCAAATAGCAAGAAACCACAATAATAATTTTTGGCGTATCTCCCTTTAATGACAAGAAACGTCAACATGAGTTACAGGCTGCGCCAGATTATTCGGAGTTCAAACAGCAGTAGTTTTGTTTATACGATCTGTTGTAATGGATGTCTGTGCGATAGGATGTGCTCCTCAGCCACACTCTTTCTGGGGCATCCCTGGAAGCGGCCG